>JBBGZY010000379.1:95000-1550000 GCA_037952925.1 Lithobates clamitans | reverse complement strand
GTCCTTACAGCACTGCAGAAATTAATAAAAGAAAGAGGGCGCACTGGCCTAGTGCATTATCCAACAAATATTTATTAAAAAATAGTAAACAATTAAAATATACTCACAAACAGAGATGATAAAATGCGCTCATCAAGCCACAACATGTGGCTGAATACTGGAAGACCACCTGGAACCACCAGTGTGGGGGGGCCTAGCCTTGGTTCATGCTGGCTGACGTGTTTAGAAGAAAAGTCCTTCTTCTTCTGTTGGCTCTGAAGAAGGACTTTTCTTCAAAATCCGTCTGCCAGCATGAACCAAGGCTAGGGATCCCTCCACATTGGAAATTAAAAATACCCCTGATATAATGCCCTGGGGGCATCACCTCAATACTATACACACTCTAATGTAGGCTAAAAAGTTGAAAGGAGATCACACATAAACCACATATGCACAGAGATATACATAAAATCTAATGATTTATTATTATACAAAAGAGATCACAAAGCTGGATAAAATCTACCCCTAATTAATCATTAAAGCCAAAAACTCATCAAATGAAGTTTAATGAATCTGCACCCTAACACAACTGTATTATGTCCATGTTATTTCATGGCAACCGATTCATCAGGGCTCAGAGCATAAAGTGGATCTTCAATCTGTCAGTATAAAGGTAAAAAAAAAAATATTATAAAGATTTAATGTACATACAAAAGTATACTGTGCCTTCAAAAAGTATTCATACTCCTTGAAATTTTACACTATTTGTCATGTTACAACCAAAAACGTAAATGTATTTTATTGGGATTTTATGTGATAGACCAACACAAAGTGGCACATAATTGTGAAGTGGTAGGAAAATGATAAATGGTTTTCTAAATTTTTTACAACTAAATATCTGAAAAGTGTAGCGTGCATTTGTATTCAGCCCCCTCAACTCTGATACCTCTAACTAAACTCTAGTGGAATCAATTACCTTCAGAAGTCACCTAATTAGGAATTGTGTGTAATTTAATCTCAGTATAAATACAGCTGTTCTGTGCAGCCCTCAGAGGTTTGTTAGAGAACCTTAGTGAACAAACAGTATCATGAAAGCCAAGGAACACACCAGACATGTCAGGGATAAAGTTGTGGAGAAGTTTAAAGCAGGGTTAGGTTATAAAAAAATATCCCAAGTTTTGAACATTTCACGGAGCACTGTTCAATCCATCATCTGAAAATGAAAAGAGTATGGCACAACTGCAAACCTACCAGGACATGGCCGTCCACCTAAACTGACAGGCTGGGAAAGGAGAGCATTAATCAGAGAAGAAGTCAAGAGGCCCATGGTGACTATGAGGGAGCTGCAGAGATCGACAGCTCAGGTGGGTGAATCTGTAATCAGGACAACTATTAGTCGTGCACTCCACAAATCTGGCCTTTATGGAAGAGTGGTAATAAGAAAGCCATTGTTGAAAGAAAGCCATAAGAATTCCTGTTTGCAGTTTGCGAGAAGCCATGTGGGGGACACAGCAAACATGTGGAAGAAGGTGCTCTGATCAGATGAGACCAAAATGTAACTTTTTGGCCTAAAAGCAAAACGCTATGTGTGGCTAAAAACTAACACTGCACATCACCCTGAACACACCATCCCCACCGTGAAACATGGTGATGGCAGCATCATGTTGTGGGGATGCTTTTCTTCTGCAGGGACATGGAAGCTGATCAGAGTTTGTTTGAAGATGGGTGTAGCCAAATGCAGGGCAATCTTAGAAGAAAACCTGTTTGAGTCTGCAAAAGACTTGAGACTGGGGCAGAGGTTCACCTTCCAGTAGGACAACGACCCTAAACATACAGTCAGAGCTACAATAAAATGGTTTAGATCAAAGCATATTCATGTGTTGAAATGGCCCAGTCAAAGTTCAGACTTAAATCCAATTGAGAATCTGTGGCAAGACTTGAAAATTGCTGCTCACAGACGCTCTCCATCCAATCTGACAGAGCTTGAACTATTTTGCAAAGAAGAATGGGCAAAAATGTCACTCTCTAGATGTGCAAAGCTGGTAGAGACATCCCCAAAAAGACTTGCAGCTGTAATTGCAGCATAAGGTGGTTCTACAAAGTATTGACTCAGGGGGGCTGAATATAAAAACCGCCACACTTTTCACATATTTACTTGTAAAAAAATTTGAAAACAATTTATCATTTTCCTTCCACTTCACAATTATGTGCCACTTTGTGTTGGTCAATCACATGAAATCCCAATAAAATACATTTACGTTTTTGGTTGTAACATGACAAAATGTGGAAATATTTAAGGGGTTTGAATACTTTTTCAAGGCACTGTATATGTGTACATTCCAGAATGCATAGTATCAAAATCAACAGCTTTACATGGTAATTTCAGATCCTGTCAACACATAGGGGAACAATAAAAACAAAAAGTCAAACCACACATCTTCAGTCACACAATACTTGCCTTTACACAGAAAAGCCAAACAAATATTGTCACGCAAAATAGTGTATTGTGTGACTACACATTATCACTTTATCTGTCTAAAGTGATAACCTGTAAAGGCTTTTAAAGCGCTGCCTATGGAGAATATTATGTACCATAGATTCTTTGTGATTTCACAGGAGTTTGCAATTTTACGGCTTGACATGTTTGGTATCTATTTATTTAACATAACCCCATCTTTAATATTTTACCAACAAATAGGTATTATATTGTGTTTGTTTGCACTAAAATTCATTTTAGTGTATTTTTTCCCAAAAATTTGTCATTGATAAATAGCTGCACAAATATCCTGTCACATAAAAAATTGCAACTACCACCATTTAATTGTCCAGGGCCACTGCTTTCAGAAAATATATACTTTTTGGGGTGAGTGAGTTTACAGTACTTTTTCTTTTAATTAGACTGGAGATATTATTTAAAAGAGAAAGTGTATTTTCTAGCTTCCCCATCCTACTTATATGCAACATATTTTTGCATACACTTTGAAAACGACTTCTACAATTGGCATCTGGAAATGTTCACCGCTAATGTTTTATAATATGGTGTATACAGTATGTACCTGTTTTTCCCCTGCTTCTCTTTCTTCGCCTTAAAAAAATGCATAATGCAACCACAATGCAGAAAATGAACACAGGCAGTGAAATAGCGATTATTGAACTTTTGTTTGTATATCCATATGTTTTTGCTGAAATACAGAAGGAGTGAGAAGTCATTTTGAAAACATAACATTTCCAGTAATTTTCCTGTAGTGCAAATGAATACACCAAATCAAATTGCTGTTTTCTGTAACTAGAGATGAACAAATATGAAAACATCTGCTGTGTTTCAGAAATCTGATTCTAGGAACTGGATCTGGCAATGGCAATTTTATAAAACATGAAAAAACACCACATGGGCTTGCATTCCCATAGCTTGAAGGCCAGAAAGAATAATAACACACTGCAAAACATTCATACTAGCCCATGTGTACAAAGCATCAAGTTGGTACCTCAAGAGCTCATAAAGCAGTATAAGCTCCCCTGCAAAAAATGCCAGCCTATGTTTACCGTTGGAGTGTTTTTCCTTCACTCCATGGGGTTGTGAGAGTACTTTGTGTAGGTGGTTTATGTGCGCCTTTTCTTCTTACAATTGTTTAATTAGATCAATGGACCAAATTACTAATATGACCTTGGAAAAATACAGTCCTAAAGTCCACAAGTTGCACTTAACAAACAGAAAATGGCATGCCCATTCACTACTTCTGCTGCCTATCGTAACTGTTCAAATAAACCTGAACTCAAAAGCAATGATTTATTATGTTATAAGTAGAGATGAGGTTTGAGGTTAGAGATTCATGATGGTTTGTCCAGGAGAACTTGAACTATGACCAGGAGGCTTAGAAAGGTCAAGAAGGGGAACTTTTGGTTGTCAGCCACCTCACTATGTGGAGGTGGGAGGAATGGGGCAGCCATAGTATCAGTGAATTGAAAGCTATTGTAGGGAAAGCACAGGACAAGCTAACAAACTGCACATGAAGACATTAGGGTCACTGTACTTTAAATTGGCTTGCTAGCTTTTTGGCCAATTAACAGCGTTGATGCCTTTTTTGTACTTATTATTGTGAGATTATTTGTCTTAATTATTTTTTTGAGGTCAGTAGTAACTGGATGATGTCTAATCCATGATTTTTTATTTTTTTTTGCTGCATGACTTTCCTTATGTTGGCTTTTGTCTTATGCCGCGTACACACGAGCGGACTTTACGGCAGACTTTGCCCTGCGGACTGGATTTTGTCAGACAATTCGATCGTGTGTGGGCTCCAGCGGACTTTGTTTTCTCAAAAGTTGGACGGACTTAGATTTGAAACATGTTTTAAATCAATCCGTTGAAATCGAGTCTGGTCGAAAAGTCATCTCGTCTATATGCTAGTTCGACGGACAAAAAGCCACGTTAGGGCAGCTATTGGCTACTGGCTATGAACTTCCTTGTTTTAGTCCGGTCGTACGTCATCACGTACAAATTCGACGGACTTTGGTGGATTGTGTGTAGGCAAGTCCGTTCATTCAGAAAGTCCGTTGAAAAGTCAGTCGAAAAGTCCGAACGTGTGTACGCGGCATGAGGTTGATATTTTGGGGGTTTTTTTTCTTATTGTTTTATTTATAGGGTTTCCTCCGGGTACTCCGGTTTCCTCCCACACTCCAAAGACATGCTGGTAGGTTAATTGGATCCTGTCTAAATTGGCCCTAGTATAGGTATGAATGTGAGTTAGGGACCTTAGATTGTAAGCTCCTTGAGGGTATAGGGACTGATGCGAATGTATAATATATATATATGTAAAGCGCTGCGTAAATTGACGGCGCTATATAAGTACCTGAAATAAATAAATAAAATAAAATTTATAGGGCCTTTCCGCTGCATCACTTGAAAGAACAAAAACTGCAAGAAGAGTTTACACATAAATCATCTCACATCATATTGCTTACATTCACTGCAGCTCTCTATCCTCCTAGATAAAATATGTGGGAAATCACCTGCCTGAACTCTTTTTCTCTAGTACAATTCAGCCAATTTATCCTCATTAGAAATATCCTGTTGCTGGCGGGGCCGCTGATAGAAATCATGGGGCCCTGTACAGCCTACCTGATGGGGCCCCCTTCAGCTCCACCCCTGGTCCCGCCCCTGGTCCCACCTTCAGCCCCACCCCTGGCCCCTCCCCAGACCCGCCTTGAAATAAAGTGCAGGTTTGTCTACAAGATAGGCATGGGTGGCACTGTCTGCAGCACATTACGGCATTGGCGGCACGGGTGGCACTGTCTGCAGCACATAATGACATTGGCGGCATGGGTGGCACTGTCTGCAGCACATTACGACATTGGCGGCATGGGTGGAACTGTCTGCAGCACATTATGGCATTGGCGGCACTGTCTGTAGCACATTATGGCATTGGCGGCACAGGGGGCACTGTCTGCAGCCACACATGCATTATGGGCCGTAACGCATGTGCTACCTGCAGACAGTGCCACCAATGCCGCCAATGCCATAATGTATAGATGCTGCTGCAGTAGTAGTAGATCTTTAATTCCCCCCCCCCCCCCAAGCAAGCACACACCTGTGTAATTTTTAGCCGGGCCCCACGAGGCACTTCTTCCCTGATCCTGCTGCTGCCTGGACTGGAGTGTCCACAAACGATTCCAGTCAGATGCGATGTTGATGATGCCAGCTGCTTCTTTTTTGTTTTCTTCCGCCGCTCGCCTCACTGATACTTCTCTCACGAGGAGAGAGAGGAATCACTCTGCGGCGCCAGGGAGACGGCACTATAGAAGACGCGCTAGCTGGGACTTGAGCCACAGCATGAGGAGTGGGCGTGGAAGAGGCATTTTTCCGCGCCAGAAATAAAGGAAATAGTCCCTCCCCTGCCCCCACCTAGTCTGCAGATAGCTATCTGCACAAAAAATAAAAACGGGGAAAAAAAACGGCGGGGGGCCTAGGTTGGGGCGGGAATGTTGGTAGTTGAGTCGGACGGACTCTGATCGACCATGGCTGGAGGATTTTTTTTCTCTTTTTTTTTTTACATTAATTACCTATCTGTTCAGCTTGCCCGGGCCCCCCCTGCTGGCCAGGTCCGGTACAACAGGGCCAGTTGTACTGGCCTATCAGCGGCCCTGGTTGCTGGTCAATTATTCTATCAGCAGTTTTTTAATTCTTTATGAGAGCCTGATAGAACGTGCCAGGAGAGTTTTGCATCAGTAAGAATAGGGACAGCCATGGTGATCTACTTGGGACAAGTCAAGCCAGACATCATTTCTTAGATCTCTTTTTCTTACCTATAGCTTAGGGTGACCAGACATCCCTGGTTTCTGGGGACAGTCCCTGGATTGAAGACACTGTCCCCAGACCAAGTCTGTCCCCAGTTTTGTCCCCAGATTGGATTTGAACAGGGGCTGGGGCAATTTCAAAGACAGTTAGTGCAGAATAAAAAAAAAATAATCTTACTAGCTTAGGGGGTGTATTTTTCCATTATCTGTGCCCCTTTCTGATGATCATGTGCTGGTCGGAGCAGAGGGAATATTTCTTCAGTTTTGGGTGCATGCCCATTTAGCCCCGCTCGCATGTTCTTCTGCCTTGGCTCAAGTCCCAGCCAGCCGCCTGCCTGCTTATCTCCTTGCCTTCCCTGGTCAAGTGATCTTCCTGCGCTCCCCACCCAGTAGTAGCTGGGGCCCGGAGAGTAAGACCTAACAGGCTCCGAGGCGGGCGGCGTTAGCGGTGGAGTCACTGATTGCCACCATTACTAGTAAAGAAAAAAAATATGTCCCCAGATTTCATTTTAAAAATCCGGTCACCTTACTATAGCTGTAACATGTATATGAAAAATTAACTGTAGGTGACGAGTTCTACTAGTTCTAGCAATTTAGGTGGGAACAATAAGAACGTTTTCTGCAAACCAGCATGCATGCTACTGGACAATGTTTTTTAGACAAGATTGACATAATGTGCTACACTTGCTACTAGCTTACCATTACTTTCTCATCAGAATTCTAATAACCAAAAATGATTTCAACATGTTAGATCAATGTTTTGGTGACCAGTGCAGAAATGCTGCAGTCATTGTATGCTCAGATCAAATTGGGTTTATGCCAGGGGGATCCACCTAGATTGACTTGCATAGGCTTTTTTACTAATATGCATGCCACATATGATGCTATGGGATCCAGGGTTTGCTTTGGCACTGGATACCCATAAAGCTTTTGACGCATTTGAATGATCCTATCTGCAGGAGGTACTTGTGAAATTTGGCTTGGGAGATCATTTCCTCTGGTGGCTTAAATTGCTTTATCACAGACCTCGGGCTAGAATACGGGTGAACAATTATACTGTATTTCGGACCCATTTACCATATCATGGAGCACCAGAAAGGGTTACTCCCTATCACCTCTGTTATCCGTCCTAGAGATAGAACCACTGGCAGAACTAATAGGATCCAACTCCACTATAGCAGGGCTGCAGCAGAGGGGTTATTTAGCCCTAAATAACTAAATAACCTAAATAGCTAAATAACCCCTCTGCTCCTCTGAGTCACAAGATACCATCTGCCGCATACGGGCATCATTTGCTGAGGTTGTGGGGAGACCTGTATATTCCCTGTGCCGTTTATGACTGCCGTAATAGCAGTCATTGGGATCTGATACCATCTGCCGCGTACGGGCATCATTTGCTGAGGTTGTGGGGAGACCTGTATATTCCCTGTGCCGTTTATGACTGCCGTAATAGCAGTCATTGGGATCTGGTAAGCGCATCTGATATTCCACCTTGGGTGTGAAGAGTCATAGAGGATTCCCCATCTGCATCTTCACCTCCTTCTGCACTTTTGTGGCACTTTTCTTTTCCATCACGGATCCCCCCTTTTTTGTTGTTTTATATTCTGGACTTTATATTTATTTTTGGGATGTTTTCACTGAATATATTACCATATTCACTTTTGGCAATTAATCATTACTAATTTCCTGGTTATCAGTATATGAATTTGCTTTTACCAATGTGTTTATTCACTTTTGATTGATTGTTTACTGCATATGAGTGTATTAATTTTGCTTCTATCTCCACGTATACTCACTTTAATATTTATTCATTCATTTAGTGGTTTGTTCAATCCTATTTTATTCACTTTTGAGTGATTTTGTTTCAAATTACATTTTAGCGCCGCATCTTTGTTTTACTTTTTATGATAAACTGAGAATAACTGGTAATAAATGCCTACCGCATGCTTTAAAATCAAATACTTGAATCAATTGAATATTGCAATTCCTCTAGGGCCTAAGTCAAAGGTGCAAGTTGCGCCTCTATGAAAGTGGCTACAGTAGGAAATGCCTTAAAAAGGCCTACAATCAACAAAAAGGTGGGGGTAAGAATGATTACCCATTTCTCAGGACAACAAAAACAAGTCCGCAAGATAATGCAGAAATATTGGTACTAGGGTTGTCCCGATACCACTTTTTTAGGACCGAGTACAAGTACCGATACTTTTTTTCAAGTACTCGCCGATACCGATTACCGATACTTTTTTTTAAATGTCACGTGACAGTTTTTTTTTTTTGCTATTTTTTTTGGGGGGGGGGGGGGGGGGTGAACGTTGTATGTGTGTGTGTTTTTTTTGTTTTGTTTTTTACAATTTTTATTTTTTACAATAATATTTTTTTATTCTTTATTGTTTTTTTTTTTTTTTTTTTTTTTTTTTAATCAGCCCTGTTGGGGCGCTTTGGTGAGATATCAGGGGTCTTAACAGACCTCTGATATCTCCCCCCTTGAGACAGAGAAAGAGACAGAGGATAGAGATTCCCCAGTCCCTTTCTCTGCAGCGTCAGCTGCACTGAGAATGAATGGAGAGAAGACAGCGGCTCCTCTCCATTCATAAACTGACACATTGTAATCACAGGAGATTACAATGTTTCAGTTATGTGAATGGACAGAGTCAGCTGACTCTATCCATACACAAAGGAAGGAGGGGAAGGACGGAGGAACTGAGGGGGAGAACAGAGGTGACAGATAAGGAGAGAGGAATGCAGGGGACAGATAAGGATAGAGGAACGGAGGGGGAGAGATAAGAAGAGAGGAACGAAGGGGGAGTACGGAGGGGGACAGATAAGGAGAGAGGAATGCAGGGGACAGCGGAGAGGCACAGAGGAACAGAGGGGTCATGGAGGAGGATGCAGTGACATACAGCGGTGACCGATCACCGCTGTATGTCACTAAAACTGGTGAAAGCCGCTGGGGGAAAATCTTGTAACTCCCCCACGCGCCGATCACAGCTGTCCTCTAGGTATCGGGGGAAGCATCGGGAGCATTTGCCCGAGTACAAGTACTTGGGCAAATGCTCGGTATCGGTGCCGATACCGATACTAGTATCGGTATCGGGACAACCCTAATTGGTACCTATTACTCGCTGATGACACCGTATCCAAACATCTAAAAACATACCCTGAAATAACTTTTAGAAGGTCGAGATCACTAAAAGATAGCTTGGTCCACAGCCACCATCAATCCATAATAGAAAGCAAAAACAGACTCAAGGGAACCTTTCCCTGCAACAAATGCAATTTCTGTAGGTATATCTATGGAGCCCAGCAAATCACACTACTTACTAGCTGGGTGGATGGAAGAAGCGAGTGGGCAAGCAGAGATGACATCATCTCTCTACGCCCCCTGCATCACCGCTCTCCTGCGGCTTCTCGCTGTAAGAAAACTGAGCATAGAGCTCTCCTTGTTCAGTGGCGCAGATTCCCCCCCCCCCCCCCCGGGCAGCTAATCTAGGAATGGCAGAGGGTGAAGCCAGAGAGTGACAGCCGAAAAAGTACCAGATCCTCCCTCTGCCAGGTGAGACCGCCTGCAGCATGAGGAGGGAGACACCCTGCTACATCCAGAGGGGCGATCCCACAGAGATGTGACGTCATCAGTGACAGGTGAGTGTGTGTGGGAGTACAGGTGGGATGTGCTTGGGACTTGTAGTTCATACCCTCAGCTGTCTGCCTGACATACCACAAGGGGCGCTCCACTCACAGTGCTTGCTGGATGTCTTTCAGTGATCTGAAAATGCTGAGTGCCTAGCTGTCCCTGGGGTCTGATCCTCCGTGCCTGAGAGCAGCGTGTAGCCAGTGACGGCACAGCTTCAGATCTACATGTGGGGGTTCAGATCAGCATGGCAGTCAGGCACCTGGCATTTTCAGAATGGGCAATGACAACCTCTATATTCCTCTCCACTCCACAGCCAGAAACGCTGCTGCTATTCTGAATGGGGCGAGGCGAAGGCGCATTTGGAATTCACCACTACACAGAGGCCTGCCTCTGTGCGAAATGGACCAGTGCTGCCACCAATGCAGTGATGGCAGGCAGCGTGGCAAATGACATTCTACATCTGGTGACAGACAATGTGGCAGGTGGTGTGACAAGTAATTTTCCACATCTGGTGACAGGCAGCGTGGCAAGTGACATTCCGCATCTGGTGGAAGGCGACATGGCAAGTGACACGTTCAGGGCTCACACTGATTCTGCATTATGGTAAGTTGAACTATTTCATTTATTACTACAATGTAATAATAGAAATAATGTGCTTCAATCACCCTGACACCATATCAAGCATGGTGCCGTGATGATTGACGTGCTAACACCAGCCACTGCCCGCGAAAAATAGTTTACCTCCTGCGTGACCCATCCCCCCCCCCCCCCCCGGGCCTTGGCACAATTTTCTTCCAATTTTCTTCCATGCAGCCGGTCCCCGGTGCCAAAAAGGTTGGGGACCGCTGCTCTAGAGTATCTACCACTGAATGAGAGAGGAGGTGATAATAACGACAAGCTGTTTTTAGAGGGAGAGGCCCGGCCGGTGGATTCATAATCTATCAGCTCTCAAACCTCCTGGATTAAATGATGTCTTTAGTTATAAACCTTTTTTATAAAGAAACCGATATTTAATAAAATTTATATTTAAAAAAAAGAAAATTTGTACATTTGTTCTGGCATCAGTCCTACCTTTTGCCATTGTTCCTGTTTGCCATCTTTATTTGTTTGCTCACGTGACTGCCCAATATTTGTAATCCTTTACGCTGTCTATTCAGCTACAAAGATGATAGTTTCCCTTACTGCACTAAGCGTCTCTTGCGTTTGGTCCTTTTTGTATGCCATAAAAACAATAGCTGTAACCCCTGTTTGGCCCCATGGCTCCTGTGTTACCTTCATGAGTTTGACTTTTCTGTTTTTAAGAAAATAAGGCGTTGTTTTAGTTTTTTAACTTACCTATAACAATGAGCTCTATATCTGTAGATTTTTTTTGCTCCGTAATCCATACATAACATTCATATATCCCAGTGTCTGATACTTGTATATTTTTTAGTAACAAGGACGCATTTCCCTTAGAAAACTCTTTACTAAAATGATTTGTGCGTTCAGTAAATTGTTCATGCTGCATTTCCCTTTGAAATGCCCCTTCGAGGACATAATGAACAGGAATGTTTTCACTTTTAAATTTCCAGAAAATATTAATTGCTGAGTCAGAAAATCTCTCATTAGGAGGGAAGGAGCAAGGCAGGATCACATCTTCATCTACAAATCCGAAGACTACCGTGCTGACATCAACTGAAAGACAGAAAGTTTCAGTTCATTAGAGCAAGATTTATTGAAAGAAAGTACTTTATATTTTAAAATGTGTTGTACATTTGACATATAATATTTCAGTATTTTATATTATATAATTTGTTAAGGCCAAGAATCTTCTACAAAGAGTTATTAGTCATGGTAACCTATAAGCAATCATCTTTGTCTGTTTTGACTGCTTAGTGGCAAGGTGAAATCTGATTGGCAGATATAAGCCGTTCACTGTTCATTGTTATTTGTGCTGCTCAGTTTAATCACAGGAAAATGCATATGTATGTGCAAATAGGAATTCAATTATTAAAAAAATAAATAAAATCAGGGTTAATTTATTAAAGAAGTATAGGCTGCACACTTATTGAAGTAAAATTCCACTTCCAGCTTAATAAATGAGGTGAGCAACCTAGTAAAAGCTAATGCCAATACAAAGCATGCTAATGACATACTATTGGAATTTTTAAATAAAATTAAATAATTACAACAGTATACTTCATCTTTGTTATGTATGATATAAAATTGTTACATTTATTGTTTTATATACTATCCACAGAACAGCAGCAAACAATTGTACATACAAATATTTTATATTTACATTTTTTTTTATTACCTGAAGGCAATAAAGATGTTAAAACAAGGATATGTGACAGAAGATACATCAAGGCAACTGTCTCCCTACTTCACTGTAGAAACCTACATTTAAAAAAAGATTTTAAAATATAAAGATAGCTTTAATTTCACATTTGTAAAAACATTTTGCTAACTGTTAACAAATAAAGCTTAAAATAAAAAGCAAACAAAAATGCTAGAAGTGATTAATGCAGAAGTTATTTTATTGATTACCTACAGAAAGCCTATAATAAAGTTTGCCCGTAGGTACAGCAAATATCTCCTAAACCTGCACCATTTAGGAGATATTTATTTAGTAGCAGCCAGTGATGTCACTGGCGCATGTGCGTGGTGCTCTCAATGGTCAGCATGCCAAAGCAATGCATATTAGCAAATCCATTACCTTACAAGAAGATTTTTGTGATTTTTTTTTTTTTTGCGGTTTACTACCGCTTTAAAGCGACAGAAAAGATATTATACTTATACCCTTTTGGTCTGCCTGACTGCTCCACCAATTTTCGAACTATGATTCTTTCCAGTCACCCCGATGTCACTTCACTGCACATTAGTAAAGAAATGTTTGGTTAAAGGAACTACAGCACTTGGCAGGGGACCAGGCATGTAACACATCTGAATGTATTAAACCTCTCCCTGTAGCCCCTATTGTGTTTTCCAAAACTTAGTATTTCTACATTATTGTCACTGCTAGTATTTTTATTGCTGTTGTTTTTCATCTCTTTGGCTCATTTTTATATACCGTATTTATCGGCGTATAACACGCACAGGCGTATAACACGCACATTTATTTTAAGAGGGAAATTTCAGGAAAAAACTTAAATTTTAAATAAGGAACTTTGAAGCAAAATAAGGGTCAGTGCCTATCTGCAGCCTCACCATTGCCATCAATGCAGCCTGATCAATGCCCATCTGCAGCCTCACAAGTGCCATCAGTACAGCTTCGCCATTGCCATCAATGCAGCAGCCTTGCCATTGCCTTCAATGCAGCAGCCTTGCCATTGCCTTCAATGCAGCAGCCTCACCATTGCCTTCAATGCAGCAGTCTCACCATTGCCTTCAATGCAGCAGCTTCACCATTGCCTTCAATGCAGCAGCTTCACCATTGCCATCAGTGCAGCCTGATCGATGCCCATCTGCAGCAAGAGGGGACAGGGAGGGGGGCGGAATGAGTGCCGACAGATTACATGCAGTGAGAATCCTATGATAGACATAACAGTGGTCCAATGGCGGCCCAGGAGACGGAACTTCCTATTACAGAGGCCGCCAAGTAAACAGGAGATTCTCACTGCATGTAATCTGACGGTGCTCGTCCCGCCCAACTCCCTGTCCCCTCCGAGGCAGCTAAAATTAAGTATTGGCGTATAACACGCACATGTTATTTGCACCAGATTTTCATGGTGAAAAAGTGATTGTTATACGCCAATAAATACAGTATATATATATATATATATATATATATATATATTTATTTGTTTTTCAACATATATAAAGCCGTAATAAAAAAGTAAAAGTGCAGTTGTGCAGTGCTCTTACTCATAGAATCACTAGCAGAAGATAGCTAGCTTGTGTGATTGGAGGCTACATCCCAGAAACAGTCTGTCCAACAAATTGTATCATAGGTGTATGGGGCTTTCCTGGCACTAGTGTTGGGCGAACAGTTTGGGCCAAGTAAAAGTTTGGGCCTGAACATCACCTGTTCACCCGTTCAGCGAACACCTGAGTTTGTGAGGCGCTTGGCAGGATGTTCGCCTGCTGAGTGGCCCACAGTGCATTCTAGGGTCCTAATTGGATGAAGCTTTGCACCTGACCTGTGGTCAGGTGCAAGGCTTTGCCAATTGGGACAAAGAGCACTGTCAGAGCCCTAATTGGTTAGAGTGATGATGACTTTGTCCAATCACGGTTCAATGCTCATAGTCCCAACCCACACTATAAAAGGTAACTTCTCATAGGAAACTTTTGCAGTGTTGTTGGAGTGGAGATAGATAGAGCAGGGCTCAGTTTCCTACTAGCGAGTTAGTGTGTTTACTTATTGTGACTCTGAGTATAGAGTGTTAGTGCAGTGTTATGCCCTGTACACACGATAGGATTTTCCGACAACAAAACCGTGGATTTTTTTTCAGACGGATGTTGGCTCAAACTTGTCTTGCATACACACGGTCACACAAATGTTGTCGTAAGATTGTTATTATTATGAGGATGGGGTGGAGCGTTAACACGTAGGCGTACTCCGTGTGTGCTCTGGATACCCGGTCCCCGCCCTCTGCCCCGCTCCGCTCGTGGCTGACATACTGAGACGCCGCGAACATGGAGCCAATCGGCAGCCGCCTGTCGGTACCTGATTGGTGCCTAGCCTCTCGTCCCTCGACCCCCCGACCCCTAACAAAGACGCATGGGTACCCCTTACCCCTGCATGGTAGCTTGGAGGTCCCGAGAGTAACCAGCAGCTGAGATTGCGGAGGAGGGACTACGCCGAAGCAGCTCCCGCTGGTTTGTGGAGGAGAGGCGTTCCGGCTCACGACGCTCCAGCCTGCTGAGAGGTAACACACTGCGCAAGGCCGAGATCTGAGTCACCCTGAGCTACCCCCATCAAATCATTCTTTGCAGCTATTACCTTTTGTACCACCACCCCCTCCCTTTAGAATGTAAGCTCCACGAGCAGGGCCCTCCTGTACCTTTTGTATTGAACTGTACTGTAATTGTGTTGTCCCTCTTATACATTGTAAAGCGCCGCATAAACTGTTGGCGCTATATAAATCTCGTATAATAATAATAATAATCTCTCGAGTGGGCAGAGGTGAGAGTACCCCCCTGTCCCTGAAAAGAGAAAAACTACCTAAAGGCCCTAGGAAAGTGGTTGGACACTCCCTCTGTGAAAAAGTTTGAGTACCCCCCTGAGGGGTTGGAACTCCCGGTGTGAAAAAGTTTGAGTACCCCCTCTGAGGAGTTGGAGAGGCAATCAGTGGTTGTAAGCCATGGGCCTGTGATTATGAAGGAGCCCTCCCCTGGGTGACAAGGAACAAGTTTGAGAAGGGCCATTAGAGAGCAATTAAAGATTGAGCTATCCCTGAATGAAGCACTGTATACCTTGCATGGTGGGACTGCTGTTGGGGGGACCCCCTTCATGTGTTATTCCCATGATCAATGTGGAGGGAATAAGATTGATGATAGATGTGAACTGTGAACCGTGAATATTGTTTCAAGAGGAGGCTATAGGACTGTGATATATTGAGGAGTCTACCCTTTGCAATACCTGAAGTTTTAAGTGAAATACCTGGAGAATACATGATTGCTTTACTAGATCCCTTAATATAGGAGCTATATAGAAATAATCTTTCTGTGCGGGACATTTGTACCTCATTAAGTACTAAATTAGAACTGACTTCACTGGGGAGTTAGTCTCTGCAATGAGGGGGAAATCAACGAAGGCAAATAAAGGTGCTCCGGCTGCGTTAAGCCCTAGAGGCATCCAGCGTTACATGTCCACGGACTCTAGCATGGTGGAGGAAGCGCAGGGGAGCCCTAGACAGGGGGGTCCAGTACGCTCAGGGTTAAAAAAACAGAAAATGGTAGTGGAGGAGAATAAAACTGGAAAGGGGCAGGAGGGGAAAACCATAAGGCCGAGAAGTAACGGAAGTAACCCCCAAGAAAGTAGCAAGGCCCAGGGGGAGTCTCAGAGGAAAAGTGGGGGGGAGGAGGAATCAATGGGAGAAAGACACCTGCACCCATTGACCCAAGAGAGCGTCCTGCAGATTAACCATTTCAGCCCCGGAAGGATTTACCCCCTTCCTGACCAAAGCACTTTTTACAATTTGGCACTGCGTCGCTTTAACTGCTAATTGCGCGGTCATGCAATGCTGTACCCAAACTAAATTTGCGTCCTTTTCTTCCCACAAATGGAGCTTTCTTTTGATGGCATTTGATCACCTCTGCCATTTTTATTTTTTGCGCTATACACGGAAAAAGACCGAAAATTTTGAAAAAAAATGATATTTTCTACTTTTTGTTCTAAGAAAAACCCAATAAACTCAATTTTAGTCATACATTTAGGCCAAAATGTATTCGGCCACATGTCTTTGGTAAAAAAAATGTCAATAAGTGTATATTTATTGGTTTGCGCAAAAGTTATAGCGCCTACAAACTAGGGTACATTTTCTGGAATTTACACAGCCTTTAATTTATGACTGCCTATGTCGTTTCTTGAGGTGCTAAAATGGCAGGGCAGTACAAAACCCCCACAAATGACCCCATTTTGGAAAGTAGACACCCCAAGGAAATTGCTGAGAGGCATGTTGAGCCCATTGAATATTCATTTTTTTGTCCCAAGTGATTGAATAATGACAAAAAAAAAAAAATACAAAAAGTTGTCACTAAATGATATATTGCTCACACAGGCCATGGGCATATGTGGAATTGCACCCCAAAATACATTTAGCTGCTTCTCCTGAGTATGGGGATACCACATGTGTGGGACTTTTTGGGAGCCTAGCCGCGTACGGGGCCCCGAAAACCAATCACTGCCTTCGGGATTTCTAAGGGCGTACATTTTTTATTTTACTCCTCACTACCTATCACAGTTTTGAAGGCCATAAAATGCCCAGATGGCATAAAACCCCCCCAAATGACCCCATTTTGGAAAGTAGACACCCCAAGCTATTTGCTGAGAGGCATGGTGAGTATTTTGCAGCTCTCATTTGTTTTTGAAAATAAAGAAAGACGAGAAAAAATTTTTTTTTTTTTTTTTTCTTTTTTCAATTTTCAAAACTTTGTGACAAAAAGTGAGGTCACTATACCTCTTAGCAAATAGATTGGGGTGTCTACTTTCCAAAATGGGGTCATTTAGGGGGGTTTTATGCCACCTGGGCATTCCATGGCCTCCGAAACTGTGATAGGCAGTGAAGAGTGAAATTTACGGCCTTAGAAAGCCTGAAGGCGTTGCTTGGTTTTCGGGGTCCCGTACGCGGCTAGGCTCCCAAAAAGTCCCACACATGTGGTATCCCCGTACTCAGGAGAAGCAACAGAATGTATTTTGGGGTGTAATTTCACATATTCCCATGGCATGTTTAAGCAATATATCATTTAGTGACAACTTTGCGCAAAAAAAAATAAAAAAATAAAAAATTGTCTCTTTCCCGCAACTTGTGTCACAATATAAAATATTCCATGGACTCGACATGCCTCTCAGCAAATAGCTTGGGGTGTCTACTTTCCAAAATGGAGTCATTTGGGGGGGGTTTTGAACTGTCCTGGCATTTTATGCACAACATTTAGAAGCTTATGTCACACATCACCCACTCTTCTAACCACTTGAAGACAAAGCCCTTTCTGACACTTTTTGATTACATAAAAAAATAAATTTTTTTTGCAAGAAAATTACTTTGAACCCCCAAACATTATATATTTTTTTAAAGCAAATGCCCTACAGATTAAAATGGTGGGTGTTTCATTTTTTTTTTTCACACAGTATTTGCGCAGCGATTTTTCAAACGCATTTTTTGGGGAAAAAAGACACTTTTTTAAATTTTAATGCACTAAAACACACTATATTGCCCAAATGTTTGATGAAATAAAAAAGATGATCTTAGGCCGAGTACATGGATACCAAACATGACATGCTTTAAAATTGCGCACAAACGTGCAGTGGCGACAAACTAAATACATTTTTTAAAGCCTTTAAAAGCCTTTACAGGTTACCACTTTAGATTTACAGAGGAGGTCTACTGCTAAAATTACTGCCCTCGATCTGACGTTCGCGGTGATACCTCACATGCATGGTGCAATTGCTGTTTACATTTGACGCCAGACCGACGCTTGCGTTCGCCTTAGCGCGAGAGCAGGGGGGACAGGGGTGCTTTTTTTTTTTTTTTTTTTTTTTCTTTATTATTATTTTTTTTTTTTATCTTATTTTTAAACTGTTCCTTTCATTTTTTTTTTTTTAAATCATTTTTATTGTTATCTCAGGGAATGTAAATATCCCCTATGATAGCAATAGGTAGTGACAGGTACTCTTTTTTGAAAAAATTGGGGTCTATTAGACCCTAGATTTCTCCTCTGCCCTCAAAGCATCTGACCACACCAAGATCGGTGTGATAAAATGCTTTCCCAATTTCCCAATGGCGCTGTTTACATCCGGCGAAATCTAAGTCATAAAATGCTCGTAGCTTCCGGTTTCTTAGGCCATAGAGATGTTTGGAGCCACTCTGGTCTCTGATCAGCTCTATGGTCAGCTGGCTGAATCACCGGCTGCATTTTCAGGTTCCCTGTTGAGACAGGAGAGCCAGAGAAAAACACGGAAGATGTTGGGGGGGGGGCATTCCCTCCCACGGCTTGTAAAAGCAGTCTAGAGGCTAATTAGCCACTAGGATTGCTTTTACATGAAAGCCGACTGCTGGCTGAAAAGAATGATACCAAGATGATACCTAAACCTGCAGGCATCATTCTGGTATAACCACTCAAAGTCGTGAATGGTGTACCTGAAGACAAAAAAATGGTTAACAATAAAGCACAGTAAACGGTGAAAGGGAAAGCCCAGAACTTAAGGACTTTCAATAACGTTGACTGCTGAAGCCAAATTATAGATGATGTATTTAATATACAAGCCCATAGTTTTAGCTATAGGCAGGGAGAACAACACAGTAAGTACATGGCATACATTCAATATGATTGTTCTGAAATGGCTGAGAGCCTTAGTACAATTTATACATTCTACAGGGGTGGCACCTTGAATAGGACTCTTTTGAAGTACCATTCAAATCTTTGGTGATATTCATTGATATACAAATGGTCATTTCACATATACACGTCACTTCCCAAGTTCTGTGGGAAAGCCAGATATAGAACTTTTCACAGCTGAAGGTGTGAATGGCATTTGATCACCAAAACAGCTGTTAACTCATATGACTTCTAAACATTTGTAAAAAGTACCTCTGCTTAGTCAGAATACATGTTTTGATAATCATAACTAAATGTTTGATAAATAAATAGTTATTCCATTTACCCTATCAACGGTAAAGTATAAAAAATTGCATACCTGAAAAGCAAACATGATAAAACATAATAACAATAAAACATTGCAGAATAGAATACAGTAAAAAAGAGCAGAACAATAGAGAGAAGAGAGAGAGAGAGAACAATAAAACGACAACTATTTTTTTTTATTTTATATTTTTGTATGTGTTTTTTTTTTTTTTTTACACTTTTTTTTGTAACTGTAACTTTTATAACTGTAACCGGTTCCAGGTTCGGGTCTCTCAAAATGCAATGGCATCTTGGGAGACCCTGTGAAAGTGTGTCCTAGTCTGTGCAATGCTGTACCCTACGCTAATACTCAACTAGTGCATGGTAGCGTTCAAAACATTCACCAATGCAAAGATCAGGATTGTCAGGACAGGAGGGACAATAATAGCGGGTGTCACGCCTATATCCGCGCTTGCTGCAGACACGACATCTTTTTTGGGGGGGTTCGTTGGGTAGGGGTACTCGGGAGGACATAAAGAAAATGCCTCTCATGCAGCTGACTGCATTTGGTTGGGGATGTAAATGGGGGATGTACGGGCGCTGCAGAAGTGGTGGGTTCCCAATTAGGATTGGCGAATGCAGCAGGAAGGGCATTATGGGCACGACGGGCCTGTGTTTGTCTTTTTGGTGACAGCGGAACACTACTTGTGCTTGCCACCTCACCAGCTTGAACTGCACTTATGGGACTCGCCATGTCACCAAGTGTTACTGCAGTGCTGGTTTGACTAGGACCGGGGTGTACTAGGCCGCTGGTGCTTGCCAGTTCACCAAAACGCTACCAAAAAAAGTGTTAGCGATCGCAGGCCTGACTCTGCGAATGCTGCAGTTATGCGTTTAGTGTTTTGTAAGTGACAGTGGTCGATCGATACTGCACTTGGGTGGGCTGGGCTGGGCCAGGCGGAGGGGCAAATGCAGGTGCTAGCAGGTATCTGGGCTGATCCCGCTAACACTGCGTTTTTGGGAACCCTAAACTGCTGGGGACGCCAGTATAGATCTGATTGGATCAGATATTGATCCGTTCAGATACTATACCACTAAGGGAGGTGTACGGTGGGTGCGTGCGTGGGTGTTAGCGGTACTGGCGCTAACCTGGCGCTGCCTGGGGCTGGTGCTTGCCAGTTCACCAAAACGCTACCAAGAAAACTGTTAGCGATCGCAGGGATCAGGCCTGACTCTGTGAACGCTGCAGTTATGCGTTTAGTGTTTTGTAAGTGACAGTGATCGATCGATACTGCACTTGGGTGGGCTGGGCTGGGCCGGGCGGAGGGGAAAAACGCAGGTGCTAGCAGGTATCTGGGCTGATCCCGCTAACACTGCGTTTTTGGGAACCCTAAACTGCTGGGGACGCTAGTATAGATCTGATCGGATCAGATATTGATGCGTTCAGATACTATACCACTAAGGGAGGCGTATGCTGCGTGCGTGGGTCTGACGCTGCCTGGGGGCGACGCATATCACCGCCGGGCGATCAGGGGGCTAAACCTTTATTCGGTAACAAACGGCGGGTGCCCTGACACTATAAAAAATAAACGAACTAACCAGCGTCACCCGTAACGGTTATACGGTGATCAGTGGTGACAGGGTTAACTAGGGGGCAATCAAGGGGTTAAAACATTTATTAGATAGTATATGGGGGTTCCTGACGCTATAAAACGCTGACGGCGAACCTAAATATTTACGTCCCTAACTAGCGTCACCAGCGACACTAATACAGCGATCAGAAAAATGATCGCTTAGTGACACTGGTGACGGGGGGTGATCAAGGGTTAAAACTTTATTAGGGGGGGTTAGGGGGGTACCCTAGACCTACAGGGGGCTAACACTAACTGCCCTAACACAGTAACTGTCACAAACTGACACCGTGCAGTAATCAGAAAAAAAAAAAAAAAAAAACCTGCTTGGTGTCAGTTTGTGACGAGGGGGGGGTGATTGGGGGGGATCGGGGGGGTGATCGGGGGGGGATCGGGGTGTTTTGTGTGCCTGGCATGTTCTACTGTGTGTGTGTTGTGCACTCACATTCCAGTCTTCTCTCCTCGGCCCGGAACGGAAAATACCGAGCCGAGGAGAGATGACATCATTTCCTCTGCCTCTGTGTACAATACAGAGGCAGGGAAATGATCCCATTGGCTGGGAGCGATCGCGAGGGGGGGGGGCCACGAATGGATGGCCTCCCCCTCACCACCGATCGCCAGGGGAGATTTGCCGACCGCCGCAGGCACCGGGGGGGGTCCGATTGGACCCCCCACCCGCGGGCAGGCAAGGACGTACAGGTAAGCCCTTTTGCCTGCCCGTGCCGCTCTGCCGACGTACATCGGCGTGCGGCGGTCGGCAACTGGTTAAAGAGAATCTTGCAGAAATGTTAGCAAAACTGGAAGCCTCAATGAAAGTGGATATAGCTTCAGTAAGAACAGATATCGGCCAAGTACTTGGAAGGTTGGAGGAGACCGAGGGTAGACCAAAGATTTGAGGATATCAGATTTGAGGATATTAGCAATCAAATTAAAACCCTACAAAGCATGAATAGACACCTCCTATATAAAAAAGAAGATCAAGAGAATCGCAGCCGACGTAACAACTTAAGAATTAAAGGGCTACCGGAGAAATATAAAAATGAGGATTTGACAACAATAATACAGCAATTATTTAACCCTTTATTAGAGAGAGAAACGACGGAACCCCTGAAACTTGATAGAGTACACAGGATTGCACGCTATCCTATCCATAGTTCTGAAAGTCTGAGAGATGTGATAGTGAGATTCCATTATGCAGAAGAAAAATCCAGAATCATGGAAAAAACACGGAATGTGCCAGGTTTATGCTATGAAGGGGCAGAACTACAGGTCTATTCTGATCTGGCGTCCAAGACTTTAACTAGAAGGAGACTTTTGAGACCCCTTACAAGGTTACCTTGGTCATCTGGGATACCTTACCAATGGGGGTTTCCTGCTTGCTTGGTGGGGAAAAAGAATGGCCGGACTGCGGTTCTGAGGTTTCTGGAGGATCTGGGAGATTTCTGTGGCAGGCTGGGCATCCCGCCTCCCCCCATCCCTGGTTGGGGGGAGGCGGAGGACGCGGTAGTCCCTCAGGGGAGGCTGTGGTGGAGAAAAGGGGGAGATGGGGGGAGAGGCACTAATTAGCAGTATTTTTGGGAAGCGTTGAGTTGGGGCGGGCTGGGTTGGAGGGGGGGACCGGGAGGTCCAGGACGTGCTTGGAGGGGCCGGGAACATGAGCTTATTGGGTATATTGTAACGGGGTGGCATCGGGAGGATGCCAACCAGACCATATTTTGGAACAAAAAGGGGGTCTGCCCGGCTTATTTGTAGGCATTTGGTTCCAGACATGGGGGGAGGTGGGATGGTGGCGGGAGGGGGGATGGGATTTTGGAGGGAATGGGAGATGGGGGGGTTTCTTCTTTTTCTCCTCTCTCTCTTACCCCTGTAGGTGTCTTGGAGTCTTCCCATGTGAGGTGGCTTCTTGGATTGGTCAGATGCTCTTACCAGGGTGAGGTATGGGGGTTGTGAACTCGGTCACGTATAATGTGAGGGGATTAAATACAGGGGAAAAAAGGTATAAATTGAATAATGAATTGCAGTTTTTGGGAGCTAATGTGGCATGCCTACAGGAGTCTTATGTTACGCATGTGTCAGGGGGGGGTTAGCCTCATATCAGTTTCCAAAGTGGTTCTATGGGAACACAGGATCAACTCACTCTAGGGGTGTGGCTATGGATTTGATAAAACGACGATGTTCGTAGAAGGTGGGCGTCTGGCCGATCCTGAAGGAAGGTACCTCTTTATAAAGGGGAAACTGTTCAACACGATGTGTACAATAGCTAACATCTATGCTCCAAATAGAGATCCCGATAATTTTTTGAATAAATTATTTAAAAAAACGTTAAACTTTTAAAGAAGGCAAATTGATGATCGCAGGAGACTTTAATTGGAGCATGGACCCGCAAATTGATTCCTCAGGAGGTACCCCTAGATTTATGGCTCATAGTTATGAGGCATTTAAAAAATGGCTTATGAATTCTCAGCTGCTTGATGCATGGAGGATCAGTCATCCAAAAAAGCGGGACTATACATATTATTCTCCTGCTCAGAAGACATATTCAAGGATTGATTATATCCTGATAGAACACCAGTTAGCCCCATGCTTGCAGGCCGCTAAAATTAAAGCCATTACCTTGTCTGATCATGCTCCGGTTAAAATCAGACTGGAGATAACTGGGGCTGCCCCAAGTGGAAGGAATTGGAAATTGAATGATTCCCTCATTCAGGACCCGGATATAATCAGAAAAAAAGGACAAGAATTGAAAGTGTATTTTGAAATCAATGACACAACGGAAATCTCCAGGGCCACCCTTTGGGAATCTCACAAGGCTTATATAAGGGGGATTTTGATTGGGATTGGAGCGGGGAAAAAGAGAGAGAGGGAGAAAAGAATGGCATCACTCTATGGGGAAATCCAAGAACTTGAGCAAGGCAGGCGACCTAGAGGGATCCCTGTGAAGCAAGAACTAATAGGAAAAAGAAGAGAACTAGATGAGTTGTTGGTACAAGAAAGGAAATGTGCCTTCCACTCTATAAATAGGGAAAAGTATATGGGTGGCAATAAATCAGGGAAATGGATGGCGAGGAGAGTAAAGGAAAAAAAAATAGAGCCTTTATACCCAAGATTCGAAATGAAGGGGGTGGATTTGAATTCTCCTCCCCCAACATTGCTAAAATATTCCATTTCTATTATAGTTCTCTATATAAGGTAGATCACAAAGAAGGGGAAGGGAGGAGGGAATTGATGGAGGAGTATCTGCGGGGCCTAGACCTTCCCAGGGCAGAGAAGGAGGAGGTAGAGTTCTTGGAGGCTCCTATCTCGCAGGAGGAAGTGGAAAGAGCGATAAGTAATACTGCCCTGGGAAAGAGCCCGGGCCCCGATGGATACTCTATATTGTATTATAAAAAAATTTCCAAAATTTTAGTCCCCAAATTGTGCAACAATTTTAATGCCTTAGGAGCAGGAGAGATGCTCAGGTGGGGTTTGTGTCTGGGAGGGAGGGGAGAGATAATTCCTTGAAGCCCATCTTTTTGATCCAGGAAGTAGGGCACCCCGGCGGTCCTCATGTCAATTGATGCAGAAAAGGCTTTTGATAGAGCTGACTGGGGGTTTATGGTTGAAACATTGAGGTACCTGGGGGTCGGGGAGAGGATGATGGGTTGGATTTCCTCCCTATATCATCATCCTAAGGTTAAAATTAGAGTCAATGGGACCCTGTCTTCTCCCCTTGGATTATTCAACAGGACAAGACAGGGTTGCCCCTTATCCCCAATTCTGTTTATTTTGACGCTGGAGCCCTTATTGGCAGCAATTCGGAAGAATCCAGATATTGGAGGAATCTGTGTTGGTGAAAGGGAGTCACAGTGGTGTAGTGGATAGCACTTTTGCCTAGCAGTAAGAAGGGTCTCTGGTTCAAATCCCAACCACGACACTACCTGCCTGGAGTTTGCAGGTTCTCCCTGTGCCTGTGTGGGTTTCCTCCGGGTACTCTGGTTTCCTCCCACACTCCAAAAGACATGCTGGTAGGTTAATTGGATCCTGTCTAAATTGTCCCTAGTGTGTGTATGTATAAATGTGAGTTAGGGACCTTGGAGTGTAAGCTCCTTGAGGGTAGGGACTGATGTGAATGTGCAATGTATACGTAAAGTACTGCGTAAATTGACGGCGCTATATAAGTACCTGAAATAAAAAAAAATAAAAAAAAAAAATAAAGTAGCGGCATTTGCGGATAATCTGCTCTGTTATATCTCCAATCCTAGAATAACAATCCCTATGGTATTGAAGGAATTTAAAAGCTATGGTGAATTATCACATTTCAAAATAAATGTGGCTAAATCAGAGCTTTTAAATATAACACTCTCTATGAAAGAGCAGAGGGCAATCCAACCCGGATTCCCCTTTATGTGGTGTAGGGAGGAGTTGGGGTACTTAGGTATAAGATTGACATCAGCTCCAAGTGATTTGTTTAAAGCTAATTATATCCCCCTTCTTAACAAGATCAAGGACCAACTTAACCACTTCAGCCCCGGAAGAATTTACCCCCTTCCTGACCAGAGCACTTTTTGCGATTCGGCACTGCGTTGCTTTAACTGACAATTGCACGGTCGTGCGACGTTGCACCCGAACAAAATTGACGTCCTTTTTTTCCCACAAATAGAGCTTTCTTTGGTGGTATTTGTTCACCTCATCTGCGGTTTTTATTTTTTGCGCTGTAAACAAAATAAGAGCGACAATTTTGAAAAAAATCGCATAATTTTTTACATTTTGCTATAATAAAAACCCGCCCAAAATATATAAAAAAAACATTTTTTTTCTTCAGTTTAGGCCGATACGTATTCTTCTACATATTTTTGGTAAAAAAAAAAATCGCAATAAGCGTTTATTGATTGGTTTGCGCAAAAGTTATAGCATTTACAAAATAGGGGATAGTTTTATGGCATTTTTATTAATTGTTTTTTTTTTACTAGTAATGGCGGCGATCAGTGATTTTTATTGTGACTGCGACGTTATGGCGGACATGTCGGACATTTTTGACACATTTTTGGGACCGTTGTCATTTATACAGCAATCAGTGTTATAAAAATGCATTGATTCCTGTATAAATGACACTGGCAGTGAAGGGGTTACCAATAGGGGGCGGGGAGGGGTTAAGTCAGTACTAGGGATTGATTACTAACTGTAGGGTGGATGGGCTAGCTGTGTCACTACTCTGATCACTGCTCCCGATGACAGGGAGCAGAGATCAGTGACACTTGTCACTAGGCAGAACGGGGAGATGCTGTTTACATCAGCATCTCCCCGTTCGTCCTCTCCGTGAGGCGATCGCGGGTATCCCCGCGGTGATCGAGTCCGCGGGACCCGCGACCCGCCTCACGGAGCTCCCGGCCGGCGCTCACGCAATGGCACGGCGGGAAATTCAAATGGATGTACCTGTAAGTTCATTTGCCCAGCTGTGCCATTCTGCCGACGTACATCATATGGATAAGCCTTTAGCACGCCCATGGGGAGCGCGCAGCGAACCGATCAGGGACTGCGCGCGTTCCTTTGGACATAAAGGTAAATAGAGATATGTGACGCTAACTCAAAGTGCATAAATGTGATGAAATAAATATAATCCAATTCTTCAAGTAAAGTGCATATGCGTAAAGAGCAAAATCACATAAATAAAGTGACTAAACATCCATTGAATTCATAGGAAGTGACATTGGATAAATAACAGTGAAAATTCATAAGATATGACATCAAATAAATAAATAAACAAATCCAAATGAAGGTGAATACATCCAAAAATAGTCTAATGCCGCGTACACATGGTCTGACTTTTCGTCTACAAAAGTCCGATGGACGCTGACGGACTAAAGCTGGCTGACAATCCGATCGTGTGTGGGCTTCCCCGGACTTTCAGCGGACTTTCAGCGGACTTTTCCAGCCTCAAATCTGACGGACTTTAGATTTGAAACATGCTTCAAATCTTTACGTCGTAACTACGCCGGACCCACAAATCCGCTCGTCTGTGTGCTAATCGGACGGACAAAAACCCACGCTAGAGACACCTGACTCTTCCCTGACGCGTATCATCACAGCCTACATGACTTTATGAAAGGGTAATGATTGATAAAGTCACGTGGGTGGTGACGATACGCATCAGGGAAGAGTCAGGTGTCATCACTTCTGGCCGCGGCCGAGACCGGAAGTACTGAGATCTGTGCTGTTCATTTTATGTTGTATATGTAAGTTACTATGTTGTTTTGAATAAACCTGTTTTGAATACTGCTCAATGGGGATACTCCGTCCTATTGCATGCCTCCACCAAACTTGCCAAACTTGAGGCCTTCCATTTAGAGATTTGCCAGACCTGTGACGATCGGAGGAGACTGATCTATTGATGGTGTTTCATCCACTTCCTGATTGCAGGCTCGACTTGACCCTAGGGGTCTTTGCTAGAGGTGAGAGGCTGGGGAAAAGGTACGGTGCACCACGGAGTACGGTTATTAAGAGGAATCTGTCACCTATCATCGTTTGCACTTGCACTTTTTTCATCTATTTTTTTGCACAAACTGTTTTATAAAGACTTACTTTGTTCACGTTGGAACTGTATTACATTAATTTGATCGACTTGTGGCTATTTTTATAGCATTTCTGCACTTTTTTGCACCTTATGCGATTTTTGTTATTGCATGCGACTTTTTTTATCTCATGCGATTTTTTTAAATTGTTTCTAAATTTGTGATTTTTTTTTTTTATCTTGATGCACTTTTAGACTATTTTTGGATTTATTCACCTTCATTTGGATTTGTTTATTTATTTATTTGATGTCATATTTCATGAATTTTCACTGTTATTTATCCGATGTCACTTCTTATGAATTTAATGGATGTTTAGTCACTTTATTTATGTGATTTTGCTCTTTACGCATATGCACTTTACTTGAAGAATTGGATTATATTTATTTCATCACATTTATGCACTTTGAGTTAGCGCCACATATCTCTATTTACCTTTTTGTTTTTCTGTATGGTAACACTGCCGTATGTGTGGCGGCTTCTTAGTCATCTTTAGCTTCTTTGGCTCGTCTTGGTTTTGCGCATTAGTTTTCTTCTTTGTCCCTTTGGACATAGCCCATCCCCGATCAGGGTAAACAGCTAATGAAATTGGCTGTTTACCATGTGATCGGCTGTGTCCAATCACAACGGGTCCCATTTGTCAACACTAGAGGATGCGCGCACCGCAGTGATTGGGGATTGGCAAGTGTCCCTCGAAAATAGCCCATCCCCGTTCAGGGTAAACAGCCAATAAAATTGTCTGTTTACCACGTGATCGACTATGTCCAATCACAGCCAGTCACAAATGTAAACAACACAGTGGTTACTAGGAAATCCCTGCCTCTTCTCCTCACACATCGATTGCCTGAGGAGAGAGCAGGGATCAGTGAGTAGATTACTGTCTGTCTGAGTATTTTACACCTTACTGTGCACCACATGGCCCCCCAATAAAGAGAACCTGGCACCATAGTACTGTCACACAGCCCATCTGGAGCTGTCACACAGTCCATCTGGATCTGTCACACAGCCCATCTGTCACACAGTCCATCTGGTTCTGTCATACAGGCCCCCATCAATACCGCCTTCGGTACCACCATCATTGAACTGTCAGTACCGCCACACAGGCCCGCCATCAGTACTGCCATCAGTACCATCACACGGGCCAGCCTTCAGTGACCTGTCAGTACCACCAGCAGTACCATCACACAGGCCCGCCATCAGTTCTGCCATCAGTACTGTCACACAGGCCCGCCATCAGTACTGTCTTAATGGCCAAAAGATTTCACACCTGAGGAGGCATATACCATGCTTACTATGTTTGATGATGAGAGCAGCGGGAAGCTCCCATCATCCTATTCTGGTTTGGAATACAACCCAGTAGAGGGTAGTGGATCGGAGACCGAGTCACGGGAGGAAACTGTCCCTCCTAAAAGATTAATGAGATCAGGAACAAGATCAGAAGACCATATATAGGGAATTGGTTGATCTTAAGCCGCATACACACGAGCGGACTTTTCAACCGGACTGGTCCGACGGACCGAGTCCGGCGGACAATTAAACCGTGTGTGTGCTTCATCGGAACTGCAGCAGGCTTTTTCGGTTGAAAATCTGACGGACTTTAGATTTGGAACATGCTTCAAATCTTTCCGACGGACTCGAGTCCGGTCGAAAAATCCGCTCGCCTGTATGCTAGTCCGACGGTCAAAAAGCGTCGCTAGGGCAGCTATTGACTACTAGCTATCAACTTCCTTATTTTAGTCCGGTCGTACATCATCACGTACAAATCCGTCAGACTTTGGTGTAATCATGTGTAGGCAAGTCCGGTCATTAGAAAGTCTGTCGAAAGTCCGTCGAAAGTCCGTCGAAAGTCCGTCGAAAGTCCGTCAGAAAGACCGTCAGACCTTTGTTGTCAAAAAGTCTGACCGTGTGTACGCGGCATTAGGGGATTTTTAAGGGAAAACGACTACTGATGAGGTGAACATAAGTATGCAATATTTATTGGGAATATTGTAGATATACAAAATCTACAGTGCATAAGGAGAAAGAAGGAAGTACATGTAAAATATATAGGATGCATCAACAATAGGCGTGTAATACAATACAAGTTTTAACAATCATGTACTCCGTAACATGTAGAACAAGTACGGGGAGTACCCGACGTGTTTTGAGTATTACTCTTCTTCAGGGAGATATGATTGAGACCAGCATGTTAGCACATATCTATAATTTGAAAAAACAATTATGAGAAAAACAGGATGTGAAAGTAGACAACAATAATATCATACAAGTTTGTAATGTAATAAAGTGCGAACTGACCATATAGTATTGCTAAAAGATATCATGTATAGTTGCATCCATTTTAAAACAGATTAGTGCGAAAAGAAAGGGGAGGGACAGAGTGCCACTGTTCCACAAGCGGCGCCCGGTCCAGAGCCAGCAATCCAGGCTAGCCCGGCAGAACCCCGAAAGGACGTTCTCCAATAGAGGGCGTCGGGATCCCCAGTATTTGGTCAGAATCCAGGAATCCAGGGAACACCAATCGCTGTGGAGGGTGAAGAAACAAAATACAATTTTTTTGTACTGGGCTATAGTAGACACAGTACCTGAGACCACATATCCATATGTGTACAGTGACCCACAGAGAAAAATATCGGGAGTAGAAAAATGGTAATAACGCTGGTACCTGCTGGGATGTTCATGGTCAGGAGTGCTATGGTGCGGGAGAAGCAGGCTGATTTGTCCGTAGGGATCAAACACTAGGCAGATCTGCCTCAGACCAGAGGACATCAGCTGCCTGGCACGGGGAGTGCCACACTGTAGAGGCCCTAATATGAATCCATAGGCGACACTTGGAGCCTAGGGAGAAGAAAGAAAATGCAGGTAGAAGATAGTAAGGAGTGTGTGTGTGTGGGGCAACCTGAAGGTTCCTGAGGGTGTGGGGTTAGGCCCCACACTCAGGAGTGCCCCCTAGAAATAGTAAATGTCCCATAAATGTCCCTTATGCACTGTAGATTTTGTATATCTACAATATTCCCAATAAATATTGCATACTTATGTTCACCCCTTCAGTAGTCGTTTTCCCTTAAAAATCCCCTAAGAGGAACCAATTCCCTATATATAGATTTTTTGGGATGTGGGTTAACCCTACTTTCCAGACTAACTCAGCACCCTCTCTTTAGTTTCAAGATCAGAAGACCTGCCTACCACCAGCAACGCCAGACCCCAGGAAGAGGAGCCCAGTACCAGTACTGGAATTACACACCCAACCCAAAAAACCCGGGCCCAGTCCTACCTTCCCGATGCCCTGGCAAAACCCTTATGGTTGCCTGCCAGCTCAGGGTAAGCTATAATCCCCCCTTTCACCGCACAGCCAGGTGTGCAGCCCAACACTACAAATTTTTTGCAGTTAGATTATTTTTATTTATTTTTTCCAGAAGATTTGCTGCAGTATATGGTGGACCAAACAAATCTCTATGCAGAGCAATTTATTGCCTCAAACCCCAATTCATCCTACCCCCGAATGTTTCATTGGTGATGTCTCACTCTAGACTAATTCAAGTTGTTTTTGGGCATTATATTTAATATGGGGGCTTACATGCCTACTGGTCCACTAACCCCATCCACCACATGCCAATATATTCTGCTGTCATGTCCAGGACACACTATGACATGATTATGCATTCCCTACATTTTAATGATAACTTAAAATGGGATGATCTCCCCAAGATCATCCCAACAACAACAAATTGTACAAAATAGGCCCCCTAATAAATTCTTTTTCCAAGCGATTTCCTGAAGCGTATGTCCCAGACCAAAATATTTGTGTGGACGAATCTCTTATCCACTTTACTGGCCGACTGCAGTTCAAGCAGTATATTCCCAGTAAGAGAGCCAGGTACGGGTTAAAATTAAACAAACTTTGTGATAAAGCCACAGGATATGAAAGCTCCAGCACCCTGAGTGCCCCACATATATCAGAACCAGTGGGAAAATTGTCTGGGAGGTGGCATACCCCCTCTGTTCAAAAAAGGATATTATTTATATGGGGACAATTATTATACCAGCTTGCCCCTTTTTCGTCACCTGTACCATGAAAAAATCCTGGCCTGCGGTACCTTCAGAAAAAACAGAAAGGGGTTCCCACAAAATTTATTATCAAAAAGGCTACAACGCGGGGAATCAGCATTTAAGAGGAAGATGTTCACATCCTATCTATCATCCACAATGACACCTTGGTGGAGATTCATAGAAGACGCAGCCCCCATTGTAAAGCCTGAATGTGTCCACGATTATAATCTGTTCATGGGGGGGTGGATTTAAATGACCAGATGCTACAACCATATTTATAAACCCGAAGGTCCCGTTACTGGTATAAAAAAGTTGCATTTCATCTATTTCATATGGCCTTGTTTAATTTGTATGTCTGCTACCAAAAATCAACGGAAAACCAACCTATCAAATATATTGAAGACATTGTCACTGCCCTGATTTATCAGCAAGGACCTGCCCCAGGAAGTATTCGGTCTGATAGTGTGAGTCGACTTCAAGAGCAACATTTTCCTTATAACATTCCCCCCACAGAATCAGGAAGAAGACACCAAAAGAAATCTTGTGTATGCAGCAGAGAAGGAGTTGGAAGAGATACCAGTTATTTATGTCCCCAATGTCCCTCCCAACCTGGCCTGTGCATCGGAGATTGCTTCAGAAGTTATCAAACAGCCATAAGATATTAGTTCCACTTATTTTTAAAAGACTGCCATTTCCCCATTTCAAATACCTGTGCGGTTCATTTGCCTGCTACCATGTTTCCACCTTCTATGTTAACTAACCCTGGCCTGTTTACCAACGATGCCTTTGCCTGCCATTTTAAACCATGTTTCTGACATCCACATGCACCGACCTCGGCCTGTTAATTGACCATGTTTTTTGCCTGCCACTTAGACTGATCTTTTGTCCTTCTACTTTAGTACACAGGGGGCTCACATATGTGAAGGGCTTCAGAATAGCATTCTGAGTAGAGAAAAACAGTTTTTGGTTTTCTGTGTTCCGAGGACAGGGTCTGGAGTCTGGAGGCTTCAAAGATATTTGGGTGGGAGAAGCCTCTACCCCTGTCTCCATGGCCCTAAGCTTGATGGTCCTTCCTGCTGCCTGGACCAAGACTTTGTGCTGACCATATCGCTACCTGTAATGACCCAGGACTTTATGGACCATGTTTCTTCCTGCTGCCTGGACCAATACTTTGGCTGTTTTGACCATATCTCTGCCTGCTGCCTCTACTGACTATGGACAGTATTTCTGCCTGGACGATTCCTTTTGCTGCTGCTGCCAACATCACTGCCTGCTACACGGACCAATGCTTTGGCTGTGCTGACAGTATATCTACCTGTACTATGGACAGTATTCCTGCCTGCTGCCTGGACGATTGCTTTTGCTGTCCTTGACCACATCCCTGCCTACTGCCTGGACCGATGCTCTCCTCTGTGGACCACTGCACTACTAAAACCAAAGGTAATCTTTTGTTAATTGGTATGTACATGCTATGTATGTGATCGGTAGTCAGAAAATGATATGTGTAATTTATGCTCCTAGAACGCCTGGAGGTGCTACTTCAATGTTGGGCCTCTGTATGTGGCCAGGTTGTGGAAATGTCTCACACATTTGGTATCGTCATACTCAGGAGGAGTATCAAAATGTATTTTGGGGTGTAATTTGTTCTATGTACATGTGTTGGAAATATCATATAAATTGACAACATTGTGTAAAAAAAAATATGTTTTCCGAAAACTTGTGGAAAAAAATTACCGTTCAAAAGACTCATAATGCCTCATAGAATATACGTTGGGTGTTTTCTTTCCAAAATGGGGTCATTTTGTAGGTATTTCCATTGTCCTGGTGCACCAGGGCCTTCAAATGTGTGATAGGTCGTCATGAAATTATATGTGTAATTTATGCTCCTAGAACGCCTGGAGGTGCTCCCTGCATATTGGGCCTCTGTATGTGGCCAGGCTGTGTAAAAGTCTCACACATGTGGTATCACCATACTCAAGTGGAGTAGCAGAATGTATTAAGGGGTGTAATTGCAAGTATGCATATGCTGTGTGTGTGAGAAATAAGTTGTTTATATGACAATTTTGTGTAAAAAAATAAATAAAAAATTCTTAATTTTCCCAAGAATTGTGGAAAAAAATTACAACTTCAAAAAAACTCACCATTCCTCTTACTATATACCTTGGATTGTCTACTTTCCAAAAAGGGGTCATTTGGGGGGTATTCATACTGTCCTTGCTTGCTAGTGTCTCAAGAAATGAGATGAGGCCATCGATATATCAGGTGTGATCAATTTTCAATGATTTTATAATTTTTAATGTATGGCACCATAGCTTGTAGACTCTATAACCTTTACACATGCTAAAATATATATACTTATTTGGGCTATTTTTACCAATGATATGTAGCAGTATAAATTATGGCCCAAATTTATGAAGAAAAGTTACTTATTTGCAAATATTTTTTTTTCTGTCTTATTTTAGCTTATATCGCAAAAAGTAAAAAACCCAGCAGTGATTAGATACCATCAAAAGAAAGCTCTATTTGTGTGAATAAAATGATAAAAACTTTGTTTGGGTACAGTGTAGCATGACTGAGTAATTTTCATTCAAAGTGTGAGAGCACTGAAAGCTTAAAATTGGTCTGGGCAGGAAGGTGTATAAGTGCCCTATATTGAAGTGGTTACTATCACTTTAAAGCAGAGTTCCAGTCATATTTTTGTTTATTAAAGGTCAGCAGTAACAAAAACTGTAGCTGCTGACTTTTAATAAACAGCCACTCACTTGTCCCACGATCCAGCGGTGTACTTACCCGCGCTTTGTTCCCACATGGCGGTGCCGGCTTCTCTACTATGGGCACCTGGCTGTGAAAGCTTGCGACTTCATAGCCAGGTGCCCACTGTGCATGCGCAAGTGGAGCTGTGTTCTGTGACAGATCCCGAAGTCTTCTAGGACCTGTCATGTGTCCCAGAAGACCCGAGGGGGGAGAACTTCCGCTTACGATTGCCTAAGGCGACCGGAACGAAAGTGGGAGCAGGGACCTGTCAATAATTGGGTACCTGCCCCCCCCCCCCTCCCCAAAAGCTCAGTTTCACAAACAGGAGTTGGGAAGGAAGCTTTAAAGCGGAAGTTCCACTTTTGGGTGAAACTCCGCTTTTAATATCTTTACTTAAAACAGGACTAAAGTCACACTTTCAAAAACTGGGAGTAGGTAGGTTTCTTTTATTGCAGAAGAGACATGTAATTAGAAACCTAATTTCTGTCTTGTAGTGTCCTTTGGAATGTATACTGAGCTGTGCAAGTCATCCTGCGCCAGCCAATGAACTCAGGCACAGTCAGCAGGTAAGTTTTTATTTTTATTTTGTTTAACCAGAGCTTAGTGTCACTTTTAAGCCTCTGGATGTTTTTACAGCTGCTTCTAGTGTCATCTGCCATTTTTTTCTCTCTAAACTCCCCTGCTTCTTAGCTTATGTGTTCATGCACAGGTAGGATTTTAGCAGCATTTAATTGCAGGAGAGTTTAGTGGCAGGAGAAAAAAACCTCTGGGGGCAACAGAGTTTGGGCACAAAAACATTTGATGTTAGGCGCGTTTAGTGCTTGAGCAGTAATTCATTTCAATGGCCAGAAAAAACAATATTTTTTACTTTTTCTATAATACATATCCAAAAAATATATATAAAAAAACGAATTTATTCATCAGTTTAGGCCAATATGTATTCTGCTACATTTTTTTGGTAAAAACAAAATCGCAATAAGTGTATATTGATTGGTTTGCGCAAAAGTTATAGCCTCTATAAAACATGGGAAAGATTTAAGGACTTTTTTGTATTTTTTATTGTTTTTACTAGTAATGGCGGCGATCGGCCATTTTTAGCGTGATTGCGACGTTGTGGCAGACAAGTCTGACCCTAAGTGACACTTTTTGGTGACCAGTGACACCGATGTTGTGTTACACTATGTGAGTTATTGTCATTTCATCTGTGTTACACTATTTGGTTTATTATTGCTCTGCGTCTTTAAGACATCTGCCTCTGTCTAAGCTGAACCCCCTCTCCCTCCGTACCTCCCTATATCCCCTCACCTTTTTTCTCTATGGTTCATTGCTCTGTATTCCACTATGCTGTAATCATCTTTCCATGTGGCGAACAACATCAACATTTTTCTACCTCTGAATATCCTTCATTAAACGGGACATTCAAAAGGCTTCATCGTCTGTCTCCTCAACAGTGAGTTTATTCTTTGAGTTAAGCTGTCTGAATTGATGCAAGGGATAAAAAAGGTCATCAGGTCCTATAAGCCCTATATGAAGCTGGGGATAAGGTTTTTTCGCCTTGTAGTTGAGTGAGAACAGTAGAAAAACTGAGTTTCATTGCCTAATTACAAGATTTCTGCATGACAGTACTTATACAGACAAGATTTACTGCCCTCATTGCAAGGACGAACAAGAGAGCAGCACATTTAATCCTCATAACCTGAGTCCAGGCTGCATGCTGTCATATTACAGCACACACAGCTACAGCTATCCTGCTTATAACTCAGCCATTATCTGCCATGAGTTACTATGGCTCTGAATGTGAACACACTGCAGCCCCAGCACAAGACTCTGAGCCAGCTGAGTTACACAAACGATCAGTCAAACCAACTTGGAAAGTAATGGAGAATTATGAAGCTTTAAGAACTGAATTGACAACTAGCTTGAAGTTATTATGGGAAAAAGTTATTACTCAATCTGTCTGTTATTATTTAAATTACTCAACTGTCTGTTGAACGTGAACTACTGCCACAAGAGGGTGCCATTAAACAACTTTCTGCCTCATATGAGCTCAATCAGTTTACCAGCAAAAAGTATATTAATGTCTTACAAAGTATGAAAACAGAAGATTCCCTGGAGAAATTAAAGAGCTTACATGTTCTTAATGTAAAAAGTGACCGTTTTATCCAGCAAATCAAATTAAAGACAGAAGCTAAGAGAGAGCTGCTACTAGACACTGCATCTCACAGATCTGTTTCCACCAGATGTTCTAAGAAGCCCTCTAAATCCCATTGCTCAAGATACTCAACACTCAGTGAGCGACTTATTAATGCCCGCACTGAAGCCAGCAGGGTGCAGGTCGCATATGCAGAAAAGAGAGCAGAGATGGAAAATCAGACAGCACATCAAGGAGCAGAGATGGAAACTCAGACATCATGTCAAAGAGCAGAAATGGAAGCTCAGACAGCATGTCACAAAGCAGAGGTGGAAACTCAGAGAGCAGCAATAGAAATCTTAAACAAACAGTGTAAACATGATGCAGCTATGACAAAGCTAAGGGTGCTAGAACAAGCTATCAGTGCAGATGAAGGTGCAAGTGAGAAAGACAGCATCAACCTAAACATAGCAGATATGGAAGATCCCCTCAAACGTACTAAAGACTATGTCCTAAGTCACTGCAGTGTACACTCTATCGTCTCCAATGCTCTTGACAACATAGAGACTTCTTCACAGCATCAGGTCAAAGAGGTTCCCGCAACTTCCTGCATGCAAAATCACTCCCGTGCCTTTCCTGCCTGCCTACCTAACCTTTCTTCGTATGTCACAGAGCATCAGATACAGCTGCAAGGAAGTCATCAATCCCCTCCCATCAGAACCTACAGCCTCAAATCAACATACCATTGGAACAACTGACTTCCAGCAAGCAACTCGCCCGAATGCATCTGCTGTGCCATATTTCCCTGTGTCTTTCAACAACAATGTCAAAGATAGCGCAATCAGCACCATTCAGCCAACAAAAACTTGCATAAAGAGACAACTGAGACTGCAGAGTTTGTGAGGTACATACTTCACAGAGAGCTCACAAAGACTGGTCTTACAAGTTTTAATGACTAACCTGAGAAATACAGAAGTTGCAAATGTGCCTTCAGAACTGCAATCAGTGATCTTGGCATTACAGCTGCTGAAGAATTGGATCTGTTGATCAGATGGCTTAAACCTCTATCTGCTGCACATGTTAAGCCATTAAGATCAGTTTTCATGGACAATTCTACAGCAGGCCTCACAGCTGCATGGGATCGACCAGAGCAAAGTTATGGCAGCCCAGAAGCTATAGAAAATGCTCTGTTCATGCTTCTGGAAACTTTCCCAAAGATATCTGGTAAGGACAACAAGGAGTTCCAGAGACTGAGTGACCTTCTCCTTGAGCTACAGCTATCCAAGGCAGACCCTAAACTACTCAGACTCAGTTACCTGGACACTGCCAAAGGGGTAACCCAATCGTCTCCAAGCTCCTGTATGAATTGCAAGAAAAATGGTCTGCCCTAGGGTCATCATACAAAAAATAGAACAAGGTTTCCTTTCCTCCATTCTCTTTTTTCTGCAAATTCATCAGGAACATTGCAGAGACCAAGAACAATCCAAGTTTTTCCTACAGTGAGTGCAGTCTCTTCTCACCCTTTTCTACAAGTAATAGTCTTCGGAGCAACTATAGAAACCGTAGAGGCCCAGTATCCATGAAAAAGACTGACATCCTTCCCACTTCTACCACAGTTATGGCCACAAACAGAGTAGCAAAATTGAAAACCCTAACGGAGAGTGTGAGATTGTCCCATTCACAAGAAGCCACATCCCCTTAAAAAATATATTGGCTTTAGAAAAAAGCCTCTTGAAGAGTGTAAGGAGCTTTTAAAGACATATGGGGTAAGTTTCAGGTGTTGTGCTTCTACAGAACATTTTGCTAAGGACTGTAATGTGTCCATCAAGTGCATGGAGTGTGGCTCTAAAGAACATGTGCAAGCCCTACATCCGCTTGAGCCCAGCTCTGAACAACCTGCTGTCAGAAACCATTAAATCAGACCAAGACAGAAGTACAGTTAAATCACACTTGTTTAATAAAAAAAGTAAAAAGAACAAACGTAGTCAAAACATAGCCAAAGTTCAGTAACCAGAACGGATAGTCAGCCAAGCCAGAAGTCAGGGATCAAAGCAGTGGAACAGCAAGCAGGATCAACTACAGAAGGGATGTCAGCAAGGGATGTCAGCAAAGCCAGTCTTTAAACAGGACCGCAGGCGATAGTGTCTTGTGATGTGACCAAGGCGAAGGCAGAGCTTGTCTGGACTGGACGGCTTAAGTAGGCAGGACTGACGAGCAGGATCATCAACAGCTGAGTAACTGTGGAGAGAGATGGGATCTGGCAATTAGCCGACAGCTGAGCGGCCAGTTTAGAGAAGGAAGGGCTGAGCCCAGCCCTGACACCTGCTAACTCTCCTCCCAGGTCAATGCATGGCGGGTAGCATACAGACCAAGTGCCTAATTCTACTATAATTTCTTCATCCTGCACTAAAGTTTGTGGAGAAGAATGAATAAATGAATGAATGAGTGACTTGTTCCGCTGTGATAGGTCATGTGCTAAAATATGCTTGGTGAACATATACCATAAGGATCAACCAGAAAAGACTCTAAAGGCATATGCTATCTTAGATGATCAGAGCAATAGATCACTTGCAAAATCACAACAGTTTGATCTATTTGAAATAAAAGGTGAAGCTCATCCTTACACCTTGGTTACCTGTAGTGGAACTATAGAGGTTTCTGGAAGAAGGGCTCATGGACTCATGGTATCTTCTCTCAAAGGTAACTTGCAATTACCCCTACCTACACTTGTTTAGTGCAATCAGATACCTGCTAACAGGGAAGAAATCCCTACTCCAGCTGCTGCCTTCCATCGTCCTCACCTGTAGGTAATAGCAAATGATTTACCGCCACTTGACAAAGATGCTCAGATCCTTCTTCTCTTAGGAAGAGACATTCTATGAGTTCACAAGGTACACAGACAAGTCATTGGACCCCCAGATGCCCCATTTGCCCAACGATGGATCTAGGTCCAGTCATCATAGGCAACGTCTTCATAGGCAACGTCTGTATAGACAAAATGAAGAGACCTACTAACATTTCGTCACTCAAGACAAACGTTCTGCCAAATGGCCGAAACACTTACTTTGAGCCATGCTCACAACACTAATGGGTGAAAGAGAAGATAGCCAGCCACGAATGGCAACATGGTATCCAGGGTAACACAAGCCCTTTCTCCTGCCATGATGATGACCTTGGCTCTAAAGTCTTTAATACAACCAGTAAAGATGATATACTGGCTCCTTCAATGGAAGACAAAGAATTTATCAAGGTAATGGACAATGAGATCTTTCAAGCCGATTCCAATAACTGGGTAGCATCCCTACCTTTTCGTCTCCCAAAAGATAGATTGCCCAACAACTTGCAGCAGGCCATCAGTAGATTCTCCTCCTTAAAGCACAACTTAAGCAGGAAAACAGGGATGAAAAAGCACTTTGTTGACTTTATGCAAAATATATTTGACAGAGATCATGCAGAGCCTGCACCCCCACTAAAGGAGGGAGAAGAATGCTGGTACCTTACATCCTTTGGCGTGTATCACCCAGCAAACCAGACCAAATCAGAGTTGTCTTTGATTCCAGTGCTTAGCAAGAAGGTGTTACTCTTAACCAGGGCCAACCCAGACGCGTGCACAGGGTGCTTTGCACCCAGGAGCCTGCAGAGGTGGGGGCGCCAAAGTGCCAGAGTTCTCCCCTCCCTCCTTCTCTCCTTGTGTGTGTCTGTCCAGAACATCAGTGTGAGCATAGGGAAGCTCCTCTTCCTGACACGAAGGTTATAGTTTTGTTTTCAGTGGCCGCTGTGTGCAGATGTGCGGGAATGAATTCCTCACACTGGGACCCCGCACTGTCTCTACCAACTCCAGTTGGAATGCCTCCCCCTCCTATCTCTATCACTGGCTGCACAGAGAACCGAGGTGAGTCACAGTGTTCAGTGTGCTGTGTGCTGGAGGATGGCATCACCAGCATTCCTTTACACGTGCTCTGGGCTGCCCCTGCTCTAGATGTTTTATGGTATGATAGATTGCATAGGATACACAGCCCCTGTTTCTTCCTGCGCCTCAGTAGTCCATCTACAGCTGTGATGTAAAATGAGATGTACTAAGAGCCTTTTCACACTGACAGTGCGGGGTGTCAGCGGTAAAGTGCTTACCTTCATTTTAGAGGTACATTTAACCTCCGCTAGCGGCCGAATAAAGGGTTCAAAGCGCCACTGCCGAGGCTCTTTGCAGGCACTGGCCATTGATTTCAATGGGCAGGGGCGCTTTAGGAGCGGTGAATACACCACTCCTAAAGTGCCTCAAAGAAGCTACTTGCAGGAATTTTTTTGACGTCCTGCCAGCGCAGCGCCCCAGTGTGAAAGCACTCAGGCTCCCACACTGGGATTGCAGATGAGGCTTTTTTCAGGCGCTATTTTTAACGCTAAAGCTCCTGAAAAACACCTCCAGTGTGAAAGGGGTCTAATGGTCCATCTCCTGTACTATGTCTGCAATCTCTGACCATCCCTTATATCATGTTTGCCGTCTCTGACCATCTCTTGTATCATGTCTGCAGTCTCTGACCATCTCTTGTAACCTGTCTGCGGTCTCTGACCGTCTCCTGTACTATGTCTGCAGTCTCTAAACGTCACCTGTACTATGACTGCGGTCTTTGACCGTCTCCTGCACAATGCCTGCAGTCTCTGACTGTCTCCCGTACTATGTCTACATTTTCTGACCGTCTCCTGTACCATGTCTGCGGTCTCCGACCGTCTCCTGTACTATGTCTGCAGTCTCTGACCATCTCCTGTATCATGTCTGCAGTATGTCCGGGGGCTCTTTCTAACAGACTCTCTAACAGAAGCCCTCTCTGTGTTCATTAGAGAGACCCTCCTCCAGGTCCCAATAAAGTACTCTGCTTTTCTTCCTGTATTTTGTTTATTGTTAAGAGATCATGTAAGGATCCCAGGGTAATAAAGACTCCGTGGGGGAGCATCTCTGTGGTTGATTCGTTGCCATAGAAACATTTGTAAAGGGGAGGGGTTAGTAAAATGACCACACCCATGTGGGGGGCGCCAGAAATATTTCTGCACCCAGGCACCTGTGACCCTAGGATTGGCCCTGCTCTTAACAACATGCACCTTACGGGGCCCAACTTGAACAACAGGATTCTTAGGAGTCTTGATTTGCTTTAGACAAGAGCCCATAGCAGTAATAGCCGACATTCAACAAATGTTTCACTGCTTCATTGTCAGAGAAGACAACATAAACTACATAAGGTTTCTATGGCACAAAGACAATGACATCAACAAGGAAGTGATAGATTATCGAATGAAGGTACATGTCTTCGGTAACAGTCCTTTCCCTGCAGTGGCAACTTATAGGCTAAGGAGAACAGCTTAGGCTGGAGAATAGGAATATGGATCTGATGCTCGCCAATTTGTTGAAAGAAACCTCTATGTTGACGACACACTCAAGTCCTTTCCGACCATAAAGAAGCAATCGATCTTCTCACCAGAACCAAGGAGATGCTGTCTGTAGCAAACCTTAGACTGCACAAGATTATATCCAACAGCCAGGAACTTATGAATGCTTTTCACTCTGAGGAATATGCCACTAGTCTAAAAAAACCTTTAGGTACAGATGTGCCTCCTGTACAAGGAAGACTAGGTTTGTTGTGGAACATCAAACAAGACACATTCACCTTCCAAGTGTCAACTTCTGACAAACCCTTCACTACGAGAGGAGTCCTGTCGGTGGTGAACAGCATCTATGATCTACTGGATTTCCTTGCTCCAGTTACAATTCAAGGTAAGATTCTGCTAAGACAGTTATCTACTACGGATGAGCCCAATGTTCGAGTCGAACATAGGTGTTCGCTTGTTCGCTGAATAGCGAACAATTTGGGGTGGTCGCGGCAAATTCGAAAGCCGCGGAACACACTTTAAAAGTCTATGGGAGAAATCAAAAGTGGAAATGTATCAATACAAAAAAGTTTTAAAAACGGTCATTTTTTTGGGAGCAGTGATTTTAATAATGCTTAAAGTGAAACAATAAAAGTGAAATATTCCTTTAAGTTTCGTACCTGGGAGGTGTCTATAGTATTCCTATAAAGTGGTGACCAAATTTGTTTTTGGAACCAAAATTTTAAAAAGAAATTGCATGGGGGTCCCCCCAAATTTCACACCAGGCCCTTCAGGTCTGGTATGGATATTAAGGGGAACCCTGCACCAATTTTAAAAAAAAATGGCTTAGGGGTCCCCCTCAAAATCCATACCAGACCCTTTAAGTCTGGTATGGATTTTAAGGGGAACCCCGTGCCAAAATATAAAAAAAATGGCGTGGGGTCCCCCCAAAAATCCATACGAGACCCTTATCCAAGCACGCAACCTGGCAGGCCGCAGGAAAAGAGGGGGGAGGAGAGAGCGCCCCACCTCCTGAACCATACCAGGCCACATGCCCTCAACATGGGGAGGGTGCTTTGGGGTAGGGCCTCATCCCCACAACCCTTGCCCGGTGGTTGTGGGGGTCTGCGAGCGGGGGGCTTATTGGGATCTGGAAGTCCCCTTTAGCAAGGGGACACCCAGATCCCGCCCCCCTACTTGAAATGGTAACGGGTACATTGTACCCGTACCATTTCACAAAAAAAGTGTCAAAATGTTTAAAAAAAACAAGACACACCCTGGGACAAGTCCTTTATTAAAAAATAAAAAAATAAAAATGTCCCACGAAGTACATTCATCTTCTTCTATGGCTCCGCCGACTGACCGAAAAATAAAATAAAAAAGATCCGCCTCCATGGGAGGCACCAGCCATATGACGCTTCAGTGACGCTGACAGTTCTTTTATAAGTGAAGGTGGGGTCACACGGTGATGTACCCGGATGACCCCGCCCCCCTCTGATGCACGGGGACTTCCCAATGGCTTCCCCGTAGCGTCAGAGGGGGCGGGGTCACCTGTTTACATACCTGGGTGGCCCCGCCCCCCTCTGACGCCATGCTGAAGCCATTGGGAAGTCCCCGTGCATCAGAGGGGGCGGTGTCACCGGGTACGTCACCGTGTGGCCCCGCCCTTAGTTATAAATGAACTGTCATCGGCGCTGAAGCATCATATGGTGGGTGCGTCCCATGGAGCCGGATCTTTTTTATTTTATTTTTTGGTCCGTCGGCGGAGCCATATAAGAAGATAAATGGACTGTCCCAAGGTGTGTCTTGTTTTTTTTTAACATTTTGACACTTTTTTTGTGAAATGGTATGGGTAAAATGTACCCGTTACCATTTCAAACAGGGGGGGGCGGGATCTGGGGGTCCCCTTGTTAAAGGGGGCTTCCAGATTCCGATAAGCCCCCCGCTTGCAGACCCCCACAACCACCGGGCAAGGGTTGTGGGGATCAGGCCCTTGTCACCATCAACATGGGGACAAGGTGCTTTGGGGGGCTACCCCAAAGCACCCTCCCTATGTTGAGGGCATGTGGCCTGGTATGGTTCAGGAGGGGGGGCACTCTCTCGTCCCCTCCCCTTTCATGTGGCCTACCAGGTTGCATGCTTGGATAAGGGTCTGGCATGGATTTTTGGGGGGACCCCCATGCCATTTTTGTTTTAAATTTTGGCGCGGGGTTCCCCTTAAAATCCACACCAGACTTGAAGGGTCTGGTATGGATTTTGAGGGGGACCCCTACGCCATTTTTTTTTTAAATTGGTGCAGGGTTCCCCATAATATCCATACCAGACCTGAAGGGCCTGGTATGGAATTTGGGGGGACCCCCATGCATTTTTTTTTAAATATTGGTTTGGAGTACCCCTTAATATTCATACCAGAACCCAAAGGGTCTGGTAATGCCCCAGTCCATCACCAGTAATGGACTGGGGCATTTTTTCAATGACTTTTATCTGTATTGCGGGACCCAACAATTCATTATAGCCGCGAGTAGTTTTAAATTACTTTTTTTCCTTTAAAAATGTCATTTTGTGCAGGGACTGTTCTAAACACGGGGAAACTGCTGACCGGAGAGAGATTCATATTTTCTACTACAGGAACTAAAGGTTCTACTTGGAACTTTTGCATTCTCTGAAAACGTCATATATCGGACTACTACATGTTATGCAATCCTGTTGAACTTATGTTTATGTTTACTTGTTGCTTGTTTCTCATTACAGGTTCTGGGACATTTATAAGTATTGGATTTATTTTTTTTTTTTTTTTACTTTAAATCCTCTTTATTGAAAAAAGAAACATTTCACATTAAAAAAAGACAAATCAAGTCACATTCTGGGGACTGACATAGCCGGCGTTTACATAGATCTCAACTTTTACCATATTTGTACAACAGTCCACAAAAAAGGCAAGGAGCATAAACATCAATAAAATACCCTCCTCTACCGAAGGGACATACAAAAATTTCCCCCCTTTCTTTTCCCCCCCTTCCCTCTCCCTCCCCCCATCACCATTCCCCCCCCCCCCCATCCCCCCAACCCCTCCAAACCTTATTCTCCCTCATCATTCATTCGGTGCTTCTCCCACATCACCCAATCCTTCCATATTTTCTCAAATTTTTTGTAATTACTTCTTTTCTTATATATGAGTTTCTCTCTACTAACTACCTCCTTTACCTCTTTCACCCATTCTTCGACCGTCGGGGGTTCTTTTCTCTGCCAATTCTTAGCTATAAGCTTTTTCCCTTGAAACAGGCACCTAACTATTGCGGTCTGTGTATCTCTCGCGGGCTGTTGCTCCTCCATTAGGCCTAGTAGGCAGGTCTTAGCACCCAGGCTCAGTGATGTCTTAAAAATAAAATTTATCCTGTCCACAATACTTTTTCAATATCTGTACAGTTTGGGGCAATGCCAGAACATGTGTAATAGATCTCCCCTCTCTCCTCCACACCTCTGGCACCTCAGTCTTCCCTCCTCCCCATCCTAAACATCTTTAATGGTGTAAAATACACCCTATATATCAGATATAGATGGGACACTGCCTGTGATGGAGAGAGGGATACCCTGGGTCCAGATGACAATACATACTCCCATTGACTGTCCGACATTATCCCAACCTCATCCTCCCATTTCTTCCTGTTTTTATCCTCCACTCTAATCCCCTGGAACGAGCTTCTCAAACTCCTGTACATATCAGAGATCAGACCTTTCGTAGAATCTGAGTCGGCCAGTTTTCTCAAAGAGATCATATCGCTCCATAGTGGCTCCTTGCCGTTGAATTGTGCGTCTAGGGCGTGCCTTACCTGCAGGTATCTGTAGAATGAACGGTTGGGGATCGCAAATTCAATCACTAGCTCCTGGAATGTTTTTAAACTCCCAGCCTTATAAAGCTGTGAGAGAAAATGGATGCCCTGCCGATCCCACTCCTCAATCTTTCCCATTATTTTTACCTCATTAAGCTTGCTATTATCCCACAATGGGGAAAACTCCGAGAAATCTACATAGCCCATTATTTATTTTGACCTTGGTCCAACTCTTGACCATCAGCTGGGTAGTGGGACATCTAGTGATAAAGGAGTCCGCCTCCAATGCTTCTACTATAGTGTCATGGTTGGTGTCACCTAGTAGTACGTTATTTCCTGTTACCCCTTTCCCGGGCCTATTGCACCCTCCCATATGCTGGACCTGTGATGCCAAAAAATAGCATCCCGGATCCGGCACTCCCAGTCCCCCCTTCTCTGCCGGTCGCTGGAGCGTCTGCAAGCCGATCCTTGCTGCCCCGCCTTTCCAGATCAGCTCTCTGAATAAACTGTCCATTTTGTTGAACCAACGTTTAGCGATCCAAACAGGTGAATTGTGTATAATATATAGGATTTGGGGCATCCAAACCATTTTTATCAGGTTACAGCGCCCGGCGACCGACAGAGGCAACCGTCCCCACACCCGGCATTTCTGTTTAAGTTTTTTCATTAATGGAACTAGATTTCCTGCGATATATTGTTCCAGATCCCTTGAGATATTAATCCCCAGGTATTTCAGCTGATTTACTACCTTTATTTGTGGGGTTTGATTCGGAAGAGGCTCCGTCAGAGGGTCTATAGGTAATATTGCTGACTTTTCCCAATTAATTTTTAACCCGGAAAAATGGCCAAAGTCCTCAATCATCCCCATGGCCGTCCTTAATGAGTCCTGTGTATCCCCCAGGAAAAACAGAATGTCGTCCACGTACATTGCTATTTTCTCCTCTCCCCTCCTTCTTTTAAACCCCTGAACCCCCTGAGACGCCCTTATGGCCGCAGCCAACGGCTCCATTGCCAGGGCAAACAGGAGGGGTGACAGAGGACACCCCTGCCTGGTGCCCCTTCTTAATTGGAACCATTCTGAGCATTCTCCGTTGACTCTAATCTTTGCCCTTGGCTTATCATATAAAAGGCTCAGCCAATGAACAAAGCTGGGGCCAAATTGGAGTTCCGCCAACACCTTCCAGATATAATGCCACTCCAGGCAATCAAATGCCTTGGTGGCGTCTAACGAGAGGAGCGCTCTCTTACCGCTATTCGCCGTGGGGATCTGCATATTTAAATATACTCGTCTTATGTTCGTACTTGTAGCTCTGTCCGGGATGAACCCGGTTTGATCTGTATGGATTACTCTTGAGATTATTTTCTTTAGCCTTGTTGCCAGGGCCTTTGCCAAAATCTTCACGTCCGAACATAACAGTGATATCGGTCTATATGATGCCACCTCTAACGGGTTTTTCCCCTACTTCAGCAACATTATTATGATGGCTTCTGTCATAGACACCGGCAAGTTACCATCCTTCCCAGTGCCGTTTAGTACTTCCAAAAGCATGGGGAGCAAAAACTCCCCATACTTTTTGAAGATCTCTATGGGTAAGCCATCAGGACCAGGGGCCTTCTGGTTCTTTATCCAGGTGCGTCTCCTGCAGGCATAGTATCTGAACCTTCCCCTTATCTACCGTAGAGAGAATCATTTGCCTTTTCAAATTATCTTTAACTCCCCGAACGTTCCAGGAACATATAGTGAGCTTCTTTTTTAATTTCCAAGTGCTATTTAAACCACCACTACCATGCATCTGTGAATCCTAACTCCTTGTGTCCCTTAGCAAAGTTAAACCACCTCTTTATGTGACTCCTATAATATTTGTGAGATGAACTTCCCCTTGCTTCAAAATCGACCTTCCCCCCTCCCCGCCACACACCCATATGCATATTCCGCCCCTCCCTCCCCCCACCCCACCTCCCCCTCCCCCCTACCCCCCCATTATTTTTATCCCTATTGCCCAATTTTGGGCCTACCCCTGAGGCTTCTATAGTGACCGGACACATTTATTCAAGGTGAAAAAAAACAGACCTACCACCCCCGGACCCAGTAAGAGGGGAACTATCCCCATTATTTCCATTGTGCTTATAAACCGACAAATTTTGCGTGTTCCCCCCCCCCCTCCCCACTCCCCCTTCAAAAAAAAAAAAAAAAAAGAAAGAAGGGGAAAAGGAAGAGAAAAAGAAAAAAAAAAGTCCAAAAAAGAAGAAAGGTCCAAAAGAAAAAAAAAGTCCTCTCTTGATTTCCAGATCCTTTGCCTTTTCTACATTTCCTCTTCTCGCTGTACTCTTCCCTTGTTTTTTTCTAACCAATTTGTGAATTCGGTGGGAGTATTGAAAAACTGAGTTTCCCCCAGTGCCACAATGCGCAAGCGTGCTGGACAATAAGGCATAATTAATTTTCAGCTGCTGCAGCTTGCGCTTGCATTCCATAAATTTGGCTCTCTGCCTTTGAAGCTCAGGAGAAAAGTCCGGATATATTGAGACCCTTGCACCCCTGTATTGAATATTCTTCATCTCCCTTGCCTTCCGAAGAATGGTGGCTTTGTCCCTGAAGCATAATAGCTTAAAAATCAGTGGTCTTGGGTGACCCCCTGGAGCCCATGTCCTGGTAGCCACTCTATGCGCACGCTCAATGGAAAAAAATTCTGAGAGTGACTCCCTCCCGAATCTCTCCTTTAACCAATCTTCCATAAATTTAGCTGGATTATTGCCTTTACAGCCTTCAGGAAGGCCCAATACCCTCAAATTCTCTCTACGTAATCTGTTTTCCATACTGTCCATTTTTTGCATGCATTCATTAAGTTGTTTTTTCATAAGTGAGACTTCCTGTCTTAAAGAGGAGACATCATCCTCCATCTGGCTGATCCTGTCTTCCAAGGCTGCTGTCCGAGTGCAGACCACCTGCATATCATTTTTTACCGACAGTAATTCACCTTTAAAACTTTCCATTTGTGCTGATAGGGCAGTGATAGATACCTTACAGCTATTTACTGCTAGGAAGATATCTCTCAGTGATGGTTCCTTCTCGGCCATTGATGCTATTCCACCATCTCCCATTTCCGTGGCTAAGCTAGGACCCCCCTCCACCATACCGTTCCCCCCCGGGTCTAATGGGGCGTTCACCGCTGCACCCCCCGTGGGGGCAAGGCTTCTCCTTCCAGGCTGGCCGGTTTGATGCTGGGTCCCCCCTATGTGGTTGTTCTTTTTAGGTGTCGTACTTGCATGTTGGTTTGGAGTGTGAGCAAATCGCTCCAATTTGGCGGCTACTTGACTTTCTTTTTCTTTTTGAGATTACGCTGTGCTAGGGCCCCTGCACCCTCCTGTGCTGATGTCTCCTCCAGCCCCTTTTTTCTGGTCATGATGAGCCCGTTAGATGCGGTGTATACCTATAAGTATATATCCCCCAGCAAGAGCTACTGCAGCCTCTCTCCTCCAATGGCTGTGTAATTCTAAGTGTCCCGTACCAATTCAGGGGTTCCAGTTACTATTTAAAATGTTTCACAGGTTTTCATCAGTCCTCCCACTATATGCTTCAACACTCGCTGCTGCGAGTCACTCACCCCTCCAGTTCATGGCTATTGCAGCATGGGTCGGGTCGTCTCCACTCACACGGCTACCCCCGCAGCTCCCGCTCGATCCCGGGTAGGCGCGCTCCCCTCTCTCTCACAAAGGCGGCGCGTCACTATCAGTCCTCCCGGGAGAGCTCCACGTACGAGGTTTCTCTTACGGCTGACACCGATCCTCCCCCTTACACCGCATCCATCGCTCAGAAGAAGCTAGCAGGCACCATTAGGACAAACTGGCAGTGTCTCCCACTCCGCTTTACCACGAAGCTCACAGCATGAGAGCGGGGATAGAGCAGGGACTGGGTCCGGCTGCGTCTCTCTCCCTCACCTCAACATCCGGTCACGCCCCCCAGAGACCATGATAAGTATTGGATTTATTGAATATATATATATAAAATTTAAGGTCATGACATCTAAAGATTTCAGACGGGGAGTTTTGTGTTACACAATGTGATTTATTGTCATTTCATTTGTGTTACACTATTTGGTTTATTATTGCTCTTTGTCTTTAAGCCGTCTGCCTCTGTCTAAGTTGAACCCTCTCTCCCGCCGTACTTCCCTATATACCCTTCCCTTTCTTTTCTCCTGGTTCATTGCTCAGTATTCCATCATGCTGTAATCACCTTTCCACGTGGCTAACAACATCAACGTTTTTCTACCTATGAATATCCTTCATTAAACTGAACATTTGAAGGGCTTCATCGTCTGTTTCCTCAACAATTTGTTTATTCATTGAGTTAAGCGGTCTGAATTGATGCAAGGGATAAAAAAAAAAAGTCAGGTCCTATAAGCCCTAAATGAAGCTGGAGATTACGTTTATCGTCTTGTAGTTGCGTCAGAACAACTGCACTGATCACTGTATAAATGGCACTGGCAGGGAAGGCGTTAACACTAGTGCTAATCAAAGGGTTAAGTGTTCCCTAGGGAGGTGTTTCTAACTGTCAGGGGGATGGGCTCACTGGGAGTAGAGAGATATCACTGTTCCTGATCACTAGGAACAGCTGATCTCTCTCTCCTCCCCTGTCAGAATGAGGATCCGCCTTGTTTACAAAGGCAGATCCCCGTTCTGCCTTTCTTTACCACAGGTGAGCTCCCGCTGGTGCGTGCGCCTGCAAAAGCCAGATTTGCGCAGCCGAGCCAACTTGCTGCAGTATAACTGAGGCACCTGGTCGGCAACTGTTTAATGCCCAAACACTTGACGCGGGTAAATGTGGTTAAACGTTGCTAAACATGATACACACTTTTACAAGCACCAGGTGTTGGGGTTTTTTTTGCCAAAACACTGCTGCCAGGAGGAAGTTTTTTAGGAGAGTTTAGGAAACGTCCAGTGTGCTTTGAGGCCTTAACCAATGATTCATACCTGAAAGCTGAAGATTCCATCAATAGAAAAGCTATTTTCTCAGTGGTGGCCCGTGTCTTCTTCTTTCACTTCTTTCTGATAAAGAAAAGAAAGGCCTGCAGCATTACCTGAAAGAAGTGATGGAATTACCAGGGTCGCCACAGTCGCACTTGCGACGGGGCCCTGGCATTCTGTCACTGTGGGGGGGCCCAGCGGGGTTGCTATTCACAGGGCTCTGAGCGGAGAGCTTGTCTCTCAGGTAACAGCAGGACAGAGACACCAGCATTGACAGTTTTATTTCCCTCTCCGACGGAGACCGTCCGGTCTGTCCTCTCTCGCACGGGATGACAGAGGACACACAGCTGATCTCTCCCTTCTCCCCCCTCCTCTCTCGTTGTTAGGCAGCATTAATGAGCACTGATAGGTGGTGCTGATAGGCAGATTTGATGGGTACTAATAGGCAGCATTAATGAGCACTGATAGGTAACACTTGTAGGCGGCATTGATGGGCACTGATAGGCGGCATTGATGATTGGGGCACTGATTATCAGTGTAAACAATTTGCTGACATTCTTGACAGTTAATGGTAGTCCTTTCCTAACACAGACACAGCGTGGGAGGAAAGGGCTGTGGATAACCGGCAAGTTTGTTTACATGTGATCAGCTGACATCACATGGTAAAGGGCCACTGTGATTGCGCTGGATGCACGTCCCAGGGGGCATGCGGGAAGCACGGTTTTGGGACAATGTACATGGACACCCTCCAAAAATTGGAAGCCCGGGGCTCGGATGGAAGGGGGGGCCCATCATGGTTTCTTGCACCGGGGCCCTGAAGGTTCTAGTTACGCCACTGCCTGAAAGGTAATTTAGCACAAGGCCGGCATGACAGGGGTTAATGGGGCTTGTATGGGGATAGGAAAGGGGTTGTAACTGTGAGTGGGAGGGCAGACAGGAAGGGGGAGAGCGGTGGAAAAGTTAGTGGAAAGGAAGGGGAGGAATCAATAGACACGAGGATAGAGGGTAAGGAACTTCCCACCCGCCCGCCCTACAATTTAGTTGGTTTGGTGAAGATATGCAGCAACCTAGGTGGTGGTTTGCGGCAATTGGCGGGGTACAAGGTCCTGTTTCCGCAAAATGTGTAGGGACCCGTATGAGTTACGGCTCCCAGTGGGTATATGGGTACCTGCTAGTCGTCTCCGAGTTGGGGTTTCCACGAATAATTTTGAATTCCCCCCCACACCTTGCCACTATAAATTTAGTTCATTTCTTGGGACGGCTGGCGAGGGTTTAGGCTGGTCACTCCTTGCACAAAGTGTCACGCCGGCAACAAGTGTTTGGCACTTGGACACGGGCACTTCGACTAAGGCACTGCTACAAAAAAAGTAAGTACAGACATTATTGTTCCACAGCTATTTTGCAGGAAGTTCCACTTCATTCACTAAATTTCCTCAGCCTTCCTTCTATTAGCCTGTCCCCACCCTCTAAAATGCTCACACTAATCTTTGTTATAACGTCCTCTCTCCTCAAACTCTCATTACTTTAACAAAGTAAAAAGTGTAGCGCTATGGTGGTGAAACAGATGTAAGGTGTAGGAAAGAAGAAAGTTTGTTTATATTTGAAGAAACCAATAACTTCATCTAATCCAAAACCTATATGTGCTAGATAGTGTAGTGAATATGGATATGACATCCAGTGTCATCACTCGTGTGAATGAGAAAATGCTCTATCTCGCTAGGAAGAGCAGAAAACATCAAAAAAAATTGAATGTATAAAAAAGGTTAATATTGATTACAACATCCAAACTTATCAGTGATGAAAAAAATATATAGTGTCAGAAGTGTCCATAATGTAAATGGATGAAACTCCCAGATAAACAATATAAATATATTAGTCCATATGTTATACGGTGTGGTTGGCCCAAATTGAATCCCAGGCGGATGGCATCACAAGGAACAATCCAAATTTCAGTAAAAGATGGAATACTCTTACCGACTTTGATGGACTCACAGGCCTTTGGCGGTGAGTCAACTAGGCTTGTACTGTCTTATGATGACAGTGACAGGATGGCTTGTACACCGGAAAGGTTCTCCCTCAGATGGGGGGCCAGGAATCCGCCCAAAAAGGTCTCCGCAGTCTCCGTCTTTGTCAGCATGCATGGACCATATATGAGGAAAAAACAAGGAGCCTCCACATGGTGTAAATCCAAAAAACGATTTTTAAGACTTTTTGAAAGTTTTTCAGCTTCCTCAATCACCTTTACTATTGTTCTAGGACCAATCAGGGCTCATCAGTAATCCATTCAAAGCTGAACTCTGGGAATTAGGAACCGTTCCCCTTGTAGTTGGTCTCCCTCTGCACTCTGGGGTAGATAGGGGGTGCCAAGGTGAATGTAGCAGGAAAGTCTAATGCTTATACACTCCCTGCAATCAATCATACCTTTAGTGTTATGTCGCAAATAACAGAAATCTCTCTTTATTCTGCACTATTCAGTGCCTGTCACATGACCTCTCATTACTTTACCCCCCCTCTCCAGCCCCCAACCTTTATATATCTCCCTCTCTTCTTCCCACTCAATATTACTCCACTTACCACCTCCTGCTCATTCTAAGCCCACACAGTATCACCACGTCCATTCCACCACAGCATCTGCGCTCCTATAAATCCCACTCCCGCCTTACCACCCTCACCCTCCTACTACTCCTAATGTCTGGGGACATCGCACCAAACCCCGGCCCTCCCACACCCAATTTCCAACGCCAAGATCGGCCATCTACCTCCTCCAACAGTAGTCGCAACTTCAACCTTCTCATCCCAATTCCCCTGATTCCACAAGTCAGCCCCCCTCTTTCATGTGCCCTCTGGAATGCCCGCTCAGTCTTCAACAAACTAGTTTCTGTCAATGACCTTTTCCTCTCCAAATCCCTTGATCTATTTGCTATAACTGAAACCTGGCTCCAGGAATTTGATACTACCTCTCCAGCTGCACTGTCCCACAGTGGCCTTCTCTGGACTCACTCCACCAGACCCAGTGGACGAAAATGGAGGTGGTGTCGGACTTCTCCTCTCCCCACAATGCACCTTCCAGGTACTGCCCACACCTCCCTCTCTTTCCACCTGCTCTTTCGAAATGCACTGCATTCGTCTTTTTTCTCCAGCTTGTCTGAGGGTCGCAGTCACTTATCGGCCTCCTGGACCAGTGTCACGCTTTCTGGATGACTTCTCTGCATGGCTACCCTATTTTCTCTCATCTGAAGTGCCTGCCATCATCCTAGGTGACTTTAACATTCCAATCAATGTTAATAATGCTACCACTTCTAAACTACTCAACTTAACCTCCTCTTTTAACCTAACACAATGGACACAAACCACCACTCACTCCAACGGCAACACTCTTGACCTTGTATTCTCCCATCGCTGCACTCCCTGCAATCTCTCCAACGCACCCTTTCCTCTCTCTGATCACAACCTTATCCGTTTCACACTCTCCTTGTCTCCTATATCCCATGCTGCCAACCCACAAACCACTACCCGCAGGAACCTTCGCAACCTCAAACCTTCCCTTCTTCACTCTGCTACTGATGGCCTTTATGACAAAATCGCACCCCTGTCCTGCCCAGACCTAACCACTTCCATCTACAACACCACGTTGTCATCCTCCCTAGACGTACTTGCTCCTCTTTCTACACGCAGAACCAGGCCCCATCTGCCACAACCCTGGCAAACAGACGACACCAGAAGTCTCAAGAGACGCAGCCGCGCTCTTGAGCGAGCATGGCGTAAATCTAAATCCCTGCAAAACTTTACCCTCTACAAATCTGTCCTTCTCAAATACAACTCCTGCCTCCACACTGCTAAACAAACCTATTACAACACTCTCATCAAAACCCTCTCATCCAAACCTCGTCAACTCTTTTCTACCCTTAATTCCTTACTTCACCCCCCACTGCCCCCTCCCACCAACTTGCTTACCGCTCAACATATTGCCAACCACTTCAATAGCAAAATCAACACTATTCGCAAGGAGATATCCAGCATTAAAATTCCTCCCCTACCCAACATATCAGGTCCAACACCACACTCAATACTCTCCTCCTTTTGCCCAGTTACCACAGAAGAAGTTGATAAACTCCTCTCCATGGCACACCTCACTACATGTCCCCTGGACCCTGTCCCCTCTCAATTGCTGCGACCACCTTCCCACTCTATCCTCAACTCCCTAACCCACATCTTCAACCTCTCCCTCTCCTCCGGCACCTTTCCTTCCCCGTTCAAACATGCACTGGTTACCCCCATACTCAAAAAACCCTCACTAGACCCCACCTGTTTGAATAACTTAAGACCTATCTCCCTTCTCCCGTTTGCCTCCAAGCTCATCGAACGCCTTGTTCATGACCAAATGAGTCGCTACCTCACGGACAACAACCTTCTCGACCCCCTACAGTCTGGCTTCCGCCTACAACATTCGACTGAAACTGCCCTACTAAAAATCACCAATGACCTAATAACTGCCAAAACCAATGGCCACTACTCCATACTCATACTTTTAGACCTCTCTGCTGCCTTTGACACAGTTGACCACCTGCTGCTCCTCAGCAAATTACACTCCCTTGGCCTCCGTGATTCTGCATTATCCTGGTTCTCCTCCTACCTATCTCAGCGCACTTTCAGCGTCACTTACAACTCCACCTCCTCCGCTCCCCTTCCTCTTTCTGTTGGGGTACCCCAAGGCTCTGTCCTTGGGCCTCTCCTTTTCTCACTCTATACCTCTTCCCTGGGCCAGTTGATCACCTCCCATGGCTTCCAATACCATCTCTATGCCGATGACACACAGATCTATCTCTCCACTCCCCAACTCACCCCCACTATCTCCTCACGGATCTCAAACTTGCTGAATGACATATCGGTATGGATGTCACACCACTTCCTCAAACTTAATCTTTCTAAAACTGAGCTTGTTATATTTCCTCCTTCACGGTCCCCCTCCTGTGACTTCACCATTAATATCAACAACACAACCATTGGTCCCTCCACACATGCCAGAGTCCTGGGTGTAATCCTTGACTCTGACCTCTCCTTCAGCCCCCATATCCAATCACTGGCTAAATCCTGCCGCCTTAACCTCCGCAACATCTCCAAAATTCGACCCTTTCTGACTAATGACACTACAAAACAACTTATTCACTCTTTGATTATTTCCCGCCTCGACTATTGCAACTCTCTCCTTAATGGCCTACCCTTAAGCAGGCTATCCCCCCTTCAGTCTATTATGAATGCTGCTGCTAGACTAATACACCTCACTAATCGATCCGTGACTGCTGCTCCTCTCTGCCAATCCCTTCACTGGCTTCCCCTACCCCACCGTGTAAAATTCAAAATGCTAACCATAACATACAAGGCCATTCACAACATCGCCCCCATCTACATCACCAACCTCATCTGCAGATATCGCCCAAATCGCCCCCTCCGCTCCTCCCAGGACCTCCTGCTCTCTAGCTCCCTTGTTACCTCCTCCCATGCTCGCCTTCAGGACTTCTCCAGAGCCTCTCCCATCCTCTGGAATTCCCTGCCCCAGTATGTCCGATCAGCCCCTACCCTGTCCACCTTTAGGAGATCCTTGAAAACTCATTTATTCAGGGAAGCCTATCCCACACCCACATAACTGTCCCTGAGCCACCCCCATCAAATCATTCTTTGCAGCTATTACCTTTTGTACCACCACCCCCTCCCTTTTAGAATGTAAGCTCTACGAGCAGGGCCCTCCTGTACCTTTTGTATTGTACTGTAATTGTGTTGTCCCCCTTATACATTGTAAAGCGCTGAGTAAACTGTTGGCGCTATATAAATCTTGTATAATAATAATAATAATAGTCGTCTCCGAGTTGGGGTTTCCACGACTGGAGGCCTAAATATGACTAGCAGGTACAGTTATGGGTTATGCCTATGGGGGACCTTGTGCTACATTTTATAATAAAACTGAAGATATGTTAAAAAAGGTTTATTTTGTTATTATGTTAATTATTTATATTTTGGGTAATAAAATGGCTGCTATGGCCAATTTACCCGATTCCAGTGTTGAGTGGTTATTAGGGAGGTGTGGGGGTTAATGGGCATACCTCCCAACTTTCGAACTTCAGAAAGAGGGACACTTATGGGAGGAAGCGACTGACCGCGCGCTACGTGCACTGCGGCAAAAAGAAAGATTCTCACTGATGCATACAAAAACCCCAGCACAGTCATTTAAAAAAATAAGAATAAAAAGCTTCCATTACAAATGATTTTGCATAAACTATGGAAGTGTGCATTACACAAAGTGTGGAAGGATTCAGGAGTGCGTTATGTACAGAGTGCAGGGTTCAGGATAGGGCTAGATACAGAGAGCAGGGTTCTGGAGTGTGTTATGCACAGGGTGCAGGGTTCTGAAGTTACATATAGAGTGCAGGGTACTGGCATGTGTTATGTACAGAGTGCAGGCACAGTGCATGGTTCTGGAGTGCGTTACGTACAGAGTGCAAGGGTTCAAGAGCGCTAGGTACAGAGTGCAGTCATCCATCCATATGTCACTATTGCCCTTCTCCTCAACTATAACATCTGAACCCCCCTCCCTACACACACACATATAACACACACCACACCACACACACACACACACATATAACACATACCACACCACACACACACATAACACACACCACACCACACACACATATAACACACCACACCACACACACCACACACACATAACACACACACACATAACACACACATAACACACACACATACATAACACACACATACATAAATAACACACACCACACACACTTTTGTAAAAGTAGCACCTTTCTGTAGATGTCTTCTATCCAGTGCAGCCACAGCTTCCTTCTCCTTTCAGTGCACTGGGTATCTTAGACTCCTGGAGCAGGAAGGAGATAAGGATTAGGAGGCAGCTCACCCCCCTCCTCCCTCCTCAAACACACTGCAGTCAGACTTTCACTTGTCTCGACTTTAGTGCAGAGAGCCTGTTGAAGGAGCCAAGCTGAGCTGTTACTTTCACTTTCAACTGCAGAAGCCAGGCTTCTGTATTTAGGTGAAAGCGGGGAGCTGCCTGTGAGTGCAGGGCTAATGGAGGCTGAAAAAACTCTGGGGGAGAGGAATAGATAGCTGATCCTGGCCAGCAATCTATGAATGCCAGTGTGTTGTCACCGGCTCTTTCGCTATGCACTGGTTTGACAGAGGGGCGGGTCTGGATGGCAGTCCCGCCCCTACCCGACATTACACTCTCTTTTTGACAGGTGAAGTCTCTCATTGGGGCTGCACAGTACACATCCAGCTGACTTGCTAGGCAATCCCTGGCTGTACTGGATGTGCACACTGCTGCAGGTCCTATTGAGAGAAAAATTAGCTTGTAGTCAACAGCATTATGCGGGACAAATCACCTGTATGGCGGGATAGCGGGACACAGGTGTCAAAGCAGGAAAGTCCCGCCCAATCCGGGACTGGGAGGTATGAATGGGATAGCAGGCCACAAGCCATAGTTAATGCCATAGTCATGCAAATACATTCACTTATTAATTGGGGTTAGAGATATATTTGTGCAAACGCTGAAAAACAATGTTGGTGCGTCTTTGACTGTATCTCTGTGTTTTCTGTACTCACAATTTTCCTCTTGTAAATCTTCATCACGTAGTCCTTGCTTGCTCCATACTATGCTTTGTGGAATGTCCCTGTCAGGAGTGTTGTGTTTTTTTTTTGACAGTTGCTCAGCAACATGCTAAAAAAAAAAAAGAAGACATGCTAAACAAGGAAGTACTCCCGAATAAGAACAATAACAGGATTTGCATTGCACAGCTCAGAGGTACATATTTACCTCTCCCTAGTTTTATGGTTATGCACTTTAACTTAAGTTTTGCCTTCTTTTTCTTCAACCCTTTGGCTTCATGCACATAGGCAGGAAAAAAAATTGTTTATAGAGGCATTTTTCATTTCTTTTTTATGCATCTGAATGCAGTTCCATTCTATCTAATGTCACCATGTACATAGATCTGTATTTATAGCAGTGTTCAGGGGCAGGGTGTGTGTGTGTGTGTGTGTGTGTGTATCATCTGCCCAGAGTTCAGCTTTACACTAGACCATACAGTATATCCGGTGTGCATGATATAATATTTTGGATTTTTAGTCTAGGCCAAAAATGTTTTTAGGGCAAGATTTCTTTTTTTTTCTTTTAGAGGATGCACTTTATTTCCATTCCCCTGCAGCAAATATACATGTAATATTATACAAATTCTGATAAAGCAGCAACATTGCATTTTAACATGCTGAGCAAACATTTTCTCTTATGCATTTCATTAGCAGTTGTTTAGACATAAATGCAATCTGTGACAAAATAGAAAAAAATACCAGCAAAACAATTCTGCCACTAACTACAATAGAAGAGTGTTTATACTCACTTGTTCTACTGTCTGTTACTTGGAAGTTCATTCTCCTGCCGACCTAGTTCCAGTTTTAGTTTTTCAATACTAGTAGGTCAGATCAGCTGACAGTCTCTTCCCACACACCTATACACACCTCCTTTCTGTTTGCATAAAGTTGTCTCAGAAGTAGAACATTTTAACAGCCAAGTACAACTGTAATAGGAGCTGCTGTCTTTTACAGCAGCAATTAACTCGCATTACTGTACCTATACCATTATTGACCATTTCGGGACACATTGCATCCATGCCTTGAACACGCTACACCTATGCATTTTTTATTGCTTTTTGCAGAAACGCACTACAGTCCATTTAACATGGTTTCTTATGGGACACGTTCACATCTATGTTTTTTTTAAACTGCTGCATTTTTGGAAAGGGTCAGGGACTTTTTTTAAAAAACTGTGCGTTTTTGGTTCAATAGACCTCAATGGAGAAGCTGCAGAAAAGCATGTAGTGTGTTTTTACCGCGATTTTGCCACGTTTTGCGTTTTTTTTATCCACCCAACAACAAATTTCCCCAAAAATGTAAAAAAAAAAAAAAAGCATAAAAATGCCAAACTCCAAATGCATAAAAAAAAACGCACGAAAAATGTGTCAAAACCGCATGTGCAAAAATGCAAAATGTACTGCAAAAACAGATCAAAAAAGCAAAAAACTGCATAGGTGTGAACCAAGCCCGAGTAAGGTTACAGTATGGTGCACTTGTAGTGCATTTTAATAAAAGTAAATAGAGGCAGTTGCAAAGCATTGTTTTTGCCTCACCATGATGTAAGGAAGCTCTAACACTGCCAAATGTACATCAGCCAGTGGGATGATCGAAAAAAACTGAAGTGATTGCCCCATCCACATATTTGAGGTGGACAGGGAAATCCTACGCTTTTGTATTCTGACAGTGTGACTCCTCTGCTGTCAGAATACACTGACCAGCAAAGCAGTTGATTAGCTACATGATTGAACAAGAATTTACAAATGGGACTGTTGAAAAACTCTCATTTAATCAGCACAATCATCCAACTTTTCACGAAGTAGAACATTAAATTGCCTTCTCTCGAAAAAGAATGGCCATGGATAAATAAAAACTCGACTGGTTCCTAGTGAACTGGCCAAATTTCGATCCATGGTCAGCTTTAAGGCCCGTACACACGATACAAGAATCGGAAGTAAAATTTTGTCTGACGAACGATCTGCTGATTTTCGGATCGTTAGCATGGTGCTTTCAACAGCCGTTTCCGGTTTTTCGTCTGACAAAAGCTGGATGTGCAGACTATAACATTTTTTTTGTACGTGAACTCGTTTAATTAATACGGTTTTCGTCCGAAAAAAAAAACGTAAGAGCAAGACTACGCATGCTCAGAAACAAAAGAATACATACAAAACTATTCAACACATTAAGTCACTTCTGAAGTTCTGCCGTACAAAAATTTTCGTATGCTGAGTAACCTCTTCACTTTCGACATGAGACTAGCATGCAACAAAAAATGGACTAACGGTCGTCCGAAAATCTGATCATGTGTACGAGGCTTTAGAGAAAATGAGTGCACTCTAGAGTCTGAGACCCTATATGCACTATTACATTTTCTGCAAATTTTTTGTCTTCAGATTTACCAAAACCATATAATATGAGGTCAAACCTTAAGAGTTTCAATTTGCATGCAGTCAGGCAGGTTCTTGCACTATATGGTTTTGGTAATTCTGAAGACAAAAATCTGTAGAAAATCTAATTGTGTGTATGGGGCCTTACAGTATGGAGGTTTTCTAAGGATGCATTTGCACAATCATTTAGCTGCACTGCAAATCCCAGTCGCAGGAATCTACTAAATCCTTTATGGGATTGAAAGCTGTGTGCAAAAGCAATGACTAAGCACAGGTGTGTGAAATCCATCTGCTGAAGCCACCGGAGTAGTGTGTGCTTATATGTTCCTGATTTTTATGAAACTTCAATAAACTACTATTTTTCTATGCCAGTGGTGCCTTCACTTTCCTTCCTTTTTTGGTGTGCAGAAAGGTGCTGCTGCCGAGCCCATACAGTGCAATGACAGGCTGTCGGCAGCCACAGCTATTTGTAAATGTTTGCACAGCCAGCAATTGCCTGTGCTGACAATGGTTGGACGCAATTTGTGTGCATTTGGCCATGATCACCCAAGTAATCACTGGCAGTGAAAACAATCAAAAGTAGCTACAGCCACTGACAGCATGTTATGGAGTTGTACAGGCCTGTATGCAAGGATTAAAGTATTAAAGTTCTGATGAAGTGCCCCCCCCCCCCCCCCCGCAGGTATAGTTCTCTCTACTTCTCTGTGCTAAGGCCACATAAATAAAAGGGGAGGAGTTAGTGAGCTGGGAGAACTGGGAAGGTTCTAGTAGAAGGTTATAGAGAACTAAGTACTTTGTTTTTTCCCCTCTGCTGGCACTCAATAATAGAGACTTGAACTGAATGGGGGACTTGTGGCACCCCTTGTGTTGTCACTTCAAGTAGCCAGGATTATTAACTGCATTATGCTTACCATCATTTGGGAAATGTTACCACCAGTATTTGGAACTGTTATTACTACGTTCAGAAAACAGTAACATTATATAAAAAGCAATATTTGCCTGTCTTTGTGTCTCCTGAGAAACTGTGAATGAACTGTGTGGGCCGCAGCACTGTTTTAATAGTAATATGAAGATGATGAGAGAAGGAATGAGGAGCAGTGGTAGCTGGGTGATGAAGGGTCTCAATGGTAGGGTGGTTCATGTGGTTTGGGACAGCTGGGCTACTGTTATATGGTCCTCAGCCACAACATGGCGCCTTTTTCTAAGGACTCAGCCAATAACTTTGAAGTTGCAAGGCCTTGCATGTGTATTGGAATGGCACCCACCCTAGCCTTCGGGCATAATCTATGAAGAACTGAGTGTCAGTAAGAGCTGGGTGGGAGTACTAGTGCTCTGCACTGTTTCTTCCAAATGGTCTCTGAGTCGTTGCTGAGACAAGACAGTCACTGGCAGGAAAAGTAAGAATGATTTTTTCCCTATGTTTTGGGACCCTGAAAGTTAGGATTACCTCTGGTCTACAAAGGGCACTAACCCACATGCTAACAGGCTTGGTGGCTGCAGCTATTGTATCTACACACAGCTTTTAATCTCAGCCATAGGAATCAGTAGATTCTTGATGCTGGGATTTGCAAATGATGCAAATGCAGCCTAATGCTACGTACACACAAGCGGAATTTCCGGCAGAAAAAGTCAGATGGGAGATTTTCATTGTATATTCCGATCGTGTGTATGCCCCATCGGACTTTTCCCGTCGAAAATTCAGACTGACTTAGATATAGAACATGTTTTAAATTTTTCAGACGGAACTAATTACTATCGGTAAAACCGCTCGTCTGTATGCTGTTCCGACGTACCAAAAACGACGCATGCTCTGAAGCAAGTACAAGACGGAAGCGCTCGGTCTGGTATAACTAGCGTTTGTAATGGAGATAGCACATTCCTGACACTGCAAATTCTGTGATCTTTTAATGCAGCGCATTTTTTTGTGCTTTATAATGCTAGAAGAATGAAGTTGTTTTGCTGCTGATAGTAACAAACTTATTTCTTTATTATTTCTCGTGATCTCATGAATAATCTTTTATTATTTTAAAGCCAGATCTCCAGAATAATGTTTAGAAATATTTTTTATAGTCATCTTTTTTTTAGAATGTTTTATTTCATCAAGATCTCCTTTTTTTTTAGATTCTTGCAAAATTATTTTCTAGTGATCTCCATAATTTTTTTTTTTGGTGTGTCAAGGTACCACAATAACATTATTATCTTGTATTTTGTAACCTCCAGGAGGCTGGTTGGTGTCCCTTGTTAATTTGACATTGTATTTTTGAAATGTACCTGCATACTCAGAAAAACAAACAATCTGTCCTATTTTTCTAAAAACACATAGGCAAGTATTTTCAGAAAAGAAACTATCCATTTATTCTGGGTAACAAAATAAAGAGGAAGGCAACGCTGGAGAAACTTTTGTAATTTGCGAAGCCTTTTGGCCCCAGGGCACACATCAATTCTGTGGAAAAAAAAATGTTATCTTGAGGAGTCCATATAATTTTGAGCCCAATCTGGTCCAGGACTCCCAGAGATCAGGACCAGCAGCAGATGATGTCTATGTCCCCAGGCTGTGGTACTACACCAGCCTGCATCTTCTGTCAGACCAGACCGAACCTAGGCCATCACTTTCGTCTCTTCCCTGCAGCCTTCCCTCCACGCTTCCCTGCAGCCTTCCCTGCAGCCATCCTTGGAGGCTGTGGCTCTGGTGGTGGACTTGTGGCAGGAGGAAGAGGAGGAGGATGGGCGAGCTCATATACATGGCTGTTCTCTGTCAGCTGGCCCCTCAACCCCTTCTGAAGGGCCTCAACAATAATTCCCTCACAGAGGAAGTGTTGGCCCTCCTCCAATTTCAACAATCTTGTGGCTAGATAGCAGCCATAAGCCTCTTCAGCGTCGGGTTGGCTTCTGAGGATATCAGTTGCTTCCCTAATGAGGCCCAGTGCTGCCTCCTCCGTGATCGTCCCCTTCCTGGGCCTTTTTGTTTGAAGGCTGAGGGATTGGGTGAGGCTCCTACTGGGCCCAGCAACCCCCTGGCTGACACTGGGCCTGCCCACCTCCTGGCTGTCACTGGGCACGGCCACCTCCTGGCTGTCACTGGCACGGCCACCTCCTGGCTGACACTGGGCACGGCCACTTCCTGGCTGACACTCGGCACGGCCACCTCCTGGCTGACACTTTCCAGACCCTCCTCCTGGCTGAGCTCATCCTGTGTATAAAAAAGGGACATAGTTTTTGCTTCATCAATCACACACAATTTTTAGCTCATGACTTGCAAATTGAATGTTAATAAATAGAGAAGACTATCATTCTGACCCCAGCATTTTTATTTCTTGTCCCATATAGAAAAGACTATCATTCTGACCCCAGCATTTTTCTTTCTTGTCCCAATCATTTTTGGCCATGAACTGTCTATTCATATGTAAATCACTTGGTTTTAAATCATTAATTAGTTATCAATTATAACATCTAGTTGACAACATTAATATTAGGACAATAGATATGTAGTAAAATAATATACCTGGCTCCAGCTGGGCGCATCCACTTCTTCCAGGATGTAAGGCCCAGGTTGTTCCTCGTCAGCCTCTGCTGGGGTTGAGGGAAGGGTGGAGGTAAGGCTGCAGGGAAGGGTAGAAAGTGATTCCCTGGCTTCAGTCTGGTATTCCAGAAACCGCAGTTTGTTGAAGTACCACAGCCTGGGTACACTTGCGCTGCTGATGCTCCTGATCTGAGTGATTTCTGGATCTTATTATGCTCCTTCTTATACATTGTTCTCAAGATCCCAATTTTACTTTCCAAAAACTGGATGGTTGCATCGGGGACCCGAGTCTTCACAAATCCCAGAAGTTTCTCCAGCCATGACCTCCTAGCTTGTTTATTATAATATTAGGTGTTTTTCACCTTCCACAAATTCCTCATCTCCCTGTATCTGTCTATGAAACTAGCCATGAATTCCGGGTCCTTAAAGTGATTCATCTTTGCTGTAAGACAATACACAAGGCAAAAATACTAATGTCAGCCTAAACTCTCATTATCATATCCCAATATAGGCCTCAATCTTGAAGCAGTATAGTCCACTGTGATGGGCCAAGTTCAAATTTTATCTTTGTTTAGGACGCTCGCCACTTCCGTTCGTACTTCCTCCGCACACAGATTGTACGTATGACACATGCGTGTTAGCTTGATATACACTGTGCATGCGTAAAACTCCGCCCGCGTCGCCAGCCCCTGACATTCTTTCTAGAAAATTCCCCACCCCTTCTCTCTTCAGCGCGCAGTAGGAGCAACATGGCAGATAAAGAGCAGGTGTGTGGTAATTCCACTAAAGAGGAGGAGGAAAGACTGGAGCCCGAAACGACCCGATCCTGGAGGAGGAGATTTAAGGCCTCCAATATGGCCTTTATAGGGATGGTGGAGATGGTGGACATCTTGAGGAGGAACAACTATGATGGGAAGCATGGACCATACACCAAGACTAATTTGAGCAAGGCCAAGATCATCACTAAAGTTGTGAAGAGTCTGCGGCAGAATTTTGGGGTACGACGCTCCAAGGAGCAATTAAGGAAACGCTGGTCAGACCTGAAACTGAGGGAGCAGGACCAGTATAGAAGGATCAAGAAAGTGCTTCTAAAAAGTAAGTACTTGTCGTGTGTTCCTATCATTATCATTTTCTTTACTGTTGTACAGTTTAAAATGGTGACTTTCATGTTCGTGGGCACAGTAATCAGTCGTAGGAAACATCGTTCGCTCATTAAATACAATGTTTTGGGCAGATACAGTTTAAATACAATTGGTCATGCCTATTTGTATAAAATTAAGTTTTGTACATTGCTGTCTAGATGTGTTTGTAACTAGAATAAAATGCAAGCTTGATTCAGTGTAATGTAAGGAGAGGACACTCAGCAGCTGTTTACACATCTGGACTCAGAAGCACTAGTGTGGGACACAAGAACAAACTCTTTAGGGTGTCTCACACAGGTACTCCAGTGGATACTTGGGGTGTCTACATGTGTGAAAATTGTCACAAAAAGGTAACTATTCCAGCTTTGGTAAGGTAAAAAATCATGTCTTTAGCTTGGAACTCTGCCCAAAAAAGACAATTGTACCTCACTTCCCAGCAATGTTTCATATTCCTATTTCTGGACTCAAATATCTGTGTGCTAAGTATACCTATTGTTTCATTCTCATAGGGGAGAAAAGACTCGGAGGACACCACTCAGAGGACACCAGGGACCCCACACATCACCAAGAAGGGGAACTCAGCCCAAGACAACACCCCGATGATCTGGAGGAAGGAGAGGTGGAAGAAGTGGGCGAAATTGTCACCAAAACAGGTGAGTGTCTGACACCCCAGCTTCAGGTAATATATGTATGCCTGCATATTTATAATACATGTTTTAATCCAATTTTTAGGTAATGTGCTGGTTGTTGAAGAGCAAGTTGAACATTTCACAAGTGACAGTGCCCAAAGGCTCATCCACGACATCATTGTGTGGAATGGTGAAATCGACATTATAAGGAAGAAACTGAATGTTATGGAACAACAAATGAAGAACATTATTGATGTGTTGGGGAGAATATAAATGTGCTATCTGCCATCAGGGGATCTCACTGTACGAGTTTTGTGGGTGCAGCCCTTCCTTGTAACTCTAGAAGGTGAGAGGAAGGGGTTGCACCCCCAAAAGACATCCATTGATCCCCCATGATAGTAGATAGCACATGTTGACATTAGGCATGGGATCAGGAGGGAAATACCCATTTTGACTCCCAATTTGTGTGCATCTTAAAAATGTGGCTTTTACAGGGGTGACATCACCCCATCTGATGAAGGCAATATCAAGACATTTTTGACACTATAATGTAACTTCCAGAGTTGTATATGTTATGTTTTGAAACATGCCTGTTTCTAAAAAAAAAATAATAATAATTGATAAACAATAAAAAATATTTTTCTAAAAAATTTTATAACGCACATGTGAATGTGCACAGAGTAAAAAGTTTGCTAATCAACAATGTGTGGCTTCTTCTTTCAATGCTCAATACCAGTTTTGGAAGTAATTTTGTGTTTACAGTGACAATGGGGCTTATTTACTAAAGGAAAATCCACTTGGCACTACAAGTGCACTAGGAGAACCTAGGAGACAGCTAAAAAGAAACACAAGCAATAAAGAAAATGCAAGTTTTCATCAGATATTATTTTTTTTATTTTTATAAAAATATTTAGACATCGTCTGGCATTGCAATGGCCCCCCTACCCGTAAAATAATTGACATATTTATCCCGAACTTCACGGGCTCTTTGAGTTGCCAAGCCAGGACGGTCAGTATCCAGGCCTGTCAGGGGATTAGCAGGAAGTCCGGCCTCAGGCCCAACTGAGGCAATATAATTGTGGGCATTTTTTCTTAAAAAATTGTGCAATATGCAGCAGGATAAAATGATGTGGTTGAGTTTGTATACCGCCATGTGTATTGCTGTCAGAAACAGGCAGAACCGGCTGGCCATTATCCCAAAGGCATTCTCAAAGACTCTTCTGGCTCTTGCCAGCCGGTAGCTAATAATCCTCCTCCCCGGGGTGAAGATCCTCTGGGGCAATGGCCTCATCAGGTGCTCGTCCAGGCCGAACGCTTCATCAGCAAGAAAGTAAAGAAAAGGAGTTCTTCAATGTTGTCCGCATCAGGTGGCAATCCCAGGCCACCACTCTGGAGCCGTTGGTAAAACTCCATCTTAGCGAAGACTCCTCCATCCGACATCCGGCCATTCTTCCCCACGTCCACATAGAGGAACTCATATTGTGCCAACACCACCGCCATTAACACTATACTATTAAACCCCTTACAGTTATAATAGTAAGACCCTGAATGGGGTGGTGGCATGATGTGGATGTGCTTCCCATCTATAGCCCCTCCACAGTTGGGAAAGTCCCAACGGTCGGCAAAATGGGAGGCCACAGTCTGCCATTCCTGTGCCACTGAAGGAAACTGTGGAGTCAAAACAGAAACATATATATTATTGCTTTTGCACATAACATTGCAAGCAGATTAGACACAAACATTCTTGGCCAACATCAGTATAACATTTATTTTAAGGGGTATTTTAAGACAAAAATATAAGGTCCACTTATCAGATTCCTCCCCCCCCCCCCCCCTCTGATGGCCCATTGTAAAAATTTTAGGGGGGTTCGAGCTGAGTTTGGGACCCCCAAAAAAAGCCTATGGCACTCTGCCTGAATTTAAGGACAACAATAACATTTGTACACATTTTAGGGGGTGTTTAGGGTAAGCACTACAATGGAGCTGACAAAATACATTGTTAAGTGACTAGGCTATAGGTGTATATGGGCCCAGTATAGCATGCTGGGGAGGTTAGTGAAGGTAAATATGCATGAAGGAAAAAAAAGCAGCATTAAAGATTACAGCATGCATGAGAACAAAGGGGACATTCACAGCATATTACAATCATGGCAATTATGGAATGAGGAAAGAAATACAAAACATTAGCAAACATTAAATACATAGAATGTGATGTTAAAGGAGAAAACTTAACCTAATATAGTCCTTCTGCAGGACCTAAATTATAGCAGAACAGGTCTCTGGGATAATGGGGGGGAGATGCCTGTGGAGAACTTTAGGTCCTGCAGGCTTCTCCCAGTCGCTAAGTACCGCAACGTGGCGACTAGCCTCTGCTCCATAGTGATGGCTTGCCTCATGCAGGTATCCTGCCTGCTAATATAAGGAGTCAGCAAAGCCAACAGACGGTGAAAAATGGGGTCCTTCATCTGAGAAGGTTCCTGAAATCTTAAGAATTATTCTCCTGGATCTCACGAAGCAAAAGCGTATGAGAGAATTGGTCACGCTGGAGTAACCAATTCTTGGTCCATGAACTCCTCCCGACCCTGTTCGTGGACTGGGCTTGGGTCAAAGAATGAACCCCAACACCAAGCCCCCACACAGCACGAACTCTACGACAAGTACGTCCCCGCAACATGGCTTCAAAACGGTCGTCTGGTCAGAACGAACTAACAGAACGCACTGAAAAACAGCAAGGCCTGTGAAGAGCAGAGCTGAAAATCAGAAATGAGCGGACAAGAACACACTGAAAAAACAGATGCGAACTGTCTACATGCTCTGAAAAGCAGATACAAATCCACAAGCACAAACTGAAGAGCAGTAACGGACTGAAAAGCACGAAAGCTGAAAAGCGCGAATCGTCTCTCACCAAACTTCTACTAACACGAGATAAACAGGAGATTAGCAGAAGGAGCCCAAAGGGTGGTGCGCTCGCTATTGCACTTCCTTTTTCTAGTCCTGTCATACGTGGTGTACGTCACCTCATCGGACGGGATGTTCCAAATATTTGTATTAAGTTTGAGCTATGGGAAGGCAGAAAAAACACATATTAATGCAGTTCTGTATTCATTGAGGCCTCATTCACATGGGCACATACACTGGGAATAGGCCATTTGTTAATGCAGCTGGAGCCCTCAAGTGTGTGCAGGCAGCCTTTGTAATTCTATGTGGATGCAGTGGCTGTATGGACACACTTGTAATTTTACAAGTGTGCCAGTGAGTGGCCTTTATGCTAACAGTGTATGTTTGGGGCCACTCATCCCCACGGACATGTTTGTCAAATTAGGGTTCATATAGCTGCTGCAACACCATAAACTTACATAGGCTGTCTGTACGCAGAGGCTCCAGCTGCATCAACGTATGGACGATTTACAGTGTGTGTTCTACAGTGCCTACGTGAATGAAGTCTATGAAATCATTACTGTCACCAAGGAGGAAAAAATGCTTCCTTGCAGTGGGACTGTCCCCTGCACTGCAAGGATTAAATGCTCATTTAGGTCAAGGGGGCCATAAAAAGCAAATTTATATACCTGATCCTCCACCTCCCTAACAGATGCCACTCTCCTCTTCTCCCCTACACTTCGGCCATGAACTGTCCTTCAGCAACCTCACATCCAAGGTACCTAACCACTGAAGCATAGGGGAGAAGAGTCTGGGGGGACTGGGCTTACAACCCAAATAAATGTTATTTTATGTGGCCCCCTAGACCTAGATGAGCATTTAGCCGTTGCAGCTCCACTGCAAGGGAACATGTTTGTTTTCCCAGGATTTCAGCTTTAAATATATATGTTTCAATGTAAAGAGTGTAGTGTAGTAAAGTATTAGTTTTTGACTTGGTAGCAGCCTCCTGCAGTCCCTATACAGCAGAGCACAGAATAGGGGAGGGTGTAACAGCACAAGAAGTCAATGAGTGGTGCTGTAATGCAAGGAAAATGTTGATGGGAGTAGAAAGAGAGAGATGAGCTCATTGTTCTACAGCTTCTTCTTTCACTGTCCAGCTGTAGGGAGAAGAGGAAAGTATCACTGAACCACAATAGAGAAAAACTGGATCTCCTCCTCTACCAGGCAGGGCTGTGCTATGTGACAGAGCTGTGTAAATCTCAGTAGTGGATGACCATAAAGACAAATCCTTTGGCAGGTAAACAAGCTCCCTTATGTGTGTTTCATCTGTGCACTTACACTTTATGTGATAGACCAACACAAAGTGGCACATAATTGTGAAGTGAAAGGAAAATGATAAATGGTTTTCAAATTTTTTTTACAAATAAATATGTGAAAAGTGTGGTGTGCATTTGTATTCAGCCCCCCGAGTCAATACTTTGTAGAATCACCTTTTGCTGCAATTACAGCTGAAAGTCTTTTTGGGGATGTCTCTACCAGCTTTGCCCATCTAGCGAATGACATTTTTGCCCATTCTTCTTTGAATAATAGCTCAAGCTGTCAGATTGGATGGAGAGCGTCTTTGAACAGCAATTTTTAAATCTTGCTACAGATTCTCAATTGGATTTAGGTCTGGACTTTGACTGGGCCATTCTAACACATGAATATGCTTAGATCTAATCCATTCCATTGTAGCTCTGGCTGTATGTTTAGGGTTGTTGCCGTGCTGGAAGGTGAACCTCCGCCCCAGTCTCAAGTCTTTTACAGGCTCTTACAGGAATTCTTCTAAGATTGCCATGTATTTGGCTCCATCCATCTTTCCACCAACTCTGACCAGCTTCCCTGTCCCTGCTAAAGAAAAGCATCCCCACAATATGATGCTGCCACCACCATGTTTGACGGTGGGGATGGTGTGTTCAGGGTGATGTGCAGTGTTAGCTTTCCGCCACACATAGCATTTTACTTTTAGGCCACAAAGTTCCATTTTGGTCTCATCTGACCAGAGCAGCTTCTTCCACATGTTTGCTGTGTCCCCCACATAGCTTCTCACAAACTGAAAACAGGACTAAGGCTTTCTTTCAACAATGGCTTTCTTCTTTTCAATCTTCTATAAAGGCCAGATTTGCATGACTAATAGTTGTCTTGTGGACAGATTCTCCCACCTGAGCTGTGGATCTCTGCATGTCTTTGCATGTCTCTGCCATGTCTTGGTAGGTTTGCAGTTGTGCCATACGCTTTCCATTTTTGGATGATGGATTGAACAGTGCTCTGTGAGATGTTCAAAGCTTGGGATATTTTTTTATAACCTAACCCTGCTTTAAACTTCTCCACAACTTTATCAATGACCTGTCTGGTGTGTTCCTTGGCATTCATGATGCTGCTTGTTCACTAAGGTTCTCTAACAAACATCTGAGGGCTTCACAGAAAAGCATTATTTATACTGAGATTAAATTACACACAGGTGGACTCTATTTACTAATTAAGTGACTTTTGAAGGCACTAGATTTTACCCAGGGTTATCAGAGTAAAGGGGGCTGAAAACAAATGCACGCCACACTTTTCAGATATTTATTTGTAAAAAAAATTGAAAACCATTTATCATTTTCCTTCCACTTCACAATTATGTGCCACTTTGTGTTGGTCTATCACATAAAATGCCAAAAATACATTTACGTTTTTGGTTGTAACATGACAAAATGTGGAAAATGTCAAGGGGTATGAATACTTTTTCAAGGGACTGTAGGTGTTTGCTTATAGTTTGACTACACGAGAAATGTATAGCCCAAAAAAAAGTTAATCAATCACTGTTTCCTGTGTAACATTGCAGGACTACGTAGGGGTTTAACTCTCCTATCTTTGGCTCAGGGCAAACAATGTGGCCCCACTGTAACCCTTTTGCTTGGGGCTCCCCAGAGTTCCTGCTTCTGACAGGGGCAGAACACACAGACATCACTCTCATGGGATCTTTAAAAGCACTCACACTGTGTCCATTAGTATTCACCTTGTATGAGAAGGGTTCTTTCCATGTCTTTAGGCCTTATCACTCTACCCACCTGTGCTTCATTCCGGCAGTAGCCAATGCTATAAATGGGCTCTGGCGCCCGAAGTTAGTAGTTGGCTGCACACTGGGGTTGATTTACTAAAACTGGAGTGTGCAAAATCTGGTGCAGCTCTGCATAGAAACCAATCAGCTTCCAGGATTTTTTTGTCAATGCTTAATTGAACAAGCTGAAGATAGAAGCTGATTGGATACTATGCACAGATGCACCAGATTTTGCACTCTCCAGTTTTAGTAAATCAACCCCACTGGCCTCCTGATCAAAACGTGACCGTGAGCTTCCAGTGACAGCCTAGTCGGCGATATATATCTGTAGTAGCTGCTCCTTAAGGCCCACCCACCCTTACACCGTAAATATGTATACAATGGCTGTAAACAAGTTAAAGTGATTGTAAATGATCACTTCGTAAAACAACCCATTCAGTTTAAAATAGAAATGAAAAGCAAAACATTTGTTTATAGATATAAAAAAAAATATAAATACATTTCTCCCTTTTTTATAAGTGATCACATTCACTCTGTTCTCCGCTGCATAAGACCTTTGGGAGAAGAAACAACAGTAGACTGAACTTCCCAGTGAAAGGCTGTGCAGGGGGGGCATGTCAGGACAAGTCTGATCATCGGCAGAGAGCAGGTTGAGTTCAGTGGTGGCTGGTGCTCCATTTTTTTAGGGGGGCGCAAACAAAATCCCAACCAAACCCCCCCCCCTTAACGTCACTTGCCCGTGATGGGGCCTATAGACACACAGAGGGATAGAATGGAATAGATAGATAGATAGATAGATAGATAGATAGATAGATAGATAGATAGATAGATAGAGAGAGAGAGAGAGAGAGAGAGAGAGAGAGAGAGAGAGAGAGAGAGAGATACAGATAGAGATAGATAGATAGATAGATAGATAGATAGATAGATAGATAGATAGATAGATAGATAGATAGATAGATAGATAGATAGATAGATAGATAGATAGATAGATAGATAGATAGATAGATAGACAGTTATATAGATAGGAGAGAGAGAGAGAGAGAGAGAGAGATGAGATGAGATGAGATGAGATGAGATGATAGAATGCACAGCATGACTCCAGGACGCCGTGCTGGGAGCCCCCGTGATATACACATACAGCAGATGTGTAATGAAGGCTCCAGCACATTTGTTGGGTGAAGGGCTGGAGCAGAGGTTGATTACTGGCAGGGCAGAGGTGAAGCACGGCTCCCTCCACCCTCCGATCACAGACTGAGAAGAAAATAATATAGTGGACAGACAGGCTGTCAGTAACACCGTACCTTGTCTTCTCCATTCACACAGAGCCGAAACAGGAAGTGACACGCCGCCGGGAGACAGCACCGCCCAGACATGAAGACACGAAGTAGAATGGCTCAATCAGCGTGTAGAGGCGCACTGCACAGCGCCACAGGGCATCAGAAAACCCCGCAAATGAAGCATCTTGCCTGCAATCACAGGGCTGCATTGGCATGACGCTTCCATAGTGCACCGTGTCCGGCGTCCGCCCGGAACACAGTGCGCTTAAAGGAAGTTTTTTTTTTTTTTTAAAGGGACATTTTTTTGGGGGGGGGGAGGGGGCGGCGCCCATGTGCCCCCTATGGACAGGCCGCCACTGGTTGAGTTCCTAGCTTAGCTAGAGAACTGACTACGCTGCCTAGTGCATTGCACTGTATCTGCAATCCATTGTGATATCCACTTTACATACCTCCATAACTGTCCTTCATTTGGAGGGACTGTTCCTCTTTTGAATCTAAGTCCCTCTGCCCCTCTTTCTTCCTCAGTAGCCCCTCATTTTGGACAGATGTGTAGGTCTCTATAATAAATGCAATGTGATAATAAAGTTTTGTTTTTTTCTGTTTGTTTAACCACTTCAATACAGGGCATTTTCACCCACCTTCTTGCCCAGGACAATTTTCAGTTTTCAGCGCTGTAACATTTTGAATGCAACACTGTACCAAAATGATTTTTTCCCCACAAATAGAGCTTTCTTTTGGTGGTATTTGATCACCTCTGAGGTTTTTATTTTTTGCGCTATAAACAAAAGAATAGCGACAAGTTTGAAAAAAAAAACAATATTTTTTACATTTTGCTATAATAAATATCCTAAATTTAAAAAAAAAAAATAAACAAATTCTTTCCTCAGTTAAGGCCGATATATATTCTTCTACATAAAAATATGGAGAAAGAGACACTGCTTTCTCAACAAGTTGTGGGATTTTAAAGGGAGGTAATGTGTCTGTTTATAAGGTGAGCACCAACAACAATTAGTATAAAAAATATAAATTTATTGAAAAATATCAGATAAAAACAACACAGACAAGATACATGTATTGGTATCTTGTCTGTGTTGTTTTATGTGATATTTTTCAATATTTTTCAATAAATTTATACTTTTTATACTGATTGTTGTTGGTGCTCACCTTATAAACAGACACATTACCTCCCTTTAAAATCCCACAACTTGTTGAGAGAGCAGTGTCTCTTTCTCCATATTTTTATCACAATTAGGGACTGGGAGGAATGGTCTGTTTCTTGAAACTGTCCAACTATATACTCATATGTATTTTAGTAAAAAAAATAGCAATAAGCGTATATTGATTGGTTTGCGCAAAAGTTATAGCGCCTACAAAATAAGGGATAGATTTATGGCATTTTTATTATTATTTTTTTTACTAGTAATGGCAGTGATCTGCGATTTTTATTGTGACTGTGACATTGCAGTGAACATATCGGACACTTTTGACACTATTTTGGGACCACTGACAGTTATACAGCGATCAGTGCTATAAATATGCACAGATTACTGTATAAATGTCACTGGCAGGGAAGGAGTTAATACTAGGGGGCGATCAAGGGGTTAAATGTGTTACCTAGGGAGTGATTCTACCTGTAGGGGGAGGGGGCTGACTAGTGAAGGAGACCGATCGGTGTTCATACTTGGTAGGAACAAATGATCTGTCTCCTCTCCCCTGACAGGACGTGGATCTGTGTGTTTACACACAGATCCGCGGTCCTGCTCTGTAATGAGCGATTGCGGGTACCCGGCGGACATTGTGGCCATCGGGCATGAGCATCGGCTCCTTGGTGATGTGGCGGGCATGCGCGTGCCCCATATACCCCCGGGAAGCCGAGGTCATCATATGACGCCTGCCCAGGATGGGAGATCACATCTGCGGATGTCATATGACAATGGACGGGTAGGGAAGTGGTTAAAAATAACAAATGTGTTATACTTACCTGCTCTGTGCAGTGGTTTTGCACAGAGCAGCCCAGATACTCTCTGGTCCCTCGACGGCGCTCCTGGCCCCTCCCTCCTGCCAAATGCCCTCACAGCAAACAGCCTGCTATGGTGGCACCCGAGAGGGCTCGCTCCTAACCCGCAGCTCTGTGTGTCCTATAAGACAGAGCTTTGGCTCTGCCCCGCCCCCTCTCTCTCTTTATTGGCTCACTGACTTTGACAGCAGCAGGTGACAATGTCACCTGCTGCTGTCTCAGCCAATGAGGGGGGAGAGTCCCTGGGCAGCCGGGGCTCTCGTGCACATTGCTGAATCAAGATGGGGCTCAGGTAAATATTAGAGGGGGTAAAGGGGGGCTGCTGCACACAGAAGGTTTTTTTTATCTTAATGCATAGAATGCATTAAGGTAAAAAAAACCTTTAGAACCATTTTAACTACCAAAAGCATTACAGTACATTAAACCTTTCACACAAATCTTTTTAATATCACATTATTGGTTTAAAAAGCTAGAATAAAGGAAACAGTGATAAAAAAGGCACTTTTGGGTTTAGGCAATGGTTTATTGCTTTTTAATATTTAATGGGCCACATAACCAGAAATGTGGCAGGAGGTGTATCCTTTACCTACACACTTTATGCTAAAGGGTGTCCCTTTTCCCATCTCAGAAAGTTGGGGGGTATGCACTTTACTTTCCATGTTTGACTGTACTGCAAGGTATTATTTCAACTTATTTGTCCCTCTGAATCACACTGTACTCAGCCTTTGTTTAATACAGTATGGTCACAGCCTTGCACAAGGCATCTGTCCAACACCCTTTAGTTTAGTGTCCTCAACAGTAATCCACACCTGCAGCCAAATACAGAAGCTTTGAACAATGTCTGCTCTGCTCTCCCATTTATTTGCCCTTGACACATGTTAGAGTCTTGTTCTGTTTAGATTTTTCATATCTAAGGCTGCACAATTTTTCCCTGTTCTCCAGTTCTAGACAGAAGTGTTCATCCTCTTACCATCTCTCCCAACATTGCACAGAATAGCTAAAATGTTGTACTACTCCGCTACACAGCTCTTAGTTCAATGTTGTAAACTGATTTTAATAGCCTTGCAAGGTTTTGGGAATAACCTCAATGCCAATTAGCCTTGCCTGCAATCTGGCAATTGAATTCTAATTAAAAACTCTTTTTATTCTAGTTATAACTACAAATAATAAATCATCAATACACTGTAGTCACTGCATTTATCTACAGTATAACACCAAAAAGGTAAACATTGTATACAACATAAGATTTAAAGCAATACAGAAATATTAAAATAAGCCAAAGACATGAAGGCAAGATTTTTGTTGTTATGAAATCCAATGCCAACCAGTCCACTGTCAGACAATAGTATTATACAATAGTTATATTTTACAACATGGGATTTAACAAAAATTCTAAACAAAAATCATTGCTCTTATTTTCTTCCAGGATTTAAGCATACTGGGTATCTGTCTCTGTTAAGATGAAAATCACGTTCAAATGAAGTTGCTTGTTTCCATAGACTTTGTGATAACATATGTGATACATTAATAAGTAATAGTCTGGGTTTTATTATTGGGAAAGAGACTTCGAGTTTGTCTCAGTGGGCCAGATGGAAATAGAAACAGATGGAAGATCATGTTTGGCATTAGCTGGGAATTCCTAAGTGTTGCTGATAGTACCAGCTGTATGGGTGACCTGTATGACATGTGGCTGACAAAGACAAAATAAATGTTTTAATATAAGACAAGTTCTTTAAAAATGCTAATTTAATTGCTTACTCCAGGGTATGTCTCGATAAATCCTGTCTTTTTTATTTTACTTGCTCTGTCCCAGAAATCTAGCTTGTACAAATGATATATAGGCTTAGTTATCCTTCATACATACTTGCAGAAATACAACATACAGTAGGCCAGATAAGAAGTAACTTTGAAATGGAATGTATAGTCATTTTAAAGTGTAAATAAGGTCACTTGTTAAGGATACCCTAACACTATTTCAAATAGACAGTGACATCACTTTAAGCAACACACACTTGTTATCACTTCTGTATAAGGCCCCTTTCACATGGTCGGACCGTTCAGGTCCACCTGTCAGTTTTGTCGGCGGACCTGAACGGGCGCTCCATACTAGTCTATGGAGCGACGGATGTCAGCAGTGACCTGTCCGCTGACATCCGACCCGGTCCGATCTGCTAAAATCAGACGGATGCCGCTACGTTCGCATCCGTCCCTGGCAGATCGGATCGGGTGAGATCTGATGAAAATGGACATGCTCCGTTTTCGTCCGATCTCTTTAAAGTAACTCAGCGAGCAGAGAGGGACCTGTCATTCGCCGGCTCAGCGAAGATCAACGGAGAGATCTCCCGCTGGGAGGCGGATTCCGAGGCAGCAGATCATCCTCGTGAGAAAGATGCCTAAAGGCATGCAAGAATGTACAATGTGTATTGCTTATATAACAATATTAAAAATGTATCTTATGTTCTTCACAAAAAACTTCAGCACTCAACCCAAGGAAGATCTTCTCTTTCTTTTACAATGCCAAATAAGGGAGCAGCCCCCCACCGACCAGGAAGTCCTCCAAACGAACTGCAAAAAACACATAGGAAAAAAAAAACACATAGGAGGGCGCAACCACCTCGTGCATTACCAAACTGCAAAAAAAAAAACACACACAGGAGGGCGCAACCACCCTCCTCGTGCATTACCATTGATAAGTTTATTGAATCCACAAAAACAAAAAGATGCTCACTAATTGTTAAGAAACATCAAGCAAAACTAAACTGCTCAAGCTTGGACGCAATGTGTCCTAGCAACAAATGGTTGGATGGCTGACATGTTTCGGGCTCATGCGCCTTTCCTCAGAACTCTGCATCCAAGCTGGAGCAGATCAGTTTTGTTTGATGTTTCTTAAGAACATGTGAGTATCTGTTTTTGTGAATTCACTAAACTTATCAATGGTAATAGAATTGCTAAAACAGAGTCTTTTCTGTTTTTGGTGGAGAAGAAGAGGATTTGATTCACTGTCTGTACTTTACAGCGTTTGGACACTCCAACAGGGAGAACTGTTCCCTTCACAAGACAGGATTTCAGCTAAGTCTCTGGGGTCACTAGGTTGAGTCTCTTGTATAATGCATGGAGGATGTAAGACTCAGACATGCTGTTAAAGTACAACTAAAGGCAAAACTTTTTTTAGTTCTGAACAGAGTGGAGATGGATTAGAATACCTGACAGGTTTTTATTGCTACCTCTGCCTCTGTTAGGGAGATTCACCCTCTCTATGTGTCCTGTTTATCATTATCATTGAATGTGAAAGCAAAAGAAAATCCCAAATTTTGGGTTGTCCCCAGAACAAATAAACTGTGTTTAAAAAGAAAAAACAATCAGCACAGTCCTATAGTCATACCAAAAAATATTGCTGCTAGAAATACCCATTTCTTTTAACTACACCTCTCAACAATTATGCAATACATAAAATGCAGCACAATCACATAAATCAACATAATATAATTATAACAAAAAAAAACAAACAAAGTCCCATCTACAATCTCCTCTTAAGCATCCATAAAAATCCACCACCAATGTGCTGTAATAGTAATCTATTAATAACCTATTAGTAATCTATTCAGTTCCTCCAAACTCTAGGTAATCCAACCCATTAGCATCCAATACACTCATCTTCCCTATTTGACCTCAATATGAATCAAGGTCTCGATGCACTTATTGCCCCACCATGGGCTTTTAGTTATCTGTGGCCGTAAGGGATGAAACTCCTGTTTTCCTCTGACTCTCCACCAGCTTTACTCCACGTAGGTAGGTACAGTATGAATGTAAAATAAAACAGAACCAAAAATAGTGCTTTCTGTATAGACTCCTCAATGAAAAAATGTGAATAGCATTATAAAGACTTAGGCAAAAATTCACCACCAATGTGCTGTAATGGCAATCTCTTCAGTTCCTCAAAAACTCTAGATGATACATGCATCCACCCCATGTGCATCCAATATGCTCACCTTCCTTATTTGACCTCAATATGAATCAAGGTCTCAATGTGCTGATTGCCCTACCATGGGCTATTTAGGCATCTGTGGCCTTAGGAAATGGAACTCTTGTTCCCCTCTGTCTCTTTACCAGCTTCACACCACCTAAGGTGTTTGAGTGTTTGGGCTGAACAGTGTGGTCAGAGAGATGAACAGTTTGGTCGGAGAGCACCTCTCCCATCCACTGCTATACAACCATGCTAAATGAAGGTAAGGCATATATAATTAACTCTGATTGATAGGAGAGGGGAAAGTGCAGGTAGTGCACACAAACCAGTAACTTAAAAAACTAGGAAAAGTTTAAAAGTTCGTCAAACAATTTGTCATTTTAGGTAGTGCAAGCAACTTAATTACTTTCCATCTACCAAAATTCCAGTACACTAGGCAAAATCAGGTTTAGGAACTAGGAAGTTTCTCAGTTAAGATTTAATAATATGTCTACATTTACACTGGTGACTTAAGCCAGTGTGAATTGCAGCAGCAGGAATCTTCTGATTCCTGCTGTGGCTGCGATTGTCTAGGTGCAGCCGTCAGCCCTATTCATCACAATGACAGGTTGGCAGTGGCTGCAGCTTTTTGCGACTCTCCACACAGCCAGTAATTACCTGCGATGATAACTGCTGGATGCACTCTTGACAAAGTCGTCATAATGATGAAACACACTGGAGCAGATCCAAGACAGTGTGGGCAGAATTGTTCAGTGCCAAAGTTCAGGTGTGTCTGCACATATGTATTTTCTGCTTAGAGTCTTAGCGAACTAACAGTGTTTTTGTTTTTAAACTATACTACACAATGTAAGATTTTTTTTCTTTTTGTTGGTGGTGTATACCCCCTGGAGTCCCGAACAGCAATCCACACAGGCAGTGGAGGATTACTTCCCAAGGCTGTTTGAGCTCATCTGCCTATCTTGAGAGAGGCAGGCATGTTTTTCTGGTGAGTTCAAGTCCTATTGTCTGGTGAAGGGGATCACTGTTGATTGGAGGTGGTCATCTTGCACTAAGGGTGGATTCACAGGGTGGACTGATTCATTTTCTGCATGGAATATTGACTACACTGAAGAATAAAGTTAAGGGCTGCATTAAACACTTAGTCTAGGTATACATCTATGCGGGCTGCACTTGATGCGTTTTTTTAGGGTTGTTGTGGTGCATTGGTATGGGTTTTGAGGTGAACCCCATGCCAAAATAAATAAAAATTGCCTGGGGTGCCCCCAAAATCCAGACCTTTATCCAAGCATGCAGCCTGACAGGTCAGGAAGGGGGGGGGATGAGCGAGCGCCCCCCCCCCCAGAACCATACTAGGCTACATGCCCTACATGCCCCCCTGCCCCAAAGCACCTTGTCACCATATTGATGAGGACAAGGGCTTCTTCCCCACAACTCTGAGCTGTGGTTGTGGGGGTCTGCGGGCGGAGGGCTTATCGGAATCTGGAAGCCCCCTTTAACAAGGAAACCCCCAGATCCTGCCCCCCATGTAAATGAAGAGCCCTACCAGCATGCACCAGTCGATGATGTCATGGGGGTGGTGCCACCAGGTGACATCGCTGAGAGGCCCCGCCCCATAGCTATTTAAGAAATGCCACATGGTGGGCCAGGCAGACTGCAGGAGCGTTCGTCCAGAGTGGAGATTTTTTTCTTTTTTCGGGTCTGGCGGTGGGGGTGGCGGCAGATCTACATTGGGGGGGGGAACAATGAGGGTATGTAGCTTGGTGTGGTTCAAGGGGGGGGGGCACTCGCTCATCCCCACCCTTTCCTGACCTGCCGGGTTGCATGCTCGAATAAGGGCCTGTTATGGATTTTGGAGAGGGGGGCCCACTCCATTTTTTTTTTATTTTGGCATGGGGTTTCCCTCAAACCCGAACGGCCTGGTATGGATTGGGAGGGGGGACCCCACGCTGTTTTTTTCCTGATTTTTTTATTTTTTATTTTTTTATTTTTTTGCAACGCTTTTTTCATATTCAGATGTTATCAGTTGTTAAGGACGTGGCGGCAAGCTTCCCGGCCCGCTCCTTAGCAACCAGGTATACACAATGTATTAAAGTAAAAAAAATTGCAAAACTCTTTAAAAAACGCAACACTTGCATTTCTGGTGCAGCTCTATTGAAGTCTATTACACACCGAACACAATCTGCTGCGGGAAAAGAAAATCCCCGACCCTTTCCAAAAACGCATCATGTGAACGTATAGCATGGGAAACCATGGTAAATGGACTGTAGTGTGTTTCTGCAAAATGGAAAATGCACAAAAAACACATAAGTGTCAATGTAGGGTCAATGGCTTTTTGAAGATCACTGAGAAACGTATTAATCTTGTGTGTGTATATGGACACAGGCTGCAATTAAAGCACTTATACCTTTGTGAACAGAAGTGGAAACTGACACATTTGAATTGAAACAAAGAGTAACTTTTTTTTATTGCCTTGCTGTTTGAGTATATTTTGTTTGTTTACTTTGCACAGAATGGATGATTTGATTATTGCGGTTGATGTTTTTATATATTTATTTTGATTTTTAAGTATAGCAGCTAATCTTTCTTTCATGTTTATCTCATTTTATTTTATTTTGTTCATGTTATTTTCTTCACTTGATCTTATATTAATATTCCAGCGTGAAGTAGTTCCAGTATTATTTTTATTGTTACACGTAACTTGCACTTACTTTAGGCTGACCCACATGGTTTTACAACCCCTTCCAACAGCAAGTGTAAACTAAGCCCAAGGTTGGGATATTGAAATACATTTGAGCCTTCAAGCACTTGCAGATTATGATAAGGGTGGTTCAGGCAGTTGGCCAGGACCCATGATTGCTAGAAGGCCTATAGATGCCTGATTGTCTGGTAAACTTCTTATGCTGCTATTTAACTGTATTTATTCATGCTGCTTCAACGCCAACTTCCTTTTATGCTCCAAGCAATTTTTTTATTTTATTTTTTCCCATATTTACATATTTATTGTTGTAGCTACAACTTACTGAGCACACTAACTTACTGTAAATCTCTACTGTGTAGATCAGAGCAATTTTCAAGGAATCCTCAATAGTAGAAATGTTGGGAAATGATGATCTAAATTGTTATGTTGTGGCTATTAAAAAAAAGAATAATTTGTGTTAACTCTCTTTGTTATGTACATTTTGTTCTTGCAGGCCATTTGTAAAATGGTGCTATACATAAACTGGGCACAGGCTCAGAATACTATATGGCCACTTGATGGTTTAACACTTGTCAAGTTCCATGTGTCATAATGGGCAGGAAAACTGGTTTTACAGTACCGCGTTATAGTTTTGCCGCACATATTCATTTATTTGATTTAATGCATATGTGCTTTTAAAACTGATTAAAACCTCTTAATTAGAATTCCAGAACACAGATTTAATATTTTGTCCAATGAGGGGTTTTATTTTAGCAAATATGACCCTAATCTGTGAAAATCAATTGTTGTCACACATAGGCAGCTGGATATAAAATCAGTTAAAATCAAAAGATGTATTAAACAAGACCACTCTCCCTATTAGAAAAATAAATCTTATATAAAATATGCCAAAGGTATAAAATAAATTGTCAGAAATATGTGCATGGGTAATTGGCAATTTTACTTGTAATGAGAATATACAAACAATTCATACAGCCTTGGGGTTCATCATTTAATGTATGAATAGCTATTTTTAGAAACTTCATAATAGAGGATTCAGTGCCTCTTGCAATTAGAGCTTCTAAACCTAAATTGCAAACTGTCTTAGGGAAATATGGTGTTGATAACAATTGTCATTTTTTATATTTAACTTTTCCCACTCACATTGTAGTATAATTTTGCCAATGATAATGGTAAACAGGACAAATAGAGACACTAACAAAATAAGTTTTGTCTTTAGTTCTACTTTAAAGCAGAGGTCCACACAAAAGGGGAAGCTACGCTTATCTGCCTCCTCCCTCCTTCCTCTGCCACATTTGGCACCTTTTGGGGGGGGGGAGCGGGAACCTGGTTTTGACAGGTACTCGTTCCCTCTTCCGGCTGAGTTTGCCGAGGCAAACTCAGCCAGAAGTTGGGCCCCCCTCCTCCGCAGCTGGCCCAATCAGAGAGCACAAAGCACTTTGCGCATGCCCAGTAGGGAACCGTCTGTGAAGCCACTCAGCTTCACTGACGGTTTCTCTTAGTAAAGATGGTGGCGGCAGCACCAGACAGCAGATTGAAAAATCATCTCAAATGAAGTCACCGCTATAACTGTATATCTATCTACCTATATAACTGTATATCTGTCTGTCTGTCTATCTATCTATCTATCTATCTATCTATCTATCTATCTATCTATCTATCTATCTATCTATCTATCTATCTATCTATCTATCTATCTGTATAACTGTACATCTATCTCTCTCTCTATCTGTATAACTGTATATCTATCTATCTATATAACTGTCTCTCTCTCTCTCTATCTGTATAACTGTATATCTATCTATCTATATAACTGTCTCTCTCTCTCTCTCTATCTGTATAACTGTATATCTATCTATCTATCTATCGGCCCCATCACGGGCGAGTGACATGGGGGGGGGGTTGAAATTTTGTTTGCAGCCACTGGGTGCTGCAACTATTGTGAAAGACTTGGGCACTTGGAGCTGAGGAATTCCATGGCATTCAAGTGGTATCCTAACAGTTTGTATTTATAAAGGTCTACAATTTTAGTGCACAGGGCAGCTAAATAACCACTGAGGGCTTTGCATACACTTGGGCTAGAGCTATTCTCTTCTCACTAAGAGATTTAACCACTTGCTTCCAGTCACTCAAATCTTTTCAGAAGGAGAGACAGTTGAAGGATATGTCTGAACATTATTGGCAAACTTTAGAATGTTAACCTCAACTGATAAAAAAAATAATTTAGGCATTCTGGCTATTGTAGAAAAGATCAGTCTGATCAACAGCCATTTCTCACATTGAAAAATCTTTACAAAATGATCTATTAAAAATGATATGTGAGGTTAGTAAGATTTATTGTTATCTAATAATAACTGTGTGTGCTTTAGAACTTTAAATGTTCGACATCTTGAGCAATAAAGGGATTTGTTTATTATACATCTATACACAGTTCCCTTATTATTTACTGGGGAGCTGGTTTAATTATTTGCTCTAATAAAACATAAACCTCTACACTTGATTAATCACTAAAATGTTCTCTTAAGGTTCCCTGCTAGCACTGAATAATTTAAACAATTAAAAATCTCTTTCATATTGAAGGTTGTTGTGAAATTCACTAGGGAAGGAAAAAAGGCTCAACCACTTACTATTTACTAGCCCAAGCAGTTTGTTTTTGTTATACATTAGTGCATCTAAAATAACTTACTGTTTTATAGTCCCTCTTAATAAATAAATGCAGCTTCATTGTTTAGACAGATAGGGCTTTCATTATAAAGCAGATTGAATATTTTATTAAATAGATTTTAATTAGGAAGAAAATAATGAACATAAATTAATATTACTTCCTCTGATACTACACTTACATTAATAATAAAAAATAGCTGAAATCTAAAAGTAAATAATAAATATGGAAAATTAAACGCTGTTTGTTTCTGCTTTTTGTTGTTGGATACACTGAAAGAATATTGAAACTTGATTTCATTATACTTACCATATTTTCCTTTCCTGGTGCTTCACCATGACAGCACTGATGGGTCTTCCACCATCTTGACTCCTGGACATCCTTCCAGTAATGAAAGGCTTCCTAATTTTGAAATGTGTATGTACGGTATATATAGTCCAATAAGAAAGAACAAGGCTGGAAGATAGTGCTGCAATGATGAGGCCCCAGAAAAGGAAAATGATGGTAAGTAAGATGAAAACAATTTTCCATATTCCTAGCACCTCCCTATGGCCGCACACATGGCCACTAAGTAGAAGTAATAAAGGGTGGGTGCAAAAATATAAAAAAAAAAATTACCAATGCGCTGAAGTAAGAACTAAAGAGTCAAAACAAGAATTTGCTCTGGCTTCCACATCCAACTTGTAAAAATACACAAAGATATTCTGTGAAGACAAGCTACTTGCCATGCCAAGGTTCTCCAATGGAACCCAATCCACAGATGCCCAGAAGGTTGCCACACCTCTAGATGAGTGCTCTGATAACTGTAGAGGGAGAGAAATGTTCTTGGTCCTTGATAGGACCCAGATCCAATATAAAAAAAGGGTTCTAAATGTAGCTGCCTTGCTCTTCCTTGACCCCCGCCAGAAGAATTAAGAACCTGCCTGAGTGTATTATTAATGCTGGTTGGAGACCAGGCAGATTGGTGACCAGGCAGACTAGCTCAAGATTCTACCAAAGTTCTGCCTGCTCCATGAATGGATGCAGATAAAAAGCAGGCAGAGTCCATTTCATGTTATGATGAACTTTGCCAACAGCAACTCTTGGGATGGTCTCAGTGATAGGGAAATTGCATATTTCATATTCCCTATTAATGTTGACCTCACAAATATCTAAGGAAGCCTCTAATATCCTGGTTTTCCTAATTACTTTTGATGACTCATACCAAAGGAATGTGTGATTGTAAACTGCCTATATGAACAAGCCAGCCCACTCTGTGCCATTTTCCTTAGAAGGTCATACTGCTCTGAGAATGGGCTTGAACATTTCCTATACACAAGACCTATATACCTTAGCTAGAACTAGTAGGTTTAGTCTCACCCAGAACTGCCATCAGGCATATGTGTCTGGACCTGGTCAACGTCCACGCTGCATGTGCAGATGGGACTTAATGGTGAAACAACATCTTTAGTTAAGTATTCTTGTCATATTTTCTTTATCTTTATCTGTATCTGTCATTACTTTTAATAAATGTTATACTTTTAAGTATTTGTGTGATCTTTATTTGCACATATCGAACACAACCCCAAAAACGTGACAAAACACTCAGTACCACGTTTTCTTGAAAAATCCTGCTAAATGCCCATGTCATCATCAGTACTTGAAGCTCTAAAACCCCTTTATCCTAAATAACAACAATTTAAAAAAAGCCTTCTTTAAAGTAAGACACCACAAGGTTAATAATTCTATAGGTTCAAAAAGAGGAAAAATTAGGTTTGAAGACCTAGAGGCAGATGCCAGAGTGGAAAAACAGACCTATTTAAATGGCTTAAGCTTCAGTAGTCCTAGGGAGTTAGGCTACTAATGGAGCCAAGGTTCAGCTGGTATCAGTGAGGGTTGATGAAGTTGAAATCTCCATCTTGATAGTGTTGTATTCCAGACCTTCATCAATCCTCTTCTGGAGTAAGTCCAAGACCTGACAAACCAATGGTTACATAGAATCAAATAAATTCTGCAAAGCAAAGCAAGTAAATGCTTCCTATACTCTACAATAGGATGCATTTAAAGACCTCTTCCTTGCCTGAAAGAGCATCTTGATTACTGGCTGTGAGATTCCCTTTTCCTCTGGACTCCCCCTTTCAATCTCCAGACTGCCAATTTCAACCTTGCAATGTCTGGATGGTTTAGATCCCCCTGGAATACAAGATTCTTTTTCAGTGGAGGAAACCAGGGACAATGAGAACAGAATGATCACTATTGCTTCTATATTTTCCTCCTGTATCATTTGAAGTAGTGTTTCTCAACTCTAGTCCTCAAGGCGCCCCAACAGGTCATGTTTTCAGGCTTTCAATTATTTTGCACAGGTGATTTGATCAGTTTCACTGCCTTAGTAATTACCACAGCCGATTCATCTGAGGGAAATCCTGAAAACATGACCTGTTTTGGCACCTTGAGGACTGGAGTTGAGAAACACTGATTTAGAGAACATTGAGAATCAACGGGCATTGGGCAGGTGTCTGTCACCAACATCTAAGGATCTCAGGCTTTGAAGAGAGAGAGACAAGTATTCTGGTGAGAGCACACATGCAAGTGTTGGCTCTGTTTGGAACACGTGTACTCCTTGGACAAAATGAATAGACATTTTTTTTATCCTCACCTGGTTGCTGACTTTATCTACATGAAAGTATTCTGATGAGAGGCCATCAGATCCACCACACAGAACTCTATTGCTGTCTGTGTCACAGCTAGGAAGTATTTGTTTTGATTACCATGTACAGTGGCTTGCGAAAGTATTTAGCCCCCTTGAACTTTTCAACCTTTTGCCACATTTCAGGCTTCAAACATAAAGATATACAATTCTTATTTTTTGTGAAGAATCACCAACAAGTGGGACACAATTGTGAAGTGGAACGAAATCTTTTGGATTTTTGAAACTTTTTTAACTAATAAAAAAATGAAAAGTGGGGCGTGCAAAATTATTCGGCCCCCTTGCGTTAATACTTTGTAGAGCCACCTTTTACTGCGATTACAGCTGCAAGTCGCTTGGGGTATGTCTCTATCAGTTTTGCACATCGAGAGACTGAAATTCTTGCCCATTCTTCCTTGCAAAACAGCTCGAGCTCAGTGAGGTTGGATGGAGAGCGTTTGTGAACAGCAGTTTTCAGCTCTTTCCACAGATTCTCGATTGGATTCAGGTCTGGACTTTGACTTGGCCATTCTAACACCTGGATACGTTTATTTGTGAACCATTCCTTTGTAGATTTTGCTGTATGTTTGGGATCATTGTCTTGTTGGAAGATAAATCTCCGTCCCAGTTTCAAGTCTTTTGCAGACTCCAACAGGTTTTCATCCAGAATGGTCCTGCATTTGGCTGCATCCATCTTCCCCTCAATTTTAGCCATCTTCCCTGTCCCTGCTGAAGAAAAGCAGGCCCAAACCATGATGCTGCCACCACCATGTTTGACAGTGGGGATGGTGTGTTGAGTGTGATGAGCTGTATTGCTTTTACGCCAAACATATCGTTTTGCATTGTGGCCAAAAAGTTCGATTTTGGTTTCACCGGACCAGAGCACCTTCTTCCACATGTTTGGTGTGTCTCCCAGGTGGCTTGTGGTAAACTTTAGACGAGACTTTTTATGGATATCTTTGAGAAATGGCTTTCTTCTTGCCACTCTTCCATAAAGGCCAGATTTGTGCAGTGTACGACTGATTGTTGTCCTATGGACAGACTCTCCCACCTCAGCTGTAGTTCTCTGCAGTTCATCCAGAGCGATCATGGGCCTCTTGGCTGCATCTCTGATCAGTCTTCTCCTTGTCTGAGCTGAAAGTTTAGAGGGACAGCCAGGTCTTGGTAGATTTGCAGTGGTCTGATACTCCTTCCATTTCAAAATGATCGCTTGCACAGTGCTCCTTGGGATGTTTAAAGCTTGGGAAATCTTTTTGTATCCAAATGCGGCTTTAAACTTCTCCACAACAGTATTACGGACCTGCCTGGTGTGTTCCTTGGTCTTCATGATGCTCTCTGCGCTTTCAACAGAACCCTGAGACTATCACAGAGCAGGTGCATTTATACAGAGACTTGATTACACACAGGTGGATTCTATTGATCACCATCAGTCATTTAGGACAACATTGGATCATTCAGAGATCCTCGCTGAACTTCTGGAGTGAGTTTGCTGCACTGAAAGTAAAGGGGCCGAATAATTTTGCACGCACCACTTTTCAGTTTTTTAATTGCTAAAAAAGTTTAAAATATCCAATAGATTTTGTTCCACTTCACAATTGTGTCCCACTTGTTGGTGATTCTTCACAAAAAAATTAAATTTTATATCTTTATGTTTGAAGCCTGAAATGTGGCAAAAGGTTGAAAAGTTCAAGGGGGCCGAATACTTTCGCAAGCCACTGTACACCAAGACAAAAAGTGATGTGAAATCCAAATGTATAGCTGGCACTAGAACAAGATGTGAGGATAAATCTTTTCATAAAGGTAACAACTTTCCAAGAAAGAAATTCCCCTCACTTTGTTTTCTTCTCACTTCCTGTTGTGTCTATGGGACAGGAAGCTAAGGAAAAATTCCTGAACAGAAAACAAAAAAAAGCAACAGGTTTTCACTATTCTTTACCTAATCCAAAACTAGAAAAAACACTTTGGCTTTACGTACATTTTAGCCGCTTGCAAACTGCCTACCCCAGATTTAGTGCTGCAGAGCAGCCCTGCTGTGTTGGATCATTATATCTTATATCCTGTGGGAAATCCAATGTAGAGGTTTACTGTAATGCCGCGTACACACGGTCGGACTTTCCGGCATACTTGGTCCGGCGGACCAGAGTGTGCCGGACAATCCGCCCGTGTGTGGGCGGCGGCGGACTTTTCCGGCGGACTTCTTCCCAAAAGCCCGCCGGACCTAGATTTAAAGAAAGTTTCAAATCTTTCCGTCGGACTCAGTTTCGGGCGGAAAGTCCGCCCGTGTGTGTGCTGGTCCGACGGAAAGCCCGCTCGTGTGTAGGCTGGTCCGACAGACCAAATAAGACACGAGGGGATGGTATTGCATCTCGCGCTCGCTGCAATAGGAAAAACAAATCTTCCTATTGCGGCGAGCGCGGGGCATACCAGGCCCTTAGGTCTGGTATGGATTATAAAGGGGAACCCCTACGCCGAAAAAACGGCGTGGGGCCCCCCCTAAAATCCATACCAGACCCCGATCCGAGCACGCAGCCTGGCCGGTCAGGAAAGGGGGTGGGGACGAGCGAGCGCCCCCCCCCCTCCTGAACCGTACCAGGCCGCATGCCCTCAACATGGGGGGGTGGGTGCTTTGGGGGAGGGGGGCGCCCTGCGCCCCCCCCCCCCAAAGCACCTTGTCCCCATGTTGATGAGGACAAGGGCCTCTTCCCGACAACCCTGGCCGTTGGTTGTCGGGGTCTGCGGGCGGGGGCTTATCGGAATCTGGGAGCCCCCTTTAATAAGGGGGCCCCCAGATCCCGGCCCCCCACCCTATGTAAATGAGTATGGGGTACATGGTACCCCTACCCATTTACCTAGGAAAAAAGTGTAAGTAATAAAACACACTACACAGGTTTTTAAAATATTTTATTAAACAGCTCCGGGGGGCGGGATCTTCCTCCGGCTTCGGGGGCCTTCTTCCGGCTTCGGGGGTCCCTCCGCTTCATCTTCTCCCGGCGTCCGGTTGGTTCTTCTCCGCTCTCCGGCTTCTTCTCCCGGTGTCGCAGGTCTTCGGCCGGCCCCCTCCGCTGTCTTCATGTAGCTCTATTGCAAGCGGAGGTCCGGACTTCTTGGCTTCTTGGCTTCTTGGCTTCTCTTCTCTTCTCTTCCTCCAGATGTTGACACGACGCTCTCTCCGGCTGGACTGGTCTCTGAGGGCTGCGTTGTGACTTATATAGGCGGAGACCCCGCCCCCATATGATGTCACAGTCCCTGGGCATGCTGGGACTGTGACGTTTTAGGGGGCGTGGTCGACCACGCCCCCTAAAACGTCACAGTCCCAGCATGCCCAGGGACTGTGACATCATATGGGGGCGGGGTCTCCGCCTATATAAGTCACAACGCAGCCCTCAGAGACCAGTCCAGCCGGAGAGAGCGTCGTGTCAACATCTGGAGGAAGAGAAGAGAAGAGAAGCCAAGAAGCCAAGAAGCCAAGAAGTCCGGACCTCCGCTTGCAATAGAGCTACATGAAGACAGCGGAGGGGGCCGGCCGAAGACCTGCGACACCGGGAGAAGAAGCCGGAGAGCGGAGAAGAACCAACCGGACGCCGGGAGAAGATGAAGCGGAGGGACCCCCGAAGCCGGAAGAAGACCCCCGAAGCCGGAGGAAGATCCCCCCCCCCCCGGAGCTGTTTAATAAAATATTTTAAAAACCTGTGTAGTGTGTTTTATTACTTACACTTTTTTCCTAGGTAAATGGGTAGGGGTACCATGTACCCCATACTCATTTACATAGGGTGGGGGGCCGGGATCTGGGGGCCCCCTTATTAAAGGGGGCTCCCAGATTCCGATAAGCCCCCGCCCGCAGACCCCGACAACCAACGGCCAGGGTTGTCGGGAAGAGGCCCTTGTCCTCATCAACATGGGGACAAGGTGCTTTGGGGGGGGGGGGGCGCAGGGCGCCCCCCTCCCCCAAAGCACCCACCCCCCCATGTTGAGGGCATGCGGCCTGGTACGGTTCAGGAGGGGGGGGGCGCTCGCTCGTCCCCACCCCCTTTCCTGACCGGCCAGGCTGCGTGCTCGGATCGGGGTCTGGTATGGATTTTAGGGGGGGCCCCACGCCGTTTTTTCGGCGTAGGGGTTCCCCTTTATAATCCATACCAGACCTAAGGGCCTGGTATGCCCCGCGACGGGGCTCGCAAGGTGTCAATCTCGCCGATAAAAGCGGCAAGATTGACATCCTTTTCTAGTCCCGTCGCACCTGAGTCACGTTCACAATGAACGGACTTGTCCGTGTGTGGGCAAGTCCGTTCATTCTGAAAGTCCGCCGGAACTCCGGCGAAAGTCCGTCGGAAAGACGGGCGGACTTAGCCCGCCGGAAAGTCCCGGCGTGTGTGGGCAAGTCCGTTCGTTTTAAAGTCCGGCGCACCTGGCGGACAAAGTCCGTCGGAAAGTGTGCCGGACCAAGTAGGATAGAAAGTCCGCTCGTGTGTACGCGGCATTAGAGTTGCTTGCTCTCTTCTTGCTCACCTTAGAATCTCACACATCCTTCTATAACATTACTGTCTCAGTAGTTCCTACACCCTGAATTACATCATTCAAAATACAGATTACAATTTACAGGAAGGTCTATGTGTAATCAACACAACAGCTATCTACAACTTGGACCTCAGGCACAGAAATCCCACCACTGGAATCCATGGAAGAAACAAGGATGAAGGAACTGGCATTGTAACTTTCCGGCACTTACCAGAAATTGGGATAGCAGGCTTGGGTGGATAAACCTTTCAAATGCTAGGCTATATTTTGAGTGTTATTATTAACAGTACATTAGTTATAATTGTTACAGATACAAATTAAAACATATTCAAAGTCTGCAAAAGACAGCAAATTAATAATGATAGCATAATAATTAGAAAGGGCTTTTGTAACAATTAAATTGAACTCTTAAAATCTCAGCTTGGAAGCATAAGTAATTAGGTGAAATGAATAAAAACACAATTCTAGAATGTTCTTTTGAGAATGGCATTATTTACTGGTGCAGAAAGTTGGATAGTTATAATCTGAGTCTGAAGAAATGATGAGGGGAAAATGTACCATGAAAGCAATTGGTGAAATAACTGACAGTGAAACTGATGCATCCTCTACATTCTAAAAACCTTGGAAAGTAATGATCATGGGAGTCCAGGTGAATAGCGACGCTAATGAAAAAATGAATTTGGTTAAACTGCAAGCAGCACAGAATCATAAACAGAAACTAAGCAAAAGTTAAATGATATTTTAAGCAAGGAACAGCTTACATAAACAGTAGATAAAAGTGCAAGCAATGACAAGTTAAAGCAAAACTCCAGTATGTTTATTTTCATGTCATCAGTCTGCTGCAGGCAGGATTAGGCATTTTCCCATTCTCCTCTTTCCGAGAGATCAGACTGCAACATTGTAACACTGAGGATGATTTACTAAAACTGGGGAGTGCAAAATCTGGTGCAGCTGTGCATGGTAGCGTATCAGCTTCTAACTTCAGCTTGTTCAATTAAGCTTTGCCAATAATCCCTTGTTCACACTGAACATGGGTTTGAAATCGTGCGAGTTTAGCTGAACTTGCACGATTTCAAACCCGCATTTCAGTGTGAGTTTGGGGGTGATTTGAAAGACATCTGTGTAGGTTCATGCACAGATGTCTATTGAAATCGCCCCCCGAAGTTGCCAAAAGTTGCCAAAAGTAGTCTAAGAACGCCGCACTGGTTGAGACAGTGCCATTGCCGGCAATAGCCTGCGATTTGGCATGCGATTTGACATGTCAAATCCCACCAATGTGAACAGAGGCTCAAACCTGGAAAGTGATTGGTTTCTATGCACAGCTGCACCACATTTTGCACTCTCAGATTTTAGTAAGTCAACCCCACTGTAGCAATTCACAAGGTGGAAGGCTGCAGCAGTCGCTAACATTTGCCAAAAACTAAACAGGTATCAGAATTTACATGATTGTGTCATCTTTAAAGTCGGTCCAAGAAGTAGATTGTGACCTTAGACGTCCAACCTTTTGACCTAACTGGGCCAAACATAAAATACACTAACAATAAGGTGTCAGGGCTGGGCTCAGTCCTTCCTTCTCTTCGCTGGCTGCTCAGCTGTCGGCTAATTGCCAGCTCCCATCTCTCTCCACAGTTACCCAGCTGTTGTTGATTCTGCTCGTCAGTCCTGCCTACTTTAAGCTGTCCAGCTCACTTGATCTCTGCTCTTGCCTTGGTCACATCACAAGAAACCATCTCCTGCGTTCCTGTGTAAAGACTGGATTTGCTGACATCCCTTCTGGCTCCTTATCCTGCTTGCTGATCTTGCAGGGATCTACTTGGATCCCTGACTTCTGGCCTGGCTGATTACCCAATCTGGTTACTGAACTCTGGCTTGGCTGATTACCCGATCTTGTTACTGAACTCTGGCTTGGCTGACTACCCGATCCGGTTACTGGACTCTGGCTATGCTTTGACTAAACTTACTCTATTTACCTTTTTATTTTTATTAATAAACAAGTGTGATTTTACTGTACTTCTGTCTCGGTCTGGTTCATGGTTTCTGACATAAGGATAGCCGATGAGCAGAAAAAGTTTTATGGTAATAGAACTTCATTGTTTCTGTAATATTTCTTATTATAAAGTAAAAGAGAACAACATAAAACTAGTGCCATATTTGAAACTGCTTTTGATAAATGAGTGCATCAGTCTCTGGTTTGATGGATGTAGTAGCAATTCTCAATGAATTCTCAAGGTGCTCATCAGATATTTTGGTTCTAATTTTGCCCATTTTGTGCTTCATCCTTGAAGATAGTTGCTCACAAATATAGCAGCTGCCAAAAACAGATGACATGAATAAGGCGGCATTGTGAAGAGTATGAGATGTTTCTTTGGGAAGAACTTAAAAAAAAAAAGAAACTTATAAAAGAATGTATAAAAGTCCAGTAAAGAGACACTTCCAAATTTTTCTTCGGCCACATGCATACAGGCCACTGATAGGGGGGGGGGGGGGGAACCACCAGTCCTCCTGTAGGGGGCCCGGCACATAGGGGGGCCCAAACAGCAGAGGGAATCAGTGCGATCAGACAGAGGGGCAATTTCAGGATGCCCTGTGTGGCTCTCTACAGCAGCTGAAAACCGGTTTCTCTGCCTCCTGCTGACTTTCAGCTGCTGCAGGGAGAGACACAGACACAACTGTCGGCTTCCCTGACCCATTAAAAAAAATAACAAATTGTAACCCTGTATTGTTTTAATCCCCTATAAAACTCAATAAAATTCTTAGAAAATAAAAAAAAATCATTTGTAATATAAAATAATTTTAAAACATTTAAACATTTTTAAAATAATGATAAAATGTTTTTGTTCAAAAATGTAAAAAACTATTCAAAAAGGGTCCAATTCACACAGCTTCTCTATCTTTGTGTCTGCTAAGAATGATTTTAGTATATTTTTAGTGAAAATGTTGTTTAGATATATTTGGGGGGGCTGCCAGGCTGTACGGGGCCGCGTGATTTCTAACAGGGGCTGCATGCATAAATGCATTTTTACAAAAAAGTTCACCAAAAATTTACATTTTTAAGTAAGGTTACAATTTTGTGTTGGGCCGCATTTGTCTTGCAGCCCCTGAGCCTTAGGTTGGACACGCCTGACTTAGATGATGTTTGAATAAAGATGGCGTCATTCTTCTGAAAAGAAAAGATGAAGGTATTACCAGGAGGAACACTGTGATTTCTGTTAGTGGTAATAATTACCTGTAGGCCTAGTTTATACTTGCAGTCAGGGAGCAGTAAAAAACAAGCTATCGAGCTGTGGTTTTACTGCCCAACCACCCCCCTTAATATAACATATCATGTCACGCAGATGCAGAAAAAATTATACTCACTGTCACATTCAACAGGCCATACCACTACTGAATGTGATTCTTCCAAGTAAATGGGGAGGGGAGCCAATCGCTCATGCAACTGCTTGCAAGACACATGATTGTAGTGGTGTCTTGCGGGCTTTTCAAGATTAAAACAGGCAATTAGTAGGCAGCATATCGCCTAAGCTTAGCTACGTTGTTTTTAATATGAGAACAAGGGATAGTAATTACATTTAATGCGAAACATCCCTTGTGCTAGTGTCAGTTGTCATAGCTGAAATCCAAAGTACTCTGCACCCCCCCCCCCCCCCCACATAAACTTCCAGTGCTGTGGGGGTTATTACAGCTGCTGGACCTGTCAAAGCCATTTGTCAAGAGTGCTAACTATGCCTGCCATTCCCCCCCCCATGAATGAAAAGCAATCTATGAATGGAGGACAGGCAGGTAAGTAAAAGTGCTTCTACGGTGCCCTAGACCTAAATGAGCATTTATCCTTGCAGTTCAGGGGCAGTCCCACTGCAAGGGAGGGCTTTTCTTTCTTTCTTTTCACGTGGTGCAGTGGTGCAGTTTTTTTTGGGGGGGGTGGTCAGTCAAACCCCCCCATCACTCAGGCGGTCAAACTCCCCACCCCCCCATCGCTCAGTCGATCATCCATCCATCGGCCCTGCACTTACCCCATCCAGGCCGTGAGCAGCTTCTGAGGCTTCCCCCTGCGTCTCCTCCTCAGTGCCTCCCCCTGCGTCTCCTCCTCAGCGCCTCCCCCCTGCTCCCTACTAATACAGTTGCTTCTCCTCTCGGCCAATCAGGTCTCAGGACCCGCTTCCTGATTGGCTGGGAGGAGAAGCAGGAAGACAATAGAAAATATTATTTCGCTATTGACACACAAGTGGGTGGGCTCAGGGGCGCTGTGCTCTGCATCCCGAGCCCACCCTTTTTTGAAGCCAATTAGAGCCTCTGGCTCTAATCACGTGCTTCAAACAAAAAAAAATTCCATAGAATCCATATGTCTGTCGCCCTGCATATGGATTAGGGGGCGGTGCCCCTACTCCCCGTATGGAGCGGCCACCACTGACCTGGTGATCTGGCTAGTAACACACTTCCTGTCTTAGGGTGTCTCCATTCTGGCTGGAAGAGCAAAGGAGACGACTTCAAACATTAGCATTGTCAATCTTGGAAGTGAGTAGTGTTGAATACACTAGCAGATTAAGGCTGGGTTCACACTAATGCGATGCCAGACATCACATGTGATTCGCACTGCATTTCTGTGCACATCACATGCGATGTCTGTGCAATGACACCGTTTGTATGGCTGAAATTGCATTCACACCAAAATGGTGGAAGACCCCTGCGAGTCAGATCCAATGTGGGAACCCGCACAGAAATCGCACTGGTTCCCGCAACGCACAAGTGTGAACCAAGACTGAAGATGAATGAATAAAAGCTGACCATTGTAACCCCCCTGTCAGTGTTAAATGGTTTGTCTTATCCCTCTAACTGACACTTTTGCTGGTTAGCTTGGTCTGTTAAAGCGATTGTAAAGTATCTTTTTTTTTCTATAAAAATAACAAACGTGTTATACTTACTTGCTCTGTTGCAGTGGATTAATTACGCCAGTCAATTTCTGGGTAGTTAAAATCCCCATTATTATCATCGTTCCAGCCCTTGCAGCAATTTTTGCGCATTCTTCTTTGCAAAATAGCTCAAGCTCTGTCAGATTGGATGGAGAGCGTCTGTGAACAGCAATTTTCAAGTCCTGCCACAGATTCTCAATTGGATTCAGGTCTGAACTTTGACTGGGCCATTCTAACACATGAATATGCTTTGATCCAAACCATTCCATTGTAGCTCTGGCTGTATGTATAGGGTCATTGTCCTGCTGGGAGGTGAACCCCCCCGCCCAGTCCCAAGTCTTTTGCAGACTCTTACAGGTTTTCTTCTAAGATTGCCCTGTATTTGGCTCCATCCATCTTCCCATCAACTCTGACCAGCTTCCATGTCCCCGCTGAAGAAAAGCATCCCCACAATATTATGCCACCACCACCATGTTTCACGGTGGGGATGGTATGTTCAAGGTGATGTGCAGTGTTAGTTTTCCGCCACACATAGGGTTTTGCTTTTAGGCCAAAAAGTTAAATTTTGGTCTCATCTGACCAGAGCACTTTCTTCTACAAGTTTGCTGTTTTCCCCACATGGCTTCTCGTAAACTGCAAACGTGACTTCTTATGGCTGTCTTTCAACAATGGCTTTCTTCTTGCCACTCTTCCATAAAGGCCAGATTTGTGGAGTGCATGACTAATAATTATCCCGTGGACAGATTCTCCCACCTGAGCTGTGGATCTCTGCAGCTCCTCCAGAGTTACCATGGGCATCTTGGCTGCTTCTCTGATTAATGATCTCCTTGCCCAGCCTGTCATTTTAGGTGGATGGCCATGTCTTGGTAGGTTTGCAGTTGTGCCATACTCTTTCCATTTTCAGATGATGGATTAAACAGTGCTCCGTGAGATGTTCAAAGCTTGTGATATTTTATTTATAACCTAACCCTGCTTCCACAACTTTATCCCTGACCTGGGATAGGGCTTCACAGAATAGCTGTATTTATACTGAGATTAAATTACACACAGGTGGACTCTATTTACTAATTAGGTGACTTGTGAAGGCAATTGTTTCCACTAGATTTTAGTTAGGGATATCAGAGGGGGTTGAATACAAATGCATGCCACACTTTTCAGACATTTACTTGTAAATAAAAATGAAAGGCCATTTATCATTTTCCTTCCATTTCACAATTATTTGGCACTTTGTGTTGATCTATCACAGCCCCCGGCACTTCAAGGCTCTTTTTCCGGCACTTGACTCCCTTCCCATCAGCAGACCAGTGCTGGGAAGAGTCAGCGAGACACTAATGCATTCCAATTTCAGAATTCCCCACACATTGTAAAAGATGGGAAACACTGTTTGGTTCTTTAACTTTGCTGTAGCTGCGATCGTCAGCTTTTGTGATGGGGAAGAGATTGGGTGCAGTTATGCTGGGGGGGCGGCCCCTGTTTTCAGGAGGAGGAGGACTGTCTTGGCCACTACTAAAGCCAATCACAGTCCTGCTAGCCCCGCCCACCATCTGGAGGAAGATGACTCTCTTGGTTGCCACTAGCAATCTCAAAAAGAAGGAATATCACTGTGATTGAGAAAACCACAATCAGGTGACAGGTTGTGGAATTACTGTTGAGCTTCTGGGAACTTTGTTGAAATTATTCCTCAACCTTTGCATCACATACTACTGAACCCTTGCACTATGTGTCCCTTTAAGCCACAGCCAGTATTCAGAGCAAGGAAAATCACACCCAACCACTTTTTCTCAGCTGCGGGAGCCCAACTTATGATCCTGCATACAGGCCCACTGCTTACAGAAAATGCCCCTGACCTGAGCTTATCATTGCGCATCCATTCCAAATGTTTGTATGTGACATCACATACATCACATACATCACATTTCACAAACAGGCACGTGGGCTGTATGCGAGAGGTGGATCAGCAGGATGAGTGTACCAGGACAGGTAGATGTGTCTCATCTCTGCTTCCTTTCACCACTCTGCATGTCATGCATATTGTAGATGCGAGGAGAGTACAGCGATGGAGCAGATGAGCAGGAGGGGTACAGAGGTGGAACAGAAGAGCAGGAGGGTACAGCAGTGTGGCAGATGTGCAGGGAGGTACAGTGGTGGAAGAGATGAGAAGGGTGTTCAGCAGTGGGCCAGATGAGCAGGGGGGGTCACTGTTGAGGCAGAAAAGCAGGGGGTAGAGCAGTGGGGCAGATGTGAAAGGAGGTGTATTGGTGGGGCAAATGAGCAGGGGGTTACAGTGGTGGGACAGGAGAGCAGGGGGAACAGAGGTGGGGCAGAAGAGCAGGGGGTACAGAGGTGAGACAGATGGGCAGGAGGTACATTGGTGGGGCAGATGAGAAAGCGGGTTACAGTGGTGCGGCAGATGAGCAGATGGGTTCAGTGTTAGGACAGATGAGAAGGTGATTCAGTAGTGAGACAGAAGAGCATGGGGATATGGCAGTGGAGCAGATGTGCAGGGAGGTACAGTGGTGGGGCAGATGAGAAAAGGGGTACATTGATGGGGCAGGCGAGCAGGGGGGTTACAGTGGTGGGTCAGAAGAGCAAGGGGGCACAGTGGTGGGGCAGATGTGCAGGAGGTACAGTGGTGGGAGGGATGAGAAGGGGGTTCAGCGGTGGGACAGAAAAGCAAGGGGGTACAGTCATGGGGCAGATGAGCAGGGGGTTACAGTGGTGGGACAGATGAGCAAGGGGGGTTCAATGTTGGGACAGAGGAGAAAGGAGGTACATTGGTGGGACAGATAAGCAGGGAGTTACAGCGGTGGGGCAGAGGAGCAGGGGGTACAGAGGTGGGGCAGATGTGCAGAGGGGTGCAGAGGAGAAAGGAGGTACATCGGTGGAATACATGAGCAGGGGGTTACAGTGGTGGAGCAGAAGAGCAGGGGGAACAGAGGTGGGACAAATGTGCAGGAGGTACAATCTCGTGGGGCAGATGAGAAAGGGAGTTACAGTGGTGAGGCAGATGTGCAGATAAGTTAAGTGTTAGGACAGATGAGAAGATGGTTCAGTGGTGGAGCAGATGTGCATGGAGGTACAGTGGTGGGGCAGATGAGAAAGGGGGAACATTGGTGGGGCAGATGAGCAGGGGGTTACAGTAGTGGGACAGATGAGCAGGGGGGTACAGAGGTGGGGCACATGTGCAGGGTAGTACAGTGGTGGGGCAGATGTGCAGGGGGTTACAGTGGTGGGGCAGGTGAGGAAGGGGGTACATTGGTGGAGCAGATGAGCAGGGTGGTACAGTGGTGGGGCAGATGAGCAGGGGGGTTACAGTGGTGGAGCAGATGAGCAGGGGGGTACAGTGGTGGGGCAGATGAGCAGGGGGGTTACAGTGGTGGAGCAGATGAGCAGGGGGGTACAGTGGTGGGGCAGATGAGCAGGGGGGTACAGTGGTGGGGCAGATGAGCAGCGGGGTTACAGTGGTGGAGCAGATGAGCAGGGGGGTACAGTGGTGGGGCAGATGAGCAGGGGGGTACAGTGCTGGGGCAGATGAGCAGGGGGGTACAGTGGTGGGGCAGATGAGCAGGGGGGTACAGTGGTGGGGCAGATTTGCAGGGTGGACAGTGATCTGAGTTGTGAAGGTGCATGAATTGGGGCTGATCTGAGTCAGGATGTTAAATTCTCACTACTAAAGTAGTTTACAGCATTTACTTTATAGAAAATCCTTTTCGTGATTGAGAGTGTGAAGTTGACATTTTTTTGTTATAAAATCGGCACGCTCAACTTCTTTGAAAACATTTTTCGGCACACTATGCTCAAAAGGTTGCCTACCCCTGGTCTATCACATAAAATCCCAATAAAATATATTAACATTTTTATTTGTAACATAACAAAATGGGGTATGACAGGGGTATGAATATTTTTTCAAGGCACTGTACCTGTGCTCAAATCCTTATAATTTATACATGTACAGTATATAACCCATCAGGTGCGAAAGGAGTGTGACTTAGTTAGGAGTGTAACCGTCTGCACACTGATACAAATACTTTCTGACCTAAAAACAGGGACTTTTTGGTCACATACATTGCAATATATGATTAAGCTGGCCAACTGCATCAAAGTAATCCCCCCTCTGGCCAGACCCTACTCTGCTCTGAAAAATGGAAATGCTCTAGTGCAGTGGTTCTAAACCCCAAATGATGATTTGCCAGGGGTCACCGAATCCTGGGCTGTTCCTGAAGCCCACGCCGCTCTCCCAGCCTTTTTGCGTCTGCCCAGCTGGGCTGTTCCTGGAGCCCGGGGCCGCCCACTCAGCTTCTTCGCACCTGCCCATTCAGTTCACGACATGGTGGGGGGGGCAGAGACTAGAGGTGGGAGGGGCTGGAGGAGACCCTATCTCCTGATTTTGGTATAGGTGTCACTGCTACGAGACACCACAAAATCGGAGACACAGTGAGTAACACTACCTGTGATTATAGTTGCTATAGTTGCTGACCTTGATCAAGAGCACCTAAGTTGGCTGATCAGAACTCCCCCCAGCATTGCCACTGATCCCACCCCCTCACCAAGGAGTATGAGCAGGAATAAAAATAGAGAATACACGGAAGGGAGAGGTAAAGAGGGGGAAGAACAAAGAAAAAGGGAGAGAAAGAATACAAGAAAACACACGAAAGACGGCTAGAGAGAGGGTTGGGGAAAAAAACAAGAAATTAGGATAGAAAGAGATAAAAGGGAAAGAAAGGAGAACAAAGAGAAAGAATGGTACATCCTAAAATGTACCATAAGAGGTTTCAATACTGTACGTGGGAGCGCTAAATGTCAGTGGGTTAGGGGTGCAAATTACTTGTCTTGCCTTGGGTGCTGACAACCCATGCTACGAAAATAATTTTACTGTTAGGGGTCCCCACAACTAGGGAAATTTTATCAAGGGGTCACAGCACTAGAACGATTGAGAACCACTGCTCCAGTAGATATTATGCCAATATGGGCAAATAAATACAAGTTGAAGGAGAACTGCAGGTTCAGATTTGTTCACTGACCTGCACTGCAATAGAAATAAGATACTGCAATAGCATATACATATATATAACCTATCAAGTGCTAGAGGAATCTGACCACATGTTAACTCTAAACATTCTGGATGAACCATTTGCACACTGCTATACACCCTTCCTGGCAAATTTTGCACAAAAACAAGGATTTTTTGTTCACAAACATTGCAATATATGATTAAACTGGCCAATTGCATCTAAGTAATCCTTCTCTGTCCAGTCCCTACTATGCTCTCCATATTGCAAATGCTGCAGTGGATATAGTGATAATACGGGGCATATAAACACATGTTGTTGGAGAGCTACAGATTCAGACCTGGTCATTGACCTGCATTGTAATAGAAATACAATATATCTGTGCTCAAATCCCAATAGCTTATACATAACTCAACAGCTGCTAAAGGGGTGTGACCACTGTTTTTACCAGCCTAGGCACATAGAGGTGCCCATAGGCATGCGCAGAGGGTGTGTCAGGTCTGCCTGAGCTCACCCTAATCTCCTACGTGCAGTGCTGATTCCCCTAATGCCTGGGCTTCCCCTGTGTTGGCCCCCAGCCCCACAGTGCTGCTGGCTTCCCTCCTCTCCTCTCCCCCAGCTGCTGCGGGGGATGTTTCAGGATGTAGAGTGGGGTAAGAGGCTAGTAAATATGTCATTTACCAGCACCTTCCTTTTTCAAATGAACACCGTGAACACACTCACTCACTGTGTTCAGTCATTACTGAAGCATAGTAAAGGGTTTACTGTGCTTCAGTTTGTGAGTGAAAAGGAATCCACTCAGCACAGAGGACTTCCTATTCATTCACTGTCCAGTGCAGCTGAGGCTGCAGAGAAAGGTATGTGTGTTTGAGCTTTGGGGTGCACATCCTAATGCAAATGGCTGCGCACACCTATGGAGGTGCCCAAAATCCAAGGAGTACCTTCAAGCATTCTAGGCGCATTAAACATATAATTTCCTCACTGCCTACCACGTTTATGGATACTGTGACTGGCCACAATATTAAGGCTCATTCACACGTGAGGTTGGGAGGCGGTAACTGCAAGATTTTACCCTGGCTACCTCCTTGAGCTCCAGCCAGTAGTGTACGCATACCATGGCTGTGAGGTTTTGCTTCGCATCGGTGGCAGAAAATGTACCCCTGGCCACTTTTGGCAGATGTAGCACCCACTCATCATGACCCACATAATTGAATGGGGGCACTTGAATAGGGTTCAAGGTGTTAAGGCAGGCTCTGCGGAGGTGATACAAGGCCTCCTCAGTGCCTGTCAAATGTCCTCTGAAGAGTGATCTGAACATGCAGTACCTGGACGGGAAGTGGTTAAATGCATAAAAATGCTTAAAAAATGTGCACTGCCTTCCATTTATATGTAAAAAGAAAAAAAAATATAAAGAAAAAAAGAGGTTGCGCTAGTGCTAATAAAACATAATGAATAATTGACAGTGACAAAATTCATATATATCAAAAAAATCAATGTGTAGAACTCTAATATTGAAAAAAGTCCATAAGTTAAACCTCAATCAGGTGTTATAAGGAGTCCGAAAAAATAAACATCAATGAAGTGTTTATAAAATGTCCAAAACCCCAATAGAAAAGAAAAAAATAAAACTAAATGTGAAAAGTGAAAAATCCAGGTGATAAATAGTGAAGATCAATAACAGCGAGGAAGAGTCCACCACCAGGTACTGAAGGGGTTACTCCTTACCAGAATGCCATGACCCCCCACTACAGAGGATCACAGCAAGCAGGGATCTTATAAAGCCAGAATGGAGATCAACAGCGGTGTCCACCAGGGGTCATCACTTCAGCAGCCGCTCCAACAACCCAGGGCATTGATACCATGAAATAAAAAGGGGCTCACATAGTGTAAAACCACTTAACGCTTTATTAAAATAGGTAAAAAACAGATGTACACTTACAAAGTGTCAGATGAATGAACAGCCTTAAGTCCGGCTCCGTGGCCACCGGAGCTCGGACAAACCCGTCCTACTGGAGATAGATTCGCTTGGGGGTGACGTCAGCGCGTCGTCTGGCTCCGCCCTACGCGTTTCGTGACATCATCACGTCTTCCAGGGGCACAGGCGGCGCGCTGCGTCACCCTTCCTAAATAGTGCTGAATCCGACCAAGCCTCACTGTGGATCACTACACTCGCTGGACCGCACAGACCACCGCGTACACTTCCGGTGTCAAAGTGCATCCAACGGTGCAATCGACCAAGCGGAGACCACATAGCCCAGCCAGCACAGATTTAAATCAATGTATATTCACAAAGCCTTATGTATTAGACTATTCCTCAGCGAGGTGCCCAATACAGGATGAGCTTAATGACCAATATCTATACATACATATGCACAATTACACACAAAATGAACAAAGCGTACTATGTTAAAAAGTACTATATTAAAAAAGCTTTCCCGATTTGTACCACCATAGACTCACCAATCAACAACAAACGATCCAGGTTGAATGGGTTGAGCTAAAGGGAATCCTGATCGCATTATGGGATAATGGATGGAGGGCCAATAAAAGCCTCCAAAAGAGGGGTTAATGAGGGGCAAGTAAGAGCCTCCAACCCAATACCATCTACTGGAAGCGACAACGCCAGAAGGCGTATGTCGTTCCCTTTTATGATTGGAAAAAGGTTTAGATCTTTGAACAAAAATTAAAATGTATAAAAAGCATGAATAAAATGAGATCAATTGACTCCAGATAAATGAATAACAACTGGAGCAAAAGGGATCAACAGGATCCAACCCTCAGAGCCTCCAACGAGCTCAAATAACTTCAAAGGTGCTTATCTCCACCCCAGACATCGGGGCTCCGAAGCCGGAAATGGGATATTTTGGCAGCTGTAGTCACCAACTGCCGACACCTAGTGAATAGCGCCATCTAGTGGGTATGCCAGAAATTATAGCAGAGGTCCATATTCCAAATGGAAATGTCAGTGTATAACTCCTGATGTAAATAAAAGCAAAATTAGCAAGAGGTGTATATAAAGTAGGTCTCTTATTTGTTGCAGAATTGAGGATAAAAGGAATATGATGAAATAAATTATAAGGGATTAAGAATGGATTTCAACCAATTAGACATATGTGATTCAAAAAGGGGGATTCGTAACAAACCATAAATTAGAAAGGAAAAATGTGCATATGTATGACCCAATATGACCCTGCAGACACTGACGTCAACCTACGTTAAGAGTTATTAATAAACGCATTGACGTCAGTGTCAACATTTAACCCAAAAGGGGTATAAGTTCGAAGTCGGTAAATCCAAGACATTTCACATTTGGAAATTTCTCTTACAAGAGAGCTCCCCCTCCAATGTGGTCTGTACTTGTCAATCCCAACGTACAGAGTATTGGAGGGGTCCCTACCGTGTACTTCGTCGAAGTGTCTCGACACGGGGTGTTTATCAAAACCCCTGCGGATATTACCAATGTGCTCGGACAATCTAACTTTGAGGGCCCTCTTGGTCCTGCCCACATATTGCAATCCGCAGGGGCATTGAATAAGATAAATGACCCCCTCTGACGAACAGGTTATAAAAGGTTTAACCTGATAGGTTCGTGAGGTACTAGCAGATATAAATTGATTTATTTTCCTACCTCTATCGCTGGACACCCAGCCGGCAAATGGGGGAAGTTTGAGATCTACATCAAAACCTACCCCTGTCCATAGAGAAAGGGAGTATCAACACTCTCCGGTGAGGAACACTTCCAATAGGAGCAGAGATAAGAGGAACAATAAAACTAAGGGTAGACTCCCGGTACCTGCACCCATGTATCCTCACTCAGGTCCAACCCCCTATACATTTAGTAATCATTATGATTACAGCTACGCCAACCAGCTTGATAGACAAAGGGTTAATTCTCCACGCCCTTGGGGTACCCCAAGGGGGGGGCCTAGACCAGGCGGGTCTCAGCGCCGACCTGGTCCTGATTATAATAACTACACCCATTACCCGATTCAGGATAGGGATTTTGGGTCCAATATCCCCATTCAAAACCGTTTTTTTCCCCTCTCCGATGCTGAGGCTCCAGACTTTTATGACCAGCAGTCTCAGGGACGTACCTACAATGGGGCTGAGAGAGACATGGGGCCTCACTATCCCGCTAGATATGCAGGTGACTATGATCAACCAAGACCGAAACCCGTCCCCAGGTCACAGGGGGCACAGGGTGGTTCGGATTTGGGTTTTTCCAGGACCAATCAAGGCCAAAAAAGGCCAGGAGAACGAAAAGAGGAGTCAGAGGGGGGAGGCGGATCCAACAAATCAAAAAGAAGGCGCCCCTAGGAACAGGAGTGTTCAACTTGAGCAAACAGACACTGACCGACTCTGAACTACAACTGTTAGACAAGGGTCTGAAATTTGCTCCGCCCAGGAATCTGAGCAAGTTCCAGACATACATGGACATACATAAATATATACGGAAAATCAATATTAAGAGGTATATATTACACAATCCCATTGTGAGTAATGCGAGTGGTTCAGGCTCAGGTTTTAGACATTCAGGCCTTGCTAATGCCTCACTTTTCAACCCTCCAGGGTCCATCGCCCCAGCGGTCAAGACCTTTAAGGAGGTGGTTTTGAGGGATTTGGAACGCATTAGGGTCAAAAAAACAAAAATGAGCGCGACCTTGGAAGCTGGTTTAGACTCTTTGTGTAATAACAAGTCATTGGTTATCCGCCCCGCGGATAAGGGTGGGGGGATCGTCATTCTTGACCGAAGCGATTATCTTGCAGAGATGCATCGGATCGTGGATGACCCAGACACGTATACCCCCCTCACGAGAGATCCTGGTGCTACATACAAGAAAGAATTAGAGTCAATAGTAAACAGGGGTTTTCACCAGGGTATCCTGGACAAAAAAGAGAAACTTTTTTTGATACCGAGGGCTCCCCGTACCCCTGTAATCTATTATCTCCCCAAGGTTCATAAAAGTCTCACTTGCCCCCCGGGACGACCGATTGTCAGTGGCATTGATTCGGTTACGTCCCGGGTGGGCAAGTATATAGACCATTTCCTACAGCCTCTTGTTCAAAAGGTCCCCTCCTTTATCAAGGATACCACACAGGTCATTAACATGTTGTCCCATGTAGTGTGGAAGCCAGGTATTAGGTTAGTCACTGCCGATGTGACTTCACTCTATACCATCATACCCCACGAGTTGGGATTTGAGGCAGTAGAGATGTACCTAACTCGAGATTCTGATCTCGCCCCGCCCCAAAGGAATTTCATTATGGAGTTACTTTATTATGCAGCGAGCCACAATTATTTTTGGTTCGATCATCAATTTTTTCGCCAGGACAGGGGGGTGGCCATGGGGGCTAAATACGCCCCCAGCTTGGCCAACCTCTTTATGGCCAAGTGGGAGGAGGACGTCGTCAAGGCCTGGACTAGACCACAGGTGGTCCTGTGGGCCAGATACATTGACGACGTCCTCCTCCTATGGGATGGCAGCGAGACTGAGCTTGAAAATTTTATGACCTTCTTGAACGATAACAACAGGGGCATTAGGCTGAACTTTGAGACAAGCATGGAAGAAATCAGCTTCCTTGACCTTAAAGTCAAAGTCCAGGGGGATAGATTGGTGACGTCCACCCACTTTAAGGCTACGGACAGGAACTCCTTTATTCCCCTTGACAGTTGTCACCATGAGTCTTGGCTGAAGGCGGTCCCAATGGGGCAATATACACGCCTCCGGCGGAATTGCACCGAAATCGAGACCTTTGATAACCAAGCAGCCTCTCTGACTAAGAGGTTTGTTGAGAAGGGCTACGATCAAGCTGCACTATTAAGATCGCTGGCACAAGTGAGGGAAAAAGATAGATCCCTGTTATTAAATACAGGCCAACGACGTGACAATGAAGGGGATTTTAGTCTACCTTTTATCACCACCTTCTCCACCCAGCACCGCCAGATCAAAGACCTGATAAAGAGACACTGGCACATTCTAACCACAGACCCAATTCTGAGTACGGTCCTACCTGACAATCCTCGTATTATATTTAAGGGTGCATCCACGCTGGGCAATAAAATCGCCCCAACAGTGCAGGATCCACCCATTACCAACAGGTCTTTTTTTCATGACCTCACAGGGTACTATAAATGCAGAAATTGCCAAGCCTGCTCCCATAACAGCGATAGAGGTAGGAAAATAAATCAATTTATATCTGCTAGTACCTCACGAACCTATCAGGTTAAACCTTTTATAACCTGTTCGTCAGAGGGGGTCATTTATCTTATTCAATGCCCCTGCGGATTGCAATATGTGGGCAGGACCAAGAGGGCCCTCAAAGTTAGATTGTCCGAGCACATTGGTAATATCCGCAGGGGTTTTGATAAACACCCCGTGTCGAGACACTTCGACGAAGTACACGGTAGGGACCCCTCCAATACTCTGTACGTTGGGATTGACAAGTACAGACCACATTGGAGGGGGAGCTCTCTTGTAAGAGAAATTTCCAAATGTGAAATGTCTTGGATTTACCGACTTCGAACTTATACCCCTTTTGGGTTAAATGTTGACACTGACGTCAATGCGTTTATTAATAACTCTTAACGTAGGTTGACGTCAGTGTCTGCAGGGTCATATTGGGTCATACATATGCACATTTTTCCTTTCTAATTTATGGTTTGTTACGAATCCCCCTTTTTGAATCACATATGTCTAATTGGTTGAAATCCATTCTTAATCCCTTATAATTTATTTCATCATATTCCTTTTATCCTCAATTCTGCAACAAATAAGAGACCTACTTTATATACACCTCTTGCTAATTTTGCTTTTATTTACATCAGGAGTTATACACTGACATTTCCATTTGGAATATGGACCTCTGCTATAATTTCTGGCATACCCACTAGATGGCGCTATTCACTAGGTGTCGGCAGTTGGTGACTACAGCTGCCAAAATATCCCATTTCCGGCTTCGGAGCCCCGATGTCTGGGGTGGAGATAAGCACCTTTGAAGTTATTTGAGCTCGTTGGAGGCTCTGAGGGTTGGATCCTGTTGATCCCTTTTGCTCCAGTTGTTATTCATTTATCTGGAGTCAATTGATCTCATTTTATTCATGCTTTTTATACATTTTAATTTTTGTTCAAAGATCTAAACCTTTTTCCAATCATAAAAGGGAACGACATACGCCTTCTGGCGTTGTCGCTTCCAGTAGATGGTATTGGGTTGGAGGCTCTTACTTGCCCCTCATTAACCCCTCTTTTGGAGGCTTTTATTGGCCCTCCATCCATTATCCCATAATGCGATCAGGATTCCCTTTAGCTCAACCCATTCAACCTGGATCGTTTGTTGTTGATTGGTGAGTCTATGGTGGTACAAATCGGGAAAGCTTTTTTAATATAGTACTTTTTAACATAGTACGCTTTGTTCATTTTGTGTGTAATTGTGCATATGTATGTATAGATATTGGTCATTAAGCTCATCCTGTATTGGGCACCTCGCTGAGGAATAGTCTAATACATAAGGCTTTGTGAATATACATTGATTTAAATCTGTGCTGGCTGGGCTATGTGGTCTCCGCTTGGTCGATTGCACCGTTGGATGCACTTTGACACCGGAAGTGTACGCGGTGGTCTGTGCGGTCCAGCGAGTGTAGTGATCCACAGTGAGGCTTGGTCGGATTCAGCACTATTTAGGAAGGGTGACGCAGCGCGCCGCCTGTGCCCCTGGAAGACGTGATGATGTCACGAAACGCGTAGGGCGGAGCCAGACGACGCGCTGACGTCACCCCCAAGCGAATCTATCTCCAGTAGGACGGGTTTGTCCGAGCTCCGGTGGCCACGGAGCCGGACTTAAGGCTGTTCATTCATCTGACACTTTGTAAGTGTACATCTGTTTTTTACCTATTTTAATAAAGCGTTAAGTGGTTTTACACTATGTGAGCCCCTTTTTATTTCATGGTATCAATGCCCTGGGTTGTTGGAGCGGCTGCTGAAGTGATGACCCCTGGTGGACACCGCTGTTGATCTCCATTCTGGCTTTATAAGATCCCTGCTTGCTGTGATCCTCTGTAGTGGGGGGTCATGGCATTCTGGTAAGGAGTAACCCCTTCAGTACCTGGTGGTGGACTCTTCCTCGCTGTTATTGATCTTCACTATTTATCACCTGGATTTTTCACTTTTCACATTTAGTTTTATTTTTTTCTTTTCTATTGGGGTTTTGGACATTTTATAAACACTTCATTGATGTTTATTTTTTCGGACTCCTTATAACACCTGATTGAGGTTTAACTTATGGACTTTTTTCAATATTAGAGTTCTACACATTGATTTTTTTGATATATATGAATTTTGTCACTGTCAATTATTCATTATGTTTTATTAGCACTAGCGCAACCTCTTTTTTTCTTTATGCTTTTCCACATTTGATGTTTTTGTGAAGGTTGCTGCTGTTCACTGTATTTTATTTCAACACTTGGTTTTTAGCGCAGTTTCTTTCACCATTTTCCATTTATATGTGTTATGTGCATTATTATCTACATTGACACGTGTTTTTATGCGAGGTAAATTGCTTTGCAGATTGTTTCCTCTGACATCACATCCTTTTTATGTTTGAGGGTTGAGAGAAAGGTTGAGAAAAAAAATAGAGGAGACAGAGACAAACACATTTTTGTTTTGGAAAGGCATTGCAAATGGGATGTCTAGTGTAACAGCCCTATTCCATGTGATTGCGCTATCTACATTGAGGAGGAGGAGGCGGATGAGGATATTGGGGCAAGCTAAATGGTGCTATTGAGTGCATTCATTGCTCACACAATGTGATAGTAAAGGGCAGTTTTGGACCTTATACCAGGATTTACGATGTCACTCATCTATTTCTATAAACCCTTCCACCGAGACACCTCACTAACGAGATTTCCACTGCACAGGCTCTACTTCCCCTTTAAGATGGCTGTCGTGTTGGTCCTTGTAAGGGATGAAATAATAAAAAGCTTCCTTTTTCTCAATAGACTTGAATAGCATTGACGTGCATTTACATGTATTTATGTGTGTGTTATGTTGCATTATAATACATACAGTACATGTAGCATTTTAATGCACTGCACATGACACCAGCGTTGTTTTGTGAACAGGAAACAGAGAAAACAATAGTTTTCTATGTGTCCTTGCGGTGACTTGCATTCTTCCTGTGTGGTAAAACGTAGGTCATTGCAGTATGTGTAAACAGGCCCTCACTGTCAGCAGCTTGTTTAAATAGGTCACGGTTGCGTCATTTCCGGGTCCCGAACTTCCGGTTTATTGTACTGCGGCGGTGGAACACAGACCGGCCCATGAATCCAGGGCGGCCTACAATCCCTGCCAAAGGTGTCCTCAGTGCCGGGAGAAAGCACTTTTAAATGTAAGTAGCCAATTGCCACTTGTTATGCATGTTATTTTAACCACTTCAGCCCCAGAAGATTTGGTTGCTGAATCACCGGGCCATTTTTTGAGATTCGGCACTGCGTCGCTTTAACTGACAATTGTGCGGTCATGCGATGCTGCACCCAAACAAAATTGATGTCCTTTTTTTCCCCACAAATAGAGCTTTTTTTTGGTGGTATTTGATCGCCTCTGCGGTTTTTATTTTTTTTGCTGTAAACAAAAAAAGAGCGACAATTTTGAAAAAAACACAATATTTTGTACTTTTTGCTATAATAAATATCCCTGTAATTTTTTTAAAAAGCAATTTTTTTCTCAGTTTAGGCCGATATGTATTCTTCTACATATTTTTGTTAAAAAAATCACAATAAGCGTATATTTATTGGTTTATGCAAAAGTTATAGCGTCTACAAAATAGGGGATAGATTTATAGCATTTTTATTTATTTTTATTTTTTTACTATTAATGGCGGTGATATCCGATTTTTATTGGGACTGCGACATTATGGCAGACACATCGCACACTTTTGACACATTTTTGGGATCATTGGCATTTATACAGCGATCAGAGCTATAAAAATGCACTGATTAAATGTAAAAATGTCACTAGTAGGGAAGGGGTTAGCACTAGGGGGCGATCAAGGGGTTAACTGTGTTCCCTGCTACGTGTTCCTAACTGAAGGGGGAGGGGACTGACTAGAGGAAATAACAGATCGTGGTTCCTAGCTATTAGGAACACACAATCTGTCACTCCTCACAGAACAGAACAGGGATTTGTCTGTTTACACGCACACTTCCGTTCTGCCTCTCATGCCCACGATTGCTCGTGGCAGACCGTTGGCCATGAGCAATGGCACACCCGCAGTGCAGCCAGCGCGTGCGCGCGACTGCTATCCCGATCCCACGAGCCGACATATAGCTAAGACGGCTCGTGGGATCGTGCTGATCTGCCACAGTAAAATGACGGCGGCTGGTCGGCAAGCTGTTAAATAAATGGTTTTACGCTATGGCACTTTCTCCATCTTATTTCTAATGGGATACCTGGGTGGAGAGGAGGTTGTTGTTTGAAAGATAACCTGGTTCATCTCCAGCTACCACAGAAGCAAGTTTAAAGACCCAAAAACAAAAGCCTATTCCGACCTTCTTTTTAGTTAAAGAGGTCATGTTCTTCCGGTGAGTAGGAAATTTTGCCACACACATCGGGTGCAACTGCAAAGTATCTGAAAATGGTGATGGTGCTGAGCTTTGGAAATATCACAGAAAAACTTTCAGACTTTTAAATAATTGGCAAAATATAATGTAGTCAAGTATTCCACGCTGCCTGAATCAATAATAGCAGCTAACACAACAAATCAAAATTTTTGTTGAAATTATAAAAGTGCATAAGTGTAGCGCTTAATTAACACAGCCCTGCCAGAAGCATGGACAAATAAATCAGATAAGTCAAAACTGAATCCAAACGAACCACAATAAACCTATATATAAATTATAAAAATACCACATGTGATATAGAACATATATGTGGCTAAAATTAAAAAATGGAAATTGGTGCAAAGTAAATTGTTAAAGTTCATAAACATCTCAGAAGTCCACAATGTGCAATAAGTGATTGCAATCCATATTAGAGATTGAATGGTCTCGATCTCCACATGAATAGCCAATTTAGTGAATAGGAACTAAGAACACCAATGCAATAAAACCACCACCGAGGTAAATGCAGGCTTACCGGATAATTTGAACTCAAAAGAACATATGTTCTATGAGTCAAATAGGCTTGTATTGTCAGCCGACAACAGGGATGAAATCTTGGAACTCCTCCGTGATTGGAACCTGGAGTATCCTAGAGCAAGGAGGAGCAAGGTAGCCACTCCCGGAGAAAAGCACTATCAGCCTGTGGTGAGGTCATCATCTTCTGACGTGTAACCACCTGTATGGAGACAGATTTTCCATGAGGGTAAATCTGGCTATTTTTAGCTCTGATCGGTGTATAAATGGTCCCCCAAAAAGTGTCAAAAGTGTCCGATCTGTCAATGTTGTATCGATCGCCGCCATTACTAGTAAAAAAATTATTATAATAAAAATAACATAAATCTTCCCCTTATTTTGCAACCATGAGCAACCTCTGGAGAAATCCTAGTTGAGAAACTCTTCCCTAGACTGTTTACTGGAGCCAGTATGAATGGTGTGTTGCCTGTGTAAACAGGCAGCTTCTGTACTTATTGGGTCTGAACCAGTTAAAATCAGTGGCCCTTGCGAGGGTAGCGCTATACATAATGCAATAGGAAATTTAAAAAAATGAGATACCTACTGGTAAATAGTAATTCCAAAGACTTGCCACCACTTCTCTCACTAAAACCTAAAGCAGTAAGTAACAGCATCTTTGAGATTTGTGTATCAGAAAATTATATAAATTTCCAGACACAACGTATGCAAAGATGAACTGAAGACTGACAAGATCATCAATAAGCCTGAAAACTGGAATAGTATTCAGGAGTCACTTGGGATGAAAATCTCTGAAAACTATGAAAGTATTTCAGAAACAATCAACAATGTGCAAAGAGAAGAAAAAACATTTAATACTTTACTGTTTTAGTTTTACTTAACCACTTGACACAATATTTTCGACTTTCTGTTATAAAACATATCCAATATTTTTTTTTTTTTTTTTAAATGAAAGAGTGCTAGAGTGCTACATGATATTTCCTTGTTTGTAACCAAAAAAACTTCATACTCCTATGGCCTACCTAGTCACAGGAAGATTCTCTGTATACAAGCTCCCTTGGGCTAGGTCAAAGGTCCCCACAACTTTTCCCGGGGTAGCCCCTGCGTTAGTAAATATGGCTTTCCAAAAGTAGCGAATTGCCTACGGAAGTTACACAAGAATTAAGTGTAGGGGGATATGAAGATTTCCAAAGCTGTAAGATTAGCTTACGGGCATGAAAAAGGGCACTCCCTCTGAACAACCTCTTCAAGAACATTTATATGACAACAGTTAGGATCCAACTTGAGATTTACCCTGAACACCGCATTCAGGGTATCCCGTAATTTCCTCCTGTGACAGACTCACCCGGGACAGAGGCTATTGGAGGGGACTGAACGCAAGCCTCTTGCCCACTGATTATGGGTCCTGGCATTTGGGGGAATGGTGCTCTCTGTGAGCTGTATGCCTGGGGATCCTGGGGTTGGTGTTACTTTGGATTCAGCTCCATGTCCCCCCAAGACACACAGACTCTGGGAACCCTTTATATGCCATATTAGAATACTGACTGATTCATACTGTTGGGACGCCTACTGTTAAATGCTAATGTCATCAATTCCAGCTACCTGTCTGTTGTCTGCTATAATGTGTTTATTGTAAATAAGTCTAGTGTGGCTCTAAGAGTCTTTTCACCCATTGTTGTTTGTGTTAATTAACTCTGTTACTATGTGAAGCTCGGTGACCACAAGTCTGGGCAAAAGGTCATATCTCTTAGTCACCTAGGCTGTATAAAGGATTAGATAATTAGCTCATGTTAATTAGGTTACAGTTGTATTGTTGGAGTAATATGAGCAGGAGGAGGGAACCTCCTCCAACGGCATATAAAGTCTTGTAATTTTGATTCTAAATAAAACAGTCCATGTTAGCATCTAAGCAAGTCTCGCCTTGTTTTATGCTGGCTGCTGTTTTGTGGACCACAGTTGATTGCAAAGAAGATTTTGCTGCTGTCAGGCAAAAGTAAATGAGCACTTGACTAGGGATGTCTGAATTAAATCAGGAAAGTGTTCGGTGCACTTAGCAGTGGAAACCATCGGTCGCATGTTAACCCCCATGTGAGTGGGTTGAGGTTTTTGCTGGCCAAACACGAGAGTGTGAGGCCTTATCAGCTGGTGAGTTTGCAATTCACAAGGGAGTGGAATCACCTCACTGAGGTGTGGTGGACACGGGTCAGCAGCAATTTGTGGATTGGAGACACCTGCAATTTTGGAACTTTTCTCTACATTATTTCACAATTTATGTGGACCTTTTTTCAAGTTATCTCAATTTTTCAATTTTTTCATCCATTTTTTCACAATTAATTTATTTAACATTTCTTATTTTTTTTTTGGGGTGTGTTTTATTCTGGTTTCACGATACCGGGTCTATTCACTTACCACGGGGTGTCACTAGGAGTTATTTTAGTCATTTACATAGTACTCCTTTCACCTGCTTCTAGTGTTATGCTAGATTATGTTTGATATGTTTTAGTTTGTATTTATGTGTAGTGCATCAGCAGCTGGTGCTCATTTGAGTGGTCATCGCCACTCACCTCATATGTCCTTGTAGTATTTCCTCATCACTTTGACTGTATGTTTTGTTTGTACATTTTTGCATCACTTGTGACACTGTGATCTAGGGTTCACTCTATTTCATTAAAGGGGGTGTTAACACTTGCCTCAAGCCCACATTAGGGGGGTAGCGCCACTCTTCATCTCCTTTTATCCTGTTCTTAGGGGTGACTCAGATTTTTCATATATATTTTTTTTTAAGTGGTGGCTATTATTGGGTCATTCTTCACCATACAGAGCGCAGTGGTGGTAGGACAGGGTTTGGCGGCTTTTTTCTTGTCCACCTACAGTTTTTATAAGGTACATTGTTTTCTGCCCAAGACAGCATATGATTCACCTTTCTCTGGGCCGCACAACTTCTTGTGCCCCTTTGGTGATTGATATAGGTCACTGCTGTGGCATTGTCGGATTGGATCCTGACAGGACAGCTCCGTAAATCAAACGTCCAGGCCCTCAAGGCCAAGCGCTCTGCCCGAATCTCTAGAATGTTACTGGGCAAGGTCAATTCTGATCTGGACCACTTCTTTTGGACAGTTGCCTCTTCCAGGACTGCTCCCCAATCTAAAAAAGGTTGGTGTATGTTGTTACCACTTTCCAGGTTAACTGGTAGGAAGGATTTTTGGGTATCAACCACACACTGAGGCTCCGGCGCACCTTTGGAGTCAGACACATTGGGAAATCTAAAGCTTGGACTTTCTTGTTCCAAGCCGATAGGATACTGTTTTGCAGCAGCCTCGAATGAAACTGAGCATAAGGGACGTCCTCGAATAAGGCCACCATCTTTCCCGAAAACCTCATGCAAAGCCAAATCAAAGGATTCTTCTTTGCTTTGACCACCTGAATCAGTTCCTTTATGGCTCTGATCTTTCTCTAGGTTGAGAATCCAACCTAGGTATCCCAGGTAGGTGACTGTGGTGACCATACTTTGGTTTAAGCGAGCTGCCGACTGGTCTATCAAGAGCAGATAATCTTGGTAAGCTATAATCGTTATACCTTGGGCCCTTAATCTGACTAGAGGAGGAGCAAAAACCTTTGTAAACACTCAAGGTACAGTAACTAGAACGAAAAGCAGAGCTACAAACTGAAAATTAAGATTTTCTACCTTTAAAAAGTAAATATTTCTAGTGAGCAGGGAAATATGCCCCTTGATGTTGATTGACGTCAAAAGTTCTCCTCCTTGTAGGATGGAGACAACTGATTGGATTGACTCCATGCGAAAAAGAGCAGATATTCAGGAACCGGTTTAGATTCTTGAGATCCAGAATGGGTTCAACATCTCCATTTGGTTTTGCCATGAAAAAAGGTTTTAATAAAACCTCAACCTCTGCTCTTTCATGGGGACCAGCATGACCGCTTTTTGCCAAAAGATGGTCCAATGCTAGAGTGAGAGACTTCTTTTTCTCTGGATCCTTAGGAACATTTGATCTGAGAAAAAACGAACTCTCGAAACCCCAGTTTGTATCCTAGAGCTATTTAGAGGCCACCCATCTGTCTCGACACTATTTCTGCCAGACCCTTGAGAACTGCAGAAGTCTTCCCCCCACTTGAGCGAGCGGGGGTGCCCCCTCATAAAGAGGCTTTAGTATTTTGTTTTGTAGGTTTCCTCCTCCAAGACTTCTTTTGTCCCTGGGGTTGACCCTGAGGATTACCTCTTGAACTTGACGGCGGAAGCCGTCGTGACTGCCTGGAGGCTGATGCTCCTGGCACTTGAGAAGGAGCTTGTTTAAATGAAATACATTTATTCCTTTCCTTAAATAGCAAAGGGGAACTTTCCACTAGAAATTCTTTGAATGAATTATCCAAGATATCCCAAACAGCCGTTTCACCGCAGAAAGAAAAACTAGCCAGGAGTTTTTTTCACAACGCTTCGGCTGACCAATTTTTCAACGATAGTATTCTATACATATGTACCAGCCCAGCGAAAGGCGCAAGGCCTAAAGGATAGAATCTCTCATAGCGTCTATTGCAAACATAAAGCTACTAGGAGCTTGCCAGATCAGATAACCTTGGGCCAGGGCCAGTACAAGGCAGGGGCGGAAGGGGCAAGTGCCCTGGGCGGTACCATTTGCTATAGGAGGGGGGCGCAGGTGAAGTTCTGCCATGGCCGCCAGTGTGTACAAGTACACTGTGTCATAGCCAGCGGCACTGTACAAATTGTGTGTGCCGAGTGCGCTCCTGCACCCGTCACCTCCCTTCCATGTCAGCTTCACTGTTTACTCCCTCTACGGAGGAGTCTCGTAGTCCCTGCCAGTGGCGTGACGTCACTCACGGCCGGAGGCGGGATGGAAGGACTCAGAGGAGCGCAGGGAGCTCTGTCTGCGCTGTGACCTAGAGGAGCCGAGGAGCCTGGCTCTAGCTGGTAGCTAGAAGATGTGGAAACTGGAAATCATTGTGTGAGACAGTGTGCTACGGACTGAACTTCTGTAAAGTAAGCAGAAGAGCAGATTAATAAATGGCTGGATTGGGGGAGGGGAGGAGACTGAGGCGAGGTTAATGACCACTGCTGTTTAATTTATGTAATATGCAGCATGGACAGGGGTCGGCAAGGTGTCCCCACACAGACACTGGTCCGTGTGCGGTCCTTGCAATATCCACTGCCGCCACTGACTTTTTTTACATTTTTTATAAGGCTTCTTTCACACTGGGGTGGCAGGTCCATTAGTGGTAAAGCGCCGCCAGTTTTCTAAACTGTACTTTTTGGCAGCTAGCAGGGAACTTTTACCCCCAAGAAGGGGTTAAAAGCACCCATGTTGCTAGCCGGAGGTGGCTGAGGGGAGGTCAAGTACAATGGTATTTAATTTCTGTAATATACAGCATGGAGGGGGGTTAATGTGTTGTCACATTGGTGACTGATGCATTAGTGACCAGTGGCAGTTAATTAATCCCTTTGTGCTGCATTGGTGGCACCAGTGTTAGTGTTAATGCATCTGTGACCAATGGCAATTAACCCCCCTCCCTCCATGCTGTTTATTACAAATTGGGTCAAACACCAGTGATTAAAACAAAGTCCCAATGTGATAAAAAGGTTATTTGGTAACATCCTCCACCTTCAATTGAGTGATCCTGTGAAAGTCACCTCCACCATCGATAAAGTGCTTGCTTACCAGATTACATGGGCCTTCTATCATATGTGATCACATTAGGATCAAAACAACCGGCTGTCTAATTGCAGCTACCTGTCATTCCAGGATTCGAGAAGCTCAGTGACATCAGGTGATGGAGCGATGTGCTGACGTCACTGCGCTTCTCAAATCCCAAAGGAACAGGTAGCTGCGATTAGCTAACCGGCTTGTTTTAAACCTAAAGCGATTACTTGTTTTTGCTGTAAGTGCAATATTTTATACCTTAAAGTTTTTAAAGATTTTTACAGTATGGCTAGCAAGCCTTTTGTATTTTGGGGACTATCTGTGATATCGTTTCCTGGATGGTGGGTCCATTTACCACAAGGGGTTCCTGGGATAATTAAAGACCCTGGCTGGGTTTAGAGGCACAAGTGTCACTGACCTTCCTTGATAGGAGGTCTGTGCAATCTGGTAAGCAAGCACTTTATTTATGTTGGAGGTGACGTCACAGGATCACTCAATTGAAGGAGGTTGATGTTGCGGAGAAGAGGAGGATCTAGGATGCTCTGTGTAAAACGCTTGCACAGAGCAGGTAAGTATAACATGTTTCTTATTTTTATTTGAGGTTAGTTGGATAGCCCATCTTGTACTTAAAGCGGATCTTCATAAAAATCCATGTAATTAAAATGTGTGAGTAAACTCTGTTTCTATCACATTAAACCTAATTGAATTTGTATTGTTTTAAGTATATTCTTGTTTTGAAACGACATTGATTCTTTCTTAAAAACGGGGGGGGCCCAGTTTGCCCTGGGCACCAAATGGCCTTGTCCCAGCACTGCCTTGGGCACCTGTTTAAACTGGTCCCTCAAGGATTGACATATACCAATTACTGTCAGCGCAGGCTGAGACACTCAACCTTTTAGGGAAAACAAGAAAACAATATATGTTTTTTTAATAGGAATTCCAACTCTTCAACCGTTGGATCCCTAAGCATTTGAGCATTGTCTGCCGGACAAGTAAAAATTTTATTCAGAAGATATAGCAGTGTCAATTGCTGGTATCTCCCACCTTTAGTAAACTTTTTCCTCCATGGGATAAAGTGTGAAAAACTTTTTAGGAGGGGAAAAAATGCTTATCTGGGTGATTCCACTCGGAATACATAAGTCTTTCCAGCAATAAATGGACAGGAAAGGCATGCGCAGCTTTAGGAGGCTTTAGCGAACCCAAACAAGAAGTGGACACTCTGTTAAGGGTAGCATAAATGTGGATCGGACCAATTCAGTAAGAAACTGCACCCACAATCTCAGATTGGGAAGCTGATCCTTCCACATTTGACCCCTCAGAAGAGGAGTCATCAGCCTCTTCACGGTCCCCTGAAAGAAAACATCTTCTCCCACCCCCAGATCCTCAGTTTAAGGGTCCTGGGTAATGGAAGGGAACCTGTCGCATTTTATGGGATGCGATTAAAGCCGCTAACCTTTTTCCAATCCTATCATGGCTGAGGGAAAAAAACTTTTTTTTTTCTTTTTTTAGTAATATAGACAGGAGCTGCAGTGTTGTAAACAGTTTCAAACATTTCATGGCCCCTGATGGCTCACTCTAACCAGCCACACTCAGGGGAAGATGCCATTGCAGAGATGAGTTTTAGGCTTTCAGAGCTTGAGGGAGACCCTTTTAGCCTTTTTTTGGGGTGTTTCCACCTCCCCTTCTGACCATAGCCTGATGCACAAATGCAGAGGTACTACCAGAAGTAATCGCATCCACTTCTTGAGCAATAGTCCAGCAACTGCCGCTGCTATTAACGCTCAGCCTGATGCTTTTAGTAAATGTGCCAAGGAAATGCCTGTGTCACCAACCTCTTATATGCCCCTTTTTGCTTGTGTCCCTCCGACATCTTCAGCCAGCAAAAATGGAGCTTATAAACATACTCCTGCGCTAAGCGTTGCTGCACGCCAATGCCGCGCTAAGCCCCGCCCCTTTCACACATCGCGCCCCCTCTCTCTTTTCAAAAGAGAGTTTTCCTGCACGAGCGCGGGCCTCCGATCCGACGGGATTGGCGTGTGTGTGTGTGTGTGTGGGGGGGTGGCGAGGAGTAGACCTGGCGACCAGCCGCCGTGCATGGGCAGTGAAAAAAACAAAGCGGCATCGTCGATCGTTTTGGCTTCCCCCCATCCAGGGAGAGGGGGAGAGCTTTGTCCAGGTAGGGGGTGTTTAGTGAAAGAAAATCCCCCCCAATCTTACCGGAGGTCTGAGTTGCTAGCCGGAGGAAAAGCCTGCTGCTTCTGACACAGCGTCTCTGAAGAAGCATGGCAAGGTACGTGCTCTATACAGCTCCCAGTGGTGACTGTTAGGCATGACAACATTTACTTTTTTAAAGGAGACATTTCATAAGAAAATTTAAAAATTTCTTAGAAAACCTCCACTTACCTTTCCCACCGCAGGGATTTCTGTGGTAAAACCAACAGACCCAATCTTCACCCTTCATGGTGGGTTCTGTTACAAACCTTCAGGAACCGGGAACCCACACTCCTGGACCCGTAAAGCACCCCGCCAGTAAAAACTTTTATGGCTAAAAATACCAAAGTACTGGATCCCGGGGTCCTCTAAAAAGAGAAGCATTACGGGCTAAACCTTGTTTCTTTCGCCACGAGGCCCGGGTACCATTCAATTCAGCCTAAAAGACACTTTGAATGGATCCGGCTGCATAGCTAGCCCCAGCAATGATTGCTCCAGTGGAGCTCAGCACAACACATCTTTAGACACTGGCGAAAAAACTGAGGTACTCCCGGTATGGGAGGGGTTATATAGGGAGGTAACTACCTGTTTAGGGTGTGCCAGTGTCCAGCACCTGAAGGTGGCCTATAACCCGCATAGTAATTACTATGGCTCTGGGTCCCGTGATGTACGATTAAAGAAAATGCAGCTTGAGGCAGCGCCAAAGTAAATCAATGAAATCCCTGTGATCTCTTTTACATCCATGGTCGAGAAGAAGGCATCTATGAGAGTGTGGCTCCATACTTTTACCCATCCTATAGAGCCTGAGGGGAGTATAGTGAGATCTCAAAGAAATGCAGAGCTGAATAACATGTATGCCCTGTACACACAATAGGATTTTCCGATGGAAAATGTGTAATAGGACCTTGTTGTCGGAAATTCTGACCGTGTGTACGCTCCATCACACATTTTCCATAGGAATTTTTGACACACAAAGTTTGAGATCTTGCTATAAAATTTTCCAACAACAAAATCCGTTGTCAAAAATTCCGAGACTAAGCTATTGGCTACTGCCCCGTTTATAGTCCCGACGCAGGGGCGGATCCAGAGTCTAGTCTCGGGAGAGGCACTGCCAGAAAATAAGGTGTACCTGTACGCCATTTTGTGAAATAGCCAGCAAAGGCATGGGTGCTGATTGGCCAGAGGGGGAGCCAATCCAATACTCTCACTCAGGGGCGGAGAATGAAGAAGGCTCCGCTATAAATGCTGGGGCTCTCCTCTTCCTCAGCAGCGGCTCCAGCCTCCGATGTGACTGACGTCACTGGCCTACACGCCAGGCGGCACAGGCGTTAGCAACCAGTGCAGGGAACACTAGCCAGCGGCGCAGCTCCACCACCCTCCAGCGCAGCGTAATGGACATAACACAGAGTCTTTCTCTCCGCGCCGCTGATCAGCTGATTATACTGGTGTGAGAGGGAGTGACTCGGTCGGGACTGCAGTCACTGATATTTTTTTTTGGGGGGGGGGCAATAGCCCCCCCCTGGATCCGCCCCTGTCCTGAGGTACGTGTTTTACGTCACGGCGTTCAAAACTTTTGGATTTTCCGACAACTTTGTGCGACCGTGTGTATGCAAGACAAGTTTGAGCCAACATCCGTCGGAAAAAATCCATAGATTTTGATGTCCGATCAATGTCTGACTGTGTGTACAGGGCAGAAGTGTTAAGCTTAAAGCGGAGTTCCAGGCTTTTAGCTTAAGCAGGCAGTTTAGCTGCTGACTTTTAATAAACAGACACTTACCTGTTCCTCGGTCCAGCGATGCGGCTGCACAGAGCCCCGCTCTTCTCCCCCTCCTCTCCTCCCGCCGCGCTCTCCCAGTGGACAGGCAATCTTCTAGGACCCGTAACATGTCCCAGAAGATTGCCAAGAGGGAGGGGTCACCTAGGGGGAGAGGAGGAGTCACCTAGGTGGCCCGCAGGCAGAAGCAGGCAGTGGGACAGGAAGTCCCACTCAAAACTAAGCACCCACTCCCCCCAAATGTGGCATGTAGGGGGTTGAGGAGTGCTTAAAGTAGAAGTTCCACTTTTTGGTGGAACTCCGCTTTAATGTTAACATTAAGCTTCTGGGTAACATTAAAGAGGAGTTATATATTTAAAGTAAATTATACTGCGCTGTGTGTTAACATCTAAAAGACATAAATAATCAAATTAAACATATGTAATTCTAGTGAACATATATAACATGCCACAATTCTCTTAATCTGCGTATTTACACTATGGATTTAAAGTCTAATTGGTGGAGCAGGAGAAGGATATAAGTACACAGCGTCTAACAATAAAAATTCCCTTAAGGAAGTCCCGTGACCCTGTGACATAACGCGTAGGGGAGGGGCAGATGGTTTGACGAGATGCTGAGTTTTTCTTTAGAGCAGCACGGAGTTGTTGCAGTGCCGTGGATTCATGTACTATATGCTGTATATAGTTGGTGCACTGGAGCACCCATCAAATGTGAGTGTGATATATGCATTTTAATAAACGGATGGTTTTAAAGATGTAAGCACCATTTGGAGCTCCTCTTTTTCATATATTCACTGAGCAACGGCTGATAGACACTGACAGGACGGGAAGGAGGAAGATATGCTCTATTAGTCCTCGGAGATTAAAAAGCTGTTTTTGACCGAACTTAAATGTGAAGTCACATTATTTGAGGTGAGCACACACCTAATAAATGGGGGGGGGGGGGGCACTGAGGTGAAACACCAAAAACACATTAGAGATTCTGTGAAGATAAAAGGAAGTTTTAAGTCATTATTTTTGCCCTGAAGCACCTGTTTGTTCAGTGGATTGGAACTGTTTATAGATGAACACCAATCAGTTTGAAATTCAATTATTGGCACCTATGTAGCACTTTATTTGTTCACTTGAGCACTTATAATATAAATACGCAGGTTACTAGAATTGTGGCATGTTATGTATGTTCACTAGAATTACATGTGTTTAATCTGATTATTGATGTCTTTTAGATACTTTAATATATCACTTTGCACATTTATATTGGGAGTGTGTTTAATGCTGCCAGCTTAGTTTATTATATATCGGCATTTTGTATAGTTGATCGCAAGATTTGATCCAATAGTCTATTAAAGAGGAGTTCCAGTCTGTAAAAAAAATAAAACATTACAAGCCAGCAACTACAAATACTGTAGCTGCTGACTTTTAATATAAGGACACTTACCTAACCAGGGATCCCACGATGTCGGCACCCCTAGCCGATTTGTCAATCGGCTTCGGGTGCAGGCATCTGTGCAGCTTCACAGCCTGTTCCCCACTGCGCATGCGCTAGTTGCACTGTACTTTCTGAATGGCCCTTTCAGGGACCTCTGTGTGTCCCAATAAGGGTACTTTCACACTGAGATGTGCGGGCGCTGGCAATACAGCGGCGCTAAATATAGCGCCGCTTTAGCCGCACTATTGGGTCGCTAGCGGGTTGGTTTTAATCCCTGCTAGTGGCCGAAAAAGGGTTAAAACCGCCCGCAAAGCGCCAATGCAGCAGCGCTTTGCCGGCAGGTTTGTAGCGCTGCCCCATTGTTTTCAATTGGAAGGGGCGCTTTAGGAGCAGTAAATACAGCACTCCTACAGCGCTCCAAATATGCGGCTTGCAGTACTTTTTTGACCGTCCTGCAAGTGCACCGCTCCAGTGTGAAAGCCCTCGGAGCTTTCACATTGGAGTGCATTGAGCGGCTTTTAGGGAGCTTTGCAGGTGCTATGTTTAGCACTTTAGCGCCTGCAAATTGCCTCTCAGTGTGAAAGCAGCCTTAGGCAGCGGGGGGGGGGGGGGGGAGGAAGGACCATAAATGTCGTAGATCGGCGTGAGGCAATCTTACCCTGAAGCGGGAGTGGGTACCCCCCGAAGGGTGCCTGAAACACCTCCTTCAATTGGTCACCCGTCAGCAGGCCTAAATCCCTCTCCCATTTTGCCACCACCTTTCTAGGAGGCTCTTTAAGAAATTTGGATAATAGCATATTGTATCATTGGGAGATGAATCCCTTAGAGCTATCAGCTGACTGAATTAAAATAAAGATAGGTGTAGGAAACAAGTGCCACCTGCCCACATCGCCTTGTGCCTTGATGGCATGTTGCAAATGTAGAAATGCATATGAGAGGGCAATGAGTACAGTGGAGTGGTGGCAAAATGTAGCATAACACCATCTTAAAAATCTGTGACATATACTATATCCCATATCCCTTCCAGTGGGCACCATGTTGTAATTTAGCTGGCTGCACATTCTGAATAAATACTTGAATAGAATGTATGTATATTTTTTTATTTTTTTTAACCAAAGTATAGTGTTTTGTGTTCACTTTAACCTTGACATATATCTTACTACTGTCAAAAAAACTTGCAGGTTAAAACTATATAAAAACAGCTAAGCAATAATATATCATCCAATTTTCGTATTTTCCAAAAAGAGGACTCCATGCTTACTGTAAACGATTGTCGTTTAATTTCAGAATAAAGGATAGAAACACAGAGTAATTACCAAGCTGAACACATGAGGACCAAAGGCAGTAAACTGCAAAAAGCTTTAGCTGGGACTTATTTTGTTATCTTTGAAGAGCTTTATCAAAAGTAGTAATTAGTGAACTTTCCTATTCATGCCTCAAAAACAAAACGATTCATTGCCAGAATACTTTTATGTTTCTAGATTGATTGCTATTTGTTTCAGATTCTTTGTCTTGAATGTAAGCACACTTTATGAATTGCTCAAGGACACACGGTAATCATTGTTGTGTTCACAAGTGCAGTACATAATTAAAGTGTATGCATTCAATTTATTGGTGTGTGTGAACAGTAGCTCAGTTTCCATCAACTTATTCCTTTGAAGTGTTGCTGGGCTAATTATTTTCACATGGCTATAGACTTAGTCTTATGGCTCCATCTGCTGGTTGATATTTCTGTGTGCAAGCACATAAAGCAACTTTAACCAAATATAATTAATATACATTCCTATTATAATTTTTTAAAGAACAGATTTCATTGATTTTTTATACAATACACAAAGAAGCGCATAGGCAGGAAGCGAGCTCCCGGTCAGAATCTAAATATTGGGAACATATTACAAATATTTGAAGCAGTATATGTCATGGTGAGATGGTGGCCATCAGAAGAGTATAGATCAGGCATTTGCGATCCTACAGGCAAATAGGAAGATGTTACTCCCCCTGTTATGAATCTGAGGACAATTGGGGACCCCACAAAACAGAAAAGACGAGAAGGTTGGAGAAGGGGAGGGGTGACTTCTATAATGCATGGTGAGGACTCTGGCTCTTGTGGTTAAAGAGGAATTCAACTTACATTAAAAAAAAATAGCATTTTGTAATTTAATATTATTAAAAAAATTATCTCAATTGAATCTGAAGCCACTGTCATTTTAAAATTGTCAAAAAAAAATGTAATGCAATGTGGCCCCCAGAAATGTTAGTTGCGGTTTGTGTGATTGTCTCACCGATTTTTTTCAGACGAAGATACAAATAAAATTTTAGGCATCCCCTGTAATAGGAATTACATTTTTTGTGCGATACTCCCTAAGGGTTAACTACTTATATAGCACACTGAAAGTACCCCAGACAGTTATAATAAACACTCCCATGCAGGAGACATTCTGGAAAACACACAGCTTTTTCTTCAGAACAGAAAACATAAACCAAAGTGGAGTTACAGAATAAAATATGAAAATGAGAAGTCATAAATAAATCCATAACCTCCACATTACTACAAAAACCCTGAGGCCCCGTTCATTTCTTGCGATTTGGGAATCACGGGCAGAATCGCAGTAAGATCCCAAATCACAGCAGGGCGTGCAATGTGCTCTTGGGTGCCATTATTCTTCAATGGCACCCCAAACGCGATTGGGCAGAAATTGCGGTACATCAAGATCATGCGGCAGTTGTGCCAAACCGCGCCTATAAAAGTTCCATGAAGCTTGGCGCCCAAAAAGAAGCAGGAGATTCTTTTCAGGCCACTAACGTATACAGGGCATCCAATGGAAGTGAATGGGCTGGCCGTATGCAACACGCAAAATCTTGTGAATCGCTCAACACCCAAAAAAGGAGTAGGCGCTTGTCTTCAGGCAACAAACACATATAGGGCAACCCATTCAAGTGAAGGGGCTGGCCATATGTGACATACAAAATCTCGTGAATCGCTCTCATCACCCAAAAAGGAGCAGGGGATTATTTTCAGGCAACAAACGCATGCAGGACAATCCATTGAAATGAATGGGCTGGTCCTATGCGACATACAAAAGCTTGTGAATCGCCCTTTGAAAAATGGGTAGCAGGAACGCTTTTGCCGTGATGTGATATGTGAACAGGGCTTGATAGCAGTCCTGTAGGCAAGAAGTTTGTTCCTTTATTCTTATAACAGTCTTATTTAATTCATCAATATATTATTTGAAATGAGAAACAGTGGTCAGTCTCCAGTACCTAGTGATCAGTGCTCTTCTCCCTGATATAATTTCTTAGGGCAGGTTCACACTTATGTGGTGAGCTGCGCTTTTTCTGCATAAGAAAACAATGGTTTCTATGTGCTCAGTTCACACTTCAACACAGCTGTGAGCAGCTCTAGTGCGGATTTTAGCATTTATCTGCACATAAAAGCAGTTGAACTCTGCAAAAATTCACAGTAAACCAACGCAGCAGGAAGTAAAGAACAGAAAAAAAAAAAAAAATGATGGATTGGCTTACACCATTTGAGCTTCCTGAAAACAAACAAGAAAAAAAATACAACTAAAGGCAATATGTAAAAAAAAAAAAAAAGGATTTACAGATATTAGAATGCAATTTTCATACTATTGACAGGAGTGACAGGTATACTCATTAAAGCAACATGTGGAACAAACACTTTTAAGCGTGAACATGGATAAAAGACCCATCACCCTAAATATTCTTTCTGTAGCCCCCTGTATGATGAGGAAATTTAAGTTAACCTTGGTTCCTAGGGTAACCAAGGTTAAGCGGCATCTAGATGTAATCTTTGGGTATGAACAATTGATGACCTACAAAGATAGCACCTCTGATAAATTCCATCATAGATGGAAACCTTGGCAACAGTACAGGCTTACCTTCACATGAGAATGTATCATTGTTTACATCAGACCTTAATACTGTTATTACCTCTTAAGGTTTAGAATTGTACCAAAGAGGTCCTGTGTGTTGTCACCCTTTGAACGACAGAAACATATGATATTCCTATTTGTTATGTTATGTTTTTAGACATTTTGTTTTCTGGTATATACACACACACCACTGTTTGGCACAATAGGGCTCTGGTTATTGTCAGCTGTGAAAAATGTATGTACACTTCTTTTTGACTATTTCGTGCCCAAGTGTTGCTGTGAAAAGATGTTTGACGTTAAGCTGCTCACTAGATTGTGCAATTGTCACATTGCGCTACTTATCTTCTGTTTTTGTATGTGACCGATATTATTTTATCAGGGCCGATACAGATTTGTTTAGCAGCCTTTAAAGGCCGCTATCAGGTGTCGATATTATGTAGATTTAAACTTTATCTTTACACTGTCCTTTTAAATTTTTTTTTTATCACCGTTATTGCTGTCAAAAGGAATGTAAACATCCATTGAAATAGGCATTGACAAGTACTCTTTATGGAGAGATTGGGGGTCTATAAGACCCTCAACCCCTCCTCTGCACTTGAAAAAGTATTCAAAACCTCAAAATTAGCGTTTTTGAATACTTTCTATTTTTTTTTTTAAACTGGCGCCTTTAGGATGCCAGTAATCTGGACGTGATGTCATGACATCACTTCCGGGTTAATAGATCCGAGACTTTGGTCGCTCGGGCCTCCCAGTGGGACGGAGCGGCATCTCCCCTCCAGCTGCTTGTAATAACAGCCAAGCAGCTGCTGAGCCACAGCGGTTGTTATTACAAGAAAGCTAACTGCCTGCTCTAAAGAACGGTACCGGGGTAATGCCTGCAGCTACACGCATCACCCCGGTACAACCACTTGAAGCAATATCAGTAACATTGGTAAGTTTGTGACCGATACTTCAAAAAAAAAAAAGTGAATATCGACCGCACCGATAATTGGTCGACCCCTAGCATGTGTTACTAAAATTTACATAAAAATACATTTAAATTAATGTAAAACTGCAGGTAAATGCACAAAAAAAAAAAAAACGCAGGTAAATGCAAATTAGTTTTTACCTGCATTTTTTTTTTTTTTAATACACACTTGTGAACTTGCCCTACTTTACACACATCTACTATGTAGAAGCCTTGGTTGTTTATTAGAAAAACACAGAGTATAACCTGAAGAGTGAAGTGAAAAGCTTGAAGCTATTGTGGAAGCAATTACAATTTGTATAGTTGCTGCATTTTACAATGCTCCAACTTTAACAGAAAAAAAAAACAAATGGTTTATTATTATTATACAGAATTTATATAGCACCAACAGTTTACGCAGCGCTTTACAACATGAGGGCAAGACAGTACAATTACAATAAAGGAGGGCCCTGCTCATCAGAGCTTACAATCTAACAGGGAGGGTATGCAAATTAGCATCTGATTTTTCAGGTAATTATAAAACCCGTGGGCAGCAAACTATTTTGCCATATGGAAGGTACAGATTTTTCTTCAACGAGCTGCACTACTAGGCCTCAGTCACATGGGCGTACCTATCCGTAAATCTGTGCGAAGGACGGCCCTCAAGCGGTGTATGGACAGGTACGCCCATGTGAATGTTCTGCATTGTTTTATAAACTGCATGCTGTTTTGTGGTTTGATCATTTATTAGGCATTGATGTAATACAAATTCAGGTAGCATGCATCAAAGAAAAAAAAACTGTTACATGTGTGGTATAACATACTTAGGTGTAACTTCCAATAGAAAGTTAGTAAAGAATAAAAAAAAAAATCTGGTATAGCAAGGTAGTTTAAGATTCAAGGCATTAATGATCAGTCGACTACAACAAAATATCCAATATCCCCTTGACTATGTCAGGTTGTGTCCCACCAAAATAAAGGTTTTTAAAAAAAAAAAAAAAAAAAAAAAAAAAGGGGAGGGAGGGGAGAATAGGGTTTTTTTCTTTTTTTGGGTGTGTGTAAACTTTATGTGACATGCACAGAGTGACACATTATTCATGTCAGCAGTGTTGTGCTGTGCAGTGACATGTAAGGCCATCCAGAGCGGTGTGATATTGTGCAAACATGTTGCAAAATATTGCACAGCTCTGAAATGCAGAGAAACTGGTGTAAATCCATGAGAAATAGGCTCTAAAAACTGCATTAAAATCAGGAAGAATGAGGCGTGCAGCGCAACGGTATAACGGTCTCCAAGTGTTTGTCCATACAAGTAATGTTCCTAGCTTCATTTTTTTTTTTGGTGTATTGGAGCAATTCTAGATTTGGTTTTGGCAATGGAAAGAACAGGTATTTTTTAATGCTAAAGCGATAATCTTATGCCTTTTTATATAAAAAAAACACAACACACAGCACTTAATATATACAAAACATTTACTAGCCAGAGACAGAGCTTTAGAATCTCTCCAAAGCTTAACATGTGTGTGTGTGATATTTTGCCCAACAATGCTAGCCTTATAAGCTCATTGGGTCTAATAACAGTTTGTCCTTCTTGTGCATTGATTACATTAACACGTGTGTTGCGCGTTAACGTGTGTTCCGCTGGGGCTCATGGATCCATACACTAGCGTAGACGTCTGTGTTTACCCACCTAGAAGGTACAGGTGGCTTGTGTAGCCAGCCTGTTAAAATCATTAGCACAACATTCTGTTATAATTCATAGCAACACAATGTATGAACTGTGTAACACAAATATGTAATTTAATACATTTAAAAAAATGACAGTATCTTGAATAATTGTACACCATATAAAAAGAGTCCCCATAAAATGTGACAAAATAGAGTCCAATGTGTAAAAATAAGTGTCCAAAAGAAAACAAACAAAAAAAACAAAAACAAAACATAACTACATCCACACAATGGGAATCTTGAGATCCCAATGATAGTACGGTAGTAACGGTAGTACGGTAGTAACACCTCCACCAGATAGCACAAATATGAGCTTACCAGATGGAAATTACCCGATTAAAAGAGAAGTTGGACAGGCATTGGTATTATGATTTCACATAGTACCTGTAGCACAGGAAAACCTCATAATGACCTTGTGGGAGAGGGTGGTGAGAAAATGGTGCAATACTTTAGATCAGAAGAGAAAACAAGCTGGAGCAGGAGCTAGGCTGAGATAAATTAGTGTCTATCCCAAAGGAAAATATGGGTTTTGGTTAAAGTTGGCACTTAAGGACATTTTAAGTACACCTGTACTTACAGGGACATGCAAGCTGTCATTGCTGACCTACCTCAGAAAATTCTACTTACCTGACTGTCTCTGGCTTCAATACTTCTAGTCACTGACCTGAACTGAGTTAACATTCAGTAAACCAAAAAACATGGAAGCCATTGGATCCATAAGGAAGCCAGGCTTGCATCTTTAGAAGGCAAAGTAAGGAATGAGTCTGCATGGGGGGTTATTTACTAATGGCAAATACACTTTGCACTGCAAGTGCACATGAAAATGCACTTGGAAGTAAAGTCGCTGTAGATCCGAGGGGGATATGCAAGGAAAACAAAAAAACAGCATTTTAGTTTGTGCATGATTGGATGATAAAATCAGCAGAGCTTCCCCTCATTTCAGATCTACCCCTAAGATTTACAGCGACTGCACTTACAAGTGCACTGCAAGTGCAAAGTGGATTTGCTTTTCGTAAATAACCCCCATGGTGTCTCAGTCCTGAAAAATATATACTATGTTCTACAGCAAATCCTTGATATACAAAATGATGAATAAAGGGAACATCACTGTACATACAAGTCATTGCTTTTTTGCAAGACCCAACAATTATTTTTACCCATGGACCCCTGTGAAAACACACACATGCAGATTGGTCATATTACATTTTACACCATTTTCATAAATTAAGTAAAGTGTGAACCAAGACCAAACATAGGGGGGAATTCATAGAATTCTGTTGGTTGTTGCATCGAGATTGTCACAGTCAGTTACATGAATCTGCCAGTGCTGGGCACTAAGGTCAAAGTGCCCATACTCGACCTTCCTTTCTCAGTGCGCTCCCTTCCTCCTCAGCCACTGAGCTGATTACATTGCTGGGCACATGGCCGAGGAGTTTTGTAGCAGGGGTGTATGGAGCCTGATGGGAAATGAAGAGATCAGTTCCCCATTAGGTCCGCCTGGCTATCGATAGACAGCGTCTGGCAGTGGGCAGTTCCATAGCCACTAGAGTCCAATAGCAGCCTTCGAATCCATTTACTACCATGCAAAATCAATCAAAAGTAAGGCAGACCTGACAAGGAACTTGTCTCAGTCCGTCAACCCCCCCCCCCCCCCATCAGGCTTACCCCACATGATGACATAAGTAATTTTCCAAATTTGGGCATTGCCAAGTTTGGGTGATGACATCACCTGTACAGTATACCTGGCCCATTTATTCACATTTAGCTTTCAGCTGGGGAATCTCACACCCAACAGTTAAATGGGGCTGGGGATACGGCACTGTGTGGACAACTGTCACGTACATGACAGTTTCCCAGTACAGACATGCCCCCCCCCTCTGAGCACTGGCATACTTCCATACACCAGCTCAAAGCTGGTCTTAATTACCGCCAGTTTCCTAATCTGCGAACTGGCGATAATTTTTTAAGAATCTGTTCATGCCATAGCAACAGGTTCTTAACTTGGCAGTAGTAATAACCACCTGACTTTGCCACCCGTGTCAGTAATGTTACCAAAACTGGAGCAAATGCTTGTTTGAATTAGGCACAGGTAGTTCTAAAGAAAGCTACTGTCAGAAAAGTACCGTTAAGGCCTCATTGAATTTCCCTGATAATATCTGTCACAAATCATTTAACTGAAAAGAAAAATTTCTATAGACAATGTTTTAGAGGAAAAAAAAAAATGTATTACATCTCGAATAGAAATAATTTGTATAAACAATATTAAAACATTTATCTAATTTTGATTTTGGTCAAATATTGGCATAATAACGTCCTCGATTCATATACTCTCTGTATGATAAATTTGCACTAGCTGTATTATAAGGAATTCGACCAAATGGTGCCCGATCGTTGAAACACGTATCAAACACTTCATCCACAGCTTTTTCTGCAGTCTCTCGGCTGACTTTTCTCGCAGCTAGAATGGACTGAACAGCATGTTCCCGAACACATGCCTATATTGAAAACAAATATTACCTGGATTTTAGTAAAATAAACTTTATTCCAATCATTAAAAAAAAAAAAAAATGTCTATAGATTCTGAAGACAGTGGTGATTAGCTTTCCTAATCCTGAACTTTATTGTTTGTTTGTGAAGTGCAGAGGGATATTAATACTCAGATCTGCTGCTCTCCTGCAGAATATTTCATTGTGTATGCCCCATCTTTTTTGGGATCTGGTGGGTTTTGGGCAAGTGTGGTGGATCCATGCAGATGTCAAAGAGCAAAGTGAAGATCTGCTTTAAAGTGATCCTGTCATGAGTGAAGTATTGGGTACTGCCATTGCTGACAATGTTCTAAAGTACTTGTTGCCTTTGCTGGCATTAAATATTTTTAAGTCACAGAGCCCAAACATGCATGCTGTAAATGAGTGTCAGAAGAGTTAGCATTTAGCCCTTTCCACTGTCCATAAACAAATAATGGAATGTCCAGCACTGGGTATGATGACAATGGGAAATGCTTGCATGTCCTGGTGTATAGGTCACAATTATGGCTACTATGGGTGAAGATCGACTGGATAGTAAAAGCAATGTTCGTAAAGAACCACTAGTGCTCAGAGGGACACCTGAGTATATTGATTCTAGACTTGAATGCCAACACCCAAAAATAATTTATTGTAAAAAGGTAATGTGTATAGAAGTAGTCTAGTTATGAAACAGCAATTAAGAACAATAGTTGGACCACACAAGCCAGCAATCTGTCCATCCATGTCGGACTTTAAAAAGCATCATTAGCGGCAAATGTGCCATGCTAGGAAAAGGCTCTCCACTGACTCTGCTTGCAGTTCAAGCCTCAAGGCTGTTACTCACCATCGGCGCTGCCTCAGACGACTTCTGGCTCTGAATGACATTACTTCCGATGCGCTGTCACCGACACCTGAGACTCCTGCGACCATTGTCTTTGGCGGTTTAATTCCATCATATGGGATTCCATACACACAGCTCTGAGCCCGACATCCCCAAGGCTAATTTATTCTACATTCACCATGATCTACTGCATGCTGTCAGTCATCATCAGCACATTCTGGATCTTGGAGGTTAGTTTTGGCAGTTAATTTTCTTTGCCCATACAATTATTTAGAGCCCTTTCAAACTGAGGCAGTTTTTAGGCGTTTTAGCGCTAGAAATAGCGCCTGAAAACTGCCTTCCATGCCACCCAAATGTGAAAGCCCGAGTGCTTTCACACTGGGGCGGGGCGCTTGCGGGACGTTAGAAAAAGTCCTGCAAGCAGCATCTTCGGGCTCCCAAAACATCCCTGCCCCTTGCAATAAATGGGCAGTGCCGCAACACGAGCAACGCTTTTCGCTAATGCACGGGCGGCCCCAGTGTAAAAGGGGTCTTATGGATTGTTTGCTTGTGTGTTCCAACTATTGTTCTTGATTGCAGTTTCATCACTGGACACATTATCTTTAACAATAAACTATCCTTTGGTATTAGAATAGATTGACTATAAGCTTTGCATAGGAATCCCTTAAGGTTAAAATCAATATATCAGGATATCCCTCTGAGAGCTAGTGGTTCTTTACAGATATTGGGCTCCAATCACAGAACCAGATTGCATGCGGTATTTAGGCGTTTTCCCAAATACCGACTGTGATCCTGAAAATGTCAATTCACTACTGCTTTATGCGGTATTTACTGCAGCAGACTTTCAACACGTTCTGAGATATGCTAAAGCTCACTAAAGTTTACAGCAGCCTGCTTGCTGCTTGTTTGAATTAACAGCACTTATATAAGGATCTGTGTTTAACATCCCAAATTGGAACTGAAGGGCTTCAAAGAAAGCTGCATGAAGCTGGCTGAAGGCTTTGTAAAAGCTTGCTATACACACTGCTCTTATACAAGCAAAGCCCATATGTACAAGGCCTTAAAAAGGCATTCCAACTAAGACTTAATTTGGTTTTAGTAGATCTTCAGAACTGCATTTTTTTTTAACAGTTTTATATCTTTTGGAGACCTTGGTGGTCACTCTTCTGTGCTTGAGTACACAATCCTGAACACCTGTCATGGCCACTACTAAAGTGCACCATTCATTATCTAGGATCTTTTACTTGTACATAGGGAAAATTAAAGAAGAGTGGGAACACCTTAAACTAAAAAAAGCCGGCAGAAATAGAAACAAGAATTATAGCAGGGGAATCATGCTTTATGAGTAGTCACCAGACTTCAACTATAACTATATCTCACTATTGATTTAAATATCCCCAATTATTTATTCATTCCCCCCCCCTTTTTTTTATTATAAATATAGGGGAAGTTAAAAATTGAAACACAAGAAGAATAATCCTGCTCCGTTTTAAGGCCTATTGCAGGTCCTATTAACTTGCTTTTGTCAATTGTGGTCAGAATTGTTGAATACATCAGAAGTGGCACCAATAGCTATGATCTGCTGCTGCGTTAATGTCTTCTACACTTGGTACTAGAGTGTATCTGGGAGGAAACTGATCAGAGAAAAACTTTGGAACAAGACAATACGATCTATCTAGCATGCTGAAATTAAAAGTCTAACCTTTTTTATCATATACAGTATTCTATTGTGATATCTAAAAGTATTCAAACAGGCTAATGAGCTGTGCTACAAATACTATCATGAGAAGACCATTAGTGGATGCAACCCCCCCCCCCCCCCCCCTCTTTATTTATCCACATCTCTTCCTTGATATTATGTCACCTTTATAAATACTTATATCTGTACCATGTGATTTTTTTATTTTATTTTTTTACCCGTGTTTTTGTACTAGTATGTATAATTTATCTGATATAAAAAAATGCCTCGTCTCTAATTCATAATAAGCACTCACTGAATGAGGCTGATTTACTAAAGGAGTTGAGAATCTTCACTCAATAAAATTGTGTAACTATTTACTTCAGTTATTTAATCATGTGGTTAGCAAGTTCCTAAGAGGAATTTGCCTTACACATAATTAGATAATAAATTATGTGAATTTTCACTTCAATTAAGTGAAGATTCTCAACTCCTTAAATTAGTAAATTAGCCCAAACACCTATAAGCATTCTAAACAAACCATAAAAAGTTCTATTGTATACTCGGTCACCTATCAATTAATATTTCAAATGCCAGTAAAGAAATTTTCTAGGTAAAAAAAAAAGTGGTGGTTCAGTCAATTAGATTAATTAAATGAATAACGTATACTTCTAAAACATCGGACTAATCCTTCAGTTTTTTGGCAGAATTTCCAACATTATTGCCCTAGTAACTTAGAGTCATGTAATGATACCTTTTCACCTTGCAACAAATGAACCTACCTGGTGATGCTCTTTTATCCCAAACTTTAACCTTAACATTTCATTAGTAAGGGAACAATCTCCACTGAGACTGGCAGCTCTAATCTGCAAAGAGCAAAAAAAAAAAAAAAAACTTATCAAAATAAATCAAACTATAGTCAGGAAGTGTAGTCAGTTATTTTTTATTTTTTGCATAATATCGGGATTCACTCAGCTGTCTGACCTGCAGCTGGCTCAGCCTCTCGGTGCGCAGCAGAGAGTCTGAGCCAACCGCTCCCACCCTTTCCCCAGCCCCATGCTCCAGTGAGTGCTGAAGGAGCAGAGCACAGAGCGGTGACCGAAAACTGAGCGATCAGCAGTCATATGATCACTTAGTTCTTGGGCTTAGAGTTGACAGGGGACAGCTGTAGTAAACACAGCAATGCTGCAGCCATAGAGGGGAGTACGTATTATATTTTTTTTATTTCAAAACTTCTCTTATAACTGCAACATAAAGCGACCTCCAGCTATGATCTGTTTTGCACACTTACTTTGGTCCAGCTTGGAACAATGTGAGCATGCACATTTCATTCTTGAGGGACCTCTGGGAAAGCGGACACAGTAACTGGGACGAATACAGTAATACCATTAATCTTAATCAGTCCTATGCTGTCCAGCTTTTTTCAATGAGTACAAGGTGTTGTCTAATTTGACAAGATGGGGAGAAGGGAAGGTGAAGTCACCAAAAAAAAAAAACAACAACAGCACACAACGGCAGTGCTCTCGACAGAAAAAAAACAATTGAGTTTTTTTTTTTGTACTAGCATTTAGGTGCTTTTAGCATTTTTTTCTGCCAGAAACCACTTCAATACCGGGCACTTTCACCCTCTTCCTGCCCAGGCCAATTTTCAACTTACAGTGCTGTTGCACTTTGAATGAAAATTGCGCAGTCATGAAACATTGTACCCGTATGAATTCATCATGTATTTGAGATGGATATAGTGTTTTCACAATAAGTAATTTTTCTTCTTCGCTAATGTGCACTGATGAGGCTGCAATGATAATCAGTGTAAAGAATGTACTGAGAGCCTTGCTGGTTATCGGCTCTCTATTCCTTACACATACAAAGCTGTAATTAGACACAGCTGATCACATGGTAAAATGCTGCTGTGATTGGCTCTTTACTGCGATCTGTGATTAGCTGTGTCCGAGGGACACATCGGCCACAGTGGGCAGGGTTCTGGGAGAAACTGGAGAGCAACGCTGTAGCCATCTTTCAGCTATAGCGCAGTACTGAAGCAGTTAAAATATGCCTCTAAACATCCCAACGTGCATGGACACATAGGATAACATTGGCTGCTTCTACATGCAAAACGCTAAACTCCTCTAGAAGCAGCGTTTAGGCCAGTGTACATGGACCCTTATTGTATTGTAGTAGTAGTGCCGACCACAACAGTAGTTGTCAGCTTCCCCAGTGATCCCTCAGGTATGGAATATGCTTACTTATACTGTACCAAGCTGGACCAATGGAAGTACGCAATAAAGATCATACCTGGAGTTTAGCTTTAATTGCCTTAAAAACCTACCTCAGAACAAGCCAAGTGTTGAATATTACTTAAGAAATCCACATGGGCACGACAGTGATCAAAAGCATGAATCAGCTCATGTGTAACCACATTGTTCATATGCGATTGACTGCTAATGGTATTTTGACATAATACAACCTGTAAGAGTAATCAAAAAAAGAGAAAAAAAAAAGAAGGAAGAGGTTAAACACAAAAAAATATATATTTTAGGCAAATGCTCAGAAGAAATGCAATTCAGTCTTATTTGCAAAATATGTGTTACAAGGAATACAAGGAAACCTGAAACAATACAGAGGAAGATAAAACAGCAACTTAGCTTGAAGCGGAACTCCACCCAAAAGGGGAAGTTCCCACTTTAAGGCCTCCTCCATGGCTCCGGTTTATGAAATAGTGCTTTGGGGGGGGGGGACAGTGGGTACCCATTTTTGACAAGTATCCACTACCTTTTTCAATCTGATCACCTTAGGCGATCGGAAGTAGGAGTTCTCCGTTCCCCCCTCCCTCCCAAAGCCATCTGGGACAAATGACAGGTCCCAGAAGATTGCGGGACCAGGTCACAGAGCACAGGGCCACATGCCCATGCACAGTGGGCCCCCGGCTGTGAAGCCGCAAGCTGTCACAGACGGGTACCCATAGTAAAGATGCCGGCGCCGCTAAGGGAGGACACAGGGAGAAAACTGGGGTGAGTACAGCCGTGGCCAAAAGTTTTGAGACTGACACAAATATTCATTTTAAGAAAGTCTGCTGCTTCAGTGTTTTTAGATCTTTTTGTCAGATGTTACTATGGTGTATAATTACAAGCATTTCATAAGTGTCAAAGGCTTTTAATGACAATTACATTTATGAAAAGTCAAAATTTGCAGTGTTGACTCTTCTTTTTCAAGACCTCTGCAATTCACCCTGGCATGCGGTCAATCAACTTCTATGCCACATCCTGACTGATGGCAGCTCATTCTTGCATAAGCTATGCTTGAAGTTTTTTTTAGAATTTGTGGGGTTTTTGTGCACCCATCTCTTGAGGATTGACCACAAGTTCTCAATGGGATTAAGGTCTGGCGAGTTTCCTGGCAATGGACCAAAAAGTTTGATGTTTTGTTCCCCAAGCCACTTATTTATCACTTTTGCTTTATGGCAAGGTGCTACATCATGCTGGAAAAGGCATTGTTGATCACCAATGGATGGTTTTTGGATGGTTGGGAGAAGTTTCTCTTGGAGGATGTTTTTGTACAATTCTTTATTCATGACTGTGTTCTTAGGCAAAATTGTGAGTGAGCCCACTCCCTTGCCTGAGAAGCAACCCCACACATGAATGGTCTCAGGATGCTTTACTGTCGGCATGACACAGGACTGATGGTAGCACTCTTTATTTTTCTCCGGATGCCCCAAACAATCGGAAAGGGGAGTCATCAGAGAAAATGGCTTTACCCCAGTCCTCAGCAGTCCAATCCCTGTACCTTTTGCAGAATATCAGTCTGTCCCTGATATTTTTTCCTGGAGAGAAGTGGCTTCTTTGCTGCCCTTCTTGACACCAGGCCATTCTCCAAAAGTCTTCTCCTCACTGTGCGTGCAGATCCACTCACACCTGAGCAAGCTCTGCACTGGTGGTGCCCCGATCCCGCAGCTGAATAAACTGTAGGAGACGGTCCTGGCGCTTGATGGACTTTCTTGGGCGTCCTGAAGCCTTCTTCACAAATGCAGTGGAAATGTTATTTATGAGATTAAGTTCATTTTCATGGCAAAGAGAGACTTTGCAAGTAATTGCAATTCATCTGATCACTCTTCATAATATTCTCGAGTATATGCAAATTGCACCATAAAAACTGAGGCAGAAGACTTTGTGAAAATTTAATATCTGTGTCATTCTCAAAACTTTGGGCCACGGCTGTACACTGCTGGATCGTGGGACAGGTGAGTGGCGCTGCTTATTAAAATTTAGCAGTTAAAGCTTTTGTAGCTGCTGACTTTTAATTTTCACTTAAGAGACTGGAGCTCTGCTTTAAGGCTGACCATACATGGTTTGAATCTCAGCCGGTTACTAGGCATACGTGATTCTGCACAAAAGGGCCGTCCTGTAGCAGTATATCTGCTATAAGGTGGTCCTTAAGTGGCAGCAAATACTCACCTTTCTTCCAACTTTCCATCCCTCCTCTGCACCGGCATCAGCCTTTGTGTGTGGGTTTTCTACCATCTTCACTGGCCAGCAAGAGATGACCTCATTGCTGCACGTACCCAGCAGGCCTTTATTCCAGCACATAGGGATCAGGCCGGTTGCTGTAAGTAGGGCTGGGGAAAAAAATCGTTTTGAATCTTGAATCGAGTTGAGAGGTCAAATCGATTTTTTTTTTTAGATTTTTTCACTAGGACCGGCGCTGACACCGCACCGGTCCTGAGGAGCTGCGGGCAGGAGTTTTTAGGAGAGGCCGCAGCTTCAGCCTAGTCCACGAGGCCGGACGCCTCACCTAAAAACTCCTGCCCGCAGCTCCTCAGGACCGGCGCGGTGTCCAAAAAACTTGTTTTGAATCGTGAATCCAGTTTTATTTTTAAAAAATTGTAGATTTTTTTTTTTGAGAAAATCGCCCAGCTCTAGCTGTAAGCCAAGCTGAACATGTGAAGATCAGTTTACATCTGGGGGAAATCGCTGAAAGCAAGCAGGTAGTTGGATTTTATTGCAGAAAAAAGAAAAAACGAACCTGCCCCCACTGTAGTTTTGCTTTAAGACCTGCAGCTTGTTCACACAAACCGCTGCAGAGCTGTGTGGCAGGGGGTGGTTTTATCACATCAGATACCTGCATTTTTTCTCATGGATAAGCAGGTAACTGCACATAGTGTGAACGGGCTCCCTAGGGACCATGTCTTTATCCTTGGCTGCAAACAGTAGCTGTATGAATTAGATCAGCGCCGATGACACAAATTACCTCAGAGGTAGCAGAATCAAAGCCCCCGGCTACGTTTTTATCACAGTCTTCACAGGCAAAGTGTCTATCCACGTAGGCTGTACTGAAAAAAATAGAGATTAATCATAAATACCACAGTCAACATTTTAATAGCCTGAAAAATGGACAATGTGGTGGAAACTACACATTTACAGGCTTAGAAGATTTTGGAAAAAAGAGTTACAAGATCTGTGACAAGGAGTGTATTACATAGCGAACTACGTGATTAAATGGTGAAGTCTAATTGGAAGAACTTAAAGTGGAACTATACTCCTCTTCAAAACAGCAAGGCCCAGAGCTCCCTGCTGGCTGCTTACACCTTCAGCTTCCAGATAATCGATCACCGGCTGCTTTCATTGGCCATGTGTATGTGGAAAGGACGTCCCTCCCACACATGGGTGGGAGTTTTGTCAGTTCAGCATTGCCGGATTTTTACAATGAAGTGCACATTTTTAATAATTGCCATAACGTTCGACTTTAAAGAAAAGTGGAGACGAGATAACACCTGACAGAGTAAAAGGCAGAGAGATGTTTTAATGTTTTTTCAGTATATGGAGCACTGGTTACAGTGGAACAAGTGCATATAAAGTGATGTGGAAAGAGCTGTTTTTGGGTTGCTGATCTATAGTTGTGTTGTTTGGAAAAGTAAAGATGGCCATACTCAGCTCAAATGTTGCCCAGTTCCTGCTGAATTGCCCGAAATTTGAGCCACGGGAGGGTCTGGTGGTACCACCTAGCCCGATAAAAAAAAAAAAAAAAAAAAAAAAAAAAAAAAAAATTTACCTGGAAAATCAAAAAGGAGCCAGGATGAAAAATGTCAACCAAACAGCAACTGCATCCTTTCAGATGCAATGACTGGGCATGCAAGCAGTTGGGGGCGTTGCAACTACATAAATAAAATTGCTGGCAGCGGACAGTTCTCTATACATGCTAAACTAGTAGATTTCTTTCATTCAGAATGTGAGAATACTAAGCATGTATCGTTGGCGCCTAAGACCCATCACTAAAATTAAACACAAATCACTAGGGCACATGTCAGCATTACCAAATTTTGCTAGGAATATTAAAATGTTCGCTCATTTGACCCGACACCTAAATAGAACATATTTTTACTGGCTACCAATCAACATTTTGGGCACTTCAGGACATTAGAGACTGCAAATAGTCTACTGTTTTGAAAATGACAAAACCACATCTGAAATAAAATTAAAATTAAAAAAAAAAAAAAAAAAGGGAGAAGGAGGATATACCAGTTTACTTATTCTTAGAATAGTTTAAGGAATAAAGACTGAACCTTACCAACCAGCTTGTTTCATGGCATCTAAAAGCATTTTAACTTGTGGATCTAAAGGAAAAAAAAAAAAAAAAAAGAAAGTTACATTTAACCATGATTATGCGTATACACAGACAAAGCGGCAAAGCTTTAAAATGCAAATATCTTGTAAAAGAACCTTCCTAGTGGGTGGCAAGTCAAATCTTTGCTGTCTTGCAAAGCTACAAGCACTGGTGCTATCCAAAACTTCCCTTGCTGGATGCTGTGGTTCTTCCCACTAGCGGCTACGTTTTACTATTGCATGCATTCCACAGTCACACTCAAAGGAAAGTCGGAGTTCCCCTTTGATCAAGAGTAGGCATAGTACGATTGTAAAATCAGTACTTGGACACAGAGACTGTAAAAGCTAATTAAAGAGGTTGTAATCCCTTACACCCTGTGCTGCCCCTGGACTGACGTAGAGAGGGCGGTGGCTGCTTCCCCACTCAGTCTCCTCCGTGTCCCGGCTCCATCGGTCGGACTTCCCATGCATCTCCTCGGCATCACGGGGGCCGTACATCTCCTCCCTCCTCCTAGGCCACTAAGATGGCTTCTCCTTTCGGCCAATCGGGAAACGGGTCTCACGATCCGCTTCCCGATTGGCTGGGAGAGATCAGCTGGGAGAATCAGAGTGCAAATATTCATTCGCTATTGTCACACAACTGGGTACGCTCAGGGCACAGCGCTCTGCTCCCCGAGCCCACGATTTAAGGCCTATTATAACCTCAGGCTCATTAGGAATCCATGCGTTCGGTACCCTGCAAGTAGATTAGGGGGCCGAACACATGGATAGGGGGGGGGCGGCACCCCTAAAGGAAGGGCCGCCACTGAAAGTGACTATCCTCAGAGATGAAACAAATTCCCCTATGTGGGTTGTATCTGTTTATCTGTAGCCATCTCTCCTCAACAAGTGTACAGTTTACACAGCATTTCTGACATCAGAAGACAGGGGGTGGAAGATCTGATGTCACACACTGCAGAGCACAGAAATGACAGCTGAACGTAATTTAAGACTTGAGTGGAGAGAATGGACACCCCCCCTCTACACAGCACATACAGAAACAGGCTCAGCTGAGGCTGTCAATCACAGATTGTGCTGGAGCTACCCTGTCCGGGGATTCTGTGAGAAGTGTCTCATCTAGATAAGAGAGAGATCACACAGTGCTTTGGATTGAAGCATGGACACATTATAGAGGAATATGCTTTCTTTATTTTTTAAATCAGGAGTTTACATGCACTTTAAAGTGTGTCTAATTTAACACTAGTTAAAGCTTTTGTTTGGTCCTATAATACTTCTCAAACATTTCATGCTGAAGAAACCTTTGGACAAACTTTCATCATGTTTACTGTTATCTTCAAAAGTGAAAGAATATCTAAAATTTTGAGTGGTCAGCAGAACAGGAATATAGGTTAAATATTCCAATGGGGGCACTAGTTCTGGTGACAACCACAAATTTCCTCATGTTAGAGCAGGGATCGACAAATCCCATTCCCAGGCATGAGCAATTCCTATTGCCCGACATCCTGAACGTGCAGTTTAGGGCCCGGCAGGTGGTTGTCGACTGCGAGGTGGGCTACTTTTCAAAGGGCGTCTATTGACGTCCTCCCAGAACCCCGCCAACCTGCGCACCCCCAGGGCATGCATCTGGTGCACTCCGTGATTGAGGTAAAGGTAATCAGTGTGGCCCTTTACCATGTGATCAGCTGTGTCCAATCACAGCTGATCACATTGTAAACAGACTTGCCAGTTATCAGCAGTACTTACCTCATGCGCTGTCACAGTATGAGGAAAGGAGAGCTTGTAACCGACAATTCTGACAGGCACATTTACACTGATGGGCTACACTGTTAAGCCTATCTGTGCCCCCCTATGAGCGAAGAAAAAAAAAAGAAGGATTACTTATTTGCAAACTTAACAGAAAATTAAGAAAAAACTTATTTTGTCAACAAATTTTGTTTAACAAAAATAAAAACCCCAGTGGTGATTAAATACCACCAAAAGAAAGCTCTATCTGTCTAAAAAAAAAATGATACAAATTTCATATGGGTGCAGTGTTGCATGACCAGGCAACTGTCAAAGTGTGACAGAGCTGAAAGCTGAAAATTGGCCTGGGCAGGAAGGGGGTGAAAGTGCCCAGTAGGCAAGTGGTTAACATCTAAAGAAAAAAACACTTAGACCCCCATTCACATGGGCTGTCCAATCAGGTCCACCTGTCAGTTTTTCAGACGGACCTGATGGGACCATCTATTCACCCCATGGAGCTGCAGATGTCAGCAGTGACATTTCCGCTGCTACCCGCTGCTATCTGATTTGATCCTGTCTGCCAAATTCAGATGGATGGTGAGCCTATTTTCCATCAATCTGGCAAATCAGATGTAAAGCAGACAGGCTGTTCGTTTTCATCCAATTTTCCCATAGAGGAGTGCGGGACTGGATCCGTCTCCACTCTGCATTGTTTGCAGACACGGACCTGTCATTTTTCTGCTCAGCGGATTGATCCCCCTACTCAGCAAGCGGAGTCTGTCAAGCAGATCTGCCCTGTGTAAAAGGGGCCTTTAGTTCTGTTGCTTAACCGCAGCAGAACTAAAGTTTTTTTTTTTTTTTTCCTTCTTCACATACCGGCATCTCTGTGTATTCTCTGCGTGTAAACCTGTATCGTGCATCTATAAAAGATACACATCAGAGTTATATACAAGTAGGGTCTTTGTCATTGAAAATAAACGTCTCTTAGCAAAATAAAAAAATAAATAAATACTAAATAGATAAAAAATAAATAACACTGGCTGCTAACTTTTTTTTTTTTTTTTGCTGGCTCCTAGATTCAAAGCAAATTTGTCAAGCCCTGCGGAATTTTATCACACTTCCTGTTTTGTTTATAGCACAGGAGTGGAACTCTTCCCGATGGGGAAAAAAAAAAAAAAACACAAATAAATAAATAAAATAAAAACACACAGACAGGGATCCAAATCCCTGCTGAACGGTCTAAATTTCGATTCATGTATGCAAATGTTTTCTGCTCGATCAGTATAGCCAACTACAGCCTGCAATACTGATTAGTGTATTCTGATGGCGAGGTAGTCTACGTGCTGTCAGAATACAATAGCTCAGTGGGGAGGATTCTCCCATCCACATTAACCACTTCGCGCCGGGAGGGCGTCCTGGGACATCCTTGAATTTGCGGGGCTATATCTGAATGATGCCTGTAGCTACAGACATTATTCAAATATCGGCTTTTTCAGCCGGCGATTCCCTACACCATAAGAACGATCATAGCGGCTGTTCCGCCGCTTGATCATAGCGGACCGCTTCCATCGGTGAGTCGGACACAGGATCCGCCAGAGTCTCTAGGATCGTTCGGAGGTTGGGCGCGATGTTATGATGTCACGCTCGGCCTCTGCATCAAAAAAACGGCGCCGCTTCGGCTGGGAAGCGGTGATGGTTTTTTTTTTTATTTTTTACATTTTAGGCTTCCCAGCCTAGAGGTGAGATGTGGGGTCTTATTGACCCCATATCTCACTGTAAAAAGGACCGATCATGCCATATTCCTATTACAAGGGATGTTTACATTCCTTGTAATAGGAATAAAAGTGATCAAAATTATTTTTTTTTTTTTTAAATGTCAAACTAAAAAAAAAAAGTCAAATTAACAATAAAAAAAAATTAAAGTGTCTCTGTCCCCGTGTGCTCGCACGCAGAAGCGAACGCATACATAAGTCCCGCCCACATATGAAAACGGTGTTCAAACCACACATGTGAGGTATCGCCGCGAACGTTAGAGCGAGAGAAATAATTCTAGCCCTAGACCTCCTCTGTAACTCGAAACATGTAACCAGTAAAAAGTTTTAAAGTGTCGCCTATGGGGATTTTTAAGTACCAAAGTTTGGCGCCATTCCACGAGTGTGTGCAATTTTGAAGTGTGACATGTTAGGTATCTATTTACTCGGCATAACTTCATCTTTCACATTATGCAAAAAAAAATTGGGCTAAATTAATGTTTTGTTTTGTTTTTTAAAGCATGAAACTGTTTTTTTTCCAAAAAAACACGTTTGAAAAATTGCTGCGCAAATACCGCGCGAGATAAAAAGTTGCAATGTCATTATGGTATACTAAAGTATAATTACAAGCATTTCATAAGCGTCATTGGCAATTTCATAGTTTATGCAGAATTAATAGTTGCAGTGTTGACCCTTCTTTTTCAAGACCTCTGCAGTTCACCCTGACATGCTGTCAATCAACTTCTGGGCCACATTCTGACTGATGGCAGCCCATTCTTGCATAATCAATGTTTGGAGTTTGTCAGAATTTGTGGGTTTTTTTTTGTTCACCTGCATCTTAAGGATTGACCACAAGTTCTCAATGGGATTCAAGTCTGGGGAGTTTCCTGGCCATGGACCCAAAATTTCGATGTTCTGATCCCCAAGCCACTTATCACTTGTGCCTTATGGCAAGGTGCTTCTTCATGCTGGAAAAGGCTTTGTTTGTCACCAACTGTTCTTGCATGGTTGGGAGAAGTTGCTCTCGGAGGATGTTTTTGTACCATTTGTTATTCATGACTGTGTTCTTAGGCAAAATTGTGAATAAGCCCACTCCCTTGGCTGAGAAGCAACCCCACACATGAATGGTCTCTGGATGCTTTACTGTTGGCATGATGCACGGTATCGCTCACCTTCTCTTCTCCAGACCAGGTTCTTCCTGGATGCCCCAAGCAATCGGAAAGGGGGTTCATCAGAGAAAATGGCTTTACCCCAGTCCTCAGCAGTCCAATTCCTGTACCTTTTGCAGAATATCAGTCTGTCCCTGATATTTTTCCTGGAGAGAAGTAGCTTCTTTGCTGCCCTTCTTGACACCAGGTCATTCTCCAAAAGTCTTCACCTCACTGTGCATGCAGATCCACTCACACCCGCCTGCTGCCATTCCTGAGCAAGCTTTGCACTGGTGGTGCCCGATCCCGTAGCTGAATCAACTGTAGGAGATCGTCCTGGCACCCTGAAGCCTTCTTCACAAATGCAGTGGAAATATTTTTTATGGGATTAAGTTAATTTTCAAGCCAAAGAGGGACTTTGCAATTAACAGACTTTGTGAAAAATTAACCTTGGTGTCATTCTCAGAACTTTTGGCCATGGCTGCAATGACAAAAAGAGGGCACCATCCTCTAAAAATGACAATAATAAATGCATACTAAAAATGAGGGCACTGACCCTTTAAGTGTAAAGAAACACAGTATGTGGAGAAAACCCAAATGTAGGCACTGGCCTTTCTATAGAGGAGGCATGGTCTACTTTTGTTTTGTTTTGCACATACAACACATAGTACAGTCAGGAATGGATAACACAAGAAAAAACACCAGGGGGCACACACATGGCACACTTACTTTGCTCCATAGCTGCCTTCAGCCTGTTCCTACAGGTATACTTTAACAAGCAGAGCTTGGACATTATGGACTCCTTCTTGGGATTTCTCCTGTCCCTCTGTGGGAACAGATTGTAACCATATTCTTCATCAGTCGGCTTCTCTTCTGCCATGATCACCACAGTCACCCTGTACAAGACACTGCTATGTGAGCACGTCACTACACACAGACCTGACCTTCAGGCACACAGAGATGACATCAGCCGTCAGAAGCACCGCCGCCATCTTTATGTAGGGCACGGCATTCTACACATGAACACAGCAGAGAGCTGAAAGGGAGGGGCTGATAATCATGTGATGGGAATAGGTGGAGTTACTGTATAGAGTTTGTACACACGCGTACTCGCTCACGTGCGCCAACTTCACTGGTGTAGCAGTCCTAAATTGGAAAGTGACAGGTTGGGGGAGGAGCAGTTATGTGCTGGGACTTGTAGTCCTAAAGAGAGGAAAGTATAGTGTGCTGGGACTTGTAGTCCTACAGAGAGGAAAGTATAGTGTGCTGGGACTTGTAGTCCTACAGAGACAGGAAAATATAGTGTGCTGGGACTTGTAGTCCTACAGAGACAGGAAAGTATAGTGTGTTGGGACTTGTAGTCCTACAGAGACAGGAAAATATAGTGTGCTGGGACTTGTAGTCCTACAGAGACAGGAAAATATAGTGTGCTGGGACTTGTAGTCCTACAGAGACAGGAAAATATAGTGTGCTGGGACTTGTAGTCCTACAGAGACAGGAACGTATAGTGTGCTGGGACTTGTAGTCCTACAGAGACAGGAAAATATAGTGTGCTGGGAGTTGTAGTCCTACAGAGACAGGAAAATATAGTGTGCTGGGAATTGTAGTCCTACAGAGACAGGAAAGTATAGTGTGCTGGGAATTGTAGTCCTACAGAGACAGGAAAGTATAGTGTGCTGGGAATTGTAGTCCTACAGAGACAGGAAAGTATAGTGTGCTGGGACGTGTAGTCCTACAAAGGCAGGAGGTAGGAAAGTGTAGATGGGGCTTGCAGTAAATGAGCTGAGTAAGGCTAAGGTCACACTAATGCGGTGCAGGAAACATTGCAATCCGTGTGCATTTCCCACATCACGTTCAAATCGCACTGCCCTTGCTATCTGCAGTGGGTATCAGTGCAATCATAACAACACCCCAAACTGTAGTCCTAACAGGTGTCTCCAAACTTTATAAACAAAGGGCCAGTTTACTCTCCTTAAGGGCCCTTTCACACTGGGGCGGTTTGCAGGCACTATTGCGCTAATAATAGCGCCTGCAAACCGACTCGAAAGTGCCGTTGCTTTGATTCCAGTGTGAAAGCCCCGAGGGCTTTCACACTGGAGCAGTGCGCTAGCAGGACGGGAAAAAAAGTCCTGCTAGCAGCATCTTCGGAGCGGTGAAGGAGCGGAGTGTATACCGCTCCTTTACCGCTCCTGCCCATTGAAATCAATGGGACAGCGCGGCTATACCGCCGGCAAAGCGCCTCTGCACAGGTGCTTTTTAACCCTTTCTCGGCCGCTAGTGGGGGGTAAAACCGCCCCGCTAGCGGCCGAATACCGACGGTAAAGCGCCGCTTACAATTTTACTGCCTATGCCGCCCCCGCCCCAGTGTGGAAGGGCCCTTAAGGAGAAGTCCAGCCTGAGCGTTTTAGGCTGGGCTTCTCCTATGACTTACAGGAGTGCAATACGTTTTGCACTCCTGTAATCCGTTTTCAGCAGGGAGTGGTCTGATGTCCGCTCAACACTGACGTCCCCAGGATCAGTCGAGACAGCGTGTCATTCCGACTCTGGAAGTCTGGATCCACGAGGTGCCTGGACTGATGGCTGTCTCAGCGAGCCGCTGAGACAACTGCTCCCAGCCCCTCCACAGCTCAGCACTCCAGTGAGTATGGAGGAACAGAGCAGGAGAGATGCTGACTAACCGTCAGCATCTCTCCTCTCGGGGAGCTGAGAGAACCGAGCCATCGGTGGATTGGTTCTCCGTGCAGAGATGGGGGGGACAGCTGCAGCATCGGTCTGATGCTGCATCCACCTAGGCAAGTATGAATAGCAAAAATAAAAAACCCATACTTCTCTTTTAAGACTTTAGGGGGGCCCGGACTGTGGCCAATGGGAGCAGAAAAGGTTCCAACGTCAGTGGGAATAAATCATGCTTCATCCTTGGTGTCAGTGGGAGGAATTGTGCCCCATTGTTGGTGTCAGTGGGAGGAATTGCACCCCATTGTTGGTGTCAGTGGGAGGAATTGCACCCCATTGTTGGTGTCAGTGGGAGAAATTGTCCCAAATTGCTATGGGAACAATTACTAAATAAAAACAAATGAAATTGTAAATAATTTACGGGCTGCTACTGTAGTGCAATGTTAAAAACCCCAAGTGAATAAAGTGTTATACTCAGCGCTGCTCCAACAAACAATAAAGTGCTACGTTAGTGTAATCAATACAATAAAGATTAACAAATATAAAGTGCTTAGTGCAAATATAGTGCAAACATCATCCCCTGATGAAGTCACGTGATTGGGTGACGTCACGCGTAGGGACGGGATAGGCACGGATACAGTTTTGGATTGACGAGCTCGCCGCTCGTAGGATTTCTGTGTGTTATGCATCTATTGCATGTGAGTACATGCTTTTAACTCTAACAAACTAGCGATTGGTTTGAAATACTACACTATCTGGTACCCTTCTTATTCTCCCACATGTTGACTCTGCTACTGTTGATGTTGGTACTGAGGGATTAAAATACAGGGACCACCGGCTCCGGTCCAGGGACCCCAAAGAGAGATCATCTCTTCCATATATCTTCTATGCGGCTGTCCCATTGCCGCAAGGTAAGGGGCCATCCTTCACCTGTGTGTGTTTGAGCACGAAAAGGATATATACACCGTCTCTCTTTCGGCACCCCACCGGATTTTTTTGCTGCACAATTGGATTGCTAAAGGGATCACATAACATTGTATTTGAAGCTTGCACCGGCATTGTTATCATATCCTAAAGACTTGTTTTTTGGACTTCACGTTATAATATATATTTTAAATATTACTAATTATTCGGGTGTTATAGAGAAACATTTTACACCTGTTTGTCACACTTATAAGGTTTTGCACATTATTTATTTATATTTTACATAGGCTGCACAAGGTTCCTCACGAATTACGGATTTTGCATTGTTTGCACTTTTATACTGTTCACAGAGTGAAGTTTGCACATGCTATGTTGATACTATTTATTATCTTGATCACTGTTACCATATGAATATGATTCTCATATCTCTATGGTCTGCATAGATACAACAGCACCTTAAGGTTTTTTTGTTTTTCACCTATTGTGCTGCTACAGCCCCTATAGAGATAGAACTGGACATAAGGAACTGTGTCTTATATTCATATACTTTTCTCACAGGATACTGTGCATACAAACACAGTACCTGCATACCTCTTTTCACTTTCATCTAAAAAATCTTTTTAATTTTTATGAATTACACAGGCACGACAGCACTTTAAGGGTTTATTTGCACAAGTTATATTAATATTTGGTGTGTATGAGAACTATTTACAACGGTTCCCTACACACATTGCACTGTTGCATCCTTTTCATAGGTTAAACGGAATATAGGATTTTCTTTTTCACTCAGATTCAGTGTATGAATACAGGATACTGTGCACACAAACGTAGCACCCGCACACCCCATTTTATGTGCTAATTTAATTTTTTAAACACTGCTACACTATCATATCACACTGGACTAGCGCAGCACTCCCCCCTTCTGTTTTGCACTATTCATGGGCTTTGTTTGATCCCACTCTGTGCTTGCAGCTGTCCGTACACACCGCTGTTTCCAAGGTAGCGCAGGGATAATTTGTATATAAATATAGTGCAAACATATAACGTGCAATCATATAAAGTTCCTCCATATATATGGTGTGCTGAACTTGTGCAACTTGTAGTGTGCAGATCCCAGGGACACTCCGTACTATTTCACAGAACGAAACCAAATGGATATACCAATTACAGTCATTGACACCGACAGGGTTAAATGTAGATCTAGATGTAAATTGTTTTATAATTACAAAGCTGTAATTTTTAGTATTAATATTAACATAATTTTTTAATTTTCAATTTATTGTTGGTAGTAAAGTTGTTCTTAATATGCTATTGGTTTGCAATTTGTACTGTAATGCATTTGTTGTAATTATGGGATAATGTATTTACTGTAAGATATTATAAATATGGGACTAATATGGATGCTGCTATATATTTATGGTAGTAACCACGTAAAGAAAAACATTATTGCAGTGATCGCATGTTACCTATTAAGTATAAGCAGTTAACTACTATACTGTATGTCATTTGTGATATATTGTGTCAATGTGGGACACCATGTAGGAACACTAATGCCGCGTACACACGATTGCACATTCCAACATCAAAATCCACTGTTTTTTTCTGACGGATGTTGGCTCAAACTTGTCTTGCATACACTCGGGCACACAAATGTTGTCGGAAATTCTGAACGTCAAGAACGCGGTGACGTACAACACGTACGAAGAGCCAAGAAAAATTAAGTTCAATAGCCAGTGCGGCACTTTCCGACAGAAAATGTCCGATGGAGCATACACGGTCGGAATGTCTGACAACAAGCTCCCATCGAACATTTCCCATCAGAAAATCCGACTGTGTGTACACGGCGTAAGAGGGTGGTTCCCCATCTTTTAATAACATAGATACCCAATACGTATACCGTAGGAGTGCTGGGATGGAAACTAGGTCACTTCCTGCGGAAATAACAGATGACCAAGTATATCACATACATTGATTGAGGACTCCAATGAGTACCAAGATGGTGACGCTGACAAGGGTCGTGACCTCACACACTGCACACACAGCGTTGGGTGTATTGGGAGGAAATAGGAAGCCATGGAGTATACTACAAACACTGTAGCAAAGTCTATAGGAGTAATAAGATGGCGGCAATAACACTTCCGGCAGAAACAGGAAGTGATTGAATTTATATTGCGCACATAGTGAGAGTAGTGGGAGTCGTTGGGTGTAGTAGGCGGGACTTAATACATAAAAGGTAACCCAGTCACGGGTGCCCCCAGCTTCTGAAGACGCCCAGTGGGAGGGGCGAAACACATCAAGCGGAGGAGACCTAGTGACGGTTGTTTGTACGCCAAGGCGCCGGTTTTTGCATGTTTTTAAATCTTTGATGTAAGTGTAACGATAGTTGACTTTTAACAAATAAATCTAGCAGTATTACACTATACTATTTTCTCTCTTCATTGCCATTCATCCAAAATATAGATATCCAATTACTGGGAGAGTTGGAAAGGTGATACCATCACCCATACATAGGATATACCTGACATCTCACAGCTTATCAGTGGAAGAAAGGTGACATCCTCACCTATACACAGAACACACCCAGCAATCCCAGTCATTAGTGAAAGGCAATACTCCAACCCATATACCAGTTTAATAAAGATTATTGTTGCTGCACATTGTTGGTGTCAATGGGAGAAATTGTGCCCCATCATTGGTGTCAGTGGGAGGAATTGGGTCCCATCATTAGTGTCATTGGGAGGAATTGGGTCCCATCATTAGTGTCATTGGGAGGAATTGTGCCTAATTGTTGACATCAATGGAAGGAATTGTGCCCCATTGTTGGAGTCATTGGAAGAAATTGTGCACATTCATTGGTGTCATTATGAGAAATTATGCCTCATTGTTGGGGTCCTTGGGAAAAATTGTGCTCCATCATTGGTGTCTTTGGGAGGAATTGTGCCCCATTGTTGTTATCTGTGGACAAAATAGTGCCCCAAGGGCCAGATAAAGACTAGCAGAGGGCCACAGTTTGGAGACTACTGCTCTGATACATTTGCATGAGAGCTTATTCTGCTGAAAAACAACAGACTTACTTTTCACCTCGTGATCCTGCCAGTAACAGTAAGAAAGTCTAAGAATTGGTAAACTGCAATATAATAAATAAATATAATACATTTTAGCTTTCATTATTGCACTGCTTTCCAGCTGAAACCCCCATTCAGCTTGGAAATTGCATCTGTTTTGTTAATAAAACTTATTCTTGTGCTTTTCAAATTGTGGGAAAGTATCAGGAATGTTTGTCTTCGTACATGTGGGCTTATCAGAGGGGGCACATGTGTATGTTCCCAATGCCCTGTACACACCATAGGATTTTCAGACAACAAAACCGTGGATTTTTTCCAATGGATGTTAGCTCAAACTTGTCTTGCATACACACGGTCACACAAATGTTGTCGCAAATTCCGAACGTCAAGAACGCGGTGACATACAACGAGCCTGAGAAAAATGAAGTGCCATAAATTCAGACGGATAATGTCCGATGGAGCCTACACAAGCTCCCATCGAACATTTGTTGTCGGAAATTCCTATTGTGTGTACAGGGCATTAGTGTACACTTCATGGTGCGAGTATGGCTATACTTGGTGTCAAATAAGCTGAGTCCTGTCTCAGCTCAGTGTTGATTGGTCCTTAGCAGTAACTTGTTTCCTGATCTTCAGTGGTCCTCATTCTCCTCTGGATTCTGCACTGCACTTCTGACACTCATTGAATCTGACTTGCTGCCATCAGCCTTGGTCCAGTCTCTTGACCTGCCTTCTGTTCCTGTAACTTGGAGCTCAGCAGCTGCCGACCCTGGCCTGTTCTCCTGACTATGACCCTGTAGCTTGCTGGCCGTCTGCTGACCCTGGCCTGTTCTCCTGACTAGGACCCTGTAGCTTGCTGGCCGTCTGCTGACCCTGGCCTGTTCTCCTGACTAGGACCCTGTGCCTTGCTGGCCGTCTGCTGACCCTGGACTGTTCTCCTGACTATGACCCTGTGCTTTGCTGGCTGTCAGGAGAACAGGCCAGGGTCAGCAGATGGCCAGCAAGGTACAGGGTCATAGTCAGGAGAACAGGCCAGGGTCAGCAGACAGCCTGTACCTTGCTGTTAAGCATCACATGTTATTGTGCCATCTGTTAGGCTTTGCAGGAGGTGCTTAAGATGGATATATAGGAAAGACCAACCTTACAAACAAAATGGTAACCACCCCATTCTAGAACTGGCCTTTGAAGCAAGGAGCACATAGAAGGGCGAAGCATGGAGAAAAAAAAAAAAAAAAAAAAACACACAACAACCAAAAATTTCCAGCTCACTAGCCAGCCTACAACAAACCAAATTGTCCTCATATTTCCACATTTTGAAATATATGCGTAAGCTGCAGGGCCACGTCATGGCACCCTAGTATATTGCAGTCTTAACTCTATACATTTTGAAAGTCTCTAATGTTGAAGTACATATAAAATAAATGGATAGATTCAAAGAGGTTCACCTTTTTCAGAAAAAAATAATAAATACACATTTTTTTTGCAGGTAAAAAAAACGTGCAGTTAATATTTTTGTTGCAAAAGCCCGTCAGGCTGGGTTCACACATGTGAATTGGACGCATGTTACACTGCATCCAATTTCCAGAACATTTGAAAATATGTTCTTTTCAATGGTTCTGGTTCACATATGTGCGTTGCATCCGCAGTCCGCATTGCACAAAAAACGTGTGCGTTTTCTAGGCAGTGCAGTGCGAATTGCAGGCACATAATCTTCAATTGAAATGCATTTGATTCGCAGATGTGTTCTGTTGTGAACAAGAATTCTCTCTCTGGTCAGCTGATCCGCAGCTACAAAAGGAGAGGAACCCCTGAATGAATCATTTTTATCTTTGCAGGGAAACTGAAGCTGCAATTCGCACCGGACTAGTGTGAACCCAGCCTAAAGCAGTTCACCAGTGATCAGCAGATCGCTAATGCCATGCAGGTCTCCGGCAGATCAGTCAGTGTATAGGCTTGCATGAAGAAGCCGATACACGCTGGATGGAAGAATGCATGAACTACCAGAGTGCCGCAGTAATCCATTGAAAACTACAAGCCGATAGCTTCAAAGGCTGCCAGACCTTGTACTTTTCCACAGAGCACTGTGAATGAGTGATGCGAGGGGGGCTAAGCATGGCCATGTTTTTTTTTTTTCAAAAATGTGACAGCTAGTGGATGGAGAATATCCCCCGCTAACTGGCACAGCGGGGGCCTTGTTTCTGCCTCTCTCGGTAATGATCGGCGGGTCCGGTGGACATCGGGTCAGCCGGACCCCCCCCTGATTGGCTCCCAATGTGCCCAATCAAAGCAGCAGCTGGTCGCCGGTGGCGCCTGTATGTGATTCCACGTAGGAGAGCCGCTTCCCCGCAGTACATATATGTGGGGTGGTCGGAAAGTGATAGCAGCAAATGGCAGCTAAGGTGTCCAGTGCGTCCCCTCACCTCTTTGGCCCCCTCAGGTACTTTACAGGGACAATACAGGAAACCTGTACAGATACAAGAAAAAATAAAAAATTTAAGCAATTTATTGCACATGAAAATCAAAATTATGGAACAAAATATTTTTAAATATACAAAAAAAAAATATGTTCACAAGAAAAAGTAAACACAGTCTCACACTGGAGGGTGCTTATATATTATTTAAAAGGTACTTATATAGCGCTGTCAATTTACACAGCGCTTTAAATATACATTCACATCAGTCCCTACCCTCAAGGAGCTTACAATCTAATGTCCCTAACTCACATTCATACAGTAGGGCCAATTTAGACAGAAGTCAATTAACCTACCAGCATGTCTTATATATAAAAATAATCCCAAAATATAGAAAAGAAATCATTATAAAAAACAAGAAAATTGAAAATTGTATTATTGATCAGATTTTTCTTTCAGATGTCTGAAGCAGATCTGCTCCGGTTTTTAAAATCTCTGTATGCCATATTTGCATCATTTTTACAGTGGGGGATTCGGCCAAATGGTTCATGATCCTTAAAACACGAAGTAAACACTTCATCCACAGCCCTCTCTGCTGCCTCTCGGCTGATGTCTCTTACAGCCTGTATAGAACGAAGAGCTCGATCTCGGACACAAGCCTGTTTAAAGAAATTAGAAAGAGGGTTTAAATCCTGGGAATATCATATGCATATGTTCCTATGCTAGCTATACATATAACAATATGGTGATTTGATTAAAGAATGGGATCTTTCAGAAATCAATTGCACTTGATAGTCTTTTATCAGCAAGCAATCCTTTTTCCTGAAAAGTAACATATTGTTCCTAGTGAAAAATCCAGCCATAATTGAGATTCTTTTTTTTTTGATCCTCTGCTGGCGCTCCTGGCTCTACCTCCTCAGCGAGTGCCCTCATAGGAAGCCACTTCTTATGGAGGCACTGGTGTGGGCTCGGTCCTGAGCCGTGCTACCTGTGTACATAGACACAAACAGCGTGGCTCAGGCCCGCTCCCTCGCCACAGAAGACAATGGCTCCTGCTGCTCTCGGGTACAGCGCATTCAGGTAAATATAAGGGGGTGTGGGGAATCTTGTGGCACAGAAGGTTTTTTTACCTTACAGTGTTACTAAACCTAAAAACTTTTTTTTATCTCAATGCATTGTTTGCATAAGGGTAAAAAAACAATTTTCAGTTTCTCTGTGTGAAGGGGAAGAGAGGAGAGAAGAAATCAGCGATGTGCACGGCTTTATCTATTCTCCCCTTACTTCCGCTTCACACAGAACTCGAGTAGCAGGAGCCATTGGCACTTGCTGCTGTCAAATGCAATGAAGAGGAAGTGGGGGGGGGGGGGGGGGGGCCCCCAAGTCCCGCTGTGTAAGTTTATGGAGCCTGCAGACTACGCTCTCCCCATAGCGGCTGGCTGTGGTAGTCCCTAAGAAGCAGCCAATATCGCTGCTGGGAAACCCAGACGAGGAGGATCAGGGCCACTCTGTGCAATACCACTGCACAGAGCAGGTAAGTATAACATTTTTTTTTTTTTTTTTTTATTAAAATAACAAATCAAGTTTGACTTTAGTAACACTTTAATGCAGAGAATGCATTAAGGTAGAAACCTTAAGCCTTTAAAATCACTTTAAAAGTGATATAAAGGCTTGTTTATTTTTTATTTTTTAAAACAAACATATACTTCCCTCCACTGTGCAGCTTGTTTTGCACAGAGAGGCCCCGATCTTCCATTTCTCGGGTCCCACTGCAGCTCTCGTGGCTCCTTCCCGCATCAGAAAACCCCCTAGGAGAAGCTCTCCCCTGGGGGGGGGGGGGGGGGGGGGGGGTTACCATGCGGGTGCGCTCCTGAGTCCAGCATTTGCGTCCATAGACACAAATGCCGGACTCGGCCCCGCCCACCCGGCGCCTGCGTCATTGGATTTGATTGAAACTTTTTTCTATTAATTATATGTAAAATATCTTTGACATTATTCAATTTTCTGTATAGCCGATTGTCTAGCTTTGATTAGACGTTCTAAGCGACACAATCAGCTTCTTCCTGTTCTTCAGGGACAACCTTACTTCCTTATTTTTGAATTCTGCATGGGGGGGCCTCTCACTTCCTGAAAACGTTGTCCTTCTCTTCTACACACCCCTTCCTCCTCTCCTTTTTAGACAGACATGCCTAGACCTGCCCAGCCCCACCCCCATCCCTCCTCAGATCTCCTCCTGTCTTCACAGCCTTGTTTTGGACACAGTCACATGACAAGTCACAGCCCATTGATTTCAATGGCAAACGCTCCCAACTATGTGACTTTGAAAAAGGTGCCTGCACTACTTTGATGCGACTTTTGATGCAACTTTGATCCAGAGTGTAAAGTTGGATCAAAGCTGCACAGCTCTGGAGTCAAACTAGTGGAAACGTAGCCCAGGGCTAGAGTGTGACTTTGATCCAATGCTCTCTGGATCAAAGTCGCATCAAAGCATTGCAGGTACCTTTTCAAAGTCGCTGATTTTCAAAGTCGCATAGATGGGAGCGGGTACCATTAAAATCAATGAGCTGTTACTCGTCGTGCGACTTTGTCACCTGGTCGCATGACAGGTCACATTACCACTATTGCGACCACAAAGTTTAACGATTTAGAGTGCGACTTTGATGCAACTTTACACTCTCTGGATCAAAGTCACATCAAAGCATTGCAGGTACCTTTTTCAAAGTTGCATAAGTGGGACCGGGTGCCCCCGTGTCCATCTCCCTTCTCCTGTCCACAGCTATACTGTATACTTCAGCCAAAAAAATATCAATATCAATATAAAAAATGAATAGCCAATTAATTTAAAAGATACAAAATACCAATACCAGCATTTGCTTCTAGATTTAGCTTCACTCAGTAAGAAGCAGCACAGTGTTAAGGTCATCATCTTTCTCTACCAATAAGCATGCTTCTATTAGCACATGAACTGACCGACTCCCTGTACTGTTTTTTCCTTTCCATACTCCAGCTCTGCTATACATGGACTAGGGGATGACACCAGGTCAGATTTAGGTATTTACATGGCTTGCATTTAAATTAGGGTTGTCCCGATACCGATACTAGTATCGGTATCGGCACCGAGCAGAGCATTTGCCCAAGTACTTGTACTCGGGCAAATGCTCCCGATGCTTCACCCGATACCTGGACAGTCAGCAGTGATCGGCGCGTGGGGGAGTTGCAAGCTTCTCCCCCCGCAGCTTTCAGCGGCTTTAGTGACATACAGCGGTGATCGGTGCTTGTAACTCCCCCACACGCGATCACCGCTGACTGTCACCTCATCCTCCTCCAGTCCCCCTCCGTTGCTCTGTCCCCCATCCGTTGCGGCGTTCCGCTGTCCCCCTCTCCTTCTGTCCCTCTCTGTTGTGTGAATTTACAGAGTCAGCTGACTCTGTTCATTCACATAACTGAAACATTGTAACCTCCTGTGATTACGATGTGTCAGTTTATGAATGGAGAGGAGCCGCTGTCTTCTCTCCATTCATTCTCAGTGCAGCTGAGGCTGCAGAGAAAGGGACTGGGAAATCTCTATCCTCTGTCTCTTTCTCTGTCTCAAAGGGGAGATATCAGAGGTCTGTTAAGACCCCTGATATCTCACCAAAGCCCCCCAACAGGGCTGATAAAAAACAAAAAAAAAAACAAAAAAAAAACAAACAAAAAAAACACATATTGCAATAAAGAATACAAAAAATATTATTGTAAAACATAATAAAACGTAAATTAAAAAAAAAAAACAAAAAAAACAAAAAAAACACCCCACACAGACACTGTTCACCCCCCCCCCTAAAAAAAAAATTAATAAAAAAACACTGTCACGTGACATTAAAAAAAAAAAAAAAAAAAAAAAGTATCGGTAATCCGTATCGGCGAGTACTTGAAAAAAAAGTATCGGTACTTGTACTCGGTCCTAAAAAAGTGGTATCGGGACAACCCTAATTTAAATATGTATTAATAACTGAGGAGCTGCATTAAAGCAGTATTGAACCCAGAACAAAAAATCTGATTTTGCCAGGTACCTGCTCTCACATCGGTTCTGGTTGCCTTAGGCGGTTGGAAGCTGAAGCTCTCCCTCCCGAAGGCTTCTGTGACGACAGGTCCTAGAAGACTTCAGGCCCAGTCACAGAGTGCAGCCCCGCTTGCGCATGAGCAGTGATCACCTGGCTATGAAGCTGCAAGCTGTCACAGCTGGGTGGCCGTAGTAGAGATGCCAGTGCCGCCAAGGGAGGACAACGGGGAAACAAAGCGCGGGCAAGTGCACCGCTGGACCGTGGGACAGGCGAGTGGCTGTTTATTAAAAGTCAACAGCTACACTTTTTGTAGCTGCTGACTTTAAACAAAAATACGACTGGAACTCCGCTTTGAGTTCAGTCTTCATTCAACATATCTGTTATATAGTTACCATAATCAGTAATGTAAATTGTTCTTATTGGTAGGCTTGGAGTATTCATTTCCACCAGCATTCTCCAAAGAACAGTCCAGAAAAAGGTTACAAGATGGAATTTCTGCAATCCATTAAAGAATATCTGGCATAGATCCCAGTAGGCAATTCCAGATACACAGAGGTGATGGTAAACAGGACCTCTAATTTAGTCATGGTATTCTGATGGATCAGACTGGCAATCCCTATTAAAAGTAGAAGTGATTACTAGTACTAAATACAAATATTTATTACTTTTACCGCTACTTACTACTTTTCAAACTGTTAATATTGAATTGGGACTATATTTTAATTTTTTTTGTATTGGAACCCCGCTTCTAAACTGTCTGGAGCTTTTATCATCTTATCATAATTACATTCCAAACCATTTTATTAGGCCACTATAGGTAGTATGGGTGGGTACAAAATATAGACAAAACATATTGTTCACATACCTGATGATGCTGTTTAAATCCAAAATTAAATCGGCTAATCTCATTGCTTATGGAACAGTCTCCACTAAGGTTAGCAGCTCTGATCTATATAAAAACAGAGAAGACAAATACGGTATTTGCAAAAGCAACTGCGGCTAATTTACAAAAAAACTGAAGCACAGCAAACAGAAATAAAAAACTGAGGCACAAGCCAGTAGCAGCCAGGTTTCAAATAAATCCGATTTCTATGAGCATCTGCAACGATTTTCCCTGCTTGAGCTTTTTAACATGAGCCCTTTTGTCTTGCATCTAAACAATAAAGCTTGTTTGATTTAAAGAACAAATATTCACTTTTCATGGCACATTAAACCTGTATTGAGAACATATGTAGGCTGCCATTGCTGACCTCGTCCAGAAAATGCTGGAACCTGGATGACATGCTTATCCAATGGCTTCAATGTTCTCTCAGTCCATGACCTATTATGCAAATCAATGGATCTGACTTCACTTGCTGCATACTTGTCCTTGGTCAGTGACACAGAAAGTACTGAAGCCAGAGACAGCCATGCCGAAGTGGGTTCAGGTTGCACAACTGTGATATTAAAACTATAGGTGGAGCCCACTGGGTGCTTTTTAGCTCTCTCAAGAATGTCTCCTTGTGACAACATCTCCTTGTTATATTCCCTGGCTCTATTCTTACTCCATTCAGAATTTTTTTGCATTATCTATACATTAAATAAACTAACACTGCAGCAGGATCTGGTTGGTTTTACTTTCCAGTAACTAGCAAACACTGATATATCAGCTTTGCCTGGAATGGCCTATTAGAATGGAAATATGGTAAATGCCATGGCTAACCTATGTGCATGCTTCAGAATGGTCATCCAGACTGTAGCTTCAATACATAGGGACTCACTAATCCAGAACACATGGGTCAGACTTTTTACACATCACTGGCTGTAGTCTCATTCTACAACCCCTGGCAAAAAGTATGGAATTGCCAATTCAATGAGAAAGAGAGAGAGCTGTAGTCAATTGCAACTGTTTTTGCAGATCAAGCAGAGGAATAAAATATGGAATCACTCAATTTTGTTGAAAATTTCATGGACTCATGAAAAAATAAACAACAACAACAACAACACTTTAGTACAGCACTAGTACTGTGTCGCACCACCTCTGGCTTTTATAACAGCTTGAATTCTCTGGGGCATGGATTTATCAACAAACGGTATTCTTCATCAATCCGGCTCCAACTTTCTCTTATTGCAGTTGCCAGATCGGCTTTGCATGTTGGAGTCTTGTCATGGATCATTTTCATTTATTTCCACCATAGATTTTCAATTGGATTGAGGTCCAGACTATTTTTAGGCCATGCCATTAATATTATAGGTCTTTCTTGAAGGAACGTTTTCACAGCTTTTGCCCTATAGCAAGATGCATTATCATCCTGAAAAATGATGACATTATCACCAAACATCCTTTCAAATGATGGAAGAAAAGTGTCCAAAATCTCAATATAAAAACGTAGTCATTAAATCTTCAATAAATGCATGTCATCTCCCCCATACCTTTACCTGACATGCAACCCCATAGCAAGAATTGTGGAAATTTACATGTTTTCTTCAGGCAGTCGACTTCATACATTTCATTGGAACGGCACCAAAACAAAAGTTTCAGCATTATCACCCTGCCCCAAGGCAGATTCAGGATTCATCACTGAATATCACTTTCATCCAGTCATCCACAGTCCATGATTGCTTTTCTTTAGCCCGCTCTAACCTTGTTTTTTTTCTGTTTAGGTGTTGATGGTTTTTCGTTTGGCTTTTCTGTATGTAAATCCCATTTTCTTTAGGCGATGTCTTACAGTTCGGTCACAGACATTGACTCCAGTTTCTGAACATTTGTTCCTCATTTGCTTTGTTGTGCATTTTCTGTTTTCAAGGCAAATTGCTTTAGGTTTTCTGTCTTGATGATTTGAGGTCTTCCTTGGGCTACTGGTACGCCTCCCTTTAACAACCTTTCCATTTGACTTGTACTTGGTTGAGATTTTAGACAACGCTGACAGGGAACAACCAACATCTTTTGCAACATTCCGTGATGATTTACCTTCTTGAAGAAGTTTTGCTGCAGACTGCAGACATAATACGATGCAGATGTTTGTTTTAGAACTGCAAAAGTACATGGTGATTCCATAATATTTTCCTCAGAATTTAGTGATTCTACATTTTTTTTCTCCTACTTGATTTGCAAAAACAGGTACAATTGACTACAGTTTTCTTATTTTTTGGGTGTTTCTTAAAGCCAGAAGGTTGGAATGTTGAATGAAAATAGCTTTGAGGCATGTCTGCGATTAGTTTTTTCTACACCATTAAACAATTGAATGAACATTTTCCAAGAGTGGCGATTCCATACTTTTTTTTACAGGGGTTGTAGGTTAGTGACTAAGTAGGGTAGAGGGAGCTGACAAATGGAAAGTATACACATTTAAAAATTCATAAAAAGTCAGGAGTGGCAGCTACCATATTTCTATGGTCACAGGCTCCCTTTAGAAGAGAAGTCTTAATAATCACGAACACCTTTGTGAGCGATATTGGTGTGAGATATGTTCCCCCATGGTGTGCTTTTGTTGTAGTTTGACAGTACTGCTTTGTGATACATGCAAAAACAATATACACTACATTTACTCACTTTGTCTCCTTTTTAAATTGTATCCAAATTGTGATCATACTTATGATCTTTTCAATGGGAAAAAGAAAAGAAAAAAAAAAAAAAAAGAAGGAAAGAAAAAAGAAGGAAAGAAAAAAGAAGGAAAGAAAAAAGGAGGAAAGAAAAAAGAAGGAAAGAAAAAAGAAGGAAAGAAAAAAGAAGGAAAGAAAAAAGAAGGAAAGAAAAAAGAAGGAAAGAAAAAAGAAGAAGAACTGCATTCACTATAACCCTACTGGAAACTATTACAATATTCCCTATATTGATGCGTCCTTTTTAACCACTTACCAACCGGCCCATAGCCGAATGACGGCTGCAGGGCGGTTGGATAACTCTGGGAGGACGTACTATGACGTCCTCCCAGAATTCCCCTCTCGCGCGCCCCCTGGGGCGCGCACCCGAACACATCCGTGACCGCTGATCGCGGCCGTTTACCATGTGATCGCGCCGTCAAATGACGGCGCGATCACATGTAAACAGACCGGCGTCATCTGTTGACGCCGGTTCCTCTCCTCCCCTCCTGTGTACCGATCGGTACACAGTGAGCGGGGAGGGAGATGGATGGATGGCTGCAGCGCTGTGGGCTGGATGTGTAGTGCCCACAGCGCTGCACAGAGACATCCAGCCATCCATCCATCCATCCATCCATCCCTCACTACTATGCAATGCTGTGCAATACTCTGCAATACCCCCACAACACTCTGCAATGCTGTGCAATACTCTGCCATGCCCCCGCCATACTCTGCCATGCCCCCGCCATGCCCCCGCCATGCTCAGCTGTACTCGGCCTCTGTATGTGGCCAGGCTGTGGAAGTCTCACACATGTGGTATCGCCGTACTCAGGAGGAGTAGGAGAACCTATTTTGGGGTGTCATTTTTGGTATGTACATGTTATGTGGTAAAAATATAGTATAAATGGACAAAAAAAAAAAAAAAAAAAAAAAAAAAAAAAGCGTTTTAACCACTTCCCGCCCGCCAGCCGTCATACAACGTCCTTGACTTTGTGCGGGGATATCTGAATGATGGTTGCAGCTACAGGCATCATTCAGATATCAGCTTTTTCAGTCGGCGATTCCCTACACCATGAGAACGATCATAGCAGCTGTTCCACTGCTTGATCATTCTTACGGGAGGCGAGAGGAGATGTCCCCCCCTCCCGCGCTTCTACCGACTCACTGCTACGATCGAAGTCAGGATCATTTTTTTTTTTATAATTTCAGGCTTCCCAACCTAGAGGTGAGATGTGGGGTCTTATTGACCCCATATCTCACTGTAAAGAGGACCTGTCATGCCATATTCCTATTACAAGGATGTTTATATTCCTTGTAATAGGAATAAAAGTGGTCCAAATTTTTTTTTTTTTTGAAAAAAGCATCAAACTAAAATAAATAAAGTAAAATGAATAAAAAAAAAAAAAAAAAAAAAAATTTTTAAAGCACCCCTGTCCCTGTGTGCTCGCATGCAGAAGCGAACGCATACGTAAGTCCCGCCCACATATGAAAACGGTGTTCAAACCACACATGTGAGGTATCGCTGCGATCGGTAGAGCGAGAGCAATAATTTCGGCCCTAGACCTCCTCTGTAACTCAAAACATGTAACCAGTAAAACATTTTAAAGCGTCGCCTATGGGGATTTTTGAGTAGCAAAGTTTGGCGCCATTCCACAAGTGCATGCAATTTTGAAAGGTGACATGTTGGGTATCCATTTACTCGGCGTAACTTCATCTTTCACATTATGTAAAAACATTAGGCTAACTTTACTGTTTTGGTTTTTGTAAAGCACAAAACTGTTTTTTTCCAAAAAAACGCGCTAAAAAAAAATTGCTGCGCAAATACCGTGCGAGATAAAAAGTTGCAACGACCGCCATTGTATTCTCTAGGGTCTTTGCTAAAAAAACATATATAATGTTTTGGGGTTCTATGTAATTTTCTGCTAATAAATGATGATTTTTACATGTAGGAGAGAAATGTCAGAATTGGCCTGGGCACTCCAGAACGCCTGAAGGTGCTCCCCTGCATGTTGGGCCTCTGTATGTGGCCACGCTGTGTAAAAGTCTCACACATGTGGTATCGCCATACTCGGGAGTAATAGCAGAATGTGTTTTGGGGTGTAATTTGTGGTATGCATATGCTGTGTGTGAGAAATAACCTGCTAATATGACAATTTTGTGGGAAAAAAAAAAAAAAGTAAAAAAAAAAAAAACCTTGATTTTGCAAAGAATTGTGGGAAAAAAATGACAACTTCAAAAAACTCACCATGCATCTTTCTAAATACCTTGGAATGTCTTCTTTCCAAAAAGGGGTCATTTGGGGGGTATTTGTACTTTTCTGGAATGTTAGGGTCTCAAGAAATTAGATAGGCCGTCAGTACTTCAGGTGTGATCAATTTATAGATATTCGCACCATAGCTTTTGGACTCTATAACTTTCACAAAGACCAAATAATATCCACCGATTTGGGTTAATTTTACCAAAGATATGTAGCGGTATAAATTTTGGCCAAAATATATGAAGAAAAATTACTAATTTGCAAAATATTATAACAGAAATGAAGAAAAATGTATTTTTTTACAGATTTTTCGGTCTTTTTTCTTTTACGGCGCAAAAAATAAAGAACCCAGCGGTGATTAAATACCACCAAAAGAAAGCTCCATTTGTGTGAAAAAAAGGACAACAATTTCATATACAGTGTTGCATGAGTAATTGTCATTCAAAATGTGAGAGCACCAAAAGCTGAAAATTGGTCTGGTTAGGAAGGGGGTTTAAGTGCCCAGTTGTCAAGTGGTTAATTTTCGCTCTAGCACAATATCAAACAATGGGATTTTACCTGGGAAGATTTGTGTGGCCATTTTTTCCCCAAAACGTAAATTATCAGTGTTGAAGAATTGGACTGAGAATGGTGTGTGCACCCCTGTTACATTATTTGTATTAATTTAACTCATGTACTTTCTATAAAGGATCACTGCTTGGAACAGCAGACAATATTGATCAGCAACTAGCAACAATTTTATTAATCCAATATGGAGTCTCAAATAATTACAATTATGCAGGCTCATACCAGAGCAGTCAGTTTTTTTTCGTGCAACTTTCTGGATTGCATGAAAAAAAAAAAAAAAAAAAAGCTGTAGTGTCTACCCAGCTAAATGTTGGGTCAATACAATGAAATTATAACGCCACAATTTTCTTGTTATCAGAAGATTTCCCTTAAATGTTCAGTGATGGAAGAACGCATACCTCGGAGCAGGCTAAGTGCCGTACATTGTTAAACCAGTCAACATGGGCACGACAGTGATCAAAAGCATGAATCAACTCATGTGTAACCACTCTGTTCATATGGGCTTGGCTTTGTATATTATTCTGACACAACACGATCTGTATGGGAAGAAAATAAAAAGGTTAATTACATGTTTTTGGGTATGAAATGATTTTCAGTAAAAGTGTTTAAACAAAGATTTAAAGTGGAACTTAAACCATCGATTTAGGAGTTTCCATAAAACAATTACATTCCTGGCATGGCGGGAATGTAACTGTCACATGGGTTGGGCATTCAACCAAACTATCAAATGGCTGGTGTCAACTGGTCACATGTGCAGCATCATGACAGTTGAAGATCAAACAGAGGCCAAGATGGTAACTTCCTTACCTGAAAATGATAGGAGGGTTTAGTTCGACTTTAATATGATGCAAGCACGTAATAAAGCAGTGTTCAACAAGTAATCCTTACTCCCGTTTTGAAACCTGTCATATTGGTCTACTACATTCAGGGAATTAACCCCACCAATCTCTCTTTCCCAGCTACATTCAAGTAATACCATGAATTATAACAGTTAGTATTCTTATGTCAGTTCTCATCTGAATTGTCAAGCTGCTAAATAGTTGGTGTCATAACTGATTACATGTGCAGCACATTGGCGACTGTAGATCAAACAAAGGCAAAGATAGCAGCTTCCTTGGCTGTAAAGGCTAGGGGGGTTTAATTACGCTTTAAGGCTGGCTTTACATCTGTAGCTTCCTGAATCAACAGCACACAATTTACTTGAATTGACACCTTAATGCATATTCATTTCAATGCACCACAACACATGGAAACAAAATGGTGAATGTCCATTTTTTAGTGCATTGTGGTGCACTGGAAGTCAATTCTATATACAGTTGTGCTCAAAAGTTAACATACCCTGGCAGAATTTGATTTCTTGGCCATTTTTCAGATAATATGAATGATAACACAAACATCTTTCACTCATGGTTAGTGTTTGGCTGAAGCCATTAATTATCAATCAACTGTGTTTACTCTTGTTAAATCGTAAAGAAACTACCCAAATGACCCTGATCAAAAGTTTACATACCCTGGTGATTTTGGCCTGATGACATGCACACAAGTGGACACAAAAGGGTTTGAATGGCTATTAAAAGATAACCATCCTCACCTGTGATCTGTTTGCTTATAATTAGTGTGTGTATATAAAAGGTCAATGAGCTTCTGGACTCCTGGCAGACCCTTGCATCTTTCATCCAGTGCTGCACTGAAGTTTCTGGATTCTGAGTCATTGGGAAAGCAAAATTGTCAAAGGATCTGCGGGAAAAGGTAGCTGAACTGTATAAAACAGGAAAAAAGGGACATAAAAAGATATCCAAGGAATTGAGAATGCCAATCAGCAGTGTTCAAACTCTAATCAAGAAGTGGAAAATGAGGGGTTCTGTTGAAACCAAACCACGGTCAGGTAGACCAACTAAAATTTCAGCCACAACTGCCAGGAAAATTATTTGGGATACAAAGAAAACCCCACAAATAACTTCAGGTGAAATACAGGACTCTTTGAAAACATGTGGTGTGTCTGTTTCAAGATGCACAATAAGGAGGCACATAGCTGAGTCGCCAGAAGAAAGCCATTACTACGCAAATGCCACAAAGTATCCCGCTTACGATATGCCAAACAGCACTGAGACAAGCCTCAAACCTTCTGGCACAAAGTCATTTGGAGTGATGAGACCAAAATTAAGCTTTTCGGCCACAACCATAAACGCTACATTTGGAGAAGAGTCAACAAGGCCTATGATGAAAGGTACACCATTCCTACTGTGAAACATGGAGGTGGATCGCTGATGTTTTGGGGATGTGTGAGCTACAAAGGCACAGGAAATTTGGTCAAAATTGATGGCAAGATGAGTGCAGTATGTTATCAAAAAATACTGGAGGAACATTTGCATTCATCAGTCAGAAATCTGCGAATGGGATGTACTTGAAATTCCAACATGACAATGATTCAAAACACAAGGCCAAGTCGACCTGTCATTGGCTACAGCAGAATAAAGTGAAGGTTCTGGAGTGGCCATCTCAGTCTCCTGACCTCAATATCATTGAGCCACTCTGGAGATCTCAAACGTGCAGTTCATGCAAGACAGCACAAGAATTTACAGGAACTGGAGGCTTTTTGCCAAGAGGAATGGGCAGCTTTACCATCTGAGAAGATAAAGAGCCTCATCCACAAATACCACAAAAGACTTCAAGCTGTCATTGATGTTAAAGGTGGTAATACACGGTATTACTGGGGTATGTAAACTTTTTTGATCAGGGTCATTTGGGTAGTTTATGTTGCCATTAGGATTTAAAAAGAGTAAACACAGTTGATTGATAATAATTGGCTTCAGCCAAACACTAACCATGAGTGAAAGAAAAGTTTTTGTTTTATTCATATTCTCTGAAAAATGGCCAAGAAATCATAAATTCTGCCAGGGTGTGTAAACTTATGAGCACAACTGTAAATGGGCAAACTTAAAGTGAATGTTAAGTAAAAAAATAAATAAAACACCACACATATGCCTCCTTTAGCCACCCTTACAGCGACCAGATCACTAATCAGGAGAGCTGTGCTGACAGAAGAAAAAAGCCTGACTCCTCAATCAAGGAAGCCTGAGGAAGTCAGTAAAGGGGAAAAGATCAGAGCCAGGGAAATGACAGCCAACACCATTGACTGTTCTGTTTGCTTTATTTTTATTTTTTTCTCTTTTTGTACACAGCTTACATGGTTCAGGTCCTCTTTAAATGTTTTTTGATCAATGGATTATGATATACATGGCTTTTTAGGATATGCCCAGGGTTCTTCTTTATTACAACAAGTTTGTAGGCATGTGTTCCAAGACTTGCAGAAGGAAGTTAGAAGAAAATCCGTGACAAATGTCACAATGGCTGTACAACACTTTTCATTGGATAAAAATGGGTTTACGAGAAGGGAAAACTGTATAAATATTTGCCAAGTGCCTGTATCAGATGAGGTGCAACTATTTTCTCACATTTCCTGGTTACATGATTGCTATTTTAAAAAGGAAATTAAGGTTTAATATGTTCACTTACTTCAGAAGTATCTGCATCAAAACCTCCACTTACTGATCCTTGGCAGTCTTCACAAGCAAAATGTCTGTCCTTGGAAACTGCGCTGAAAAGTGTAATACAATTGGTTATTATTATTCAGGTTTTATATAGCGCCAACAGTTTGCGCAGCGCTTTACAACATGAGGGCAGAAATTACAGTTACATTACAATTTGGTACAAGAGGAATCAGAGGGCCCTGCTCGTTAGAGCTTACAATCTAAAAAGGAAGGGTCAATTGATACAAAAGGTAATAGCTGTGGGGGGGGGGGGATGAGCTGATGGAGGAAGTAAAACAGTGTTAGTTAGAAGCAGGATAGGCTTCTTTGAAGAGAAGGGTTTTCGGGAATTGCCTAAAGATGGATAGATTAGGGGACAGTCGGACAGATCAGGGTAGGGAGTTCCAAAGGATGGGAGAAGCTCTGGAGAAATCCTGGAGGAGAGCATGGGAGGAGGTGACAAGGGAGCTAGAGAGCAGGAGGTCTTGGGATGACCGAAAAGAGCGGCTTGGTTGGTATCTTGGGACTAGGTTAGTGATGTAGCTGGGGGCAGAGTTATGGATGGCTTTGTAAATTATTGTTAGTACTTTGAATTGTATTCGTTGGGTGAGTGGAAGCCAGTGGAGGGATTGGCAGAGAGGGGTGGAGGACACTGAATGGTTGGTAAGGTGGATGAGTCTTGCAGTGGCATTCATTATGGACTGAAGGGAGGATAGTCTATGTAAAGGTAATCCAATGAGGAGGGAGTTGCAGTAGTCGAGGTAAGAGATAATAGGGAGTGAATTAGAAGCTTGGTGGTGTCATTAGTTAAAAAGGGAGGTATTCTGGAAATGTTGCGGAGGCTAAGATCACAGAAGAAGAAAAAGAAAGAAGAAAAAGAAGTTATGAGAACTTTTCTGTGATCTTGTGGAATATGAAGTTTCCTAGGCTCTATTCAAGTAGCTATTAGCAGAGCTATAGGTTTTAGAACATTTTTCCATGAGCAGATTTGGAAGTGCTAAACCTGTTATTCTCATACATGATATGACCTCTTCATTTAGATTCAGTACATTTTCTATAGTATAATTATGAATTTTACAGATACACACTAAATGTAGTAACCCTTTATTACAATGGGATATGAATGAACCCAACTGTTTTTTTTTCAAGCCTTATTAAAACACAATTAGCATTATTTGATCATACTGCAAGTGGCAATAAAGCTCACTTAGCTATAGTTATAAGCAATATAAAATGGCCATTTTAATAAATGATGATTTGTGATACATTAGTGCTTATCACAGTTTTTGGTGAGGTTATTAAATCAAGTCTTATTGATCCATGACAGTTTTACCCCCCATTTGTGTATTTAACTTAAGAGACTTACCAGCCAGATTGTTTCATGGCATCTAAAAGTAACTTGGCATATGGACCTAATGAACAACAAAAATAATATCTAAATATACGACATAATATGCAGTATTCTACCAGTACTGACTGTGTAATAGGTAAATGTAAAGGGGTCTTTCCTTACAGAACTTAAAACTCAGAGCTTGATGGAGGTTCCGGATCAATCAAATAATTGCTGTAGTGTGGCAGATTTCTACTGCCTAGTGGAGACCGAACAGGTACAAGGATAACTAGCTTGTCTAGATTGAAAGGATACAAGCACCAAGCCACAGGACTTCTGCTCCATTCATACTAGTGCAACTTGTCATGTGACTTCGGACACAAAATATAGTAGCCCGTTGATTTCAATACCACCCGTTCCAATCTATGCAACTTGAAGTCACAGCACTACTTTGATACAACTTTCTTGCGACTTGAGTGCCAGACAGTGTACAATTTGTTCAGATTAACCACATCAGCCCCAGATTTTACCCCCTTCCTGACCAGAGCACTTTTTACAATTTGGCACTGCGTCGCTTTAACTGACAATTGCGCAGTTGTTTTACGCTGTACCCAAACAAAATTTGTGCACTTTTTTCCCCCACAAATAGAGCTTTCTTTTGGTGGTATTTGATCACCTCAGCAGTTTTTATTTTTTTGCGCTATAAACAAAAAAAAAAAAAAAAAAAAAAACACAATATTGTTTACTTTTTGCTATAATAAATACATTTTTTTTAAACAATTTTTTTCATAATTTTAATCATTTTAGGCCAATATATATTCTACATATTTTTGGTAAAAATTAAATAAATAAAATAAATCACAATAAGCATATATTGATTGGTTTGCACAAAAGTTATAGTGTCTACAAACTATGGGAAGGATTCATGGCATTTTTATTTTTTCTTTACTAATAATGGCGGTGATCTGCGATTTTTAGCGGTACTGCGACATTGCCACAGACAGATCGGAGACTTTTGACACTTTTTTGAGACCATTGGGATTGATAGAGCGATCAGTGCTATAAAAATGCACTAATTACTGAGTAAATGTCACTGGCAGGGAAGGGGTTAACACTAGGGGGCGATCAAGGGGTTAATTGTGTGTTCTAATTGTATGGGGATAGGATTGACTAGGAGAGAAGACATATCGTTTTTCCTACTTAGTAGGAACAAATGATATGTCTCCTCTTTGCTGACAACACAGGGATTTGTGTGTATATATTATATACACACACACACACACACACACATCCCTGTGCTGGTGCTCGATCATGCGTGGCCGGCGTATCCTACTTCCAGCAGGATAATGCACCATGTCACAAAAGCTCAAATCATTTCAAACTGGTTTCTTGAACATGACAATGAGTTCACTGCACTCCAATGGCCTCCACACTCACCAGGTCTCAATCCAATAAAGAGAAAAGTAACAACGTTGGCGCCGCAGAGAGGAGAGGGAGAGGAGCGAGGCTTTGTGCGCCCGCATCGCTGGACCGTAGAACAGGTGAGTGTCTTATTATTAAAAGTCAGCAGCTATGCTTTTTGTAGCTGCTGACTTTAAAATGGGTGCAACTCCGCTTTAATGTGAAAAACCCTGAGGGTTTACAACCCCTTTAACTGGGACACCAAAACCTGGCAGGTGTCCTAATCTCTCTGTACTCCATCCAACAATTTGGCTTCAAATCTACTTTTAAAAAAAAAAATTTCCCTGATTTCCTGTCTGGTGATCAGGACAGGAAGTGAGGAGAAATCTCTCTAACAGGGGGCAGTATACACCTGATGATGACTCTAACCCTTCCCTGCTCTATTGAAAACTAAGAGAATGTATGTGTGGGTACAGACGTGAAGAATATATAGAATATTATGCTGGAAGTCCCATACTTGTCTCCATAGTAACATTGAGCATGTTGTGACACGTGGACATGGCTGGACGGTGTGCCTCCTCCTTGTTCTCCCAGCTCTGCCTCTCTGGGATCACAGGGTACCCGTGATCTGCATCTGCCGACCGGCCTTCTTCCATGGGGCCCCCTCTGTCACCTTTACAGCTATCTCATGTCCCCATCTTGTCAGGGGGCCGCCATGATGATACGTCACTGGAAGCGGCCCTGGCGAGTGCTTTTACGTCATCGGGTCCATAGCAGCCATCTTTCATATGGGAAGAAAGGGAACCGTAAAAGACAGATGTAATAATTATTAATGCGCCGGTGTTCTGTCAAAATCTCCAATCTATCAAAAACACCTGGTGTATTGTCTAACAGATAATTCTTCAGTACAAGAAAAAAAAAACGAGATGTCTGCGCTGCTGGGGCCCTCTCACTCCTCCAGCTTCCGGGTGTCGGGTGAAACATCTCCATGGTGACGGTGGTGACGCAAGGCACGCTGGGAAGTCGTGTATGGGAAGTGAGGAGCGGTAGCTGCAGGTAGGTGAGATCAATGCATGGCTCATGTTGGGTTCGGGGTGATATGAACACCCAGACAGGAGGGAAATGGGGGGACCCCTAAGAAAATGATAAGAGCTTGCCTGCCTTAAGTAATGGCTATCAGCAGTGTCCTGCATGGGAGAAGAGGAGTGCAATCCTCCATCCATGCAGCCAGCATGCTCTGCACTGCTATATTGAGGATGAGATTCACTTATTTACTAAAGCTGGAGAGTGCAAAATCAGGCTCACTTCTGCATAGGAACTAATCAGCTTCCAGGTTTTATTACCAAAGCTTAATTCAACAAGCTGAGGTAAGAAGCTCATTGGTTTCTATGTAGAAGGGAGCCTGATTTTACACTCTCCAGCTTTAGTAAATAAACCCCATTGAGTCACAATGTTATGTGAAATTAAAGCTAAAAGCTTTCCACATACATCTGTCTTCCCATCCACAACAATATGCTGTACGTATGACTGAGGGCTTAAGCCCCTTTCTCACCAGCGGACCAAGCGGGTCCGCCTGTCTGATTTTCAGGCGGACCCGATCAGACCACCCATTCTCCTCTATGGGGTGGTGCATGTCGGTGGACATGTGTCCGCTGACATCCAATCCGACAAAATCCGCTGAAAACAGAGGTATGGCGAGCAGATCGGATGGAAAAGGACATGCAGTTCATTTCCATCCGACCACCCCATAGAGGAGAGCGAGACTGTGTCCGTGTCCGCTCTGCATAACAGAGCGGACACAGACTTTTCATTCCCCCACTCAGCAGAGAGATCCCCCGCTGAACAGACGGATTCCGCTCCATGTAAAAGGGGTGTTAGATACTTTTGCCAAACAAAAACAACAAAAAGTCGTATCTACTAGCAAATTCTTATATTCTGCACACTGACTGCGACATATGTATAGTAGTGTATATTCCTGGCATCTTAAAGTGGAACTAAACCCCCCTATCCTTTACAGCCAAGGAAGCTGTCTCTTAGCCTTTGTTTGATCTGTAGTTGTCATGGTACTGCACATGTGATCAGTTATGACACTAGTCGTTTGACTTGACAGTTTGGTTGTGCACAAGCAAATGCGACAGTTATTATTCACAGCATACCTTCAATGCAAATATTTTGGGTAGCAAATTGGAACTAAACCCACTGATTTCAAATGGAACTTAAAGTGATTGTAAATGATCACCTTGTAAAACAACTCATTCAGTTTGAAATAGAAATTAAAAGGCTAAACATTTTTGTATAGATATAAAAAAAAAAAAAAAAACATTAAAAATACCTTTTTTCCATTTTTTTTTTTATAAATGATCACATTCTCTCTGTTCTCAGGTGCATAGGAGCTGGAGAGAGGAGAAGGTGCAGCACACTGAGCTTTCCAGTGAATGGCTGTGCAGCAGGGGCATTTCAAGACAGGACTGATAATTGGAGGAGAGTACACTGAGTTCCCAGCATAGCTAGAGAACTGACCACGATGTGCTCTCATGTCTAGTGTGGTCAGTTTTTAATAGGAAAGCAGAGGGACTAGCAGGAACACCAGAGATTTCACATAAAATAAACAATACAAAGAGAAAAGAATACTTTCACCTTCAAGTACATGGTACAGCGCGCACATATCAGGAATATGAAGTGTTTGGGGTAACAACACTTTAATTCAGAAAATGAAGTCCTGATAGATCCCTTAAGGCTGGCCACTTTTGCAGGTATATCTATGTAAAACATTCAAGATAAGTGCCTATACTGTTTAAAATCCAGTAATGCACAGTCTCGGCCTGCTCTGCACATGCTCATTTGCTCTCTATTCTCAGCACTGTGCCTAAAATTAGATCCACTGGAGGCTGATCAGCTGACAGCTTTGAGATCAAAGCTGGCCATACACCTATAGATTATCTGCAGATTTTCTATGGTTAGATGGAAAAAGTTGGAGATTCCTCCATCCACACAGTTTAGCAAACATGGAGAAGTCTGTTGCACTTTTTCCATCTAACCATAGAAAATCTGCAGATAATCTATAGGTGTATGGCCAGCTTTACTGTTGCTGAAGGGGGAAGAAAGCAACAGGAATGACAAAGACTGTGCCAATGAAACAGATAAGGGAAGGTGAAAAGGAAAGCAGAAGATGTGACGGGTCAAGCTCTGCTGTTACAGAGACACAAAAGAGTTAAACATTAAGGATGGCTCAGGCGTGTTCGCAGCTCCACATGCCCGAGCCCACCAGGAAGCTCACACTGCGCAGCTTTAATCATAGGCAGTGAGACGTTTTCTGATCAGCAGCTGCAAAGATCAGGAAATGTCTCACTGCCTGTGATTAGCGCTGCGCAGTGTGAGCTTCCTGGCGGGCTCGGGCATGTGGAGCTGCGAACACGCCTGAGCCCATCATTATTAAACATACAAGGATAGTGTCTTAGGCTTCACTCACCCCTAATCGTTCTTCCATAATTGCCGCAAACGCATTTGGGATTCAATTATTTCTTAATGGAACCCCAAACGCAGGGCGATTTTGCTGGGGCTGAAGAGCGACAAATCACACTACAATCACGGCATTGTAAATGCTCCTGGCTCTGTGGCTAGATTTGGTGCATGAGCTTCTTTTGGAGCGGAGGGAGGCCCATTCAAATGATTGATGCCGCTCCAAAAACGCTCAAGCAAAAAAAAAACAAGCGGCTGCAGATCACTCAGGTGTGAATGGAGCCTTATCTCCCTGGTATTCTCTCCTTTCCCTTTAGTCAGCATTGTTATGCTTCTGCCAGCCTTCCTCTCTATCTGAGCCAAGACTTACAATCAAGCTTGGGAAGTGCTCATATTTTATCTGAAAAGGTGACATGTAGTTTTTGAGATATAGGAGAGGGGGGTTACTAGGAAGTGATTGGTTTGAGCTTCAACAAAATGGCAGCCTCCAGCAGGAAGAAACAGGAGCAACGCTGGAGGTTGTTTACAGCACACACTGTTTTTGGTAGAATGATTATTCATATGGAATGTATGTGCTTTAAAAAAAAAAAAAAAAGAACATTCATTTTTATCAAACTGTTATGGGTAAAGTTCAGTTTTAACTGTTTCCAAAACAGTTAAACTGAAACTAAACCCTCCCATTCATTTCAGCCTAGCTTCTGTTTGATCTGCAACTGCCAAGGTGCTGCACGTGTGATGATCAGTTATGACAGCAGCCATTTGGTGGTTTAACAGTTGGAGACACAGGCAAATGTGACAGTTGCATTCCCGGCATGTCTGGAATGTAACTGTTTTTTTTAAACAGTTCCATTATAAATTCAAAGCATACCTTGATGTATAAATGTTACAGTTACTAGTGTGCTCATGTCAGCTCATGCATGGAGCTGTCAAGCCAGCCAATGAGTGGTGTTTTAACTGATCACATGTGCAGCATAATTACAACTGTAGATCAATGGCTAAAATTGCAGCTTCCTTCCTGTAAAGGATAGGAGGATTTAGTTGTGCTTTAAATCAATGAGTTGAGTTCCCTTTTAAAGAAGCCAGGGATGGAGCTTGTTGATGAGATAATGTAACTCCAAAGTGCATGTGTGGGGGTTACATCATCACTGCCCGCTCAATGGGTAAAGAAAGAAGACAGCAGATCAGGAAGAAGAGGAAACGGGCATGGCACCAGGGACAAAGTAAATGCAGGAGCTTGGAGAAAAGCACACATTTGTTTACACTTGCTGTTGGAGGTGGTAAAAATTGTCGGTTAAGCTGTGGTTTTAACACCCCCTTATGCTGGCTGCAAAGGCAGCCCTGCGGGAATGTACACAAGCCACGGAAGAAAGTATACCCATGTTACGCTAATATTTATTTTGCAACAGGTGGACTATGCCTTTAAAGCGGTAGTAAAAAAAAAAATTGTCCCCTGCAAGGTAAAGGCATAATGTGCTTGTATGCATCACATACTAACACATTATGAAAGACGTACCTTGAAACAAAGCCCTCCAGCAGCGTCATGTCACCGCTGCAGAGGCTTCCAACTTCAGTCTTCTTTCTGGATTCCCGGGTTGACTGGCCCACCCGCAATGATGTCGTAAGCCAGTCCAGTTCAAAATACTTCCGATTCGCATATATGTGAACCGAGCCTAAAGTATATTTCCACTTTTGTAGCTAAATTTGGATAAAATCTACTTTATAGTTGTTACATGTTCCCATAAGCCCCGGTTCACACAGGGGCGGCACGACTTGCAGGTCGCCTCAGCGAGGCGACCTGCAAACGACTTCCGCGGCAACTTGCAAAATGACTTCTGTATAGAAGTCTATGCAAGTCGCCCCCAAAGTAGTACAGGAACCTTTTTCTAAGTCGGAGCAACTTGCGTCGCTCCTATTAAAATGGTTCCATAGTACAGAACAGGAGGCGACTTGTCAGGCGGCTAGGTCGCCTGACAAGTCGCCCCTGTGTGAACCGGCTCTAAAGGCAGCATAACTTAAAAAAATGTTTACAAATTATTCTTTACCTTTTCAAGTGCTTTTTACTGCATAAAAATCCTACTGACCTTTTTCCCACTTTGTAATGTTTAAGAGGGGCCCGTGGAGTAATGTTTAACATAATTAACCCTGTTTGTACTGTGCTGGCAATGCCATATTATCAGTTGTAAACTAGATTTGAATGCTATAACCCAACAAAGGGTTTAAGGCTCCATTCACACCAGTGTGTTTTTTCATGCTTTTTGCAGAAATGCAAGACATATTTTTAACATGGGTTCCTATCAATGCAATTTTGTGCTTCTGCATTTTTAGAAAGGGTCAGGGACTTTTTTTCAATGCAAACGGGGCTTTTTTCAATGGAGAAGCTGCAGAAAAGCATGTAGTGAGTTTTTACCGCAATTTCTGTTTTTAAATCTGCCCAACAACAAATCCCCCCCCCCCCTAGAAAAAAAAAATGCATTAAAAAAATGCAAATTGCAGCAAATAAAACTGTAAAAAGCACCGTTGAAATGGTCAAATGCAGCATGCAGTTTAACTACTTGCCTACCGCCGTATTGTAAAATGACGGCGGCAGGAACCCTTTCTTCCTCCGGGCGGACGTCATATGACGTCTTTGTCTTCCCACTGGGGACCCGGTGCGCGTGCCCGACGGCTGCGATGTCCACCGGGCACCCGTGATTGCTCATCACCGAGCAGGGATGTGGATCTGTGTGTGTAAACACACAGATCCACGTCCTGTCAGGAGAGAGGAGAACTGATCATATGTTCCTTGTATATAGGAACACCGATCGGTCTCCTCCCTTCATCAGTCCCCTCCCCCCACACTTAGAATCACTCCCTAGGACACACATTTAACCCCTTAAGTGCCCCCTAGTGTTAACCCCTTCCCTGCCAGTGACATTTATACAGTAACCAATGCATTGTATAGCACTGATCGCTTTATAAATGTCATTGGTCCCAAAATAGTGTCAAAAGTGTCCGATCTGTCCGTAATGTCACAGTCACGATAAAAATTGCAGATCGCCGCCATTAGTAGTAAAAAAAAAAGTTAATAATAAAAATGACATAAATATATCACCTATTTTGTAGACGCTATAACTTTTCCTGCAAACCAACCAATATACACTTATTGCGATTTTTTTTTTTTTTTTTTTTTTTTTTTTTTTTTACCAAAAATATGTAGAAGAATACATATCGGCCTAAACTGAGGAAAAATTTTTTTTTTAAAAAAAATTGGGATATTTATTATAGCAAAAAGTAATAAATATTGTAATTATATTAATATAAATATTTAATTTAGGTACAACGTTGCATGCAACGCGCAATTGTCATTCAAAGTGTGACAGCGCTGAAAGCTGAAAATTGGCCTGGGCAGTAAGGGGGTGAAAATGCCCTGTATAGAAGTGGTTAAAAAATTTACCCTCACTTTGTTCCTAAAGCTGGACATAGACCAGTGGGTTGACCAAAAAACAAACTGACTTGATTCCCCCATCCACGTTGAGGATTTGTATTCTGACAGAGGGGAGACTTTCCCACCATCAGAATACACTGATCAGGGCTGCTGGCTTTAGTCTACAGTGCTGATTGAGCAGCAAAAAGAAACAGGGCAGTTGTTGATTGGTAGATTGACTTCTGTACAACCTCCCTGCCCATACATGGACCAAAATTCAGCTGGTCCCTGCTGAACTGGCCTAATTTCGATCCATGTATAGCCACCTTTACCTTCACATTGCCATCTATTTCAAGCAATAGAAGCTGCCATATAGTCCTATGTATAATCCTGCGACAAATCGTACCATCCCTGAACTGAATGTTGTTTGTCTGCAGCTCTCCAGATGTCTCAACAGAAGCTCCAGAGTAGCTACGGGATCTGTAGCTACTACAGATTTCTGCTCCAAAGTGTGGCAAAGCTATAAGGCTGATGTCAGAGAGGTGACTCTGAATCGAGTGATTTATCAAAGTCGCCAGCAAAAAGATTGCTAAGAGTCTGTCTGTTTGCTCCCTATGGAATAACTACCTCTGTAGCTCAGGCAGGGAGATGTCACTCCCATCACTTACAGTCGAGTGTGAACAGCCTCCAGGTCAGCGGCACAGTGACATCACACTGCATCTGGTTACAGAGGGATTGATTCCATAGGGACATACAGATAGTCTCCTTAGCATTCCTGCTTTTGGCGATTTGTCTCTAGTGGCGGAATTGCCCATCTGACATCAGCCTAAGGCTATTTTTTGTGGTTGCAGTCTCCTGGACACAAGCTGGAAAGGGCTTTTGCACACAGCTGTAATGAACAGCATATTGGCACATACAGAGTAAAACACCACTTCTATTGTGGCATCTGGGAGCCGCAGCTGCAGCGCATTTTCGCCCTTTAGGAATGCATTCAAGAAAATGCTGAGCATGAATATATGCACATAGCAGCAAACTGTATGCAGCTCCAGTACTGATAACCAATATTGTTGTGTCGTTTTTCTGAACACATAAACAAATTTAATGAGTTGCTAGAAGCATAAACATTAAATGAATTTGACTAATTCAAAACTTCTAACCACGTGGTACATTTATTTCCTTTCCTTTGCCAAGGATTCTTTTTGTTGAGTGACACCATCCACCATGTCTTCACCGAATAAAGCCCTTGAGCTGCAGTTACAAATGAAACAAAATGCAGAAGAGCTTCAGGATTTCATGAAAGAGTTGGAGAGCTGGGAAAAGGATATAAAAGAAAAAGATGCCTCTCTGAGAATAGAAACTGGTAAAAGTGAAGCGGTGAGTACTGAAACATGCATTTGTATCATAGGCGCATCCATTTAGAACAGCCTTTCTCAATGAGGGTTCCATGGAACCCTAGGGTCCCTCCAGAGGTTGCTAGAGGGTTCCTTAACCCCTTCACGCCTGGGGGTAAAATAAAATGTTAATGCCTGAACACAATTTTGCAACTTTGACATGTCTTAGGCTCGGTTCACACCTAATGCCAATGTGGCTCACAGCAGGGGTCCTGTGCGTCCATAGAGAGCCAGTCACAATCTCCTGCTATTGCAATTCAATTCCGCATCCGATTCGCAATAGTGTAAACCCAGCCTCAATAAAACTGTACATTTCTTCATAACTTCTTTGTCCAGGTAGATTATACCTTGTTTCCTTTCAGGACAAATTGGCCTTTCATTTGGTGATAAATGATAATAGATATCTCCTGATTTTTCATAATATAGATATATATTATATATAAAGGAAAACTGGCCCAAATAGTAAACAAATATATTATTTTAATTGAGCTGCATATTTTTTACTATTGTCATAACTTACCACCAAAAGAACAACCAGAAATAAATTCCCCTGCTCCTGACGATCTCAGTGATGCCACATACTGTATGTGTATGTTAGTTGTTGTTTGTACCCGTAGTAGGGACCAGAAACAATAGTTTTTATTCTCAAAGGAAAACTTGCCCAAAAGAATAAAAAATATATTTTTTAAAATTTAGTTGCATATTTCTTACTATTACCATAGCCTACCACCAAACGATCTCAGTGATGCCACATATGTGTATGTTAGTTGTTGTTTGTACCCGTAGTATAGCCCAGAAACAATAGTGCACATTTTTTTTTATCCTACCTACAACACTCTGACACTGCTACCCTTTTAAAAAATGCTTTAAAAAAAAAAATCCTACCCAAAATATACTGACCCTGACCCTCACACTAACCCAGACACTGACCTAGATCATACTTAACTTTGATCTGGATATTTTTTTATTTATTTATTTTTTACACACTTTTGTTTGTTGACTCTGCAAGTAGAGAAAGCTACATTGAGCCTAGGAGCACACTGAAAAGAATCCTGGTTCTGGACGGCCGTCCTTGATTAATTCGGCAAACCACTTGGACCCTCAGTACTGAGAGACACTCAGATGAAAACCATGAAAGAGGAAGTGAATTCACAAAGTGTCTGTCTTTTAATGGGCGGACATACAGCTTATATGGGATACAGATCAAAGGACGGGGGGGGGGGGGGGGGTCTAGGGACAGGAAGAGACAGGCTTTGAGGTACAGATACTAGAAACAGTAAACTGGGCACCTGGTCATTTAGTCATAAAATGAAGATGATTTCCTAAAGATAAACAGGACATGCATACTTGAAAGGGCTTGACCATAATTACACACTATAGGGTGTATACTATTATACAGACATTCTTACACAATCATGTACTGAAATAGCAGGAATAGATCAAATGATGGGAATTATTAAAAATGGAGTCCTTATGATTCATTACTATTACATACACTGACAGCGGGAATGAAATTGTGCGAGTTCAGCCGACTTCAGGGGCGATTTTAGGGACATCTGTGCGGGTTTCTGCATAGATGTCTATTGAAATCGCACACCGAAGTCGCCAAAAGTAGTACAGAAACTACTTTTGGGAATCGGTGCGGCGACGCAAAGTCGGTTTCGCACTGATTCGAACGGTACCATTGCCTGCAGTAGCCGCCGATTTGACATATAATTTCACATGTCAAATTGCATGCCAAATCACTGCAATGTGAACCAGGGCTTAGTCACATAGTTAATCAGGTTGAAAAAGACACTAGTCCATCCAGTTCAACCAACAGAGGAAAAAAAAATGCACAAATAGAAAACCTTCCTATGCACTATTGTATAACTGCAGTTGATCCAGAGGCAGATCCAGAGGAAGGTAAAAAAAAAAAACAATAAAGCATGGTCCAATTTGCTCCAGCAGGGGAAAAATTCCTTTCTGATTCCCCAACATGCAATCCAATATTCCCTGGGTCAACTTTACCTATAAATGTTAGTATTCAGTTATATTTCTTTATCGTACATCACAGGACACAGACGGTTATTATAATAATAACTACTTGGGTTATACTCCACCTATAGGTGAATGGACACTGGTAGATCAATCAAACAGGAAGTCCCCCCCCCCCATATAATCCCTCCTACACAGGAAGCACATCAGTTTTGTAGCAAGCAATATATTCCCAAAAAGAGGGCAGGGACCTCTGTGTCCTCCCCTAAATAACCCCTCCTACACAGGAAGCACATCAGTTTTTTCGCCATTGTCTGTAAGGAAAAGTTGTCAGCCAAAGATGGATGGTACCCGAGCTTCATTGGAAGGAGAGAAGATTCCTCGAGGTTTGCCTGTAATGCAGCCCTATAGCGCTGGACCCTTCGTAATGGAAACCTGTGCAGTGTTTGTTCTGACCAAGGTGCTTTCCTGCAGGTTGCTATACGGGTCCAGGGGAGTGCATTTTTGCATTTTCTCTTTTTTTGAAAGAATAAAAAGAGAGATCTGACTGTCTGTTGTCCTGATGGCCACTGGGCGTAATGTGCCTTTTCTATGTACTTAGTCATGTGGGCTGCGGTTTCTCCTCCAGCCACTAGAGGACGCAGACTCACTCAGTATGGCCTATTTTTATATAGGCAGGAAGTGGAAGGGCGGCCATGATGTCATGTGGCAACAGGTTCAGCAGGGCCTCTGGAGACATAGCAGCAGCCCATGGATATTAACAAAGTGTGAGTACTTACTTTGGGAGAACTGTGTGACAGACAAGTCATGATTGTATGCTGCATATTTACTGCTTATCCGGGGGGACTGTGCAACTGTAAGTCGATACACCCCTGGATGGTTAGCAGTTCACTTTAAAGTGTTGTTGACTGCTCTGTAGGCAGGTGCAGCGTAGTATACATGCTTGCAAACTTGTTGCTTAAATGCATGTTTAAATATACACATTTGGAAAAACATGACCATGGGAGCAATTTAAGGAGTTGTATCTCCAGTATAATGTGCGTTTGGTCTGCAGAAGCTTATTTTGTTTGCTGTTTTGAAACAGCATAGAGGCTGCATTGGATACATATGTGCTTGGCTAAATCCTGCAGGACTAGTATGGGGCCAACTGCAGTTAAGCAGGTGCATGCTTGCAAACTAGCTAAAATGTATGGTTGCTGAAATTTACGGTTGCTAAAGAAACATGTTTTTACATATTCGCATAAATATACATGGTTATACATGTTTGTATAAAGATACATGGTTGCAAAAAGATGCATGGTTGCCCAAAGATGCATGTTTATTCATGTTTGCATAAATATACATGGGTATACATGATTGCATGAAGATACATGATTGCATAAAGGTACATGGTTGCATAAAGATGCATGTTTATACATGTTTGTATAAATATATATGGTTATACATGATCACATAAAGATACATGGTTGCATAAAGATGCACGTTTATACATGTTTGCTTAAATATACATGGTTATACATGATTGCATAAAGATACATGGTTGCATAAAGATGCATGTTTATACATGTCTTAATAGATACGTGTTGTGTAATGTTGCATAAACACGTTTCATAAACACATGCTTGCCTATTGCGTAAATGCATGTTTCCATGGGCACATATTGCATGAATGCGTGTTTACAGGAATGCATGCTTTCCTATTTTGCCTAAATGCATAGTTGCATAAACGCATGCTTCCATAGATGCATATTGCTTAAACACATGCTGGCATGTTTTTATTTGTACTACATACGTATGTTTACATTAGGCTGTATACATATGTACTTGTTTTCCTGGGACTACATACATATGTGTGTGCTTATTTGCCTAGAATTACATAAATATGTGCTTATTTGCCTAGGACTACATAAATATGTGCTTATTTGCCTAGGACTACATAAATATGTGCTTATTTGCCTAGAACTACATGCATATATGCTTATTTGCCTGGGACTACGTGCATATGTGCTTGTTTGCCTGGGGGTACATGGGTGTGTGCTTCTTTGCCTGGGGGTACATGCGTGTGTGCTTATTGGCCTTGTACTGCATACATAAATGTATGAATGGCAACAATACTTGTATACCTGTATGTTTGCATACCTAGGCACTTGCATACCTGGGTACTTGCAGACCTAAGGCGTTGCATAGAGGTAAACCAACATTTTTTAGGCCTGCATCCTTGGAGGACTGTATATTAGGTTGGCTATTATAGTTTCTGCGTTATTTACCTGTTATACCAGTTAAATGGTTCCAGAAAAGAGAGGCAGCCGGTAGAGGCAGAGGCATCGCTCTCAGTTCCATGGATCTGGCGGTGTCCACATCTCCCGATGGACAGTGGTGTCGGGTGCATCTGAGCCAGTGTGATATTCAGCATTGCAGTCTTTCCTGATCTTGACTGTCCTTGCAGAGGCCACTTTTTGAACCAATCGGGGGATTCTGTTGGTCCTTTTATCTCGGAAGGTGGCTTCTTTGGTTGCTATCACTTGACTAATTGGAGTGTCGGGGTTGGCGGCTCTTTCATGCAAGGAGCCAGTCTTGGTATTGCATCATAAGGTGATGTTGCGTCCTCATCCATTTTTTTTTTTTGCCTAAAGTGGTTTCTTGTTTTCACTTGAATAAGGACAGTGTCTTGCCTTTTATTTTTCTCCTAATCCACAGTCGGCAGGAGAAAGATCACTACCTACTCCAGAGGTAGTTCAGACGCTCAGGGTCAACTTGAGTTGTCGGCGCAAGCCAGGAGTCCTAGTTTGTGCTGCTAGAAGAGCCCAGGAAGGGCAGGCGGTATCCAGGTCAAATATTTAGCAATGGATATGCCAGTTTATCAATGATGCCTATGGTTTAAATGGCAAAAAACTCATTTTTTTCTGGGAAGAGATTCTCTACCAGGTGTGGGGGAGTATCTTGGTCCTTCCATCATCGGGTGTCAGTGGCCCAGGTGTACAAAACCACTCTTTTGTCTTTGGTTTATACATCTACAGGATTTTTACCAGGTCGATGTCAATAACGTAGAAGATACTGCCTTTGGCCTCAGTGTATTACAAATAGCACAGTAGGTCCTTCTCTGGTGGCAGTTTCTATGATGGTGTCTCCCTCCCCTCAAGGATATTGCTTTTGGACGTCCCAAGTAGTTATTATTATAATAATGGGCTCTATGTCCTGTGATGTACGATAAAGAAAATAGGATTTTTTCTACAGCTTACCTGTAAAATCCTTTTCTTGGAGTACATCGCAGGACACAGAGGTCCCTCCCCTCTTTTTGGGAATATATTGCTTGCTACAAAACTGATGTGCTTCTTGTGTAGGAGGGATTATATGGGGGGGGACTTCCTGTTTGATCTACCAGTGTCCATTCACCTATAGGTGGCGTATAACCCAAGTAGTTACTATTATAATAACCGTCTCTGTGTCCTGGTATGTACTCCAAGAAAAGAGTTTTACAGGTAAGCTGTAGAAAGAATCCTATTTTTGTGCATTTAGGAAAGAATCCAGGCCTTTTTTAAAACAATCTACTGAGCTGGCCAGAACCAGCTCTTGAGGAAGCCTATTGTACTTTTTCACAGCTCTTACTGCAAAGAGACCTTTGCATATTTTGAGATTAAATCTCCTTTCCTCCAGATGTAAAAAGTGCCCTCTTGTCCTCTCTGATGACCTTTCTGGAGGCACTGATTGGCAACACTGATGGGTACCTATTGGCAGCACTGATTAATGCACCGATAGGCAGTACTGATGGGTACTGATAGGCGGCACTGTTGGGGCTGCACTGATGATCAGTAAAAAAAGAGGGGGAGGGGTGGGGCAGACAGGTGCCACCAGAAAGCAATCAAAGGGAGGATCAACCACGGTGTAGTTTGAATGAGATATAAAGCTTTATTAGTGAAATACAAATCACAGATCACTCCAGCCACGGCGGTTCTAGAGCCCCCTGAGTGGGTGACGTTCTTACAATGCAAAAAATCATGAATAAATACACTTTAATAAACAACGTTGTCAATGATTAAAAAACGCTAGACATTAGCCCCGCCGGTCCAGTATGAGAGCCCCAACCCAGGAAAAATTGAAGACAGTAATAAAACTCTTATTGATGTAAATGTTCAAGAGTGGATCTTATTGTATACATGTAATTCTGGAAAGGGACAAATGTGATTTCCTTGGTTTAATGTAACAGAGACCATTGATGCAAGCAGAGACTGATTTAAGGCATTCCTGTTGAATCATATGCAGTCATAGTATAGACGTATAGCAATCAATACAGCTCCGGATTTCAAATGGTTTAAGGTAACCCCAATGTGCTAACTCACAGCAACCCTTTTCAATATGGCATAAATAGCTGAGTAGACCAAGTTTGTAAAATAAAGCACAGTGAAAACATCAGGGACAGTATTACCAATTAGCCTCAGTTGGCTGCTGTAAGTAAGCTGCAGCTCGGCTATATGTCCGTTATTGCCATCTTGGCTAATGGTGCTAACGATTTTATTTCCGGTCTCCGAGTTTCAGTGGTGAAGTTCACCAGTTCTGAAGAGCACTCCTTCAAACAGTGTAAAAAGCTGTAGAGAACACTGTGGACCATGTTAAGCTCAAGGAGGAAATAATCACTCAGGAAGAGTTATGTTGGTCAATCTCTGTAGCAGCTGCGAGTGTACACATGAAGAAGGAGGAGAGGAAAGATGTTAGTCCCAATATGGGCATTCTTACCCCTGTTGTGCCGTGGCTCCAGCATCAGGACAAGCTTTCACTGCCGCTGTGCGCTGCTGCAATTGTCCATATCGGTGGTTGTAGAAACCGGAGGGATGCCAGGATGGTGATCCAAATTCGTTGGCCATCAATTTACCCGGAGGGGTACAGGAGGTACATCCGGTTCATCGCCAATGGAGCAGAGCTACAGTGGCCTGTAGGTGAATATCAGGTCAAATATTCAGAGTCTGGCCTTTCGGCATAGATAGTAGAGCAGCACAATTAATCGTCAAGAATCGCTATTGCGATCTTGACTAAAGTGTTTCACAATTCTTTCTATACAAAGAATTCTCTCTGCTCTTCTGAAGCCACAGCCCTCAAAAGAAAGAAAGAGAAAAACTGGGCAGTCTGCTAAGAATCAAAACATTTTTTATCAGTTGAACTGAACTATAGACATTGTAAAAATTTGTCAATGGAATTGACTGTGTTTGTAAGTGAAAAAAGTTTAACCACTTAAACACTAAACCTTCTTCTGACATTTGTTGGTTTCAAGTTAAAATCATTTTTTGTTAGAAAATTACTTGGAACCCCCACACATTAACTGTATTTTTAAGTAGAATTTTTTTTGGGAAAAGATTACTTTAGTGGTTAGTTTTTTTTAATTCATTAAAGTTAGCCCATTTTTTTTTTTTTGTATAATGTGAAAGATTTTACGTTGCGAGAATTTTGCGAGAATCGTGATCTTTTTATCCTAAGCAAAAAAAAATGTGATTCTCATTTTGGCCAGAATCGTGCAGCTCTAATAGATAGTGAAAAAACACCTTGCTGGCCCGGGTGGGGAGGTCATAGAGGAATGCGGGGGTATGCTAGCGTTGGCATACGTTGATGCGTTTCGTACACTAGAACGTGTAATTCGTCTGGACGTTGTAGGTGGATAATTCTGATTATCATTGTAGATGTCCCCTTTCACACTAGCCAGTTACTGGCTCTCTGCCGATAACCGGCAAGTGTGTTTACATTGTTATCAGCTGTGATTGGACACCACTGATCATGTGATCAAGAGTCTCTGTGATTGACTCTTTACCCTGATATGTGATCAGCTGGGGGGGTGGCTCCAGGAGGACGACAGACGCCCTCCCAGAACTGAACCACTGCGCTGTACCCGTTAATCGGGCAGCAAGTGGTTAAGGAGAATAACTCTACACCGTGTTCACTACATGGACCACTTATGTATTTATAAATGTTGACCTACCCAGAACCCTGGATAGGCACCTGGCTCAGCCTCTCGGTCATCTGCCGAGAGCCTGAGCCAACCTCTCACCCCCACAGAGCTCCAGTAAGTGCTGGAGGGGCAGAGCAGAGAGCCGGTGACTGTAAGTCAAGGCTCTCTGCTCAGAGCGGAGGGGAGAACTGAGCGATCAGTGGTGTTTGAATGCTCAGTTCTCACTGCAGACCCAGTGGGGATCCACCTAAGTAAATATATATATATTATAGTGGGGATGGAAAGTATTCAGACCCCCTTAAATTTTTCACTTTATGTTATATTGCAGCCATTTGCTAAAATCATTTAAGTTCATTTTTTTCCTCATTAATGTACACACAGCACCCCATATTGACAGAAAAACACAGAATTGTTGAAATTTTTGCAGATTTATTAAAAAAGAAAAACTGAAATATCAAATGGTCCTAAGTATTCAGACCCTTTGCTCAGTATTTAGTAGAAGCACCCTTTTGATCTAATACAGCCATGAGTCTTTTTGGGAAAGATGCAACAAGTTTTTCACACCTGGATTTTGGGATCCTCTGCCATTCCTCCTGGCAGACCCTCTCCAGTTCTGTCAGGTTGGATGGTAAACGTTGGTGGACAGCCATTTTTAGGTCTCTCCAGAGATGCTCAATTGGGTTTAAGTCAGGGCTCTGGCTGGGCCATTCAAGAACAGTCACTGAGTTGTTGTGAAGCCACTCCTTCATTATTTTAGCTGTGTGCTTAGTGTCATTGTCTTGTTGGAAGGTAAACCTTCGGCCCAGTCTAAGGTCCTGAGCACTCTGGAGAAGGTTTTCGTCCAGGATATCCCTGTACTTGGCTGCATTCGTCTTTCCCTCAATTGCAACCAGTCGTCCTGTCCCTGCAGCTGAAAAACACCCCCACAGCATGATGCTGCCACAACCATGCTTCACTGTTGGGACTGTATTGGATAGGTGATGAGCAGAGCCTGGTTTTCTCCACACATACCGCTTAGAATCAAGGCCAAAAAGTTCTATCGTGGTCTCATCAGACCAGAGAATCTTATTTCTTACCATCTTGGAGTCCTTCAGGTGTTTTTTTAGCAAACTCCATGCGGCTTTCATGTGTCTTGCACTGAGGAGAGGCTTCCGTCGGGTCACTCTCCCATAAAGCCCCGACTGGTGGAGGGCTGCAGTGATGGTTGACTTTCTACAACTTTCTCACATTTCCCGACTGCATCTCTGGAGCTCAGCCACAGTGATCTTTGGGTTCTTCTTTTCCTCTCTCACCAAGGCTCTTCTCCCCCGATAGCTCAGTTTGGCCTGACGGCCAGCTCTAGAAAGGGTTCTGGTCATCCCAAACATCTTCCACTTAAGGATTATGGAGGCCACTGTGCTCTTAGGAACCTTAAGTGCAGCAGACTTTTTTTTTTGTAACCTTGGCCAGATCTGTGCCTTGCCACAATTCTGTCTCTGAGCTCTTTAGGCAGTTCCTTTGACCTCATGATTCTCATTTGCTCTGACATATACTGTGAGCTATAAGGTCTTATATAGACAGGTGTGTGGCTTTCCTAATCCAATCTAAGTCCAATCAGTATAATCAAAGACAGCTGGACTCAAATGAAGGTGTAGAACCATCTCAAGGATGATCAGAAGAAATTGACAGCACCTGAGTTAAATATATGAGTGTCACAGCAAAGGGTCTGAATACTTAGGACCAGTTTTTTTTTTTTTTTTTTTTTAATAAATCTGCAAAAATGTCAACAATTCTGTGTTTTTCTGTCAATATGGGGTGCTGTGTGTACATTAATGAGGAAAAAAATGAACTTAAATGATTTTAGCAAATGGCTGCAATATAACAAAAAAAACTAAATTTAAGGGGGTCTGAATACTTTCCGTCCCCACTGCGTATATAGATAGATAGATAGATAGATATATATATCTATCTATATATATACAGTGGGGACGGAAAGTATTCAGACCCCCTTAAATTTTGTTTTTTTTGTCTTTGTTATAGTGCAGCCATTTGCTAAAATCATTTAAGTTCATATGGGCTTTAATATTTGGATAGCTATAAACATCCCATTCATTTACTTTATCACTGTCCGTGGGCTGACGGCACACTCTAGTTAAGAGATAAGGATTATTGAGCGAGGGAAGGATTATCCACATTTAGTTTCCACAATTGAGTTTATTTATAAAGTTTAAACAATAACAGTGAGGAAGTGAGTGCTAATCATGAGAATGCAGCTGGCACTTTAAAGGTGAACATACAACGTTCAAACAAACAATATAAACAACAAAAGTGCAGCACTGAGCAAATGAAAGGTATAAAAAGCCCATAATAAAGTCCCATGTAAATCCCAAACTGGCTTTGTTGAACCTCCAGGGATCCAAAAGGCCAGTGCAGTGTGCCAAAATACTCACCAGACTTTATTATGGACTTTTTATACCTTTTAATTCATAAAGTTTAACACTGAAAAGTTTTTGGACTGTAACAGTGTCCTATGCTTAATGATGGAGCTTGGATAGGCAGCGAGAGTGATACTATCATGGCTAGGATAGAATAGAGTGTTGTGCTTGGATCCATTAAGCAGAGCCAAGTAAGCCAGAGCCAAGCCTAGTAACTAGAATAGAGTGTTGTGATGGATCCATTAAGCAGAGCCAAGCCAAGCATTGGTGTGAGTGTTTGAGCCAAGAGAGGCAGGGGGAGGATAAATGATTATGTCCTATTGAGTTTGCAACAGGCTCTCTTCCAAAACTCTAGCATATTAGGCATACTTGCACTTCCATTTAGACTTTGTTATATTGACAGAATGTACCAGATAGGGGCTATGTGACACATCATGCTCCTAATATCCTAATATAAAATGGGCAATTAAAAGCTCTGGCTCTCTCAAACAAATTTTTTATAGTTTTGGATAGGGTGGGGGAGTCACAGGGACAGAAAGGCACAGCAAATAAAACATTTACAGAAGTTCTAGCCCTTACTCACGTTAGTAAAAAAATTATATTTGTCTTTGTCCCACTGGCAAGATTCTTCTCACTAGGAATCGCCAATCTTTCCCCAATGTATCCAAAATGAAATACAAAGGGTTGTCTGCATTTGTTGTTCTGCAGGTATAGGGGAGGTACACTCACTGGCCACTTTATTAGGTACACCTTGCTAGTACTGGGTTGGGACCCTTTTTTACCTTCAGAACTGCCTTAATTCTTCATGGCATAGATTCAACAAGGTCTTGGAAACATTCCTCAGAGATTTTTGTCCATATTGACATGATAGCATCATGCAGTTGCTGCAGATTTTTCGGCTGCGCATCTATGATGTGAATATCCTATTCCACCACATCCCAAATGTGCTCTATTGGATTGAGATCTGGTGACTGCGAAGGCCATTGGAGTACAGTGAACTCATTGTCATGTTTAAGAAACCAGTGGTGAGATGATTTGAGCTTTGTGACGTGGTGCATTATCCTGCTCGAAGTAGCCATCAGAAGGTACACTGTAGTCCATAAAGGGATGGACATGGTCAGCAAAAATACTCAGGTAGGCCGTGGCGTTTGAATGATGCTCATTTGGTACTAAGGGGCTCAAAGTGTGCCAAGAAAATATCCCCAACACCATTACACCACCACCAGCCTGAACCGTTGATACATGGCAGGATGAATCCATGTTTTCATGATGTTTATGCCAAATTCTGACCCTACCATCTGAATGTTGCAGCTGAAATCGAGACTCATCAGACCAGGCAAATGTTTTTCCAATCTTCTATTGTCCAATTTTGGTGAGTCTGTGTGAATTGTAGCCTCAGTTTCCTGTTCTTTGCTGACAAGAGTGGCACCCAGTGTGGTCTTCTGTTGCTGTAACCCATCTGTTTCAAGGTTCAATGTGTTGTTTGTTCAGAGATGGTATTCTGCATACCTTGGTTGTAACGAGTGGTTATTTGAGTTACTGTTGCCTTTCTATTATCTCAAACCAGTCTGCCCATTCTCCTCTGACATCAACCATTCGTGTCCTTTCCAAGACAAAGTCCCAGGATCCAGCCTGAGAGGAGGAGAATGTCATTTTCTTTACATATCATCTGATCCAGGTTTTTTTGTCCTTTTCCTCCCCCTTTTTTGGGGCTTTGTCTTGGAAAGAACATGAATTAAAGCAGTAAAACAACTTGGACTTTTTGGTTTCAAGCCAGTCCTTTATTACAGGACCTCTTCCATCAGTTAAATATGCGATTTTACTTACCCCCTTGGTCATCAGCTGATCCTCCGGCTGGGTTTGCTTCCCGATTTAAGTAACTTAACTATTTGAGTTTGCATTTAATCCGCTATTTCAATTTTTTGAAAGACCTGCATACAGTGCCTGATAGATACTACTCTCCTGAAGAAGCCACGATGTGTGGTGAAACATGTTGAGAAATTAATCCTTCGGTTGCACTATTTAAAGATTGTTTCAGTACTTTGAATGTAAACTCTTTTTACAAATATGTTTTTATCAACTTTTCTAAATAAAATGTGAAACTTTTTATATAAATTTTGTGTCACCCTTTTGCACCTTTAAAATCCCAGTTCTCTCTATTTGTTGTATGTTACTTGTTAATTGTTTCTACCTCTGTGGCCAATAAGGACCAATGGAAGCTGAGATTTTTGAAGCTCCATCTCTAATAAAGGATAGGTGTAACTTCCATATTATGCTTGGCTCTCCCAAAGCTGTAGTTTGTCTTTAACCACTTTACTCCAGTGATCTCCTACCCCTATAGTGCCAGAACTTTATTTTCTTTGTTTTAAGCGCAACATATATATTGTGTGTGAATTGGAGGTAAGTAACAAAACCTAGTGTGTAAATGTGGACACTTTTTTGTGTCCTCCTGCTACTTTTACAGATACACAGGCTGCAGAACTCATGCAGGGTAGCAGTATACTGTAATTTATTATAAGGGGGGCGTTACAATATACTTTTTGCAGTGGTTTGTAATTTATCATTTATTTTTTGAAAACATTTATAAAAATACAATTTTGTGAGATAAATTCTGTAATAAAATGTCAAGTTCTTTTTACAGACATTACCACCTATCAGAAACAAGGACTACAGAAAAAAGAAAAAGAGCAAAAGCAAAGATTCAAATGAAAAAAAACAAGAAAACATCAAAAACCCAAAACGAAAGTTACTTGATTATGAGTACTGGGACAAGATGGATGTGGTAAGTTTAGATTAATAATGGCTTGTGCACAAATCTATTCCTTTTTTCTCCAATTCTTGTACATGATAGATTTTGACGTTGATGAAAAAAATAGATAACTGGCAAGATGTTTGTGTTGTGCACAGCGTGTCCTCTGCTAAAAGTGACACTAAACAATATCTATTATCTTCCCAAAAAAAACCCCATACACATCCCCTACCTAATGGCCCTGTAATCTTCTTTTTTTTTTTTCTTCATGAATATGTTTATTACTGTGTTTTTCTGCCTCCTTGTAATGTCCCCCATGATCTCCAAACCTCTCTTTATTTCTATCTTACTTCTGTCTGTTTGGAATAAGCAGTGCACGTTAGTGGTCATGTGCACTGCTGTATGCACACTACAAATCACATAGACCCTTGTCCTAAACTAAGTTTCTACATACAGTGGGTCATGGAGAATAAATGTGGCCACCATGTAACGCAGAAAAAACAAAGACATTTGGAGGAGGCTGACAACAATAAAAGGTGCTTTTTAATCACTTCCGGACAGCCTTCTGTAGCTTTACTGCTACAGTGTGGCCCTTGTGCGCTGGATTATGTATATATATATATATATATATATATATATATATATATATATATATATATATATATATATATATATATATATATATATATATATATATATATGTGTGATCCAGCGCTGTGAAAGTCTGGGAACTTTCCTTTGCATCTAGTAGCTGAAAAAAGTGGTGGGGAAGCAAAATGGAAGGTAAGTATATGCTGTTTAGGATGGAGGCACTAAAGTGAACTTGTTGTTTTAGGCAAAGCACAGGTTCACTTTAAGTATGATAGGTATTTGTTCCTGCTACCATATACAGTGCATCCAGAAAGTATTCACAACGCTTCACTTGTTCCACATTTTATTATGTTACAGTTTTTTTCCAAAATGGATTAAATTCATTATTTTCACCAAAATACTTCAAACAATACTCCATAATGACAATGTGAAAGAAGTTTGTTTGAAATCTTTGCAAATTTATTAAAATTAAAAAAAAACGAAAAAATCCCATTTACATAAGTATTCACAGCCTTTGCTGAATACTTTGTTGAAGCATCAATTACAGCCTCAAGTCTTTTTGAGTATGATGCTACAAGCTTGGCACGCCTATTTATGTGTAGTTTCTCCTATTCTTCTTTGCAGGACCTCTTAAAGTTGACCTACAGGTAAGCCTAGATTTAAGCTTACCTGTAGGTCCAAGAAATATCTCCTAAACCTACACGGTGCAAAAAGACAGGCACCACTGTCTGCAGCGCGCAGGCGCACTGAGCATGCCGCTGCTAATGGTGATATGCCGTTAGTGGCAGCTCCCGTGCGCATGCACGGGAGTGACGTCATAGAGGCTCCAACCAGTCACAGCGCCGGAGTCACGATACCCGGAAAGAAGATGGATGCTCCGTAGCAGAGGGGACAGCGGTGACATCGCAGGTTCCTGTGTCAGGTAAGTGACACATAATGGGTTACTATGCGATGCATAGTAGCCCATTATGCTTTACCTTTGCAGGGAAACAAAGAGGAAGTAAACCCATCAGGGTTTACTTCCTCTTTAAGCGCCATCAGGTTGGATGGAGAGCATCAGTGCACTGCCATTTTTAGATCTCTCTAGAGATGTTCAATTGGGTTCAAGTCTGGGCTCTGGCTGTACCACTCAAAGACATTCACAGAGATGTCCCGTAGCCACTCCTTTGTTATCTTGGCTGTGTGCTTAGGGTCGTTGTCCTGTTGGAAAATGAACCTTTACCCCAGTCTGTGGTCCAGGGCGCTCTGGAGCAGGTTTTCATCAAGGATGTCTCTGTACATTGCTGCATTCATCTTTCCCTCGATCCTGACTAGTCTCCCTGTTCCTGCCTCTGAAAAACATCCCCACAGCATGATGCTGCCACCACCATGCTTCACTGTAGGGATGTTATTGGCCAGGGGATGAGCGGTGCCTGGTTTCCTCCAGATATGACACTTGCCATTTATGCCAAAGAGTTCAATCTTTGTTTCATCAGACCAGAGAATTTTTGTTTCTCATGGCCTGAGAGTCCTTCAGGTGCCTTTTGACAAACTTTAGGTGGGCTGTCATGTGCCTTTTACTGGGGAGTGGCTTCTGTCTGGCCATTCTACCATACAGGCCTGATTGGTAGAGTGCTGCAGAGATGGTTGTTCTTCTGGAAGGTCCTCCTCTCTCCACAGAGAAACGCTGAAGCTTAATCAGAGTGACCATTGGGTTCTTGGTCACCTCCCTGACTAGGGCCCTTCTCCCCCGATTGCTCAGTTTGGCCGGGCGGCCCCCTCTGAGGAAGAGTCATGGTTGTTCCAAACTTCTTCGATTTACAGATGATGGGGGCCACTGTGCTTATTTTGGGACCTTCAGTGCTGCAGAAATTGTTCTGTACCCTTCTCCAGATCTGTGCTCCGATATGCACTGTTAAAGCAGTAGTAAACTCAGGCCCTACGCACCTAAATTTCAAAGAAGTAATTGTCTTAAAACATTGCGCCGCAAATTGAAGCCACATAGGATGTTTCTTACTTTTATTTTCCTACTTTATGCATATGCTCTTTTCCTTTTTTTAGTGGCGCTTTACCATTTTAATGGCGCTTTTTGGCTGCTAGTGGGGCGCTTTTAAACCCCGCTAGTGGCCGATGAAAAGGGGTTAATAGTGCCCGTGTAGCGCGGCTCCTGAAGCGCTTTGCAGGTGCTTTGGCGGCGCTGCCCATTGATTTCAATGCGCAGGGGCACTTTAGGAGCAGTGTATTTCAAATTTATTTATAATGGGAAGCACTTGTCTCTCTCCACAAAGGATAAATCCCTGCAACACATTACAGCGCCTTTTTTTTTTTTTTTTTTTTTTTTGGCTAGTTCTTTTTGTATTTTGGTATATGCAATGCTGAAATAAGAAAGTAAATGGTAACAATGTGTGAGTAGCTGCAAGCGTTTAGAGTACAGTCCAACTCCAAAATAAATCAATGTCAGTGAAACCACACCTAGCTCATAAATCCATGTCTTTTGCATTGAATTTGGCATTAGTTCATTTAATAGCACTGTAAGCTTTGCACATCACAATCGATATATATTTAAAAAGTGGAATATCATAAGGTCACTGCAATGCTCGGTGGGTGACACTAAAAAGATTTGCATTGCACTACCTACAAACCGCTGCTTGGTTCCATGGTGGTCCTCGTTTGGTTAGACAAGTATAACCCTTCTCCCTCAAAGTATTTCCTTCTATCTGCTGTGCCCTAAGCAATTGCTATTTGAGGGAGAGGGTTTACACCCAGCCTTTTGGACAAGGAACCCCCGGAAAATTAGCAGCAAATTGTAAGCAGTGGCATGCAAATTTTTTCCTCCATGTTGTCCATTCATGTTTGATGTGAATTGTAGTTTTAAATATAATCATTAAAAATTTTTATATTTTTATTTTCTGAAAAAAAAACCCATGAGATTACAGCGCAATGTGTATAGTAATAAAGAAGTGTAAAAATGCCTCCGGGGAAAGTTCCTCACCGTGTGCAAACATGGATTACAGAATGTTAGCAATAGAAGTCTTGAAGGCTATTGTTTGAGTTTTGGATGGTGTGGAAAAAAACTCAGAACCTTTCTTAGATTTTTTTATTGCTGTCTGTGACCCCTTGTGTGGATTTATCCTTGAATACTGGCATGATGACTAGATTGTTAAAGGGGAAAGTACCTCTGTATTGTATATGATACCTGCAAATGGTCACATGTCATATTTAGAAAAATACGTGAAAAATATTTTATTTTATGGAATGCTATAATTTCTTTGTCGGCCTATTAAGGGGAATCTGTGACAAAACTCAGACTCTATGTAAGAAACCACAGATGGAAGCTGATGTTTTCTGACTTCAGTTCTGGAGCAGAAAAGCTCTCGTTACTTCGTTTTGTGAATGAGGCCAGTGCTCTGGAACTTGTATTCTGCATAAGAGTCCAAAAAGGAAACTTCTGTTTTAGGCATCTTTACCAAGTGTTTTTGTCTGTGAATAATCCTATTTATAGCTGAATTCATAATTTGTATGATTTTGTCCAGGACAAGGCACTACAAGAGATTGATAAGGAAGACAACACAAATGAATCAATGTCCACAGAGTCTGATTCTGGAGATGACGATGGAATCCTCATCGACAAGAACAGAGCTCTGACAGAGAAGGAAAAGGTAGGGCTCAATTACATACCCTGAATCACCCCACTGTCATCTGCTAAAAGAATGGTCATAATTAATTGCTTAATGAGAGAGAACTGAGATCTGTGATGGAATTGAGACACGTAGAAATCTGATTTCTATGGGTAACCTTGCTAAAACCTGTCTGGTTATACTTTCTCAAAACTAGAGATGCATATTCCCAAAATACTGGGTGAACTAGTAGCCACTGACCTGCAGTTTTCACAGTACTGTTTCACTCTTGCAGCATTAATTATTGTATTTAAAGTTAAACAGGACTGAAGTGGCTGATTGGTGGATGGTTAAGTGGGGCAGTCCCCTTTATTACGGATCAGAATAGAATTGGAGGTTTTTTTGTGTGGTTTTTTTTTTTTTTTTTTTTTTTTTCTTTTTGAAAAATGGGCAGTCACTTACTGTATGATAACCCAAAGAACTTCTGGTATTTGCTGTCTTTTATGTGCAAAATATAACACTAAAGGTCTTTTTTTTGTTTGCTATATCTGTTGTAAAAAGTGCACCTTGGCCAAAGTATCCGTTTAATGGACCACTATGGACAGCAAAATATAATGGCTTATGACTCAGTATAAAAACGCCTCTAGGAACCTCTGTCCTGTTGAAGCTTATTCATTTGTACAAAAGATAAGCTATTATTCCAACCATCATATTAATTTATAGCAATACACATTGTCATGCAAAATCTATAATAAAGAAAACCCCATAAGTTCCAATTCGTTGTATCCACTGGTTAGTCCTAAATATGAAATGTATTCTTTTAGTTTTCACACAACAATGGTTTTTCAAAATCTGTGCAATAGAGGGCAAATGAGAAATGTCAGTAATAAAAATAGTTAAACCTTTTTTCATTCATGGCACCCTTTAAGAACATGCAAATACTTGAGATACCCCATCTAAAACTGGGGCCCCATCACCCCTTCCATCCCCTTCACATCAGCGTTGTCACTCCCCCAACCCTTTCACATCAGAGTCCTCAGTCCCCCCCCCATTTGCACATCAAGGTTCTCAGGCCAACTCCTTTGCGGAGTGCTGCTGTGGCATCATGGCAGTGGGCAGGAGATGGATCCCTGAATGCCACCCGCTCTGGAGTAGCGCTATGTTTCTATGGTGTTGACAGCTGACCGTTCTGCACCTTTTTGGACACTCATGTTTTAATAACTTTTAATGCATTATAAAATGTTTCAATACAAATCAAAGGCAAACATCAGTATGTAGGGTCCAGGATCCAGAGGAGCTCCCCATCCTCTGCATTGTGTAAAAGGGCTGTTTGATGCTGTCTTCTCTGATCCTCCTCTTCTTCCACTGTCCCCAGTCTATCTCCTGATAGAATAGAGCCTTGGAGTCACTATGCACATGCTTAGTTTGGTGTGTATTGCTAGAGAGTTTTTTTTTTTTTTTTCTTGGGGCAATCAGCACTGTTCAGACAGAGGGTTGGGGGTCCTGCAGCCTCATAGGACAGTTAGAGTAGAATGAAAACTCCTCCTACAAGCTTTAACCAGTGCTGGGTACTGATAGAAGTCACAAGACTGCTATATACTGTTGATGAGAAAAGGTATTTAGCAGTTTATATATAATAAAATAATTGCATTTCCATGTTCTGTGTACTGTGGGAGACCAGATATAGTGAATGCAGGGTTCTGGGTTTAATAACACTTTAGGCTCCGTTCACACCTAGGTGTTTTTGGGCGTTTTTCTGCTCTAAGCCTTAGCTCTAAAAATGCCTTACAAGACAAGCGTTCTGTCGCCTAAAGCAAAATGCCCTTCGCTCAAAAAAGTACATGAGCTTCTTTTTTTGGCAGATTATAGGCGTTTTAAAGCTTTTATATTGGTGACCTTTTGACCTTCAAAACGCATGAACAAAACCGCCCGAAAAATGCCTGTAAAATAGCAACGTCTAGATGTGAACAAAGCCTTAAGGTAAAAAAAACAGCTAGACTTTAAGACCACTTTAATCGAGTGCTTTTGAATGGACAAATAGGTAAATGACATTACATGATAGTGGATTGTTTTATACAGTGAAGAAAACAAATCTTTATGCTAAAATGATGCTAAATTGCCATTGCTTTGTTTTAGGGAAATAATTATTTTAGAGCGGGAAAGTATGATGAAGCTGTGCAGTGCTATACAAAAGGCATGAATGCAGATCCGTATAATGCAGTATTACCAACCAACAGAGCATCCACTTTCTTTAGATTAAAGAAGTAAGTCTTCACACTATTTTTATGTACAATAATTGATAATATGGTTTCTGTAGTTCCCTAACATTTACATCTTTTTTGTTCTACAGATATGCTGTTGCTGAATCGGACTGCAATCTGGCTATTGCACTAGACCGCAACTATTTAAAAGCTTACGCTCGAAGGGGCGCTGCTCGCCTTGCTTTAAAGAATTTGCAAGGAGCAAAAGAAGGTTGTTTAATCAATACTCTGATCTTATTTGTTTTACTTTATGCAGTTAAAATTACATATAGGAATAAATATACTGTAGAATGGTGCATGCTGTTTTGGGGGTTTAGTGGGATTTTCCTTAAATTTATACAATTTTACCTTTAGATAGTCTAACCATGAGAATACACTTTCCTGAAGATCTCAAAGCTTTCTGTTATTTCTGTCTAAGAAATCCTGATTGTTTTAAATTACTTCCCTGAAGTCTTACGTTTGGTTTGTTATAGATAATGACCACTGTTGCTTCTTTTTAAATGGTTTGTGACCATTGTAGGAAATCGCTGACAAATTGCTTCTGTTGCTTCTTTTTATTTTTTTTTGATGACCTGTCACCGAGACCCTGCCCAATCCTGTATATAACATTGTGGTCACTCTGGCTCTTTTAAGTAATTTAATGACCACATGGTATCAGCTGCAAATGCCATTTACACAAGTCACAATACCCTATTAGTAACATTTGCATTTTCTCCTTGATTTGATGTGCAACATATCTATTATTATTGCATAAAAATAATAAATGTGCCTGCGCTAAAAAATGTGTTAAAATATCGTGTATATATAGTAAATTAATCCGCTGTAAATGAACTGTGAAATCATATATGTATATTACAAAAGTGCAAAATCAAGACTCAAAGTGCATATGACATTGTGCAAAAAACAACAAAACCCATTGAAAGTGCACCATGCATAAATGAAAACAACAACAAGTGCACAGGTATCCTGTGTATTACAAGTGTCCAGCTCAATCCACAGGTTAAAATCCAAATAAATGTATGCAAACAGTGTCCATAAGAAAAAATTCCTCCGAGATCTTCTAAAAAGGTGCTCAAATCACAGCAAACAATATGTGCTCGCCCGTGACACCCCACATGTGTTTGCGCTCACCTCTACTCGTGTGACCCAGTATTTAAACTGTGTCAATACACGCAGTGGGGCCAATCCTGGGCTCCCTCAGGCTGGAATACTGGGAATACAATCCTCACAGGTGCAGTCAATATCCACATGTATAGGAGAAAAATAAGAACTCCATAGTGTGATAAAGCAGGGATATTTTATTAAACCAAACGAAAATCCTCCAGGAGGGTACTCACATTCAGTGGGTGCTTCAGTGCACCAAACTTAACAAGCATATAACAACAAGCTGCGATCCAGATGGTGTGCGGTGTGGTGTGTGATGTCTCCTCCACATTGAAAAATGTGGAGGAGACATCACACACCACACCGCACACCATCTGGATCGCAGCTTGTTGTTATATGCTTGTTAAGTTTGGTGCACTGAAGCACCCACTGAATGTGAGTACCCTCCTGGAGGATTTTCGTTTGGTTTAATAAAATATCCCTGCTTTATCACACTATGGAGTTCTTATTTTTCTCCTATACATGTGGATATTGACTGCACCTGTGAGGATTGTATTCCCAGTATTCCAGCCTGAGGGAGCCCAGGATTGGCCCCACTGCGTGTATTGACACAGTTTAAATACTGGGTCACACGAGTAGAGGTGAGCGCAAACACATGTGGGGTGTCACGGGCGAGCACATATTGTTTGCTGTGATTTGAGCACCTTTTTAGAAGATCTCGGAGGAATTTTTTCTTATGGACACTGTTTGCATACATTTATTTGGATTTTAACCTGTGGATTGAGCTGGACACTTGTAATACACAGGATACCTGTGCACTTGTTGTTGTTTTCATTTATGCATGGTGCACTTTCAATGGGTTTTGTTGTTTTTTGCACAATGTCATATGCACTTTGAGTCTTGATTTTGCACTTTTGTAATATACATATATGATTTCACAGTTCATTTACAGCGGATTAATTTACTATATATACACGATATTTTAACACATTTTTTAGCGCAGGCACATTTATTATTTTTATGCTTTATATTACACGATATGAAACGTGGTTGAGTGTTTGCTGCTAATTAATTAATGATTATCACCCCTTAGAGGCTTAGATCCGTTTGTGGCTCGCAGGATATTCCTATTTCTTGTTAATATCTATTATTATTGTTTGCTAGTAATCATTTGCCGCTGAAACTTTTTTATATGACCCTCTGCAATTAACATATACATGATATTTACCTTTTGTTTATTAGTGAAACATCTTTAAATTATGAGGTCTTTTATACTAAATGAATTATTTTATTTCACAGATTATGAAAAAGTTCTGGAGCTTGATCCAAATAACTTTGAGGCTACGAATGAACTTAGAAAAATTAACAGTGTAAGTCTAAATTGTTACTTCTGGGGTATGATATACTATAGTTGTAATATAATTAAAAAAAAAAACTATAAGGACCAATTCATTAAATCATAACACATGCAGTATTTCATTGAAGCATTCACAGAGCATTTTGCGTTCACTACATACAGGACAGTGATAACCATTTGACCCTAGAAAAATTAGTTTATAACATAGTCTATAATTTCTCCTTAGAACAAATAAATCATTCTGCTGGATAGTGACCTTAAAGGGAAAGTCCACCCCAACTCTAAAATCTCTAACTTCACAGGCATCCACGTAGACTAACCTATCTGGCTCTGTAAAGAAGAAATCGCTATACATACCTTTTTAAAAACTGCTCTGGTCCGGTCTTCAGCGGTGGAAGCTCTGCAGAGGAAACAGCCGACAACAGCTGGGAAATGAATGGAAAGTGATGTCACCCATAGAGTTACTATGGGGCTTCTGTTGTCTGCTGCCTCTTCTGCACCCGCTTACACAGCAAAGCTGCTACTGACAGCTCAGCATCGGACCTAAACGGCTTTAAAAAAGTTATGTATAGCGATTTCTTTACAGGGCTAGATAGGTTAGTCTTAGATCGTGGATGCGTGGGAAGTGACGTTTGCTGCTGGGTCTGATTGTGTTCTATTGTCATGGAAACAAAGAAATTGGGCAGCAACATTATTTCCAGCTGTAACGTAAATGCCTCGACGTGCCCACTGGCAGGCTCGTGCATCACTGTGGAGCTGACAGCGATCATGTGACCTGCAGTTTGAAGTTTTACAGTACAGCAGAGGCAAAAATCACAGTGCATTTAACCTTGATGTTATCTGTTTATATCCATGTTGATTTAGGTAAGGTTTATAACTGCTTTAAGGGATCATGCATTTTAATTCTTGTGTTTAGGAATGTATTCTTCATATAGAGCCAAGTTATCCAGAACTTTGGAAACAAACCAAACAGCACAGAAGTGGCAAAAAAGGTCTGTACCATTGCAGTCAATGGTATGGTCTCCAGCTATGCCCTTTTTTTGTAGCTTGCAGCCTTTCCTAATATTATTTTCCTGAATATTTTATGTATTAATGGAAGTTGAGTGAATAAATAGTGAGTGGTTAGTCACCGAAGCAAATGCTGTATATTAGCCACTGATGCATGCGAATGCAATGAAAAAAAATTCAAAGAAAGAACTGACATAGGACTGGTCAATGTTGAGTATAGCTGTGCATCTTTCACTCGCTTTTGACCACTTCCATTCTTAAGATAAGATAATGTCATCTTCTGGGCTTCTAAAGTAAAAGAAAACTGGTCCATATTTAAACTGAACCTATTTTCATTTTAGGAATTACAGGCATCTGGTATTACTCAAGAGCAAAAGAATGAAGTAAAAAAAAATGAAATTGTTTTATCAGAAGAAGATAAAAAAGCCATAGAAACCCAGAAACTGAAGCAACAAGCAATCGTGCAGAAAGACTTGGTATTTTTTTTTCCTTGCTTTACAGACCTCTTACTTATTGTAGAAGTGAAGCAACCTAGCGCTATTATTTTATTGTAGAATACTGTATGTAAATTTCCTTAGTTTGGTCAACATTGTAAAACAAATGTGGTTTATAATCTGGTTTATATAGTGTGTAATGCCTCACTGTAGTTGATCAAATTAAAGTGGTTCTAAAGCCTTAAATAGGTTGTAAACCCTCGGTTTTTCACCTTAATGCGTTCTATGCATTAGGGTGAAAAACCTTTTGTAGTGCAGCAGCCCCCCCAGCGATGGGGACGAGCACAGCAGCTCCAGACGCTGTCTTGGGTCCTCATTGGATAGATTGATAGCAGCAGGAGCCATTGGTTGGCGCTGCTGTCAATCAAATCCAGTGACACGGGGGCGGGGGCGGGGCCGGGGCCAAGTCTTGCTATCTGTGTCAATAGACGCAGCAGCAGGACTCGGGAGCGAGTGTCCCCATGGAAAGCGGCTCTCTGTGGGGACCCCAGAAGTGGAGGATCGGGACTTCTCTGTGCAAAACCCTTGCACAGAAGAGGTAAGTATAACATGTTTGTTATTTTGAAAAACCAACCTTTACAACCCTGTTAAGGTTTTTCACCTTAATGCATTCTATGCATTAAGGTGAAAAAACCTTCAGTGCTGCAGTCTCCCCCCCCCCACACACACCTTTTTTCTTACCTGAGTCCGATCCGATCCAGCGATGTGCTCTCGCCGCTATCCCTCTCCTCCTTGAAAAGATTAATAGCAGCAGGAGCCATTGGCTCCCGCTGCTGTCAATCAAATTCTGTGAGGTGGGGGGCGGGTCCGAGTCCTGCTGTTTGTGTCAATGGACGCAGCAGCGGGACTGGAGAGCGAGCACTCACGGGTGCCCCCATGAAAAGCGGCTTTCCGTGGGGGCACCCGATGAAGAGGAGGGGCCTGGAGTGGGGGACCCCAGAAGAAGAGGATTTGGGGCTTCTCTGTGGAGAAGCATTGCACAGAGCAAGTAAGTATAGATATGTATGTTATTTTAATAATAAAAAAAAAAAAAACGCTTTAAAGCACTTAAATAAGGAGTCCAGGACAGGTTAGAATTTTAATGGTGGCTATAGGTCACCTCAAACAGTTTCTAAGTTAGGGCATTTCATACATGACATGTATCTTCTTTACTAGCTTATCTTCACAAAAACTGTGGCAGATAAAAGAAGAAAGACCTCTCAAGTTATCAGATACATTGAGTGGTAAAGGAGAAACGTTCCTAAAACCAACAGCTAAGCAATCAAAAGCAGGAAAAATATTTGATCATTCAAATGAACCCAGATATTGAAGACACTTGTGTGCACACAGGGTTTGTGAACTCTTATAAAATATGGCTCTAGAGTTGAAAAATAAGAGTGATTAGAGAGAATGCAGCATCCATAGGATGCTAGAGGCAATGTACCTTGTGTCAAAGGGAGAAAACGAATTGTAAAAATGAGGAACTATACAGGATGCTAGGCACTGAAGAGATACAGTAGGCAGTGAAATGTACATTACATTCAGCTAAATTGTCCTACCTATCCAAGGCTTCTGTTTTTTATCCAGACATTGGTATAGTGCTGCAGTGCAGCCCATTCCTTTTGTCAGCAAGAAAAGCATTCCCAAATAGCTGTTTGCTTTCTCTTGTATACAGTAAATGAGTACTGTGTTAGCCATTAATTAATGTAGAAAGTTTGGCGGTTATACAGAAAGCCTGATAAGTGAAGTTGTCAGCACTTCGTTTCTTACTGCTACCTATCAGATTTATCCTGCTTTGGGAGTTTAAAGTTTATTGTTGGTACATCAAAAAGGAAGTTACAAAGTTCACACTTCAATAATCCCATCTCACATATGGGGAATTTCTACTAAATAGCAGTAGCAGTTTCTTTTCTCCTGTATTTTCACCGAGAGTCCCAACAGTAACACACTTCCTTAGAGTGACTCCACTCTGGATAGAGGATAGAGGAGCAACTGAGACACCCTTGGACAGCATCATTGTCAACTTGTGTCACTTAAAGTGGTTGTAAACTCTTACCAGACTACTTTTTACTACAGTTAAGCCTATAATAAGGCCTGCACGGTTTAGGCGATATCCCCGGTATCAGCATGTGCCAACGTCATCGGCACATGCGCACTGAAGCAGTGGGACGTTCGTGCTGTTGCTTCAGCTAGTGTGCTGTTACCGACAGCTCCTGCATGCATGTGCGGTAGTGACGCCATCGCAGCTCCAGCTAATCACAGCTCCGAAGCCTGCGATACCCTGAAGTAACACCGGCGATGTCACTGGCCAGAGCGGTGTACGGGGACTGCTATGGGGGCTTCGATGTAAGGTGAGTATTTCATAATGAGCTAGTATGCGATACTGTATGTATGTGATACTGCTGGATTTGGACATATTATCTTTTGACCTATTTGGGTGTTCATTCTACCAAGATCTGCACATATTTTGGATTAAAGCTTTCTACGATCTGCAAGGTGTCATTTGGATTGAGTCACTGTCTGCTACTTCTGCTAGGCTTGTGAGTTATTGTTATTTTGCCACAACTTGATAAGTTATAGAGCTCACACTTGCAGTTCTTAGGGAGGCAGCACAATTAAAGTGCTGCATTTTGAAAATGAAAGGTAATTTTAAAAAACATTAAATTACAATCTTGCCTGTGTAAGAATTGTATATGCTATGTACAGTCAGGTCCATAAACATTGGGACATCAACACAATTCTAATCTTTTTGACTCTATACACCACCACAATGGATTTGAAATGAAACCAACAAGATGTGCTTTAACTGAAGACTTTCAGCTTTAATTTGAGGGTATTTACATCCAAATCAGGTGAACGGTGTAGGAATTTCAACAGTTTGTATATGTGCCTCCAACTTTTTAAGGGACCAAAAGTAATGGGACAATTGGCTGCTCAGCTGTTCCATGGCCAGGTGTGTGTTATTCCCTCATTATTCCATTTACAAGGAGCAGATAAAAGGTCCAGAGTTAATTTCAAGTGTGCTATTTGCATTTGAAATCTGTTGCTGTCAACCCTCAATATGAGATCCAAAGAGCTGTCACTATCAGTGAAGCAAGCCATCATTAGGCTGAAAAAACAAAACAAACCCATCAGAGAGATAGCAAAAACATTAGGTGTGGCCAAATCAACTGTTTGGAACATCCTAAAAAAGAAAGAATGCACCAGTGAGCTCAGCAGCACTAAAAGACCCAGAAGACCACTGAAAACAACTGTGGTGGATGACCGAAGAATTCTTTACCTGGTGAAGAAAACACCCTTCACAACAGTTGGCCAGATTAGGAACACTCTCCGGGAGGTAGGTGTATGTGTGTCAAAGTCAACAATTAAGAGAAGACTTCACCAGAGTGAATACAGAGGGTTCACCACAAGATGTAAACCATTGGTGAGCCTCAAAAACAGGAAGGCCAAAGTAGAGTTTGCCAAACAACATCTAAAAAAGCCTTCACAGTTCTGGAACAACATCCTATGGACAGATGAGACCAAGATCAACTTGTACCAGAGTGATGGGAAGAGAAGAGTATGGAGAAGGTAAGGAACTGCTCATGATCCAAAGCATACCACCTCATCAGTGAAGCATGGTGGTGGTAGTGTCATGGCGTGGGCATGTATGACTGCTAATGGAACTCTTTCTCTTGTATTTATTGATGATGTGACTGCTGACAAAAGCAGCAGGATGAATTCTGAAGTGTTTCAGGCAATATTATCTGTTCATATTCAGTAAAATGCTTCAGAACTCATTGGACGGTGCTTCACAATGCAGATGGACAGTGACCCGAAGCATACTGCGAAAGCAACCAAAGAGTTTAAGGGAAAAAAGTGGAATGTTATGCAATGGCCAGGTCAATCACTTGACCTGAATCCGATTGAGCATGTATTTCACTTGCTGAAGACAAAACTGAAGGGAAAATGCCCCAAGAACAAGCAGGAACTGAAGACAGTTGCAGTAGAGGCCTAGCAGAGCATCACCCGGGATGAAACCCAACGTCTGGTGATATCCATGCGTTCCAGACTTCAGGCTGTAATTGACTGCAAAGGATTTGCAACCAATTATTTAAAAGTGAAAAGTAAAAGTGAAAGTTTGATGGATGATTGTTAATCTGTCCCATTACTTTTGGTCCCTTAAAAAGTGGGAGGCACATATACAAACTGTTGTAATTCCTACACCGTTCACCTGATTTGGATGTAAATACCCTCAAATTAAAGTTGAAAGTCTGCAGTTAAAGCACATCTTGTTCATTTCATTTCAAATCCATTGTGGTGGTGTATAGAGCCAAAAAGATTAGAATTGTGTCGATGTCTCAATATTTATGGACCTGACTGTATATATTTTTTAATTTGCTATGTTTTTTTAATAAACACTGGGTATCCTCACTAGAGCGCCCTTCCACCAAACAGACACCCCCACCGCACCAATGCCTCTAAATAAACTCAAATAGTGGTGTGAACCAATATTAGGTGGTGAACACCCAAAACATCCAATTCCTTAGGCCCCTTTCACACTTATACGACTTGTCCCACGATTTTGTACTGCAAAATCGTATGACAAGTCATTCTCCATGATTTTCAATGACTACCATTCATATTGGCACGACTTTAAGTCGTGCCGACTTGAAAGTAGTCCCTGCACTACTTTGGTCCAACTTCTATGCGAGTTGTACTCCATAGACCTCAATGTTAAACCCTGAAGTAGCATGCAAGTCGTGCCTGAATATTATATAGACACGACTTCAGCACGACTTTGTAAGCACAAGCCTGGCCTCGCTATTCGGGAAAGGAAAACTTTTCTTTCCTTTCCCGATGAGCGACAGGCAGTGCTGACAGCTGTCTGGTATGAATCCAGAGGGGGAACGCTGCGCCAAGTTTTAAATAAAAAAACCGGCGTGGGTTCCCCCCCAGGGGCATACCAGGCCCTTAGGTCTGGTATGGATCTAAGGGGAACCCCCTACGCCGAAAAATCGGCGTGGGGTCCCCCCCAAAATCCATACCAGACCCTCATCTGAGCACGCAGCCCGGCCGGTCAGGAATGGGGGTGGGGACGAGCTAGCGGCCCCCCCCCTCCTGGACCGTACCAGGCCGCATGCCCTCAACATGGGGGGGTGGGTGCTTTGGGGCATGGGGGGCACCCTGCGGCCCCCCCACCCCAAAGCACCTTGTCCCCATGTTGATGAGGACAAGGGCCTCTTCCCGACAACCCTGGCCGTTGGTTGTCGGGGTCTGCGGGCGGGGGGCTTATCGGAATCTGGGAGCCCCCTTTAATAAGGGGGCCCCCAGATCCCGGCCCCCCACCCTATGTGAATGAGTATGGGGTACATGGTACCCCTACCCATTCACCTAGGGAAAAAAAGCATCAATAAAAAACACAGTACACAGGTTTTTTAAAATAATTTATTAGACAGCTCCGGGATCTTCTTCCGACTTCGAGGGTCCTCTTCTGACTTCGGGGGTCTCTCCGGCGTCCGCATCTTCTGCCGGCTCCACCACTATCTTCTGGCGCTCTTTTGCCAGCGGTGGTCCGGACCTCTGGATCGTCTTCTTCCCTCTTCTCTTCCAGAGATGTTGACACGACGCTCTCTCCAGCCAGAATGGTCTCTGTGCGCTCCGCAACTGACTTATATAGGCGGTGGCCCCGCCCCCTTATGCCGTCACAGTCCCTGGGCATGCTGGGACTGTGACGTTTTAGGAGGCGTGGTCACTGGGTGAGGACCACGCCCCCTTATGACGGCACAGTCCCAGCATGCCCTGGGACAGTGACCTCATAGGGGGCGGGGCCACCGCCTATATAAGTCAGTTGCGGAGCGCATAGAGACCATTCTGGCTGGAGAGAGCGTCGTGTCAACATCTCTGGAAGAGAAGAGGGAAGAAGACGATCCAGAGGTCCGGACCACCGCTGGCAAAAGAGCGCCAGAAGATAGCGGTGGAGCCGGCAGAAGATGCGGACGCCGGAGAGACCCCCGAAGTCAGAAGAGGACCCCCGAAGTCGGAAGAAGATCCCGGAGCTGCCTAATAAATTATTTTAAAAAACCTGTGTACTGTGTTTTTTATTGATGCTTTTTTTCCCTAGGTGAATGGGTAGGGGTACCATGTACCCCATACTCATTCACATAGGGTGGGGGGCCGGGATCTGGGGGCCCCCTTATTAAAGGGGGCCCCCATGCCCTAAAGCACCCACCCCCCATGTTGAGGGCATGCGGCCTGGTACGGTCCAGGAGGGGGGGGCCGCTAGCTCGTCCCCACCCCCATTCCTGACCGGCCGGGCTGCGTGCTCGGATAAGGGTCTGGTATGGATTTTGGGGGGACCCACACGCCGATTTTTCGGCGTAGGGGGTTGCTCTTACAATTCATACCAGACCTAAGGGCCTGGTATGTCCCTGGGGGGGGAACCCACGCCAACTTGGCGTGGAGTTTCCCCTTATGATTCATACCAACTACTGTATGTTTTAATTTGTTAATGCCAAAAACGTGGCAAAGTAGTACTGCTCCAAAATCGCGGTAAAATAGCGGCAAAATCGCGGCCGCAAAATCGCGGTAAAATCGTGCGACTTTGAAGTCGTATAAGTGTGAAAGGGGCCTAACTCTCACAAATAGTGTTGACCAGTGTTAAATGGTGTGTATAAAATGTAATGAAAACGTGAGAGTCGATAAAAACAAGCGAAAATAGGAACAGCTGCCCCTTTAAATTATAAAGTATACAGGCAAAGTATTTATTCCACCATGCCACTGCTAGCCCAATACTCCCCTAGAGGCACATGGAATAAATATGGGGCGCTTCAAATATAAATAAGTGTAACCAAAAAACTGTGTATAGCACAATAGTGGTGGAACCCTCCTACTGTGTTTTGTGCTGCATGTAACAAGTGTAACCAAAAAATTGTATATAGCACAATTGTGGTGGAACCCACCTACTGTGTTTTGTGCTGCACGTAACAAGTGTAACCAAAAAACTGTATATAGCACAATAGTGGTGGAACCCACCTACTGTGTTTTGTGCTGCACGTACCAAGTGTAACCAAAAAACTGTGTATAGCACAATAGTGGTGGAACCCTCCTACTGTGTTTTGTGCTGCACGTAACAAGTGTAACCAAAAAACTGTGTATAGCACAATAGTGGTGGAACCCTCCTACTGTGTTTTGTGCTGCACGTAACAAGTGTAACCAAAAAACTGCATATAGCACAATAGTGGTGGAACCCTCCTACTGTGTTTTGTGCTGCACGTAACAAGTGTAACCAAAAAACTGTGTATAGCACAATAGTGGTGGAACCCTCCTACTGTGTTTTGTGCTGCACGTAACAAATAACACACATTAAATGAATAATTGTGACATTCACGTGAAACACTCTGTGAAATCACTGCATTCCATGCTGTGACATCTCAAAACATTAAATGACAGTCCATATGAATCAGATCCATCCAAGAGGAACTGCTTGTGATCACATCCAGTGTAAATCAGCTGCATACATTTAAGTGTCTTCGTGTGTCTTCCACCTCACCCCTGTGCTCAGTGAATCACACCCTCCAGAAATGCACTCACCGAGTTACAATGCCAGCACTTTCATGCAAGGCAAAAAACGCAAGTTTTACCACACTCAGGTGTAAAAAATGGCAGGAGGATAGTTGTTATATGGATCCACATGTAAGAAAATAAAATGCTCCAATAGTGTAAACCAGCAAAACTATTTATTAAAACCACTGCAACCTTCAACTGATGCACTCACATTGTACAAAAGATAAAACAGCAGAAATCATTCGTGGATCACATCAATCTTCAAGCAATCTTCAAACAGGTATAACTCACTTGTTACACTTGTTACGTGCAGCACAAAACACAGTAGGTGGGTTCCACCACTATTGTGCTATATACAGTTTTTTGGTTACACTTGTTACGTGCAGCACAAAACACAGTAGGAGGGTTCCACCACTATTGTGCTATACACAGTTTTTTGGTTACACTTATTTATATTTGAAGCGCCCCATATTTATTCCATGTGCCTCTAGGGGAGTATTGGGCTAGCAGTGGCATGGTGGAATAAATACTTTGCCTGTATGTTTTTTTAAAGCTGACCAATGTGTGCTTTACTGTCAGTGAGTGTTAAATGGTTTGTCTCAACCTTCTAATGGACACTTTTACTAGACAGCTTGGTCTAAACCACCTAGCATTGTAGCTTTGTGTGATTCTGCTTCTCCGGGTGGGGGGGGGGGGGGTGCGTGAGCGCTGGCTGTGCTGTGATTAGTCACAGCACAAGGCAATCAGCGGGTGCTGGCCAATGGATGAACTTGGAAGCACCTCGCAGTACACACACAAACACTGGTTAGGCACACATTTAACCCTTTGCCCTAGAATGTTTAACCCCTTCCCAGTCGGTGTCATTAGTAAATTGATAGTGTATATTTTTAGCACTGATCACTGTATTAGTGTCACTGGTTTCCACAAAGTGTCAGTTGGAAAAGCAGCTGAAGTAATGTATGAAATTAGTTTATTGTACACTGTGCTTTCTTGTATGTTTTCATTGAAGGGCAGTTCAGAAACATGCTTAAAGTAATTGTAAATGTTTTTTTTTGTTTTTTTTTAACGTAATAAACATGTTATACTTATTCTTACCCTCTCTGTGCAGAGGTTTTGCACAGAGCAGCCCCAATCCTCAGCTTCTGGGGTCCGGCACTCCTTCTCTTCTCCGAGTGCCCCTATAGCAACCTGCATGCTATGGTGGGCACTCGTGCAGACTCAATACAGAGCCATACTGTGTGCGTCTATTGACATACACAGTGCAGCTCAGCCCTGCCCCCCCCTGCTGGGAAAGTACTGGATTGAGATCAGGCTTAGGTAAATATTTCAAGGTGACTGGGGGGAGCTGAAATGAAAGGGTTTTTTGGGTTTTTTACCTTATGCAGCAAATGCATTAAAGCGTTTGTTAAGGCACAATGTTTTTTACCTTCATGCATTCTATGCGTGAAGATGAAAAACTTTCTGTGTGCAGCAGCCCCCTAACTAATACTTATCTGAGCCCCATCTGGATCCAGCGTTGTCCAGGAGAGCCTTGCCTCTCTGAGGACTCGCACTCCTGATTGGCTTTTTGCAGCATCGGGAGCCATTGGCTCCTGCTGCTGTCAATCACAGTCAGTGAGCCAATCAGGAGACGGAGGGGGCGAGCCGAGTTACAGCTCTGTGTCTGAATGGACACACAGAGCAGCGGCTAAGCTCTGGTGCCCCCATAGCAAGCTGCTTGCTATGGGGGCAGGAGGGAGGAGCCAAGAGCGCGGGCATGGGACCCCAGAAGAAGAGGATCCAGGCCTCTCTGTGCAAAACCACTGCACAGAGAAAGTAAGTATAGCATGTTTGTTATTTTCTTTTAATTAAATAGGAGACTTTTTTTATCACTTTAAGGTAAAACACCTTTTACTTATACAACCACTATGGAGAAATTGCACCAATGACAATCTCTGGCCTTTAAATGGGTCGTAATAGTTTTTATTTTATACAAATAATTTATCTTTTTTTTTTGGATACTTGTTCTGTTCATGCTAAATAAAATGCTGTTTGAAATCTTACAGGGCAATGCTTACTTTAAGGAAGGAAAATATGAGGCTGCTATTGAATGTTATACTCAAGGAATTACCGCAGACAGTACAAATGCACTACTACCAGCAAATCGAGCCATGGCCTATCTGAAAATTCAAAAGTAAGTATTGTATATTAACAACTGGAGTGGAGAAACTACTCCACTCCCACTTGTTATTTTGTGTGGAATAGGCTACAGTATGGTTAGATACTAAGCAGCAATGTTAAAGGTCTACGGAGACACAATAGAGTTGTCTTTCCCTGCTCCCAGCAGTGTCATTTATCTTTTAACAAGCAACATGGGAAAGAAGCCTACTCTATTCCATCCAAAACAGAATAGCTTATTTTGAGTTGGCCTTAAAAGAGTAGTATGACTTTATGGCTACTTTCACACTGAGGCGCTTTACAGGCGTATTAGCGCTAAAAATAGTGCCTGTAAAGTGCCTCTCATGTTACTGCAGTCTGAAAGCCTGAGGACTTTCACACTGGAGCGGTGCGCTTGCGGGACGTTAAAGTCCTGCAAGCAGCATCTTTGGGGCGCTTTAGGAGCAGTGTATACACCGCTCCTAAAGCGCCCCTGCCCTTTAAAATCAATGGGCAGCACCACCGAAGTGCCTGCAAAGCGCTTCGGCTGTTAGTGAGGATTAAAAGCGGGCGAAAAGCTCCGCTAAAACTACAGTAAGGCCCGGTTCACACTGATGCGAGTTCATAACGAATGCGATGCGTCAAAAACACTTTAAATTTGCATGTCATCCCTAAAGTCATTGTTTTCAATGACGGTCGTTCACATACATGCCTTGCGATTCCACTACGAATGCGATTAAAAAAAAGGGTCTTGTGCGAGTTTACTGCATTGTGTTGCGAATTTAGTCTCCATAGACATCAATGTAAATCGTTCTTGAATCGCATTGATGGTTCACATATGTGCGAATTCCACCACACTACTCTCCACAAAAACCAGGAAGTACACAGGAAGTTAACACCTTTTTTTTTTTTTTCCTTTACATTATGATTCTATTGGCTAGAACATCAATCGCAGCTATGTCCAACTCCTGAAATTCGCTGTACAATCGCGTTAAAATCGCAGTAAATTCGCACCTCACACAGGACAAAAAACGGAACAAATTCACAGCGCAGCAGTGTGGTGAACCGAGCCCAAGGCTCCGCTAAAAATATCGGTGCTTTACCGCCGATGCCCCCACCGCCTCAGTGTGAAAGTGCTCTTTAAAAAAACAAACAATCATACTCACTTAGCAATAAAAGATGGTATCTGGTGTTCAATACAACAGCTCACTTCACTTCACTTGCGTCAGCAAGAGAATGAAATTTCAGGAGTAAAAAAGAATCACAGCTCCTTCAACAGATCAGTGGGTGATCCAGCCAGTATGCAAAGGAAACCGAGTAGCAGGGCGCAGGGGTTAAAAACTTGTAACACTTTATTTGTAAACAATCGTATCACTTACAGGAAGGTAGACTATAGTAGGTTTACCATGCAGAGAGATGATGTGTCAACATGGCAAGATAGAACAAAAGGATTGATATGATCAGTATCTAAGCTCAAGACTATCTCAAGCTCAGGACTAAGCTCAAGACCCACCAGATGATGGTGCTATCAGCGGCATATGTGGCCGCTCTCTATGCATGTCCACACAGTACAGCTCAACCCAAGGTGTAAGAGGGGTGAGCAGCAACATGTTTCAAGGGCTCAGCCCCCTTCCTTCCCAAAATCTGCCCAACAGGTGGAGAAAGACAACTTTTAAGCCTGGCTAGAGGGCGGGGGGAGCACTACAGCAGCGATCCTAGCTGCAGCGTTCCCCTGCCACCACTAAGACCGAGAACTGAGCACTCAAACACTGCTGATCACTCATGTCTCGGTCTTCAGCCTGCAGAGAGCCAGTGACTATCATCTCTCTGCTCTGCCTCAATGCTGTGGAGGAGGAGGGAGTGGCTGGCTCAGACTCTCAATGGCTCGCTGAGAGGCTGAGCCAGCTGTCGATCCACAGTCGGGAACTTTCTTGAGCCTGGACCAGCTGAGTGACATCAGACAACAGTGAGCTTTAGGTGTCGGCTGGAAACAAGTCACAGGAGTGCAGAACAAACTGCACTCCTGTGATCTATAGGAGAAACGGAGCCAAAATAGTTTTGGCTATACTTCTAGTTTACATTTTTAATTGGATATAACCAGAATTTTTAAAATTTTTGCAAACAAGTCTTTCTAACCCACCAACCAACATTAGTAATATGCACTTTGCAATAAAATGTGATTTATGGATAATTTATTCTGAAAATAAAAGATCAGAAGCTTTCTATATAGTTTGTGCTCCTACTACATAAACAAAAAAAGAGAAGTCAGAAAATATTGCTGTGTGGACTTTGGTTTACAGTAAACAAAGAATTGTTTGAAAGGTCAGTCATTTATGTGTATATGTGTGCTGCAATCTCATTAGTATCTTCCAAGGTCAAGGTCATTTTACTTCACTAAGCAATCGCTGAGCTTTTCCAAGAATCTCCAAGAAATCCCTTTGGAGATCTTTGTGTGAATGGTGTGACATTTAAGTATCTGTTAATACAAACAAAGGTCATAGCAAAGTTGACTGTGAATCAATACCTGTTTTCCATTTTGTGCTAAAAATGTCTGCCATGGTAATTTAACTGACAAATAATTTTGGTAAAATATATATTGCTACTGCTTTCCAGTGTTTTGTAAAATACTATTCTAATACAAGTTGCAATAAAACAGTATCTTGGGTGTTATTTTAGATACATGGAAGCAGAGGAAGACTGCACACAAGCCTTAGCTCTGGATACAACATATGGGAAAGCTTATGCCAGAAGAGGGACTGCAAGGGTAATGCTTGGAAAGCTGAAGGAAGCAAAAGAAGGTGACTAATAAAGAGCTGACTGGCATTTAGATACTTGATCTGTTCATAAGTTTAGTCATATACTTTCATGGATGACATCCCTGTAATACCAGAATCAGCTAATTACTTTGAAGTGGTTATTTTGGGCAGGTAGTTAAAGGGTAATTCCATTTTTGTGAGGGGGAAAAAAATAGGTAAAAAAGAATAATAATATAGCATATACATCTGCTACACAAGTCATATTGTAATTGAATGTTAATAAAAATGATCTTTCCTTTTCAATCTACACTGCTGTCATTTTCTGTAAAATGCAATACACTATGGCTACCTGGAAGTGTTCTGTACGCAGGTGGTGTACAGAATGCCCCCCAGATATGTAATGTCCTGCTTGTGTGATTGGCTTACTGATTTTCCCAGAATGTGACCTGGAAAGGGTATGTGTGCCGCTCAGGCCCAATAGAGAGGGGGTATGTAAATGGTACATCCACAGCTGTTGTCAGGGGATGCAGCCCCTTGAAGCCCCTTTTTCTTGAAAATCAAGAGAAAAAGGGGTAGCCCCTTGAAGTTGCACATGTAAGGTGTCCTAGAGAGGTAAAAGGTGTGGCAACCTCAGGCCACACCTCCAACACTTTTCACCCCCCCCCCAGAAGCTTAGTCATGGGGAACTATGACTAAGCTCCAAGGGGTGGCGTGAAACACATTGGGGGAGTGGCCTGGTCGGAGTCCAGGCTGAGGTTGCCACTACATTCACCTCTCTAGGACATTTAAGATGTGCGACTTCCAGGGGCTACCCATTTTACTCTTGATTTTCCCGGAAGTCTGCACTAAGATGCAAGTCAGATTTTGGGAATCCCCTGCAACACAAATGTAATTTTTAGTGAGATACCGCCAAAGGAAAATCACATCTAAAGAGATGCAGACCCTGACACTTTCTTTATTACAACCCTGCAGGTGCAGCAGCTGATAGATACTTATAAAATCACTCCCATTCACATTCACTTTGAATATGGACACACAAACAGGATTTTTTTCAGAATAACAAATGGTAGGAAACTGCAACTAAGTTTGTTAAAATCCTTGCAATGTTCATCGATCACCCAGAGATGTTTTTTTTTTCTCAGCAAACATGGAGTTACCCATAAAGGGATCCATACCCTTTGGCTGAGGTTGTTTTTTGGGGAAGCCAACTGTCATTTTGTTTTTCTCCTCAGATAATACACTGTTTACTTCTAGTAGTTGTAATTGTCTTGCCAATGTATGTTTTTTTTTGTAAGACTTATTATCTTCTATAAAAAATTTGGAAATGTTTTAATATGTTGACTTTTCTAGATTTTGAAATGGTTTTAAAACTGGAGCCTGGTAACAAGCAAGCAGCATCAGAACTGGCAAAAATATCTCAGGCAAGTATGTTGATCAAAAGCTGTTATTAGGGTGAGCGGCATGCTATAGAAGTTACAGTATATTTTGTTTGTGTTGTTCTTACATCCCAGATTCAAATGCTTGATCTTTGCAACAGTCTTCCATTAGTCATCTGACTGAATATTTTGATATTTTGTACCTCTAATGTTAATAGATTAAATGTCATTATTGGCCAAGTGGTCAATTTTTAAAGGAAAATATTCCAATCCAGAAATAAACTTGAGGATTGGGCATTCATGAAAATATGAAATGCGACTCTAACATGGTTGAAAAGCAAAAATAAAATAACTCCAGACTACAAATAACACCAGTAACTGAACTTCTACTGTCATACATGTAAACATAGCAGTGTTAGTGCCGGTTCACACAGGGGCGGCTTTAAAGTCATCCGACTCTTAAGCCGCCCCCTACAACGTGACTTCAGCACGGCTTACAAAATGACTTCTGTAGAGAAGTCAATGCAAGCCTCTCCGAAGTCACCCCAAAGTAGTACAGGAACCTTTATTCTAAGTCAGAGCGACTTGAGTCGCTCCTATTAGAACGGTTCCATTGCAGTGCATGGAGCGCGACTTGTCAGGTGACTAAGTCGCCTGACAAGGTCGCCCCTCTGTGTACCGGCACTTAAAGGTGTTAGCTATTCATCAATGGAAACGTTTGTAGTTAAGTGATACCTTTTTATTTTTTGGCCAACTGGTGTTAAAGATGCAAGCTTTCGGAACACCGTAGATCCCTTTTGCAGACTGTCCCAAAAGTTTGCATCTTTAATAACTTAAAGATGTTCTTCACCCTAGAAACAAAAAAAAAATTAAAAGTCAGCAGCTATAAATACTGTAGATGCTGACTTTTTATAAGGGGACACTTACCTATCCAGGAATCCAGCATGGTCCTCACCTGAGCCGGGTCTTTGGCCGTGTTCCAGGCCAGGCACTGACATGTTTCCTTTGGGAAGCTAGCTGTGACTGCTTGTGGCTTCACAGCTGGCTTCCCACTGCAAATGTGTGAGCCGTGCTGCATTTTGCGAATGGTTCCACAGCCTTTTTGGACCTGTGACGTGTCCCAGAAGGCTGCACAGGAAGGAGGGTGGGGGACAAAAAAATCAAACTCTGGATAAGCATATTGTCAACTGGGAGTTTATGATGGGGGGATAGTGGCCACTGGAGACCCCAGCATATAGAATTTTTTTTCTTATCGTACATCATGGGACACAGAGCCATAGTAGTTACTATGTTGGTTATAGGCCACCTTCAGGTGATGGACTCTGGCACGCCCTAAGACAAAAAGTCCACTCCCTATATAACCCCCCCCCACTACTGGGAGTACCTCAGTTTTTTCGCCAGTGTCTAAGGTGTTGGTCACGAGTAAAGATGTGCTGTGCTGAGCTCCACTGGAACAATCCTTGCTGGGGATAGCCATGCAGCCGCATCCATTCAAAGTGTTTTTTTGGCCGAATTGAATGGCACCTGGGCCTCGTGTCCAAAGAAATTAAGTTTTTGCCTGTAAACGCTTCTCTTTTTAGAGAGCTGGACCCCGGGATCCAGTACTTTTGGTATTAAGGCCATAAAGTTTTGCGGTGGTGCTATTACAGGTCCATGATTGTGGGTTTCCCCGAGGGTCCCCAGCTCCTGAAGGTTTGTTAACGGAACCCACCGTGAAGGTTAGGTCTGTTGGTTTTACCACAGAAGACTCTTTTTTTTTTTTTTTCTTGTGAATGACTCCTTTAATTTAGTGAATGTTGTCATGCCTTTGTATCACCACTGGGGGCTGTATAGAGCTCATACCTTCTCATGCTTCCTCAGAGAGCACACGTTGTGTCCGGAACAGCAGCTTCCTTTCCTCCAGCCAGCAGCAGCCCTCCAGCAAGTCTGGGTGGGTTTTCCTCCCCACCAGACGCCCCCCACCTGTGCTATTTTCTCCCCCCTCTTCACAAGGAAGAAGCGCCAAAAATAAAACTAAAAAAAAAAACAACGGCACGCCGCCCTACTCGGAGGCTTCCAGGCTCCCTATTCGCAATTTTTCCCCCTCACTCTATGATCCCATAGGATCAGAGGCCCGCGCTAGCGGGGAAAGCTCTCTTTTTAAAAAGAGAGGAGGGGGGCCATAGGCGATGAAGTGGAGCGGGGCTTAGCGCGGCGTTGGTGTCCTCCAACATCCAGCGCGGGAAAGTGTGTTTAAAAAGCACCATTGTTACTGCTGCAAGCTGCGGAGGGACACAAGAGCAAGCGTGGCATGAAAGAGGTATGGTGACACAGGCATTCCTTTTGACACATTTACTATTGCATCAGGCTGAGCATTAATAGCAGCGGCAGGGCTTGACTATTGCTCAAGCAGTGGATGCATTCCTTGTGGTAGTACCTCTGCTTGGTGCATTGGGTTGGAGGGGGGGGGGGTAAAAGCACCTCAAAAAAAGGGCTCTAGAAAGACTTCTACAGCCACAAGGAAACCTAGAACCATCTCAATATAAATGGCATCCTTCCCTGAGAGTGATATGGCTGGCCAGAGTGAACCATCAGGGACGTCAGGTTTTGCAGCTGCTCTTAACACTGCAGCCCCTGTATATATTACTAAGGAGGTTTTTTCCTCAACCATTTTAGTCTTGAAACAAAAAATGCCTTAATTGCACCCAGAGTGGGACTAAGCTTAACAGGCCTCCGTACATTACTCAGGACCCTCAAACTGAGGAACAGGGGGCGAGAGATGACGATTTTCTCACAGGGGACCAGGAAGAGGCTAGTGACTCCTTCTCCAAAGAGCCTAATACGGAAGGATCAGGTTCACAAGAAAGGTTGTTGGTACAATCTCTAACTGAATTGGTCCGCTCCACATTTTTGCTGCCAGTTGCGGAGTCAGTCAATGAGCCCACTTCTGGCTTGGGTTGGCTAAAGCCTCCCCAAACTATTCATGCTTTTCCTATCCATTCATTACTAAAATAGCTTATGTATTCTGAGTGGGAGCACCCAGATAAATAGTTTTATCCTATGGAGGGAAAGTTTAATAAGAAATGGGGGATTCCAGCAATTGACGCTGCTATATCCTCGGTGAACAAAAACTTGACTTATCTGGTAGACAATGCTCAAAAGCTGAAGGATCCAACAGATAAGAAGTTGGAATTCCTTTTTAAAAACTATATTTCGCTGGCAGGTTAAATGGTTCAGCCTGCGCTGGCAGCGATCGGGGTGTCTCAGTCTTTAAAGGACCAGTTTTAAGAGGTACTCAAGATTATTCCTTATCAACAGGCCCAAGATTTGGTCGGGATATCAGAGGCGTTATGTTTTACAGTAGACGCTATGAGAGATTCTATTCTCCAGGCCTCTTGGCTTATGCTAGGGCTGGTACATGTGTGTAGAATTTTATGGTTGAAAAATTGGTCAGCCGAAGCGCCATGCAAGTTCCCTTTTACCAGTTAAGAAGAAGTTTAAGCGTTTTTCTTTTAAACAAGCTTCTTCTCCAGTGCCAGGAGCATCAGCCGCCAGGCAGTCACGATGGCCTCCACCGTCAGGTTCAAGAGGTAAACCTCAGGGTTAGTCCCAGGGTCAAAAGAGGCCCTGGGGGAGGAAACCCACAAAACAAAATACTAAAATCTCCTTATGAAGGGGCGCCCCCGCTCGCTCAAGTGGGGGGAAGACATCTGCAGTTCTCAAGGGTCTGGCAGGAACAGTGTCGAGACAGATGGGTGGCTTCCTCAATATCTCTAGGTTACAAACTGGAGTTCCGAGAGTTCCCGTCTCCTCATTTTCTCAGATCAAACATTCCCAGAGATCCATTAAAAATGAAGTCTCTCTTTCTAGCTTTGGATCATCTCTTGTCTAAAATAGTGATATCGGTGGTCCCCTTGGAAGAGAGAGGGGTTAGGGTTTTATTCAAACCTTTTCACGGTACCAAAACCAAACGGAGATGTCAGACCCATTTTAGATCTCAAAGATCTAAACCGGTTTTTGAACATCCGCTCTTTTCGCATGGAGTCAATCTGATCAGTGGTCTCCGTTCTACAAGGTGGAGAGCTGCTAGCGTCAATCAACTTCAAGGATGCTTATCTCCATGTGCCTATTTTTTCCGCTCACCACAAATATCTACGCTTCGAGGTAGAAAATCTTCATTTTCAGTTTGTAGCTCTGCCTTTCAATCCAGCTACTGCATCTCGAGTGTTTACAAAAGTCCTGGCTCCTCCTTTAGCCATATTAATGGGCTTAAGGTATAACGATTCTAGCTTACTTAGACGATCTACTCTTGATAGATCGGTCGGTAGCCCGCTTAAACCGAAGTTTGGTCACCGCAGTCCGCTACCTGGAATACCTAGGTTGGATTCTCAACCTAGAGAAATCCTCCTTAAAACCATCAAGGAGATTGCAGTACTTGGGTCTAATCATAGATACAGCCCATAAGGGAACTGATTCAGTTGGTCAAAGCAAAGAAGAATCCTATTAAACTTTGTATGAAATTGTTGGGAAAGATGGTGGCTTCATTCGAGGCCATTCCTTATGCGCCGTTTCATTTGAGACTGCTGCAAAACAGTATCCTGTCAACTTGGAACAAGAAGGTCCAAGCTCTGGACTTCCCAATGCATTTATCCCCCAAAGTGCGTCAAAGCCTCAGTTGGTGGTTGATATCCAAGAATCTTCAAAAAGGAAAATCCTTTCTACCAGTTACCTGGAAGGGGATAACAACAGATGCCAGCCTTCTGGGCTGGGGAGCAGTCCTGGAAGACGTGTCAGTCCTAGGAAAATGGTCCAAATCAGAAATGACCTTGCCCATCAATCTAGAGATTCAGGCAGCACGCCTGGCCCTGAAGGCCTGGACGCTCAGATTACGGAATTGTCCTGTCAGAATCCAATCCATCAATGCCACAACAGTGGCCTATATCAATCACCAAGGGGGCAAGAGAAGTCGTGCAGCCCAGAAAGAGGTGAATCATATCCTATCTTGTGCAGAAGACAACATTCCTTGTCTATCGGCAGCCTTCATTCCAGGAATAGAGAATTGGCAGGCGGACTACTTGAGTCGCCAACAGTTGTTCCCGGGAGAATGGTCTATTCACCCCGACATCTTTCTGTCAATATGTCAAAAATGGGGAATTCCGGACGTGGATCTGTTTGTGTCCAGGTTCAACAAAAAGATGGACATCTTTGTGTCAAGAACAAGGGATCCGATGGCATGCGGAACAGATGCTTTGGTTTTTCCATGGAATCAGTTTTCACTGATCTATGCGTTCCCTCCTGTTCTGCTGCATCCGCGCCTTCTTCACAGGATCAAGCAGGAAGGGAAGAAGGTGATTCTTGTGGCCAAGGAGATCTTGGTATGCAGAGATCATAAAGATGGTGGTAGGGGACCCATGGACCCTACCACCATGGCCAGACCTTGTCTTGCAAGGTCCGTTATTCCATCCTACCTTACAAACACTAAATTTAACGGTTTGGCTATTGAAACCCACATTCTGAAAGACCGTGGGCTGTCAGGTTCCGTAGTTTCTACTTTAGTTAATGCTAGGAAAGCAGCCTCCAGAGTCATATTATAGAGTCTGGAAGGCATATGTCTCTTGGCACCCCAGAAAATATGTCATAGGTAGGATCCTTGAATTTCTACAGATGGGATTAGAAATAATGCTGGCCTTGTACTATCTTGGGCCAGATGTCAGCCTTATCAGTGTTTTTTTAATGACCACTTGCTTCACACTCTCTGGTTTGTAGCTTTATTCAGGGGGTAACGTGGATTAATCCTCCAGTTAGGTCACCCCTGAACCCTTGGGACTTGAATTTAGTCCTGTCGGTGTTACAGAAACAGCCTTTTGAGCCGATAAGAGTTATTCCCTTGGTCTTTTTGACAAGGAAATTATTTTTTTTGGTTGCCATATCTTTTGAAAGAAGGGTATCAAAGTTGGCTGCTCTTTCTTGTAAAGAGCCATATTTGATTATTCATAAGGTTGTATTACGGCCTCATCCTAATTTCCTACCGAAGGTAGTGTCAGGTTTTCATTTAAACCAGGATGTTATTCTGCCTTCATTTTTTCCAGAACCTCGTTCTGCGTAAGAAAGGTCACTACAGTCTCTTGATGTGATGAGAGCAGTCAAGGTCTATTTGAAGGTGACAGCTCAGATTTGTAAAACAGATGTTTTGTTTGTGTTGCCAGAAGATCCTAAAAGAGGACAGGCAGCGTTGAAATATACTATTTCTAAATGGATTCGTCAAGTGATTGTTCAAGCTTATGGTTTATAAAGGAAAATTCAACCTTTTCATATTAAAGCGCACTCCACCAGAGCTGTTAGTACTTCCTGGGCAGTGCATCACCAAGCCTCCATGGCTCAGATCTGCAAGGCCGCAACTTGGTCTTCAGTCCATATATTTACCAGATTCTATCAAGTAGATGTAAAGGGTCATGAGGATATCGCCTTTGGGCGCAGTGTACTGCAGGCTGCAGTATAAGTTCTCTAGTCTCTTAGTGTCCTACTTTTGGTTTGTCTCCCTCCCTTCAGTTGGCATTGCTATGGGACATCCCACATAGTAACTACTATAGCTCTGTGTCCCGTGATGTACGATAAGTAAATAGGATTTCTTTCTCATACATCACGGGACACAGAGCCTCAGTAATTACTGATGGGTTATATAGGTATCACTAGGTAATTGGACACTGGCACACCCTAACCAGGAAGCTCAACCCCCTATATAATCCCTCCCCTTGCAGGGATACCTCAGTTTTTACGCCAGTGTCTTAGGTGTTGGACGTGTAAAGATGTCCTGTGCTGAGCTCAAAAGGGAATATCCTATACTGGGGCAAGCCAGGCGAACCGGATCCATTTCAAAATGTCCTTTTTAGGCCAAATTGGATGGTACCCGGGCCTCGTGTCCGAAGAAATGAGGTTTTACCTGTAACGCTTCCTCTTTTTAGAGAGCTGGACCCCGCATTTCAGAAAATGGTTTTTCTAGCCTTATTTCTGGCCGGGTGCTTTACAGGCCCAGAACTGCGGATCCCCCTATCTGTAGGGGGCCCTAGTCTCTGAAGGTTTTCCAAACGGAGCCCACCGTGAGAGGTGAAGATTGGGTCGTATAACAGAACCCTGCGGCTGGATAAGGTAAGGGAGATTCCACAGAATTTCTTTATTCTAGTAGGTTTTCTCCTTTAAGGTAAATGCATGCTATGCCTATTGTCGCCACCGGGGGCTGCCAAGAGCACATACCTTCTCATGCTAATGTCTGTCTCAGTGTTTCACGCTGCACAAGCTCCTCCAGCCGGCTCCAGGTAGGATGGGATGGGGGGTTCTCCTCTGGATATTCCCCCCAGAAAAGGGGGAGGCCGCAGGTGGTCTGTGAGGCGGTAGTATACCGCACAATCACCGCCGCCATTGCCATGTGCAGGCCCCATCACTGCCGGCCCCTCTCCTTCCCCACCCCCAGCCTTTCCTCTATGCTTGTCCAGGAAGGTCGGCTCGCGCGGGAAGCGCAGGTTTTTTTGAAAAACGAGGGGGGGCGGTAGAGTGGGGGGGGCGGAGCGTCAGCGCGTCCAGCTTGCTTAGACGCCCCCATTGCAGGCTGCATGGCTTAAGAGGCACACTTTACAGGTGCACACAGCCTTTGGAGGGACACAGAGCTTACGGTCGTATGTAAGGTGGGACACAGGCATTCTCCTAGGCAGCATTTACTAAAAGAACACTAGACTGGGCATTGGTAGCAAAGCTAGGACTACATCGCTCAGCAGTCAGTGTTCATTTTGTGATACCTCCACCTTGTTGCTTTGCACTATGGGTAGAAGAGGTTCACATACCCCAAGAACCAGAGGCTCTAGGGGATCTCCTTCAGGTTCTGAGGACCCCCTTTCTGCAGCATCCTCCCCCCCTGAGGGGCCAGGGACGGCTAGCCAGGGAGAGCCGTTGGGGTCAGGGGCTACACCTGCTTCTGGCACTTCAGCCCCTGTATACATTACACAGGAGGTTTTTTCCTCAACCATTAATGGATTAGAGGAAAGATTAATGGCCGTGATCGCATCTTCACTCAGTGGAAGAAAACGCACTAGGCCTTCCTCTGATTCCCAGGACCCTCAGGAAGAGGAGCTCTGGGATAGGGGAGAAGAATCCCTTTCAGAGGATCGGGATGGGATGAATGATTCCTCTTCGGAGGAATCAGGTGGAGAGGGACCCTCTTCGGCTTCCCAGGAGGAGAAGGTCTTAGCACAGATTCTTGCTGGATTGGTCCGCTCCACATTTAAGTTCCCCGTATCTGAATCAGTTAAAGAACCCTCTTCTTCTTTGGGGTCACAGAAACCTCCTCAAACAGCACATGCTTTTCCTGTTCATAATTTACTTGAAAAGCTTCTTTATTCTGAGTGGGATCACCCAGATAAACGTTTTTTTTCCACCGAAAAAGTTTTCAACACTTTATCCTATGGAAGAAAAGTTTTTAAAGATGTGGGGAATACCGGCTGTTGACGCCGCCATCTCCTGCGTAAATAAAAACCTGACTTGTCCTGTAGACAATACTCAGATGCTCAGGAATCCTGTGGATAAAAAGATGGAATCCCTGTTGAAAGATGTTTTCGCCTTAGCAGGCTCAGTGGCTCAAGCTGCAATAGCAGCGATTGGAGTCTGTCAATACTTAAGAGACCATGTTAAGCAGGTCATCAAAGTTTTGCCTGAACAGCAGGCCCAGGGGTTGGCTAACCTTCCAGCGACCTTATGTTTTGCTGTTGACGCCATCAGGGATTCTATCATGCAAACCTCTCGTCTTTCGCTTGGGTTGGTGCATATGCGTAGAATCTTATGTTTAAAGAATTGGTCAGCTGAAGCACCATGTAAAAAGCTCCTGGCTGGGTTCCCATTTCATGGTGCAAGGCTGTTTGGAGAAGACTTGGATAATTATATCCAAAGGATCTCTAGTGGGAAAAGCACCCTTTTACCTGTTAAGAAAAAAGAGTAAGCGTCCCTCTTTCAAACGGACTCTTTACCCAGCGCCAGGGGCATCAGCTTCCAGGCAGTCGCGACGGCTTCCTCCGTCTGGGTCAAGAAACAAGAGTCAACCCCAGGGACAAAAGAAGTCCTGGGGGAAGAAGTCTACTACACAAGACACTAGGACCTCTTTATGAAGGGGCGCCCCTGCTCGCTCTAATGGGGGGAAGACTGCTACAGTTCTCAAGGCTCTGGCAGGAGAACTTCCAGGACAGATGAGTAATCTCCACAGTAACCTTAGGGTACAAGCTGGAGTTCCAAGAATTCCCCTCTCCTCGTTTCCTCAGATAAAGTGTCCCCAGAGATCCAGAGAAGAAGCAGTCGCTCCTTCTAGCATTAGAGCGACTTTTGTCGCAAGAGGTCATCATGGTGGTTCCCACGAAGGATCAAGGATTGGGCTTTTATTCCAACCTTTTTACGGTCCAAAAGCCAAATGGGGTTGTCAGACCCATTCTGGATCTAAGGGATCTGAATCGTTTCCTAAGGATTCGGTCCTTCTGCATGGAATCAATTCGGACAGTCTCCATCCTGCAGGGAGGAGAATTTCTGGCATCGATAGACATCAGAGATGCATATCTGCATGTGCCCATTTTTCCTGCTCATCAGAAGTTTCTGCGCTTCGAGATAGGAGGGCGTCATTTCCAGTTTTTGGCTCTGCTTTCGGGATAGCCACTGCACCTCGAGTGTTTACAAAGATCTTGGCTCCTCCTCTGGCCAGATTAACGGCTCAAGGTATAACTGTCATAGCATACCTAGACGACCTGCTCTTGATAGACAGGTCGGTAGCCTCTTTGAACGGGAACTTGAGGACCACAGTCAAGTATGTGGAACACCTAGGTTGGATTCTCAACCTAGAAAAATCTTTCCTAAAACCAGTAAGAAGACTGGAGTATTTGGGTTTGATCATAGATACAAGCCAGGAGAAAGTATTTCTACCTCAGGCAAAGATCACTGCTTTAAAGGAGCTGATTTTAGTAGTCAGGACCAAGAAGGGTCTTTCTGTCCGCCTTTGTATGAGGCTGCCTGGAAAGATGGTGTCTTCATTCGAAGCAGTTCCCTATGCTCAGTTTCATTCAAGACTGTTGCAACACAGTATCCTGTCGGCCTGAAACAAAAAGGTTCAGGCATTAGACTTACCCGAAAACCTACAGAAGGGGAAATCCTTTCTACCGGTGACCTGGACGGTGGTAACAACAGATGCCAGTCTGTCGGGGTTGGGGAGCAGTTCTGGAACAGTCTGCAGTCCAAGGGGTATGGTCCAAAAACGAGAGAGCCTTACCCATCAACGTTCTAGAGATCCATGCAGTATATCTAGCCCTAAAGGCCTGGACTCTCAGGCTACAGGGTTGCCCGGTCAGGATCCAGTCCGACAATGCCACAGCAGTGGCTTATATCAATCATCAGGGAGGCACCAGGAGCCGAGCTGCTCAAAGAGAGGTGAACCAGATCTTAGTCTGGGCAGAGAAGCAGGTGCCATGTATATCGGCAGTCTTCATTCCAGGCATAGAGAACTGGCAGGCGGACTATTTAAGTCGCCAGTAGTTATTTCCCGGGGAATGGTTTCTGCATCCCGACGTCTTTTTGGCCATATGCTAAAGATGGGGGGTTCCAGATGTAGACCTCTTTGCATCCCGATTCAACAAAAAGATAGACAGATTTGTGGCAAGGACAAAGGATCCTCTTGCATGCGGGACAGAGGGACAGATGCGTTGGTGATTCCGTGGCATCGGTTCTCACTGATTTACGCATTCCCGCCTATTCTGCTACTGCCACGACTCCTTCGCAGGATCAGGCAGGAAAGGAAGTCGGTACTTCTTGTAGCCCCCGCTTGGCCCAGGAGGACCTGGTATGCAGAAATAGTAAGGATGACGGTGGGTTCCCCGTGGGCCCTACCGTTACGCCCAGACCTGTTATCTCTGGGTCCAGTGTTCCATCCTGCATTACAAACGCTATATTTGACGGTTTTTCTATTGAAACCCACATTTTGAAATATCGTGGGCTTTCAGGTCCTGTGATATTTACCTTGATCAATGCAAGGAAGCCGGCTTCCAGAGTAATTTATCATAGAGTCTGGAAAGCTTATGTATCCTGGTGGGAATCCAGGGGTTTGCATCCCAGAAAATATGTGATGGGTAGAATCCTTGATTTTCTACATTTGGGATTAGAGATGAAGTTGGCCTTGAGTACCATTAAGGGCCAGGTCTCGGCCTTATCAGTATTGTTTCAACGACCACTTGCTTCACATTCTTTGGTCCGAAACTTTTATGCACGGGATGATGCATCTTAATCCTCCGGTTAAGGCGCCCCTAAACCCCTGGGACTTGAACTTGGTTCTGTCTGTTTTACAGAAACAGCCTTTTGAACCGATACGTCAAATTCCTTTGGTCTTGTTGACAAGAATGTTAATTTTTCTGGTAGCCATCTCTTCTGCTAGAAGAGTATCAGAATTAGCAGCTCTTTCCTGTAAAGAGCCTTATTTGATTGTACACAAGGATAGAGTGGTACTGTGCCCTCATCCTAGTTTTTTACCGAAGGTGGTTTCAGATTTTCATCTAAACCAAGACATTTTTCTGCCTTCCTTTTTTCCAGATCCCTGTTTTTCGGAAGAAAGATCACTACATTCTTTGGATGTAGTAAGAGCAGTCAAAACCTGGAAAAATCTGGAAGCAACTGCTCAAATTCCCAAAACGGATGTTTTATTTGTGCTGCCAGAGGGTCCCAATAGAGGACAGGCAGCGTCAAAAGCTACCATTTCTAAATGGATTCGACAATTGATTATTCAAGCTTACGGTTTGAAACAGAAGATTCCTCCGTTTCAGATCAAGGCACATTCCACAAGGGCTGTTGGTGCTTCTTGGGCAGTGCATCACCGGGCCTCTATGGCTCAAATCTGCAAGGCCGCAACCTGGTCTTCAGTTCATACATTCACCAGATTTTATCAAGTGGATGTGAGAAGGCATGAGGATATCGCCTTTGGGCGTAGTGTGCTGCAGGCAGCAGGACAGGGTCCTCAGGTCTGATTGCACCCTACTTGGTTGTGGTTCCCCTCCCCTCAGGTAGCATTGCTCTGGGACATCCCATCAGTAATTACTGAGGCTCTGTGTCCCGTGATGTATGAGAAAGAAAATAGGATTTTTTATAACAGCTTACCTGTAAAATCCTTTTCTTTCGATGTACATCACGGGACACAGAGGTCCCGCCCCTCTTCTAATACACTTATATTGCTTGGCTACAAACCTGAGGTATCCCTGCAAGGGGAGGGATTATATAGGGGGTTGAACTTCCTGGTTAGGGTGTGCCAGTGTCCAATCACCTAGTGATACCTATATAACCCATCAGTAATTACTGAGGCTCTGTGTCCGGTGATGTACATCGAAAGAAAAGGATTTTACAGGTAAGCTGTTATAAAAATCCTATTTTTTAAAACAGCTTACCTGTAAAATCCTTTTCTTTGAAGCAAATCACGGGACACAGAGGTCCCTCCCTTTTTTGGTATACACATGTATTGCTTTGCTACAAAACTGAGGTACTCCCAGTAGTGGGAGGGATTATATAGGGAGTGGACTTTTTGTCTTGGGGCGTGCCAGTATCCATCACCTGAAGGTGGCCTATAACCCACATAGTAACTACTATGGCCCTGTGTCTCGTGATGTACTTTAAAGAAAAGGATTTTACAGGTATGCTGTTTTAAAAATCCTATTTTTTCAGCTTTCCTTTAACTACATTTTATATGGAAACGAATAGTGGCCCGGTTGCTAGGAATGCAACCCATACTAGACGTTGAAGAGTGATAACGTGCTTCATATAGAATACCCTACAGAAATTTTTACCAATTTACTATTGTGCATAGAGAATGCTATAAAACATTAACTGGTTATGTCTCTTCCAGTCATCCTCCATGTTCTTTCTTTCAGGGACTACAGTAAGCTAGGAATGTCTGTGCATGCTATTCTGATTTCAGCGTTGTGTGTATAGTTACCTTTTTAGTATTTACTACAAAAACATCTTGGAAATCTGTGGTTTGCTAAGAAAATTCTCTAATTTCACCATTGGTTCCCTTGAATGATTCACTACTCTTGCTCCTGTTCCTTACCAGCTAGACATGCTAGAATGTCCATAATGAGATCATGGCCAGCAGCTATAACATGTCTTATTATAAATACAGCAAATGTTATTGAGAAATGCATTTCCTAAAGGTGAGGGAATCAAGGTTTTGTGGTAAATGGGACTTGATCTTGTGACCTTTCAGACAAAGAATATTCTTTATGAATGCAGCAAAAGATCTGATGAGTATTCGTGGTTAGCAGTCGGTGAAGGATAGAAAGACCAATTGTTTACCGTTTTATAAATCTCTCTCCAAGTCTTTCTTAGTAATTTCTTTTAGTCTTTGTAATGACATCTCCTTGAACAATGTATATATTTATGAATTCATTTACTGTTCTAGGAACTTGGTGACAAAACAGTAATGCTTAGCCAGAATGATCTTGCAAGTAAAGGGAAAGATCAAAGGAAATATGTTAAACCAATCGAAAAACCTGCACATCTGAGGTCTACGGTAAGTGCATAATATCTCACTGGGATGTAACATGTCGTGCTTGTGTTCTATATTTTATTTTTATTATACAGTCATGTGTTTCAGAACATTCCTTGTTTTCTCCTTCAACTAAAACCTGTCTGGGAGTGATTTATAACAGAGACAAGTGGCAAATATCACGTGGTGTCAATGCAGGGCAGATAGTTATGTTTCACTGGCACTGACTACCAATGTGCGAGGGGGTGGGGTGGGTTGGGGTAAATTTTGCTGTCACTGACTCCATTGACTATTCACTCCCGCTGACTACACTGACCACCACTGCAGGGGAAGGGGTTACATTCTCTGCGGCTGTAATGTTCTCTAACGGGTGGGGTGGGGTGGGGTGGGGTGGGGGGGGGTTAAAAACATTTGCACTCACCACCAATATGGGGAAAGGGTTAAAGGTTAAGTTCACATTTGAAAAAAATTATAAATGCACATTTTTTTTGCAGGTAAAGCAAAAGTAGTAGCCAGCAACTCCAACATCTGTATGAATATCTTTATTTCTCGCACAGGAGTAGATGAAATGTTTACATGTTTCTGCGAGTAGCCTTGTTCAAAATATGCATATATTATTTTTTTTTCTTAGGAGCCTGCTGAGCATCGCACCTACGATCAGATCATGGATGCAATGTCCAGCGCCTGCAGACACTCAGTACAGTTGTCTGCCCATACCTCCAATACAGGCAGACAGTTGCTGAAGTCCAGAAAGCGTTGAACTATGAGAGCGCTAAGAAGTGCCTTCACAGTTCATTACTACAAGTCTTCTGCCGGTGGAAGATGGGACTTGTAGTTAATTTGTTTACAGATCTGTGTAAATGAATGATGCAGTTGTGTGGAGGGAGCCCCACATAGTTGCGCTGTTTTTAAATTGTGACAGCGGTGTGGGGAGAGGATCCCCTGTCCACTGTCACAATGGGGGATCAGAGAGTGAGTGGGGCTGCTAAAACCTAAATACCAATTTAATGAGTAGCATGTTACTAAAGATGAAGTTATCTTTTAAATAGCACAGCTACTGCTCACCAGTGCTTAAGGTGGGCTAACAACACGGCTACCAGGCCTCTCCGCTTAAAGCGGTTGTATACCCGCTGTTTTTTTTTTTTTTTTCCCTACACCTGCAAGGGAAAAGGCATAATGAGCTAGTATGCACCGCATACTAGCTCATTATGAGATACTTACCTTAGAACGAGGCGCCAGCATCTCATCCTGTCCATGCCGAGGGAGCCGACATTCCCCCTCGGCATGTCTTCCGGGTATCGCGGCTCCGGCGCTGTCAGTGGCCGGAGCCACGATGTCGTCACTCCCACGCATGCGCGCGGGAGACTTCTGTCCGGCAAGCTCTGTCAGCCGAGAATCCCCTGTGCGCATGCGCCGCTGCAGTCAGCGGCTCATTGCGAGGGGAATATCTCCTAAACCGTACCGGTTTAGGAGATTTTTTTTTAACCTAGAGGTAAGCCTTATTATAGGCTTACCTGTAGGTAAAAGTAAAAAAAAAAGGTATACAACCACTTTAAGTCCTGAAAAGGGCGAAACACATCTAAAGAGTTCTCTACAGGCAGAGAAAAGGAGCTGAAGCGATCTTTTATCTCGTTCACATTTATGCAACAGGGAATCAGTGTCTGTGTGCAGACAGCCACCATTTTGTTGAAGCACTTCTACTAGAGTCATCATTGCAGTCACTAACACCAATACTGTTGATCATTACAGTGACTGACAAAATTGTTGGGGGTTATTGCTGCATCCACTGACACCAAAGCTGGGATTTTTTATTGTGGTCACTAACACCAATGCTGAGGGTTAAATTCAGACATTGACAATGCCGTGGGGGTTATTATTGCTTTTCCACTATAGTTACATAGTAGGTGAGGTTAAAAAAAGACACAAGTCTGTCAAGTCCAACCTATAAATGTTGGGAGTTATAATTGTGGTCACTGACATCAGTGATTAGGATTTTCTTTTCACAGCTGCTGACACCAATGGTGACTCCAACTTTCTTTTCAGTGTGCATTGTGGTACATTGCACAAAATGAAGCAGGACCAAAATTTTTCAACAGTGAGGTTAAAGCCCATTGATTTAAAATGTTGAACCCTGTGTTGTACCTTTAGGATCATGCAGCTGGTCGCAGCTTACAGAGCAGCTGTGTGGGACCAGTCATAGTGCTAGAGGGAGCCTGGTGGAGCGAGGAGTAAGGCAAGTAGTTGCACCCTTATCCTCTGTCCCTAGACTGAATGACCAATTAACCTTTGCAGTGCAGGAGGCCCTACTGCAAGGGTGACTTTTTACATTTTCCTGGAGTTGGTCTTTTATTTTCTGGGAAATTGAAGAACTTCAAATTTCTTTACTCTCCTCTCATCTGCCCTATTTTTGTAAATGAGCTCCGTGTTTGTTATTACATGGTGAGTGGGGTAATCGTTTGAGTTTTTGTTTTTCAGTACATATTGTATGCTGTCATTTTCTCTGTCCGCATGCACACATGAAGACATTATGTGGTTGTTTAGGCATTGGTAAAATATGTTTATCCCAAATATGTAGCTGAAAAAGCTAACAATACTTGATACATGACCTGCAAAACTGTACTGTATATGTATATATATTATTATTATTATTACAGGTTCTTGTGTAGCGCTGTCAATTTATACAGCACTTTGTGTGTGTGTGTGTGTATATGTTTATGTGTGAATATATATATTGTGTACATTCACATCAGTCCCTGAACTCAAGGAGCATTCAATCTAAGACCCCCAACTCGCATACATATACAAGGGCCAATTTAGATTTAAATTGACGGCGCTATATAAGAACCTGTAATAACAAACATGGGGCTTATTTACAAAAATAGGGCAGATAAGAGGAGATGAGAGTTAAAGAGGTGAGACTCTATTTGTGATTGTGGATGGCCTACGAAAAGGCCTGCTTTGTCACTTTTGGATTTGGAAGAAGGTTGTTCAGGCTTATGCCATTAAGGGTCGAGTTCCTCCCTTCCCCTTTACAGCTCACTCTACCAGGACATTTAATGCCTCCTAGGTATTCCGACATCAGGCGTCTGTGTCTCAAGTTTGCAAAGCAGCTACCTGGTTGTCTGTGCTTTACTAAGTTTTACAAAGTTGATGTGTTAGTATCTTGGGATGAATGTTTTAATTGCAGGGTTTTGCGAGCAGCTGTTTGTGGTTCTTTGCTTCCCTACTGGGTAGTTCTCGGCTGGTTGCATGTTTTCTTCTGGTTTCCATCAGTGAACATAAGATAAAATGGGATTTTTTGCCCCCCCATAAAACCCCTTTTCCGAGTTAATTGACATACACAACACCCACCCCCCCTTTTTTTTTTTTTTTTTTTTTTCTTGTACTGGCCTTGTGACAAACTGAACTGCCTATAGCAGAGAGAGGCATTGTCCCAGCTAGAACTGCCCATAGGCGGTGCTATGGTTTTTTTTCTGCCTAGTGTCCTACATCGGAAGGTGACGCTGTAAATCCTATGGTCACGAATAAGCTGAAGCTGTGTCCTTCAATTAACTCAAAGAAAGGGATTTTACGGCGAGTATAAAAAAAATCCAGTTTTTCCTGACACACACGGGGTAATATAAGCTTCTTTAAAGTGGTTATAAAGGCTCAAGTTTTTTTCTTATCCTCATGCATTCTGTGCAAGAAGGTAAAAAAACTTTGTGTTCAGCAAGCCCCCCTAATACTTACCTGAGCTCCATCTCAATCCAGTTATGTCCACGAGAGCACAGCAGCTTTCCCGAGTCTCTTACTTCTCACTGGCTGAGACAGCAGTGGGAGCCATTGGCTCCAGCTACTGTCAACCACAGCCAGTGAGCCAGTGAGAGATTGGGGATGGGGCTGAGCCACGCTCTGTGTGTGAATGGACACACAAAGCAGCAGCTCAGGAGCGCTTACTATAGGGGCACTTGGCAGGAGGGGCCAGGAGCGCCGGTGGTGGACCCGATGAAAGGAGGATCGGGGCTGCTCTGTGCAAAACCACTGCACAGAGCAGGTAAGTATGACATGTTTGTTATTTAAAAAACAAAATCTGTCTGATTTAAACATTGTGATTGTCACTCAGGTGTTGTTGAGACATTTACACATGGTTTGAAGTTGAGAAGTCTCGAATACATACATCTTATGTTAGCTTATAAGTATAAACATTTTTTTTAAATGTCTATGTCACTAAACATAGTTCAATAATGGCACATAATATCCTCTGTTTTGGCTACAGTCCAGAAGTCCTGAGGTTTTGTATCGGTACCCAATGCAACCTCTCTTTTATGATTTCAAATTTCAATTATGATTGCATTTTCAGTCATTTAGGTTACCCAATTTAAAGCTAACTCTTATGCAACGTACACACGGTCTGACTTTTCGACCGGACTGGTCCGACGGACCGAGTCCGGCGGACAATCCGATCATGTGTGGGCTTCATCGGACCTTCAGCGGACTTTTCCAGTCGAAAATCTGACGGACTTTAGATTTGGAACATGCTTCAAATCTTTACGTCGTAACTCCGCCGGACACAGAAATCCGCTCGTCTGTATGCTAGTCTGACGGACAAAAATCGACGCTAGGGCAGCTATTGGCTACTGGCTATCAACTTCCTTTTTTTAGTCCGGTGTACGTCATCACGTACGAATCCGTCGGACTTTGGTGTGATCGTGTGTAGGCAAGTCTGTTCGTTAAAAAGTCAGTTGAAAGTCCGTCGGACCAGTCCCGTCAAAGTCCGCCCGTGTGTACACGGCTTTAGAGTATGCTATACTTTGGCTTTAATTCAGTGCTGAGCATATTAAAAATAATTGTCAGAAAATGAAACATTATTTTTCTTTATATGTGCTTGACACTCATTTTTTTTTAAAATGTTAAATGCCTTGGAGTGTTCTCATATCTCAGTATGTGGCCTTTTAGTCATGGAAGATGCAAGGCAAAAGCCAATTGATTAATGGTTTTTAAAGTGTGAAGGGCTAAAATCAATATGGACTTGGCAAAAGATCTTCTCTTTATGGAAACAATTGATACAATATTAACTACAAAGGAATGTGTGATAAATATACCTTTGTGTAATACTTTGTACACTATAAACAAGCGCACACATGCACACACATACATATACACAGTATCTCACAAAAGTGAGTACACCCCTCACATTTTTGTAAATATTTTATTATATCTTTTCATGTGACAACACTGAAGAAATGACACTTTGCTACAATGTAAAGTAGTGAGTGTACAGCTTGTATAACAGTGTAAATTTGCTGTCCCTTCAAAATAACTCAACACACAGCCATTAATGTCTAAACCGCTGGAAACAAAAGCGAGTACACCCCTAAGTGAAAATGTCCAAATTGGGCCCAAAGTGTCAATATTTGGTGTGGCAACCATTATTTTCCAGCACTGCCTTAACCCTCTTGGGCATGGAGTTCACCAGAGCTTCACAGGTTGCCACTGGAGTCCTCTTCCACTCCTCCATGATGACATCACAGAGCTGGTGGATGTTAGAGACCTTGCGCTCCTCAACCTTCCGTTTGAGGATGCCCCACAGATGCTCAATAGCGTTTAGGTCTGGAGACATGCTTGGCCAGTCCATCACCTTTACCGTAATCTTCTTTAGCAAGGCACTGGTTGTCTTGGAGGTGTGTTTGGGTCATTATCTTGTTGGAATACTGCCCTGCGGCCCAGTCTCAGTCCCAGTCCTAGTCTGAAGCAAGGGTATCATGCTCTGCTTCAGTATGTCACAGTACATGTTGGCATTCATGGTTCCCTCAATGAACTGTAGCTCCCCAGTGCTGGCAGCACTCATAGAGCCCGAGACCATGACACTCCCACCACCATACTTGACTTAAGGCAAGACACACTTGTCTTTGTACTCCTCACCTGGTTGCTGCCACACACGCTTGACACCATCTGAACCAGATAATTTTATCTTGGTCTCATCAGACCACAGGACATGGTTCCAGTAATCCATGTCCTTAGTCTGTTTGTCTTCAGCAAACTGTTTGTATGCTTTCTTGTTCATCATCTTTAGAAGAGGCTTCCTTCTGGGATGACAGCCATGCAGACCAATTTGATGCAGTATGTGGCGTATGGTCTGAGCACTGACAGGCTGACCTCCTACCCCTTCAACCTCTTCAGCAATGGTGGCAGCACTCGTACATCTATTTCCTAAGGACAACCTCTGGATATGACGCTGAGCATGTGCACTCAACTTCTTTAGTCAACTAATGGCGAGGCCTGTTCTGAGTAAAACCTGTCCTGTTAAACCGCTGTATGGTCTTGGCCATCATGCTGCAGCTCAGTTTCAGGGTCTTGGCAATCTTCTTATAGCCTAGGCCATCTTTATATAGAGCAACAATTCTTTTTTTCAGATCCTCAGAGTTCTTTGCCATGAGGTGCCATGTTGAACTTCCAGTGACCAGTATGAGAGAGTGAAAGCAATAACACCAAATTTAACACACCTGCTCCCCATTTACACCTGAGACCTTGAAACACTAACGAGTGGCATGACATCGGGGAGGGAAAATGGCCCAATTTGGACATTTTCACTTGGGGGTGTACTCACTTTTGTTGCTAGCGGTTTAGACATTAATGGCTGTGTTGAGTTATTTTGAGGGGACAGCAAATTTACACTGTTCTACAAGCTGTACACTCACTACTTTACATTGTAGCAAAGTGTAATTTCTTCAGTGTTGTCACATGAAAAGATATAAAATATTTACAAAAATGTGAGGGGTGTACTCACTTTTGTGAGATACTGTGTGTATGTATATATAATATATATCGACTGTATAATTAAAATATGTTTAAGCCTTGTCTGAAAGTACCTTGTAAAAGACAGGTGCTGCTGCATATACTGAAGGTGTTTTCTTTTAGCTGCCCCTTCACAGCCTATGTAGGCAGGAGCCCCTATTTACCTTTATGGTGGACACTGAAAGTTAGCTTTGCAGGACATCTCAATTAGGAATATAACTATTTTAGTCTGGGGGCTGCTGTGGTATCCTTAAAGTGGTTGTTAAGCCACTCTGTTATCTGTTAGCTAATGACACGTGTCCCAGTGTTTGTGCTTTATAAAAAAAAAGGCGCTATATCAGAGTGCCGCTTGGCGCTCATGTGACCGGCTGGCTCTCCCCTCTCCTGATCTGACAGCTAGAGCGGGAGGGGCTGAGAGTCCCTTGCTGACGTCAGCCAGGAGGAGAGTGAGTGCCACACGTCCCTCTTAAATCTGGTATAGCAGCATTTTATTTATAAAGCACAGACACTAGGACCCTAGTCATTAGCAAATAGGCACATTTGTGTGAAAATTTAAAAGTAATTTTAGCAGCAGAAGGGGAGGGGCGGGCACTTGTAAGAGCTGACAGGCATGGAGGGGAGGGGAGAGAAGGACACAGGAGATCTGTGGCTGATGGAGGCACGTAAACTGACCACGGTGTAAGGGCTCAGCAGCCATGATAAACTGTGGACAGTTTACGGGGGGGGGGGCAGAGTCAGGCAGGATCTGCCAGATATTTCAGGTGCTACAGGGGGCCAAATTAATTACACAGCACAAGCACTGTGCTGCATAACATGCTTTAAAGGAACAGGATCAATATATATATATATATATATATATATTTACCGTATATACTCGAGTATAAGTCGAATTTTTCAGCACATTTTTTTGTGCTGAAAGTGACCCCCTCGACTTATACTCGAGTCAAGCACTTTTCTGCAGCAAAAAATTTCATTTTCCGAACCGACTTTGGGGCCCCGTATCTCAGGGCCACTTAGTGCTAGAGCTAGGAACATATCCAAAGCTGAAGTTCCTAGCACTAAGTGTCCCCGAGATACGGGGCCCCAAAATCGGTTCGGAAAATGTCATTCTCTGCTGCAGAAAAGTGCTTGACATTTTCTGAACCGAATTTGGGGCCCCATATCTCAGGGCCACTTGGTGCTAGGAACCCCAAATTTGGTGTGCAAACCCAGTGGAACTGGTACCACAACATATCCAAAGCTGAAGTTCCTAGCTCTAAGTGGCCCTGAGATACGGGGCCCCAAAACCGGTTCGGAAAATGTCATTCTCTGCTGCAGAAAAGTGCTTGACATTTTCTGAACTGATTTTTGGGGCCCTGTATCTCGGGGCCACTTGGTGCTAGAAACCCCAGCTTTGGAAAATTTTTGGTACTAGTTCCACTGGGTTTGCACACCAAATTTGGGGTTCTTAGCACTAAGTGGCCCTGAGATACGGGGCCCCAAATTCAGTCAACTGTGTCCATCTGCAGCAATGTCATTTCGGGACCCTTTGGGTTCAGAGACCCCAAATTTTGGCTGCAGCTAGGGGGCATCTAGGAACCCTTAACTACCGAGTTTGAAGTTCAGGGGACCTATGGCTGCAAATGGGCACAGTGATGCTGCAAATGGGCATTGTTAACCCTCTTTTCCAGTTACAGTAAGCTGTGCATTTCTCACCCTCGTCTTATACTCGGGTCAATAAGTTTTTCCCATTTTTTTGTGGTAAATTAGGGCCTCGACTTGTACTCGGAACGACTTATACTCGAGTATATACGGTAACTATATATATATATATATATATATATATATATATATATATATATATATATATATATATATATATATATATATATGTGTATGTATATATATATATATATACTTTATACTTTAACTGTGTGGGCTTTCGCCTGCTATTTCCCCTGTACACTTTAAAAGGTAAACTTCCACAGCAAATGGTACAGAGACAAAAAGGCAACCAACAGTTTTAGGCTACAATACTCATGTAAAAATCAGTATTTTTTTGCTAGAAAATTACTCAGAACCCCCAAACATTATATATGTATATTTTTTAACAGAGACCCTGGAGGATAAAAAGGCGGTCATTGCAATTTTTATCTCGCATGATTTTTGAAATGTAATTTTTTTTGGAATAAATACACTTTATTGTGTTTTTTTGCATTAAAATTCATTATAGAACTACATTTTTCATTAAACTATAAAAGATGATGTTACGCCAAGCAAATAGATACCTAACATGTCACGCTTTAAAATTGCGCACGCTCGTGGAATGGGGCCAAGCTACAGTACTTGAAAATCTCAATAGGCGAAGCTTTAAAAAAATTTTTTTAGAGTTCCAGAGGAGGCCCAGAGCTAGAATTATTGCTCTCTCTATTACATTTGCGGCAATACCTCACGTGTGGTGCAAACAACATTTACATATGCAGGTGCACGAGGGGATGGGGACACTTTAAAAAATGTTTTTTTTATTTTACTTTTACACTGTTCCTCTTATTTGACCCCAGATATCTCCTCTACCCTGGAAAGCGTGAGATAAAAAAACATTGATCTCTGCAGTGTTTACATCTGCCAAAACGGAGTGACATCATGACGTTGCTTCTGGCCTCCCAGAATCATAGTGGCCAGGGACCATCTGGTCCACAACCAGCTCTGTGGTAACCCACCACCAGATCGTATCCCGGCTTCTCAGATCACACGGGAGAGCCCGGAGTGGTGCCGCTGAGTGGTGGTAGGGGGGACGTGCCCTCCTGCTGCCTGTAAAAGCAATCCAGAAGCTAATCTGCCACTAGGGGCTTTACCACTGTAGGGAATTGCCGGCTGAAAATAAAGATATCTGGATGATGCCTGTAGCTGCAGCCATCATCTAGATATCTCCACTTCAAGTCCAGGATGTCATATGATGCCCTACGGGCGGGAAGTGGTTAAAAAGATTGCTGAGACCCGGACTACCTATTGAAGAATGCAAATAAGGGTTGCAAAGGATCAGCTGTTTGTCACTTGATGAATATGCCCTTAGGACTTAGGACATTATTCGTGTGCACCACACTGAAGATGGACCAGAGAAAATAAGGAGAGAGTGGTCGGAGGAGATCAGAAATATAATGATAAACCAGCATGTCAAAGGTGAAGGCTGTAAAACCATCTCCAAGCAGCTTGATGTTGCTGTGACTACAGTTGCAAATATTAAGACATTTGGGGTCCTTGGGACTGTAGCCAACCTCCCAGCATGTGGCTGCAACACGACCTCGGATTGATCAGAAGGATAGTGTGAATGGTAGACAAAGAACGAAGAAAAACTTCCAAACAAATACAAACTGAACTGATAGGTCAAGGCACATTAGTGTCTGATCACACCATCCATTCTTCCTTTGGGCTCAAAGGAAGAAAAACTAGGAGGATTGTGCTATTAAAAGGAAAGCATAAAATAGTCACACTGGAATTTGCTAAAATGCATATTCACAAGCCACATTGGTTCTGGGCGAATTTCTTATGGACAGATAAGCAAAGCTGTAGCCTTTTTGGCAAGTAACATCAGTTCTATGTTCGCAGATGAACGTAATAAAATAATACCGTATCTACTATATAACCCGAAGGAGACTTGATTATGATTTTGGGCTGCTTTGCTATGTCTGTAATGGGGTGCCCTGAATCTATGCAGGGCACAATAAAATCTGGAGACTAGCAACTAGCGCAGTGTTAAGAAAGCTGTGTCTCAGTCACAGATCTCCAACAGGGTAATGACCCAAAACAGAGCTTAAATCACACAACATTGTACTTTTCTGAAGTGGTGTTTAATGAGCTGAAGCCTATCGAACATCTATAGAAGCAGCTGTAACATGCAGTCAGAAGAACTCGCCCTTCAAACCTGAGACCACTGGAGCAGTTTACGTAAGAGGAACGGGCCAATCTACCTGTTGGCAGATGTAGAAGTCCCATTGAGAGCTACAGATATTGCTTGTTTGCAGCGTTTGTCTCTAAAGTTGTGCAACAAAATATTGGTTCCGATAATTTTTGTTAATGTCGTTTCCTTTAGTTTTAAGATTTAAAATATTTTGAATTTAAAATCAAAAGCAAAGTCTGATTTTATTAAAGTGGTTCTAAAGGCATACGTTTTTTTTTTTTATCTTTATGCATTCTATGCATTAAGATATAAAACCTTCAGTGTGCAGCAGCCCCCCTAACACTTTCCTGAGCCCCATCTCGATTCAGTGATGTTGCATGAGAGCCTCGGCTGTCCTTGACTCCCCCTCGTGATTGGTTGAGACAAAGCAGGGAGCGCCATTGGATCCCGTTGCTGTCCATTAAAGTCAGTGAGCCAATGAATAGAGAAAGAGGATGGCGCGAAGCCGCGGCTCCTTGACTAAATGGACACAGAGCAGCGGCTTGGCTCGGGTGCTCCCTTAGCAAGCTGCCATCTGTGGGGGCACTCGGCAGGATGGAGGGGCCAGGAGCGCCAGCGAGGGACCCAAGAAGAGGAGGATCTGGGCTGTTCTGTGCAAAACCACTACACAGAGCAGGTAAGTATAACGTTTGTTATTTTTAGAGAACGAAAAAGAAGACTTTTATATACCTTAAATATGTAATAAACAATTGGTGAATAAGGTACTACCATCTTGGAGTTGATGTCTTACTCAGAAATATCACTCAACTGACCCTAGTCCCAGTTGCCAGGTTATCGGGGAGATCAGATTTGGCCTCCTGGGTACACATTCATGTACAGACAAAAAAAGAACCATCCAGGTCTCAAGGACACAGGTTACATGGCAATTGTGTGAACACTTAGATCTAGTTTTGGCAATCGCAGCTAGCCTGTGCCCAAGAGCTTGCCATCTAGTGATGTGTTTATACAAGGGCTGTTTTTCTGAAGGTAGCTCTACACAAATCAAGTGATCCGGAATAATCACTGTGAGTATGTCTGTACCAAGTTCAGATTGCATGAATTAGGCAAATAGGCAGACCAGTTATTTTCATTACGATTTGGGTAATTTATGAAACATATAAAACATTGTGATACTTGTAGGCTGGCTCTTACATTTTTAAAGACTTCCAGTTCTGGGTGAGATTTGTCCAGGCCTGCTCTATAGTATTACCCTCCGCTTCTCATATGGCAGCTACATAAAATGTAGAGAGGTGAAGGAAGGGGTGAAAGATATGGGGTAGCGCAGAGGGGGCTATTTACGAAAGGCAAATCCACTTTGCACTACAAGTGCACTGAAAGTGCAGTCGCTGTAGATCTGAGGGCCATATCTGGGACAATAAAAAAAACAGCATTTTTGCTTGTACATGATTGGATGATAAAATCAGCAGAGCTTCCCCTAATTTCAGAGATTCCCCTCAGATCTACAGCGATCTACAGAGACTGCACTTACAAGTGCACTTGTAGTGCAAAGTGGATTTCCCTTTAGTAAATCAACCCCAGAGAGTAATAAGACATTCCTGAGAGGAGAGGGCTGGGCCAGGAAATTAGGGGCTCTTGCACACAGGATGTTTTCAAAACGCCAGCGCTACAGCAGCACTAAAAATGCCAGTTTTTTTTAGTTTAGCCACGTTTTTAAATGAGCGTTTTTGCATGTTTTCCCGTGTTTCTGGACGTTAGCGTTTTTGGACCTTCTTTTTATTAAAAACACTCCCTATAATGTAAAAACGTTAAACGCGGCTTGACAAGTTTAGATACGTTTAGCCACGTTTTTCGTTTTTACAGCTCGTTTTTTCTGCTCCTGGAAGCACAAGCTGTTGTTTTTCTTTACTGCCTCTTAACACTTATACCTCTAAACGCCTCTGACAGTTTGTGTGCTTGGACACATAGGCTAACATGGAGGGGCTTTTAGAGGCAGTTAAAAAAAACGTCAAACGCCCCTACAGCAGCTGTAAAAACATCCTGTGTGCATGGCAGATGGCAGAAAAGGATTGTTCGTTGAGCCGACAGGGCTTTCAGGTGGAAGTGATTTATAGCTGCTCGATCCCTTACACAGCACACACAAGTAACCCCCCCCCCCCCCCCCGCCTTTCTCCTAATGCGCAACTGCCCAGACTATGTATTCTGGACAGGGCTGCTGTTAGAAATAACAGGGCCTCGTACAGCCTGACAGTCTCCAGTCATCATCCCCACCCTATATTAAAATGATAATTTCATTAAAAAAACACTAAAATCATTAGCGGGCAGCAGGGGGAATCAAATCCTGGACAGGAAAGGTGATCGTTTGGGGGGGTGGGCAATTACAGGAACCGATTCCCTGTGTGTCTCTCCCTTCAGCAGCTAAAAGACTATGGGAGGGAGAGAAGGAAAAGCCAGCTTTCAGCTGTTGCAGGGAGAGACACCCAGGGGATCAGTTCCTCTAACTGCTGCCCTTTACCAATCACCCCCTCTACTGCCCATATCCAATTGCCCTGCTGGCCTGGGCAAGTTTTTTTTTTTTTTTTTTTTCACTATTATAAATTAATAAACATGCCAAGTGGGAGGGAACTGTACCAATGAATAGCGAATCTTGGAGTAGTAAAACGTTTTAACCATTTCACAGATACATTGCAAGCGAATAAAACATAGTTTATGTAAAGACAAAAACGCTGCAAGCAGGCATTTGAAATACTTGTTTTTTTTTCTGAATTTTTGTAATTTGGAGACAGGGACACTATAAAAGGGAAGTAATAAGCCCATGTTATTAGTGCAGTGTTTAGGCACCTTTTGATATGACTTTCTCATTTAATAGAAAACTGTGCACTGTAAATTACTTTTTTTTTTATCGGTTTCCTTTTAGAAACCTTTAAGGAGGATGGAGATTGAAGAACTTGGAGGCATGGCCATAAATCCAGTAAATGTTTTGACAGAAAATACTCCCTGTAATGTGAAAATTGTCAGCCAAGTTGAGGAGCCTCAAAAAGAGGATTTGAACGAAGAACAAACGTCGACATCGCCTGATATTCCCAGTGCTAAGATCATAAAGATAGAGGAAATTGGTGATGCACCAACCTTGCAGTAAGTTTTCAATGTGTGTCCAAACACTTGTCCTTTTTAATGCTGATGAGCTTGATTAGGAGCCAGTGTGAAATAATTGTGATTTACAGTACATTGTATTTTTAATCAACAATTAAGTTTTTATTTTCTTTAATATGGACCCAGCCCTCTAGTTTTTATTCTACGTCGTATTCTCCTGGAGAGATAGGGCACACAGATCTGAGCAAATACACAAAAATGGGGAAAATACAAAGTGTTACTAAACCCAGGACCCTGCATTCACTATATCTAGTCTCCCACTGTTCACAGAACATGGAAATGCAATTATTTTAATAAATATAAACTGCTAAATACCTTTTCTCGTAAGCAGTACGTAGCAGTTTTGTGACTTCTTCTATCAGTGTCCAGCCAAACACTGGTTATTAAAGCTTGTAGGAGGAGTTTTTATTCTCCTCTGACTGTCCTATGAGGCTGCATGACCCCTGACCCTCTGTTTGGACAGTGCTGATTGGCCCTGTGCTGATCACATGAACCCCCCCCCCCCCAAATAATTCTCTAGCGATACACACCAAACTGAGCATGCGCAGAGTGCTTCCTTGGGCTCTATTCTATCGGCAGATGGATTGAGGACAGTAAAAGAAAGGGAGGATTAGAGAAGACAGGATCAAACAGCCTTTTTAACACAATATAGATGATTAACCTCTTAGGTTCCACAGTGAGTATACTAAGCATTCTTTACCGCATAAACAGACTAATTTTACTGTTGTGGATTTATTAACACTTTAAAGCGGGATTCCGGCCTGTAGCTGCTGACTTTAAATAAGTACTTACCTGTCCTAGGTGCCCGCGACGTCGGCCGACCCAACCCTCGGCTCACGGGTCCCGGCACCGCTATCCTAGGTAAGGGAAACAGGCAGTGGAGCCTTGCGGGGCGGCGCTCTGTGAATGGCCCCGTGGTGTTCTGGGAACACACAGTTCCCAGAAGACAACGGGGCCGCTCACCGATGAGCAGAACACGCCGCAGAAAAAGAAGAGGCAGATTAGGAAGACTGCCTAGCAACAAGGGCTTAGGTAAGTTTAAAAAAAAAATTTTTTTCAAATTTTTTTATTTTTATTTTTTTTAGGATTTTTGGTGAATTTTTTTTTTCAGGGTGGCCCTCCACTTTGAATTCCATGCAGCGTGTCCCTGATGGAATAAAAACAGCTTAGCCACCAAGTTGCATTAAAGTACAACAAACCTATATGACAGTCTAAAGTCCCAGATCTAGTTACCGAACGATGAACATGCTTCATAAAGTAATAGAAAATACTTCCTTTACCTCTCCTGATTGAGACAAATCTTTCCTCATTTGTCTCATGCTCCCCCCTCCAACGACTGCAACTCACACAACAGGAGGGTTTCAGCAACAGAGCCAATACTGTCAATTCAGAAATCAGTGGGGAAGGTCAAGGTGTGACCAGATGCTGAATGTCAAGCTACAGATTTGTGAATCATCAGCGACAATGCTGATAAGCCACAAGCCCTGCAACATGTTTTCATCCAACTATCATACAAGTAAGCACAGCCTACATCAGAGTGACAACTCTGCTCTGAGTTCAGGAGCAGTGCAGCATTGTTACCACACCATGACAGGAAGCTGCATTAGGTAGACTTCACTGGCGGGGGTTTGCAGGGGGAATAAGTGAAAACTGGAAGGCAGATGCACATATAATAAAGTACTGCAGGACTTTTTTTATTTTTTGGGAGGCCATAGTTCAACTTTAAGATTTTTGTTATATAAAGCTACTCGGGTTACTAAAATGTTTAATTAGTGTTCATCCTAAACATTATATTCAGCTAAGGTAATTTTTCTAAGAATTTTACAAAACATTAACTGTTGGCATACCCATTGAGCTCTATCATTTTTGTCACACAAATAGAGCTTTCTTTGGTGGTATTTGATTACCACTGGGTTTTTTTACTTTTCGCGACAAAAAAAGCAATATTTTTTACTTTCTGCTATAAAACATATCTAATAAAGAAAATAAAGTTTCTTCATAAATGTTGGCCAAAATGTATTCTGCTACATGTTTTTGATAAAAGTGTATATTGATTGATTTGCGTCAAAGATATAGCACCTTCAAACGAAATTGTTATTTATTTTTACATTTTTTTATACTACTAATGGCAAGCAATCAGCGATAGTGTTGCGGTCAATCCGACACTAACTAACGCTGGGAGGAACTGACTGCCACTGACATCACCAGTGATATTAATACAGCGATCAGTAATAATACTATACACTGTCACTCTACTAATGACACTGGCTGGGAAGGGGTTAACATCTAGGGCGATCAAGGGGTTAAAAGTGTGGCTAACTATGTTTAATGTGTTTAAAGTGTGCTGCTTTTTACTAAAGATCTCTGGTTCTCATCCCTGGACAGATCACTCTCTCTGTACAGAGCTCTGTCTCGTTTACCAACACATCCCCTGGCTGTGATTGTACACAGCCGATCAGCATGTCCCATCATTGGCCGGGACTTGCTGACAGGATCCTGCTGTGTACAACCACAGCGGGAGCTGGGTGGGGGCAAGCATGCAATGGCCCTACACCTGGAAGTAGGCAGCGACGTACGGGTACGCTTGCCCGCAGTGCAGGGTGGGCGGAAAGTGGATACTCACACATTAAATATTACTGTATTTATAAGTGAAATTTAAAGACTCTTTTTACACTAATGCCACGTACACACGAGCGGACTTCTCGTCGGACTGAACTCCGAAGGACTTTTCGACGGAGTTCCGACAAAACGGACTTGCCTACACACGATCACACCAAAGTCCAATCATTTCGAACATGATGACATACGACCGGACTAGAGAAGGAAGTTCAATAGCCAGTAGCCAATAGCTGCCCTTGCGTCGTTTTCGGTCCGTCGGACTAGCATACAGACGAAAGTTTTTTTTTATAGGAATCGAGTCCATCGGAAAGATTTGAAACATGTTCTATTTCTAAGGTCCGTCAGATTTTTCGACAGAAAAGGTCCGATGAAGCCCACACACGATCGGAATGTCCGACTAATTCGTTCCATCGGACCTTTTCTGCCGGAAAGTCCGGTCGTGTGTGCGCAGCATAAGAGTCTATGGAGGAATTAAAGCACATCTAGAGGTTTCTATGCCTAAACAGGTCCCAAGTCCAGTTACTGTTTGATGCAGAAGGGTCATAAAGTAAAAAGCAATGCCCATAAAGTAAAAAGTACCATCCAAAACACAGAATACCTGTGTTCCAGGCATTTGAAAGCATAGGATCCTAACTGTGAGTACCACTTGGTACAGTGATCAGCCACAGCCAGCCATACACTAAACACTGCGCCTGTGCCTCCTGGGTGAATTAAAATGCCGGAAGGGATGCACAGCAGCTAGACGGCCTTGTGTGCAAGAGGTCTTAGCAAAAACCGTAACGTGTGTTGATTTGTTTCCGTTCCACTTTGCATATTTGTTATTGATTGTACACAATGAATTGCATTATTTTCATGCTTCTGGATAATAGGTATTATTAAGCTGTTACATGCCATTATACATCATTGCAGTGATGTTTTGCTCACAGGTCCTATGGAATATTACTATAATTTCTGCAATATTGTGTGCTAAATATACATCTTTTTAGAGCGCTATTTTTGGAATGGAGGATGGTGTAGTACATTGTGTGATTGCCACAGTAACAGAACTTGAAAGTCATTCACATGGATCATCCATTTAATTAAATCCATTTCTGCTGCTCGGCAGTCTGTGATTTTCCTTTTTGAAGTTCAGGAATGCCCCTTTTCTAATGAAAATGATTGTGCTTTTATTAGATACAATAGCTAGAGCAATCGCAAGACTGAGTGCCGTGTTTAGATCTAAGATGTATATTGTTTTACATAGACATCATCACAAAAATACATCTTTATTGCTTATGAATTGTATGAAAGACATTGGTGCATTACAGGTTGTTTACTGCTCATTTTGTTTCATAGAAGTATGAGCTAGTCTTTGAATCTTCATTCTCATATATAATTCAGAATTCACACACACTATGGATGTTGCTTTTGACGGTGTATTATAAAGCTTCAGCTGTCATTATTGTTTATACATGTGATGATGTCTAATAGTTCTATATAATTTACATTAACAATGCCAGCTGAAGATTTCAAAGAATATTACAGTCCTCCATGGCAGCATTGTTATTTTCATGTACCTGTTTAGTTGTGCTTTGTATAGACTGAATCATCTCCCAGGTGACGCGTACACTTTAAATAACGCCAACCAAACATATGGTTGTGTTTTCATTTTTAGTTTTGTTTTTCCTGAGATTTCAAAATGGTTATAAAGTCATAGTAGGTTTTTTCTTTACCTTATTGCATTCTATGCATTAAAGTAAAAAACCTTTCAGTGCCTTTTTCTCTCGTCCCCCCCCCCCCCCAAATACTTACCTGAGTCTTGTATTGATCCAGCTCTGTGCTTGTCTTCAGGTCTTCTCTCCTTTCTCTCCTCTTTCATGGGTTTGGCTGAAAGCTACAGAAGCCATGGGCTTCAGTCGTTGTCAGTAAATCCAGTAAGGAGGGAACAAGGGATGGGGCTGAGCAGCACTGTTTATGTCAATTGACACTCCAAGCTCCAGGTAGAGCCCGCATATGTGCCACAATAGGAAGTGGCTATGGTGGCACACGCAGAAGAGGAGGAGCCTGGGGTGCCAGAAGGAGACCCCAGTTGAGGAGGATCTGGGCTGCTTTGTGCAATAACATTGAACAGAGCAGGTAAGTATAACATTTTTTTTTTTTTTTAGAAAAAAAAAAACTTCTTTACAACAGGGTGGATTTGATTTAAATCATAATTTTTAAAAAACAATTGTCATTTCTGTCCTGCAGCGGCTCCTTCTCTGACCTGTTGTTGACTCACCGACAGTCCTATTCACTTTAATGGGACAGCTGGTGATGCAGCAGTGACCCAACAAGGTGAGGGACGTGGCGGCAGCAGGTGAGTGGATGGCGCTGCCATGATGGATCTGAAATGACAGGTGCTCTTTAAATGTAAGGACTCGTTCTTGCAGGTACTTAGAATCTTAAATATTTGCAAAAAAAAAAAATGAAGGTTTCTTATTTAGAATAATAAGCTGTCAGGTTAGTAAAACAGGGATAACCGAACCGATTTTAGGTTAATCACACATAGTTGGAGAACTACTCAAATTCTTTTATTTAATTAAAAAAACAACATTATTTTACCTGCTTTACCCATAGGTAGAGGAACTTAATTAAAGTGGATGTAAAGCCACTCTCATCATTTATAAACTACTGCCATAGTGCTTATCTATAAGGATATACATTCCTCCTGCATGTATCCTTACCTGTAAAATATCTCCCCCGTGGGTGGGGTCTGTTGTCTGGCGCTTGGTGGGCGGAGTCGTGATGTCAGTAGACTCCCCGCCCTCCTCTACACTCCCCTTGGCCAGCCAGTATCGCGAGGATGACCCTCGCGCCAGGGGAGTCTAAAATGCGTGCACAGGAGTGGAAGAGCACATTCTGTGAAGAAGCAGAACGTGCTCATTGCCCCATGTCTCTCCTGCGCATGTACACATACACAGCCATCTCCAGTGGAGAGCTGGAGAAGAAAGGAGGGAGGATGTGAAGTACACAGAATGCCTCTCACGCTCATGCATGAGATAAGGAAATCACCTTTCAGTCACAGCAAGGGGGAATGACGGACACCTATTTCTCTGTGTGTCTGTTTTTATCTTACTGAAAAAAGATAAGAGGATTGCTCGGAGCTGGATTAACTCTTCGTGGCAAGACTGGGCACAGATGACATGACATGCTATACTCTACAAGGTACAAGTCTTAATTAAAAAAACATTTTTTTCGGGTTTGCATCCACTTTAAAATATTCCCAAACTGGGTCTCTTTTACGCCAGCTGCCATTTTGCTCAACAAGGGAGGAATTAAGCACTTGAAGCTATGTGCAAAAAGATCACAAGGTTTATAAGCTGTTTAGAAGGTTTCGCTTTTATTTTTACTGCTTGCCCTTCCTCCTCACACTTAGAACCTGGTACAGATGCATTTCTCTTCAAACAATCATACATTTTGTGGTGTACATAGGTTTGCAAAACAATAGGATAAAGGAATATTCCTGAACTCTGTTTTATTTTAGGGTTACTGTGAGATTGTGTGAATGCATCAATGCAGTGCATGTTATTTCAGTTTGCAGAGCTTGGATTCATTAAAAGAGTTGACCAAAAATGTAAATATTGCAGAATATACAGCCTCATGTTACATAACTAAGCTCCATTTCATACTGAATAAATGCAATTATTAATGTATCCTAAATAGAAAACTATCTTTAGATAGATTTTTACTCCAAAAGCATTTTATTAAAATAAATTTGATAAAAATCAAAAAAATCCGATTTAAATAAAAAAATCTGTTTTGTTTTTTGTTTTTTTAGATTTAAAAGAAAAAAATCGTCATTTATTATCCACCCTGTTTTACAACCGTTTAAATTCCTTTTGCTCTTTTGTCTTGCAGAAGGCATGACTGACTGCTGTCATACCCTCCTCACTTCACATACTGGTCACTGGTATACCCTCCGCACTCTTATTCTGCACAAACTACCTGTTTTCATCCCCTCCAAACTTTACATACTGGCCCTTGTGATACCTTCCACACTCCTCCTGTCTCCTCCACCTCCTCCACCTTCCACCTCCTTCCTGTCTATAATGCCTGCGATCATGTCTTCAGCACTCCTCTACTACACATAGTAATCACCATCATACCCTCAATCTCAATCTCCTTTCTTACACATACACATTCTTACACATGCGCCATTTTCTTCACACCCGTGTTTTGCACATAATGCTCACCATCATACCCTCTGATCTCCTCTACCGCACATACTTCCTGCCATCCTACTCTCTGTACTTTACATATTGGGCCCTGTTATTGTAGGATATTCTGTGTGTGTGTGTGTGTGTATATATATATATATATATATATATATATATATATATATATATATATATATATATATATATATATATATATATATATATATATATTATGTGTGTGTTATACCTTTTATACCTTCCACACTCCTCTCCTGCACATACTGCCTGCTGCAATACCCTGTGGACATCTCTCCTGCATGTATTGCCTGCCATCATACCTTCAGCGCTTCTCTATTGCATATAATGGCCACTGTCATATCCTTCACTCTCCTGTCCTGCATATTGTGCCTGCCACCATTTTATTCACACTTGTGTCTTGCACATACTGCCCACTGACACATTTTCCACACTTCTCTCCTGCACATACTATCTACCATCATACCCTCAGGATTTTTCTACTACACTTATTTTCTGCCATCCCACCCTCCACACTCCTCTCCTGCACATACTGCCTGCCCTCTAAACTCCTCTTTTACACATAGTGCCCACCGCAATACCCACTGCACTCCTCTCCTGCACATACTGCCTGCCATCATAATCATACCCTTCACAGTCATACCTTCAACACTCCTCTTGTGCACATACTATTTGCCACCATACCCTCTGCACTCTCACAACCGTATTTATGATTGCTTCACAAAATGACACATCAAAAGTGTATATAAACATATATAGACAAAAATCGCCCATGTCATGATTATTAAAAACCACCAAGGGGATTGTGAACCCACCATAAAGAAAGTCCATCATATGAGGTGTTCACTGTGTGAATCTCATCACCAAAATAAGTAAAGTGCATGGTTACCAAGTACTGCACCTGTATGAGGCAAAAAATAATCACTACAGTATTGTGATTCCAACAGCCAAATGCTCCACCTGAATAGTTGCAAGATTGGTTTCCTTTGCCTGAGAATCCACTGGCATCAATGCACTTTAATCACAGGGGTAGTTTTATGATTTTTCTCTATGCCTCAATACTCAATGCTGTATCACATGAACATAAAAGAGGGAGACAGCCTCATAGTGTAGTGTTTATTATATAAAAACAAGTATACAAAGTAAAATAATATAAAAACCTGGCATGAATTCACTCACATGCATGCTGCTATCTAGCTCCAAAGACAACAGCTTGTAATGTCAATCAGTCAGTGCAACAAACTCCGCCCATCATGTTTAATCCAAGACGACGTCATCAGGGGCCCCTGATTATTCTGGTGTGTTCACAATCTCATTGGTGGTTTTGAATAATCAAGACATGAAAGATTTTTGCCTATGTATATTTACCTTAGGTTGTAAGCTCCTTGGCGGCAGGAACTGATGCGAACGTACAAATTAATATATACATATTTAAAGTGTAAATTGATGACGCTATATAAGTACCTGTAATAATAATATATACATTTTTGATGTGTTTTTTTGTGAAGCACACATAGGATTTCACATTATGTAACACTAGGTGTTTTTTGAACACAGGAGTTTCATTTTATAATGTGCCCATGTGTCCATTTTATAATTGGAACATTTGTTGTCTTGTTTTGAATACTGAAGTTGTATTTATTTATTTATTGTTATACTTTGGGCTCATTTAGACATGCAATGAAAATTGAACACCCATTACCTCTCCTATTGCAGTAAGACAAATTAACGGCGCGTTTGTGGTGCGTTTTTTCAGTGTTTTGTAATCAGAGCAGGCAGGCTGTTCACAAGGTCCATCTGCTGTCAAGGGGCTTGGCTGAGCAAGTTTTCCACCACTGCCTTTGGTTGTGCTATGTATGAAATTATAACAGAGCCTCCGACAGATCACATATTCTCATGTAGTTGGCAAAATACACAAAGCGGCTCACCTGTGCAGCTAGCACCTGATTGTCATCTGCTATTTCCTCTGTGTGGCAAACTTTCTTTACCTGGCGCAGTGAGAGCAGTTAGAGGCCTCCACCAAAACAGCACTGATTTGGTTTGGCTGCCCCCTGCAGACCCCTTTAATAAAACAGATATACTGCCCCACCAAGGGAGCTCCCCGGCCTAGTCTGTTCCTAGCTGTATATCTGTAGTGTAATATCATCTAAGACAGCGCTCTCCAAACTTTCTAAACAAAGAGCCAGTTTACTGCCCTTCAGACGTTGGGTTGGCTGGACTGTGGCTACCAGGAGTAGAAAATGCCCCAAAGTCAAATGTTTAAGTCAAGTCATATAGTTAAGTATGTAAATAATGCCTCAGGTTTGGTGATCAGTGGGAGTAAAAGAAAATTACAAAGCACCTGTGGCCAGTAGGAGGAGAAATTGTGTCCCGTAATTAATATTGGTGGGAGGAATGGTGCCCCATCATTTGTGTCATTAGGAGGAATAGTACCCTATGATTGGTATTAGTAGGAGGAATAGTACCCCATGATTGGTATTAGTAGGAGGAATAGTACCCTATGATTGGTATTAGTAGGAGGAATAGTACCCCATGATTGGTATTAGTAGGAGGAATAGTACCCTATGATTGGTATTAGTAGGAGGAATAGTACCCCATGATTGGTATTAGTAGGAGGAATAGTAGGCCCATGATTGGTATTAGCAGGAGCAATCGTGCCCCATTCTTTGTATCAGTGGGAGAAATTATGTGCCACTGTTGGTGTCAGTGGAGGAAATAGTGCCTCATTGTTGGTGTTAGTGGTATGAATAGTGCCTCATAACTGTGAAAGGAATAGTCCCACAAGAGCCAGATAAAGGCAAGCATAGGTCCGCAGTTTGGAGACCACTGATCTAAGACCTTGTTATAAGAGATTTGGAGTTAAATTTGGTAATCTCGTTACTGTTCTGCTTGCTGGAGAGCAATCTGAATTGCATGCATCTCCCTACTTGCTTGTGAATCTCTCTTGCTGTTTCTTTAGTATTCTCCACACCTGCTATCAGAGGGGCAGCTCGGTCATAACGAAGCAAAGCCCTGTTCCTTTACCAATATGGCCTCCCGTCATCCTTCTGACCCAGAAACGATGCCAGTCAATATGGGTGAAGAGAGTATGCACATTTCCATATTCTAACCAGGCTGCCATATCGTGTGTTGTGGACTGGGGAGAAATGTGAGTTGGGGAAGTGGCTGCTGTTGCTATGCAGTCCAGCAATCAGTTACAGTGTAGGATGTGGGAAGGATGCTTTACTGCTCTAAGTGCTCAGTGTCAGTTCTATTTTTAAAACAGTAGGCAAAAAAAAAAAAAAAACATTCAGACTCGCTAATCACCACACTGCCAGTGCGTTACCCAGAGGAGAACCACACAACCAGGCTGACAGGCTGCATATTTCAAAACTTGGTATCAAAACCTGAGATTTAATAAAAAAAAAGATCTTTACACAGAGAAAAAAAAAAATCGGTGATGTTCTTTGTTATACTAAGGTATGCTGCTAATGTCTTTGTCACACTGCTAACAGAATATTCAGCCAACATTTTACTGTTTGGTTTCAGCGGTAGAATTTAGCACCTGATAGGCTATGTCTGGGTTTTTAGGGGTTATGTTTAACCCTTTGACTGCATAAAATGTATACCCCACTTGAGCTCCGGAAGATTTTACCCCTTTCATGACCAGGCCATTTTTTGTTATTCAGCACTGCGCTACTTTAAAGCAGAGTTCCGCTACACATCATGTTGCTGACTTTTAATATTAGGACACTTGCCTGTCCTGGAATCCAGCGATGTCGGCACCGCAGTCGATATTTCCATTGGCTCTCGGGTGCTGCAGCCGCCATTGCCTGTAAGGGAAACCGGCAGTGAAGCCTTAAGGCTTCACAACCGGTTCCCTACTGCGCATACGTGAAGTGCACTGCGCTTTCTGAATGGCCCGGCGGTGAGGGAAGGAGGAGGGGGGCCAAACTTCTGAGTGATCTCGCCGCGGTGAGACCTCTTGGAAGTGGGGACGGGTGGGTACCTGTTAAAAAGGTACCCGCTCCCCCACCGAAAGGTTCCAGATGTGGCGTCCGGGGGTGGGGGGGGGAGCAGATAAGCGGAGCTTCCACTTTTGGGTGAAACTCCGCTTTAACTGGTAATTGCACGGTCATGCAACACTGTTCACAAATTTAAAATTTAATTAAATTTATATCGTTTTTTTCACACAAATAGAGCTTTCTTTTGGTGGTATTTCATCACCACTGGGTTTTCTATTATATAAAAGAAAAAAGAAAATTTTGAACAAAAAACAATATTTTTTACTTTATGCTATAAAACATATCCAATAGAAAAAAATTGGAAAAAAATCAATTTTCTTCATTAAATTAGACCAAAATGTATTCTGATACATGTCTTTGGTTAAAAAAAAATCAATAAATAATATTAAATGTTAAATAATATTAAATAATAAATGTATAGTAATTGGTTTGCATGAAAGATATTAAATCTTCAAACTATGGGATATATACTGTAAACATACTTTTTATTAATTTATTTTTTTATACTAGTAATGGCAGTGATCAGCGACTTATAATGGGACTGTGATAGTGTGGTGGGCAATCTGATCAATGATAATAATATTCACCGTCAATGTACTAATGACACTGGCTGGGAAGGGGTCAACATCATGGGGTAATGAAGGGGTTACCTGTGTGCCTAAGTGTTAATGTGTGTAGTATGTGCTGCTTTTCACTAAAGATCAGTTTGTTTCTTTTCCCTGACAAAGCAATCATTCCCTCTGTTCAGAGCCCTGTCTTGTTTGTCAACACAGAGCTCTGAGCTGTGATTCGACACAGCCAATCAGCAGGTCATGGCTGGGATTTGCTGACCACCTCCCGCTGTGTAACATCACAGTAGAGTAGGCGGGCAGGGGCACATGCGCACCCCCAACCCAGAAACTGCTTTTGGCGCACAGGTACATTATTGTGCCTGTATGGGCCGCCCCCCACATTTACGGTGGTGGATCTGGAAGTAGATACTATACATTCTGAAAATAAAAGGGTTCAAGTGTAAGTCCAACTGTTTTGTTGTAGTTTTGGACAGAATGGGGAAGAATTAGATTGGTGGATTGCTTTTGGCATTTGACAGGCAGATTGGAGGCAATATATCTCCAACTCTGAGCCAGTTTTAACCCTTGAAAGGCCGTAGCATCACATCTGCCAGCAGTACTGTACGCCTGACGAATGTGACCTACAGTTTAGCTTTTTCTAGCTGTACTATGACCACAGCAGTATTAACCATGGTAACTTGCAACTTGGCAGTCAGGGTGAGGTAAAACTGTGGCTCAACCACCTATTGGTACTGCCCCCTTGTAAATAAGGCCCGGGAGACTGCCCCCCCCCCATTTACTATAATGTGACAATGATTTTACCAGACCACACAGGAAGACAAATCTGCAACAGGAACACATTCTGAAATTTCAGCTTGAGCTAATGAGTTCTGTAAAGGGTGTTTTCAGCATGATAGCAAAAAATAAAATGTGGTCTGGTGCCCCCAGTGGTGCGCCTCCATCCCACCTATATATCCAAAAAAAACACGAGTTGTAAGTATGGGGTTCACTATGGTGGCCCCAGAGGTTTGGATTGCATTATACTCTATCAAGTGTGCAATACACCTTATATTGATGTTTTACTTTACAGACATTAAATATGTGGGTTGACTTGCGAAATTCGTCAGTTTTTTTTAAGATGCAATTTTTCATTTAATCATGTCTTGATATATTGAACTTTTAATTATGTATGATATGTATTGTTATGAAACCACTACAAATCAACTTGATATTCATCTGTGTTCTATGTAATGTGACGAGGATTGTATATATTCATTAATAAATTGTTAACCATGTCTACTATGTATTTAGTGGTTGTGTGTGTTAAACCTCATTTAAAGTCCCAGGGCAAACTCATGTTTTTATGGTTTCAGCATGAGGTATGGGGAAAGTGATTAGTGTTACTAAACCCACAACAGTAAAATCAGTCTGTATATGCAGTAAAGCATGCTTGTTATACTCACTGTGGAGCCTAAGGGGGTAATCCTCCGCATTGTGTAAAAAGCTTGTTTGATCCTGTCTTCTCTGATCCTTTCCTCCTTCCACTGTCCCCAATATAGTTCTTGATAATACAGAGCCAGGAGACAGGGCTGCACATGCTCAATTTGTTGTGTATTGCTAGAGAGTTTTTTTTTTTTTCTTGGGAGGGTGCATGTGATCGGCAAAGGGCCAGTCAGGACTGTCCGGCCCGAAGGTCAGGGGTCCTGCAGCCTCATAGGACAGTCAGCGCAGAAAGAAAATTCCTCCTACAAGTTTTATGAGACCCTCACAAGACTGCTATATACTGCTGATGAGAAAAGGTATTTAGCAGTGTATATTTACTAAAATAATAGCATTTCCATGTTCTGTGTACTGTGGGGGAGAGCAGCTATAGTGAATGCAGGGTCCTGGGTTTAGTAACACTTTAAATATGTGAAAATCAGTTGTGCTAGCAGCAAAGAAGTTTGCTTAATATTACTACAACTGCATGCATTTAATAGCCATTTTTCTTTAGGCCAGCATAACACACCTTTTTTTTTTCCCAAATAGAGAGTAACTTGTTTGGATCTCGCCTTACTACTTTACATGTTAGGTCAGAAGGCCTGTTGCATACCACCATGTGTTTAGAGTATTTTATTCTGTTCTTGCCTAGTCCTTGATGTGCGTTTAAATAATTTGTACCTTTCAGCAAGCTAATATTGATCTACTGTTATCCGTAAAACCATAAGGTTCTTTTTTTTTTTTCTTCTGCTTTTCACTTTGGGTATTGGGACATTTTTTTATGAAATAATGTGCATGCAGCCTTAAATGTATGTGAAGCCAAAACTTTGTGTTTTGTTTTGTATTGAGTGGGGAAGGATAAGAACTCCTGTCAGGTTTTAGATTCCTTCAATTCCTGTCTGGTAAATATACCTAGAAGTGAGGGGAACGCTCTCGAACAGCAACACAGATAGAAATAGAACTGCTTAATTTTACGTTAAGTAGGGGGTGCCAGAACCTCTGCCAGCTTTTTATTGTTTTCTGCTTCCCTGCTTCAGATTTCCCCTCACTTCCTGGCTGGGAAAATGTCCTCAGAAAATAAAGTGCAGGAAACCTCTCTGATGGAGCCCCAGATAGCAGTAAAATCTGACAGAAAATTCTAACCTTCCTCCGCCCTATCCAGAACCAAGAAAAAATAGTTGGGTACACATACTTTAACAATCTCTGCAGCAAATGCTAATTTACTTGTCATTGTAGAGTTATTAATTTGTACCTTTTACATACAGTGTAATTTATCCCTTTTTTTTGCAATTTTAAGGAGCAATACAGACAACCATGTTCCACCTCAATCGCTGCTGCCGAAAGTAATAAATGACGTGCCACCATTATTGCCACCGATGACCACTGACGTTCCAGGTGTTCCTACAAGTTCATTTCAGCTTGAGTCAGATTTCAGGAGCCTGAAGGGCAACCAGGAAATGTTATACAAGTATATGAAGGTAGGAAAACATTACCTGTGTTTGTTACATGTTGTTTGAAAAAACAAAAAAAGCCCTAATTTTGTAATTATAATTGATTATTGTACACTGAAATTGCTTTCATTGTACACTGTGCGCTTCTCAAAATGTGCATTTGAAGCTGCAGCAAATCAAAGAGCGCAAATAGAGCCCACCAAATTCCTACACTGGAGGACATCCAGCACCATCTAGCTCCATGGTTGGGATTTGAACCAACAACCCTAGTGCTGGTAAGCAGAAGTACTGACCATTTAATCTTTGTGCTGCCCCACAGCAACTCCCAAAATTAATTTATTTTCATTTTATAAAAATATAAAAGCAGCTTCCACACTATGCACTCACCTTAATTTTTTACCTATAAATATATTCGGTCAATATGCACCTTCTCCTTTAAGAGGCTCATTAACCACTCCCTGTCTGGCCTATAGTAGATTGACGGCCGGGAAGTGTTTCTGTTATCCTGACTGGGCGTCATATGACGTCAGTCTGACACGCCGCATCTCCGATCGTGGTAACGAGCCTCTAACAGTGGCTTCTTACCACGTGATCAGCTGTGACCAATCACAGCTGATCATCACATGGACCAGGAAGTTACGGTAAATGGCATTCCTTGGTTCGTGCTGACAGGGAGAGCCGATCGGTGGCTCTCCCTGTCAGAGGGGGGGTCTGTGCTGATAATTTACACATTGATTATCAGCACAGCCCCATCAGATGTGCCACCACAGCTGCCAAAAAGGTGCCAGTCAGTGCCCCATCAGAAACGGCTGTAGGTGCCCACCACAGTGCCACTCAATGTCCGCCACAGTGCCAATCAGTGTCCTTCAGTAACACCTGTCAGTACCTCATCATCAGTGCCACCTGCTAGTGCCAATAAGTACCGCCTGTCAGTGCTACCTATCAGTGCCGCCTCATCAGCTGAAAATTGTCCTGGGCAGGAAGGGGGTGAAAGTGCCCGGTATTGAAGTGGTTAAAGTGGTTGTAAAGTCTCTTTTTTTTCCTCTAAAAGTACAAAACATGTTATACTTACCTCCTCTGTGCAGTTGGTTTTGTACAGATCAGCCCTGATCCTCCTCTTCTCTGGTCACTCTTTGGCTCTCCTGGCCCCTCCCTCCTGTTGAGTGCCCACAAAGCAAGCAGCTCGCTATGGGGGCACCCGAGCTGAGTCACAGCTCCCTGTGTCCATTCAGACACAGAGCCCCGTTTCGGCGACGCCCTCTCTCTCTCCTGATTGGGTAACTGACTTTGACAGCAGCGGGAGCCAATGGCACCTCTGTTGTGTCTCAGCCAATCAGGAGGAGGGTCCCAGATGGGCGGGAACTCGTGGACATCGCTAGAGAGAGATGGGGCTCAGGTAAGTATGAGGGAGGCTGCTGCACATAGAACATTTTTTATCTTCATGCATAGAATGCATTAAAGCGGAGTTCCACACAAAAATTGAACTTCCGCTTTTTCAGAACCCTCCCCCCCTCCGGTGTCACATTTGGCACCTTTCAGGGGGGAGGGGGGTGCAGATACCTGTCTAAGACAGGTATTTGCACCCACTTCCGGCATAGACTCCCATGGGAGTCTATGCCTCTTCCTGTCCCTCCGCGCTGTCTCCTGGGAAACACACAGCTCCCATGAGATAGCGGGGTCCAGTTACGATGCGCAGCGCGACTCGCGCATGCGCAGTAGGGAACCAGGAAGTGAATCCGCAACGCTTCACTTCCTGATTCCCTCACCTAGGATGGCGGCGGCAGCTGCCGAGAACCGAGCGGGTTCTCGGCGTCGCCTGCCGACATCGCTGGACCCTGGGACAGGTAAGTGGCCATTTATTAAAAGTCAGCAGCTGCAGTATTTGTAGCTTCTGGCTTTTAAATTTTTTTTTTTGGCGGTTTAGGTGGACTCCCTCATTAAGATAAAAAAACCTTCTGACTTTGCAACCCCTTTAACTCCTAATCTTCCAGAATCTCTTGATGGGACCATGCACCTCCACTCCTCCTCGTTGTCCACCTCTGCAGACAGTAATATTGACTTTCCCTTTTGTGTATAATTTTCTCCTTTGATCCCAATTTTATTAAGTATTAAAATGTCACTTGCCATTTGCTGTGCACAGGACTGGTGCTTCACAGATGAAAAAACGCATGCACTATCCCCTTAGGGAATATAACTGAACAAACACCTCTTACTCCTTAAGTGGAAAGTCCTGATGTCACTGGCTCCGCCCCTTACGTGTTGTGCCACTATCACGTGTCTTCCTCAGAGGGTGTGGAGCACTGTGACCTCCTACCAGCACTTATGTCCTGCTTTATTGATATGATATGCTGCTACGGCAACCACTACTTAGGCAGGTTGCTGTGATGTTTTCAGGAAGCTATGTACAGCACCCTGTCAGATCTTCCCACTAGCCATGATCTGCCTGAATAGCATAGAGAAGCATAAAGCCCTAGTGGTCATATCCCTGGGTCTAAAATAAGGCATGTAAAAATGTAATCAGCATGCTGATGGGGGGGATTAGGGATGAAAAAATATAAGCAGAATAAACTTCAGCTTCAAGGTACATCTGATAGATAAAAAAATAAAAGAATATAAGTTGTAGGCACTTATCTTTAGCAGCTTGCCAATACCTGCAACTATGCCTAACTCCCAGGTTGTTGTGAACTGCAAAGCTGTACAACCCCCCCCCCCCCCCAACTCTCAAACATTTTTACTGCTTTATAACCATGATGGGCAGCCTTATTGGCCAGTAGGAATGTGTAGGGGGCAGAAAGGGGTGGGCAAGCTTTGACACAACAAAGAAATATCTTAGGATTTGCACTTGGGTATATCCTGCGTTTTGGGCATAGCAATAATGAGTTTTAGGGGCCTAAGGTTTAAAGTGATCCTAGAAGTCGACTTCTTAATATTGTTGCAGTTACATTTTAGTTATGACTTATTAAATTTGCATAATACATAAATATCATTTTGTTTCTTCTGTTTGATTGTAGCAAATTGAACCATCCATGTACACTAAAATCTTCCAAAAAGCATTGGATCCAGATGTGTTTAATGAAATGTTAAAGATCCTACGGCTTAAATACATCGAGTAAGCAAACGTTTTATCTTTAATAACACATACAGTTCTTTCAGTTTTATAAATGCACCGGCAGGATGCCCACTGCACCTGTAAATCTTTAATTGTTGATAAATCATGTAATCTATTTAAAGCTTATGTCAACCCAACATGTCATATCCCTGATATGTGCCTGCTGTACCATGTACTTGTGTTAAAAATTATCCTGTTCTCTTTGTATTGCTTCCTTTGTGTGAAATACTTGGTGTTTCTACCAGTCCTCCTGCTTTCTTATTTCCAGCCGACCATGCTAGGCATGAGAACACATCCATCTCAGTGTGGTCAGTTTTCTGGTTGTGTTGTAGAACAGCCTGCCTGTCCTCCAATGATCAGACTGGCGCTAACACGCTCACCCGATTAGCCATTTACTGGGAAGACCAGTGTACTGCTGTCTCCCTACCCCCGCCTCTCTAAGTCCCCTATGCAGCTGAGAACAAAGATTATGTGATCACCTATAAGAAAAATAAAAAGCTCTTTTTATAATGTTTTAAATATACACAATATCTCACAAAAATGAGTACACCCCTCACATTTTTTTAAATATTTTATTATATCCTCTCAAGTGACAACACTGAAGAAAATACATTTTGCTACAATGTAAAGTAGTGCGTGTATAGCTTGTATAACAGTGTAAATTTGCTGTCCCCTCAAAATAACAGCACACAGCCAATAATGTCTAAACCGCTGGCAACAAGAGTGAGTACACCCCTAAGTGAAAATGTCCAAATTGGGCCCAAAGTGTCAATATTTTGTGTGGCCACCATTATTTTCCAGCACTGCCTTAACCCTCTTGGGCATGGAGTTCACCAGAGCTTCACAGGTTGCCACTGAAGTCCTCTTCCACTCCTCCATGATGACATCACAGAGCTGGTTGATGTTAGAGACCTTGCACTCCTTCCGTTTGAGGATGCCCCACAGATGCTCAATAGGATTTAGGTCTGGAGACATGCTTGGCCAGTCCATCACCTCTACCCTCAGCTTCTTTAGCAAGGCAGTGGTCATCTTGGAGGTGTGTTTGGGGTCGTTATCATGTTGCATTACTGCCCCGTGGCCCAGTCTCTGAAGGGAGGGGATCATGCACTGCTTCAGTATGTCACAGTACATGTTGGCATTCATGGTTCCCTCAATGAACTGTAGCTCCCCAGTGCTGGCAGCACTCATGCAGCCCCAGACCATGACGCTCCCAGCACCATGCTTGACTGTAGGCAAGACACACTTGTCTTTGTACTCTTCACCTGGTTGCCGCCACACATGCTTGACACCATCTAAACCAAATAAGTTTATCTTGGTCTCATCAGACCACAGGACATGGTTCCAGTAATCCATGTCCTTAGTCGGCTTGTCTTCAGCAAACTGTTTGCGGGCTTTCTTGTGCATCATCTTTACAAGAGGCTTCCTTCTGGGACGACAGCCATGCAGACCAATTTGATGCAGTGTGCAGCGTATGGTCTGAGCACTGACAGACTGACCCCCCACCCCTTCAACCTCTCCAGCAATGCTGGCAGCACTCATACATATATTTCCCAAAGACAACCTCTGGATAATGACGCTGAGCACGTGCGCTCAACCACTTTGGTTGACCATGCCGCGAGGCTTGTTCTGAGTGGAACCTGTTCTCCTAACCAGCTGTATGGTCTTGGCCACCGTGCTGCAGCTCAGTTTCAGGGTCTCGGCAATCTTCTTATAGCCTAGGCCATCTTTATGTAGAGCAACAATTCTTTTTTTCAGATCTCCAGAGTTCTTGGCCATGAGGTGCCATGTTGAACTTCCAGTGACCAGTATGAGAGAGTGAGAGCGACAACACCAAATTTAACACGCCTGTTCCCCATTCACACCTGAGACCTTGTAACACTAATGAGTCACATGACATCGGGGAGGCAAAATGGCTAATTGGGCCCAATTTGTACATTTTCACTTAGGGGTGTACTCAATTTTATTGCCAGCGGTTTAGACATTAATGGCTGTGTGTTGAATTATTTTGAGGGGACAGCAAGTTTACACCGTTATACAAGCTGTACACTCACTACTTTACATTGTAGCAAAGTGTCATTTCTTCAGTGTTGTCACATGAAAAGATATAATAAAATATTTACAAAAATGTGAGGGGTGTACTCACTTTTGTGAGATACTGTATATGTGTGCAAAAAAAAAGCGGAAATTTAGGGAAAAAAAATGTCTTTCTCGTACATCACGGGACACAGAGCCTCAGTAATTACTGATGGGTTTTATAGGGTATCACTAGGTGATTGGACACTGGCACACCCTAAACAGGAAGTTCAACCCCCTATATAATCCCTCACCTTACAGGGATACCTCAGTTTTTTTCGCCAGTGTCTTAGGTGTTGGTCACGTGTAAAGATGTGCTGTGCTGAGCTCCAAAGGGAATATCCTATGATCCTATACTGGGGCAAGCCAGGCGAACTGGATCCATTTCAAAGTGTCCTTTCTAGGCCGAATTGGATGGTACCCGGGCCTCGTGTCCGAAGAAACAAGGTTTTACCTGTAACGCTTCTCTTTTTAGAGAGCTGGACCCCGCATTTCAGAATTTGGTTTTTCTAGCCTTATTCTTGGCCGGGTGCTTTACAGGCCCAGAACTGCGGATCCCCCTATCCATAGGGGGCCCCAGTCTCTGAAGGTTTTCCAAACAGAGTCCACCATGAGAGGTGAAGATTGGGTCTGTATAACAGAACCCTGCAGGTGGATAAGGTAAGGGAGATTCCACAGAATTTTTTAATTCTAGTAGGTTTCTCCTTTAAGTTAATGAATGCTATGCCTATTGTCGCCACTGGGGGCTGCCAAGAGCACATACCTTCACATGCTTGATTGTCTGTCTCGGTGTTCACGCTGCACAGCTCCTCCAGCCGAGCTCCAGGTAAGATGGGATGGGGGGCTCTTCCTCAGAAATCCCCCCAAGATTAGGGGGGGGCCAAGGTGGTCTGAGAGGCGGTAGTATACCGCACTATCGCCGCCATTACTATTTGGCAGACCCCATCATCTGCCGGTCTCTCTCCTTCCTCCCCCACCCCAGCCTCCCCTCCACGCTCGTCCCGGAGGGTCGGCTCGCGCGGGAAAGCGCACTTTTTTGAAAAAACCGAGGAGGGGGGCGGAGGGTTGGTCAGAGCGTTAGCGCGACGTCCGGGGTGCTTAGACGCCGACATCGCCGGCAGCACAGGCTATAAGAAGCACACTTTTTCAGGTGCACACAGCCTATGGAGGGACACAGAGCTGACGGTCGCATGTAAGGTGGGACACAGGCATTCTCCTAGGCAGCATTTACTTAGAAACATTTGACTGGGCATTGGTAGCAGCGGCAGTTGCTGTACTACATCGCTCAGCAGTCAGTGTTTTATTTGTGTGATACCTCCACCTTGTTTGCTTTGCACTATGGGTAGAAGAGGTACGAATACCCCAAAAACCAGAGGCTCTAGGGGATCTCCCTCAGACTCCGAGGACCCCCCTTCTGCAGCGCCTTCCCCCCCTGAAGGACCAGGGAGAGCCGTTGGGGTCAGGGGCTGCATCTGCTTCTGGCACTTCAGCCCCTGTATATATTACGCAGGAGGTTTTTTCCTCAACCATTAATGGACTAGAGGAAAAATTAATGGCCTTAATCGCATCTTCACTCAGTGGAAGAAAACGCACTAGGTCTTCCTCTGTTACCCAGGACCCTCAGGCAGAGGAACTCTGCGGAAAAAGGAGAAGAATCCCTTTCAGAGGATCGGGTTGGGACTGATGATTCCTCCTCTGAGGAATCAAGTGGAGAAGGGCCCTCTTCAGCTTTTCAAGATGAGAAGGTCTTAGTACAGATCCCGTATCTGAGTCAGTTAAAGAACCCTCTTCTTCTTTGGGGTCACTGAAGCCTCCTCAAACAACACATGCTTTTCCTGTTCATAATTTGCTAGAAAAGCTCATTTATTCTGAGTGGGATCACCCAGATAAACGTTTTTTTTTCCGCCTAAAAAGTCTTCAACGCTTTATCCTATGGAAGAAAAGTTTATAAAGATGTGGGGGATACCGGCTGTTGACGCCGCCATTTCCTCCGTAAATAAAAGTCTGACTTGTCCTGTAGACAATGCTCAGATGCTCAGGGATCCTGTTGATAAAAAGATGGAATCCCTGTTGAAAGATATTTTCTCCTTAGCAAGTTCAGTAGCTCAACCTGCAGTGGCAGCGATCGGAGTCTGTCAATACTTAAGAGACCATGTTAAGCAGGTCCTCAAAGGTCTACCTGAACAGCACACCCAGGGGTTGGCTAACCTTCCAGCGGCCTTATGTTTTGCTGTTGACGCCATCAGAGATTCTATCATCCAAACCTCTCGTCTTTCACTTGGGTTGGTGCATATGCGTAGAATCTTATGGTTGAAAAATTGGTCAGCCGAAGCACCATGTAAGAAGCTTCTGGCTGGATTTCCATTTCGTGATGCAAGGCTGTTTGGAGAGGATTTGGACAATTATATCCAAAAGATCTCTAGTGGGAAAAGCACTCTCTTACCTGTTAAAAAAAGGAGTAAGCGTCCCTCTTTCAAACGGGCTCTTTCCCCAGTGCCAGGAGCATCAGCCTCCAGGCAGTTGCGACTGCCTCCTCCGTCAGGGTCTAGAAATAAATTTCAGACTCGACCCCAGGGACAAAAGAAGTCCTGGGGGAAGAAGCCTACTAGACAAGACGCTAAAGCCTCTTTATGAAGGAGCGCCCCTGCTCGCTCGGGTGGGGGGAAGACTGCTACGGTTCTCAAAGCTCTGGCTGGAGGATTTCCAGGACAGTTGTGTAATCTCCACGGTAACTCTAGGTTACAAACTGGAGTTCCAAGAATTCCCCCCTCCTCGTTTCCTCAGATCAAGAGTCCCCAAAGATCCAGAGAAAAAACAGTCGCTCCTTCTAGCATTAGAGCGACTACTGTCTCAAAAAGTCATCATGGTGGTTCCCACGAAAGATCAAGGATTGGGATTTTATTCCAACCTTTTTACGGTTCAAAAACCAAATGGAGATGTCAGACCCATCCTGGATCTAAAGGATCTAAATCGATTCCTAAGGATCCGACCCTTTCGCATGGAATCACTCCGGTCAGTAGTCTCCATCCTACAGGGAGGGGAATTTCTGGCATCAATAGACATCACAGGTGCGTATCTGCATGTACCCATTTTTCCTGCTCATCAAAAGTACTTGCGCTTCGAAATTGAAGGATGCTATTTTCAGTTTGTGGCCCTGCCTTTCGGGCTAGCCACTGCACCTCGAGTGCTTACAAAGATCTTGGCTCCTCCTCTGGCCAGATTAAGGGCTCAGGGTATAACTGTCATAGCATACCTAGACGACCTGCTCTTGATAGACCGGTCAGTAGCCTGTTTGAGCGGGAACTTGATGACCATAGTCAACTACCTGGAACACCTAGCTTGGATTCTTAACCTAGAAAAGTCTTTCTTAAAACCAGTAAGAAGACTAGAGTATTTGGGCCTGGTCATAGATACAAGCCAAGAGAGCTGATTCTGGTAGTCAGGACCAAAAAGGGTCCTTCTGTCCGTCTTTGTATGAGGCTGCTGGGAAAGATGGTGGCTTCATTCGAAGCAGTTCCCTATGCTCAGTTTCATTCAAGACTGCTGCAACACAGTATCCTGTCTGCTTGGAACAAGAAGGTTCAGGCATTAGATTTTCCAATGCACCTGTCTCATGCAGTGCGTCAGAGCCTCAGTTGGTGGTTAATACCCGCAAGCCTGCAGAAAGGGAAATCATTTTTTCCGGTTACCGGGACGGTGGTAACAACGGATGCCAGTCTTTCAGGTTGTGGAGCAGTTCTGGAACAGTCTGCGGTCCATGGGGAATGGTCCAAAATCGAGAGGACCTTACCCATCAACATTCTGGAGATTCGTGCGGCATATCTAGCCCTAAAGGCCTGGACTCTCAGGCTACAGGGTTGCCCTGTCAGGATCCAGTCTGACAATGCCACAGCAGTGGCTTATATCAATCATCAAGGAGGCACCAGGTGTCGGGCAGCTCAGAAAGAAGTGAACCAGATTTTAGTCTGGGCAGAAAAGCATGTGCCATGCATATCGGCAGTTTTCATTCCTGGGATAGAGAACTGGCAGGCGGACTATCTGAGACGCCAGAGGTTAGTCCCAGGGGAATGGTCTCTTCACCCTGACGTCTTTTGGGCCATATGCCAAAGATGGGGGGTTCCAGATGTGGATCTCTTTGCATCCAGATTCAACAAAAAAATCGACAGGTTTGTGGCAAGAACAAAGGATCCTCTTACATACGGGACAGATGCGTTGGTGATTCCGTGGCATCGGTTCTCACTGATTTATGCATTCCCTCCTATTCTGCTACTGCCACGACTCCTTCGTAGGATCAGGCAGGAAAAGAAGTCGGTACTTCTAGTGGCCCCAGCTTGGCCCAGGAGAGCTTGGTATGCAGAAATAGTAAGGATGACAGTAGGTTCCCTTGTGGACCCTACCGTCACGTCCAGACCTGTTATCTCAAGGTCCAGTGTTCCATCCTGCCTTACAAACGCTAAATTTGACGGTTTGGCTATTGAGACCCACGTTCTGAAGAGTCGTGGGCTTTCAGGTCCTGTGATCTCTACCTTAATCAATGCAAGAAGGCCAGCTTCCAGAGTGATTTATCATAGAGTCTGGAAAGCTTATGTAGCCTGGTGTGAATCCAGGGGTTGGCATCCCAGAAAATATGTAATAGGTAGAATTCTTGACTTTCTACAAATGGGATTAGAAATGAAGCTGGCCTTGAGTACCATCAAGGGCCAGGTCTCGGCCTTATCAGTAATTTTTCAACGGCCACTTGCTTCACATTCTTTGGTCCGAAACTTTATGCAGGGGGTGACGCTTCTTAATCCTCCGGTTAAGGCGCCCCTAAACCCCTGGGACTTGAATTTGGTTCTGTCAGTTTTACAGAAACAGCCTTTTGAACCAATATGTCAGATTCCCTTGGTCTTGTTGACAAGAAAGTTAACTTTTCTGGTAGCTATTTCTTCTGCTAGAGGAGTATCAGAATTAGCAGCTCTTTCCTGTAAAGAGCCTTATTTAATCATACACAAGGATAGAGTGGTATTGCGCCCTCATCCTAGCTTTCTACCGAAAGTGGTTTCAGATTTTCATCTAAACCAAGATATTGTGCTCCCTTCCTTTTTTCCAGATCCCTGTTCTACAAAAAAAAGTCACTACATTCTTTGGATGTAGTAAGAGCAGTCAGGGTCTATCTGGAAGCCACTGCTCGAGTTCGCAAAACGGATGTTTTGTTCGTACTGCTAGAAGGTCTCAATAGAGGACAGGCAGCGTCAAAGACCATCCATTTCAAAATGGATTCGACAAATGATTATTCAGGCTTACGGTTTGAAACAAAATTCCACCTTTTCAAATCAAGGCACACTCCACAAGGGCTATTAGTGCTTCTTGGGCGGTGCATCACCAGGCCTCTATGGCTCAAATCTGCAAGGCTGCAACCTGGTCTTCAGTCCATACATTCACCAAATTTTATCAGGTGGATGTGGGAAGGCATGAGGATATCGCCTTTGGGCATAGTGTGCTGCAGGCAGCAGTACGAGGTCCTCAGGTCTGATTACACCCTACGTTGTGTGGTCCCCTCCCCTCAAATAGCATTGCTCTGGGACGTCCCATCAGTAATTACTGAGGCTCTCTGTCCCGTGATGTACGAGAAAGAAAATAGGATTTTTTATAACAGCTTACCTGTAAAATCCTTTTATTTTGATGTACATCACAGGATACAGAGGTCCCGCCCCTCTTCTAATACACTTATATTGCTTTGCTACAAAACTGAGGTATCCCTGTAAGGGGAGGGATTATATAGGGGGTTGAACTTCCTGTTTAGGGTGTGCCAGTGTCCAATCACCTAGTGATACCCTATATAACCCATCAGTAATTACTGAGGCTCTGTGTCCCGTGATGTACATCAAAAGAAAAGGATTTTACAGGTAAGCTGTTATAAAAAAATCCTATTATTTTCTACTTTAACCGCTTCAGCCCTGGAAGATTTTACCCCCTTCCTAACCAGAGCACTTTTTTTGCGATTCGGCACTGCGTCGCTTTAACTGACAATTGCGCGTGCGTCGTCGTACCCAAACAAAATTGATGTCCTTTTTTTCCCACAAATAGAGCTTTCTTTTGGTGGTATTTGATCACCTCTGCGGTTTTTATTTTTTGCGCTATAAACAAAAAAAGAGCGACAATTTTGAAAAAAAAAATCAATATTTTTCTATTTTTGCTATAATAAATATCCCCCAAAAATATATAAAAAAAACAATTATTTTCCTCAGTTTAGGCCGATATGTATTCTTCTACATAGTTTTGGTAAAAAAAAAAAAATCGCAATGAGCGTATATTGATTGGTTTGCGCAAAAGTTTTATAGCGTCTACAAAATAGGGGATAGTTTTATTTTTTTTTTATTAGTAATGGTGGTGATCTGCGATTTTTATCGGGACTGCGACATGGTGGACACATCGGACACTTTTGACACATTTTTGGGACCATTGGCATTTATACAGCGTTCAGTGCTATAAAAATGCACTGATTACTGTAAAAATGTCACAGGCAGGGAAGGGGTTAACACTAGGGGGCGAGCAAGGGGTTAAGTGTGTGCCTGTTTTCTAACTGTGGGGGAGGGACAGACTGGAGGGAAAGAGAAATTGTGTTTCAGTTTAGCTAAAACACAAAGATCTCTCCTTTGCTCCCTGACAGATCAGCAGTTTGTTTGCCTTGTTTACATTGCTCCCTGTCCAATCACAGCTGGAGCGGCGCGCGTGCACCCCTACAGCGCGTGCACAAAATCACTTACAGGTACGTCATTTTGCACAGCCATGCCGCCTGCCGCAGTATATGTACGGTGGGCGGTCCGGAAGCGGTTAAGGTTAACAGGCTAAAGGCTCAGGGTTTTTTACCGCTATACATTCTTTGCATGAAAATAAAAACCACCTCTGTGCAGCAGTCCCCCCAGCCCCTCTAATATTTACCTGAGCCCCATTGCGATTCTGTGATGTGCCTGAGAGCCTTGAGTCTCCGGGGATTCTTCCTCTTCACGGCCATTGGCTCCTGCTCCTGTCAATCACAGCCAGTGAGGAGAGAGGGGCACAGATGAATGGACACGCAGAGCAACGGCTCAGGAGCGAACCTGCTTGGGTGCCCCCAGAGCAAGCTGCTTGCTCTGGGGGCAGGAGAGTCAGGCCAGGAGTACCAGCGGGGGACCCAGGAAGAGGAGGATCGGGCTTCTTTGTGCATAACCATTGCACAGAGAGGGTAAGTATGACATGTTTGTTATTTTTTTGTTTTTTTATTATTGCCTTTAATATCACGTTACGATGCATATATAACATTTTTATCTCAGATAGACGATTTAACCGAAAATCTCCAAATTATCTCCAAAAAGTTATTATCATAACAAGAGTATTTCTGTTTTCTAGAAATGAAGATGCAGCTAAAGTTCTGGAAATTTTACAAAGATTGTCTGAACTTAGAAGATTTGATATGGCAGTGATGTTTTTATCAGAAGCAGAGAAAGAAGGTAAGCTTGCTTGCGCTCTCTGTCTCTCGTTTTCTCTTCTCTCTCTCTCTCTCTCTCTCTCTCTCTCTCTCTCTCTCTCTCTCTCTCTCTCTCTCTCTCTCTCTCTCTCTCTCTCTCTCTCTCTCTCTCTCTCTCTCTCTCTCTCTCTCTCTCTCTCTCTCTCTCTCTCTCTCTCTCTCTCTCTCTCTCTCTCTCTCTCTATATATATATCTCTCTCTCTCTCTCTCTCTCTCTCTCTCTCTCTCTCTCTCTCTCTCTCTGAGTATATATATATATATATATATATATATATATAATGAGTTTACTGCCCAGATATTTATTTTATATATTTAGCAATGAAAATATTTATGTGCCACAATTACATTTGTTGTTGGAAATCAATATAAAGTAGAACTATAGGCAAAACCTTTCTTCTTATTTTGGACGGAGTAGGGGAGAGTAGAGATGGGCCGAACACCCCCAGTTCGTTTTGCACCAGAACATCCGAACATAGCAAAAGTTCAGACCTGAACTTTGAACCCCATTGATGTAAATGGGACCCGAACTTGAAAAATCAAAAGTCCCCATTTTTGATGGCTTATATGCAAGTTATTGCCCATAAAAAGGGTATGAGGGCCTGGGTACTGCCCTGGGGACATGTGCCAATGCAAAAAAACTTTTAAAAAAGATTGTTTTTAAAAGAACAGTGATTTTAATGATGCCTAAAGTTAAACAATAAAAATGAAAAATCCCTTGAAATATAGTGCCTGGGGGACCCCTCAGTCTGCCTTTAAAGTGGCGCATCTCTACCTTGTATATAACCTGCTGCAGCAAAACTGACATTTATAAAGAAAATAAATGACATTTAAATTGCTAGCAATACATTACCATTTCCTGCAATAGAAAAATGTAAACAAAAAGCAGTGGGGGTCCCCCAATCCATACCAGGCCCCCAGATCCCGCCCCCCCATGTGAGTATGGAGTACATAGTAACCCTACCCATTCACCAAAAAAGTGTCAAAAAGAAATAAAAACATGCACACACAGTTTTTGACAATTTCTTTATTAAAAATAAAAAGAAACAATGTCCCCCAGTGTAGATCTATCATCAATCATGACGCCACAATCGGACCCGAAAAAAAAAAATAAACGCTCCACTCACATCGAAGGCTAACCGCCTACTGCAGGCTCTCCGCCTACTGCAGGCTCTGCCGTTTGACAGTTCTTATATAGGTAAGGGGCGAAGCCACCTGGCAAGGTCATGAGGGTGCGGAGCCACCAGGTGGCCCCGCCTTTTATCTATTTAAGAACTGTCAAATGGTGGAGCAGGTAGATGGCGGTTAGCCTTAGTCTTTTTTTTTGTGTGATTTCCGCAGTGCAGCAGGTGCATGCTCATTTATATAGGGAGAGCCGTCATCTGGGGGCCCCCTTGTTAAAGTGGGCTTCCAGAATCTGATAAGCCCTCTGTTTGCAGACCCCCACAAGCACAGCTTAGGGTTGTCGGGAAGGAGGCTTTTCTCATCAACATGAGGGCAAGGTGCCTTGGGGTGGAGGAGACAGACCCCCCCTGCCCCAAAACAACCTTCCCTTGTTGAGGGCATGTGGCCTGGTATGGTTCAGGAGGGGGGCGCTCGCCCCCCCCCCTCCTTTCCTGGGTTTCCAGGCTGTATGCTCAGATAAGGGACTGGTATGGATTTTTTAAATTCTGGCATGGGGTTCCCCTTAAAATCCATACCCTGGTATGGATTGGGGGAGGAGGAGGCCCACACCCCTTTTTTGCTTTTGCCGGCAATGTTTTTTTTTTTATTCAGCTGTCAGTAGGGAAGCCCATTGACAGCTGATGACTTAACTATTGTTAAGGATGCAGCGGTCGGCTTCCCGGCCCCGCTTCCTAACGGCAGCTAATTACTGTGCCCTGATTGGGCAAAGCTTAATCAGATATGATCATCAGATAAGTATTTATCTGATGATTATATTTTCTACATCTGAATGCTGATGAAAAATAGCACCTACTAACCATAAAGCCTGTCATACAGTAACTCAATATAGAGAGATCTTAGAAATAAGGTGGTGGCAAAACATAGCAATCTAAAAGTGTTCTTATAACTTGGAGTATACAGGTAGGTATAAGAAGATGAAGAATTCTGTATTGAGAATAGAACCATTAATTACATAATGCTGTTATATTGTTTTTTTTTTTTTTTACTTTTGTGCTGTTTATCTTTCACAGATATCCGTGCCCTGTTTCATTATGTAGAACAGTCACTAAAGACAAGTGATTCTTTTGATGCTCTAAAGAAGAAATATGGCATTTAAGAATTAAACCAAGAAATGTATTAAATGCAGTTATTAAGATTAAACCTTTTTGGCAAATGTAATGGACTCTGTATAAATCCTGTACAAAATAAATCAATTTTTTGTACCTTTTGTGAATGTATTTATGTTGAATATGTATTTTATTTTTCATAAAATGGCAAAAGTAATGCAAAACAGTTCGGGGTACAGAAATAAAAAAAGGGGAGAGGGGGTAATGAGTACAAATATTCACCTGAATACAAAATGTTTGCACATCTGTAATATCATTAGAGTCCAGATAACAAGGGCTCAGCAAATAACCTTCAAAACAATAAGATATGAGGAAGAAGTAAGAAAGGAAAGAAGAAAAGAGAAGAGATGGTAGATTTATTTTTACAAATAAAACCAATGTTAAGTCAATTCGGTGTGAATCATAGCCTATATTTTCAGCAAAAAAGTCCGGTTGGAGGCAAGAAATGCCCTGAAAACAAACACTATCAAGTTGTAAATAGTCTACCAAACTTATCCGAAGTGGCGTAATGCATCCATATATATCACAGCTTAATATGCTTTACCCAGTTATCAGTTTCTTTGGCTTGCTTCTCCTCCATTAGCATAAAATCATTCAAAAGGTCAACCCAGGCAGTGGTCTTCCAGAATCAGGGGATAAGCTGCCAAGCAGCCGATAGGAAAAAATGGAGGAGATTCGATTTTTGAGATCTAATGGACCCAGGGAGATTAGACAGAAGTGCTATCTTAGGCGAGGATGGAAAAAAAAGTCATCATACATCTCCATTATATATTCAAAATATTCGTTTCCTAAATGGATGGATATAGTTGCACTTCCACCATACATGCAAGTAAGTACCTCTCATCTCGTGGCAGCGCCAGCATAGATGTGAAGAATTTGGAAATATACGACTCAGTGAAACTGGATCTCGGTACCATCTAGATAATATTTTAAAGCAGGAGGTTGAGGTTTTATGTGTGAACAAGAAAGCGGTATGCCATTCCTCAGGGAATATATCTCCATCCAGTTCCCTTGACCACACTTTTATATACGTAGGGAGAGTATCGTGTGTGAGACATTATCTCCTTGTAAATTTGGGATGTTTGGCGAGGCACCCTCTGAAGGGTACACCGTCCTTCAAAAGCAGTTAAGGGTCTATGTGTTTGTCCCAACACCTGTAAAGTGCTACAATATTTGGTCAGACTCGGTGTGGCAAGCCAATGTGAGCTATTGGAGAAGTCGCACTCGGCTGAAAGAGGCCAGAAGTAGCATGTACCATTGTATGGGCAGTAGGCCAAGAAAGCTTTCATAATAGGCATATGTGGAAGCCTGACTACCATCCAGTAACACTGGGTTATCAAAAAGGGGAGTTAGGGCCCTTATACACTGCTAGCGCAGCCACATTAGCGGTAAAGCGCCGCTAGTTTTAATGGCGCTTTATCGATGTTCTGGCGGCACTTTTTGGCAGATAGCGGGGCGCTTTCAACCCCGCTAGCGGCCAAGGAAGGGGTTAAAACCGCCCGAAAAGCGCAGCTGCCCACTGATTTCAATGGCAGTAGCGGTTAAGGAGCGGTGTATACACCGCTCCCGCACCGCCCCAAAGACGCTGCTTTTTTTTGGTCCTGCAAGCGCATTGCCCCAGTGTGAAGGCACTCGAGCTTTCACACAGTAGAGGCGCTTTTCAGGTGCTATTTTTGGCACTAAAACGCCCGAAAAGAGCCTTCATTGTGAAAGGGGTCTTAAAGGGCTAGGATCCGTGGTTAAAACAAGCCCATACAGGGAGATGGTAGTGTGTCAGTGAGGCACTGTGACTCACGGGTTCGGTAGTTTACTCTGCTGAGCCTGGTGGAATGAACAGCTGCCTCTAACCCTGGAGTTTCTGGAGGCAGGCGGTGAGCCCAATGAATGCAGGATCAATGAATGGAGACGGCAAGGGCCAGCACACCCGGAAATGACCGCTGCGGTCAGGACTCATAACCACTTGCCGGGGGAAGCGCCAGGAGTGGGCGGAAGTGTTCCACTATGGAGACAGTACTGTGCGGACAACCAGCGAGGAAGTCCATCGATTTGGCATCCTTTGGGCTTACCGCCCACCCCCAGGAGCTCCATTTTTTTCAATAAATGATTGCTGCTTTAAACTTCTCATCTGTCTACCTACTTACTGGAACAGCGCTCCCTCTGCTGAATTTTGTGAGTTCTAAACTGCCCACTGTATAGAGCTTCTATACACACACAGGAGCAATGGGGGAAATTGCATGCGATTCAGACAGGAATCGCGACACGTTCCTATTCAAATTGCATGCGATTTCTTGCAGTGCGATTTGCACCCATTCGTTTTGTGTTGATGCAAAACGAACCACAAAGAATCGGTTTTGGTATCTGGAGCATTTGGGCGAGTACCAATACTCACTCAAAAGCTTGGTATCGGTGCATCCTTACCCTGCAAGGTAATATCATAATGTGCAACACACAATATATAAGCACTGTGCTTTAAGAGTAGTTAAAATATACTTCACTATGTGTACAAATAAATATTTGAACTACGCGAACAATAATATGAATGTGTTCCCAAACACAGCTGACCTCTAATGAGTAATCAGGTCCAAACAAATTGAAGATCCACGTGATATTCAGTATCTCACTTAAGTGAGTACACACCCCTCACATTTTTGTAAATATTTTATTATATCTTTTTATCTGACAACACTGAAAAAAATGACACTTTGCTACAAAGTAAAGTAGTGAGTGCACAGCTTGTATAACAGTGTAAATTTGCTGTCCCCTTAAAATAACTCAACACACAGCTATTAATGTCTAAACCACTGTCAATAAAAGTGAGTACACCCCTAAGTAAAAATGTCCAAATTGCGCCCAAAGTGTCAATATTTTGTGTGGCCACCATAAATTTCAAGCACTGCCTTAACCCTCTTGGGCATGGAGTTCACCAGAGCTTCACAGGTTGAAAGAGTCCTCTTTCACTCCTCCATGACGACATCACGGATCTGGTAGATGTTAGAGTCCTTGCGCTCCTCCACCTTTCCTTTGAGGATGCCCCACAGATGCTCAATAGCGTTTAGGTCTGGAGACATGCTTGGCCAGTCCATCACCTTTACTCTCCGCTTCTTTAGCAAGGCAGTGGTCTTCTTGGAGGTGTATTTGGGGTTGTTATGTTGGAATACTGCCTTGTGGCCCAGTCTCCTCCAATGCTCTGCTTCAGTATGTCACAGTACATGTTGGCATTCATGGTTCCCTCAATGAACTGTAGCTCCCCAGTGGCGGCAGCACTCATGCAGCCCCAGACTATGACGCTCCCACCACCATGCTTGACTGTAGGCAAGACACACTTGTCATTGTACTCCTCACCTGGTTGCCGCCACACACGCTTGACACCATCTGTACCTGATAAGTTTATCTTGGTCTCATCAGACCACAGGACATGGTTCCAGTAATCCATATCCTTAGTCTGCTTGTCTTCAGCAAACTGCGGGCTTTCTTGTGCATCGTCTTTAAAAGATGCTTCCATCTGGGACGACAGCCATGCAGACCACTTTGATGCAGTGTGCGGCGTATGGTCTGAGCACTGACAGGCTGACCCCCCACCCCTTCAACCTCTGCAGCAATGCTGGCAGCACTCATACATATATTTCTCAAAGACAACCTCTGGATATGATGCTGAGCACGTGCACTCAACTTCTTTGGTCGACTATGGCGAGGCCTGTTCTGAGTGGAATCTGTCCTGTTAAACTTCTGTATGGTCTTGGCCACCCTGCTGCAGCTCAGTTTCAGGGTCTTGGCAATCTTCTAGGCCATCTTTATGTAGAGCAACAATTATTTTTTTCAGATCCTCAGAGAGCTCTTTGCAATGAGGTGCCATGTTGAACTTCCAGTGACCAGTATGCGAGAGTGATAGTGATAACACCAAATTTAACACACCCAGAGCCGGACTGGCCTACTGGGATATCTGGAAATTTCCTGGTAGGCCACCTGCCGCTTTGATCTGTGCCTGCAGCGCTCCCCTCCCACCTCCTCTTCTTCTTTGTCATACACAGCGGGAACGCTGTGCGTCACGGAGCTGGGTCTGTGTGTGTTGGCGGCACTGTAACAAGGTTCCGACCCCCTAGACCAGCTTGTGTGATAGTAGATTGATTCAGTGTTCTGTCTGTCACAGGAGACGGTCCGGGGTCAGGACCTTGTTACAGTGCCGTCGACAACACACACAGACCCAGCTCCGTGACACACAGCGGGAGATGCCTGCTGTGTGTGTGATCCAGGGCAGGCAATGGTGAGGCTGCATTCATGAACAGTGAAGCTGCAATGATGGGCACAGTGAGGCTGCATTGATGGGCACAGTGAGGCTGAATTGATGGACACAGTGAGTCTTCAATAATGGGCACAGTGAGGCTGCATTGATGGGAACAGTGAGGCTGCAATGATGGGCACAGTGAAGCTGCGGTGATGGGCACTGTAAGGCTGCAATGATGGGCACAGTGAGGCTGCATTGATGGGCACAGTGAGGCTGAATTGATGCGCACAGTGAGGCTGCGGTGATGGGCACAGTGAGGCTGCATTGATGGGCACAGTGAGTCTTCAATGATGGGAACAGTAAGACAGTAAGTAAAGTGAGGTTGCATTTAATGAGCACTGGTGAGGCTGCATTGATCTCTTGTATCATGTCCGCAGTCTCTGACTATCTCTTGTACCATGTCTGCAGTCTCTGACCATCTCTTGTATCATGTCCTCAGTCTCTGACCATCTCTTGTCTTATATAATGTCTGCAGTCTCTGAGGGAGTCTGGAGAGGAGTCAAGAGTGGGAGTGCTGCCAGAATGGGGGTCATGGGAGAAGTCAGACGTGTGTGGACTGTGGAGAGGAGACTATGGGATAAAACCAGAGCCACCAAGCTGGAGCCAACTGACAGCCCTGCGTGGTGCACCTGAGAGGAAGTCAGTGACTGCGCTGCCAGGCCAGTCTGAGGGGGGTCACTGATGTAAGGGGGGAGTGAATACAATAATGTAAGGGGGCACTGATATAAAGGTTTCCCCTTATATCAGTAACCCCACCCCTGTACCTTAGTTTATTCTTTCTGCGAAAGGTCGTCTCTGGTCACCAGAGTCCCTGGTGTCCCCCTTGATGACTGACCACTTTTAACTGGAATTTGCTTATATATATATATATATATATATATATATATATATATATATATATATATATATATATATATATATATATATAAAAAAGCAATATGTGCTTTCATATCTGTCTTCTCTATATATAATACACTCTTTAAATGTGCTTTAAAATGCATGTTTTTCCCTTTCATCAACAAGAATGGTATGACATTTTTTCCAGGGCTGTTTTTTATTCCCAGTCCAGCCCTGAAGACACCTACTCCCCATTCACACCTGGGACATTGTAACACTAACGAGTCACATACCAGGGAGGGAAAATGGCTAATTGGGCCCAATTTGGACATTTTCACTTAGGAGTGTACTCACTTTTGTTGCCAGCAGTTTAGACATTAATAACTGTGTGTTGAGTTATTTTGAAGGGACAGTAAATTTACACTGTTATACAAGCTATACACTCACTGCTTTACATTGTAGCAAAGTGTCATTTCTTCAGTTTTGTCACATGAAAAGATATAATAAAATATTTACAAAAATGTGAGGGGTGTACTCACTTTTGTGAGATACTGTATATCACTCCACCACATGTGATGCATGCAATCCACTCTCCAAAATTCAGGAAACTCACAGACTCACATTCATTTTGCTAATAAGCAATAACGCATGTGAGATGCATGGATTCCAGCTCTTGTAACAGATTACATGTATGCAATTTACTTCCTTAAGGAGTCAATCAGGCACCATAACAAAAAAAAGAAAGCCGCTAATAGTGTAAAACCATATGACCAATAGCTTTATTCACTCGCCAGTTAAAAATCTACTCACAAACATCCAAGTATCAATGCCCATCAAAACCACAAATATGGACTGTCAGGTATAACCCCGCTCCTCAGCTGAGTGATCGGTGTCTCTCCCGGTCCATTCCTCTGTGACTTCCACCGCGTTACTTCCGGGGGCCCTGGCGTCACTTCCAGTTGCCGTACGATCAGACCCTAATGTTTCGTCTATCAACTTACTCATAGGCTTTTGACACCATAGCACTGGTGGAGTAGACTGCACTTTATATCTATATGTGGCTTGTCTTATTCATTTATATCCGTGTAGATTTTTTTGTGGATTCATTGTACTGTACCTGATTAATCATTAGAGGAGAGGTGTGTTGTCAATATCATAATGTGCTAGTATGCATCACATACTAGCACATTATGGGAGATTTAATTTAAAACAAACCCCTCCAGCAGCATGCTGACAGGACTTCGATCTTCACCTGGTCTTCCTTTCGGGTTCGCAGGCTCTGGCCATTTGAATGGCTGAGCCACATTTACATCACTCCCGCGCATGTGCACGGTAACCACGGCCTTGGCACAGTGCTCTTGGCATGCCATCCCTTCAGAACGCAGTGTGCATGTGCCAGTGATGTCACCGGCTGCAGAAGTAGTGAATATCTCCTAAACGGTGCACCTTTAGGCGATATTCTTTGTACCCACAGGTAAGCTTTATTATACGCTTACCTGTAGGAACAAGTGAGCAAGCATTGTTTACTACCACGTTAGGGCTCACTCTTCTAGGACTGTGAGCACTTTTTGGGTATTTTGCCATCAAGCCTCTGTTTCCCAGGTTTGAAGTGCTGCCACCTGATCTTCTGTTCATATGTTCCCCAAGCTCCACCAGGATGTTTCTAGCTTCTGGTCTAACGCCGTGTACACACGATCGGAAATTCCGACAGCAAAACCGTTGATTTTTTTCCGAAAGGATGTTGGCTCAAACTTGTCTTGCATACACACGGTCACACAAATGTTGTTGGAAATTCTGAACGTCAAGAACGCGGTAACGTACAACACGTACGACGGGACTATAAAAAGGAAGTTCAATAGCCAGTGCGCCCAGGGATTTTTTTTCTCAGGAAATAGGTGCAGGAACTTCCCCCGTCTGAATCACCCCTTGTCTCTGCCCCTACCCACCTCTGACCACCGTCCCTTGATTCCACCCCCTACCCACCTACTGGTACTGCCCCTTTTAGAGAATACAGAACCAAGTATCATTTTGTGGTGCTAAATCATTTGTATGGAACATGTTAATGATAAAAAGAAAAGCAGTAAAATAGATCCCCTGCAGCCAGGAATAGAATCCCAGCAATAGATCCCCACACAACAATAGACTCCCCCAGCAACAATGGACTCCACCCCAACAACAATAGATTCCCTGCAGCAACAGTGAACCACCCACAACAAAATATCACACGCAGTAACAAAATATCCACCCAAGCAACATTAGACTCCCCCCAGCAGCAACAACAGATCTCCCAGCAGCCAGCATCAATAGATCCTCCAGCAGCCAGTAAAAATAGACCTCTCCCTCAACAGTAGATCCCTTCCAGCAACATAAGACCCCCCACCCCCAGCAACAATAGATTCCCCATCAGCAACAATAGACCCTCACACAAAATCAGATCCCCACCAGTGACAATAGATACCCCAGCAACCAACATCAATAGACCCTCCAGCACACCCCACACCCCATGCTATTACATATATTCAGTGCTGGAGGTGCCGGAACTGCGTTCCCCCGTGTTCCCGCTGAAAAAAAGCCCTGAGTGCGCCACTCATACTTGATTCCGAGCATGCATGGAATTTTGTGCATCAGACTTGTGTACACACGCTTGGAATTTCCGTTTTGTTGTTGGAAAATTTGAGAACCTGCTCTCAAACATTTGTGTGCAGAAATTCCAACAGCAAATGTTCGATGTAGCATACACACGGTCGGACTTTCCGACAACAAGCTCACATCGAACATTTCCCGACAGAAATTCCGATCGTGTGTACGCGGCATCAGATCCTTCAGGCGGCTTATTAAGCTGTAAATCGTCCCCGGTTCTTGTTGGATCAGTAACCTGTTTCCAAACTACGATTGGATGCCCTGAAGGTTGCAGACTTCCTGTACTCACTATAAAAGTCCATTGAGGGACACAGGTCCCACCTCCCTGTGTTTTATAATCATGCTCTTGGTACTGCTTTACTACTAAACTAATGTATGCTGGTAGTGAGAGGGGTATCCTGGCTTGGCCTACAGGTTTTCGTTTGCCATTGTCCAATCCTCCTGTAGGCGACATTCTAATCTGACTCCTTCAGTGCATCCTGAAAAATCTATTATTTTATGAAAATGCGGTGCATTTTCATATTGAACTAATGCACCTTTGTATGATACCTTTTACATATCTGCACATTTTACTTTATTGTGTAGTTAAAATTATAATATTAGATGTACAAGGCCCCTAAGGGTTATCTGGCCCCGCATCACCTTGCTGTATTCAGTATCGCCAAAGCTTTCCCACCGACTCCTCATCTGGTTCATTGAGACTGGGTTCACACTGCTGAGCTGAGCGGCTCACAGTGGGAGTCCGGTGCATCCCTGTTCACCGTTTCAGATCTGATTTCGGTCTGAATTTTTGGCTGAATTCGGACCTGAAACAGACCACAACACTCCTGTGCAATTTGTTTTGCAGCCGTCCCGGAGCTGTTTGAACTGGCTCCATTGAGAGGTGGTCGCAGTCTCCTGACATGCAAATTAGATGTGGGAAAACCCGCATCCAATTCACAATAGTGTGAACCCAGCCTGAATGGTACAAGCAGCAGCCCTGTTATGTGCACCTGTGCTCAACGGTTTTGCCAAGTGGAGTGCAAAGTATCAACCTTAAGCCTCGTACACACGATCAGATTTTCCGCAGACAAAACCGCTGACTTTTATCCGAAGGCCGTTGGCCAGGAACTTGTCTTGCATACAAACGGCAAGGAATTGTCAGCCATAAACACGAACGTAGTGACGTACTACGTGGTTTTTCAGCTCTTTAGCGCCACCCTTTGGGCTCCTTCTGCTAATTTTGTGTTAGTAGAAGTTTGGCGAGTGTTGATTGGCGTTTTTCGTTTCACGCTTTTCAGTTAGTTTCTGAACAGCCGTTCGCCAACCAGCCATGTTGCGGAATAGGAGGAGATAACGTTATGTCATATGCCTTTGCTGCGGGAGCTCCAGGAGAATAATTCAGATGATTTTTGGAATTATCTCCGGACGACGGACCCCTGCTTTCACCAACTCTTGGCATTTTTGACCCGCTATAGGAGGAAGCCGGACACATATTTTTAGGTTGAATAATGATTTGATTTGGTATATTTTCTATATTTTTGTATGCAAAGAATGCACTTTTTGGTTAAGTTCTATTAGCAGATAGCATGTCTAATTTTATTTGTTTTCTTTTTTTAATGCACAATAAAAAAATTGTGGAGAATAATACTTGGCTATGGGGGTTATTTACAAAAGGCAAATCCACTTTGCACTACAAGTGCAAAGTGCACTTGAAATTGCACTGAAAGTGCAGTAGTAGTTTGCACTTGTAGTGCAAAGTGGATTTGCCTTTAGTAAATAACCCCCAATGTGTTTTACTTCAAATGAGAGGAGTAGGCAGTTACATTTTAAAAAATACAATGTAAAATTAACAAGGGACACCAACATAGTTGTATCTTTGATCTTAAAACTACAGGATAATGGTGTTGTGGTAACTTGCACCAAAAAAAAACAAAAACATAATAATATTATTCTTGATATCACTGGAAAAAAAAGCCTTTGAAAATTTGTTTGCAATAAATAAATGAACTACGCAGCAGACAGACTTGTAGTTTTCAATGGAACACAAGTGAGATTTCCACACTGGTAGTCTATTGTTGCTTTCTCAGGCTTTCGTAAGGCCCATACACACGATAGGACTTTTTGACAACAAACATGCAAATTAGCTGTTTTAAGGCAACATCCTACCGTGTGTACGCTCCATCGGACAAACTTTTTTGGTTTTCATCGGACAAATGCTGGCTGTGCAAACAAACAAACTTTCCGGCACCAAAAGTCCTATGGTGCAAAATCCTATCGTGTGTACACAAGTCCATAGGATTTTAGTCCAAAGTACAAACACGCATGCTCAGAACTAGGGATTAGCCAAACACCCACTGTTCGCACCAGAACATGCGAACAGGAAAAAAGTTTGTTCGAACACGCGAACACCGTTAAAGTCTATGGGACACGAACATGAATAATCAAAAGTGCTAATTTTAAAGGCTTATATGCAGGTTATTGTCATAAAAAGTGTTTGGGGACCTGGGTCCTGCCCCAGGGGACATGGATCAATGCAAAAAAAAGTTTTAAAAACGGCCGTTTTTTCAGGAGCAGTGATTTTAATAATGCTTAAAGTCAAACAATAAAAGTGTAATATCCCTTTAAATTTCATAGCTGTGGGGTGTCTATAGTATGCCTGTAAAGGGGCGCATGTTTCCCGTGTTTAGAACAGTCTAACAGCAAAATGACATTTCAAAGAAAAAAGTCATTTAAAACTACTCACGGCTATTGCATTGCCGATCCAACAATACACATGAAAGTTCATTGATAAAAACGGCATGGGAATTCCCCACAGGGGAACCCCGAACCAAAATAAATTTAAAAAAATGACGTGGGGTCCCCCTAAATTCCATACCAGGTCCTTCAGGTCTGGTATGGATATTAAGGGGAACCCCGGCCAAATAAAAAAAATGATGTGGGGGTCCCCCTAAATTCCATACCAGACTCTTCAGGTCTGGTATGGATTTTAAGGGGAACCCCGTGCCACAATTTAAAAAAAAAACAGCGTGGGGTCCCCCCAAAAATCCATACCAGACCCTTATCCGAGCACGCAACCTGGCAGGCTGCAGGAAAAGAGGGGGGGACGAGAGAGTGCCCCCCCTCCTGAACCATACCAGGCCACATGCCCTCAACATTGGGAGGGTGCTTTGGGGTAGCCCCCAAAACACCTTGTCCCCATGTTGATGAGGACAAGGGCCTCATCCCCACAACCCTGGCCGGTGGTTGTGGGGGTCTGCGGGCGGGGGGCTTATCGGAATCTGGAAGATACAGCCCCCCCTGTGTGAAATGGTAAGGGGTTTGTACCCCTACCATTTCACTAAAAAACTGTCAAAAATGTTAAAAATGACAAGAGACAGTTTTTGACAATTCCTTTATTTAAATGCTTCTTCTTTCTTCTATCTTCCTTCATCTTCTTCTTCTTCTGGCTCTTCTGGTTCTTCCTCCGGTGTTCTCGTCCAGCATCTCCTCTGCAGCATCTTCTATCTTCTTCTCCTCTGGCCGCTCCGCACCCATGGCATGGGGGGAGGCTCCCGCTCTTCTCTTCATCTTCTTCATCTTCTTCTTCTCTGGGCCGCCCCGCATCCATGCTGGCATGGTGAGAGGCTCCCGCTGTATGACGCGTCTCCTCTTCTGACAGTTCTGAAATAAGGGGGGGCGGGGCCATCCGGTGACCCCACCCCCCTCTGACACACGGTGACCTGACGGGACTTCCCTGTGACATCACGAGGAATGCCACAGGGAAGTCTGGTCATGTCCCGTGCGTCAGAGGGGGTGGGGTCACCAGGTGGCCCCGCCCCCCATTACTTAAGAACCGTCAGAAGAGGAGATGCGTCACACAGCGGGAGCCTCCCACCATGCCAGCATGGATGCGGAGCGGCCCAGAGAAGAAGATGAAGAAGAGAAGAAGATGAAAAGAGCGGGAGCCTCCCCCCATGCCATGGGTGCGGAGCGGCCCGAGGAGAAGAAGATAGAAGACACCACAGAGGAGATGCTGGGCGAGAACACCGGAGGAAGAACCAGAAGAGCCAGAAAAACCAGAAGAAGAAGATGAAGGAAGATAGAAGAAAGAAGAAGCATTTAAATAAAGGAATTGTCAAAAACTCTCTTGTCATTTTTAACATTTTTGACAGTTTTTTAGTGAAATGGTAGGGGTACCCCTTACCATTTCACACAGGGGGGCCGGGATCTGGGGGTCCCTTTGTTAAAGGGGGCTTCCAGATTCCGATAACCCCCCCGCCCGCAGACCCCCACAACCACCGGCCAGGGTTATGGGGATGAGGCCCTTGTCCTCATCAACATGGGGACAAGGTGTTTTGGGGGGCTACCCCAAAGCACCCTCCCAATGTTGAGGGCATGTGGCCTGGTATGGTTCAGCAGAGGGGGGGTGCTCTCTCGCCCCCCCTTTTTTCCTGCGGCCTGCCAGGTTGCGTGCTTGGATAAGGGTCTGGTATGGATCTTTGAGGGGACCCCACGCCGTTTTTTTAAAAATTTTGGCGCGGGGTTCCCCTTAAAATCCATACCAGACCTGAAGGGTCTGGTATGGAATTTAGGAGGACCCCAAGTCATTTTTTAAAAAAAAAATTTGGCCGGGGTTCCCCCTTAATATCCATACCAGATCTGAAGGGCCTGGTATGGAATTTAGGGGGACCCCCACATCATTTTTTTTTTACATTTTGGTTCGGGGTTCCCCTGTGGTGAATTCCCATGCCGTTTTTATCAATGAACTTTTATGTGTATTGTCGGACCAGTGAGTAGTTTTAAATGACTTTTTTTCCTTTGAAATGTCATTTTGCTGTCAGACTGTTCTAAACACGGGAAACATGCGCCCATTTACAGGCATACTATAGACACCCCCAGGCACGAAATTTAAAGGAATATTACACTTTTATTGTTTGACTTTAAGCATTATTAAAATCACTGCTCCTGAAAAAACGGACATTTTTAAAACTTTTTTTTGCATTGATCCATGTCCCCTGGGGCAGGACCTGGGTCCCCAAACACTTTTTATGACAATAACTTGCATATAAGCCTTTAAAATTAGCACTTTTGATTTCTCCCATAGACTTTTAAAGGGTGTTCCACGGCATTCGAATTTGCCGCGAACACCCCAAATTGTTCGCTGTTCGGCGAACTTGCAAACAGCCAATGTTCGAGTCGAACATGAGTTCGACTCGAACTCGAAGCTCATCCCTACTCAGAACCAATGCAAAAGATCAGACAACAATACAGAAGTTGACCAAAGGGTGGCGGTAAAGAGCTGAAAAACCACGTGATTTGGTGAAAGTTGGCTGAAAAAGTCCTGCCGTGTGTATGCTTAAATAGTTTACGGCCGACGCCCTTTGTACAAAAATCCACGGGAAAGTTTGTACAAAGTCCTATCGTGTGTATGGGCCTTAACTGAAAGCCTGTACCTTGGTATGGACATAGAGGAAGAGTCTGCAAGTACCTAGCTTTGCAACGGTGATCCACTGATCAATGTTGCAATGCTTTGCAAACTCAATGGTAATAAAATCTTCTTTTTTTAAATATATGTGCATATATTATTTTTTGTTAAAGGTGGACTTAGCCTTTACGGCCACCTTCACACCCCTTTACGTTGCAGTTAACTATGTATTGCCTTAAGACATATGAATGATGTTGCACTGCAGTGTCATTCATTTTTAATTTATCTTGCAAACCCATTTCAATGCATGTATGCTGAAAAATTATCTTTGCATTGTGGCACGTTGCATAAAATAAGTGCAGTTTTTTTGTTCATGGTGATGTCTTGGCAGACTATTCAAAAGGTGTAAAGGGGATCTAACACAAAGTGAACTTATCCTTTCTTGTCCCCATTTCCTTTACCAATACTAGCCCACCCTTCCCAGTTGCATACCTACTTTGATCAAACAACTTCCTCCATTTGATTATATTCTCTGCCAAAAGTTCTCAAGTGCATTGGCCACACCTGCACAGTAGATCTTCATAACTTTCCAGAAGGCCAGGGGCGGCTCCAGATATTTTTTTGGGGGGTGCTGTGTGGGTGCTGAAAGCATAAGTGGTGGTGCTAATGCGGCAATGCTTCGCCCTCTTGTGGGTGTGGTCAAAATGGGTGTGGCCAAAACATTTGTGTTTTTTCATTGTTCTTCCCATTGTATAGATAAAATAGGACCTTCGGGCACACATAATTGATTGTGGGAGTAAAACAAGCCCAAATGGAACCAGCAATGATAAACCCCAGCATGTATAAGGGCCAGCAATGACAACCCCTAGTGCATGTTAGGGCTAGCTAGAACACCCAGCAGGTCAGTGAGCAGTACACAGCATACAGTGGAGGTCCGTGAGCAGTACACAGCATACACTGGAGGTCAGTGAGCAGTACACAGCATACACTGGAGGTCAGTGAGCAGTACACAGCATACAGTGGAGGTCAGTGAGCAGTACACAGCATACAGTGCAGAGCAGGAGTGATCCCTTAGAGTGCAAAGAGAAAGAGAGTGTCACCATAGAGAGAGTGCCCCCTTTTAGAGGACCCAGAGCAGGAGAGTGCCCCCTTTAGAGGGCCCACAGCACAACGGTGACCCCATACACAGTGCCCACAGCAGGAGGGTGACCCCATACACAGTGTCCACAGCAGGAGGGTGACCCCATACACAGTGCCCACAGCAGGAGGGTGACCCCATACACAGTGCCCACAGCAGGAGGGTGACCCCATATACGGTGCCCACAGCAGAAGGGTGACCCCATACACGGTGCCCACAGCAGGAGGGTGACCCCATATACGGTGCCCACAGCAGGAGGGTGACCCCATAGTCCAATGGTGCACTGTTATGGGGACACCTGATCATCATTTGGGCACTGTAAGTAGCAGACACTCCTGATCTGTGTGGCATTCTAATGATTGCAGTACATGTCTCCAAGCCCAAAGAGAGGGCTGATATCAGAGGATTTCCCTCAGTGTCCACTGCTCAGTCCAGATCAGGCCCCTCAATCAGTGTAGTGCAGCATGCTGCTATAGATCAGAGGACTGGAAAGCCCTCCTCCCTTACAGGCTCAGCAGCTACAATAAAAACAGAACTATGCCTGCAGCAGTGATCAGCCTCGCTCCTCCTGAGCCTTCCTCCTCGGACCACACCATGTGACACACACACACCTCTCTTATCCTCTGACACTGGCAGGCTCAGTAAGGCGCCTTTCACACGGACAACTAATCTGCCGCAGTTAAAAGCATGTTTTTTTTCTGTGAAATTCAAGACACCAGGCACTGCGATCAGCTGCATTTGTACAGTGCGATTAGCTGCGGTTGCGTTTAGCTGCAGTTTGCCATTTCCATAGCAACCCAACAGGGTACTGACTCATATTGAACGGGGATCCGACTTGGATTCCTGCCAATACCAGGCACTGTGTTTGGTATGAATCTTGAGGGGGAACTCCACGCCAAATTTTAAATAAAAAACCGGCATGGGTTCCCCTCCAAGAGCACACCAGGCCCTTCGGTCTGGTATGGATTCCAAGGGGCACCCCCTACGCCGAAAAAGCATCCCGGGGCATGATGGGACTGTGACGACATAAGGGTGGCCACGCTCCATGCCTATATAATTGGTTGCGGACCTCGCTCACGGCATTACAGCGAGAGGGAGCGCCGTGTCAACATCTCTGGAAGAGAAGAGGGAAGAAGGCGTCTCAGAAGACCGGGCTCCTCCGCTAGCAAAAGAGCGGCAAATGAGCAGAAGATAGCAGAGGAGCCCGACAGAAGGAAGAAGGCACCGGAGAAGAACCAGAGAGCGCAGAGACGACACCGGAGAGAGGGAGAAGAGGCCTGAGAGACCCCTGAAGTCGGTAGAAGACCCCCAAAGTCAGAAGAAGACCCCCAAAGTCAGCAGAAGACCCCCAAGTCAGAAGAAGACCCCCAGAGCTGCCTAATAAATTACTTTAAAAACCTGTGATTCCGATAAGCCCCCCGCCGTAGGGGGTTCCCCTTAAAATCATACCAGACCGAAGGGCCCGGTATGCTCTTGGAGGGGAACCCATGCCGGATTTTTATTTAAAATTTGACGTGGAGTTCCCCTTCAAGATTCATACCAAACAGTGCCAGGCATTGGCGGGGATCCAAGTCAGATCCCCATGCTTGTCGCTCATTGGGAAAGGAAAAAACATTTTTCCTTTCCCGATGAGCAGCCCGGCGCTGTTATCCACAGCTGACACAGTGTAGTGCAATTACCTGCGGTTATGTGCGGATAGCTGCGCTAAATCGCTCCTGGACGCAGTCACTTCTATTTTCTCTATCCGCACCAAACTGCATGTAATCAAAACGCAACTAAACGCAGTGTGTGAATGGGGCCATAGGAAATCATTGTGTGCTTTTAGATGCAGTAGAAAACTAGAAAATCCGCAGCTATAAGCACTATTCTATCCGTCCGTGTGAAAGGAGCCAAAGCCCTGCAGACTGCAATGCACTGAGTGCAGCAGCTCCGTTCTGCTCCCTCACTCCTCCCCCCACCATATAAGGAAACACAGCTTCTCTCCTCCTCTCTCTCCTTAGGATACCTGCTTCCTCCAGGTTCCTGGGGCACTGCACAGGGCTGGGCTCTCTCTGCTGCTTCCATCCAAATTCTTCTTTTGGCGGCAAATGCAGGAGACCAGCACTGGATCAATCCGCCACTGATGCAGGCTCCTCACCAACCAGCACCTGGTGGTCTAACTGATCATTAGCAGCTTATTTGGACGTATCCCTCCACTTTACAAAAGAGTCCCTAGCCTCTTGCAGACAGGATTCACAGCAGGTACCAAATAATTTGTTTAAAATCCTGTGACTGTACTGTAATACCTCTGCAGAAACTTTGGGGGTGCTATAAGGGTGCTTGAAGATTTTTTGGGGGAGTTTCAGCCAGGGGCGGATCCAGGGGGGGCAACGGGGCAATTGCCCCCTCCGAGAAATGCGGGTGAGTGAGAGAACCGGCGGGTAGATCTGTGGGTGAGAGAGCCGGCAGGCAGCACCGCGGGTGAGAGAGCCGGCGGGCGGCTCCGTGAGAGAGCCGGCGGGCGGCTCCATAGGTGAGAGAGCTGGCGGGCGGCTCCGCAGGAGAGAGACAGCAGGCTGGCCCGGCGGCTCAGTTGGTGAGATGTGACGCTCGATGTGTTTGCTGGCTGCTGGCCAATCAGGGAGCCGGCAGGCGGGGGAGCAGAAAGATGATATCATCTCTCACCACCCGGCGCCCGCCCTGCATCCCTGCAGTTCCCCCCTCACCATGCAGGCAGCTGCGGCAGCAGAGAGATTACATCCTCTCTCTGCTGCCTGACTCTGGGACACAAGAGACCACCTTAGCAGGAAAGTGACACAGCAAGTGACCGTCAATCCACAACGTGTGGCAAGTGACAATCTGCATCTGGTGGCAGGCGACGTGGCAAGTGACAATCTGCATCTGGTTACAGGCGACGTGGCAAGTGACAATCCGCAACATGTGGCAGGCGACGTAGCAAGTGACAATCTGCATCTGGTGACAGGCGACGTGGCAAGTGACATGGCAAGTGACAATCTGCATCTGGTGACAGGCGACGTGGCAAGTGACATGGCAAGTGACAATCTGCATCTGGTGACAGGTGACGTGGCAAGTGACACACTCAGGGCTCCCACTGATTCTGCATTATGGTGAGTTAAACTATTTAATTTTTTATAACAATGTAATAATAGTAATAATGCGCTTTAATCATCCTGACACCATAACAACCATGGTGCCGTGATGATTGAAGCGCCAACACCAGCCAAATCCCCCGATAGATGTACCCCAAAAAAATATATTTTCTGGCAGTGCCCCTCCCGAGACTAGACTCTGGATCCGCCCCTGGTTTCAGCACACCCAAGCACCCACCTGGCGCTGCCACTGCAGAAGGCCATGTCCTGTGGCCAAAGACACTTCGGAGACAACCCAAAGAAGAAGGGGGGGAATATAAGTGCAGTTTGTCCTGCAAGTGTTCTTTTCCATTAATTATTCTAAAGCCTAAGGCCCCTTTTATACATGCGGACCGTTTTTCGTTTTTCATCCATCCTTTCACGGATGAAAAACAAACATCAATGCATCTCTATGGAAAAATGGATATAAATGGATGATCATCCGTTTACATCCGCTTCCGTCAACATACACTTTTTGGAATGAATCAAAACCCTATTTTTCTTCCTTTAAAAAAACAGATCAGAGGAAAAACAGATGTAAATGCATGAAAAGATGGCTCCAGGACTCATGTGGTTAAAGACTAGTTGGCAGATGTAAAAAACAGATGGAAAACTGATGACAAACTGATGTAAAATTTGTCTTTTTCTTTGAAAAAAAAAACATGCCTGAACCGATCAAACGAACGGTCTACATGTGTGAAAGGGGGCTTAAAGTGTCACTAAATCCACAACATGGCTGTGTTACATGCTGTACATACTCACTCAGTCACTATGAGATTTGTTTTCTGTATTCTGCAAAAAACCTGGTTGATCCTGCTGCTCTCTATCTCCACCCTCTGTTCTTGTCCCCAATTCAGCTAGGGATTTTGCAGCTGTGATGGCAACTCTGCATATGCTCAGTGTTCAGTAGCTTTCTATGCTGATCGTTTCCTCCCTATCACATCTGAGCAGCCCATGTGACTATAGAGTCACACATGTGGGTGTATACACAGTGCTAAATGACAGCCCATGTCCTCCCTCCTAATCCATGCCCACTAACCAGCTAAACACAATGGGGGAGGGATATTACATGTAGATAAATGGAAGCTCCACCTCCCTCTTATTCACAGACACAGGATGGAGGGGTGTGACACATCCTGTGACTGGCAGAAATCCGCCGACATCATGTTATTTCCACAAAATAATAAAGATTTAATTTCAAATATAAATTTATATCACAATGTAAATCAGTTTACTTATGTTATTTATTTATTTTTACTCTGTATTCCAAAGCCTTTTTGTGTTTTTGAACATGTGACCAGCAGCAGAGCACTAGAAGCTCCTCCTGCTTAAGTTTCCCTACAGACAGGCTGGGAAAGATCTGGGTCATGTGACAACTGTATATTGATAAGGAAGAGGGTACATAGATTTTTTTTTTTTTTTTAATAATTACAGTGCCATCACCCACATACAGAAATAGAAGGGACTATGTCAATTAAACAGTGAGTGTTTAGTATTACTTTTAAGAAAACTAAAGAAAAAAAAAAAACATTTACACTTGGTGTTAACAAGTTGAAATCATTTTTTTTTTTGCTAGAAAATTACTTAAAAATGGCGGTTATTGCAATACTTTGTCACACCATATTTGCGCAGTGGTCTTACAAACGCAATTAGCCTAATTTGTTTTATATTGTGAAAGATAATGTTACGCTGAGTAAATTGATATCCAAAATGTCATATTTCAAAATTGCGCCTGCTTGTGGAATGGCGACAAACTTTGACACTTAAAAATCTCCATAGGTGGCACATGCATGGAGCCTGAGCGAGCGGACATGCAGGCTTAGAGCTCCGCTCCAAGGACATTAATGCCGGAGAACTACAAGCCGCAGCGGCTCCACAAAGATACCCGCGATCACCTCTAGCCTCAGAGTCCTCCGCTATCTCAAACATGGTCCTGGGGGGCCCTAAAACCAAATATAAGGCCGGTAACATCAAGGACACTCTGTCCACGCCATCTGCCAAGATGGTGCCGCCAGATTCCTCACAACCCAGCACACTGCACTCTATCAAGCCACAGACACACAGCCTGAAGACACAGGATTTTGACGGTGAGTCTGATTCTGACACTGGCAGCTCTCAGTTAGTAATTCAGTCTAGCATGTTCAAACAATTCAAACGAATGCTACAGAAAGCCCTAAAGCCGACATCAGACCACATAACTGACAAACTGACCCACAAGATTAGAGAGCTGGGTCAGAGAACTGCAGAGCAGAAAGTGCGGGTAGATGAAATAGGAAACCACACACAGCTTTACACCGCTGAATTTAAAAATATCAAAGAGGAGAATTTAGTGCTGCAGGCCCTTTTAGAGGGCCAAGAAAATAGAGACCGCCGCTCTAATCTACATATCAGGGGGATCCCTGAGACCATTCTTGATGCTCAGAACATCATGATTGCCCTCTACCAGGAACTACAACCTGCCATCCCCATTGAGAGGCTAGAGATAGGGTGCATAGAGCCCTGGCCCCGTGCAAACCTAATGGCCCACCCAGCGACATTATAGCTAAGTTCCACTACTACCGCACTAAGGAACAGCTGCTCGCATCAGACAGAGGAAAAAATTCCCTCACCTTCCAGGGCCACACATACCAGCTCTTTGCAGACTTCTCCCCACTCACAGTGGCAAAGAGACGTGCACTCAAACCTCATCTGCAAGTACTTCAACGCAACCAAATCGCATACCACTGGGGCTTTTCATTCTCAAACCATTTCACCCATCTTGAAACCAAATATGTGTGTCGCTCAGCAGAGGAGCTGCAGTCAGCCATGATGGACCTGGGCCTCGTGGATCACATCCCACACAGGGACTCATCTCGTAGGTGCTCGGCCTCTCGTTCCCCACAAAAACAAGCAGTGGCCTGCTCTAGTCATTTGGCTTCCACACGTCAAAATCTCTACAAACGCGGTCGCTTCGATAATCCGGCACCATCCACTGAGGATTCGATGGACTGACTTCACCCCAGAGCTCAGATTTGTCTTCAATACAACCCCCCAGCAACCCATACTGGTTGTTGTAACTCTCTGACAACAATATAGCAGAACGAGGCCCATGGACCTGAGCTCCCTTCCATTGATTTCCACTGGGAACTTTTCCTGCACCTATCCTCTTTGGACTGTCGCATCTCTCAACACACAACTCTACGCTTATGTCTGCTCAGATCGCTAAGGCTCACTGAGTCATTTATACATATACTCTGTTCACTGAGTGCCTGTACAGAAGCTCCCGGGGTCCCTGGAGTTGGCTGGACTATTGTCAGGGGTGTAGTTAGTACCATGCCCATGCGGTTACCAACCGGTTCCAACTTGGTAGCCTCTACTTTCCTACTTATCCCAAGGTCCAGGTTATTTATGCACTGTATTCTTTTATTCACCAGTTTTTTCCTTACAGGTTAGCCAGTTAGCTACCTTTTCTGAACCGACTCTGACAAGACTCATGTTGCTGCTGCATTTAAAATTACAGTTTACTGTCCTTTACTTGATTTGTTTTTGTAGTTCTCCTGTGTTGTTCCACCCTTAGGAACTTCTTGCTGCCTCACTCACTGCCCCCAGACTCCTGCTCCTGTTATGCGGGACTCTGATGGGGGTTATGGAGCCTCTCAGGGACCGTTTGAAACTCCCCTGAGACGCTCCCACACCCTACTGTTATGTTGTTGCTTACTCTTGTCATTTACACCTAATAGGGTTATTCGATTATGCTATGTTCTCTCTTACCCTGTCTCTTTCTCCTCTCCTCTTTCTCTCCACACGATAGTTGCGGTTCTCATCTTAGGCTATTCCCCCAGCTATAATGACTGTCCTGGACACGTTATGGCCCCCATAAACATCCTTTCCTTGAATGTTCAAGGCTTCAACATCCCCCATAAGTGCACCAAGGAGCTGCATTCTTTTGCAGCCACTAAGACTCATATTATCTGCTTACAAGAAACCCATTTTATTGACAAGGCCTCCCCATAATTCCACTGTGCCTCTTATCCACAATTCTATGCTGCCTCAGCCACAACCAAGCAACGTGGTACCCTTATCGGTTTCCATCGTTCCATGCCATTTACCCTTACTTTACAATTAAATGATCCTGAGGGAAGATACCTCATACTCACAGGCTGTGATCACGATTGTGTCATATTATGCTCTCCATAAACGCCCAATGGCCTTTCTGTCCCATCTTCTCCAAGTGGTTGAAAAACACAAGTTTGGAACAGTCTTTCTCTGCTGGGATTCCAATGTGACTGTTTCTCCTTTCCTAGATAAATCTCCACCAACCCCACTCTCCAGCCCCAGCAAAATAACCTTCCACACCTGCTCTCCACTCACAGACTAGTCGACACTTGGCGAGAATTCAACTCTACTAGTGGGCGCTATACACACTACTCCCACCCACACAATTCATTCTCACGCATAGACCACATCTTTATCCCAACTAGTATGATCCCAGAGATAGTTTCCTCTAATATCACTCCCTTCACGTGGACTGACCACTGTGCAGTTTACACCACCATAGCCTCCCCGATACCCAGGTCACACGACACATCCTAGTGTATCAACGACACTACGCTAGCCCATCCCTCTCATCGTTTAGAGATTGAGGTAGCTCTCACAGAATATCTCTGAACGAATGATACGGATGATATTTCCGCTCTGACACTGACACTGTGGGAAGCCCACAAAGCCGTCATCTGTGGCAGACTAATCCAACAGGCAGCAGCCCTTAAATGGGATAGTAAAATCCTGTTTGAACAGCTAGAGGCCAACTTCAACGCAAGCCACGCAGCTTTTCAATTCACCCCGAATGCCACCACCAATGCACGTTTAAATCAAGCCCATCTATTCTTGACTGACTCGGTGGACAAATTCATCTGTAAACGCCAACATATCTCCTACCTTAAGGCCAACAAACCCGACACACCTATGGCACGTAGTTTATGGGCGATTCACCACCCACAGTCATCTATAAGATTAAAAACCTCTCCTGACACTTACACTAGCAATCTTATAAAAATTGAGGTGTTTTGCTCTAAGCTTGCCAAACTTTATTCCCCCACTCAAGACTTTGATGCGATGAAGGCAGATACCCTATTTTCCAACATTACTCTCCCAACCCTAGAACATGAACAGCGAGATCTGTCCCATAACGTAACTGGAGGTCCGGAAAGCCATAAAAGCACTGAAACCTCACAAAAGACCGGGCCCCGATGGGTTTTCGGCAACATACTTCAAGCAATTTGCGTCCATTCTGAGACCTATCTTAACCAGAGCCTTCAACTCTCTGCTAGTGGGACACTCATTTAGAACTGAAATGCTGACCTCCATAATCTCTATGCTTCCCAAACCTAAATCAGATTCCTCGTCCTGGACCAATTACCGTCCCATCTTGCTGCTAAACCTTGACATTAATCTACTAGCCAAGATTCTAGCGACCCGACTGAATACCATTAATAGGCTGAATAATTCATCGTGACCAAACAGTATTCATGCCAACCCGACAGGCTGGCGACAATATCAGACATGCTCTCCTACTCACCAATGCAGCTAAGACCAGACACATTTGACTCGGTCACTTGGCCATACATGCAATACATTCTCCAAAAATGGGGTTTTGGAAACCATTTTCTGACCTGGGTCTCCTCTCTGTACAACAACCCGCCGGCATACCTTAAGAATGCTGGCTATAAATCAGCGATGATAGATATTAGGAGGGGCACAAGGCAAGGGTGTCCCCTATCCCAGTTGCTCTTTTCCCTAATTATAGAGCCCTTAGCACAATTAATCAGATCAGACCCCGATGTTAAGGGGATAGAATTAGGTGGTCACCACCATAAACTACACTTCTTCGCAGATGATATCCCCATCTTCTTAGCTCATCCGCACGTTTCCGCCCCGAACCTGCTAGCCATATTGGATAACTTTGCCCACATCTCAGGGCTCCATGTCAATCTCAAAAAATCGAATGCGCTCAACATTTCCTTAACACAGTCAGAACTCCAACAAACCCGAACCTCCCTGCCATTTACTTGGGTACCACACGATCTCCCATATTTAGGAGTACAACTCACAACCTCGTTAACAGACCTTTTTGCAGAAAACGATCTACCACCACTGAGACTAGTCACTGACCTCATGAAACAGTGGTCTTCTCTTCCCTTATCCTGGCTAGGTCGGATCAATGCCACAAAAATGTCGATATTACCAAAATTCTTATACCTGTTTAGAGTACTCCCCATATCAATACAGTCATATTTCCTACAACTCATGCAGCAGAGAGTTATGTCCTACATTTGAGGTGCTGCCAAGCCCTGTATCCCTAAATCAACGCTCTACCTTACTAAACTGAGTGGTGGGTTGGGCATACCGAATTTCTCTTCTTACTATTATGCGGCACAACTCGCACAACTGCCCAAATATCACGCAACGGTGGAAACATCCCTGTGGGTTGCTATCGAATCGATCAAATGTGACCCCACCTCTGTGGCCAACATGTTGTGGCTCCAACCAAAGGATAGAGCTCACCTCTCAAACCTCATTGATAAAAACTCCCTGGACATCTGGGATAAATTTAGGGGCTCCCGCAATCTCCAATCCCCACACAATCTCCTTCTTTCCTTCCTCAGGAATCCAGCCTTTTTGCCCTGCTTGGGAATCCCCACTGTCATTCACAGCCTGGTCTAACGCAGACCTGTTTCGACTACATAAACTAGTCTCTACCAACGCTATTCATATATTTCCTACGTTATGCAAAACTTTTGGGCTCCCCAGAACTGAACTCTTTCGCTACCTGCAAGTTAAGAACTTCTATATGCCCTTCCTCAGAACAGGTTCACCGATAAACCAAATGTCACAATTCAAACGCATTTATAAGAGCGACCCACACATCAGAGGACTGATTTCACTCCTATACCAACACCTTAATGCACGAAGCACGAAGCACTACCATCTTACACCACCAAATGGACACAAGACATGGAGTGCACATTCGAGATCGCAGACTGGTCCAGTATATGGCTAGCCACCAAATCCTTCTCCCCAAATTGCTTGGCACTAGAGACAAATTACAAAGTTCTAGCATGATGGTATCTAGTACCAGCTAGAATAGTAAAATTTGTCCCATCCTATCCAGGGACGTGCTTCTGGGGCTGCCCGGCATCAGGTACCCACATCAACATATGGTGGCAATGCCCGGTAGCCCAAGAATTCTGGAAAAAAATATTTGCTATGGCCTCCAAAGCCTTGGAAACCAGTATTTTTCCTGACCCAGCCATAGTCCTTTTGATTCTTAAACCGGCTAAACTCACCCAGTCTCAATTCCGACTACTTATCCACTTTACCACTGAAGCCAAACAAACCATAGCCAAGGCATGGAAATACCAGACCTTGGTTGTGGCTGAAGCCAAACACAGGATGAATAGAGCCCTTATCTTTTCCATAAGATTTGGCAACCTTGGGTCAAACACTACTTACCCCCTGATTTCGATGAGTCGTTGTTATTTCCTTGTTAATTAACTTGCCTCACCATCTACTAGGTGCATTTCCTGACTGCGGACCGCACTGCCATCGTGGGAGACTTTCTCTCCTCCTTTTCTTTTCCCCTCCCTCTCATTTTCTTCTTTGCGTTGATCTACTGAGTGCAGGCACGATACGATTGCCTCCCATGCACTCATGAGAAATTGTGGCCCACTTCAACCCCGCACTTCGGCATCTTCCCTCTATACTTTCCTTTCTCTATCTTCAACCACATGGCCCATAACTGTGGGATATCCACTCACCTTCCAATCTATAGCTTATAGCTAGAGATGAACACATATCACTTCATCAGCTGTTATGATCTTTACCATTTTCTCTTAGAATTACCATATTACATGAATGAGGGTGGTAGTGCGAATAGCACAACACTTTTGTACCTCCTATAACACACCTATAGTTCTAGACGAGGACAATCTGTTGCCTGATAGATGTGCCCTCATTCGTTCACAGCTTGATCCCATGAGGGGCAAATGGGTGGTCTGGAGGCACATCCCACAGTGTTCACTGAATGCTAGAGGGCCCTCCTTCCAGCTCTCTAGGTCATCCTGTTTCATTGACTATCTCTATGGATCATATCCTTAATGTTCACTCCTAGACATAAAAGCTCATGCATGCTACTGTTCAAAGTGAATGTATCCTGAGTAACTGTTTATAAACTTTTCTGTCTTTCTTCTATATACCTCAATAAAAAAATATTGAACAGAAAGTTTATAAAAGGAAAAAAAAAAAAAATCTCCATTGGCGAAGTTTACCAGTTACCAGTTTTGAGTTGCAGAGGATGTCTTTTGCTAGATTCATTGCTTACGCTCTAACGATCATGGCAATACCTCACATGTGTGGTTTGTACACCGTTTACTTACTTTACTTTACACACCTTTACCGTGACTTACGTATGCGTTCACTTCTGCACATGGTGGGAAGGGACGCTTAAAAAAAAAAATTTCTTATTTATTTTACTTTTTATTTTTTATTTTTACACTGTCCCTTTAAAAAAAATGTTTGGAACATTTTTATTCCTATTACAAGGAATGTAAACATCCCTTGTAATAGAAAAAAAAAAAAGCATGACAGGACCTCTTTAAAAGACCTCAGATCTCACATTTACACTTATTTCCAATAAATAAATAAATAAATAAATAAAATAGTCTTTTTTTTTAATAAAATTTTTTTTCCCCTTTAGGACCATTGGGCGGAAGTGACGTTTGAGGTCGCTTGCATCATCCAATGGTATGGAGTCGAGTGGGGGCCATCATTCCCTCACTCATCTTCATGCTTCTGAGGGGAGAACATCGGATCGTCTCCGCCGCTACCGACAGCTCTGGTAAGCAGCGGAGATGACCAGGATGTGGGGGGATGGGCACCTCTCCCACCGCCGATAAAAGTGATCTTCTGGCAAATCCGCCGCAGAGACCACTTTTATCTGAAAGTGGACCACCTGCCATTTTTAAAAATACCAGGGTTATGGTAGCTATCTGCTGCCATAACAACGGTATTCAAAGTCAAAGTACCGACATATAACGCTGGCGGGCGGTCTGGGAGTGGCTACGTTTTCCTGCAGACAGGCTGGGAAAGATCTGGGTCATGTGACAGCTGTATATCGATGAGGAAAAGGGTACTTAGATGTTACAGTGCCATCACCCACATACAGAAATAGAAGGGATCATGTAAATGAAACAGGGTGTGTTTAGTATCTCTTTAAGAACTAAAGAAAAAAAAAAGACCAAAAATACAAATTTTGGCTGTTGTAGCAATGTGGTTGATTTAATAAGGGAGTAGAGCAAGGGTAGGCAACCTTTTGAGCATTGTGTGCCGAAAAATGCCCCACCACTGTACCACCCTGCACATCTGCCCCGTCACTGTACCCCCTGCTCATCTGCCCCACCACTGTACCACCCTGCTCATCTGCCCCACCAATGTACCCCCTTTCTCATCTGCCCCACCACTGTAACCCCCTGCACATCTGCCTCACCACTGTACTACCCTGCACATCAGCCCCACCTCTGTACCCCCCTGCTCATCTGCCCCACCAATGTTTCTCCTTTTCTCATCTGCCCCACCACTGTACCTCCATGCACATCTGTCTCACTACTGAATCACCTTCTCATCTGTCCTAACACTGAACCCATCTGCTCATCTGCCGCACCACTGCAACCCGCTTTCTCATCTGCCCCACCAATGTACCTCCTGCACATCTGTCTCACATCTGTACCCCCCTGCTCATCTAACCCATTGCTGAACCCCCTTCTCATCTCTTCCACCACTGTACCTCCATCTGCCCCACCGCTGTACCCTCCTGCTCTTCTGTTCCACCTCTGAACCCCTCCTGCTCATTTTCCCCACCACTGTACCCTCCTGCTCATCTGCTCCATCGTGTACCCTCTTCTCATCTATGATATGTGCGATATGCAGAGTGGTGAAAGGAAGCAGAGATGAGACACATCTACCTCTCCTGGCACACTCATCCTGCTGATCCACCTCTCGCATCAAGCCCACGTGCTTGTATGTGATGTATGTGATGTATGGGATGTCACATACAAGCATTTGGAATGGATGTGCAATGATGAGCTCATGTCAGGGGCATTTTCTGAAAGCAGTGGGCCTGTGTGCAGGTTCATAAGTTGGGCCCCTGCAGCTGAGAAAAGGTGGTTGGGTGTGATTTTCATTGCGCTGAATACTGGCTGTGGCTTAAAGGGACACATAGTGCAAGGGTTCAATAGTAAGTGACGCAAAGGTTCAGGAATAATTTCAACAATGTTCCCAGAAGCTCAACAGTAATTCCACAAACTGTCACCTGATTGTGGTTTTCTCAATCACAGTGAAATCCCTTCTATCTGAGATTGGTAGTGGCAACCGAGTGAGTCATCTTCTTCCAGATGGTGGACGGGGCTAGCAGGACTATGATTGGCTTTAGCGGTGGCCAAGACAGTCCTCCTCCTCCTGAAAACAGGGGCCGCCCCGCCCCCCCTAGCAGAACTGCACCCAATCTCTTGGGTGCAGCTACAGCAAAGTTATAGAACCAAACAATGTTTCCCATCTTTTACAATGTGTGGGGGTGCAGTACCTCCCCCTCAGTGCAGATGCGGTGTTGGGAATTCTGAGATTGGAATGCATTAGTGTCTCACTGATACTTTCCTGCACTGCTCTGCTGATGGGTAGGGAGTCAAGCGCTGAAAAAAGAGGCTTTAAGTTCTGCTTGTGGCACCAGTGCCAGGGGGTTGCCTACCCCTGGAGTAGAGCATGTTCACTTTGTAAAGTGCACATTTACTTCACTCAGTGAGTAAGGAAAACTTGCTTGCCAAGTATAGAAGCAAGCACAGTTGATACTTTTTATTCCACCAATGTTGCTGAAGTCACCTTGGAGATAGTAACTACAGTATAGTACTATGTAAACACATGCCTGGGAAGATCTATTCCCATCCTAATAACAGGACTTGTGAACAATGTGTTTTCTTTTTAATGGAAACAAATTGGTTACTGAATAGACCAATAATGTGTTTCTTGTAATTTAGTTACTTTACAGCTGACTGTATCAACTAGGGGCTTTGAGCCAAGTACAAACACCCATGAAAGGTCTTCCATCCATATTAAAAAAAAAGATATATAGAGATACAGCTGGCACATAAAACTGCTGGAGATATCACTTAACCAAATATACATAAGGCTGCATTCACATCTGAGCAACATAGAAATGTGCAAAAATTATGTTGAACCACATGTCGCACTTGTGCTGCCATTATTGCGAACGAAATGCGAATAGCAGTCTCACATTTTCTGTGCAAAAAAACATTGAGTCACCAAATGTGCTTGGCTTATTGCCAAAAGTTGGTACTTGAGCTTCTTTGTCGCGTTTGGTGTGTGACAGGTAGCCTATTCAAGTTAATAAGCCGTCACACCAAAAATACACTTAAACGTGCGTCGCTACACTCAAATGTGAATGTAGCCTTATAAACTGTAACCTTTGGGCTTGCCCTCCACTTCCACTGACAGTTTCATTTTCCCAGCCATCTTTTCTGATGCCTCCAGTCCAGCACCTTATCTCTTCAGTCATTAGGCAGCTGGTTATGTAACTCCTGCACAGGTCCCCTTGAGTTAAATTATCGCTCCACCTGGTTTCATTCTCAGCTCTCCTTTCCAGTAGAAATCCTCTATACGTGCGCCAGCCAGGGCCATCTTTAACGCAGGGCAAAAGGGGCAGCTGCTCTGAGCCCAGTCATTGTTGTGGGGCCCAAAGCAGCTGACCCTTGAGCCCGAACTGCCCCCAAATAGTTGATAAGTGGATTTGGGAGGTCCCAAGATCACCGCCATTACTAGTCAAAAAAAAAAAAAAATAATAAAAATGCCATAAAATTATCCCCCATTTTGTAGACACTATAACTTTTGCGTAAACCAATCAATATACCCCTATTGCAATTTTTTTTACCAAAAATATATAGAAGAATACATATCGGCCTAAACTGAGGAAAAAAATAGTTTTTTTACATATTTTTGGGGGATATTTATTATAGCAAAAAGTAAAAAATAATGTGTTTTTTTTTTTCAAAATTGTCGCTCTTTTTTTGTTTATAGCGCAAAAAAAATCACCAAAAGAAATCAAATAACTCCAAAAGAAAGCTCTATTTGTGGGAAAAAAGGATGTCAATTTTGTTTGGGTGCAACGTCGCAGGACCGCGCAATTGTCAGTTAAAGCGACGCAGTGCCGAATCGCAAAAAGTGCTCTGGTCAGGAAGGGGGTAAAATCTTCCGGGGCTGAAGCCGTTAAAGACGGCCCTGGCGCCAGCCATGCCTGCAGACTGAAACCTCATAGGCTTATATGGTGCCATGCCAAAAAGCAGCTCTAGTGTCCACTGTCCAGGATGTCCCCATACAAGTCTATGAGGGCTCAGTGCTTAGTGGGTATTTCCTGCCTAACTAACAACAACAACCTATTTTTTTTTTTTTTTCTACCTGTAAAAGCCTCTCTTGTATAGATATCCAAAAGCCCTGAGTCTGTTACTGGGTGTGATTATAGCTCTACATTGGTCCTCTTTGCACCTCCCCTGACAGCTGCATAAAAGGTTATGTATGGAGGGAAGAGGAGGGTAGAAGGAGCTGGGCCAGCACAGAAAGTAATCAGACACTCCTAGAAGAGCAGAGCACGATGATGTGCAAGGAGTTAAGAGTCCTTTCCTGAGGAAGTCTTGATTTTTCTATGCTTTTACCTGCAATTTTTCAAGTTGGTGACGGGGTCTCTCTATGCTGCAGTACGGTTCCCAAAACAATATCGAGTCGAGCTGAGCACTGCTCAGCCATTCACAGGAAGCTTTGCATTTTTATGAATGAATAACAAGGCTTCAACAATATCGAGTCAAGCTGAGCACTGCTCAGCCATTCACAGGAAGCTTTGCATTTTTATGAATGAAGAACAAGGCTTCAACAATATCGAGTCGAGCTGAGCACTGCTCAGCCATTCACAGGAAGCTTTGCATTTTTATGAATGAAGAACAAGGCTTCCTCTAATTGGGTGATGTGGAGAGGAAGGTGGATGAGGTCACAGTCTCTACCTTCGTTCATAAAAATTCAAGGCTTTCCTGTGAATGGCTGAGCAGCGCTCAGCCCAAATTGATTTTGTTCCAGCAGCAGATGGAAAATCCCTGTAACACTGCTGGAACACAGTGCTGTATATTGTATGTAACTGATGTGCCACACAGTTTATTCAGAGCTGACAGCAGCCGTATTTCTTAGTAACGGAAATCAATTATACTAGGGATGCACCGAGTACGAGTGCTGATACTTTTTTTTTTAGTACTTGCCAATACCAATTACCGATACCTACCGCAACTGTTTTGTTTTCACTTCAGCTGTCAGCAATGGTACAAAGCATTAAAAAGTTATTTACAAATGAAATAAATAGTTTTTTTATTAATTTCGCGCTTTTTCAATCTGAAATGTGTAAATATATGTTAATATATATGTGTACAAATATTAACTAACAAAGCAAACAAAAAAAAGTTTTAATTGTTTATCGTTTATAAAATGAAAAAATGACTTGAAAAAAAACCCAAAAAAACCCAGGAAAATAATATATAAATGGAGAATAGGGAGTTAATTAAGGCTGATTAAAGAAAATTAAGGGTTAATAAGGGGTTAAACAGAGGAATATTTGTTCATCCCTTTAATTTGCAGATGAAGAAACAGAAAGATACCAAAAGAAACAATGTTTCTTTTTATTTTAGTGTTTCAGGGCTTAGCAATGTTGTTAGTAAACATTCCTGGCTGCTGTTTTTTTTTTTTTTTGACAACTCCAATTACCGGACTTCTTTAACACTTCAGCTGTCAACACGGGAGACCCACTGACAGCTCAAAGAATTGGGCCTGAAACTATCGGTTTCAAGTATCGGTGAATGTGCACGAGTACCGATGCTTGTGCAAATACTCAGTATCGGCACCGATATCAATACTAGTATCGGTGCAACCCTATTTTATACAATACATGGAAACCCGCATGCAGATCACAAGAGTAACGCATTCACCTGCAGTGCGGGAAACATGCATGGAACATTCCTTTCCCTCACTGTGTTTTGGTATGAACTTGCTATAAAGTAACACAAAACCTGGCATTAGGCTTTAAAACAAACAAAAGCCCATTGACACAAATCCTTACTATGCTTACTAAGATCAAATCAAACCTGGGTACAACTGGGAGTATGCAAAGGGAATTTGAAGTTCACCTAGTGTTGTATTATTATTATTTTTATATTAATTTGTTTCAAAATAAAAACCCAAGGTAGAAATATTTAAAATGTGCATCCAGCCAATGCTTTTCTTTTAGTTTTGAATAGAGTGGAAAACAATAAGAACTCCTTTTTTGCATCTTACTACTTTCTGGGACTCCATTAAAATTATTTACTCCACTCTTTTCAAAGTTAAAAGAATGTTTTGGCTGTACCTAAACTTGAATGCATTTATATGGGTTCATGCGTACATTGCTGCCATCAGATGCAGATTTTTCTGATTTTGATTTTACATCTGATCTGAACTCAGTGTACGTTTACTGGTTACTGACTTCAGGCACTGTGTGCATAGGCCTATAAAAAACAATAAAACTGCACTTAGATCTGTGAAAAAACAAACTTCAGTACTGATATAACGCTGCATTTTTTGGTGGCCATGTGCATGAGCCTTAAATATACTTTCCCAACACAAACCAATATTTCTGCTGAGGTTGTCTAACATATACTGTTTAACAGAAAGCTGATGTCCTGACAATTTAGCAATCGGGTAAGGAATTAGCTAGTGTCTGACTAGCTATTATAAGAAACAGTCCATTATGGGATTAAAAAAGAAGTATGGGAATTTTTTTTCCCCATAATCATACTTACCTAGGTGGATGCAGCATCGGTCTGATGCTGAATCTGTCCCCTGTCGCCTCTGCACTGAGAACCAAGCGATCAAACATCGCCGATGGATCGGTTCTCACAGCTCTCCTAGTGGAGAGCTGCTGCCTGTCAGTCAGCAGCTCCCCTGCTCTGCCCCCCCCCCCACGCTCACTGGAGCGCTGAGCTGTGGAGGGGCGGGAAGTGACCGTCTCAGGCTCCCAGCAGCTCGCTGAGAGGCTGAGACGGCCATCAGTCCAGGCACCTGGTGGATCCAGACTCCCATAGTCGGGGTGACTGTGTGACGTCAACAGAGAGGGGACTTCAGAACCGCTCTCTGCAGAAAATGGGTCACAGGTGTGCAAAACTAATTGCACTCCAATGACCCATAGGAGAAGTCCAGCTGACTGAGCCCAGGCTGGACTTCTCCTTTAACTTTTTCTAACCCAAAAGGGACTGATATATAAACACTCAGGGCCCAAAAGGGAAGCTCCAATTGTTCCCAACCCCCTCCCTTCCACTGCCACATTTGGGACTTTTTTGGGGGGAGGGGGGAGCAGATACCTGTCAAAACCAGATATCTGCTCCCACTTCCGGGTAAGATCACCACACAGAGATCGCCACAATATACAAAATTTCCTGCGCCTCCTCCTCCCCCCCACTGCCTTCAGGGAAGCACACAGGGCCCAGAAGACAGCGGGACAATTTAGAAAGCGCAGCATGAATCGCGCAAGCACAGTAGGAAACAGGCTGTGAAGCCGCAAGGCTTCATTTCCTGTTTCCCTTAGACCCCTTTCACACCGAGCCGCCCATAGCGTCGGCACTAAAACGCTGCTATAGTTAGCGGAGTTTTACCGTCGGATTTGTGACGCATTTCCACCTCTAGCAGGGTGGTTTTACCCCCACTAGAGGTGGAAAAGGTTAAAACCGCCCGCAATGCGCCGCAATAGCAGCGTTTTGCTGGTGGTATCGCAGTGCTGCCCCATTTATTTCAATGGGAAGCAGCGGTGGAGGAGCTCCAAAGAAGCTGCTGGCAGGACTTTTCCTGACGTCCTGCCAGCGCACCCTCGGGCTTTCACACTGGAGACAATGGAGCAGCTGTTTGAGGGTGGATTGCAGGTGCTATTTTTAACGCAAAATGCCCTCGGTGTGAAAGGGGTTTTAGTGAAGATGCTGGAACCTGGTCCCAAAGCCGATTGACGAATTGGCTCGGGTTGCCGACATCACGGGATACCTAGACAAGTAAGTGTCCTTATATTAAAAGTAAGCAGCTACAGTATTTGTAGCGGCTGACTTTTCTTTTTTTTTTACAGACTGGAACTTCGCTTTAAGTGTTCCATTGCAGTGTGTTAATGCACACACATTATGGCACTTGCCAAACTGAATTACGTTAAGGCAAGCCATTCAATGCTGAATGGGCTGACAATGCACAACATTTTTTTTTTTAGCAATGTAGCACACCAGAACACACATTTTAAATGTTATGGTGCGTTGAGGTGCATTGTGCTCCACTGTACAATGTATTAGGGTGCCATTCTCACCGCGCACAGAGAGCTGGTGGGTTGCCATGTATTGTGATGAATCTAAATGGGCCCTAAAGCTTTTGCCCATAGCAACCAATCTGTGTGTTTGATATATTGATTATAAGAAATATCTATACAATAAAATATGATGTGGCACTCTATGACATCTAAGTTTCTCCAAACTATGATATATCTATACAAGGGGATACTTATGTAAATATCTATAGAACCTTAAAGTGGTTGTAGAGTCTTGGGGTTTTTTACCTTAATGCATTCTATGCATCAAGGTAAAAAAACCTTCTCTGCTGCATGTGTTTCCCCCCATGTGAAGCCCACTAGTGTATTCTTCCAGGATAAGGTGCTGCTGGATACCCAGCATGCACCTCCTAATCTCGTGCATGCACTTAAAGCACAAGACATGGCGCATAAATTGTTTATCGGGTTGCCATCACAACGGTGCTTATCACCGCCTTGCATTGCGTCATTTACTGTTTGGAAATAACGCAATGCTAACAGGAGGCGATACCCACTGACTCTTGGGAATGATGACACACAACTCCCAGGAGCCAAGGCGCCACAGGAAATGACGTACCTCGCCGCGGCAGTGCTAAACAGGAAGAAAACAGTTTACAATGAAAACAAGGTAAATCAAACCAAAAAAAATGTCCAATGTGGTTTTAACTTGAAGCGGATGATGCCAACATGGACATGTGGGTGGAACTCCGCTTTAACAGTAAGGCTCCTTTCACACTTGAAAATCGCAATCAAAGTCGGACCAAAGTAGTACAGGGACTACGTTGAAGTCAGTGCGACTTGAAGACACACAGATATGAATGGTACTCATTGTGAATAATAGGGTACGACTTGTCATGCGACTTTGCAGTCCCAAGTCGCAGGACAAGTCGCACAAGTGTGAAAGGGGCCTTAAAAGGCATACAAATGGAGGTCTGTGACCCCTGGGACTCACAAGTGCCCCCCCCCCCCCATGTAGCCTTTGACCATTGCTTTTGCTTACTTTCCATGATCTGACAAGTGCAAGTGCCTTCTGTTTTGTGTAGCCACAGGTCAGAATCATGGAAGCCAAGTAGTGTCAGGCCAGACCTATGGCTACATGATGGATCTCCAGTTGCTGCAAGCTTACATTTTTGTGTCATTTTACACTGATTATTTTTTTTTTTTATGAAAAATGTATTCTTTTAAAATAACAATATAGTAGTCAAATAAGCATGCAGTTGAGTGAAAACGTCACAGCACAGAACAATAAGGCCCCGCATGCGAATGTCTTTGCACTGATTCTAATCAAAGAAGATATTCCTAAAATATGTATTGCAGCCTCAGAACTCCTCCCCTTAGATACCTGTATATGCATTGTAATTGTGTCTCCTGCTGAACTCCTACCTAATATATTACTGTGAATTAGGCTTCATGTACACGGGACATTTTAAAACCTCTCCTGAACGATGTAACTTGACAGATAGTAACCGACGTTTAAAAACGTCCGTGCATTTAGAAGCATTTTTTGCATTCCAAATAGATTTTTGACTATCTCCATTAAAAACGCCTATAAGCGAAACACGGCTAAAGGCGAGTTACCGCGTTTACACACATTTACAAGCTCTTACAGGCATTTGGCGTTTCAAATGCCCCCTGAACATTCATCCGGAATGCATTTTTTTTGCTTTTCAAAAAAATGCTTCTAAACTCAACTGCCTAGAAATGACTATAAATGACCCTGTGTACATGTACTGATAAGATAACATAGAGGAGAGATCAGGAGCAGCTGAAAAAAATTCCCAACTGCTCCTAAGGCCTCATGTACACAGCTGCTGGTAAACGGACGTTTAGCAGCAGTTGGGCGTTTTTTTCAGCTGCTCCTGATCTCTCCTCTATGTTATCTTATCAGTACATATACACAGGGTAATTTATAGTAATTTCTAGGCAGTTGAGTTTAGAAGCATTTTTTGGAAAGCAAAAAAATGCGTTCAGGACAGATGTTCAGAGGCATTTGAAATGCCAGCTTGTAAGCGTGGTAACTTGCGTTGAGCCGCGTTTCATTTACAGGTGTTTTTAATGGAGATACATTTTTGACTATTTGAAAATAAAAAAATGCTTCTAAACGCGAACGCGGCATACAAACGTGGCAAAGCGGATGTTTTTATACATCAGTTACTATCTGTTAAGTTAAATTGTTCAGGAGACATTTTAAAACGTCCCGTGTACATTAAGCCTTAATGTCCGTTTACCAGCAGCAGTATACATGAGGCCTAAGACCCCATATACACACTATTAGATTTTCTGCAGATTTTTGTCTTCAGATTTACAAAACCATCTAATATGAGGTCAAACCTTAAGAGTTTCAATTTGTATGCAATCAGGCAGACCCTTGCACTACATGGTTTTGGTAAATCTGAAGACAAAAATCTGAAGAAAATCTAATAGTGTGTATGGGGCTTTAGGGATCCATCATGTCTTTATTTAATGCTGTGTAGCTATTTGTACAACTGCTTGCAGAGGTATAAGTTCAACAGAAAAATATTTAGGGTTGTCAAAGTGTCAGATAAAATATTTCCAACTTGAAACATAATAACAACACAACAGTTAAGTTGTAAACGTTGCAATTTTCTTTATTGCTGTGTTGTGCTTCATATCTAATAAAAGCATGCAAAAGAGCATACCAGCTCATATGCATTTCACAATTGCACAAAGGTGTTTCCTATTTTCTGTGTAAAATCTGGTAAATCCTTAATATTAACACGCAAAACATAACAATCAGAGGAATCTGAATACAGATTTGGAAATTAGGACAATCGCATTCCTTAGCTATAAGTAATTTTTTTTTGTTAGACAGATCATAGATCTAAAATAAAACTCTCACAACATAAATGACCCCTACACCTTCCTCCATGCTATGACGCTGTTCGTTTTTCCAGCAGTCCCTCTTTGCTATAAAAGTGCTTGTGCCTTGATAGTAAACAGATTGTAATACCATGAGATTTCCCTATAGATATACGATGATTAAGCCCCTATTTAATATGGTTGAGCTTAGTCATTAAAGTGGTAATAAGCTCAAAAACAAAAATCTATTATATTGCAGCTTACCAGTTCTTAGACGTGATTTCTGAATTCGTTTTTTTAATGCTTTTTTCCCTTTATTTTCACCTGTTGATTTAGCCAGCAAGTCTGTTATTTTTTATCTTTTTTTTTTTTTTTTTTTTTACCAGACAAAGCTGTCCAATGTGGGAGTTAGAGGTTTGAGACAAACCATTTGCAGATGGCAAGGGTGCTTTCAATAGTCAGCTTTTATTCGTTTATGTAAAACCTATATCCCAAAAGAAAAAAAAAGTGTTGCTGGAGTTTAATTTAAATTTGTTAGTCGAGTCCCTCTAAATATGCCACTCTAATGCCCCGTACACACGGTCAGATTTTCCGACGGAAAATGTGTGATAGGACCTTGTTGTCAGAAATTCCGACCGTGTGTGGGCTCCATCACACATTTTCCATCGGATTTTCCGACACACAAAATTTGAGAGCAGGATATAAAATTTTCCGACAACAAAATCCATTGTCGGAATTTCCGATCGTGTGTACACAAATCTGAAGCACAAAGTGCCATGCATGCTCAGAATAAATAGATGAAAGCTATTGGCTACTGCCCCGTTTATAGTCCCGACGTACGTGTTTAACGTCACCGCGTTCAGAATGATCGGATTTTCCAACAACTTTGTGTGACTGTGTGTATGCAAGACAAGTTTGAGCCAACATCCGTCGGAAAAAATCCTAGAATTTTGTTGTCAGAATGTCCGATCAATGTCCGACCGTGTGTACGGGGCATTACATCTCCCCGAACTGATGTCTAAAGGTGTCTCCATTGCTCCTCTATCCAAAATGGAGACTACTACATACAAGTATTGATTTTGTTTTAAGTTTGTTCGTTTGATTTTCTAATCGTTAGTGGGGCCAAATCAATGTTCATTTTTTTACCCTAGTGACGGGAAGATTTGAAGGAGCAGAATAGTACAAAGAATTTTCGTAGGAATCTCAGGCAAAAATCTATACGTGCATGGCCAGCAAAAGACAGCAAGAGTGGTACAGGAAAAAAAGCCCAAAAACTAAGACAGCCACCATATTTAAAGCAGTTGCAAAGGCTCAAGGTTTTTTACCTTTATACATTCTATGCATGAAGGTAAAAAAGCTGTTTGCTGCCCCCCCACCCCATACTTACCTGAGCCCCATCTCGATCCAGCGATGTGCACAAGAGCAGCGGCTCTCCCGGGTCCCTTCCTCTTCATTGGCTGAGATAGCCACTAGCTCCCGCCACTGTCAATCACAGCCAGTGAGCCAATGAGGAGAAAGCAGGGGCAGGACTGAGCTGTGCTTCATGTGTGAATGGCTACACAGAGCAGCGAGTGGTCCCATAGCAATCTGCTTGCTATGGGAGCACTCGGAAGGATAGAGGGGCCAGGAACACTGGCAGGTGACCTGAGAAGAGCAAAATCAGAGCTGCTCTGTGCAAAATTAGTGCACAGAGCAGGTATGACATGTTATTAGAATAAAAAGCTGCCTTTAATATCACTTTAAGGATTGGTAAACTGCAATATTTAACATTTTTGGTTTTGAGTTTAATACTACAATAAAGTGTACTGCAAAGAGTAACAATGATGTGAAAGTGCAGCCTCCTATAGCAACCAAGCAATGTCAGTTTTCTGCAGTAACATTGTGAAAGATACATTTAGGTTAGGTTCTCTGGATGCTTTGCAATATCAATAATAAGGCTGGTTGTTTCCACATTTAGTCAAATGAATAATCGACCCTAAATATAAAAGGTAATCAAGAAGGTGGGTTCACTTTGTCAGCCCTAGTCTCCTTGCCTAGTACTGTGGATGCTGCACTTTACAACTTTACAATGCTATTTTTTTTATCAGTAATAATATTTGTTTCCACGTGGGACACATTTGTTACAAATGATCAATCAACCCTAAAAAGTCACCAAGAAGGTGGGTTCACTTTATCAGCCCTAGGCTATGTCCTTGCCCAGTACTGTAAATGCTACACTTTGCCCACTTCTCTTTATGCCTGTGAATAAGACCATTTGTTTCTACATAGGACACATTTGGTCAATTGGTCAAAACTCTAAATATAAAATGTCACCAAGAAAGTGGGTTAACTTTGTCGCTCCAAGGCTGTTTCCATTTCTAGTACTGTAGATGGTGTACTTTACCCACTGCTCTCTATGCCTATTTGTTTCTGCGTAGAACACATTTGGTCAACTGGTCAATCAACCCTTAAAAAGTCACCAAAAAAGTTGGGTTCACTTTTTCTGCCCCAGGCTGTTTCCTTGTCTAGTACTGTAGATGGTGCACTTTGCCCACTGCTCCTTATGCCTATTTGTTTTCACACGGGACACATTTGGTCAACTGATCAATCAACCCTAAAAAAAAGTCACCAAAAAAGTTGGGTTCACTTTGTTAGCCCCAGGGTGTTTGCTTGCCTCGTACACATCTGTAAACTTCTGAAAGCTTCCGACGAATCCTGTTCCATCAACTCTGGGGTTTCTTCCAAAATTTGCCCTGGGATTCTAAAGCTCAAAGTACTTTGATTGACCAGCAGCCTAGAGGCGGTGGATGTTGGGAAGCTGTTTCTTCTGTCCACCACACAGCTAGTTCTTTGAAGGAACTGAAGAAAGTTCTCCTCTACAGACCCCTCATGGCTGGAGAGGCCTAGCTGTTCATCCAAAGACTGTTTTAGGAAACATTTGGGGATCCTTGCAAGTTCAGTTCGGATCTGCCTGTTCAGGCAGCCATAAAAGAAGGGGTTGACCGTAAAGGAGGTGTAAGCAAGCCACTTGACAATGTTCTCCCATTTGGTTCCAGTTCCAGAGGCTTTGTAGGAGTTATTCTCTAGGGCGTTTTGGACATGATAGACGAAGTAAGGAAACCAGCACATGACAAACTGGCCACCTATGATCATGAGGGTGAAGGCTGCTTTTGCTCCCCCCAACGTCCTGTCTGGGGAACCTCTATGGGACCTGTCCCCTGGCATGATGTTGGTTCTACTGCCAGTGGAGTTGGACCTCTGGCGAGGGCTTGCTGCCCAGGAAAGTAGAGGTCCATGTTGCATGGCAGCTATCCTGGCCACCTTGAAGACGTTGCAGTAGACTGTCACTATGATGACCAGAGGCAACACAAAATACACCAAGACGAAGAAGGTGACGAAGACTTTCCTGTGCCCCCCCGCATTCCTCTGCAGGGAGCACCGGGTGGCATTCACCAGGCTGGCATTGTTGGAGCCACTGCCGGCCGATGGTAAGAAGGGCACGGTGGACGTCAAGGACGCCTGCAGCCAGATGAAGATGAGGACGGAGATGGCCAGACCCAAGGTCATCTTGACTTCGTATCTCATGGGGTGTACGATGTAAAAATACCGTTCGATATGGATGGCAGACACGGTGAGGATGGACGCGCTGCTGAAGCAAACCTCCAAGGAGATGTAGGCTTGGCACAGGCTCTCCCCGAACGGCACCTTCCCGGAGCTGGCCACCATCCCCAGCGGCATCACCGTCATGGCAGCCAAGGTGTCTATAATACACAGGTGGACGACGAAGAGGAATTTCCGGAGCTGGGGCGTCTTCAGGATGACGGCGGCCACCGCCACGTTCCCCACCACGGCGCCCAGGTCCAGCAGAAGCATGAAGAAGAGCCCGATGTACCGGGGGATGGAGTCCGCCACCGCCTCCAGAGCCGAGAACGAGCCCGACGAGCAGTTAGTGCTTCCATTAACGCACGGGTGATCGGCCATCCCCATCCAATGCAGCCTAGCATTGGTCATCTTCTCCACTCAGGAGCATCTCTCACCTGAAGGTGGACCTTTCATGGCACGCAGCATCCCCTCTTCACACTGCTACCAATGTCCTACTAATGCCAGCCCCACAGGCGTGCCGTATATAGCCTATAATATAGGGGAGTGCTGGCTCCCTGCACCGACTCTGCCGGAGGAGGAGGAGGAGGTTCTCAGCATCCATCTCATCACACTTGACGTCAGGTGACAGCATCTGACCGTTCTTCACATGGAATGTGACCCTCCTCACATAACATCTACGATCCACACTGCTCTTTTCTATCCCCCCTCCTTCCCCTTCATTTAACAGGGTGACAACGCTCTTCCTTCTGCAGTCAAATGACTGCACAGTTGTCACCAGGACAGGGTACATTTAAAAGAGACGTGTAGGGTTGGTGTTTTTTTCAAAATCTTACTTACCTAAGTGGATGCAACATTGGTCCACCACAGGTGTTCTGTCAAAAGTGCCAACTCGTCAAAATCTCCAATTACGTCACTTCCGGTGACTCTTGGCTGTTTTCACAGAACACCAGCAGCGTATACATTACGGTACATGACAACTTGCCTGTTTTCACAGAACACCGGCAGCGTATACACTACGGTACATGACGACTTGCCTGTTTTCACAGAACACCGGCAGCGTATGCACTACGGTACATGACGATTTGGCTGTGTTCACAGAACACCGGCAGCATATGCACTACGGTACATGACGACTTGGCTGTGTTCACAGAACACCGGCAGCGTATACACTACGGTACATGACGACTTGCCTGTTTTCACAGAACACCGGCAGCGTATACACTACGGTACATGACGACTTGCCTGTTTTCACAGAACACCGGCAGTGTATACACTACGGTACATGACGACCTGGCTGTTTTCACAGAACACCGGCAGCGTATACACTACGGTACATGACGACTTGCCTGTTTTCACAGAACACCGGCAGCGTATACACTACGGTACATGACGACTTGCCTGTTTTCACAGAACACCGGCAGCGTATACACTACGGTACATGACGACTTGCCTGTTTTCACAGAACACCGGCAGCGTATACACTACGGTACATGACGACCTGGCTGTTTTCACAGAACACCGGCAGCGTATGCACTACGGTACATGACGACTTGCCTGTTTTCACAGAACACCGGCAGCGTATACACTACGGTACATGACGACTTGCCTGTTTTCACAGAACACCGGCAGCGTATACACTACGGTACATGACGACTTGGCTGTTTTCACAGAACACCGGCAGCGTATACACTACGGTACATGACGACTTGCCTGTTTTCACAGAACACCGGCAGCGTATACACTACGGTACATGACGACTTGCCTGTTTTCACAGAACACCGGCAGCGTATACACTACGGTACATGACGACTTGCCTGTTTTCACAGAACACCGGCAGCGCATACACTACGGTACATGACGACTTGCCTGTTTTCACAGAACACCGGCAGCGCATACACTACGGTACATGACGACCTGGCTGTTTTCACAGAACACCGGCAGCGTATACACTATGATACATGACGACCTGGCTGTTTTCACAGAACACCGGCAGCGTATACACTATAGCACACTATATAACGACAGAACTACTAACCAACAACATGGCCGCCTCCAAGGGGAGGACAACTTTTTTGACTCCTTAGCTGGTGTTCTGTGAAAACTGCCAAGTCGTCGTGTACCATAGTGTATACGCTGCGGGTGTTCTGTGAAAACAGCCAAGTCATCAAAATCTGCAGTTACTGCTGCTAGAGAGTCACCGGAAGTGACGTAATTAGAGATTTTGACGAGTTGGCTCTTTTTACAGAACATAGGCGATGGAGCGATCAAACACCACCAATCGCTCAGTTCTCAGCGCTCTGTGTCTGTCAATCACCGGCTCTCTGCTCTGCCTCCCTGTGCGCACTGGCGTGCCAGGCTGTGGAGGGGGCGGCCAGCTGGCTTAGCCAAGACCCCACCCAGGGCAACATGGAGGAAAGGCATAGCGTGGATAGATGTGTATCCCTAATGGTCTCACTGGGTCCATAAAAAGTATTAGGCTGTAAACATAAATATGTATGTCAGACAATCTGAAGTAACAGAGTAAGAAGAGGAGTGTTTTATATATATATATATATATATATATATATATATATATATATATATATATATATATATATATATATATATATATATATATATATATATATATATATATATATATATATATATATATATATATATATATATATATATATATATAAATAAATAATAGACCTAAGCCAAAAAGCTACAGTGAAGGGATGAAGAGGGAAAGCAGAAAGAGAAAGAGAATGGAAAATGGAGTGCAGTGCAAATATATGGTAGAACCTGTAAAGACAAAAACAGGCTGCAAGTAAGTGCTCAAAATGAACTATGTGGAAAACATATGAGAATACCTGAGAAAAGTGAGTGTTTAATAGGTGGTTCTACCATATACTTGCACTCCACTCCATTTTCCATTCTCTTTCCCTTTCTGCTTTCCCTCTTCATCCTTTCACTGTCACTTTTGCTAGCCCTTGGTATTTCTCTACTATACTCCCCTACATTCTCCATGCCTGCACCATCTTTGGCTTAGGTCTATTATTCATACATAGATATATATAATCGCAATAAGTGTATATTGATTGGTTTGCGCAAAATTTATAGCGTCTACAAAATAGGGGATTTTTTCATTTATTTATTTTTTTTATTATTAGTAATGGCGGTGATCTGTGATTTTTATTGGGACATTATGGCGGAAACATCAGACAATTTGGACACATTTTTGGGACCATTGTCAGATATACAGCGATCAGTGCGATTGAAAATGCATTGATTACTGTGTAAATGACACTGGCAGTGAAGGGGTTAACCACTAGGGGGCAGTGAAGGGGTTAAGTGTGTCCTAGGGAGTGATTCTAACTGTGAGGGGGCTGGGCTTGAACACACAGGACAGTGATCACCGCTCTCGATCACAGAGAGTTGTGATCACTGTCCTGTCACTAGGCAGAACGGGGAATGCTTTGTTTACACAAGCATCTCCCCGTTCTTCCTCTCCGTCACACTATCGCAGGTACCCGGCGGACATCAAGTACCCGTACGCCTTTTGCCTGCCAGTGCTATTCTGCCGACGTACATGAGCGTGCGCTCGTCGTCAAGCGCTTAATGTTGTTACTCTTATTGGCAATACAGTGCTCACCTCATTTAAAGTCCCAGGGCGAAGTTTCTGTTTTGTTGAATATTTTAAGGATGGAGGTGTGTCACCGGTGACACCAGATCTTTCTCTCATTTTACATTCTGCCCGTGTATGTCTGTCTGTCCGACAGGAGCCGGCGTTTGGGCCAGCTTCTGTCAGACGTGCATGCTGGAAAACCAGCAGCCGACCGACTCCCGATTAGCACTCTCAGCCAATGGCAGAGAGCGCTGATCAGAGTGTTCTGGCAGGGAGGGGGGCCTCCCCCTGTCAGAACACAACCGCTAGAACAGTTTCTCTGACCGGACCTGACAGTTTTTTTTCATGCAACCAGCTGGGTTGCATTAAAAGAAACTATTATGGCCCGTACACACGATCGGACTTTCCGACAACAAATGTTAGATGTGAGCTTGTTGTAGGAAAGTCCGATCGTGTGTACACAAGTCCGTCGCGCAAAAGTTCACGCATGCTTAGAAAAGACAAGTTTGAGCCAACATCCTTCGGAAAAAAATCCACGGTTTTGTCGGAAAGTCCGATGGTGTGTACGGGGCATTAGTGTGTAGCAGCCTCAAGTGTGTCTTATCTACAGATATGCTGAGCTCACTTGCACATTATGACGAAAGCATCTTGGGGCCTTTTTAAATCCTACCTACTCTACAGCTAACACATTTTAAGTAGTTTCAGCATGTTTTTTATTTTTTTGTCTTTTAGGAAACATTTAACAACTTCAATACTGGACACTTTCACCCCATTCCTGCCCAGGCCAATTTTCAGCTTTCAGCTCTGTCGTACTTTGAATAACAACTGCGCGGTCTTGCAACACTGTACCCATATGAAATTTTAATCATTTTGTTCACACAAATAGAGCTTTCTTTTGATGGTATGTAATCACCAGTGGGCTTTTTATAGTTTGCTAAACAAATGAAAATACTCCAAAAAGTTTGAAAAAATAAGTTTTTCTTAGTTTCTTTTATAACATTTTGCAGATAAGTCGTTTTTCTCCTTCACTGATGTGCGCTGATGAGGCTACACTGATGGGCACTTATAGGCAGCACTGATGGGCATGGATAGGCAGCACTAATGAACACAGATAGCCTGCACTGATGGGCACTGACGAGGAGGCACTGATAAGTGGAACTAATGGATACTGAGTGCACCGGATGCGCATGGGGGGGGGGGCATGGTTCTGGGAGGACGTCCATGGATGCCCTAGCGGAACAAAAGAGTCGCTCTGTATCTGTCTTTCTGCTATAGTGCGGGTCTGAAGTTAAAAAGACTGGCTGTTCTAATCTCTGCCTCCCACAGTGTTATATGATCTGTCCCAACTCCTGTAAGTGTCATTTTGCTGCATCTAAGTATGAATTACATTATGAATAAAGGCACGCAAAATAAAAAATGGAATTCATATACTAAATAGTGTGATTATAGGTAGCAAGCTCATATAGTTACCAGAATACAAGTTAGTGCATACCCTCCAACATTTTAGAGAGCAAAGAGGTGTACTTTGCCCAGAGAACCCCTGCCCTTTGTCAAACTGTGGGTATAGCACATCTACAAACAGAGAAAAAAAGATAAGGGAATAAGAAGGAAAGCATAAATAGTTAAACGATAGTTAATCAATAATTAAACTGTGTGCTGTCAGATGCTAACTTTAATATAGTAAGTAACCCCTTGGAGCTGGCGACTCTCAGCCCATTAAGGGGTTTCAGATGCGGGAGGCGGGGAGGGGTTTATGATCACGTGACCGCCGTGATTAGCTGTCACGGTGGTAACATGATCAGAAAGCTTTCCGTTACCCACTGGTAACTGTGCTGGGAGCACACGGGGCTTGCGCTCTTGGCACAGCTGTGTCTGCAAATTGGTATGCAAACATGCAGCCGCTCAGTGCCAAGGCCCACCCGCCGAAAGTCCGCATATTTGCATACTGTTGGCTACTAGGGGTTAATATGCTATGTTTAATATGCTTCATAATTTTTTTTCCTGTGTCTACATCTCATGGTACATTAGTGTGATGGTCAGTGAGAAGAATGTTCCTTACACTTGAGGTCATTGGAAAGAACCTCCCCTTTACAGATAGCTAAAAAGATCAATGGTGTCAGTGGTGTTATCTGACATTTCTCACTGCTTGACTAACCCCTCGCAGCCTCTTAAGGATCCCTAGGTTCCATGGAACCCAGGTAGAGAAAGGCTGCTATAGGGCTTTACTTCCTATTACTCACATAGAGTTAGGATCACCTATAAATGTGTGTATTTTTTATGTACTTGTATATTTGTGTATTGTTCATTTTGTTTTAAGTAATGGTGTTGTATTTACAATGTGCAAAGTACAGTGCCCACAATATTCAATCAGATAACCTTTTTTGATAAACCAACCTAAAAGGAAATGGGGTACATTTATAAAGCATAGAATTTAACATTCACCAATCATTTATTGCAGGTTTATGTCTTTTAAAACTTAACTATGGGATAAGCAAATATTGTCTAAATACAAGAGTCAAGTATTCTTACTTGAAATTTGGAGTGCTGTGTGTATTTTTTCCAGATCTATGCAGTAATTGTTTGTGGAACTTTGCCTCTGTAGAGGAGCTTCCTTTATCAAAAAGACCAGTCACTGCTGCTCTCTCTCCTTGTGCAGGGTGACTGGTCTTGTATCTGCCCCCTCCTGGAGTTCTCTGCAGGCAGCCTGTAGTGGGTGGAGCTTCCAGGCCCCTCCCAAAGCTCTGCTCTCTGTTCAAACTATGTGCAACCCTGTGATGATATCAATGCTAAGTTTATATGGTAATATCTGGGTTTGCAAAATCATTTGGTGCAAATTAAGTAGATTTATACCCTTTGTGGTTATTTAGGAAGATATTTATGCAGCGCTACTCCTGCAAGAGCTGCTTACTAGACTGGGTTCTCTGTTCTTCTACCTCCACTCTGAGAACAACCTTAGCCCCACTGACACACCAGGTTAGGCAAATAGCACTGCTACTGGGAGAACAAATATAGATACCCTGCACACAACTAAGGTTCAGTATCAAAAAGCAAACAACAGATTTGTTAGTGGTGAATGAACCCAATATATTGTAACAGGTTGCAATAAATAGCAGTATGCACATAAATGAGTAAGTAAAGGATTAGGTCAATCACAGTTCACTAGACAATATGTTCACCAGTCTATAGCAGCATAGGATGGAGTTATCTGCAGCTAAATTAGAGTAAACCTGTTAACCCACAAAATCGTCAATAAGTAATGGTGTTAGAAAATAGCAACAGTAATGATAATCTATACTGCGATAACTTCTCTGTAAACAGTAGGCTATATCTAATTTAGAGTGCATGCTATATGCATGACAGTGATGAAATTTAAGGCTGCCTGAAAGTCACCTCTTACTATGGCTAATAGGCAAAATTTCTTGTGAAGCAGGTATCTGGGAGAGCACTCTTTAGCTCTAGTTCTTCGGCTGGCTAGCGTTGGGGCCCAGTCTTTACGGTGGTGCACATGAGTACATTCCCAGTAAAGTCTGCATGCAGTAAATAATGCTACTAATTAGAAGGCCAGTCCCTATGAACTTAGTCTCTAGCAGCAACAGGTTAGTGGCAGTAGTGTCCTTTTAACAGGGGTCCCATTGTTCAGATTTCAGCTAACTTCTTGATCTGCCTGAAGTGGCACCGGTCCTTAGCACACAGCAACAGACTTGTAGCAAGCTGATGTGCACACAGGAACAGTGATGCTCACACCTCAGTTACCTCACAGCAAAGAGGAAATCCCTCGGTATTCAGCCTGTAAAAAATATGACTCTCTCTCTGCCATTATACCCAGCTCACATTGGGAATTGACGTTCTATAGTCCATTGACTACCATGGCAAGATCTTTCCCCTGCACTACATCTCCCATGACTCAATGCTGCCAAGATCAAGTGCCTTGAGCTCCTTCTGCTTGTCTGCTCCCCTTGGTGGATGGAGGTAAGGTATTATTATCATTATTCAGGATTTATATAGCGCTAACAGTTTACACAGCACTTTACAATATAAAAGGGAGACAATACAGTTATAATACAATAAAATACAAGAGGATTAAGAGGGCCCTGCTCAGAAGAGCTTACAATCTAATAGGGTGGGGCAGGTGGTACAAAAGGTTGTAACTGTGGGGAATGAGCTGGTGGAAGTGGTAGGAGATTAGTTGAAAACGTGATAGCCTTTCCTGAAGAGATGAGTTTTCAGGGATCGCCTAAAGGTAGCAAGAGTAGGGGATAGCCGAATAGATGGAGGTAGCGAGTTCCAGAGGATGGGAGAGGCTCTGGAGAAATCCTGGAGATGAGCATGGGAGGGGGAGATGAGAGAGCTTGAAAGCAGGAGGTCTTGTGAGGAGCGGAGAGGTCAATTTGGGTGATATTTGGAGACAAGATTAGTGATGTAGCTCGGGGCAGAGTTGTGAATGGCTTTGTATGTTGTGGTTAGTATTTTTAATTTAATTCGCTGGGTGATTGGGAGCCAGTGTAAGGATTGGAGTAGAGGGTTGGCAGACACTGAACGGTTGGTAAGGTGGATAAGTCTGGCAGCAGCATTCATGATAGACTGAAGAGGGGATAGCCTATGGAGAGGTAAGCCAATGAGAAGGGAGTTGCAATAGTCAAGGCTAGAGATAACAAGGGAGTGAATGAGGAGCTTGGTGGTTTCATTTGTTAAAAAGGGGCGAATTTTAGAGATGTTACGGAGGTGAATTCTACAAACTTTTGACAACGATTTGATTTGAGGCTGAAATGACAAGTCAGAGTCTAGGATTACACCTAGTACCCTGGCGTGAGGGGAGGGACTGATGGTTGCATTGTTGATTTTGATGGAAAAGTCATGGAGGGGGGCATGGGCGGGGGGGGGAATATTAATAGCTCCGTTTTAGAGAGATTTAGTTTAAGGAAGTGGTGCGACATCCAGGCTGATATGTCAGTTAATAAGTTAGTAATGCGAGAGGAGACTGAAGGAGTGAGGTGAGGAGTAGACAGATAGATTTGGGTGTCATCGGCGTATAAGTGGTATTGGAAGCCGTGGGCAGTTATTAAGTGACCGAGGGAGGAGGTGTAGATAGAGAGAAGGGGTCCAAGAACAGAGCCTTGGGGGACCCCCACAGAAAGGGGCAATGGAGAGGAGGAGACAGAGTTGTAGGTGACACTGAAGGAGCGCTGTGATAAATAGGCAGAGAACCAGGATAGAGCAGAATCTCGGAGGCCAAGGGAATGTAGTTTATTGAGAAGGAGCGGGTGGTTAACAGTATCAAAGGCGGCAGAGAGGTCAAGTAGTAGGAGTATGGAGTACTGGCTGTTGGTTTTAGCAGTTAGGAAATCGTTAGTGAGTTTTAGTAAGGCAGTTTCCGTGGAGTGGTGCGAGCGAAAGTCAGACTGTAAGGGGTCAAGAAGGTTATTTTCATTGAGGTAGGAGCTAAGACGGTTGTAGACTAAGCGTTCTAGAAGTTTAGAGGTGAATGGGAGCAATGAGATGGGTCTTAAGTTGTTCAGGTCGGTAGGGTCCAGTGAGGGCTTTTTAAGAATGGGAGTGATCTGCGCATGTTTTAGAGGGGAGGGGAAGATGCCACTAGAGAGGGAGAGATTGAAGAGGTGGGTGAGGGAGCATAGGATAGAAGAAGAGGGTGACCGTAGTAGTTGTGAGGGAACAGGATCCAAGGGACAATTGGTTAGGTGGGCATCCGAGAAATTTTTTTTAACCTCTTCCGTAGTAGCCAATTCAAAAGAGGAGAGTGTTGAATGTGCTGCTAGGCAAGGTATGTTGGGTGGGGAAGACGTACGCACAGTGGAGATGTCCTCACGAATTGCATCGATCTTGTCTTTGAAGTGATTGGCAATCTCTTGGGCAGTGAGTGAGTTAGTGGGTAGAGACGGTGGTGGACGAAGCAGAGAGTTAAAGGTTGAGAAGAGCCGACGGGGACTGGATGACAAGGAATTAATAAGAGAGACAAAGTAGGCTTGTTTGGCACCATGGAGGCATGAATTGTATTTTAGAAGGGCAGATTTATATAGGGTGAAGTCTTGCAGGCATTTGGTTTTACGCCACAGTCGTTCAAGAGCACGGCAATGTCTCTTGAGATTTCTAGTGTTGTCAGTTTGCCAGGGTTGTAACGGTCGGGGCCTGATTCTGCGTGTGGTTAGAGGAGCAAGTGCATCTAGTGATGATGAGAGTGAACTGTTGTAGACAGAGGTGGCCAGGTCAGGACAGTACAGGGGAGAGATTATGTCATATAGGTGGTCAGTAGCAGAATAGAGAAGAGAAGGGTTAAAGTGGCGAAGGTTTCTACAAGTAATTGTTTGCTGCTTGGAGGGATGGGTGGTTGGAGGCAAGGATACAGTGGAAGTAATGAGGTTGTGATCAGATAGAGGAAAGGGGGTGTTGGTGAGGTTGCCAGGGTTGCAGAGATGAGAGAATACAAGGTCAAGGGTATTACCATTGGAGTGAGTGGAAGTATGTGTCCATTGGGTTAGGTCAAAAGATGAGGTTAAGTCGAGAAGTTTAGCTGTAGTTGGGCTGTTAACATTGACAGGAATGTTAAAGTCACCAAGAATAATGGTGGGTATTTCAGAGGAGAGAAAGTAGGGTAGTCAGGCAGTAAAGTCATCAAGAAAGCGCAATACCGGTCCTGGAGCCCTATAAATTGCTGCAATCCTCAGAGAAATGGGAGAAAACAGAGGAATACAGTGCATCTCCAAAGAAGAGAGGGATAGAGAGGGAGGGACAGGAAGGACTTGGAAGGTGGAGGTAGTAAGGTAGTGTTTACCCATTCAGCTGAAGTCCAATGTAGACACAGAAAGCACTGCAGCAGTGTCCTAAATCGCTCTCTGTCTCTAGCCAAGCACCTAGCTACATTTATATGTAAGTTCTTTTTGCCAGGAGTTCAGCTTTAAATAACATTGGTTTATTCACCTGTGAATGTTTAACTGCTTCAGCCCTGGAAGAATTTACCCCCTTCCTGACCAGAGCACTTTTTGCGATTCGGCACTGCATCGCTTTAACTGGCGTTTGCGTGGTCGTGCGACATTGCACCCAAACAAAATTGACGTCCTTTTTTTAACACAAATAGAGCTTTCTTTTGGTGGTATTTGATAATCTCTGCAGTTCTTATATTTTGCGCTATTAACAAAAAAAAGAGTGACAATTTTTTAAAAAACGCAATATTTTTTATTTTTTGCTATAATAAATATCCCCCAAAAATATATAAAAAAACATTTTTTTTTCTCAGTTTAGGCCAATATGTATTCTACTACATATTTTTGGTTAAAAAATTGCTATAAGCGTATATTGATTGGTTTTCACAAAAGTTATAGCGTCTACAAAATAGGGAATAGTTTTATGGCATTATTATTATTATTAATTTTTTTTTATTAGTAATGGCGGCGATATGCGATTTTTACAGGACTGCGACATTATGGCGGACACATTGGACACTTTTGACACTATTTTGGGACCATTGTCATCTATACAGCGATAGTCATCGCCCCCTAGTGGTTAACCCCTTCACTGTCAGTGTCATTTACACAGTAATCAGTGCATTTGACACTGACAGTGAAGGGGTTAACCACTAGGGGGCGATGAAGGGGTTAAGTGTGTCCTAGAGAGTGATTCTAACTGTGGGGGGGTGGGCTTCAACTCACATGACAGCGATCACTGCTCTCGATGACAGAGAGCAGTGATCTCTGTCATGACACAAGGCAGAACGGGGAAACGCGGGCACAGTCACGCTGTGCGCGTCATGACACAAGGCAGAACGCGGAGCCGCGGGCACGGTCACGCTGTACGCGGCGGGAGCGCCCCTGCTAGCCCCAGCTCTTAAAGGGGACGTACAGGTACGCCCATTTGCCCACCGCTGCCATTGTGCCGACGTACATCGGTGTGCGGTGGTCGGCAAATGGTTAAAGGATGCCACTTCTTTATAAATATTCCTCATAGTCTTTTTTTACATGCCATAACTAACAGACATTTTATATATTTTATATCATTATATTTATTATTTGCATAAAATAATTTTTCTTGTAAATAAACATTTAGTACAGGCTACTTCCATGATTCAGTGTGTGAAGTGCACACTTGATTGGTCCATAAGAAAGCCTAGCACTAGTTCTGCACCTGTTGACTGATCTTGCAGATTAAAGATCTGGATGGCATTGTCTCAACTCAGAGAGGGGGAAATCCTGTTGTCGTATGTACAGTGTAACAGTTAACCAGCAATTTGAAAAACTGTGGAACAGACTCAGAAGCAAGTCTCCTGCTGACTGGAAGGGGTAAATATTAAATACTGCCTGCTCTAAAAATATTTATTGTAAAACAATGTTCATATTTCTCAATCTATTATACAATTACAACAGAAAGACTGCAAATATGGAGAGGTTACTTCTAGGGGGTTGCCATTTGGAGATGCTCTTTTAAGAGTGACTGCCTTGGTGAGACTGTGGAGAGGCTTCTTGAGAGAGGTGGGTATGTTGCCAGCACATAATTGCCCTGAGAAAGCCTGCCATTAAAAGAAGAAACTGTCCTAAAGTGACTTCCCTAGGTTAGCCTGCCATGCTGAGACACTATCCTAAAATGGCTGCAGTGAGTGAGCCTGAAGTGTGAAGACACTGTGCCAGGGAGACTGCCCTAAATAAGTCGGCCATGAGGAATCACTGTCCTTGAGAGACTTCCTTGACTGAGCCTGCCATGTGCAGGCTCTGTCCTAAAGGTACTGACCTGAATGAGCTTTCTGTGTGGAGACACTGTCCTAGAGGGACTGACCTTAATGAGCCTTCTATGTGAAGACACTGTTCAAGAGAGATTGACCCGAGGAAGCCTGCCATGTGGAGATACTGTCCTAGAATGAATGCCCTAAGTGAACCTGCCTTGTGAAGACACCTTTCTAGAGACTGACCTGAGTGAGCCTACCATTTGGTGACACTGTTCTAGAGAGACTGATCTGAGTGAGCTCGCCATTTGAAGACACTGTTCTAGATAGACTGACCTGAGTAAGCCTGCCATGTGGAGACACTGTCCTTAAGTGAATGCCCTGAATAAACCTGCCCTGTGGGGACACTTTCCTAGAAAGACTGACCTGAGTGAGCTTGCCATGTGGAGGCAATGATATAGAGTGACTGCCCTGGGTAAACATTACATATACAGAGAGTCTTCTGTGTGGAGACACAGTCTTTGAGAAAGCCTGCTATATGGAAAGAATACCCGCAAGAGAAACTACTATGTGGGCAGCCTGTGAGCTATCCCTGAGATCATTGTCTCTACCCTCCTTTTTACCAGCATACCTTCAAGTCAAGCTGAGTACCTATTTATCCTTGTGCGTCTCTCTTCTTTTGTTGCCATATGGCAAAAGCTATATTTACTATTTACTTTTTATTCCTTTATGAATCTACTTATGAGATGCAGTCTGGAGAATATAAGTCGGGTCATACACACTATGTTCATTCTTACTACTATGTACTCTTGCTTTCTTAATTAATTTTTTTCTTCTGATTCATTTATTCTAATCAGTCTCATTAATAATCTATTCTCACAATGAGCAATTCTGCATTATGACCCTCTGTTTTCAATTTGTATGTCCTGTTAGTAATTTGTTATCACTGTGTAATAATGATACATTTAAATTTGGATGGCACCCCAATTTGATGAAGTATAGTATTCACTTAAGGCGGTAGCAATTTTTTCCTGCTGTATCTCAGCTTTGCAACTAACAGAACCACCAAGATGTCAAGATCTTTATCTTGGGGGAGCGAGACTCCACTAACATATTTAGCTGCGTTGACCATCAAACATACAGTATGTAGACTGCTTGGTATCTTCTGATTTGCTGGGCTGTTATTTGAGGGCAAATATTCCCATATCTCCAAAAGAATTATGACCCTTTGCCTAAAATGCTACAATTCTACCTCAGCACCACAGAGGAAGATGAGTGAATAAATTAACAAATACAAATTCCTCAGTGCTGCTGCCTTTAAATGAGGGGAGAATTTAAAAAAAAAATCACCAGTGTCATATAGGTGTATAGCTCAAAGACTGTGTCTCCACACAGCAGACTCTCTGTATATGTAATGTTTACCCAGGTCAGTCACTCTATATCATATAGAGGCGCTGTCAAGCTAAATCTTTGCAGTGTATTAATTGTGTAGCACCTCTTACACCAATAATATAACTTACTTTACAAAACCTAAACAGTGAAATAAAACATCTAACACAAGAAAATCCTGTGTGAAATGTGAAGTGTCACACAAAATCAGTTTTATAAGCAAAGTCCATAAAACATTCCAATTACATTTCCATAAAGCATCCATGTTGATGTGAAACTTTTGGCTGAAAACATGCAGTCCTCACACCGCACCTGGTGTCTCCGTGTCACCACTTCCCCAACAGATATGCATTTACCAGATCAATTTGCCTTGCATTCTCATGCTTGCCAACGCTCAGAATCATAATTAGCTCCAACCACGGCAATCTCCAGGATGTATTCCACCAACCCAGAATGAGAATCCTTAGAGAAATCGATAGTGTAATATATAAAACCACCTTTATTAAAACCACACACGTCTCACGTCAAACTCACATGTTAAAAATTATACAAAAGCCTTGAGTTACAATTACTCCCTCGATAATGAACGGCACCCAGTAGTCAGGGAATTAGCCACATTGCGTCTCACCCGACCACCAGCTTCTGGCTCCCAAATCATCACTTCCGGTTGGACGTGATGTGTCACTCATGGTTGCCGTACAGTCACGTCCTGACATGTTTCGTCATCAAAACTTCGTCCAGGCAAGCTACACAATTAATACACTGCAAAGATTTACCTTGATGGCACTGCTATATACCTTTATCACACTGGTGACTTTTTTTCCCCTGCATATTCTTGAACTAAGTTGCTGTTTTTATTGTAGCTGTGTATTACAATTGTAATAAATATACTTCTGTTTTGAATTATATTATATACTCAATATAGTGCTTCTGCTGCTTGAAAAGGACATTCACTCCCGTAGTAGATTTCTTTTAGAAAGTATGAAATTTGGATAGTATTTCCTGGCCAAAATTTGCTATGTGTAGAAACTGCTCTAGAGAAGGCCTGAAATACATAAAGACTAGAATACGCTGTAGCTATGCAGAAAGGCTGCTGTGTAGTGAGAATTTCAGAGAAGATGTCCATGTAACTTGTAACTAGGGATGAGCTTCGTGTTCGATTCAAACGCATGTTCGACTCGAACATTGCCTGTTCGGTCGTTCGCCGAATTCCGAACGATATGGGCCGTTCATGCCAAATTTGAGTGGCGCGTCACGGCCCATAATTCACTGCGGCATCACAGTGCATTGCTGGCTGATGATTGGCCAAGCATGCACTATGACCTGCATGCTTGGCCAATCACAGCACCGTCTGTACAGAGAGCCAGAATTGGCCAAACCCAGGGTGGCTTTGGCCAATTATGGCTCAGGGGGTTTAGTACACGCCCCACACTATATAAGGCCGCCTGCACGGCGGCCCTTTGTAGTGTGTTCCGACGTTGAGAGAGAGATAGATAGACAGAGAGACAGTGTAATTTTATTTAAGTTAGATAGAGTAGGCAGGCGAGTCAGTTAGCTGCACTTACAGTGTATTGTGTGTATATATATACATCCTAGGTGTTGTGTGTATATATATATATATATATATATATATATATATATATATATATATACACTGTAGTCAGTTTAGCTAGATCCGTCCCTGTTATTCTCTTCCTACTACTGACAGGCAGGCTTTTTTACAGTATTTACAGCTACCTGAAGAAAATTGCTGGTGTTCTTCTGATCCTATTAGTCCTATTAGCTACAGTATTTACAGTTAGTGTAGTGCGTCCTCTGCTCAGTGTGCACCTAAAGCTACCTGAAGAAAATTAGTGGTATTCTTCTGATCCTATTAGTACAGTACCGCAGGCAGCTGCAGTATTTACAAGTTAGTTTAGTGCGTCCTCAGCACAGTGTGCACCTAAAGCTACCTAAACAAAATTAGTGGTGTTCTTCTGATCCTATTAGTACAGTACCGCAGGCAGCTGCAGTATTTACAAGTTAGTGTAGTGCGTCCTATGCACAGTGTGCACCTAAAGCTACCTGAAGAAAATTAGTGGTGTTCTTCTGATCCTATTAGTACAGTACCACAGGCAGCTGTAGTATTTACAAGTTAGTGTAGTGCGTCCTCTGCACAGTGTGCACCTAAAGCTACCTGAAGAAAATTAGTGGTGTTCTTCTGATCCTATTAGTACAGTAGCACAGGCAGCTGCAGTATATACAAGTTAGTGTAGTGCATCCTCTGCACAGTGTGCACCTAAAGCTACCTGGAGACAATTGCTGTTGTTCTGCTACTATTAATACCACAGGCAGGCAGCTACAGTATTTAAAGTTAGTGTACTGTGTCCTCTGCACAGTGTGCACCTAAAGCTACCTGAATAAAATTGGTGGTGTTCTTCTGATCCTATTAATACCACGGGCAGGCAGCTACAGTATTTATAGTTAGTGTAGTGCGTCCTCTGCACAATGTGCACCTAAAGCTACCTGGAGACAATTGCTGTTGTTCTGCTCCTATTAATACCACAGGGAGGCAGCTACAGTATTTACAGTTAGTGTACTGTGTCCTCTGCACAGTGTGCACCTAAAGCTACCTGAAGAAAATTAGTGGTGTTCTTCTGATCCTATTAGTACAGTACCGCAGGCAGCTGCAGTATTTACAAGTTAGTGTAGTGCGTCCTCTGCACAGTGTGCACCTAAAGCTACCTGAAGAATATTAGTGGTGTTCTTCTGATCCTATTAGTACAGTACCGCAGGCAGCTGCAGTATTTACAAGTTAGTGTAGTGCGTCCTCTGCACAGTGTGCACATAAAGCTACCTAGAGACAATTGCTGTTGTTGTGCTCCTAATAATACCACAGGCAGGCAGCTACAGTATTTACAGTTAGTGTACTGCATCCTCTGCACAGTGTGCACCTAAAGCTACCTGAAGATAATTGCTGTTGTTCTGCTCCTATTAATACCACAGGCAGGCAGCTACAGTATTTACAGTTAGTGTACTGTGTCCTCTGCACAGTGTGAACTTAAATCTACCTGAAGAAAGTTGGTGGTGTTCTTCTGATCCTATTAATACCAGAGGCAGGCAGTTACAGTATTTACAGTTAGTGTATTGCATCCTCTGCACAGTGTGCACCTAAAGCTACCTGAAGACAATTGCAGGTGTTCTCATACTAATAATACTACAGGCAGGCAGTTGATTCTGTTAGCTGCAGTATCAGTATATATATACATCCCAGCTTTGTGCAGCTACATCTCACTGCAGGCCATTAGTATGTCTGGAAGGCCAACAAGGAGAGGCAGACAGTCACAAGCCAATAAAAGAGGGCAAGTAGGCTCTGTGTCTAGAGGCAACAGTGCTGGTCGTGGAGACGGTGCATCCTCATCAGCATGTGGCCGTGGGACACGCTTGTCCTTTTTTTCGGCAGCTGGCCGTGTTGAGCCGCAACATGCGGAAGACTTGGTAGAGTGGATGACCAAGCCGTCCTAATTCTCCTCATCCTCTCTCACCCAGGCTCAGGGTACTTTGTCTGGCAAAGCAGCTGCCAACGTGGCCTCTTCCCTTGGCTCAATGGCATCAGTCACTCCTTCCCTAGCCCCACCATGTCCTCCTGAGGAGTCCCCCGAACTGTTTGACCACAGTGTTGGGTACATGCTCCAGGAGGATGCCCAGCGTTTTGAAGGCTCCGATGATGGTACCCAGCTAGAGGAAGGCAGTAACGTGAGCCCAGAGAGTGGGGGTGCCCAAGAAGGACAGCAATCTGGCAGTCATGTTCCCCGAGCTGCAGCATACTGCCAGCTTTGCTCCAGTGATGAGGAGGGAGGAGATGATGAGGTCACTGACTCCACGTGGGTGCCAGATAGGAGAGAGAAGGAAGAGGAAGAGGAGGAGGGCACATCACCAACGAGGCAGGATGCCCTCCAGGGGCCAGCTTAAGGGCATCACACCAACTGCATCACACCGCAGAGCTCCGCATGGCGCTGCTGTCTCTGCGTGTTATTCCAAAACTTCTTTGGCGTGGGCCTTTTTTGAGACGAGTGCATCAGATCCCACCGCTGCTATTTGCAACATATGTCTCAAGCGTATCTCTTGTGGCCAAAACATCTCCCGCTTGGGCACCACATGCTTGACCAGACATATGTTGACCTGCCATGCAGTTCGTTGGCAAGCGTACCTAAAAGACCCACACTAAAGAACAAAGAGGACCTCTCCTTGCTCCTCATCAGCTGGGATCTCCAACCCCACTATACCTTCAGTCCTCTCTGAGACCTGCAGTGAGAGGAATGAAGGTGTAGAATTAGGTGTGTCACAGCCAAGTACTTGGGGGCAATCTGCTATCAGTACACCGACATCAGATTGTACCAGGCAAATTTCCCTGCCCCAGTTGCTGCACTGCTGAAAGAAGTTCGCTCCCAGCCATCCATATGCCCAGCGGTTGAATGCTAGCTTGGCTAAATTGCTAGCACTTCAACTGCTGCCTTTTCAGTTGGTAGACTCTGCCCCTTTTGTGAGTTTGTGGAATGTGCGGTTCCTCAGTGGCTGGTTCTTAAACGTCACTTTTTTTCACGGAAGGCTCTCTACCGGCATGTTCCTCGCTGGACAGGGCGGCAGTGGCGGCCCGTCCATAGGGGGCGCCTGGGCGCCGCCCCCCCCCCCTCCAGGCAGCAAAAAAAAAAAAAACAAAAACAAAAAAAGTCAAAAAAAAAAATTTTTTAAATACTGGCCCTTTAAAAAAAAAAAAAAAAAAGGAAAAAAAAGGTCCTTAAGTGCACTGTGTTTGGACGCCGGATACAGTGCGACGCCGGACACAGTGCACTTATAGGAAGCGCCACGTCTATGCAATCACGAGATTGCAGACGTGGCGCTGCATTTGCGGGCGTTTAGCCCGCCTTGGGGCGTTTTCTGAAGCGCCGAGTAGCTTCCGCTCAGCCATAGCAATAGATACTACAGGCGCCGGGCGGAAGCTACTTGGCACTTCAGATTTGATTGACATCTGCCCTGAGGCAGATGTCACTTCCTGGTTCTCTCTCTCATTGCGCCTGAGAGAGGAAGCAGCAAGAATGCTGCTGCCAGTGTGAGGAGGAGGACACCGCAGGAGACTGAAGGTAAGTACCGCTGTGTGGAGAATCGGGGGGGGGGCTCTGGTGGGGGGCTCTGATGGGGACAACTGCTGTGGGGGGTTCTGATGGGGACAACTGCTGTGGGGGGCTCTGATGGGGACAACTGCTGTGGGGGGCTCTGATGGGGACAACTGCTGTGGGGGGTTCTGATGGGGACAACTGCTGTGGGGGGCTCTGATGGGGACAACTGCTGTGGGGGGCTCTGATGGGGACAACTGCTGTGGGGGGGCTCTGATGGGGACACCCTGCTGTGGGGGGCTCTGATGGGGACACCTGCTGTGGGGGGACTCTGATGGGGGACACCTGCTGTGGGGGGCTCTGATGGGGACAACTGCTGTGGGGGGACTCTGATGGGGACAACTGCTGTGGGGGGCTCTGATGGGGACAACTGCTGTGGGGGGCTCTGATGGGGACACCCTGCTGTGGGGGGACTCTGATGGGGGACACCTGCTGTTGGGGGACTCTGATGGGGACACCTGCTGTGGGGGACTCTGATGGGGACACCTTCTGAGGGGGGGCTCTGATGGGGGACACCTGCTGTGGAGGGACTCTGATGGGGGAAACCTGCTGTGGGGGACTCTGATGGGGGACACCTGCTGTGGGGGACTCTGATGGGGGACACCTGCTGTGGGGGACTCTGATGGGGGACACCTGCTGTGGGGGGACTCTGATGGGGGACACCTGCTGTGGGGGGACTCTGATGGGGGACACCTGCTGTGGGGGACACCTGCTGTGGGGGACTCTGATGGGGACACCTGCTGTGGGGGGGCTCTGATGGGGGACACCTGCTGTGGGGGGGCTCTGATGGGGGACACCTGCTGTGGGGGACTCTGATGGGGGACACCTGCTGTGGGGGGGACTCTGATGGGGGACACCTGCTGTGGGGGGGACTCTGATGGGGGACACCTGCTGTGGGGGGGACTCTGATGGGGGACACCTGCTGTGGGGGGGACTCTGATGGGGGACACCTGCTGTGGGGGGGACTCTGATGGGGGACACCTGCTGTGGGGGGGACTCTGATGGGGGACACCTGCTGTGGGGGGACTCTGATGGGGGACACCTGCTGTGGGGGGGACACTGATGGGGGACACCTGCTGTGGGGGGGACTCTGATGGGGGACACCTGCTGTGGGGGGGACTCTGATGGGGGACACCTGCTGTGGGGGGGACTCTGATGGGGGACACCTGCTGTGGGGCGGACACTGATGGGGGACACCTGCTGTGGGGGGGACACTGATGGGGGACACCTGCTGTGGGGGGGACTCTGATGGGGGGACACCTGCTGTGGGGGGGACTCTGATGGGGACAACTGCTGTGGGGGGCTCTGATGGGGACAACTGCTGTGGGGGGCTCTGATGGGGACACCCTGCTGTGGGGGGACTCTGATGGGGGACACCTGCTGTTGGGGGACTCTGATGGGGACACCTGCTGTTGGGGGACTCTGATGGGGACACCTGCTGTGGGGGACTCTGATGGGGACACCTTCTGTGGGGGGGCTCTGATGGGGGACACCTGCTGTGGAGGGACTCTGATGGGGGACACCTGCTGTGGAGGACTCTGATGGGGGACACCTGCTGTGGGGGACTCTGATGGGGGACACCTGCTGTGGGGGACTCTGATGGGGACACCTGCTGTGGGGGGACTCTGATGGGGGACACCTGCTGTGGGGGACTCTGATGGGGGACACCTGCTGTGGGGGACACCTGCTGTGGGGGACTCTGATGGGGACACCTGCTGTGGGGGGGCTCTGATGGGGGACACCTGCTGTGGGGGACTCTGATGGGGGACACCTGCTGTGGGGGGACTCTGATGGGGGTCACCTGCTGTGGGGGGACTCTGATGGGGGACACCTGCTGTGGGGGGGACTCTAATGGGGGACACCTGCTGTGGGGGGGACTCTGATGGGGGACACCTGCTGTGGGGGGGACTCTGATGGGGGACACCTGCTGTGGGGGGGACTCTGATGGGGGACACCTGCTGTGGGGGGGACACTGATGGGGGACACCTGCTGTGGGGGGGACTCTGATGGGGGACACCTGCTGTGGGGGGACTCTGATGGGGGACACCTGCTGTGGGGGGGACTCTGATGGGGGACACCTGCTGTGGGGGGGACTCTGATGGGGGACACCTGCTGTGGGGCGGACACTGATGGGGGACACCTGCTGTGGGGGGGACACTGATGGGGGACACCTGCTGTGGGGGGGACTCTGATGGGGGACACCTGCTGTGGGGGGGACTCTGATGGGGGACACCTGCTGTGGGGGGGACTCTGATGGGGGACACCTGCTGTGGGGGGGACTCTGATGGGGGACACCTGCTGTGGGGGGGACTCTGATGGGGGACACCTGCTATGGGGGGGACTCTGATGGGGGACACCTGCTGTGGGGGGGACTCTGATGGGGGACACCTGCTGTGGGGGGGACTCTGATGGGGGACACCTGCTGTGGGGGGACTCTGATGGGGGACACCTGCTGTGGGGGGGACTCTGACGGGGGACACCTGCTGTGGGGGGACTCTGACGGGGGACACCTGCTGTGGGGGGACTCTGATGGGGGACACCTGCTGTGGGGGGGGACTCTGATGGGGGACACCTGCTGTGGGGGGCTTTGATGGGGGACACCTGCTGTGGGGGGCTCTGATGGGGGACACCTGCTGTGGGGGGACTCTGATGGGGGACACCTGCTGTGGGGGGACTCTGATGGGGGACACCTGCTGTGGGGGGGACTCTGATGGGGGACACCTGCTGTGGGGGGCTTTGATGGGGGACACCTGCTGTGGGGGGCTCTGATGGGGGGACTCTGATGGGGGACACCTGCTGTGGGGGGCTTTGATAGGGGACACCTGCTGTGGGGGGCTTTGATAGGGGACACCTGCTGTGGGGGGCTCTGGTGGGGGGCTCTGATGGAGACACCTGCTGTGGGGGGGCTCTGATGGAGACACCTGCTGTGGGGGGGCTCTGATGGGGACACCTGCTGTGGGGGGGCTCTGATGGGGACACCTGCTGTGGGGGGACTCTGATGGGGACACCTGCTGTGGGGGGACTCTGATGGGGACACCTGCTGTGGGGGGATTCTGATGGAGGCACCCTGCTGTGGGGGACACCTGCTGTGGGGGGCTCTGATGGGGACACATGCTGTGGGGGGACACTGATGGCAACTCTGATGTAAGAGGACAGAGGCTGCATTTTGGGAGGGGGGCAGAGGCTGCATTTGGGGGGGGGGCAGAGGCTGCATTTGATGTGACACAGGCTGCATGTAAGAAGGGACTGCTGGGGACACCTGATGGCATCTGGTGACAGGCGACGTGGCTAGTGACACACTCGGGGCTCCCACTGATTCTGCATTATGGTGAGTTGAACGATTTCATTTTATATTACAATGTAATAATAGTAATAATGAGCTTCAATCATCCTGACACCATAACAACCATGGTGCCGGGATGATTGAAGCGCTAACACCAGGTGTTTGGAGTATCTTTATCTGCTGATTGTTAAACTTTGTAGAATACACATTTCTTTTGTTGTGAAGGATCTGGGGCTGCTGTCCCTCTCTCCCTCGCCCTCTCCCTCCATCCCTCGTTCATCTCAGACGCTAACCACACCACCTTAGAGCCACGCCCACTATTTCGCTGAAACCACGCCCATTTCCATCAAGTGGGAGGGGTCAAAAAGGAAGGGCGGGGTCTGGCGCCCCCCCATCCTAAAACTTCACCAGCCGCCACTGCAGGGCGGTCAGTGGTAAAGTGCATATTACCGCTGACTCATGGTCCAGCAGGCATGGACAGGGACGTTACCTATCTTTCACGTGCACTGGGTGACTCTTCTGGCAGCTGGGAAGGATGCAGGACAAGGTGCAGTAGTGTTGGAGGTTGTTCTGCCACCACGCCTCCAAAATACTACTAGTGGTGATTCTGCCACACCTCTCTCCTCCACCCCCTCCTCTTCTTCTTCCTCCATGGCTTCTTCCTGTGCTGGTTTGACTTTGGAACCAGCAGTGCTCCATAGGCGTTCAAGGGGCTACGCAAGCACGCAGGCCAAAAGATGCCATGCAGTGCTTGAGTTGGTGTGCTTGGGGGACAGGAGCCACACTGGGGCAGAGATTCTGTCAGCTCTGCAGGGGCAGGTTCAGAGGTGGTTGATGCCATGCCAGCTTAAGGCAGGTATGGTGGTTTGCGACAATGGCACCAACCTCCTCTCTGCCCTCAGACAGGGACAACTGACCCATGTGCCCTGTTTGGCTCACGTCCTTAACTTGGTGGTGCAGCGGTTTTTGGGCAGGTACCCGGGCTTACAGGATGTCCTGAGGCAGGCCAGGAAAGTCTGTGTGTATTTCCTCAGGTCATATAATGCCAGTGCTCGGCTGGCTGACCTCCAAAAGGAATTTAACCTGCCCAAGAACCGCCTAATCTGTGACATGCCCACCAGGTGGAACTCAACGTTGGCCATGCTGCAGCGGCTGCACACGCATCAGAGGGCCATCAATGAGTACCTGTGCAACTATGGCACCAGGACAGGGTCAGGGGAGCTTGTTTTTTTTCCCCCACGCCAGTGGGCTATGATCAGGGATGCATGCACTGTCCTGTCACCATTTGAGGAAGCCACGAGGATGGTGAGCAGTGACAGAGCATGCATCAGTGACAATGTCCCCCTTGTCCACCTGTTGGAGCACACGCTGCGTGGAATAATGGACAGGGCACTTGAGGCAGAACAGAGGCAGGAAGAGGAGGACTTCCTTAGCTCTCAAGGCCCCCTTTATCCAGACAGTGTTCCTGCATGCCCGCCGATCACACAGGAAGAGGACGAGGCGGAGGAGACAATTTTTTAGTCCGCAGCCCCAAGGTATAATCAGTTCCAGCAACCATCGCCAGCGTCTGTTTTACATGGTGCAGGAATACCTAGGGGCAAGATCTGACTTGGACACCATTCCCACCAAAAATCCTCTGGGTTACTGGGTCTTGAGGATGGATCACTGGCCAGAGCTTGCACAGTATGTAATTGAGCTACTGGCCTGTCCGGCATCCAGCGTTCTTTCGGAACGCACATTCAGTGCTGCTGGAGGTTTTGTAACCGTTCACAGGGTGCGCCTGTCCCCCGACTCGGTCGATCGACTGACCTTCATAAAAATGAATCAGTCTTGGATCACCACCAGCTACCAAGCACCTGATGCTGATGTAACCAAATCATTTTTTTTTAAATGTCAGATCCCTTCAAGACTGCCTATGTTGATGCTGAGTGACTATCCTGTTATGCTGAGTGATTATCCTCTTCCTCCTCAATGATCATGCTGATAGCTTGTAAGAATATTTTTGGTTCTGGGTGCCGCCACCAGTGGCTAAGGCCCAATTTTTCAGCCCCTGTTTAACAGGGGCGTGTAATTACAATTTTTGATGAAATACTTTGCAGCAGGGCTTGTTCCTGCACTCCAACTAGAGTATCTGTGAGGGGTTGCAGTGTTGTGGCACCAGCACCAGTGTCTAAAGCACAATTTTTCATCCCCTGTTTAACAGGGGCGTGTAATTACAATTTTTGATGCAACACTTTGCAGGAGGGCTCGTTCCTGCGCTCCAACTAGAGTATCTGTGAGGGGTTGCAGTGTTGTGGCACCAGCACCAGTGCCTAAGGCCCAATTTTTCAGCCCCTGTTTAACAGGGGCGTGTAATTACAATTTTTGATGCAATATTTTACAGGAGGGCTCATTCCTGCGCTCCAACTAGAGTATCTGTGAGGGGTTGCAGTGTTGTGGCACCAGTGCCTAAGGCCCAAATTTTCTGCCCCTGTTCAACAGGTGCATGTAATTACAATCCTTGATCTAATATTTCACAGCAGGGCACGTTCCAGCTCCCACCCTTTGTAACTGTGAGGACTTAGTGTTGTGGCACCAGCACCACCACCACCACTAAAGGCCCAATTTTTCTGCCCCTGTTCAACAGGGCATGTAATTACAATTCTTCATCTAATATTTCACAGCAGAGCCCGTTCCTGTGCCCACCAAGAGTAACTGTGAGGGCTTACAGCAGGGCTTGACAAATTTGCTTGGAATCTAGGAGCCAGCTAAAAAAGTTAGGAGCCAGGTTTTTTTTAAACGACCGACAAAGCTTTATTTTCAATATGAAAAATAACTAATCTTAAATTTACACAAAAAAGACCGCCCCGCTAGAGGCCGGAATAGCGTCACTAAAACGACGGTAAAGCAGCGCTAAAAATAGCGCCGCTTTACCGCCGATGCCCCCTGCGGCTCGGCGTGAAAGGGCTCTAAGGGTCCGATCAGGTCCGCCTGAAAAACAGACAGGCGAACCTGATCAGACAGCCCGTGTGAAAGGGGCCAAGCAGGGAGATAACAAATTATTTATTTTTTTCCTAATTAAAATTAATTTAACAGTTTTTATATAAATTTAAATAAATAAAAATAAAATCTATTACGAAAAAAAAAAAAGGCTATCCCCACATTCACTTCCTTCTCTTCTCCACTTTGGGAAGGAGATGGGCAGTGAAAACAGGCAGGTATTTCGCATTAGCATTGCATTAGCATTGCTGGTTGCAATACCAACGGCCACCACAAGATGGCGCCAGATTTGAGAAGGACTCCAGAACTACCGAAGAAGGCCGCAAAGCCGGGGCCTCAATTACCGGCCGGCGCGGACCGACGCGATCGCACGGGGGGGGGGTCGGAGTCTGCACAGAGAAAGGATACCCCCAGCTGTGCCGCCCCAGGCGCCAGGTCGCTAATTCTAGTCGCAAATGCGACCTGGCGCCCGGGTTTTGTCGAGCCCTGGCTTACAGTGTTGTGGCAACACCAACACCACCACCACCAAAGGCCCAATTTTTCTGACCCTGTTCAACAGGGGCATGTAATTACAATTCTTCATCTAATATTTCACAGCAGAGCCCATTCCTGCGCCCACCAAGAGTAACTGTGAGGGCTTACAGTGTTGTGGCAACACCAACACCTAAGGCCGCAATTTCTGCAGAGTATATAGGGCAGGCCCCTACTTTCAAACATCCAACTTACAAACGACTCCTACTTGCAAACAGAAGGAGACAACAGGAAGTGAGATGAAATCTACCCCTAGGAAGGGAAATTCTCTCCTGTAAGAGTTAATATGGGAAAAACGTGTCTCCTCTCCACTGATGCTTTATCACCAATCCTTGTTTCACTAAAAACCCCAAATTGTCAAAAAACATTTGTCATTGGGACAGAAAGTGAGGTAAAATCCTCTGAAGAGGTACACAGACAGCAAAATAAATGTCACAGCTGTGATAACCCTTCCCTTTGTTTTCCAAAAAGTTTAAAAATAGATTTTTTGGCTGGAGCTACACTTTAAAAATGTACTAGTTCAAAATTACAAACAGATTCTACTTAACAACAAACCTACAGTCCATGTCTTGTTTGCACCGCCTGTATACTGCTGTTCAGAGGGCCTGGGGCCCCACGCCTTTCCTTTTTTTAATTTGGGTGTGGGGTTCCCCTTAATATCCATACAAGACCCAAAAGGCCTGGTAATGGACTGGGGGGGGGGGTACCCATGCCGTTTGTCTCACTGATTTTCATCCATATAACCAGGACCGGACATTACATTAAAGCCGTAAGCAGTTTTAAATGACTTTTATACTTTTAAAAATGTCATTTTGTGCAGGGACTGTTGTAAGCACGGGAAACACGCGCCACTTTACAGGCATACTATAGACACCCCCCAGGTACAATTCGGCTCATACCTACTTGTAACCAACAAGAAATCTAATTGTAATTACAATTGGTTTATTGCTCCCATCAACAGCACTCTAGTTCCCTAGAGCAGTGTAAGGGGGGGATGTTGGGTTGCTGGCATGTAAGAGTGGAGGTCCAACTGTATTAGGGTAATAAATACGGAAACTTTAATTGTGATTTAACAGGGTGTAAACCTTTTGTCAGAAATAACCAAAACTCCATGCTTAAGCAACCTTCAGAAAAATAATGCAGTCTGGGAATAATCTGGGTTTGTGCAAATGGATTTCCTCATCTCTTAGGCCTAGTTTACACTGACATTGAATGCAGGAGTTTGAGGGGCATGTGCAGTTCACATTATGAAAACATGACACGTGTTAGTGATGCTTCACTTCAAAATTTAAGTCTCATGTCGAGTTTGTAACTAGTTGAAGCACTTCAACTCCTTCTATTCGAGTCTATGGTAAGGCCCCATAACCATGCCGACATGCGGTTGCAACGCGGTTGGGGCTCGGTTGTACATTACAGATAGTGCTAGGCATTTGTTGTGTGGGATTTAACGCTCCAAAAATGCATGTCAAGCGCAAATAGGGAGTTTGGGGGAGCATTTTTTAATGCTCATTAAACGCCTATAAACCGCACCTATTAACGCGCATTACCGCTATAGGCGTGTTTGATAAGCGTCAGTATTGAGTAAGTGTGAACAAGCCCTATAGTTACTACATGCAACAAGTCCTAACTTGCAGTATCACATTTTGCAGGAAGGTATTTTAATGTGTCTCATGGAACAGTTTAAAAAATGTATAAGTAAAATAAAAACAAAGACAAAAGTAAACACAGTGACAAATAATTCATCCGAAAATGAATAATGTATTTACAGGATTCACTTGAGTGTGTACTTAGGGTAGTTCAATGAAATGCAAAGGAAATCTATATAAGTGAAAAAAGTAACTTATTATTTTCAGTTGATAAATGCCAAGACCTACGTAGCAATTGGTATCTAGGTAACATCGTCGCAATACTACATAAAAGAATGTAACACATACTCCAGGGGTGTTGTACTAGAAGTGTGATTTAACAGTGAATTTAGAATTAAACTCTACAGTATATTGCCAGTGGATGCCTGTGCACAATAGCAAAATTCAGAAAATATATGGCAAAAGATAGAGCAAGAATATTATGCAAGGGGTTCTATGAAAAAAATTACCTCACCATTTTTAAATACTTTTTTGGACATATGTCTCTTCTGGGTCACAGCAATGTACTTACATTTGCTCTCCTTTGACCAGAGTCAGATTATAGTGGGCTATTGCCTGCTATCAACTGATATCATAGAGCTGCTCTAGGCTCTAAAAGGATCTTGATCACATTGTCGGGATCCACCCAGGTGCCTGATTGACAGCTGGCTTCAGCTCTCAGCATGTGCTGAGAGCTGAAACTAGCTGCACCTGCCCCCTCCCCAGCCTGGCGCTCCTGTAAGTGATGGAGGGACAGAGTAGAGAGAAGTGACTAACAATCATTGTTCTCTATTCCAAGCTGACCATAAACAAAGCAATCAGCAGTCATATGATCACTCAGTTCTCGAGCTTAGAGCCGATGTGTGACACATGGAGGTGAGTATGTATGTTTGCTTTTTTTTTTTTACTCCAAACTTCTCCTTTAAAAATGCTAGTACAAACATATATATTAGCATTATTTTTGAAGGGCATTGAACACTTCTAATAAGTTTTGTCGGGAAATTGTATAATTAGCGCCGTGTTCCAGATTTTAACAGCACAAAGTCAGAACATTTTATATTTACTAAAGGAAAGTTTCCCATAACTTTAAGGCTGGGTTCACACCATCGCCGCATCCGTCTCACAGCAGGGGTCTGGTGCGTCCTGGTTCACCATTTCAGGACCGATTTCAGCCCAAATTTTGGGCTGTGGTCAGACCTGAAACGGACCAAAAGACGCACAGAATTTTTGTGCAAAACGCACTGGACCTGCTGCTGAAATATGTGAACCGGCTCCATAGAGAGCCAGTCAAAATCTCCTGTTATTGCGAATTGGATGCAGGGAACCAATTCGCAATGGTGTGAACCCAGCCTAAGGGTTAATTTTATAAACCCATTTAGCCATATCCCCCCAACATTTTGAGAAGTGAAGAGGGGAGAAAATGTAGCACAAATTATGTAGGCAAAGGCCATATTCTTACCACTCCCCTAACGCCATGGTTCATTACAAATCACTTTGCAAAAAAATATTGGTTAATCAGATTTCACCACTTTTTTTTGTTATACAACCTGCACATAAAAACAAACGCATAAATTAAGAGCGTGGGTGGAAGGGTTTATTGCAGTAAAATACTTTAAAAAAGTGTACTTTTCAAATGAAATGAGAAAGTTGCACATTTCATTGAGACTACCATTGTACAAATCATGTATTATTTTGACAATACCTTCTTTGAGCATCTCCAGAGCAAAGTAAATTGTGTCTGATATTAGAAAGGATCACAACCCACAGGTAAAACCAGATCCAGGTAGTTCAGTGGGTTAGCCCTAAATACTGGTTACTTAAAGTGATTGTAAACGATCACCTTGTAAAACAACTATTTCTGTTTAAAAGTAAAGTAGCGGCGCGCCAATATTTCAAGATATTCATGGATAACAATAAAAAAATGGATATTTGTGATTTGCTGCAGCTGTCACTAATGTGCTCCCACAAGTGGCCATATAAAAATGGAAAAAGTGTGACAGCGCTGCAATAATAAAATATATAGTATGCCAGGAAAATTCCTACTGAGTGCAGTATACAAAAAAAAAAATAGAATAATGTAGTATAATGTGCAAAAAGATAAAATAATGCAGTATAAGGTGCAACAAGTCCAATATCGCAGTATAATGTGCAAAAAGATAATATATCCTCCTTTATGCGACCCCAAAGGGGTCAAAAACGCCTTTGCACTTAGTGCCAATAAACTCTTCAGGGAATCCTCTGTAATCTTTACTCTGCTCAAACAACATGATCGATGGCCAGCATAAATTCCATCCACTGTTCTGCTTTCACGTTTAAGACCAGTAGATGTAGAAATACAAAGAACAAGATAAAAAGTGCCTCCTATAGTGCAGTATCCGAGGGGTTAAATAATGAAACCTCTCCACCCCAGCTAGCAATAAACTCACATTTATTAAAACGATTAAATGCATGGGAAAAAAGAAATCTGAACAGTCTCACTCAATGTCGATCAGTCCACCGCCAGGCTCCACCTCTACTAGTTTTGCCACCTTCCACGTGGCTTCATCTAGAGGAGATCATTAATTCAACTATTTCTGTTTAAATTGAAATGAAATGCAAAATATTTTTGTATAGATCTCCGAGCTTCCCAGTGAAAGGCTGTGCTGCGGGGCAGTGTCAGGACAAGTTTAATCAATGGAGGAGAGTACATTGAGTTCCCAGCATAGCTAGAGAATGTCAGTTTAAGTGGACGGCCATGTCTTGGTAGGTTTGCAGTTGTGCCATACTCTGTCCTTTTTCGGATTGATGGGTTGAACAGTGCTCTGTGAGATGTTCAAAGCTTAGGATATTTTTTTTATGACCTAACCCTGCTTTAAACTTCTCCACAACTTTATCCCTGACCTGTCTGGTGTGTTCCTTGGCCTTCGTGATGCTGTTTGTTCACTAAGGTTCTCTAACAAACCTCTGAGGGTTTCACAGAACAGCTGTATTTATACTGAGATTAAATTAAACACAGGTGGACTTTATTTGCTAATTAGGTGAATTCTAAAGGCAATTGGTTCCACTAGATGTTAGTTAGGGGTATCAGAGTAAAGGGGGCTGAATACAAATGCACCCTACACTATGTGCCACTTTGTGTTGGTCTATCACATAAAATCCCAATTAAATACATTTACGTTTCTGGTTGTACCATGACAAAATGTGGAACATTTAAAAGGGTTTTGAATACTTTTTCAAGGCACTGTAGATACTCTATTGATTTTGTGACCCATTTGATTTTCACAGCAAGTGCCTGGTCCTACACCCCACTGCCTTTGGTTTAAATTGGCAAAAAAGTTTGAATAAATTAGTGTTTTATTAAAGCAGAACTCCTACATGTACATGCCTTTTTCCTGCAGTTTTCTAGCTGGTCCAGTGATGTCACAGCAGCATCCTCTTCTTCCTCTGGCAGCAGAGGGACATTCTTCCAGGACTGAGCGGCGCTCACAAAATGATGCTTATTGAACACTCTCAGAAGTGAGAACCTGCGGAGTATTGGGTGTCCAGGTTGGACCACTGAGCTGAGCTTGTACAATGTGCACTGGAGGTTCTGGCTTGCCCTGCTCTCTGAGAGTGGCTTCAGCACAACAGGACATTTTTGTTACAGAGAGATGAATCTACCTGACCCTGACAATGTGGACTGGCTCACATTCATAAAAAAGAACCAGTACTGGATTAGTAATAACTATAAAATTCCATGCTGAGGCTACAGACTAAACTTGTAATTCTCAGTAATACAAATGTGATAATTCCCATGCAAGCTCTAATCATCACAATTTTTCCGCAGCCGGACCTGGAGCTGCCAAATTTTCAATATTTTCTGCTTTGCACCTCAGAGTTTGCAGTTTATATGGGTGCTCTGGCACTGGAAAAAAAAATGTCACTCCAGTAATCTTAATTTGTTTTTGCAGACTAGCCCGTTTTTGGTTGGTCTATTAATTTCATGATGGGTCATTGGCATTTATAGCAGCAAGGGGGGTGGGATGGTAAGAGTATTTTCCTGCTGTTAATGGGGGTGAGGCTTGTTTGCTCTGATACAATTTTTTTTTTTTGGCTTTCACCCTCAGATAATCTTTATTGCTACTACAATTGTATCAACCACCACATCATCATAACCACATGATTGAAATACATAATAAACAGTATTATTAGAAAAAAATAACAGAAGCTGTGGCATATGATGCAACTTGCCTACTCACCCCTACATATGCTATAGGTGCTTTGGCCAGCCTAGCACTATTACTGTCATTGATAACTCCAGTATTTGGTCTTCAATGCTATCCTCATCACATTTTAAATGTTGACCAACATGAAAGCATCCATCAGATTTACGTAGATGAAGATAGATTAACTTGTATAATAAAAAGACACATGCTTGGAGAGTTGGGAAACAATAGGATCCAATGGTACAGAGACTAACTCAGAATCAAAGTGTCACAGTCAGGCTCTGGGATCATTAGCTATAGCAGTAGAGAGGCTCCCACCACCTAGCTGGATAAGTAAACAAGCAGTTCACCCCTGGTGGATGTCATGGGCTCACCCAAGGTGTGGGGTCTAAGCACTAACTGGTATTCACCAGAGCTCGTGATGGTGGAGGATCACCCCACCAGGAGGTACCCAATTTAGTCACTTTATATGCTACTATGATGGCTGCATCGGATTGGCTCCTGGGCAGTAGACAGTGAGTTCCCCCATAGGGACAGTGCCTGGAACATTGTGTTGTTTTTGTCGGCCACCAGGAGGTGAGCAAGCTGAGGTCCAGTATCAGATATAGCAAGTAGGGATTAAGCAGAGGCGTAGTCAGTAAACAAGTCAAAGGTTGGTAACAAGTGGTTGCAGGTTGGGATCAAGTGAAAGCATAGTCAATAAACAAGCCAAAGGTCAGTAAAGAGTGAGAAGAGCAAGATATTAGCTGGAGAAAGCACACTAATCTGGAAATAGCAAGTGCATGGCTTAAACAGGAAGGTCATTGGAGGAACAAAAGAGTTCAAGGTTCTCCAGTGACAAGAGACAAGGCAAGATTGTTCTAAGAGATCAGACAGGGAGCTGTCCAGCATCTCAAGTGGCTCAGCAAGAAGAACTACTGCTGGATGCAGCAGAGGTCATTGGTTCAGAGCCTTGTCCTGACACAATCAGAATGACCATCCAGCTTGCTTAAATAAACCACCTATCAAGTTGGCAATGCAATCTGCATTGGAGGAAGGGGTCCACCTTTGCCTTAATTATAACAAATTTAAGAACAGAAATCCTTTCCTGTTGTTGCAAATACACTTCTGCTAGTATTATATTCCCCACTGCCCCTAGCCTATAACAATTTATTGCGGGTAGAATTGAATTGCCACTTTTTCCACTACACTTATGATCCTACCATTTGTTTTTTTCCCAATCTGTTGTTCACAATGATGTATGTAGATAAGTATATATGTATGTCTGTAGGTATTAGAAAATATACTTTTATTATTCACCAACAGCATCTATGGAAATGATAACATGTCTGATTGACAGGTACATTTAAGATCTTTGTTGCTGTCATGCATTGTCATTGTCGTTGCTGTTACACCAGATGCAGTGGCAATGCATTAGGCAGCATTTCCAGTGCAGGCCTACCCACACGATCAAGGCAAAATGCCTTGTCTCCTATGTTACTGGTTCACACCACTGCAATGTGATGGTGTGCGGGCATGGCGTGCTGAAAAAAAATAGTACATACAGTACTTTTTTCAGTACAGCGCAGTGCGAGGCAATCCACTGCCTTACACCGAGCGGCCGGCAATTGAACTGTGTCTGTGTAACATCTCAATAATGTTCATAAAAAAAATGAAACAGTGTGTGTGCTGAGCTCAGTCAGATCGCATTGCAGCAGCTGCCTTGAACCAGCCCTTACTGTTTACCTTTTTTATGGGAATTAGTAGGGGTATATGGGGCCCACCTTATTTTTAAAGGGAGCTTTCAGATTTTAATAAGTCAACAGACACCCAAAATCACTGAACCAAGCTTTTGGGGAAGGGACCTTTGTCCTCATTAACATGGGAACAAGGAACTCCACCTACTCATCAGAATGCATGTGCTTCCACTGTGGAGACACTCATCAGTCACTGATAGAAACTACAGATACCAGGGTGTCAGGATGTGGCCTGTAGCTTACGCATGTATTTGCAAATGTGTGCAGATTAAACCCCTGTTTTTAACGCATACTGTTAGACAGGTTGATTCGGTTGTCCGCGGGCTGGTTGGTAAGTAATCTTGGAATTTTTTCTTGGATTTATCCTTGGCCTTGTCTACATCTATTTTCCCTCCAATGCTGCTTTCTCTTATGGCCACTCATAGGTGGGGGTAGTGGACCCCTTTTTTTGCAACAGATGGATGAAGCCTGCCTTTTAGTTACACAAAGCCACAGGTGTTCATTGTGCACCATTACAGCCTTCTATCCGCCAGCTTCCTAACAACCAATAACCCTCCCCCGGCCCCTCTGTCAGCGTTGGGGGTCACATTAGCTGAGTGATGGACGAAAACTGAGGGAGAAGAGAAACATTGTAATACTAGTCAGTACCAGTGTGCAAACATGTATTGGATTTGGAAGAATAAATCACATCTAGGGATGAGCTACGTATTCGAATCGAATGCATGTTCAACTCGAAAATTGCCTGTTCGGTCATTCGCCAAATTATGAACAATATGGGGCGATCGCGCCAAATTCGAGTGGCACATAACGGCCCATAATTCACTGCGGCATCGCAGGGCATTGCTGGCTGATGATTGGCCAAGCATGCACTATGACCCGCATGCTTGGCCAATCACAACGCCGTCTGTACAGAGAGCCGTAATTGGCCAAAGCCAGGGTGGCTTTGGCCAATTATTGCTCAGGGGGTTTAGTACATGCCCCACACTATATAAAGGCCGCCTGCACGACGGCCCTGTGTAGTGTGTTCCGGCGTTGAGAGAGAGATAGATAGACAGAGAGACAGTGTCATTTGATTTAGGTTAGATAGAGTAGGCAGGTGAGACAGCTGCACTTACAGTGTATCATGTATATATATACATACTAGGTGTTGTATGTATATATATATATATATATATATATATATATATACACTGTATTCAGTTAGCTAGATCCATTCCTGTTATTCTCTTCCTACTACTCACAGGCAGGCAGGTGTTTTTACAGTATTTACAGCTACCTGAAGAAAATTGCTGGTGTTCTTCTGATCCTATTAGTCCTATTAGCTACAGTATTTACAGCTGGTGTAGTGCATTCTCTGCACAGTGTGCACCTAAAACTACCTGAAGAAAATTAGTGTTCTTCTGATCCTATTAGTACAGTACTGCAGGCAGCTGCAGTATTTTTACGAGTTATTGTAGTGTGTCCTCTGCACAGTGTGCACCTAAAGCTACCTGAAGAAAATTAGTGCTGTTTTTCTGATCCTATTAGTACAGTACAGTACCACAGGCAGCTGTAGTATTTACAAGTTAGTGTAGTGCGTCCTCTGCACAGGGTGCACCTAAAGCTACCTGAAGAAAATTAGTGGTGTTCTTCTGATCCTATTAGTACAGTACCACAGGCAGCTGCAGTATTTACAACTTAGTGTAGTGCATCCTCTGCACAGTGTGCACCTAAAGCTACTTGAAGAAAATTAGTGGTGTTCTTCTGATCCTATTAGTACAGTACCACAGGCAGCTGTAGTATTTACAAGTTAGTGTAGTGCGTCCTCTGCACGGTGTGCACCTAAAGCTACCTGAAGAAAATTAGTGGTGTTTTTCTGATTCTATTAGTACAGTACCACAGGCAGCTGTAGTATTTACAAGTTAGTGTAGTGCGTCCTCTGCACAGTGTGCACCTAAAGCTACCTGAAGAAAATTTGTGGTGTTCTTCTGATCTTATTAATACCACAGACAGGCAGCTACAGTATTTACAGTTAGTGTAGTGCGTCCTCTGCACATTGTGCACCTAAAGCTACCTGGAGACAATTGCTGTTGTTCTGCTCCTATTAATACCACAGGCAGGCAGCTACAGTATTTACAGTTAGTGCACTGTGTCCTCTGCACAGTGTGCACCTAAAGCTACCTGAAGAAAATTAGTGGTGTTCTTCTGATCCTATTCATACCACAGGCAGGCAGCTACAGTATTTACAGTTAGTGTAGTGCATCCTCTGCACCGTGTGCACCTAAAGCTACCTGGAGACAATTGCTGTTGTTCTGCTCCTATTAATACCACAGGCAGGCAGCTACAGTATTTACAGTTAGTGTACTGTGCCCTCTGCACATTGTGCACCTAAAGCTACCTGAAGAAAATTAGTGGTGTTCTTCTGATCCTATTAATACCACAGGCAGGCAGCTACAGTATTTACAGTTAGTGTAGAGCGTCCTCTGCACAGTGTGCACCTAAAGCTACCTGGAGAAAATTGCTGTTGTTCTGCTCCTATTAATATCACAGGCAGGCAGCTACAGTATTTATAGTTAGTCCACTGTGTCCTCTGCACAGTGTGCACCTAAAGCTACCTGAAGAAAATTAGTGGTGTTCTTCTGATCCTATTAATACCACAGGCAGGCAGCTACAGCATTTACAGTTAGTGTAGTGCGTCCTCTGCACAGTGTGCACCTAAAGCTACCTGGAGACAATTGCTGTTGTTCTGCTCCTATTAGTACCACAGGCAGGCAGCTACAGTATTTACAGTTAGTGTACTGTGTCCTCTGCACAGTGTGCACCTAAAGCTACCTGAAGAAAATTAGTGGTGTTCTTCTGATCCTATTAATACCACAGGCAGGCAGCTACAGCATTTACAGTTAGTGTAGTGCATCCTCTGCACAGTGTGCACCTAAAGCTACCTGGAGACAACTGATGTTGTTCTGCTCCTATTAATACCACAGGCAGGCAGCTACAGTATTTACAGTTAGTGCACTGTGTCCTCTGCACAGTGTGCACCTAAAGCTACCCAAAGAAACTTAGTGGTGTTCTTCTGATCCTATTACGGTAATACCACAGGCAGGCAGCTACAGTATTTACAGTTAGTGTAGTGCATCCTCTGCACAGTGTGCACCTAAAGCTACCTGGAGACAATTGCTGTTGTTCTGCTCCTATTAATACCACAGGCAGGCAGCTACAGTATTTACAGTTAGTGTACTGCGTCCTCTGTACAGTGTGCACCTAAAGCTACCTGAAGACAATTGCTGTTGTTCTGCTCCTATTAATACCACAGGCAGACAGTTACAGTATTTACAGTTAGTGTACTGCGTCCTCTGCACAGTGTGCACCTAAAGTTACCTGAAGACAATTGCTGGTGTTCTCATACTAATAATACTACAGGCAGGCAGTTTATTCTGCTAGCTGCAGTATCAGTATACATATACATCCCAGCTTTGTGCAGCTACATCTCACTGCAGGCCATTAGTATGTCTGGAAGGCCAACAAGGAGAGGCAGACAGTCACAAGCCAATAAAAGAGGGCAAGCAGGCTCTCTGTCTAGAGGCAACAGTGCTGGTCATGGAGACGGTGCATCCTCATCAGCATGTGGCCGTGGGACACGCTTGTCCTTTTTTTCGGCAGCTGGCCGTGTTGAGGATCTTGAGGATGGATCACTGGCCAGAGCTTGCACAGTATGCAATTGAGCTACTGGCCTGTCCTGCATCCAGCGTTCTTTTGGAACGCACATTCAGTGCTGCTGGAGGTTTTGTAACCGATCACAGGGTGCACCTGTTCGCCGACTCGGGCGATTGACTGACCTTCATATAAATGAATCAGTCTTGGATCACCACCAGCTACCAAGCACCTGATGCTGATGTAACCGAATATTTTTTTTGAAAAGTCAGATCCCTTAAAGACTGCCTATGCTGATGCTGAGTGACTATCCTGTTATGCTGAGTGACTATCCTCTTCCTCCTTAATGATCATGCTGATAGCTTGTAAGCATATTTTTGGTTCTGGGCACCGCCACCAGTGGCTAAGGCCCAATTTTTCAGCCCCTGTTTTACAGGGGCGTGTAATTACAATTTTTGATGCAATACTTTGCAGCAGGGCTCGTTCCTGCGCTCCAACTAGAGTATCTGTGAGGGGTTGCAGTGTTGTGGCACCAGCACCAGTGCCTCTTCCTCCTCAATGATCATGCTGATAGCTTGTAAGAATATTTTTGGTTCTGGGCGCCGCCACCAGTGGCTAAGACCCAATTTTTCAGCCCCTGTTTAACAGGGGCGTGTAATTACAATTTTTGATGCAATATTTTACAGGAGGGCTCATTCCTAGAGTATCTGTGAGGGGTTGCAGTGTTGTGGCACCAGTGCCTAAGGCCCAATTTTTCTGCCCCTGTTCAACAGGGGCATGTAATTACAATTCTTGATCTAATATTTCACAGCAGGGCCCGTTTCTGTGCCCACCAAGAGTAACTGTGAGGACTTACAGTGTTGTGGCAACACCACCACCACCACCACCAAAGGCCCAATTTTTCTGCCCCTGTTCAACAGGTGCATGTAATTACAATTCTTGATCTAATATTTCAGAGTAGGGCCCGTTCCAGCTCCCACCAAGAGTAACTGTGAGGACTTACAGTGTTGTGGCAACACCAGCACCACCACCACCAAAGGCCCAATTTTTCTGACCCTGTTCAACAGGGGCATGTAATTACAATTCTTCATCTAATATTTCACAGCAGAGCCCATTCCTGCGCCCACCAAGAGTAACTGTGAGGGCTTACAGTGTTGTGGCAACACCAACACCTAAGGCCACATTTTCTGCAGAGTATATATGGCAGACCCTACTTTCAAACATCAAACTTACAAACGACTCCTACTTGCAAACAGAAGGAGACAACAGGAAGTGAGATGAAATCTACCCCTAGGAAGGGAAATTCTCTCCTGTAAGAGTTAATATGGGAAAAACGTGTCTCCTCTCCACTGATGTTTTATCACCAATCCTTGTTTCACTAAAAACCCCAAATTGTCAAAAAACATTTGTCATTGGGACAGAAAGTGAGGTGAGAACTTCTGAAGAGGTGCACAGACAGCAAAACAAATGTCACAGGGGTGATAACCGTTCCCTATGTTTTCCAAAAAGCTTAAAAATAGATTTTTTGGCTGGAGCTACACTTTAAAAATGTACCAGTTCAAAGTTACAAACTGATTCTACTTAACAAAAAAACCTACAGTCCCTGTCTTGTTTGCACCACCTGTATACTGCTGTTCAGAGGGCCTGGGGCCCCACACCTTTCCTTTTTTTAATTTGGGTGCGGGGTTCCCCTTAATATCCATACAAGACCCAAAGGGCCTGGTGAGGGGGGGGGTACCCATGCCGTTTGTCTCACTGATTTTCATCCATATAACCGGGACCGGACATTACATTAAAGACGTAAGCAGTTTTAAATTACTTTTATTACTTCAAAAATGTCATTTTGTGCAGGGACTATTCTAAGCACGGGAAACACACGCCACTTTACAGGCAAACTATAGACACCCCCCAGGTACAATATTTAAAGGAATATTTCACTTTTTTTTTTCACTTTAAGCATCATTAGAATCACTGCTCCCGAAAAAACGTCCGTTTTTAAAACTTTTTTTTTAATTGATACATGTCTCCTGGGGCCGGACCCGGGTCCCCAAACCGTTTTTTAGGACAATACTATGCAAATTAACCTTTAAAATTATCACTTTTGATTTCGAACGTTCGAGTCCCATAGACTTCAATGGGGTTCTAACGTTCGTGCGAATTTTCGGTCCGTTCGCAGGTTCTGGTGCGAACCGAACCGGGGGTGTTCGGTTCATCCCTACTATGTTGGGTGACCTATGTGTGTGGATGTTAATGTATTATGTGAAACTATTAGAATAATTTTTTTACATTTTAGAATGGGATGCCTCGAGACTGTCCATAATTTTAAAAGTGCCTTGAGATTGTCTATAATTTTGAAGGGTACCTTGACTGAAAAAAGGTTGAGAAACACTGTCCTACAGACATGCCACTTCACGAGCAGGTTTAGGGACTTCCCCCTAAGAAGATTATTGGGAATTTTAATGTTTCACAGTAAGCTTTATGAAAATCGCTGCTCCCAGTCAAACTAAATTTTTACATTTTATTTTTGCATGCCTTTCAGGTCCGTGCCCAGTCCCTCCCCTCACATTTGTTTGATAACCCCTAGCCTAATAGTTAAGAAAATTACTATTACTGGATTACAGATTAGGTTCCAATTTGACTTCAATGGGATTCAGATTCAGTATCCAAACGTATCTAATGTTCACTGAACCTTGCCTACCAAACACAGGTACATTCAGCTTATGCCTATTCATTGGTTAAGAAGGATCTTATTTTGAAATGTTACAGAGGTAAAAGAGGCCAACATTTGGACAGGGATTGGATGTGGGGCTAAAAAGAAAGGTTGGAGTTACACCGACACTTTTGTATAAGGAAGGGGGGAGGATAGTTGTGCTATTGATCTTGAAGGAAAAATCTGGGGAGGGCACATGGGGATGTAGCCAAGGGTTTGTTATTATAGTTATTATAGTTTGTTGTTTTTTTTTCAAATGAGTTTGGCTCCCTCTAGTGGTCACTGGGCTCTGTTAGGGTTTTTCCCTATTCCCTGAGAAGGAATGCAGCAAAGTATTATGGGAGATGTAGTTTGGAGGAGGAAGTGACTCTGCTAGCTGGATCAGCCCTGAACTACAGGAGAGACCATGCAAAGCGTGCAGCACTGCCTGCTGGGAGGAGTGATAAACGGACCAGCGCGGCCTGCTTTCAGCCTCTCGGGACGCCATTCAACACATGCCAGCAGGAGGTCTGTGTGTGACCAGGAGTGAGAGACTGCGTCCTATACAGCGGAGAGCCAGGTTGTTCGCCTCTGAGGGATCTCGGAGTACAGCCTTGCTGTCCTAGCAAGCGGACCGGCCCTCGCTTCAGAGCAACTGGAAGCCCCTGCACTTCAGCACATCGGTAGTTGCAGCACGGTGCGGCGGCGCCCTCTTCACCAGACGGAGACACCAGGAGGGGATTCCGGACGGAGCCTCACAGCCATTGGAGTCCATTGTGTTGAGAGGGCATCTGCCCATTTCAGTAGAGAGTATAGTATTGCTGAGTGAGTTCTTTCGACTGCAGGTGAGATTTGTAGTTCCACAGAGGTGAATCTACTTCTTCACAGGCATCATACAGCTGGACTTTGGGGCCTTGTCTTTCTCCCTTGAGCTGTAAGGTCAGTACTGTATTGCACTCACATGTAAGGAGGAATCTAGAAGTGGTGCTTTTTCTTCAGTTAAGCAATCATCAGCATAACTTTGGTTCTACAGTCATTGCTTTTCCTTTGTCTGTAGATTACAAATACTGCAGTTTAAACATCAGGCTAGCTGAAGATATCCGGAGTTGAAAGAACTTTCATCTTCCTCTTTTATCAAGCATTGTTGCTCTACTTATAAGTTGAACTCTGAAATATAGCCTAGGGGGAGCCATTGAGTATATGACTTTACACTGTGTTCTTGACTGTAAAGAATATATACTGCATTTTGGACTGTGTGTTGAGGCCTCAGTGGGAAGGTATTTAATATATGTTTTGAGGATATTGAGTACTTATCCCTCTGTGCACCTTTTCACATATACTCCTTAAAGCGATTATAAAGTTACAAGCTCTGTATATGTACATTAAGTGATAGTAATTGTCAATTACAATTGATGTTTATTCATGCTCTTCATTGTGTTCCATTACTTATTTTAGTAAACTTTTCTGAGTGGTTCAGTAATATTGTGTGAGTTTCTTAATGCTAACGCCACATTGCAGGATGCAACCCAAGGTGTCAGAGGTAAGAGAGGATCTGCACAGTCGGGGTAGCCAGTGGGGTATAGAGCCAACAAGCAGCCCTCATGGGGGTACCGCTACAGGGAAAGTAAATATGAGCTCAGGTTTGGAAAGATTCAATTATAGGAAGAGGTTTGACAACCATACTGTTATGTCAGTTAGTAGAGGTTACACAAGGAGACTGAAAGGGTAAGCTGAGGAGCAGAGAGATACATTTGGGTGTCATCAGCATAGAGATGGTTTTTCAAAGCCATACAACATTATCAACTGTCTAATTGAGGGAATAAATTAATAATTTTTGTCTCTCTTATCATACATACTGTACAGAACAAAAAAATCTTGAAGTTTGAAATGTAAAACTCATAGTAGACATTGACTCTTCAAGCTATACTGCAAAAATGAGTTAGGCAAATACTTGGGGGGGGGGGGGGGGCAGATTTCTAGCAGTACATTCAGCCATGCCAGCCTCATTTTCTCACAGCACAAGACAATCCATTTAAACTTTGCTTCTGAAATGGCTTATAAATGAAGCAAGTTGTCACGTACCTGGTAGGTTGTGAGCCTGAAGTGCAGGGAAAGGCCTCCCTTACAGCTCCCACTCCCGTTCCCCTGGAATGGAAACAGAGGGCCAGGAGTGAAGAGTGGTAAGGGTGCCTGGCAGGATCAGCAGTTGCTGAAAGTTCAGTAGTGGTGGCACCCTCTGGAATCAGGAACCTGAAGAGAAGACTGAAGACAGAGACAGGAATGCAGGTAGGACTAGAAGCCCAACAGGTAAGCGAGCCGGATAGTGGAGTACTGGACTGGAACCAGGAACAACAGCAGGTAGGAGTCTGGAACGCTGGGCTGGAACCAGGAACAACAGCAGGTAGGAGTCTGGAATGCTGGGCTGGAACCAGGAACAAGCAGTAGATAGCAGGCTGGAACGCTGAACTGGAGCCAGGAACAACAGCAGGTAGTAGCCTGGAACACTGGACTGGAACCAGGAACAAGCAGTAGGTAGCAGACTGGAACGCTGAACTGGAACCAGGAACAAGCAGTAGGTAGCAGACTGGAACGCTGAACTGGAACCAGGAACAAGCAGTAGGTAGCAGACTGGAACGCTGAACTGGAACCAGGAACAAGCAGTAGGTAGCAGACTGGAAGCTGGTATACACAGCGGAGGGTCAACAAGCCGGTGGTCGGTATCGGTCGGACAGCAGAGGTACCAAGGGAATAGCAGATGAATGGTCAGGCAAGCCAAGAGGGTCTGGTGCAGGCAGATAGCAGGATGGTCAAACAGGAAGCCGGGTCAGATAACAGGATACACAGGTTAGATCAGGTAACACACACAGAACGCTGTAGAGCAGACAGCGGGGATGAAGTGTGACAGACTGGTTTAAATAGCCCGCCTGACAACAACGGGAGTGCGCGCGCGCGTGCCCGTGCGTGACCGCACCCGAGAACGCGCGCGCATGCGCAATGAAACCCGTGGCCGTGTTCCCGTGCGCCTGGATCGCTGGTTACTGGCAGGATCTTCATGACACAAGTATACATTTTTTTATTTACCGTAAGTTCATCATCAATCTCTAAAGCTAAGGGAGTCAGTATTCTCCTAGCAAGGTTAGTTCCATAGTCGCCAGGCACAAAGTAGATTCTTGATTGTTAAGGGTGCAATTGGAGCTGTACGGGTAACTTTGGTTAATGTGTATTTTACAAATTCAAATCAGTTGCTTTTCTTAAGGTCATTAACCCCCCTGATTCTGGAGCATAGTGATGGTGTATTGATCGTAGGAGGGGATTTTAATTTTGCACATGATCCACTCCTAGATGTTTCAAAGGGGGTATCTCACTTATCATCTCTTATTTAAAGCAACTGAAGGCAGAATTAAACCTTCTTCAGTTGGTAGTAGGGATGAGCCGAACACCCCCCTGTTCGGTTCGCACCAGAACTTGCGAACAGGCAAAAAATTTGTTAGAACACGCGAACACCGTTAAAGTCTATGGGACACGAACATGAATAATCAAAAGTGCTAATTTTAAAGGCTTATATGCAAGTTATTGTCATAAAAAATGTTTGGGGACCTGGGTCCTGCCCCAGGGGACAAGGATCAATGCAAAAAAAAAGTTTCAAAAACGACCGTTTTTTCGGGAGCAGTGATTTTAATAATGCTTAAAGTGAAACAATAAAAGTGTAATATCCCTTTAAATTTCGTACCTGGGGGGTGTCTATAGTATGCCTGTAAAGGGGCGCATGTTTCCCATGTTTAGAACAGTCTGACAGCAAAATGACATTTCAAAGGAAAAAAAGTCATTTAAAACTACTGGCGGCTATTAATGAATTGCCGGTCCGACAATACACATAAAAGTTCATTGATAAAAACGGCATGGGAATTCCCCACAGTGGAACTCTGAACCAAAATTAGAAAAAAAAATGACGTGGGGGGTCCCCCTCAAAATCTATACCAGACCCCTCAGGTCTGGTATGGATTTTTAGGGGAACCCTGTGCCAAAATTTTTTTAAAAATGGCATGGGGTCCCCCTAAAAATCCATACCAGACCCTTATCCGAGCACGCAACCTGGCAGGCCGCAGGAAAAGAGGGGGGACGAGAGAGCGGCCCCCGCCCCCCTCTGATGCACGGTGACTTGACGGGACTTCCCTGTGGCATCACAAGGAATGCCACAGGGAAGTCCCGTCAAGTCCCCGTGCGTCAGAGGGGGGCGGGGTCACCGGGTGGCCCCGCCCCCCGTTATTTAAGAACCGTCAGAAGAGAAGCATCACACAGCGGGAGCCTCCCTCCATGCCATCATGGATGCGGAGCGGCCCAAAAAGAAGATGAAGACAAGAAGCTGAAGAGAAGAAGATGAAGAGAAGAAGATGAAGAGAGAAGCGTCACACAGCGGGAGCCTCCCTCCATGCCATCATGAATGCGGAGCAGCCCGGAAAAGAAGGGAAGAAGACGCCGATGCTGCAGAGGAAGGTGCCAGATGAGAACACCGGAGGAAGAACCAGAAGAAGAAGAAGATGGAGGAAGAAACCGAAGGAAGATAGAAGAAAGAAGATAGAAGAAAGAAGAAGCCTTTAAAAAAAGGAATTGTCAAAAACTGTCTCTTGTCATTTTTAACATTTTTGACACTTTTTTAGTGAAATGGTAGGGGTACAAGTACCCCCTTACCATTTCACACAGGGGGGAGGGCCGGGATCTGGGGGTCCCCTTGTTAAAGGGGGCTTCCAGATTCCAATAAGCCCCCCGCCCGCAGACCCCCCACAACCACGACTACCCTAAAGCACCCTCCCAATGTTGAGAGCATGTGGCCTGGTACGGTTCAGGAGGGGGGGCGCTCTCTCATCCCCCCCTCTTTTCCTGTGGCCTCCCAGGTTGCATGCTCAGATAAGGGACTGGTATGGATTTTTGAGAGGACCCCACGCCATTTTTTTTTTTTTAATTTTGGCCGGGGTTCCCCTTAATATCCATACCAGACCTGAAGGGCCTGGTATGGAATTTAGGGGGACCCCCCACGTCATTTTTTTTAAATTTTGGTTTAGGGTTCCCCTGTGGGTTATTCCCATGCCGTTTTTATCAATGAACTTTTATGTGTATTGTCGGACCGGCAGTTCATTAATAGCCGCGAGTAGTTTAAATGACTTTTTTTCCTTTAAAATGTCATTTTGCTGTCAGACTTTTCTAAACACAAGAAGCATGCGCCCCTTTACAGGCATTCTATAGACACCCCCCAGGTACGAAATTTAAAGGGATATTACACTTTTATTGTTTCACTTTAAGCATTATTAAAATCATTGCTCCCGAAAAAACGGCCGTTTTTAAAACTTTTTTTTGCATTGATCCATGTCCCCTGGGGCAGGACCCAGGTCCCCAAACACTTTTTATGACAATACCATGAATATAAGCCTTTAAAATTAGCACTTTTGATTTCTCCCAAAGACTTTTAAAGGGTGTTCCGCAACATTCGAATTTGCCACGAACACCCCAAATTGTTCGCTGTTCGGCGAACTTGCGAACAGCCGAAGTTAGAGTGGAACATGAGTTTGACTCGAACTCGAAGCTCATCCCTAGTTGGTAGATATATGGCGCCTACAACATCCCAATGAAAAAGATTATACTTTTTTTCCCCAGTTCAGTCAACATACTCAAGAATTGATTACTTTTTTATTACGCAGAAGGATCTGGTCAGAGTTCGAGTCACCACGATTGAACCACTTACGCTTGCTGATCAAATGGACATAGATTTAAACATAGTAGCTACAAGGACTTAGTCTTGGAGGCTCAACGACACAATGTTAAAGGACCCTATGCCTGGGGCCCTTCAGGGTTTAGAAGAATATTTCAGCCAGAACGATCAACCTAATACGTCCCCGACAGTACTGTGGGAGGCGCACAAATGCTTTATTAGAGGTATATAAATTTCTTAAACATGGAGTGAGGATAAAGAAATCAAGGCGGTCGGAAATTGTGTTATTCTTGAAGATCCGCAAACTTGAGGCTATACATAAAAAAACACTCGCTTTACAGACACAGAAATAATTACCTTACGTCAGCGGTACAATCAAATTGTAAATACATAAGTAAAGGAAAAATGATGTCGACATAAACAGTCTATCTATGAATATGGAAATAAACCAGGGGTTCTCCTAGCTATGGCATTGAAAGGGACACAAACCAAATTGCATATTACTCAAATTATATCTGAATCTGGTACTAAGTTGTCAGACCCAGAGTCTATAGCCCAGGAATTCCAAAAATTCTATTGGAAGCTTTATAACCTCCCTAATACCCAAACCCAGCAAGGTCTATCTCGGGCAGATTTGATATCTACCTTTTTGACATCTTCAGATATGCCCTCCCTCTCACCAGAGGTAACTGAGGGAATGGAAGCACCTATAACAGATAAAAAACTGGCTATGGCAATAGAATCTTCTAAATTAGGGAAGGCCCCTGACCCAGATGGGCTAAATCTGGCTTACTATAAAACTTTTCAGGATGTACTCTCTCCATATTTTTTACATACTTATAACTCTATTTCAGCCAACATTAAGCTAACAGAGGACGCTTTGAGGGCTCATATTATGGTCATTCCTAAACAGGACAAAGACCACACTCAATGTGGGAACTATTGCCCTATCGCGCTTTTAAATGACGATTTAAAACTATTTTTTATAATCCTAGCAAATAAGCTATTGCCATATATTCCCCATCTTGTTCATGCAGACCAGGCAGGGTTTATCCCTCAGAGAGAGGCTAGGGACAATACTGTAAGGGCAATAGATCTGAACCATTCCGCCCAATCGGAGGCCCGACCATTTTTGCTCCTATCAACAGATGCCAAAAAGGCCTTCGATCAGGTGTACTGGCATTTCTTACGATCCACCCTTAGACATATTGGCTTGGGGTCATGAATGCAGTCCTGGATTCAGGCATTATATACTGGCCCCACAGCCGCTGTGCTGGTGAATGGGGCCCGATCAGAGTATTTCTCTTTGTCCAATGGGACGAGACAGGGCTGACCTCTTTCTCCATTAATCTTTGTGTTAACCTTAGAACCCGTTCTATGTAAAGTTAGATTAGATCCCTTGGTTAGCGGAATACAGGTCTCAAGCACGGAGCATAAAATTGCTGCGTACGCAGATGATCTTTTATTTTTTGTTACCGACCCAGAGATTTCACTACCCCGTTTATTTCAATGTTTTACTCAGTATAAGGATTTGTCTAATTTTCCTATAAATGATGTTAAAGGTAAAGCGAAGAGTATTCCTCTCCCTACGGAGTGTATTGTGAAGCTACAACGCCTCTATCGGTTTAAAGGGGTTTAGTCTTTTTTAAAATATCTGGGGGTTAAATTAACCCCGGACACTGCCCCATTATATGAGATTACTTTTTGTCCATTGTCATCTAAAATGCAATCATATCTCCTACTTTGGCAAACATTTACCCTCACATGGTTTGGAAGGTGTAGCGCATTTAAGATGAGAATGCTCCCACAGATTTTATATCTGATGCAAGTGATACCTACTAAATTACCTCAAGCCGAGGTTGTTAGAGGCAAAGTTATATTTTTTTATCTATCCTTCTCCTTTTTGTTTTTTGTTTTTTTGTTTTTGGTTTTCTCTTATCCCTCTCTCGTGACCTCCAGGGGATGGGGTCAGGGGAGAGGTTTCTTTTATTCTAAAGTAGAGAAGGGAAGGTATAATTAAGGAAGAATTTTAAGTAGTTGATATGGAAGGACTGTAACCCAGGTCAATAATTGTAGTAATATTTATTACTAGGCATATTGTGTGGCTTTACACTCCTAATTGTATGAATTCAATAAGTGATACCGCTGGTTTATTTGTTATTATTCTGAGGTCGGATGGCTACATTTGTTCTCTACCTTAATATAGGTTTATTCCTGTTTATTTCTTTTTTTTTGTTGTTATTGTTTTATATTGTATATATGCTTTGTTATAACTGAAAAATATTGAATAAAGAATTATATAAAAAAAAAAAGTATACATTTTTTATAACTATTGAAACAGTTTTCTATGAACAGCGTACTTTTGAATATTGTTGAATATTGAATATTGTTTGGTGTGTTTTCTTTATTAAACATTACCTGTAAAGTTTGATCAGTTGCATTCTAAGAATGTTAATGTTTAATGTGACTCTGACCTGGTTAGATGGTTAATGAAATGGATACATACAGCAACTTCCATACAGAAAGGGCGCTAGGCAACGCATGCTTGTAAAACCTTGTTAAAATGATTTTACTGTCACTTAGAAGACTACATCCAGAATCTGTTCAAATTGTGTAAATTAAGAAGATCAGCATTGTTTCCTGCATTAGAATTACATTCACATAGTTTAACTTTTTTGTGTTATTCACTATGCTTATGGTCCTTGAAGAGGGAAGGTGCTAGGACTTCATTGCATTTATAACTAACATTGGAAAGCTGGTAAAAATGGAAAAGAAAGGAATAAACAGAAACTCTCTCAGAGCTCTACTGCAATCACCTAATCTTGCATATTCTGGCACTTAAATACCCTAGCTGGATTGCCTCCTTCCCCAGCAACACTCCTGGCACCACCAGAGATAAAACATTCCCAGAACTTCCTGTCCACCACTGCTGAGAAGCTGGTCCCTTTCCAACACTCACAACATGGCAGAGCTATTGCTGCCCCATCATGGCTGCCACAATCTGACTCTTTAGATGAACTTGGACTGCCAAGTACATGATTTCCTGATCCTGTGAGCTCTCTGGAGCTGGGACTAAATCCCAGGAGAGGGCAGAACAGCTAGACAACCCAGAAGCCTCCCTATCACAGATTATGGACATCATCCAAAATTACAAAGCCTCCCTAGTCTCACAAATTGAATATAAACCTATGGTAATAAAATATTAAGTTGGAGGGGACCCTGCCTAGTTGCTAACAGAACACAGGGCCTATAAAAGGCACAACCATAACAACCTACAAAATAAGTTAGGATCTTGAAATTTTTCCAGTAGTAACAACCTTTGCTTTGTCAGTGTACCTGAAAAATGAAGCAGTCCCTAATTTAAAAAGTACCACAACTTAACACCAAATCAAAATGAGGTAAGTATATACAAGGGCTCTTTAAATGTACCACATAGAAGAAACAAAACAATATACAAATAAACACATGTTTTATTAAATATTTAAAAATTACACAATGTCCGTAAAAAAATCATATGTATATAAAATATTTTTTTAAGATTGATATAGTCATTCATTAGCAGATGAGATTGACGCGTTTTGTGCAAAAAGTTGCTTCCTCAGGGTCTGCGCTTACTTCCCCATATGTATAGTTACAAGAAATCCAATCCTTATAAAGGATATTGTCTGTAAATGGTCAAAACAAATATTAATTACAATATGTATATATATATATATATAGAGTATCTCTCAAAAGTGAGTACACCCCTCACATTTTTGTAAATATGTTTATTATATCTTTTCATGTGACAGCACTGAAGAAATGAACAATGTGCTACAATGTAAAGTAGGGAGTGTACAGCTTGTATAACAGTGTAAATTTGCTGTCCCCTTAAAAATAACTCAACACACAGCCATTAATGTCTAAACCACTGGCAACAAAAGTGAGTACACCCCTAAGTGAAAATGTCCAAATTGGGCCCAAAGTGTCAATATTTTGTGTGGTCACGATTAATTTCCAGGACTGGCTTAACCTGCTTGGGCATGGAGTTCACCAGAGTTTCACAGGTTGCCACTGGAGTCCTCTTTCACTCCTCCATGATGACATCACGGAGCTAGTGGATGTTAGAGACCTTGCGTTCATCCACCTTCCATTTGAGGATGCCCCACAGATGCTCAATAGGGTTTAGGTCTAGAGACATGCTTGGCCATTCCATCACCTTTACCCTTAGCTTCTTTAGCAAGGCAGTGGAGGTGTATATAAAGGAAGACAAAATTGGGCTTTGGACTTTCTTGGCACAATAAACACTATAGTAATATGATTAAAAATCCAATTTATTGAAGATTATTTAAAAATATAAAAAGGACAAAGACAGAAATAAGTTCATACCCATACATTTACAATTTATACACTTCATACAAAGCTCTGTAGTATACAAATCATTTATGCAGTAATTGGGGTTACCGATATACATACGATAGTATAGAGATTAAAGAAGATCTATGCAGAGATAGTAATTGATGGTGAGAACTCGCTCAACATGTTGCACGCCAAAGCGCTTCTTCAGGAGCACAGAACAAATTACTGGAATATAACAAAACATCCCATGAATACAATGAAGATAAAAATTCATAATAAAAAAGAAACAAAATAGTCAAAATATTGCAGGTTTGGTATCACCGTCACTAAAGCCCAAAGGATGGCGCTAGAGCATAGTCAGGGTAATATTCAAATACCATGGGGACATATGTAACATGATAATGATATTGGTATATAGCATATATGTCTAATTTAGTCTATTTTGAATCATGGCGAATGCGACTGCCAGGGGAAGGGAGAAAGTTAAGGAGGAATATGTTAGGATAGAGAAAGGGGAGGGGAGGAAAGAGGAAAGGGATGGGTAAGAGAAAGAGGGAACACTGGAGGGGGGGGGGAAGTAAATTTAAAAGAGAGGGAAGGATGGGAGAAGGGGGAGGGAGAAAACATTGGAAAGTAGGAAAAGACTTGAAGGCTCAGTCTGAGAGGCTGATGACTGTGACTATATATAGATATAAATACCTAATTGTACATATATATGTGTCTCACAGTTGTCCCTTAAAGGAGAACACTTGGTTCTTAGTAAGTATGGGGAATGGGCGTGATGACCATTATAATCTATTAACATATGCCAGTTAAAGAAACCTATTGGTAGCCTGGTACATTAAGGCAATGTGTTGCCAATAACTCACCAGTAACCTAGTGCAGTAAGGCAACACATTGCCAGTAACCATATATAAATATTTCCAACAGTGATAAGGGATATTGACTTGGCTAATAATAGTAGTTATAAGTTCCTGATTTATTTATCTAGTAAGAGATATGCATCCTAGTCAAAGGGAAATTTAATTGTAAGTAATAGTATTTATTTTATACTTTTTTAGTTATTTTTATTTTTTCCATTTTTTTATACTGCGGCCACAGAGTATACATGGTATTCATAAAGTAAAAATTGCAGTTACCATGAAAGAATTTGATGGGTTGAGTGACATATATGTACATAGAAATAAAAAGTATCTCCACTGGGTTCTAGACCTTCAGCCCAATGGTGCAAGGATAGACCACAGTAGGCAAATGACAAGAACGGATGATGTCTCAGTTGATGGCAGGAGATAGAGATATATTTGCATCAAGCCTCTGATACAACTTAAAAGGGGTTGATCCATAGCCAGGTCATATGACTAAGTCAGACAAGCAGACCCACAGAAAAGAAAAGATATGAACATAAATAAGTAAGGATTTTGTCAACACAGTGGTACAGGTAATCTATCCACTCTGTACTGAGTATCTGAGATCAGGCTGTCACATACATTGGTGATTCAGGATTGAAGGCAGACACTGTAAGCAGCAGGTAATAGGCACACCGCCGCTCGGGTGTGGAGTGGCTGGCCATGTGGAGCGTGAGACGGGAGACGCAGAGAGTGTCTCTTGTACACACGCCCCACCTGTAGTCACCAATCGGCTAACGTCATCCAAGCCGGAGGTGTGTTTATATATATATATATAGTTACATAGTAGGTGAGGTTGAAAAAAGGACACAAGTCCAACCTATGTGTGTGATTTTTTTTTCAGTATTACATTGTATATCCCTGTATGTTGTGGTCGTTCAGGTGCTTATCTAATAGTTTCTTGAAACTACCGATGCTCCCCGCTGAAACCACCGCCTGTGGAAGGGAATGCCACATCCTTGCTGCTCTTACAGTAAAGAACCCTCTACACAGTTTAAGGTTAAACCTCTTTTCTTCCAAATTTTAATGAGTGGCCACGTGTCTTATTAAACTCCTTTCCGTGGAAACGTTTTACCCCTATTGTGGGGTCATCAGTATGATATTTGTAAATTGAAATCATATCCCCTCTCAAGCATCTCTTCTCCAGAGAGAATAAGTTTAGTCCCCGTAACCTTTCTTCATAACTAATATCCTCCAGTCCCTTTATTAGTTTTGTTGCCCTTCTCTGTACTCGCTCCATTTCCAGCACATCCTTCCTGAGGACTTCCCAGAACTGGACAGCATGCTCCAGGTGTGGCCGGTCCAGAGTCTTGTAGAGTGGGAGAATTACCTCTTTATCTCTTGAGTTAATCCCCTTTTAAATGTTAAATATTCTGTTTTCTGTGTTAGCAGCAGCTTGGCATTGCATGCTATTGCTGAGCCTATCATCTACTGGGACAGGTCCTTTTCCATCCTTGGTTTCCCCAGTGAGTACATTGCATTCATATTTTTGCCACCCAAATGCATTATTTTACGTTTTTCCACATTAAATCTCATTTGCCATGTAGTTGCCCAACACATTAGTTTAGTCAGATCTACTTACAAGGTTTCCACATCCTGCGGAGAAGTTATTGCCCTGCTTAGCTTAGTATCGTCTGCAAATACAGAGATTGAACTGTTCACCCCATCCTCCAGGTCATTTAAGAATGAATTAAATAGGATTGGTCCTAGGACAGAACCCTGGGGGACCCCACTTTCCATCCCTGACCATTCTGAGTACTCTACATTTATCACTACCCTCTGAACTCGCCCTTGTAGCCAGTCTTCAATCCATGTACTCACCCTACGGTCCATGCCAACTGACCTTACTTTTATAGAGTAAACGTGTATGGGGAACTGTGTCAAATGCTTTTGCAAAATCCAGCTACACCACGTCTTCCTTTATCTAGATGGCAGCTCACCTCTTCATAGAAGGTTAATAGATTGGTTTGTCAAGAACGATTCTTCATGAATCCATGCTGATTACTGCTAATGATGCCGTTTTCATTACTAAAATCTTGTATATAGTTCTTTATCATCCCCTCCAAGAGCTTGCATACTATTGATGTTAGGCTAACTGGTCTGTGATTCCCAGGGATGTATTTTGGCCCTTTTTTAAATACTGGTGCTACATTGGCTTTTCTCCAATTAGCTGGTACCATTCCAGTCAGTAGACTGTCAGTAAAAGTTAGGAACAATGGTCTGGCAATTACTAGACTAAGTTCCCTAAAAACCCTCAGGTGCAAGCCATCTGGTCCCTGTGACTTATTAATGTTAAGTTTTTCAAGTCTATTTCTAATTCTGCCCTCTGTTAGCCATGAGGGTGCTTCCTGTGATGTGTCATGATGATAAACACTGCAGTTTTGGTTACTGAAGCCCCCTGATTTCCCTCGTGAAGACTGAGGAGAAGAATAAATTAAATACCTTCACCATCTCACCATTCTTTGTAACCAGATTCCCTTTCTCATTCTTTATGGGGCCAGTATGGTCTGTCCTACCTCTTTTACTGATTATAAAGGAAGAAATTGCGCTAGGTGCGTGATAAATAAAAAACATAAATTACTGAAATTAAACCGTGAAGGATATCCTGCTACTAAGCACTATAACCCCGATTTAGGGCACAGAGATAAATGTATAAATAAAAGTGCAGCGCCGGATAGTAGATCAATATTTTAACAAGCAAACATAATGTGTATGCCTACACTAATGTAAAGTATATATAATTAATCATAATCAAAAATATCCAGTGAAAAAGTAGTCCATACGTAATTAATGTGTTAGAAAAAATACGTGCATAATAAAACACATAATGTGACAATGTTGTCACATTATGTGTTTTATTATGCACGTATTTTCTTTATTATTCATTAGTGTAAGCATACACATTATGTTCACTTGTTAAAACATTGGTCTGGTATCTCCCTCATTTACTGTTTATATACTTAAATCATTTCTTGGGTTTTTTTTTGCTCTCCTCCGCTATGTGTCTTTCATGTTCTATCTTAACCGCTCTAATTGTACCCTTACATTTCTTATTGCATTCTTTGTAAAGTCTGAATGCTGGTGATGATCCCTCAGCCTTGTATTTTTTGAAGGCCTTCTCCTTTGCTTTTATATGCATTTTTACATTGGAGTTAAGCCACCCATTCCGTTCTCTCTTTTAAATTTATTTCCCAATGGGATGCACTGGCTAATGCCCCCATTTAATATGCTCTTAAAGCAAACCCATCACTCCTCCGTGTTCCTTGTTCCTAAGATTTTATACCAATTTATATATTTTAGCGAAGTTTCTAGTTTAGGAAAGTTGGCCCTTTTGAAATTCAGTGTCTTTGTATTCCCTATATGTTTCCTATTTGTGTGATTTATACTGAAGCTAATTGACCTGTGATTGTTGTTTCCTAAATTGCCCCTTTTTTCCACATCCGTGATCAGGTCTGTATTGTTATAATCAGTAGGTCTACTAACGCTTTGTTTCTAATTGGTGCGTCTACCATTTGACCCATGAAATTGACCTGCAAGACATTTAGAAACTGGCGAGCCTTAGACGAATGTGCCCAGTCTATGTCTGGATAATTAAAATCCCCCATTATAATGACACTTCCCATCCTTGCCGCTAATCCAATTTGTGATAGGAGGTCCATCTCCCCCTCCTCCCTCAGGTTAGGGGGCCTATAGCATACTCCCAGTATTACTTTCCCCTTAGTTTCATCCCTTTGGGGCGCTACCCATAAGGATTCCCCCCTAGCTCCCCCCTAGTGATGTCATCTCTCACATTATTCTTGAAATAAGGGCATATCCCTCCCCCTTTTTTACCCTCCCTATCCCTGCGGTAAAGAGAATACCCTTGAATGGTTGCCAGCCAATCATGAGAGCTGTTGAACCAAGTCTCTGAAATTCCCACAAAATCTAAATCCTCCTCGTACAACAGTATCTCTAGTTCTCCCATCTTGTCCGCCAGGCTCCTGGCATTGGTTAACATACCACGTAATTTAGACCGGTCGAATACTATCTTCTTACTGGGTGTTATGAGGTTGCAAATAGGACTTGTAACTATACTTACCTCGGGTTTATATGCTTTGGTCAACCTACCACTAATTCCCCCAATACTACCCTCTGGAATATGTTCCGCGCTGACTATCTCTACCTCTGGACCCCCCCCTCGTTGCCTAGTTTAAAAGCCCCTCTAACTTTTTGGCCATCTTCACTCCCAGCAGATCTGCACCCTCCTCATTTAGGTGCAGTCCGTCCCTTCTATAGAACTGGTGACCGACTGAGAAGTCGGCCCAGTTCTCCAGGAACCCAAACCTCTCCTTACTACACCAGCTCCTCGGCCACTTGTTTACTTCCCTAATCTCCCTCTGCCTTTCTGGTGTGGCTCGAGGTACTGGTAGTATTTCTGAGAATACTACCTTGGAGGTCCTTTTCCTCAATTTAGCTCCTAAGTCCCTAAAATCATTCTTTAGGACACTTCATCTGCATCTGACTTTGTCATTGGTGCCAACGTGCACCATCACAGCCAGGTCTTCTCCAGCCCCTCCCAGTAATCTGTCCACCAGATCCGCGATGTGCTGAACCCGAGCACCCGGTAGACAGCATACAGTTCGGCGCTTCAGGTCTTTGTCACAGATTACCCTCTCTGTCCTTCAAAGAATTGAGCCCCCTACCACCAGAATCTGTCTTTCCTTTCCCTTGGCTTCCCCCCCACTCTCACTGGAGGAGTTCTTCCCCTGGCAGCTGTGGGAGTTCCTCAGCTCCAACAGTGCTGGTCCCTGACTGGTTTCACCAATGTCACTCAACGGGGCGTACTTATTGGGATGTTCCAGCCCAGGACCGGCCTCCGTGGCACTTTCCCCTCTACCCTTCCTGTCACCCAACTACTCTTTTCTAGTGTCTGCACCTCGTTGTCTCCACCCTCCTCTGTGCTGGCCCCTGCCGGCAACTACCGGGTATGTTCCCAGCTCTCCTTTAGTATGGAAGGTCTTCTCAGTGCTGACAGCTGCTTCCCTAGATTCAGAACCTGGGCTTCCAGAGAAACAACATGCTTACATTTTGCACAGCAGTATTCGCCCTTGACCGGATGATCAAGGAACACATACATACTGCAAGATGTACACCGAGTCCCATCTCCACACCCTCCACATATCTACTAATTTAATGAGGATTGGGGATTATACTCTGTCCAAAATTAACTAACTAGCTTCCTGACGCTAATACTCAACAATACAGCCCACATGCACTTGCAGCACTCGTGTACTCACAGTCCACGTGCACTCGCAGTACTCGTGTACTCACAGTCCACGACACTCGCAGCACTCATGTACTCACAGTCCATGTGCACTCGCAGCACTCGTGTACTCACAGTCCACGTGCACTTGCAGCTCTCGTGTACTCACAGACCACGTGCACTTGCAGCTCTCGTGTACTTGCAATACACAGGTACTCACAATACACACAATACTCAGGTACTCCCAATACTCAACAAAAACAGTTAATCCACAATACACAGCACCACCGCTAGACACAGTCAGTCTTTTTTTTTATGTTAACTGGTTATGACTGCCCTGCTCAATCTCCCATGCAATCTGACACTCGCAGGGCTGTCTACGGTCACCCCTACCGCTACAATATAAATATTACTAACAGGAAATTTCAGATGCTACTTACAGATTTGATGACTCCTGTTATAACCTTCTGTTTTCAACTCCGGTTTTTAACTCAGCACTTAGTTCCACTTGGCCTAAGTCCCAGCAAACTCAAAGATGAGCAGGCTCAAAATTAGTTCTACAGAAAGTTATATAGGCATCAAGCACCTGTGACCAATTAACCACTCTCCTTAATTAGTAGGCTGAAGGAAGGAAAGAAACAAAAAGGCTGTTTAAAAAGTGACAGAAAAGGTGTTAAAAAGCTGCAAGGAAAAACCCCAAAAAGAACCTAAAAAATGCAAACACAGCAATCACCAGCAGTCAAAAGAAAAACTTGTTCACACTCTCCATTCAAAGTTCCCACTGTTAAGCTTCCAATCAGCAAGTATATACACACACACATATACACACACGCACTCCCTAATTTGGGGTATTTGGAAGGGGAAGGAAAGCAAAGAAATAAAAACAAATCCCACAAAGGGGTGGAGCCGAATAGGAGCCACATACTTCACACCCCTACCCCTCATTCCTCATTTTAACTTGAACTGTGGCAACCCGGCCTGTGTGTGTGGAGAGCAAATATCGAAGGGGACCAATTGCAGTTTGATTCAGGTTTTTGCATTCATGTTTTGTTTTAGACCCCTTTTACACCGAGGGCGTTTTGCAGGCGCTATAGCGTTAAAAATAGCGCCTGCAATCCGCCCTCAAACAGCTGCTCCATTGTTTCCAGTGTGAAAGCCGAAGGGCTTTCACACCGGAGCCGTGCGCTGGCAGGGCGTCAGGAAAAGTCCTGCCAGCAGCTTCTTTGGAGCGGCGAAGGAGCGGTGTGTTTACATGACCTATCCATGGCCTATAAGATGCTTTCCCTTTTTGCTGCCGACCAGACCCTACCTTACATCTCTAGATGGGAAGCTGACCCGGGCTCTACCCTATCGGACCAACAAAGGAGCCTATTATTCAATTCACCCATACCGCATCCATCTCCAATGGCATACAAGAAACTAGTTTAAAATAAATTTCTCCCATTGGTACAAGGTTCCTCGTCTCTTCACAGGATGTTGCCTCAAATCTTCCCTAAGTGTTCTAGATGCTTAACTCAAGAAGGCACTTGGCACTTACTGCCATATTTTTTGGACCTGCCCGAATTTAAAAAAAGTTTGGACACAGGCCCGTGAACTGATCTATATATTAACTGATGTGCAACTAGGGGAAGACCCTTCACCTAGCTCCCATGTCATCCAAAACATACAAATGCTCTCTTGCTATTTATCTGCTTAAGGCACCCAAGGCCCATATTTCTTTATTCTGGAAGCAGATGATACCAACCCCCTTAAGGGTTTGGCTTTAAAAAAATCAGGAAACCTGTACAGTGGAAGACATTCTCGCCCCTTCTTATCACAAAGAAGAACGATTCTGTAAAACTTGGTTCTATTGGTTTGACTATACCGTCTCTGCAAATTACCCTACTGATTTATTTAGTTTGTTGACTGCCTCCCTTGGATGTGGGGGCCCTTGGGTCCTGTGGACCTGGGAAATGACCGGCCACCCTCACTCTCTGTTTAGCCAAAACACTGGAGACCCACCCAGCAGGTCACCACATTGGGTACCTGCCGTCCCCTCCCCCTTACAGTTTCTTCTTTTAAAAATTTTTTTGGGAATAGAGGAACTCTGCCACTCCATGGAGGCATGAGGCTGACTCTGCTCTCTTAAGTTGATTGTATGATATCCCCGCTATGTGGCCACTCTTAGGATACTCAGTGGAACACGTCCCCTCACATATTCAACCTGGTAATATGTTTTATATGGTCTGGGGATACCTTCCTTCAACAAAGGGCCTTTGCCCTAATACTAGTTCTTCCCTGTTTTCTCTTCATGTTTATGTATACATACACTATGCATGTCGGCAGTTGTGGCTCACTGCATTTGTTTTCTTCCCAATCCTGATTGTTTGATTCTTTTTTATTGTGAAAACTTTAAATAAAGAATAAAAAAAAACTATAATAAAATAAATCTCACTCACTGGGAAGATTCAGCGAGCACCCGAATTGTCGGTGCGTTCTACCATTTATTCAGTGTACTGCGCGCCGCACAGTGCATTGGAAGCCCTGATTGGCTGAAGCAATGAAAGATTTGTCCAATCAGGGCACAGAACACTGTCAGAGCCATGATTGGAGAAATGAATGATGACTGTGCCCAATCATGGCTCATTGCTCATAGAACCACTCCCCACTATAAAAGGATCGTTCACAGGGCAGCCATTTTCAGTGTGATATTGGAGTGGAGATAGATAGAACAGGGCGCTGTTCATTGCTACTAGCGAGTTAGTGTGCTATAGTGTGCTGTTGTGATTCTATTATGAGCGTAGAGTGTAACTGTAGTGCGAATATAGTGATAGTGCCGTGGGAGTGTAGTGCGACCATTCATTTTTACTTTAGTGGCACTTTAGTGTTTGACAGCTGGTTTACTGCAGTATATTAAGGTGCTTTAGTGCACGTTTACTGCAGTATATTGACGTGCATTAGTGCACGTTTCCTGCAGTACATTGACGTGCGTTCGTGTATGTTTACTCCAGTATATTGAGGTGCGTTATTGCATGTTTACTACAGTATATTGACATGCGTTAGTGAACGTTTACTACAGTATATTGAACTGTGTTAGTGCATGTTTACTGCAGTATATTGAGGTGTGTTAGTGCACACTTACTGCAGTATATTGACGTGCATTAGTGCATATTTACTGCAGTATATTTATCTGTGTTAGTGCACGTTTACTGCAGTATATTGAACTGTGTTAGTGCACGTTTACTGCAGTATATAGAGGTGCATTAGTGGACATTTACTGTAGTATATGGACGTGCGTTAGTACACGTTTACTGCAGTATATTGAATTGCGTTAGTGCACTTTTACTGCAGTATATTGAAGTACATTAGTGCACTTTTACTGCAGTATATTGAATTGCGTTAGTGCACTTTTCCTGCAGTATATTGAAGTGCATTAGTGCACTTTTCTGGCAGTATATTGAAGTGCGTTAATGCACTTTTACTGCAGTATATTGAATTGTTTTAGTGCACTTTTACAGCAATATATTGAAGTGCATTAGTGCACTTTTACTGCAGTATATTGAAGTGCGTTAGTTCACTTTTCTGGCAGTATATTGAAGAGCGTTAGTGCAGTTTTACTGCAGTATATTGAATTGCGTTAATGCACCTTTATGGCAGTATATTGAAGTGCCTTAGTACACTTTTACAGCAATATAGTGAAGTGCAGTTTTACTGCAGTATATTGAAGTGCCTTAGTGCACTTTTACGGCAGTATATTAAAGTGTGTATATTGTAGTGTGTCAGTGGAGTGTGTCTGTGTAGTGAGTACTCAAGTTAAAGTGCATCCAAGTACACATTTCCCCTTCTCTATCACATTTTGGTAATAAGCCCCCCTTCATCATGTCTGGGAGGCCAACAAGGAGAGGCAGACGATCCCATGGCACTGTGAGAGGGCCAGCAGCGTCTTTGTCCACAGGCAAAGATAGATGTGGTCTGTCCTTAGGCAGGGCACCATTTCCTCTGTTTAGTGATGTTGCCAGTGCTATCCAGCCACAGCATGCAGAGTCTCTGTCACTGAAGCAGAGACTAGTGCGCAGTCCACCGCAGCTGCCAGAGTGTCTTTTTCTGCCTCATTGTCCACAGCTACTCCTGCTATAGCCCCAGCATCATGCATGGAGGAGTCAGCCACTTGCTCCCTGCTGATGCACAGGCATTACTTGATTCTTGATTCTGATGTTGGTTCTGAGGGTGAGAAAGGTAGAAACAGGAGCCTACAGGAGGGGAGAACACTGGTAAACAACAAATTGGCGGTCATGTTCCCCCAGCTGCAGCATATAGCCAAGTTGGCTCCAGTGATGAGGATGGAGGGGATGATGATGAAGAAGTCACTGATGCAACTTGGGTGCTGATTAGAGCAGAGGAGGAAAGTGAGGATGAGGCACAACCCCAACGAGGCAGCCATCATGGAAGAGTCCAAAGCAGCCACCCCATTGCATCACATTGTAGAGCTATTATCTCACGGCCCACTTCCCGCAGCTCAGCTGTCTGGGCCTTGTTTAGCACATATGTACCCGATCACACTGTTGCAATTTGCAAACTTTGCTTCAAGCAGATCAAGTGTGGCAAAAACACCAGCCATTTGGGTACCACATGCTTAACAAGGCATTTAACCTCCCTCCACTCAGCCCCTTAGCAAGAGAACCTGAAAGCCACACAAAAGGGACGCAATTCTGCTCCTCCTCACCTTTAAGGTCTACCCTGTTATATCACAAGACTTCTCAGCTGCCTCCATTGACAGGGATGATGGTATAGCGAAGGGTGTCACAGGTCCTTGCAACACGTCTGCCAGCAGACACCACCAGCTGTAGTCTATAGCAGGCAAATTTCTCTGCCACAGCTGTTGCTGCAAAAAAAAAAATACAGTCACTGTACCCACATGCCCAGCGTCTAAATTCAAGCTTGTCAAAGCTGCTGGCTTTACAGCTCCTGCCTTTCTGTCTGGTGGATTCTGCCACCTTCCGTGATTTTGCAGAATGTGCTGTGCAACAATGGCAGGTTCCAGTCACTATTTCTTTGCACGTAAGGCCATTCCAGCTCTGTACTATTACTTGGAAGGCAATGTTATGGCATCATTGGACAAGGCAGTAAGCAGCAAGGTCAACGTTACTGCTGACACGTGGTCCAGCAAGCATGGCCAGGGATGCTATATTTCGTTCACAGCACACTGGGTAACTCTGCTTGCAACTGGGAAGGATGCAGGACAGGGCTCAGTGCTGCAGCTTGTTTTGCAGCCACAAGATTTTTCAGCTCCACCCCCTCCTCCTCCTCTATCCCCTACTCTGCTGAATTGATCAATGAACTGCCAGTACCCCCTAAGCATTCAAGGGGCTGTTCAATGAGTCGGGCTAAAAGTTTCCATGCAGTGCTTCAGCTGGTCTGTGCAGGGGACAGGAGCCACACTGGAGCAAAGATTCTTTCAGCTCTGCAGGGGCAGGCCTAGAGGTGGTTCATGCTATGCCAACTGGAGCCAGGAATGTTGGTATGCGATAATGGCACTAACCTCCTGTCTGCCCTTAGACAGGGAAAGTTGACACATGTGCCATGCATGACACATGTCCTCAATTTGGTGGTGCAGCGTTTCTTAAACAGCTACCCTGGGTTGGAGGATCTCCTAAAGCAGGTCAGAAGTCTGAAGCCATTTCAGGTGGTCATACACAGCCAGTGCTTGGTTGGCTGAAATCCAGCAGGAATTCCACCTGCCCATAAACTGCCTAATTTGTGACATACCTACCAGGTGGAACTCAACTTTTGCAATGCTGCAGCAGCTGCACATCCAGTAGAGGGCCATCAACGAGTACCTGTGTCGGTATGGCACAATGATAGGCTCAGGCCTTTTCCCCATGCCAATGGTGCTGATTAGGGATGAGCCGAACACCCCCACCTAAAAAGGGTTTGGGGACCTGGGTCCTGCCCCAGGGGACATGTATCAATGCAAAAAAAGTTTTAAAAACTTACGTTTTTTCGGGAGCAGTGATTTTAATGATGCTTAAAGTGAAAAAAAAGTGAAATACTCCTTTAAATATCGTACCTGGGGATGTCTATAGTATGCCTGTAAAGTGGCGTGTGTTTCCCGTGCTTAGAACAGTCCCTGCACAAAATGCCATTTTTAAAGGAATAGTAATTTAAAACTGCTTGCGGCTTTAATGTAATGTCGGGTCCTGGAAATATGGATGAAAATCAGTTTGATAAACGGCATGAGTACCCCCCCCCCCCCCCCAGTCCATTACTAGGCCCTGTGGGTCTTGTATGGATATTAAGGGGAACCCCGCACCCAAATTAAAAAAAGGAAAGACGTGGGGCCCCCAGGCCCTATATACTTAACAGCAGTATACAGGCGGTACAAACAAGACAGGGACTGTAGGTTTGTTGTTAAGTAGAATCTGTTTGTAATTTTGAACTGGTACATTTTTAAAGTGTAGCTCCAGCCAAAAAATCAATTTTTAAGCTTTTTGGAAAACATAGGGAAGGGTTATCACCCCTGCACCCCTGTAACATTTGTTTTGCTGTATGTGCACCTCTTCAGAAGTTCTCACCTCACTTTCTGACCCAATGACAAATGTTTTTTGAAAATTTTGGGTTTTTAGTGAAACAAGGATGGGTGATAAAGCATCAGTGGAGAGGAGACACGTTAACTCTTACAGGAGAGAATTTCCCTTCCTAGGGGTAGATTTCATCTCACTTCCTGTTGTCTCCTTCCGTTTGCAAGAAGGAGTCGTTTGTAAGTTGGATGTTTGAAAGTAGGGGCCTGCTCTATATACTCTGCAGAAATTGGGGCCTTAGGTGTTGGTGTTGCCACAACACTGTGAGCCCTCACAGTTACTCTTGGTGGGCGCAGGAACGGGCCCTGCTGTGAAATATTAGATCAAGAATTGTAATTACATGTCCCTGTTGAACAGGGACAGAAAAAATTGGGCCTTGGGCACTGGTGCTGGTGGCACAACACTACAACCCCTCACAGATACTCTAGTTGGAGCACAGGAATGGGCCCTGCTGCAAAGTATTGCATCAAAAATGGTAATTACACATCCCTGTTAAACAGGGGCTGAAAAATTGGGCCTTAGGCACAGGTGCTGGTGCCACAACACTGCAACCCCTCACAGATTCTCTTGAGTGCAGGAACAAGCCCTGCTGCAAAGTATTGCACCAAAAATTGCAATTACTTGCCCCTGTTGAACAGGGGCTGAAAAATTGGGCCTTGGGCACTGGTGCTGGTGCCACAACACTGCAACCCCTCACAGATACTCTAGTTGAGCGCAGCAACGAACCCTCCTGCAAAATATTGCATCAAAATTTTTAATTACACACCCCTGTTAAACAGGGGCTGAAAAATTGGGCCTTAGGCACTGGTGCTAGTGCCACAACACTGCAACCCCTCACAGATACTCTAGTTGAGCGCAGCAATGAACCCTCCTGCAAAATATTGCATCAAAAATTGTAATTACACGCCCCTGTTAAACAGGGGCTGAAAAATTGGGCCTTAGCCACTGGTGGCGGCACCCAGAACCAAAAATGTTCTTACAAGCTATCAGCATGATCATTGAGGAGGAAGAGGATAATCACTCAGCATAACAGGATAGTCACTCAGCATCAGCATAGGCAGTCTTGAAGGGATCTGACATTTCAAAAAAAATTATTCGGTTACATCAGCATCAGGTGCCTGGTAGCAAGACTGATTCATTTTTATGAAGGTCAGTCGATCGACCGAGTCGGTGGACAGGCGCACCCTGTGATCGGTTACAAAGCCTCCAGCAGCACTGAATGTGCGTTCCAAAAGAACGCTGGATGCAGGACAGGCCAGTAGCTCAATTGCATACTGTGCAAGCTCTGGCCAGTGATCCATCCTCAAGACCCAGTAACCCAGAGGATTTTCGGTGGAAAAGGTGTCCAAGTCTGATCTTGCCCCTAGGTATTCCTGCACCATGTAAAACAGACGCTGGCGATGGTTGCTGAAACCGATCATACCTTGGGGCTGCGGACCAAAAAATTGTCTGAACGCATCGGTCAGACGGCCACCTTCTCCACCGCTCCTTCTTTGACTGACTGAAGCCTCAGCAACACGTTGTCCAGAAACAGGAGTTTGTAACCTCCCAGTCTCTGGGAACGCGTTGCACAGACCTTTCTGCAAGGCCTCCCGAAGATGTTTCATCCTCTGCGACGGCAAGATAAGGTCCGCAACCTTACCCTTGTAACGTGAATCAAGGAGGGTTGCCAGTATTGATCCCTCTCCTTGATACCACGAATATGAGGATCATTCCGCAGGCTTTGCAGGATCAGGGAGGCCATGCAGCGTAGGATTGCTGAGGCATTCGGTCCGGAGTCCTCTGGGTCACTAAGAACGACATGATCGGCAGCCACCTCCTCCCAGCCACGTACAAGTCCATGGGTTTCTTGGGACTGTAAATGATCCCTTGAAGACTGCTGCTGATGCTGAGTGCCAGGCTCCACCTCCATGCTGACACAATCCTCCTCCTCCTCGTCCTCTTCCTGTGTGATCGGCGGGCACACAGGAACACTGTCTGGATAAAGGGGGCCTTGAGAGGTAAGGAAGCCCTCTTCTTCCTCTCTCTGTTCTGCCTCAAGTGCCCTGTCCTTTATTCCACGCAGCGTGTGCTCCAACAGGTGGACAAGAGGTACAGTGTCACTGATGCATGCACTGTCACTGCTCACCATCCTCGTGGCCTCCTCAAATGGTGACAGGACAGTGCATGCATCCCTGATTATAGCCCACTGGCGTGGGGAAAAAAAACAAGGTCCCCTGACCCTGTCCTGGTACCATAGTCGCATAGGTACTCATTGATGGCCCTCTGCTGCGTGTGCAGCCACTGCAGCATGGCCAACGTTGAGTTCCACCTCGTGGGCATGTCACAGATTAGGCGATTCTTGGGCATGTTAAATTCTTTTTGGAGGTCAGCCAGCCGAGCACTGGCATTATATGACCTGCGGAAATGCACACAGACCTTCCTGGCCTGCCTCGCTGCACCAGCAAGTTAAAGACGTGAGCCAAACAGGGCACATGGGTCAGTTGTCTCTGTCGGAGGGCAGAGAGGAGGTTGGTGCCATTGTCGCAAACCACCATACCTGCCTTAAGCTGGCATGGCGTCAACCACCTCTGAACCTGCCCCAGCAGAGCTGACAGAATCTCTGCCCCAGTGTGGCTCCTGTCCCCCAAGCACACCAGCTCAAGCACCGCATGACATCTTTTTGCCTGCATACGTGCGTAGCCCCTTGAATGCCTACGGAGCATTGCTGGTTTCAAGGACAAATCAGCACAGGAAGAGGCCATGAAGGAAGAAGAAGAGGAGGAGGTGGAGGAGAGAGGTGTGGCAGAATCACCACTAGTACAATTTTGACCGCCCTGTCCAGCGAGGCCAAGACATTGCCTTCCACATGCCGGTAGAGAGCCGAAATCACCTTCCGTGAGAAAAAGTGGCATTTGGGAACCTGCCACTGAGGAACCGCACATTCCACAAACTCACGGAAGGGGGCAGAGTCTACCAACTGAAAAGGCAGCAGTTGAAGTGCTAGCATTCAACCGCTGGGCATGTGGATGGCTGGGACCGAACTTCTTTCGGCAGTGCAGCTGCTGGGGCAGGGAAATTTGCCTGGTACAATCTGATGTCGGTGTACCCATAGCAGCTTGCCCCCAAGTACTTGGCTGTGACACATCTAATTCTACACCTTCATTCCTCTCAGTGCAGGTCTCAGAGAGGACTGAAGGTATAGTGGGGTTGGAGATCCCAGCTGATGAGCTGCAAGGAGAGGTCCTCTTTGCTCTTAGGTGTGGGTCCTTTAGGTACGCTTGCCAACGAACTGCATGGCAGGTTGACATATGTCTGGTCAAGCATGTGGTGCCCAAGCGGGTGATGTTTTGGCCACGCGAGATATGTTTGAGGCATATGTTGCAAATAGCAGCGGTGGGATCTGATGCACTCGTTTCAAAAAAAGGCCCACACCAAAGAACTTTTGGAATAACGCACAGAGACAGCAGTGCCCTGCAAGTGCGGAGCTCTGCGGTGTGATGCAGTCAGTGTGCTGCCCTTAAGCTGGCCCCTGAAGGGCATCCTACCTCGTTGGTGATGTGCCTCCTCCTCCTCTCTCCTATCAGGCACCCACGTGGAGTCAGTGACCTCATCATCCCCTCTCTCCTCATCGCTGGAGCAAAGCTGGCAGTATGCTGCAGCTGAGGGAACATGACTGCCAGATTGCTGTCTTTCTTGGGCACCCCCTCTCTCTGGGCTCACGTTACTGCCTTCCTCTAGCTGAGTACCATCATCGGAGCCTTCAAAACGCTGGGCATCTTCCTGGAGCATGTACCCAACACTGTGGTTAAACAGTTTGGGGGACTCCTCAGGAGAACATGGTGAGTCTAGGGAAGGAGTGATTGATGCCATTGAGCCGAGGGAAGAGGCCGTGTTGGCAGCTGCTTTGCCAGACAAAGTACCCTGAGCCTGAGTGACAGAGGATGAGAAGGATGAGGATGGCTTGGTCATCCACTTTACCAAGTCTTCTGCATGTTGCGGCTCAACATGGCCAGCTGCCGAAAAAAAGGACAAGCGTGTCCCACGGTCACGTTCTGATGAGAATGCACCATCTCCATGACCAGCACTGTTGCCTCTAGACACAGAGCCTGCTTGCCCTCTTTTATTGGCTTGTGACTGTCTGCCTCTCCTTGTTGGCCTTCCAGACATACTAATGGCCTGCAGTGAGATGTAGCTGCACAAAGCTGGGGTGTATATATATATATATATATATATATACTGATACTGCAGCTAGCAGAATCAACTGCCTGCCTGTAGTATTATTAGTATGAGAACACCAGCAATTGTCTATAGGTATCTTTAGGTGCACACTGTGCAGAGGACACAGTACACAAACTGTAAATACTGTAGCTGCCTGCCTGTGGTATTAATAGGAGCAGAAGAACACCAATTTTCTTGAGGTAGCTTTAGGTGCACACTGTGCAGAGGACACAGTACACTAACTGTAAATACTGTAGCTGCCTGCCTGTGGTATAATAGGAGCAGAACAACCGCAATTGTCTTCAGGTAGCTTTAGGTGCACACTGTGCAGAGGACACAGTACACTAACTGTAAATACTGTAGCTGCCTGCCTGTGGTATTAATAGGATCAGAAAAACACCACTAAGTTTCTTCAGGTAGCTTTAGGTGCACACTGTGCAGAGGACACAATGCACTAACTGTAAATACTGTAGCTGCCTGCCTGTGGTATTAATAGGAGCAGAACAACACCAATTTTCTTCAGGTAGCTTTAGGTGCACACTGTGCAGAGGACGCACTACACTAACTTGTAAATACTGCAGCTTCCTGCGGTATCAATAGGATCAGAAGAACACCACCAATTTTCTTCAGGTAGCTTTAGGTGCACACTGTGCAGAGGATGCACTACACTAGTTTGTAAATACTGCAGCTGCCTGTGGTACTAATAGGATCAGAAGAACACCACCAATTTTCTTCAGGTAGCTTTAGGTGCACACTGTGCAGAGGACGCACTACACTAACTTGTAAATACTACAGCTGCCTGCGGTACTAATAGGATCAGAAGGACACCACCAATTTTCTTCAGGTAGCTTTAGGTGCACACTATGCAGAGGATGCACTACACTAACTTGTAAATACTGCAGCTGCCTGCGGTACTGTACTAATAGGATCAGAAGAACACCACCAATTGTCTTCAGGTAGCTTTAGGTGCACACTGTGCAGAGGACGCACTACACTAACTGTAAATACTGTAGCTAATAGGACTAATAGGATCAGAAGAACACCAGTAATTTTCTTCAGGTAGCTGTAAATACTATAAAAACACCTGCCTGCCTGTCAGTAGGAAGAGAATAACAGGAACAGATCTAGCTAAACTTAATACAGTGTATATATATATATCTATAGATATATATCTATATCTATATATATATAGATATATAGATATATATATAATATATACACAACACATAGGATGCATATATATTTACTGTATATAAACAATACACTGTAAGTGTAGTGAACTGACTCGTCTGCCTACTCTATCTAACTTAAATCAAATGACACTGTCTCTCTCTCTATCTCTCTCTCAACGCCAGAACACACTACACAGGGCCGACGTGCAGGCGGCCTTATTTAGTGTGGGGCTAAACCCCCTGAGCCATAATTGGCCAAAGACACCCTGGCTTTGGCCAATTACGGCTCTCTGTACAGATGGCGCTGTGATTGGCCAAGCATGCGGGTCATAGTGCATGCTTGGCCAATCATCAGCCAGCAATGCACTGCGATTCTGCAGTGAATTATGGACTGTGACGCGCCACTCGAATTTGGCACGAACGGCCCATAATGTTCGCAATTCGACGAACGGTCGAACATGCAATGTTCGAGTCGAACATGGGTTCGACTCGAACTTGAAGCTCATCCCTAGTGCTGATAAAGGATGCATGCATGCACTCGCGGCAGAGCAGAGGGAGAAAGAGGAGGACTTCCTTTCCTCTCAAAGCCCGCTTTATGCAAACACTATTCTTGCAACGCCACAGAACACATAAGAGGAGGAGGAGAATTCTGGCAGTTTTGTAGGCATAAAAGCAGAGGAAGGCATACATCAAAGCTTAATGGGGCGTACACACAGTCGGACTTTTCGGCTACAAAAGTCCAACAGCCCGTCCGACAAACTTTAGACGGACTTTTGGCGGACTTGCGGCGGACTTTCTAATGAACGGACTTGCCTACATATGATCACACAAAAGTCCGACGGATTCGTACGTAATGACGTACACCGGACTAAAATAAGGAAGTTGATAGCCAGTAGCCAATAGCTGCCCTAGCGTGGGTTTTTGTCCGTCAGACTAGCATACAGACGAGCGGATTTCTGGGTCCGGTGGAGTTACAACATAAAGATTTGAAGCATGTTCCAAATCAAAAGTCCGTCAGATTTCCGGCTGGAAAAGTCCGCTGAAAGTCCGGGGAAGCCCACACACGATCGGATTGTCCGCCGGACTTGGTCCGTCGGCATCCGTCGGACTTTTGCAGCCGAAAAGTCCGACCGTGTGTACGCGGCATAAGAGATGGTTTCCCGTCCCCAGAACCCTTGCGAGTAGTACGTGGCTGGGAGGAGGCAGTTTTAGTTACTGTAATCCTCAGTGACCCCTGAGGACCCTGCTTCTCATGCCTCTGCAAACTTACGGTACATGGGCTCCCTCATTCTTCAAAGTCTGCGAAAGGACCTGAGAATTTGTGTCATCAGGAAGAAGAATTGCTATTGGTTGGCAACCCTCCTTGACCTTTACAAAAGGAAAGTCTCAGAACTCAACATGCACAGGCGCGCACACACCCGCACAGACACCGGCGCGCACCCCAGCGCCCACAGGCGTATGCAGACCAGTGCCCACAGATCGACGCGCGTTAGCGCACGCGCGCCTGAGCACCAGCGCACACACCAGAGCCAGCCAGAGCATGCACACCAGTGCCCACAGAAGCGCCCACACCAATGCGCACACGAACGCGTGCGCCAACACACACCGGCGCGCACCAGTGCCCACCGGGATGGCCAGCACATCGCCCAACCAGGTAACCTCTCTGATAGCTAGTTTTGAGGCTTCTGTTGGTCAAGAGAGGAGTGGTATGGAAGAGGGCCACCTCAGTGATGCATTACAAAAATTTTTTAGTCCTCTGCACCCAGGGCTGTCAGCTTCCACATACCATTGTCAGCGTCTGCATCAAATGGTGGGAGATTATCTAGGGGTGAAAACAGACATGGTGAGCCATCCAGTTGACGATCCACTGAGTTATTAAGTCATAAGAATAGACAACTGGCCAGAACTTTCCCAGTATGCAATTGAGTCGCTGGACTGCCCTGCATCCCATGTGCTTTCTGAATGGACAAGGAGGTTTTGCCGGAGGTTTTGACAGATAAAAGAGTACGACTGCCCACAGACTCCGTTGACCTGCTGACATTTATCAAGATGAATCATTCCTGGATTTGTAGCAGCTATCAAGCCCCAGATGCCAATGGTGCCGATTAGGTGTTTTGGGGATGTGGAATCTGTGCAAGACTGCCTAGCTTTGTGGGTGTTGATTTCATCGTGAAGACATTTTTTGGTGTAGGTTTCATGGGCACAATTACCACCCAACGTCAACATTTTTTGCCCCTGTTTGATAGGTGCATATCATTTCAACTTTTGAAAGCAATGCCAATTCTTGCTTTCATCAAGAGTATCTCTATAGCGTTACAGTGTGAAGGCACCACCAACACCCAAAGCCCAATTTTTCCGCACCTGTTTGACTGGGGCCTATCATTTCACGTTTTGACAGCAAGACCAATTCTTGCTTTCATCAAGAGTGCCTCTATAGGGCTACGGTGTGAAGAGACCACCAACACCCAAAGCCCAATTTTTCCACACCTGTTACTTCTATCCAAAGTCTGCAAAACAGACACTAGAATTTATCCAAAAAATCTCTAATCTTGTTCTGAGTGCAATAAATTGTGGCCTAATCATAAAGATTGGCTCCCCAAGCCGTTGTTTATAAAATAAAGAAAGCTTTCAGGGAAAATGTCATTTTATAGGCATTATAAATGTCATTATTGCTGCAGCAGGTTCTATACACAGTACGAATGCGCCACCTTACAGGCAGACTAAGGGGACCCCCTAGGCACTATATTTAAAGGAATTTTTCATTTTTATTATTTCACTTTAAGCATCAGTAAATCAATGCTCATTTAGAAATGATGTTTATTACAAACTTTTTTTCATTGATATATGTCCCCCAGGGCAGTACCTGGACCGCCATACCCTTTGTATGCCTAATAACTTGCATCTTGGCTCTGAGTTTTCGCGATGTTTGAGAGTTCTGGCCCAAACCAAACAGGGGTGGTTCGGCCCATCTCTACTCCACACTACCATCTCCAATATCATTATCTGAGACATGCAGTTCCAACACAATTTGGTATACTAAATGTGAGCTTAGAGTACCCGTACATCGAGCAACCTTACCTAGACTAAATAAGTTTCCACTTACTAGTTTGTCCTCTAGAAAGAATGTACCTTTACAAATGCCAAAGAGCCAAGGAGAGATGGCAGAGTCAGGTGACACCATTCTCTGATCCTAAGCAAGCAGAATTAGAATCCACCTAGATGTCTTAATTTAATATCCTCTAAAGGCCAGGTGATTCAGCTGAAACTTTTATACCAGGTCTGTTATACTCCAGTTATACTTCTATCATATATTTTAGGGGCTGTGGAGAAGAGACTAACTTTATACATGTTCTATAAAACTGCAGATATTTAACAGTTTTGTTCCAGGGCCAACAACTTTATCAGAGTAACCTTAGGTCTTTCTAATCTCTTTAACAAAGAGAATTGCCTCATTGGCAGCTGTAGGGAGGTGGTGAAACAGGACTTGAAAACCCCAGCACATGTCAAATTCTTCCTAAATATATTTTTATGCTAGAAATATAATACTCTTTACCTGGAAATGAAAATCCTCTCCATTCTTGTTTGAATGGAGACAGCTCACTACAATGCCATTTTACTCACTGACCCAGAAATAAACCTCAGCAGCACTTTAAAAAAATATGGAACCCCGGGCTTCACTCAACCCAAACTCTTCCTGAGTAGAACTTTACTTCTTGGTGGTTCACAAAATGGACAAACCAAAAGGTCAGATTTGGTCTTTTATCCTATACAACCACTGCCAGAAGTAGTTAATTTTGTGGTGATATTACTACTGCCATTAAATGCAGGACCATGGATCTTTTTTTTTTTTTCTGGGGGAAGGGGGGTTCAGCTCTCCCAAATTATAAGATTTGGGGCACCAAGGTTACCTAAAGGTGAAAAAAGAGGCAGTTCTCTGTGGTGAATTGCTAGGAGTTGAAAACAGAGTGCAGGTTCAGAATACGGTATGTGATGCATGTACAGTATGTAATATTAATGCTGCAGGGGTAAGGTGTATATAAGGTACAGAGTGCAGGGATCAGGTGAATGTAATGTACAGAGTGCAGGGATCAGGGGTATGTAGTGTCCAGAGAAAAAAAATGAAGCAGGCATTAACTCCATCATGCAAGCAGCAAGACAAGAACATGTGATTATCAGTTCCTTAGTGAAGTTACTTTTTATCTAGAAATTTAAAATACACTGCATTTTAAGTATAAAAGCTTTCTAGTCCAACTTCTAAGAAAGCAAAAGTCATTTAACGACAAGTACAGGTGTCACGGGTTTAGTTAAAAGATCTTAAACTTATACAGAGCAATGATATTACTCAGAGAATGCATCCCTTAAGCTCCAATTCTTTTTAAATACTGAACTACACTATTGACTAAACACTGTCTTTCAAAGTGTGCTTTTCTGGGTATAAGGGCTTTTCATAGAAGGGGACTGTTCCTTTTCACCTTCAAACTTGTTGGCTGAATTACCCACTGGATTCCTTCTTTCAGGATGTCATTACCACCTTTCACCTGTCCACCTGCAGAGTCAAGGCAAATCCAGACCTTATCTGTCTTTGAAAGACAGGTTTCTGTTTCTATGTAACATTTCCCAGTCCGGGCCCCTTGGTGATGCAGGTCCTGCCATTTATAACATATCTACATCTCCATAATGACTGCCAAAATCTAACTGGAACTCGGTGCGAGGCTTTCCCAACTTGGCACCCAGGACCCAAAGCAGATTACACATTAGTCCTATGCTGGGATCCCTTTGTACCAAATGTAAAGCAGCAATTAGGGGACTGCTCAGTTTATACTAACAAAATCAAGTTATTTATTATAAAGTTATTTAGCAATCATGCAATCACTGTTTTACTTTCAATTCCCTGACAGAGTAATTGTTGAGGGCAGAATCAGCCCAGCATCACTCCTTAGGACCTACCAGATGCCACCACCCAATCTCTTCTGCCTACATTTTTCATTAGCTTAATGAATGCAGTCATCAACATTACACAAACAAAATATATTTATAGTACGTAATCACAGCACTTAGAAGGCAAAATTCCACATAGGGAAGCAATAATTACTGTCTAGTGGTCTAACATTCTCATAGGAGGGAGGTGATCTAACTGGGGATTTGACGACTGGTGTTGGAGCTTCCACAGAAAAAACAGAAGAGCACAGACAATTCTGGTGTAGCCACTTACTATTTGCTTCAAGTTTGCTCCAAGTTTGCAACACCCTATGTCAGAGAAATAACAGAAACTTTGTTTGCCAATACCGGCATTTCCCTGTACGCCTGCGTGGCAGAATGGCAAATCGGCGCATGCGCGATTCAGCAGACCGTGTCACGGCGCAATGGCACACATAGACGTGTGAGTCAGCGGGCCGCGACACGGCAAAACGGCGTAAGCACGTACGCATCTTAGCGGCACACGTGAATTCCCCTGGTGGCCCTATAAAAGGCAGCCCAGCTCTCTGGCTTATTGCTGGTTTGTCATTTCAGCTCCTGTGTTCCTGTGCCTTTGTTCTGCTATTGACTCCTGCCTATTGTGACCCAGATTGCCTTGACTACCCTTGAACTTCTCCTGCACCTTGACCTCGGCTTGTTTAACGGATTCCTCTTCAGTCTGCTCCAGTGTTTGACCCCCGGCTTCTCTTTAAAGACTTCGCTACTGCCTGCTCCAGTGTTTGACCCCGGCCTGTCTTGGACTCTCCCATTTGATTGATTCCTGTGTATGACCTTGGCTTGTTTAAACAGACTTCCTTCCTACCGGCTTGCTGTGTTTGACCCACTGGCTTCTCTACATACTTTGTTCCAGTTGTCTACTTCAGGACCAAGGTGTTGGAGCCCCAGTCTGCTTCCTCTGCTGATCAACGTCCGGGTGTACCCTGCACAGACTTACTACCAGACGGAAGTTCAACACGCAAGCCCCTACTAGTGCCTGGCGACCCGTGCCTTTCTGTGCCCGATACCCTCTGTGCCACCTCCAGGGGTATAGCGCACTCAGCTGCAAGGGGAGCCGCTCTCAGCATCTCGGCCCTGGTGAGTACCCTGACACCCTATAACTTGGCCTATGCTTGTGCTCCAGCACTGTAAAGGTGCCACAAAATGCTTAAAATGGCCTTACTTTTTTATTTTATCTCCCTAATAGGAACACAGGTAGTAGTTAAGACCTGATAGATTGGACTGATTAGACTTTAAGTTAAAAAAAGACCATTACAGTTTGTTGAACAGTGGAACACTTGTATAGTAGTGCTTTAGGCTGAGCAATCAAGCTTAGCACTGAGAGTTATTCCCAAATCACTGAAATATGAAGCTACGATACTGCAAATAAAAGCTTTCACTAGACCCTGACTTAGGGTACATACTCTCAGTATAAAATATCTCATACTGTTCCTCTGGCTCAGGTCAACATACAGGGGTTGATTTACTAAAGCTGGAGAGTGCAAAATCTGGTGCAGCTCTGCATAGAAACCAATCAGCTTCCAGGTTTTTTTGTCAAAGCTTAATTGAACAAGGTTAAGTTAGAAGCTGATTGGCTACCATGCAGAGCTGCACCAGATTTTGCACCCTCCAGTTTTAGTAAATCTACCCCACAGTGTTTGTGTTTGCTACAATGGCTATCATTAATTTCTACAGCACCTTATAGAACAAGATCATAATCAGTAAAGTATGCTGTGAGAATTTGCTGACCATGTTTGACTCTAAAGCCTAGTACACACGTTCCAAATGTCAGCCGTGTGTATGGCAGCCTGCCCGACAAAGGCCGGCCTCTTTTGAAGGCTCATGACCAAAAAAGATTTTTCTCACCCCTAATTGTCTTCAATTTTTGGATTATCCATTTTCCCAGTGTGTCACCCTTCTATGATTATTCTATCTTTGACTGACTGTGTGACTGACTGTGGTATGACGTTACACCTTATCATTGGTCATTTAGACTGTATCATTTCTGGACTGTAACAGTGTGGCACATTTCTGTGTTTATGAAATCACACTGTTCCCTTCAGGAATTATCCAGCCTAGTTCCTCGCCCCAGGTGGGTTGGGGTACTGTTAGGTGCTTATAGGGGGTGTTTCATATTGGGGGAGGGAGGGATATACCCACTGCATTTATCCCTTTCAATAACTTTAGAGATATTTCTCAATCACCCATTTATCTTTGGGGAATTGTTTGTATTATTAGGAGTTTACCCCTTTTTAGGGACTCTTTAGGGATATAGGGATTTTAGTACCGGTGTTGTTTGTATTTTGCTCTTTCTTAACGAATAAACATTTTTGTAGTACAACTCTTTAGGGTGTGTGTTTTTATCACTCTGTTTTTTATTTTTTTGTGTTTCTTGCTAGCTACTTCTGATTACATACCCCCCGCTATTTATGCGCTGAGTGCTACAATCTTTGAATATAGGCAGGATTCCCATCTATCTACATTTTGTAGAATTATAGAGGAGACTGCAAGCCAAGCCTTCTCGTCCACATCAATGCCTGACCTCACAAATTCACTTCTGGAAGAATGGTAAAACATCCCCACACACTCCTAAACCTTGTGAACAGCCTTCCCAGAAGAGTTGAAGCTGTTATAGCTGCAAAGGGTGGGCCAACTCAATATTGCACCCTATGGACTAAAACTGAAATGCCATTAAAGTTCATGCGTGTGTAAAAGTAGGCGTCCCAATACTTTTAGTGATATAGTGTATTACTGGCTCTTGACTATGAAACCTGACTGACACTGGACTTTGACTCCTACCTCTGATACCTGACTTTAAAGCCTGCCTCTAACAGCTGACTCTTGTCTCTGCCTCCTGACTCTGAACATGGATTCTGACTCCTGCCTCTGATACCCAACTCCTGACTCTGAATGCGCCTTTGATACCTTACTCTAAATTCTGACTCTTATGCCGCGTACACACGAGCGGACTTTACGGCGGACTTTGCCCGGCGGACTTTTCGACGTACTTTCCGACGGACTTTCTGAATGAACGGACTTGCCTACACACAATCCACCAAAGTCCGTCGAATTCGTACGTGATGACGTACGACCGGACTAAAACAAGGAAGTTCATAGCCAGTAGCCAATAGCTGCCCTAGCGTGGCTTTTTTGTCCGTCGAACTAGCATACAGACGGCGGACTTTTCGACCGGACTCGATTTCAACGGATAAATTTGAAACAAGTTTCAAATCTAAGTCCGTCCAACTTTTGAGAAAACAAAGTCCGCTGGAGCCCACACACATCGAATTGTCCGACGAAATCCAGTCCGCCGGGCAAAGTCCGCCGTAAAGTCCGCTCGTGTGTACGCGGCATGACACTTAACTCTGATTCTGGCTTCTGACCCCTGACTCTAACACTTGAATTTGCACTCCTGACTCCGAAATATGGCTTTGACTTCTGATTCTGAAACCCTGCTCTGACACTGGACTCTGCTGCCTCTGATACCTGACTCTAAAACCTGATTCAATTTCTGACACTTGACTCTGATTTCTGCCTCTGATAGACCCCCAACTCTAAAGCTAAACTCTGACACTTGACTCTGCCCCCTGCCTCTAATACTTGATTTCGACTTGTGACTAACACATCTATCTGATGCTTCACTCTGACAACTAAAATTATTCAGTGATTAATCCGGGCCTTTCAAATATTTACCTTTGGATAACAGCGTTGCATTTATTAAATCTAGCGTTGCTCTCCGTGTGAGAACTACTCTTCTTGACCTTTCCATATTTTAATTAGGAGTACATTTTTTGGAGTATATTTGACGATTATAAGGATTGTGATTACTCTGTCATGTTTTACTCTTAGCATGTCAAATTTCCTGAACATTTTGTTTGGAATATATCAAAGAGATGTGTTTCCTTTTAAGATTGTGATGGCTGTGTACTGCATTTATGATTTGTTGACCTTTTACTGTATTTAAGAGAGAATTCTGACATAAAGCTTCAAAAGCTGCTTACAGTTGATCTCTTTCATCTTATAAAACAGTTCTTACTGAACCTTTGCCAGTCTTTATATAGTAATCCACGAATTGTCATCTGGCTACACTGCAAAAAGCATTTTAGGGAAGTAAAAAAAAAGTGCACACCACCTTGATAATCAGAAAATACCAGTATACATATGTTGTTTACATTCCCTAAAGCACAGGTGTCAAACACAAGGCCCACGGGCCGAATCCGGCCCTCCAGGCCATTTCATGTGGCCCTCGCACCTCTCCTGCAGCTGCAGGAGAGCTCCAGCCCTCCTTTGGTCCTCCTCCAGACCCCTACTTTCAGCTTTCAAGCAATGCATCCAGCTTCTTCCCAGCAGCAGCATAAGGAAAGGGAGTGCACTGTGATGTTAGGGAGAGTGGGGGACTCCACTTCTGATGGTGGGGTGGCTCTTGACATCTAATGTAAGGGGAGGGGATGAGCTGGACATCTAATCTTACAGATACAACCGGCCCTTTTGAGGACAATCATAATGCTGATGCGGCCCACGATGAAATTGAGTTTGACACCCCTGCCCTAAAGCTTTCAAATACTTTAAACATAAAACCTAATTTTCTGCAACAAAATTTTAGAAAATGCATTGGGGTTTATAGGTACTGGTTAAGGGGAATTACTGGCCAGCTATTTTATTTTTTGAACAGAAAATACCGCATTTGGCCATTAGATGGAGCAAACTATTATAGGAATTTCCTAGAAAACTTCACCCCATCTTGTGGCCAAATGCAGTATTTCCCACTTAAAGCGGTAGTAAACTCCGCTTTTCAACTTGTAGCTACAGGTAAGCCTATAATAAGGCTTACCTGTAGGTCCAGTGAATATCTCCTAAACCTGCAGCGTTTAGGAGATATTAACACTGGAAGCAGTTGGTGACGTTACTGGTGTATGCACACTGTGCTCTGAATTAAGAGCACATGGAGTATGCCATCAATTCTGAGCACTGTGCAGAGGGCCTGATTCCTGTGAATCCGCTGACACTAGTGACTTGATTTACACTCAAACATCACAGAATAAAGCCTATTGTTATCCCATTTGCAGGTAACAAATGCACATGCATTTTCACTGGGTGAATGGTTATGCAAATTCTGTATAATTCAACCCCATTAAGTGGCATACAGCAAATGTTTCATACATACATGCAGTGCAGAGTTCCCACACTCTTCCGCTACAGATAGTAATGACTATACTGCTTGACATTTCATTAATTGTGCAACAACCTGCAGTGCAAAACTCTTCTCTTCTTTCCTGACATGCCCAGTCAATTTTCAGAACATTTTACAGTGGTAGTAAACCATAAAAATAAAATAAAATTGGCCCCCTGCAGGTAATGCATGCTAGCACATTATGACAGACCTACCTTAAAGTGGAGTTCCACCCAAAAGTGAAACTTCCGCTTTAAGTACTCCTCGCCCCCTGACATGCCACAATTGGCATGTCATTTTTTTTTATTGGGGGGGGGGGGGGCTGGGTACCTGGTTTGGAGTGGGACTTCCTGTCCCACTTCTGGCTGCCTAGGCAATTCCTGCTCTCCCCCTAGGTGGCCCCTCCTCCCGGCAATGTTCTGGAACACGTCACAGGTCCCAGAACACTACCTGGCCATTGACTGAGCGCAGCGCAGCTCGCGCATGTGCAGTGCGTACCCAGCTGTGAAGCCGCAAACTGTCATAGCCAGGCGCCCACACTTACAATGTCGGCGCCGCAAAGAGGAGGGGGAGAGAAGGGAGGCTTAAAAGTCAGCAGCTACACTTTTTGTAGCTGCTGACTTTTAATAAACTCAAAAACCAGTGGAATTCTGCTTTAAGATGAAGCCCTCCAGTGGCACGCTGTCACCTCTGACAGGGCTTCCATCTTCACCTGGTCTTCCTTCTGGGTTTGCGGGCTCTGTCCATTTGAATGGCTGAGCTGTGATGATGTGACTCCCGCGCATGCGGGTAGGATACATGGCCATGGCACAGCTCTATTAATGGACAGCAAATGCATACTGCTACTAGAGTAAAGATCTCTTAAACTGTGCACATTTAGCAGATCTTTAGGCCTCTTCATTCGGGCAGCTGTTCTGCCGCTGGTAAAAGCATGTTTTGTTACTTTGAAATTCCAAGACTCCAGGCACAGTGATCACTTGCAGTTGTACATTGCGATTACGTGCGTTTACATGCGGCTGCGTTTAGCTGCCGTGGAACATTCTTGCCATTTCTGATGTGCTTCCTGTTGTTATTCTTTCCTTGTTGCCGCAGCTATCTGCAGATGAAAATCATACACTGCGATTACCTGCGGTTATGAACAGATAGCTGCGATAAATCAGTCCTGGACGCAGTCAAATTAATTTTTCCGAACCACACAAAACGGCATGCAACCATCGCTAAATGCAGTGTGTGAATGGGACCACAGGAAAGCATTGTTTGAGTTTAGGTGTGGTAGATAACTTCATCTATCCGCAGCTAAAAGCTGAATTCTATCCACCCGTGTGAAAGGAGCCTTACTGTACCCACAGGTAAGCCTTATTATAGGGATAAAAAAAAAAAATAGAGTACTACTGCTAATGAAAAAAACAAAAACAAATCCAGAATATACATGCAGAATTTTGGGGTGAATTCATTTTCATTTATACCCCTTGCCAGAATAAGCGGTTCACACACTCGTCTTGTGCAAATGCACCATAGATAAATGCATTCCAGTGCCAGAAAGCAGCGAGCCTCAGTTGCCAAAAAACATGATAAAATAACTACTTAGGATTTCCTTATAAACCAGCAAAAGATCAATTTCATAAAAAAGAGTAATTGGACTGGTTGCTGTATGTAGAAAACACAATTCTCTGTTACAGAGAGTCTGTCCTACCCCCCTCCCCCACCACCACCTCCCTGATCTCTTACATAAAAAGAGTAATTGGACTGGTTACTATATATAGAAAACACAATTCTTCTTAAAAGAGAATCCGAACCCCCCCTCACTAGCCCCCACTCCTGCTGTTACCCTGCTGGAAGCGCATCCCCCCCCCCCCCCCTATGCTCAAACCACCCCAACTTTTCCTCTTCTGGAACACGCACGCTATTGTTAGTGCTAGATAGTTTGTCAGCCCTCAAAACAGTTGTCATTCTTTAACAGCTTCCCAAAAAAAAAAGAAAAGAAAAAAAAGAAAATGACAATGTTGCTAAGCTGATAGTTTGCAGTTCTATTTCTTGGACAAGGCTGCCATCTTCTGGAGAAAAAACATCATAATGCAATTGCAATGGCTCTTAGAACAACAGGTTAACCAAAATGTTATAAAAGATACCATATATGAAGGCTGTCATGTCATTTCTGGAAATGCAAGATGAATTAGTTGTTATGCTTGCTTCAATTTACTGTAATTCAGCACAAAGGCATAACTAAAGAAAATCTAAATATTTTTGAAGTAGGATTTTATTATTTTCTAATCAAGCGATATATAAAGTGTGCTAGATTTTATTATTTTACCTGTGATCTATTTCCTTCCCCATTTTTTCACTTTCTAACTGTTTTTTGTATAAAGGGAAGACTTTTCCTTGATAAATAAGTTTATTTTACATACATTAGGGATTCCCCTCAAAATATCCACCTGAAACAACTATGCAGATCAGGTAAGCCAGATGAAATGCAGACGTCCTTATCTACAGTTATTGGCCTAGGTTACATACATGCCCGATGGGTTTTACTTCCTCTTTTGCCCCCCACAAGGCCTGCAAATGAAAAGCATAATGGGCTAGTATGCATCGCATACTAGCCCATTATGTTACACTTACTTGCAAACGAAGCCCGCAGTGTCCCCTGAGCAGGCCGCATCCATCTTCGCCCCTCTTCCTCTTGGGGCCACGGACTTCGGCTCTGTGACTGGCTGGAGTCACGTGACGTCACTCCTGTGCATGCGCGTGGGAGCCGTCAGTCACGGCACAAGCTGGGGGAAGAAACGGCACACTGGTCCGTCTCTTCACAGCGCATGCACCGATGATGACATTGGCACACTACAAGTAAAATATCTCCTAAACGGCGCATGTGTAGGAGATATTTCCTTATTCTAGGCTTACCTATAGGTAAAAGTCAACAAAAAGGGTTTACAACCACTATAAAGTGGGTTTAGCCACGTTTACATGCATTTGGGCTGTGGAAATTAAAGATTAATTCCTCGATTAATCTATGAATTTTTTAATCGATCAAAGTTCTTTTGATCGGTACTCACCTCTCCGCCGGCTTCCGGGTCTTCAGGGAGTTCCGTCGGAGATCCGGTGACGCCGATGTCCGTGACGTCACCGGTTCTCCGATGGAACTCCCTGAAGACCCGGAAGCCGGCGGAGAGATGAGTACCGATCAAAAGAATTTTGATCGATTAAAAAAAGAAATCAATTAATCGAGGAATTAATCTTTAATTTCCACAGCCCAAATGCACGTAAACATGGCTAAACCCACTTTAAAGTGGTTGTAAACCCTTTTTGTTGACTCCTCCCCCCTTCCCCAAGTGCCTCCGTCTGCTAACGAAGGGAAGGGGGAGGAGTCCGGTGACGTCAAAGTTCTGATTGAACGTAACACATACGGGGAGGAGCTACGCATGATGTCACCCGCTGCTGCCCTATGGAACTAACACGATTGTCGGCTTTACATGCTGTGTTTTTATCATCTTTATGTGAGTAGTTTGTGTTTGAACACAAAAATTAAATCTTATACTTAAGCAGTGAGCACTTAGATCTTTTCTTTCTACCCATGACCTGGCGTCCTTGCTGAGATCTAAGGAGACGTGAGAGAAGTTTATGGTCTGTGTTAACACTTTTGATACTCACTTGCATGACCACCTGTTTGCACAGGGGTCCATGCCATAAGGTGAGAGTAATTAGTTAGACCGGAGGTGGAGGGATTGTCACGCTACTGTGGGAAAAAAAATTACTTACGTCAGTGCTACAGTTTGAATTTAAAACGTATTTGTGTGAACTGTGAAGTTAAGTCATGGATTGTGGAAACTAACTAGTGTTGGGTGATTGTATATAGTGTTGTATATAGTGTTTACCACATTTACCACTGACTAATGCAGAGTTGCAATGCAAGGAGATCAGCTAAAAGTAGTTGGATCTGTATGTGCTTTATAATTAATCGAAATGAGTCGATTAATCAATTAAAAAAAATTGTAATAATAGAACACGAAAATTTTAATCAGTAACAGCCCTAATTTAAAGTTTCTAATCAGATCCTGGACCCACAGAATTTACTACAAACTTAGCTAAACTTACCACGCCTAAAGAAAATGCTGAGTTTGAATGACACCATTGAAATATCATTCTCTGCATTTATATGTGTTTAGAAATGTCCTGTTAATTCAAGTGCAGATTTGACACTGAAGGAAGCAGATTAGAATGACAGCCAGTAGCATTTGTAGAATGAGGCAGCAACGGAAGCCTCTATGTTTCCTCTACATACTTATATTTGGAATTCTACACTGAAAGGACAGACAGAATGGAGTCAGTAAGATGTAGCAGTTACCTTATTTGTGTTTAATATTTGGTCATGGATACCATATGTAGTCATGCCCAGTAGGAGTTGTGGAAAGTAGTAGTTCACCTGTCACCCTACCCAGCCAGATATCCATCCCTCAGTCACTCAGAGACCTAAACCAGTCCATTGCTTTGTTTTGTTTTTTTATTTTGAGGGTATTTAACTTGGATAGGAATTTTGGAATTATGGGGTGCCCAGAAAATTCAATGCAAACTTTCTTAGGACTCCTGTATTTACTCTTGTATATACACTTCTCTCTTCTCTCCAGCACAGCCGTTCTTCCTCCAGCACTTCCCTTGCTGCAGACTGCTACTCCTGCAGACTAGCTAGCACCGCATGGGTAGGCTTGACACTATTTCCGGCAAGCATCAATGAACTGCCTTTTGCAGGCAAGGACCTCAGGCCCTTGTGGTGTAAAATAGTTCAGATGCTAGCAGTCCTCTATTCATCTACCACTTCCAGAAAGCTCTCTTCAGGCCCTGCCAGTTAGCCTGGCTGCATGGACCCCTTTCCAATGCCCTTCCCAGTCCTCTCCTTTGGTTCTGCACCCATCTCTCAAACTGCAATCTGCCAGTTCTCTCAGGCGTGCCTCCTCATTCCTCCCGAATGTGCTCACTCACCAGCCCTCCTGGCTGTGACCAGTTGTCCTCCCTGGAGACTCTTAGAAGTGTTTTCTCCCGCTGTCCTCTCACTTGCTCTCTCATCATGTGCCTCTCCTTCCAGGATCTCGTCACTCCTCCTGGATGCACCCGAGCCTCGGCCCAGGGTCACCCCAACCCCAGCTCTCCGTTGGCCCCAACAGCCTCCACACCTCTCTCACTCCACACTTCCACCCAACAACTCCTCCCCACTGGGCTGACCCCAGGTATTTTGAGGAGGCCTGCCCCCTGCTAATTCAGGTTGGCGAATGGTCAAAGCTCCTCAAGATAACCCAGGTAGCTCCCCCTCTCTTCCCCGCCTTCAAGAAAGTGCTAAAAGAGGGAGGTGACAGTGAAATGATGCTGCCAGTGAGTCTCCAGTTGCTACTCTGAGCTACTCCCAGCCCACAATGAAAACAAACAGGCCTAGCAGCCAGCTAGGCCTAGAGATGCAAACGAAGCAAAGAAAGTTCCACCGCTCAGGTAGGTCTAAGTCAAAAAGTGGAAAAGCAAGTTTAAATCCTTCAAAGAGGGAGAGTCCCAGGTGCTGGCTGATGCAAGGTTGAGCAGAAGTGGACGAAAGGATCTGGATGCCGCACACTGGACAGGATGATAAGTGCCTTTATTGATTAAAAGCTGGATCACAAAAGTATACAGGACACTACAGCAGGAATGTACAGAGATCAACTGACACGTTTCGCACTCATAACGGGTGCTTACTCATAGCTGACAAACATAGGAATAAAAAACATATATAAAGCTTATGTTGGAAACCCTGTGACCACATAATTATGTGGGTAATCCATGACAGCTGAAAGCCGATTATATGAGGTCTCAGCACCTGCTGTCAAATAGACGGGCTTTATAATGAAAACCCCCATGTTGATGATATATAAGCAGCAGAATAGGAAGAAAAAAGAAGAAAGATAAATAAGTAAAAAAAAAAAATATATATATATATAAATAAGTAATATTAAATAATGAGTGTGTATGTAAAAATGTACTTGCAAATTAGTTTGTCAAAGATGCAAACAAATGATATATGGAGGAAATGTATTGTCCTGATGGACATAAATTGAAAAATAAAAATGATAATAAAAGAAATAATGAAATGAAATAAGATGTAACGCAATGGGTAGACAAACTGTGTATAGACATAAGTATATCACAAGTAAAAGTATGTGAGTGAAAATATAAGAGATAAAAAATATATAAAGAGATAAAAATATGTGTGTGTGTTGCTGTGCAAACAGAGAAGTCACCTGCATGGGAAGTAACGAAAGAGTTGAAAAGACAAAACGTGAGCAATGTATGTGTGCCGTCATATGAAAGTAAACATAAGGAAATATAAATACCGGTATATGTGAAGATAAAACACAGATAGTGTTAAAAAGAGTGGAGAAAATAGAGGTGACTGAACTGATATAATGATGTTGTTTAAATATGTGTTTAAGAACCAAAATAATTAAATCTAAGCCGAAATCGGCTTGTGTATGTGCGCTCATGAACAATTTGGATTCAAATCCCAGTGTAAATTGCGATAACATAATGTCCATTGCAATATAACGTCAACCAGGGTTTGTGTAAAATTGTTAATTTAAAGTAAATCAATACATGAATAAAAACGTTACTGCCAAAAAAAATTTCAAAAGACATGTGCCGGAGTTAGCCTGTTAGTGTGTGGATGTCAACGTTACATGTGTGGAGCTCCAAATTAAATATAAAGTGATGGCTTAATATCGGTCAGTTTTTCTGTGAGGCCACTAAAATGGATTTGAATATGTGTATCCCAATATAAGGGAGGTTGTTTGTTATATTAACTGTGACCATAGAATGGCCTGTAAAAAGTGTAAGAAACATAAATATGTATAAATGTCGGCAGGTATCGAGACCTCAAAAAGAGAAAAACAGCTTCTATCTATTGTTCCCATAATGCATAAAGGATAACTAGCATAAAGTTCTGATGGTCAATAACAATATACGGTAGTCCATAATGCAAGAGATGATATGATATTGATACATTGACATGAGCTGGCGTGTGAAACAAGATGTTGATCCAGTCTAAAATAAAAAGATTCTTTTATATAACAGTAATAATATTGAAATAAAAGAAACTATTTTACGACTATAATAGAAAAATTGATAATGAATATATAAATACATAATTACAACAGCATTTAAAAGTATGTTATGCACCTAAACTGCGCTTATCAGGACAGTAAATGAATTTCCAGCATCGGTAAATGTACTCTCTATAACCACATGACAAAATTAATATTCAAAGACAAGTTAATATTGGAGATGTGCTGGAAATACATATCCTGACCTAAAAAAGTTTTATATGGAAATCCAAAAAAATATGTTTAATTGTAGCGAAATGGATTCCATAGGGTATTCTCAAAAGGTTGTTAGTTGTATGTGAGAAACTAGTTATGGGTTGTATGTAAAAATCATATATATCAGGGGTGTTCAAACTTTTTTTCAACGAGGGCCAGTTTTGATTAAGTGAACATGCGTGAGGTCCAACCATTTTGCCTGACATTCTTTGAACCATTAAAAATCGGTCTAAGTGTGTTCGTCTGAGCACGAATACACTGCCCAACAAGAATTCTCTTGCCTTTGTGGCTGTGTGTGGTGAAGAGATGAGCTTGGGCATGTTATTTGTATATATATATATTTTGTGGCCCCAATGAATCTCTGAGCACCGCTCAGGACTAAGGATGGGTGTGCTATTTGGATATAACGTATTTATTGGCATATGACACGCACCTTCATTTTAAGAGGGGAGTTTCAAGAAAAAATAAAATTTTAAATAAAGAACTGTGAAGCAAAATAAGGGTCAGTGCCCATCAATGCAGCCTAATCAGTGTTCATCAATGCAGCCTAATCAGTGCCAATCTGCAGCCTCACCATTGCCATAAATGCAGCCTCACCATTGCCATGAATGCAGCCTTACCATTGCAATCAATGCAGCCTCAACATTGCAATCATTGCAGCCTTACCATTGCAATCAATGGAGCCTTACCATTGCAATCAATGAAGCCTTACCATTGCCACAAATGCAGCCTCCCCATTGCCATGAATGCAGCCTTACCATTGCCATGAACGCAGCCTCACCATTGCCATGAACGCAGCCTTACAATTGCCATGAATGCAGCCTTACCATTGCCATCAGTGCAGCCTGATCGATGCCCATCTGCAGCCTCGGAGGGGACAGGGAGGGGGGCAGGACAAGTGCCAACAGATTACATACAGGAGAATCTCCTGTTTACTCGGCGACCTCTTTAATACAAACTCCCACCTCCTATTATAGACAGAACAGTTGTCCAATGGCAGCCCAGGAGACGGAACTTCTTATTACAGACGCCGCAGAGTAAACAGGAGATTCTCTTGTATGCAATCTGACGGCACTCATCCCGCCCCCTGAGGCAGCGCTAATAAATACGGTATATATCTTTTGTGGCCCTAGGGGCCACAAAAGATAATATATCCAAATCACCAGGGGGGCTGTATTAAACCAGACCACGGGCCGCAATTGGACATGCCTGATATGTATGATATTATATTGATTGAAACGTCCAAAAACACATAAAATGACAAGACTATAAGGGTAACCCGTATGTATGAAAAGATGTGTGTATATATGGACGATAACAATCACTAAAACAATCTAATTCGTGGCAATATCTGACATAAAATATACAATGGCATCCCTGTGGGGGGGCCAGAGGGGGCCCTGACCCCCCCCCCAACATTATGCTTTGCCCCACCATGTCCCCCCCCAATAAAAAATTTTTTTTTTTACAAAAAATCAATGTCTAAGAGGGAGAGAGTCCCCAGTTAGCTCCTGTGGGTGATTCCTCCCCCCTCCCTCTGCTTGCTGACACTGCATAATGCGAGTGCTCACACAACCACGGCCGTCCGATCTGCTCCTTCCCCTGCATCCTCATTGGCAGGGAGAAGAGCGAGTTGCAGGAATGACTCCACCAGGACTCTCAGTTACTGGAAAAACAGACTGATTTCTCCCGTCCTTAGGACAGGAGAACAAGCCTGTAAATTCCAAGAGATGCCAGACCAGCGCTGTCAATAGCAGGGGCAGGACAGCAAGAGGAGGCTGGGAAACCCTACGGTGGCAGAACACCAGGGCCAGGAGGCAAGACTACCTTTGCAACCCTGATAGTTCTCCCACTGCTTTGGATCCTTATATTTTCTTGGTATGCTGGTGACATATATCTCTTGTTTTCTGCCACCCTGGTGGGGGGGGACCCCAATACAGTAGAAAGGGAGCTCACTGCAGAACATGTGAAAGGGCTGTTGTGGGGTTGTAGTAAAGGGCCCCAGTATATATTTATATATTTATATCTATATCTATAGATCTATCTATCTATCTATCTATCTATCTATCTATCTATCTATCTATCTATCTATCTATCTATATATGCATTTCATAGTTGCCCCACTACTTTTGTCCCTGTCCCCCCATGTGCCCCCCCCCTAAATATGAAAGCTGGAGATGCTACTGAAAATATAATAGAGAAGCAAGAGATGGATGACAGAATGAGAGGAACATGATTGTCTACATGGATGTAACGATGTGTATGTCTCAGGGAGATATTGATATCAAAACTATTCATAATAATAGGAGACATCCCATTGGAAGTTTAAACTTAGCGGGATTCTGGTGTTTAAAGAAAATATCCAGTATACCTTGTGTTTACCTAGTAATTGAAATCTATCCCCTCCCTCTAATGGGTGTCACGACTTTTTCTATGCCTTGAATAAAAAGGCTTGATATGTCCTTGTGATGCACAAAGATCCAATGTTTGGCCACGTTAGTTAGTCTATCTTTTTCTATATCGTGTAAGTGATCGGATAAACGATCTCTAAGGCGACGTGTCGTGCGTCCCACATACTGAATCTGGCAAATGTCACAAGTAATGACATATACTATGAACTGAGTATTGCAGATTATGAACGAGGAAATATTGAAGATTTTGACGTTTGTGCAGGATTGTATCTGTTTACCCTTCTTTATGTGGGTGCAATAATTGCAGCCTTTTTTACCACATTTAAAGTTACCCACAAAATTTAGCCAGTTTGACTTGGATCATTCGGTTGACACCAAACTAGGTGAAAGAGAACCTAAAGTGGGTGCTCTACGGGAGACCACTTTAATACCCTTGTCATTGTCATATGCAGGATCATTAGATAAGATCGGGAGATATCTAGTGATTATATTTCTTATTTTATTGAACTATGCACTGAATGGTGTTGAAAAGACTGGGGTGTTTTTATGAGAAGAATGTGATTGATGTTTGTCCTGTAGAAGTGTCTGTCTAGGGTCAGTGCTGGCAGTGGTAAGTGCTCTATTAACCAGGGCATCTCTATATCCTCGGTCTTTAAAACGCTGAGCCATGTTGTTAGCTTCCATTTGGAAACTCTCAGGTGTACTGCATAGTAGAGGTCCACCAATATATCGGCCGGCCGATATATCCACCGATATTTGGTGTTTTTTAATTACCGTATATACTCGAGTATAAGTCGTTCCGAGTATAAGTCGAGGCCCTAATTTACCACAAAAAAAATGGGAAAAACTTATTGACCCGAGTATAAGACGAGGGTGAGAAATGCACAGCTACTGTAAGTGGAAAAGAGGGTCAATAATGCCCATTTGCAGCATCACTGTTCCCATTTGCATGCCTCACTTTGCAGCCATAGGTCCCCTGAACTTCAAACTCGGTAGTTAAGGGTTCCTAGATGCCCCCTAGCTGCAGCCAAAATTTGGGGTCTCTGAACTCAAAGGGTCCCAAAATGACATTGCTGCAGATGGACACAGTTGACCGAATTTGGGGCCCTGTATCTTGGGGCCACTTAGTGCTAAGAACCCCAAATTTGGTGTGCAAACCCAGTGGAACTAGCACCATAAAATTTCTAAAGCTGGGGTTCCTAGCACCAAGTGGCCCTGAGATATGGGGCCCCAAAGTCGGTTCAGAAAATGTCAAGCACTTTTCTGCAGCAGAGAATGACATTTTCCAAACCGATTTTGGGGCCCCGTATCTCGGGGCCACTTAGTACTAGGAACCCCAGCTTTGGATATGTTGTAGTGTTAGTTCCACTGGGTTTGTACACCAAATTTGGGGTTCCTAGCACCAAGTGGCCCTGAGATATGGGGCCCCAAACTTGGTTCGGAAAATGAAATTTTTTGCTGCAGAAAAGTGCTTGACTCGAGTATAAGTCGAGGGGGGCACTTTCAGCACAAAAAAATGTGCTGAAAAATTCGACTTATACTCGAGTATATACGGTAATCAGCATCGGCTGATTGTGCTGATTAAAAAGGCTGATTATAACTCGCAAATTACTTCTGTAATAGAAGTCAATGCAAGTTGCCTGAAGTCTTCTGTGGAGCGACTTCTCTTCTCTCTGGGCAGCCTGCCAAGTCTGATAAAAGAAACTAAAAAGATACAATGTTTACACTTGTCAATGAACTGAACTCCTCGTGTATGAGTTCTCAGTTTAACCATTTAAAGACTAAATCTTTTCTAACATTTGTTGCTTACAAGTAAAAATCTTGTATTTTCTGCTAGAAAATCACTTAGAACCCCCAAAAATTATATATATATTTTTAGCAGAGACCCTAGGGAATGAGCTCAAAACCCCATAGTGTAGTATATTAAGTAGAAAGCATTTATTAAATGGATAAAATTGCATTCACAAAAAATCGCATGTGCTAGGCATAACAGTCTGGGTCGCCTGGAAGCTGGGAATGATGAAGTGTGAACCAGGACCCCTGCCTTGGCCACTGGCTAGGGAGACAAAAAGCAGCGCCTTCTAAGTGTAGCATTATAACAATTTAATGTATAAAAAGATATGAATAACACTTACAAGGGAGTGATAAAATCAGCATTTGTATAGTGGAGCATCCGCTCTTTCCCAGGCTGGTGCTAGGTATCTGTGGCTTGCTGCATTCGATCCAAACGCGCTGGTGGCTCCCAGCACTTCCAGAGGGCTTAATGGTGCTCAGCTCAGCAATGCACACTCAGAGATGACATTACTACCGGATACAGGGTCAGCGGGTGGTGAGTGTATAAGTTGTATAGGGCCTCGTACACACAATGCGATTGTTGGCCAACCGAGCGTCTGATTTTTGTCAAAAGGGCGTGTGCCAGGATCTTGTCTTGCATACTAACGGTACATAATTGTCGTGCAACAAACACGAATGTAGTGACGTACTAGGAGGAATTTCAGCTCTTGAGCGCCACCCTTTGGGCCCCTTCTGCTAATTTTGTGTTTGGTGAGCATTGATTCCGAGCATGCATGTTTGTATTTTCGACTTTTGTGTGACGGATTTGTGTACTGACCATTCGAAAATCAGACAACAGACCGCTGTCCATCCAAAATTTACTAGCCTGCCATCCAACATTTGTTGGCCGAAAGTTGGACAACAATTGTCAAAAGGAGCGTACTAACAGTCAGATTTTAGGACAACAGTCTGTCAACAGACAATCCCCTGCCAACAATCACATTGTGTGTACCAGGCTTAAGTCTTTATTGGAGAGAGTTGCTCTTATTTCCTATAGCAGAGACAATGGTCAGTACTGACAATGCAAAGCTTTATATATCAACATTTTATCAGACAAGGCACAGATTTAACAAAGCCTGACAAAAAATATGACTGTTCAGGGATTTATCTAGCGTAGCAGTGCTCTGTCTAATAATAATGACATCACATCAGTCTGTAAATGAGTGCAGTATCAATGTCAACATTATATACTGTATGTAATAGGAATGCAGGTATAGCTGTTCATTATTTCACATTACCGCTATAATTTATCATGAAATTAGACTGCAGGCTTGTGGACTCTCAGTTAAGCTTCACTGGTCTATGTTTCACAGTCAGCATGTAGAACGAGTATAACAAAAAGAGATGTTGATTGAAAAGTGTAAGTTGCAGAAAAAAGTCAGGTTATTAGTGAAAAGTATCTCTCAGGCTGTCAGACTGTATTGGCTGAAGCAATTTACTGCTCCAATTATTTGAAGCTTTTAAATCAATTGCCAACCTTAGTCAATTATTCCACTGCCCCAATTAATTAATTCACTACCCTAATCACTACTTCAATTAATTATTTGCATAATTTAATGCATCTTGTTAAGCCCCCCTTGCCCTGATTTTCTAGCTACCCTCCACCACTCCACAGGCCCCCAATATACCAAGTAAAAATTTGCGATATTGGTGTAGGGCCCCAGCAGAAATTTTGACCCATGTTTGCAATTCTACTCCTGCAGAACCCTCTTACCGTCTCCTCCCATGCTGAGCACCATTTTAATCCCTACAGCTGTTATTAAAAAAGCGTCCCAAGGAAGAACTGGTTTCTGTGCTTCAGCATCTTCTTTACTACCCTGCAGTGACTACACTGGGAAGTGAAGTGCTGCGTTCCCCATGGTACAGGTGTGGAGGGTCAGTGCAGGGCACAGTGCTGGCTTGCTATGCATGCCCTGTGTTTGCTTATGTGAATAAATCTAATGGAGACAGTTGGAGTGTTACTGTCACTGGACTCTGCAACAACTATCAGCATTCAATGTTATACCATTGTAACATACCAGGTTAAGGTTGCTTACACCTCCTGTCCAGCACCTTCTGCAGTTGGATGCAGGGCGTAATAGGAAGAGAAGTGGCCTAAGTACATGCAATAGGTCCAGACACAGCAGAAGATCAGAAGACAACCTGGGAGCTGTTCTGTTGCTGAAGATGCTTGCACCAGTTCTACACACGAAGCTGGTATGTAGGGTAGGCACAGGAACTTGCAGGTGCAAAGAGAGGAGCCATATTCAGGATGAGCCAAGCCAGCAACAACAGGGCAGCGGGTTACCAAGACAGAAGCACAAGCAAGGTCAAAGTCCAGCCAGAGTCAAAAACAGGCAGTCAGCAGATGTACTAAGATAAGAACTGACAACCACTCAGCAACTTCTCCTCAGTGCACTGTGCTTTAAATAGAATGATTGGTGCCAAAGAGATGCAGGACATGCATGCTCATTCATGCTAATGCACATTAGCATGAGCATGCATTGCTGTAACTCTGTGTATTGGGTATGGGCTGTATTATGTGCATGCACAGATATTCAGATTATCCATTTTCACAGTTTTTTTCAAATAACTATAAATTATTTGTTGAGATTCTGTTTGACCCTACACATATTTTTTAATACTAATGAACAATGATCTTTTTAATATAATAAAACCTGGTTATTTATTTTTGCAGCATATAATTATCATATTTGTTTTATGCAATGTAATTTTCCACCAGAAAGAATTTCCAGTAGAGTGCTGATGTTTAATTCTAAAACACTGGCATATTATCACTCAGCTTGTACTAAATGTTTAATTTGGCCAACTGCCATCCTGGCTCTATTAATCAATGAATTATGCATAAGGCATAACAAAATTTAAAGTGGCAGTTTTGTAAATTGAATAGTTGCATGCACTAAAACATACCAAACCAGTTTAGGTGAAAGACACCAGTTAAATTTGATGCAAACAGCTAGATAAATAGTTGAAATACATATATGGATGCTGTTTTGTCAGCTAAAGGATTTGTAATTTATTGCAGCCAGTCTTGTGATCCAGGCACTCTGCCAATCTCCAGACAATGCGAAGAAATATGATGACCTGGTGCCCTGCTAAACTGCCACATTACTTTGGTAGAAATGATTAGTTTTCTTGGAAATTTCATGGCTGTCACAGTCTGGGATCAGGCTTGGGGGCCAGTGGCTGTAGCACTAGAGAGGTTCAAGAGTAATCAGCTGGAAAATATACAAGCAGACCTCCCTAGTGGATGATATGGGCTCACCTGAGGCGTGGGGTTTAAGCACTAGCTGGTCTTTGCCAGAGCTCCTGATGGTGTAGATGGGTTTTGTTGTGTGCTAATGCCAGGTTGCGGCCCTCTGAATTGCCCATCATGGAACGAGCAAGCTGGGTTAGGTTAACGCAGATAAGGAACAAGCAGAAGCATAGTTCATGAACATGCCAAAAGGTCAGTAATGAGTAGTAGCTGGATGGGTGTGTTGCCATGGCTATTTGTAGTGACTTTATAGCAATAATATGGAGTTTGATTTTTAAGCCCATGTGCTGTTTTGAGAATCTACAACTCTCCCTATCAATATGCAAATGTACCAGTTGGACTGGTCTCAGAGGAAGCTCTTTACAGGAACTGAGCAGAGGACAGGATGTGATATACAGGAAGTGTGGGGAAGGGGCTTGGGATTTTGAAAGAAGCATGTGGTGAGACAAAGGAGTTGTGTTTTGGGAGAAAAAGAGGCAAGGCATGGCTGTGTCAAGCTGGAGGACTTTGGAGACGTTTTGAGTTGGACTAAGGAACCATAAAGAACATTACATCTTGATTCCATCTCTAAGTTGAGTAACTGTTTAGTTTACTTATTACATACATATTGTACATGCTTATTTTGCTAGAAAGGATAATTGGTATTGTGCATGTTGTAGGCATATTTTACAAGCTATGAATTGTGTTTTGTTCAGTTGTATGTGCGTCTTTTCTGTTCAGTAAAGCACATTGATACACTACAGAAGTCTAAGCTTCCTTGGCTTTTACCGCAAGAACCTTTAAAAAAGACACAAGCAAAACAATGGGAACAAACAAAAGCATAGTCAATGAACAAGCCCAAGGGCCGATAACGAGCGGTAGCGAAGCTAAGAACGGCAGCAGGTATGCAAGGAGCAAGATATCTGGCAAACAGGAGGTGCAGGGACATGGCCTAAATCAGGAAGCTAATGGGAGAAGCAAAGAGTTCAGGGTGCACCAGAAACAAGATACAAAGCAAGGTTTCCAAGGGATCAGACGGGAAGTTGTCCAGCATCTCAGGTGGCACAGTAGGAAGCAGGGCCAGACTGGGAATATAAACCAGCCCTGGAAAAAATGTCATACCAGCCCCATAGCATTATTATACCAGCCCAACATCATAACATCATTATTTTCTTGTTCATGAAAGGGAAAAATATGCATTTTAAAGCACATTTGAAGAGTGTATTATATATAGATAGACAGATATGAAAGCACATAGGGCTAGGGATATATATATATATATATATATATATATATATATATATATATATATATATATATATATATACATACAGTGGTCAATCATCAAGGGGGAGTGGAGGAGGGGGGGCGAACAACTCTGGTGACCAGAGACCACCTTCCGCAGAAAGAATCCACTAAGGTAAGGGGGGGTTACTGATATAAGGGGGAAACCTTTATATCAGTGTCCCTTTACATTATTGTATTTATGCCCCCCTTACATCAGTGACCCCCTCAGACTGACCTGGCGGCGCTGTCACTGACCTCCTCTCAGGTGCACCTTGCAGGGCTCAGTCAGTTGGCTCCAGCTTGGTGGCTCTGGTTATATCCTATAGTCTCCTCTCCACAGTACACACACGTCTGGCTTCTCCCATGACCCCCATCCTGGTAGCACTCCCACTCTTAACTCCTCTCCAGACTCCGTCAGAGACCGCACACATGGTACAAAAGATTAATGCAGTCTCACCAGTGCCCATCAATGCAGCCTCACTGTGCCATAATCGCAGCCTCACTGTGCCCATCAATGCAGCCTCACTGTGCCCATAATCTCAGCCTCACTGTGCCCATCAATGTGGCCTCACTGTGCCCATAACCACAGCCTTACTGTGCCCATTAATGCAGCCTCACTTTGACAATAATCGCAGCCTTACTGTGGCCATCAATACAGCCTCACTGTGCCCATAATCGCAGCCTCACTGTACCTAAAATCGCAGCCTCACTGTGCCCATAATCGCAGCCTCACTGTGCCCATCAATGCAGCCTCAATGTGCCCATAATCACAGCCTCACTGTGCCCATAATCGCAGCCTCACTGTGCCCATAATCGCAGCCTCACTGTGCCCATAATCGCAGCCTCACTGTGCCCATTATCGCAGCCGCACTATGGCCATCAATTCAGCCTCACTGTGCCCATAATCGCAGCCTCACTGTGCCCACCAATGCAGCTTCAATATGCCCATAATCACAGCCTCAATGTGCCCATAATCACAGCCTCACTGTGCCCATAATCGCAGCCTCACTGTGCCCATGAATGCAGACTCACCATAGCCTGCTCTTGATCACATACACAGCGGACATCTCCTGCTGTGTGTCACGGAGGTGGGTCTGTGTGTTGTCGGCAGCGCTGTAACAAGGTCCCGCCCCCCTAGACTGGCTCATGTGATAGGGGGAACACTAATTCAATCTACTATCACACCAGCCATTCTAGGGGGACGGGACCTTGTTATAGCGTCGCCGACAACACACAGACCCAGCTCCATGACATACAGCGCACCTGCTGTGTGTGACAAAGAAGAGGAGGAGGCGGGAGCACTTCAGCCACAGATCAAAGTGGCCCCAGGGCGGGCGGCCTACCGGGAAACTTCCCGGTATCCCGGTAGGACAGTCCGGCCCTGGTGGTAAGAGCTACACCTGGACACTGCAAAGGGCCCAGGATCAGATCCGAACACTGACAATGGCAGATACATTTTCCCCTTTGGCAGGTAAACTTTGACACTAAGCCTAGGTTCACATTGAAGCGATTTGGCATGCGATTTGACATGTCAAATCGACGCCGTCCGAATCTGTGCGACGCTGACTTTGTGGCGCCGCACCGATTCCCAAAAGTAGTCTCTGTACTATTTTTGGCGACTTCGGGAGGCGATTTGTATAGACATCTGTGCAGCAAATCGCCTCCCGAAGTCGGACTGCATTGCCGGTTTAAAATTGTGCGAGTTCAGCAGAACTCGTACGATTTCAAACCTGCTCCAGTGTGAACCTAGGCTAAAGCTGGGTATAAAGGTATACAGATTCCCACATCCACACAAGTGGATGCAGGTATTTCCCTCCACTGCCCTTTTGTAATTTGACAGCAGGGTTTACCCCCCCCCATTAGGACACACAAGTCAGCACTGCAGCCATTGGGCTCTAGTGACTGATAGAATCCTGACTTTCCAGAAGGACCGTTTGACAGAAGCTGGTCTAACGACCGGCTTCTGTTGAACATAGAGGGGTACACATGGACTGAAATTTGTTTGGTTCGTGCTGAACTGTTCAATTTTCAATACCTGCATACCAAGTATAAAACAGACCATAGCTATAAAGATAACTTCAGCTCTCTGATCAAACAAGACAACAGAATGGTTAATAAATAAAGTACATAGGTGTAGGTTAAATTAATGAACAATTGGTGATGATACAGAGGATTGCAGTATGACAATTACAGACAAGCAGCAAGTCAATGTACCAATGGTGAAAATACAGAGAATTGCAGAATGAGAATTGCAGATGCAGGAAGAAAGGCAGTGGTTGAATCTATGTGCCATTGGTGAAAAAAAGAGTATTACAGGATGATAATTGTAAACATGTATACTGTAGAACAACAAGCAACAAGGCAGTGGTTAAATCAGTATATAATTAGTCAAAGAAGATTATAGGTTAGCAGTTGCAGATGGTAGCAAGGACATGGCTAAATTATTGTATCGTTAGTGATAATACACAGGATTGATGGATAACAATGGCAGATAGGCAAACAGCAAAGCAGTGGTTAAAGTTGAAGTTTAGGAAATTTTGGTGGGAAATAGAGCAACAAACACATTAGTTACCTGTAATGGTGTACCCCAATGTCCTGCAAGCTGTTGCTTTATATAAAAATCCTTTCTTCTTGCTGCCAGATAATGCCCAGAGTGGTGATCTTCCAGGGCTGTAGGGACAAATAGTAACAACTGCCAGTGTGAAGGACTTGCTCTATTTCATCCATCCCCTTCTGCCCCCTCCACCATTCACAGAACTTGAACTTTTATTGTTCCACAATGCAACAATAATTGCCGGATGACAACGGAATGAATACACTTAAAGTAGAAAGTATTACTTTGGTAGAAATTATCATAGAAGATATTTGCCTCTTGCTGTTTCCCCTGTCCATCTGTTTCTTTCACTGCTGGCCATCTTGCTGTACTTGGATTGGCCATGTAGGTTTCTTTTTTAGTAGGCATTCCTCTATAGGTTTCTTCCTGGGCTTTTTATGCAGGGTCCTAATTTGCCAGATTCCACTTTGTACAGTTACCATTTTTGGGCTTTGCTTTTTTTGGTTCAGTTCTGTTCAGTTCAGGTCTGAGTACCATAAAAGTATTTGGTATCAAATCTGTAGTCTATGGTTCCTCTGGGCATCTCTATGGTAATAAAATAAAAGCCCAATAATCCCTATTTACAGTTTTGAATGTTAGCCATACCTTTAAAGCAGATCTATCAAAAGTCACATTGCCTGGGCCCTCTCCTCTACAAATCAACTGCTGTTAGTAGGTGTAAAATGTATCTGTAAAAAAGGTGTAACTTGTACTTACTTTACCTTGTGTTCTGAATTTGCTGGGCATGACATCACTGCCCTTTCAAGAAGATACTCAGGGAATGCAGAGCATTTGCAAGAGTGTCTTCTCACAATATTTTGGCTCTTCTGTACTTCCCAGGATCTAGCCAGAAGGAATGTGACATCATTCTTGCCTAGACACCATGAGAAAGTCAGGGATGAAGTAGACTTTACACAACTAATAGTTGCTGATTTGTGAGGGAGGAGGGGGCAGGGCAGTGTAAGCTGACCTTGCATTTTTATTGCAAGACTATTGTGATCCATCATAAAATGTATAATCAGAAACATAACTCACTTGCTCAGTATTATGAAGGTGGTAGCCAGTTGTCCAACACATTGGTTATCAAATGTACAAGTAAGCATATATGTAGCGCTTACCCCTAAAGCAGCCTCTGTTTCTCCAGTCCTGTTTCCTGTGCACAAGACTCTCCAATTAGCACCCTGCACACTGATACACCTAGGCTGAGGACAAATATTTATTGAAAATCGATATATAGTACTGCAGCAGATTAAAAAAAGAAACATTAATTGTTTCTCAAATATGTGAAACAATAGCAATTAAGATATGCAGTTAATGACAACAAGTAGAATAAAGAACCGTCCCGGAATACTATAATGGGGGTAGCCCTGTCAAAAGGAGTGATACCACAGTAGCAGCCAGGCAGTCTATATTCACAGCTTTTTTTCACTAGCCAGTACATTGGGGCCCAAACTGACATTGGAGTCCAAACACTGGTATTTGGCACTCTCACAGTGGCTTATATGGTTGATGCTGTTCCTTTAATAGAATGTAGCAGCCTGGCCAGTGGCCTCTCACCAACTCTTTTGATGATAGTAGATGACATCTATCTGCCCCCTGTCTGTGACGCAACCCAGTCTGTGACTGCAACACTCTCTCCCTAACAGCTGGACAGCAAACACGGCCAGCATCAGTGGGGATCTCTGGTATGGGGGGATGTTCTCTCTAGTGTCTCTCCATTATCAGAGGAGGTGTCCTCTCTGGTGTCTCTCTCCATCCCAGATGTAGCTGTAAATGTTCCACCAGTGATCAGAGACCACCCACACTCTTAACCGCCTCCCACCCGCCCTCATTTGTCTATACAGCGGGATCCCCTCTCATTCTGGGACGACGTCATATGGCATTACCCAGTCTCACCGCAATCGCGCGCATCACAGGTGCGCTGTGTCCCCGGCCTATCAGTCCCCACCTCATCAGTGCCCATCAGTGCCGCCTCATCAGTGCCCGTCAGTGCAGCCTCATCAGCGCACATCAGTGAAGGAGAAAATTACCTGTTTGCTAAATTTTCTGACAGGATACTAAGAAAAATGTATTTTTTTCAAAATTTTTGGTCTTTTTTCATTTTTTTTTTGTAAAAAAAAACCCAGCCTTGATTAAATACCACCAAAAGAAAGCTCTATTTGTGGGAAAAAATGATAAAAAATGAATTTGGGTACAGTGTCGCATTACCACACAATTGTCATTCAAAATGTGACAGCGCTGAAAGCTGAAAATTGCCCTTGACAGGCAGGGGGTGAAAGTGCCCTGTAGGCAAGTGGTTAATGTCCTCCTTACTTTAGTAAAAGTGAAATGCAGCGCTAAAAATGATAACCAATGGTAAAATGCACATCAGACATGGTGACCATTACCAATATATACATAGCTGAAACACGTGAAGCATAATATCAAAAGATTGAATATTAGACGGGATATAGTAAAGTCCTAATATATGGCTATGAATCTGATACAAGAGAGTCCCAAACATAGGCTAAATATGAATGTTGGACTGATGTAGAAATCTTCTCTTGTATATCATGAGTTGTACGATCATGGGAAGTGAATAGATGGAATACGCTTACTAGCAGGAGTGGATTCGGATGCCGGTGACACCGAATCAAACAGGCTCTGAGATCCTTAGTGGACGATGGTTGGACGATGGTTGGTCCTGGAAATCCCGGATCTCAAGGGGGATCTATCCTCTATGGTCCACGTCACGACTGTCCGTTCAGAAGCCCGAGAGGGAATTCTCCGCCACAAACAAGTCTCCAGAGCATGGATGGTTCCCAAAAAGATAGATAAGACGCCAATAGTGCAAATCAAATGACGTATTTTATTGGATATAACCAATAATCAACAAACGATATAAAAACGTGATCACGAGTAAAACAATAAAATCAAGTGTAGGAAAGAGTAAGGCTCACCCGACGCGTTTCGTCCACATGGACTTCAACTTTAGCCTGCTTGAGGAAAAAAAAATCCTTTTCCTCTCTGCTAAGAACTCTAGTGGTTTCTGTAGTTTCTTTTTGTTTAGTCCATAAAGCAGCTTAGCTTTTGTAACTACTTTTCCCACAATCCTTGGTCCTTTCCAGCATTCTTGGGATTCAAGCACTTAAAGCAGCATATTTACTTAAGGATTTTATAAAAATGGCAATACTTACACAAGAGTACAGTAAAAATAATAGGTCAAATGTTAGGGTGCATATTTAATGTGAAGGGCAGTGGCAGTCCGTCCATTAGGGGAGCACGGGTGCTGCTCCCGTGTCCATGCGTCCGGCCCCCTGATCTATGGATGTCTTGTTTGCCCCCCCCCCCAAAAAAAAACAAAAAAACACCAGCCGCTTTAGTTAAGCATTAAATGTTGCATTTTTAGTTTCGGGATTCATTATTATGGGAAAATTTGCACACCCTTACCTCCCCTACCCAAACTCTCAACCTCTAAAACAACTTCATAAGCTTGTTTGGTGATTATGGTTTTAGTTGCTGTCTGTGACTCCATGGATAATTTTTATTGCTGTCTGTGACTGCACTGGAGAGTTGCCCCTCACTGTGATACCTGGACAAGAAAAAGATTGCAGCACTAGATGGTGAAGTTAGTTAAACTCTGGGCAAATATAAAAGGCCCACATTTGTGCATCTTTGTAATTGTTAAATCTTTTTTTTTTTTAAATACAAGCAATGTTAGTGCCTGAATTTGACTTAGAATTGGCCTCTTGAGTTCTACTGTACACCAAAGCTCAGACGGATGGAGGAAGAATCAGCACAAGGAGCCAATCAAGTGTGCTGCAGAGCAAGGTGCATGGTGATAGAAGAGAGCAGAGTGACCGAATAATGAGCTCATCAATGTGATGCTTCTCCTTTGGCTGTCCAATGGCAGCATGGGAATAAGGAGCAGACCTGAAGTGAAAGTGAAACAATGGCTTCTGTTTGCACTCCAGTTCGCGCATGCGCACTTTTATGCGCCATAGCCTGATTCCTATGAGCAATAGGAATGCACATTCTTCTGCGCCTCAGGGTTCTTCTGGGGAGATGAATTTGTCTGCTGGCGGGTGCATCTTGACACTTCAGCTCGACACATTTCGCCAATCACTGGCTTCTTCAGGAGACTTTAGAAATACTGCATGCAAAATCACTGAAAGTACTCATTAGTTATACTAATGCCGCATACACATGGCCGAACTTGCCAACAGCTAAAGTCCACCTGCATTTCCGACGGAAAGATTTAGAACATGTTCTATATCTGAGTCAGTTGGAAAAGCCAACAGAAAAAGTCTGATGGGGCATACACACGGTCGGAATGTCCGACCGAGAGCTTCCATTGGGCTTTTTCTGTCGGAAAGTGTGTACGCAGCATAATAGACCAAAAAAAAGCAATTTGCACGAGCAGGATACCCTGTGGGGATACCAGTAGACCATAGGGGAGGATATAGCTCAGCAAGATGACTGCCAATTTTGTTTTAAGGATGAAGAAACACCCAAACAAGTAGATTTCAGAGTCCCTATTGTCTCTATCTCAATTAGAATCACACTTGCAGGTTAAGCCATTGTAATTTTGCCATATAAAGCAAAAAAGACCATCAGCCCATAATTTTATCTATAAGTTCAATAACAAAGTGCTAGTCCAACATTCATCCTGTGAAAAAACTGTGATCTTTTTTGGTCTATGAGTATAACTAATGAGTACCTTAGTGATTTTGCAAGCAGTATTTCTAAAGTCTCCTGAAGAAGCCAGTGACTGGCGAAATATGTTGAACTGAAGCTACTGCATATGTATTATAGCCACATGAATTCTTTTTGTTGGTTTTATATGAAATTGTTATTTTTAAACATATTTATAATAACATTTTGGATATTTTTATAATAATTGTGTTGGCGCTTTTAAAATCCTGTTCCTTTTTCTATACTGTACATAAGTTTTACATTTCTCCTAAGGAATGTGGGTGCACTAATTGGAAACATTTACAAAGCTAACATACCAGGATAGTGATATATATTTTCAGAAAAGTGACAGTTATTTTCATGCTGAATCAAATAAGATTTAGAAGTTACAGTCACATGGCTAAAGTAAAGATCCTTATCCTTGTGTCAAAATGAGCATATTGAGTTTTGATTCACCATTAGGCATGATATACATTTTAATAAGAATGTGTGTGGTGGATCTTATCATACAGTCATAACCCCTAATAAATCTAGATATAGGTATACTGTAAATAAAATATCCCTCCACATACCTTGTGGCCTGTATGTTAATTTATGCTGAATCAGTGTGCAGCTGTGCATACATCTACCTCTGTGTAGAATAAACCTTACAGCTTATGAAACGTTTTATCAGCCAGATGTTAATGTTTATACAGAAAACTAAACTGAGCTTTTTATCTCAACAACTTGAAAGAAATCATCCTAGTAATACAGTTTTCTAGATTCTGGATTAATCTAGCTTTTTTTTATTGAAAGCGATATGGATTTGGAGGAATTGTGGAGCTGAATGATAATGGCTTTACTAAAAGTAGCAGCTGTTTTTATCATTATTTGTACTATTTTGTCTATGCTTTGGCATACTGACTTTCCAATTTGGCTGACAAAAAAGAAAAAACAAAAAGATGGCTAAAAAATAAAAGCTGAACTCCAGCATTATTTCCAGTCTTGCACAGCTGTACAAGCTCCTCTCCTTGCTCTAATTTCACTGCACATTGTGAGCTTCTCACAGTATGCATTAGATGCTGCAGCAAGTCAGATGGAGTCCGCCACATTCCTGGACTGGAGAATATCCAGCATCCTCTAGCCCTTTCTTCCCCAGATTTTCTGTCCCTGACCTGCTCCTTTCATTAATCAGATTTCAGTTGCTTTAAACATGGAGGCTCAGTATAACGTGTAGGCATTATCCAGGGCAGTCTGCATGCAAATTTGGGAATCCCACTCCTTAAGACTGACATCAAGGCTTCTGTGAAGGTTCTCATTTATCCAGGTCAAGATATAGCTGGTAGTAATAAGTCACATTCAACTAAATGTGTTCTATAATGTTGAAGACGTTTCATGGCTTCCCCAAGGCTCTTCACTAAAGAAGTGGGGTGGAGAAGGTACAAAGCGTCTTCAACATTAAAAAACAAAACCATTTGAATATGTAATACAGATGGGCCGAAATCCTCCCTGTTCGGCTAGCAAAAAGTTCTGATGCTGAACGGCGAACCCTATTAAAGTCTATGGGACCCGAACTTGAAAAATCAAAAGTCCCCATTTTGAAGGCTTATATGCAAGTAATTTTTAGGGTGCTCCCACACCCAGTTGCTGTGGCACGCTCAACCCCCCACTCCCCATTTTTATTTTATTTTTTATTTTCACCACTAGGTTTTTTATGTTTTGCTGAACAAAAAAATACAGAAGATTAAAAAATATGTAAAAAAAACTTTTTTCTTCATGTTTGTTATAGCATTTTGTAAATAAGTAATTGTTCTTCTTCACTGAGGGGCACTGATAGTCTGCACTGATAAGGCTGCATTTATGGGCACTAATATACACTGATAAGGCTGCATGAAGGCGGCATTTAAGGGCACTAATATACACTGATAAGGCTGCATGAAGGTGGCATTGATGGGCACTGATATACACTGATATGACCGCATGAAAGCGGCATTGATGGGCACTGATATACACTGATGAGCCTGCACTGATATACACTGATATGGCTGCACTAATGGGCACTATTGAGGATGCACTAAAGTGGCACTGATAAGGCTGCACTGATAATCAGTGTAAATGTTCAGTAACAAGAAAGCTAGTTATTGGCTTTCCTTTCCTCACACACTGACAGTGCTGAGGAAAGGAAATGCCAATAACTGGCATTTATTTACTTGTGATTGGACACAGCTGATCACATGGTAAAGAGCCAATGTCATTGACTTTTTACCCCAATCGGTGATGCACTGTGTCCAAGTTACACGACTCACCACCAATCGCTGCACTGCATGCCCCCAGGGTGCCCACAAGTGGCGTGACCGGGAAGACATCATATGACGTCCACCTGGAAGGAGGGAAGTCCTGCCTGGCCATAAATCTGCTGTAGGCTGGGCAGGAACTGGATGAATTGAATGGAAAAGAATAGACACAGTCCCATACACATGGTAGAAATAATCCCACAAATTTGGTAGTAGTCACTCCACACAATATGGGAAGAGTTCCAGGCTTGTGCAAAATCGTTGATAAAATGACCCAGGACGGAGTGCTAAGGAGTAGGGATGAGCCGAACACCCCCCGGTTCGGTTCGCACCAGAACCCGCGAACGGACCGAAAGTTCGCACGAACGTTAGAACCCCATTGACGTCTATGGGACTCGAACGTTCGAAATCAAAAGTGCTCATTTTAAAGGCTAATTTGCATGGTATTGTCCTAAAAAGGGTTTGGGGACCCGGGTCCTACCCCAGGGGACATGTATCAATGCAAAAAAAACTTTTAAAAACGGCCGTTTTTTCGGGAGCAGTGATTTTAATGATGCTTAAAGTAAAAAAAAAAAAGTGAAATATTCCTTTAAATATTGTACCTGGGGGATGTCTATAGTATGCCTGTAAAGTGACGCGTGTTTCCCATGTTTAGAACAGTCCCTGCACCAAATGTCATTTTTAAAGGAAAAAATCTCATTTAAAACTGCTTGCGGGTTTAATGTCATGTCGGGTCATGGCAATATGGATGAAAATCAGTGAGACAAACGGCATGGGTACCCCCCAGTCCATTACCAGGCCCTTTGGGTCTTGTATGGATATTAAGGGGAACCCCGCACCCAAATTAAAATAAGGAAAGGTGTGGGGCCACCAGGCCCTATATACTCTGAACAGCAGTATACAGGTGGTGCAAACAAGACAGGGACTGTAGGTTTGTTGTTAAGTAGAATCTGTTTGTAATTTTGAACGGGTACATTTTTAACGTGTTTAGCTCCAGCCAAAAAATCTTTTTTAAGCTTTTTGGAAAACATAGGGAAGGGTTATCACCCCTGTGACATTTGTTTTGCTGTCTTTCCTCCTCTTCAGAAGATTTCACCTCACTTTTTTGTCCCAATGAAAAATGTTTTTTGAAAATTTGGGTTTTTTTGTGGAACAAGGATTGGAAAGCATCAGTGGAAAGGAGAAATTGTTTTCCCATATTAACTCTTACAGGAGAGAATTTCCCTTCCTAGGGGTAGATTTCATCTCACTTCCTGTTGTCTCCTTCCGTTTGCAAGTAGGAGTCGTTTGTAAGTTAGATGTTTGAAAGTAGGGTCCTGCCCTATATAATCAGCAGAAATTTGGGCCTTAGGTGTTGCTGTGGCCACAACACTGTAAGCCCTCACAGGGCCCTGCTGTGAAATATTAGTTAAAGAATTGTAATTACATGCCCCTGTTGAACAGGAGCTGAAAAATTAGGCCTTAGGCACTGGTGCTGGTGCCACAACACTGCAACCCCTCACAGACACTCTAGTTGGAACGCAGAAACGAGCCCTGCTGCAAAGTATTGCTTCAAAAATTGTAATTACACGCCCCTGTTAGACAGGGGCAGAAAAATTGGGCCTTAGGCACTGGTGCTGGTGCCACAACACTGCAACCCCTCACAGACACTCTAGTTGGAACGCAGGAACGAGCCCTGCTGCAAAGTATTGCATCAAAAATTGTAATTACATGCCCCTGTTAGATAGGGGCAGAAAAATTGGGCCTTAGGCACTGGTGCTGGTGCCACAACACTGCAACCCCTCACAGACACTCTAGTTGGAACGCAGGAACGAGCCCTGCTGCAAAGTATTGCATCAAAAATTGTAATTACACGCCCCTGTTAGACAGGGGCAGAAAAATTGGGCCTTAGGCACTGGTGCTGGTGCCACAACACTGCAACCCCTCACAGACACTCTAGTTGGAATGCAGGAACGAGCCCTGCTGCAAAGTATTACATCAAAAATTGTAATTACACGCCCCTGTTAAACAGGGGCTGAAAAATTGTGCCTTAGGCACTGGTGGTGGCGCCCAGAACCAAAAATGTTCTTACAAGCTATCAGCGTGATGATTGAGGAGGAAGGGGATAATTACTCAGGGATAGTCACTCAGCATCAGCATAGGCAGTCTTTGAAGGGTTCTGAGATTTAAAAAAAAATTATTCGGTTACATCAGCATCAGGTGCTTGGTAGCTGGTGGTGATCCAAGACTGATTCATTTTTATGAAGGTCAGCCGATCGACCGAGTCGGTGGACAGACGCACCCTGTGATCGGTTACCACGCCTCCAGCAGCACTGAATGTGCGTTCCGAAAGAACGCTGGATGCAGGACAGGCCAGTAGCTCAATTGCATACTGTGCAAGCTCTGGCCAGTGATCCATCCTCAAGACCCAGTAACCCAAAGGATTTTCGGTGGGAAAGGTGTCCAAGTCTGATCTTGCCACTAGGTATTCCTGCACCATGTAAAACAGACGCTGGCGATGGTTGCTGGAACCGATCATACCTTGGGGCTGCGGACCAAAAAATTGTCTGAACGCATCGGTCAGACGGCCACCTTCTCCACCGCTCCTTCTTTGACTGACCGAAGCCTCAGCAACACGTTGTCCAGAAACAGGAGTTTGTAACCTCCCAGTCTCTGGGAACGCGTTGCACAGACCTTTCTGCAAGGCCTCCCGAAGATGTTTCATCCTCTGCTCCCTCTGCGATGGCAAGATAAGGTCCGCAACCTTACCCTTGTAACGTGGATCAAGGAGGGTTGCCAGCCAGTATTGGTCCTTCTCCTTGATACCACGAATACGAGGATCCTTACGCAGGCTTTGCAGGATCAGGGAGGCCATGCAGCGTAGGTTTGCTGAGGCATTCGGTCCGGAGTCCTCTGGGTCACTAAGGACAACAACGTCCGCAGCCACCTCCTCCCAGCCACGTACAAGTCCATGTGTTCCTTGGGACTGATCCCTTAAAGACTGCTGCTGATGCTGAGTGCCAGGCTCCACCTCCATACTGACACAATCTTCCTCCTCCTCCTCCTCCTCCTCGTTCTCTTCCTGTGTGATCGGCGGGCACGCAGGAACACTGTCTGGATAAAGGGGGCCTTGAGAGCTAAGGAATTCCTCCTCTTCCTGCCTCTGTTCTGCCTCAAGTGCCCTGTCCATTATTCCACGCAGCATGTGCTCCAACAGGTGGACAAGGGGGACAGTGTCACTGATGCATGCACTGTCAGTGCTCACCATCCTCGTGGCCTCCTCGAATGGTGACAGGACAGTGCATGCATCCCTGATCATGGCCCACTGGCGTGGGGAAAAAAAAACAAGCTCCCCTGACCCTGTCCTGGTGCCATAGTCGCACAGGTACTCATTGATGGCCCTCTGCTGCGTGTGCAGCCGCTGCAGCATGGCCAACGTTGAGTTCCACCTGGTGGGCATGTCACAGATTAGGCGGTTCTTGGGCAGGTTAAACTCCTTTTGGAGGTCCGTCAGCCGAGCACTGGCATTATATGACCGGCGGAAATGCACACAGACTTTCCTGGCCTGCCTCAGGACATCCTGTAAGCCCGGGTACCTGCCCAAGAACCGCTGCACCACCAAGTTAAGGACGTGAGCCAAACAGGGCACATGGGTCATGAGGGCAGAGAGGAGGTTGGTGCCATTGTCGCAAACCACCATTCCTGCCTTAAGTTGGCGTGGCGTCAACCACCTCTGAACCTGCCCCTGCAGAGCTGACAGAACCTCTGCCCCAGTGTGGCTCCTGTCCCCCAAGCACACCAGCTCAAGCACCGCATGGCATCTTTTGGCCTGCGTACTTGCGTAGCCCCTTGAACGCCTACGGAGCACCGCTGGTTCCGAGGAAGAGGCCATGGAGGAAGAAGAAGAGGAGGGGGTGGAGGAGAGAGGTGTGTCACAATCAGCATTTTGGAGGCGTGGTGGCGGAACAACCTCCAACACTACTGCACCTTGTCCTGCATCCTTCCCAGCTGCCAGCAGAGTCACCCAATGCGCCGTGAAACTTAGGTAACGTCCCTGTCCATGCCTGCTGGACCATGAGTCAGCGGTAATATGCACCTTACCGCTGACCGCCCTTTCCAGCGAGGCATGGACATTGCCTTCCACATGCCGGTAGAGAGCCGGAATCGCCTTCCGTGAGAAAAAGTGGCGTTTGGGTACCTGCCACTGAGGAACCGCACATTCCACAAACTCACGGAAGGGGGCAGAGTCTACCAACTGAAAAGGCAGCAGTTGAAGTGCTAGCAATTTTGCCAAGCTAGCATTCAACCGCTGGGCATGTGGATGGTTGGGAGCAAACTTCTTTCGGCGGTGCAGCAGCTGGGGCAGGGAAATTTGCCTGGTACAATCTGACGTCGGTGTACCAAAAGCAGATTGCCCACAAGTACTTGGCTGTGACACACCTAATTCTACACCTTCATTCCTCTCACTGCAGGTCTCAGAGAGGACTGAAGGTCTAGTGGGGTTGGAAATCTCAGCTGATGAGGAGCAAGGAGAGATCCTCTTTGTTCTTTGGTGTGGGTCTTTTAGATACGCTTGCCAACGAACTGCATGGCAGGTCAACATATGTCTGGTCAAGCATGTGGTACCCAAGCGGGAGATGTTTTGGCCACGCGAGATACGCTTGAGACATATGTTGCAAATAGCAGCGGTGCGATCTGATGCACTCGTCTCAAAAAAGGCCCACACCAAAGAACTTTTTGAATAACGCGCAGAGACTGCAGCGCCCTGCACATGTGGAGCTTTGGGGTGTGATGCAGTCAATGTGCTGCCCTTAGGCTGGCCCCTGGAGGGCATCCTGCCTCGTTGGTGATGTGCCGCCTCCTCCTCCTCCTCCTCCTCTCTCCTATCAGGCACCCACGTTGAGTCAGTGACCTCATCATCCCCTCCCTCCTCATCACTGGAGCAAACCTGGCAGTATGCTGCAGCAGGGGGAGCATGACTGCCAGATTGCTGTCCTTCTTGGGCACCCCCTCTTTCCGTGCTCATGTTACTGCCTTCATCAAGCTCAGTATCATCATCAGAGCCTTTCAAATGCTGGGCATCCTCCTGGAGCATGTACCCAACACCGTGGTCAAACAGTTCGAGGGAATCCTCATGAGGACATGGTGGAGCTAGGGAAGAAGTCACTGATGACATTGAGCTGAGGGAAGAGACCGCTGCTTTGCCAGACAAAGCACCCTGGGCATGGGTGAGAGAGGATGAGGAGGATGAGGACGGCTTGGTCATCCACTCGACCAAGTCTTCCGCATGTTGCGGCTCAACACGGCCAGCTGCCGAAAAAAAGGCCAAGCGTGTCCCATGGCCACGTGCTGATGAGGATGTACCGTCTCCACGACCAGCACTAGACACAGAGCCTGCTTGCCCTCTCTTATTGGCTTGTGACTGTCTGCCTCTCCTTCTTGGCCTTCCAGACATACTGATGGCCTGTAGCTGCACTAAGCTGGGATAGAACACCTGTAATTTTCTTCAGGTAGCTTTATATACTGTAACCAGACAAGCCTGCCTGTCAGTAGGAAGATAACAGGAACGGATCTAGCTGAACACTGTGAGCAGGACGCACTGTACTAAATGTAAATAGTCTAGCTGCCTGACCGTGGTACTAATAGGATCAAATAGAACACCTGTAATTTTCTTCAGGTAGCTTTATATACTGTAACCAGACAAGCCTGCCTGTCAGTAGGAAGATAACAGGAACGGATCTAGCTGAACACTGTGAGCAGGACGCACTGCACTAAATGTAAATGGCAGGAACGGATCTAGCTGAACACTGTGAGCAGGACGCACTGCACTAAATGTAAATAGCAGGAACGGATCTAGCTGAACACTGTGAGCAGGACGCACTGCACTAAATGTAAATAGTCTAGAAGATAACAGGAACGGATCTAGCTGAACACTGTGAGCAGGACGCACTGCACTAAATGTAAATGGCAGGAACGGATCTAGCTGAACACTGTGAGCAGGACGCACTGCACTAAATGTAAATAGTCTAGAAGATAACAGGAACGGATCTAGCTGAACACTGTGAGCAGGACGCACTGCACTAAATGTAAATGGCAGGAACGGATCTAGCTGAACACTGTGAGCAGGACGCACTGCACTAAATGTAAATTGCAGGAGCGGATCTAGCTGAACACTGTGAGCAGGACGCACTGCACTAAATGTAAATAGTCTAGAAGATAACAGGAATGGATCTAGCTGAACACTGTGAGCAGGACGCACTGCACTAAATGTAAATAGCAGGAACGGATCTAGCTGAACACTGTGAGCAGGACGCACTGCACTAAATGTAAATGGCAGGAACGAATCTAGCTGAACACTGTGAGCAGGACGCACTGCACTAAATGTAAATAGCAGGAACGGATCTAGCTGAACACTGTGAGCAGGACGCACTGCACTAAATGTAAATAGTCTAGAAGATAACAGGAACGGATCTAGCTGAACACTGTGAGCAGGACGCACTGCACTAAATGTAAATAGCAGGAACGGATTTAGCTGAACACTGTGAGCAGGACGCACTGCACTAAATGTAAATAGCAGGAACGGATCTAGCTGAACACTGTGAGCAGGACGCACTGCACTAAATGTAAATTGCAGGAACGGATCTAGCTGAACACTGTGAGCAGGATGCACTGCACTAAATGTAAATAGTCTAGAAGATAACAGGAACGGATCTAGCTGAACACTGTGAGCAGGACGCACTGCACTAAATGTAAATAGCAGGAACGGATCTAGCTGAACACTGTGAGCAGGACGCACTGCACTAAATGTAAATGGCAGGAACGGATCTAGCTGAACACTGTGAGCAGGACACACTGCACTAAATGTAAATAGCAGGAACGGATTTAGCTGAACACTGTGAGCAGGACGCACTGCACTAAATGTAAATAGTCTAGAAGATAACAGGAACGGATCTAGCTGAACACTGTGAGCAGGACGCACTGCACTAAATGTAAATAGCAGGAACGGATCTAGCTGAACACTGTGAGCAGGACGCACTGCACTAAATGTAAATTGCAGGAACGGATCTAGCTGAACACTGTGAGCAGGACGCACTGCACTAAATGTAAATGGCAGGAACGGATTTAGCTGAACACTGTGAGCAGGACGCACTGCACTAAATGTAAATAGCAGGAACGGATCTAGCTGAACACTGTGAGCAGGACGCACTGCACTAAATGTAAATAGTCTAGAAGATAACAGGAACGGATCTAGCTGAACACTGTGAGCAGGACGCACTGCACTAAATGTAAATGGCAGGAACGGATCTAGCTGAACACTGTGAGCAGGACGCACTGCACTAAATGTAAATGGCAGGAACGGATCTAGCTGAACACTGTGAGCAGGACGCACTGCACTAAATGTAAATAGCAGGAACGGATTTAGCTGAACACTGTGAGCAGGACGCACTGCACTAAATGTAAATAGCAGGAACAGATCTAGCTGAACACTGTGAGCAGGACGCACTGCACTAAATGTAAATTGCAGGAACGGATCTAGCTGAACACTGTGAGCAGGACGCACTGCACTAAATGTAAATGGCAGGAACGGATCTAGCTGAACACTGTGAGCAGGACGCACTGCACTAAATGTAAATAGCAGGAACGGATCTAGCTGAACACTGTGAGCAGGACGCACTGCACTAAATGTAAATAGTCTAGAAGATAACAGGAACGGATCTAGCTGAACACTGTGAGCAGGACGCACTGCACTAAATGTAAATGGCAGGAACGGATCTAGCTGAACACTGTGAGCAGGACGCACTGCACTAAATGTAAATGGCAGGAACGGATCTAGCTGAACACTGTGAGCAGGACGCACTGCACTAAATGTAAATAGCAGGAACGGATCTAGCTGAACACTGTGAGCAGGACGCACTGCACTAAATGTAAATAGTCTAGAAGATAACAGGAACGGATCTAGCTGAACACTGTGAGCAGGACGCACTGCACTAAATGTAAATAGCAGGAACGGATCTAGCTGAACACTGTGAGCAGGACGCACTGCACTAAATGTAAATAGTCTAGAAGATAACAGGAACGGATCTAGCTGAACACTGTGAGCAGGACGCACTGCACTAAATGTAAATAGCAGGAACGGATCTAGCTGAACACTGTGAGCAGGACGCACTGCACTAAATGTAAATGGCAGGAACGGATCTAGCTGAACACTGTGAGCAGGACGCACTGCACTAAATGTAAATGGCAGGAACGGATCTAGCTGAACACTGTGAGCAGGACACACTGCACTAAATGTAAATAGTCTAGAAGATAACAGGAACGGATCTAGCTGAACACTGTGAGCAGGACGCACTGCACTAAATGTAAATAGCAGGAACGGATCTAGCTGAACACTGTGAGCAAGACGCACTGCACTAAATGTAAATAGCAGGAACGGATCTAGCTGAACACTGTGAGCAGGACGCACTGCACTAAATGTAAATAGCAGGAACGGATCTAGCTGAACACTGTGAGCAGGACGCACTGCACTAAATGTAAATAGCAGGAATGGATCTAGCTGAACACTGTGAGCAGGACGCACTGCACTAAATGTAAATAGTCTAGATAGAAGATAACAGGAACGGATCTAGCTAAACTGAATACAGTGTATATATATATATATATGCAACACCTGGGATGCATATATATACACAATACACTGTAAGTGCAGCTAACTGACTGACTGTTCTGCCTAATCTATCTAACTCAAATCAAATGACACTATCTCTCTCTCTCTCTATCTCTTAGCACACCGGAACACACACTACACAGGGCCGCCGTGCAGGCGGCCTTATATAGTGTGGGGCGTGTACTAAATCCCCTGAGCCATAATTGGCCAAAGCCACCCTGGCTTTGGCCAATTACAGCTCTCTCTACTGACGGCGCTGTGATTGGCCAAGCATGCGGGTCATAGTGCATGCTTGGCCAATCATCAGCCAGCAATGCACTGCGATGCCGCAGTGAATTATGGGCCGTGACGCGCCACACGAATTTGGCGCGAACGGCCCATATCGTTCGCAATTCGGCGAACGGGCGAACAGCCGATTTTCGAGTCGAACATGGGTTCGACTCGAACACGAAGCTCATCCCTACTAAGGAGGTATGCTCGGGTGCTCACAGATGTCATTCCTTTATACTCTACCTGGATTCCTGTGTATTTGTCACTCTCTCTCACTATTGCATCTTTTTTCTGGCTCTGGGCCACCTAAAATAACTCGCCTTTCCCTTTAAAATTATTTTGATGCATCTGGAATGTATTTAGTCCATTTAAACTAAAAGCTCGTTTGTACATTCAAAAAAATTATATATTGCAGTTTACTGATCTTTAGATGATCTTTACTTTTCTGCATTATTTTCACCGGGTAGTCCTGGAAATAACACTTCCTGCCCCTGGGTTGTTACGCTTCTACAATAGTTGTTACCCAAGCTGGACTTAAACATGTATGTCTTTTCTCATGGAATAGGATTAGTAGTTTAACTGCTTCCTGCCCAGCCTATTGTAATATGACAGGCAGGAGCTCTCCCATTCTGGGTGAACATCATAGGATCTGGAGTAGGAGAAACAGCAGCACAAGGATCTTCCCAGTGAGAGTCCATGCACACTGTCTTAACTGCTTGCCAACCAGCCGCCATCATTATAGTGCGGCAGGTTGGCCTGGCTGCACGAATCGCCATAGGTGTACGTCTGCCGCTTCAATAGCGATAGGGGGTGCGCTGGAGCCGATGCGCTTGGCCGGCAGAGGCGATCCCGCGATCGCTCCTCAGAGATCCTCGTTCTGACAGGGGAGTAGAGAGAGATCTGCTGTTCCAAGTGATCAGGAACAGTGATCTCTCTCTTCCTCCAGTCAGTCCACTCCCCCCAGTTAGAAACACCTCCCTAGGGAACACTTAACCCCTTGATCGCCCCCTAGTGTTAACCTCTTCCCTGCCAGTGACATTTATACAGTAATCAGTGGCTATTTTTAGCTCTGATTGCTGTATAAATGTCAATGGCCCCAAAACGTGTCAAAAGTGTCCGATCTGTCTACCCCATATGTCGCAGTCCTGTTAAAAATCGCAGATCACCGCCATTACTAGTAAAAGATAGATAAATAATAAAAATGCCATAAATCTATCCCCTATTTTGTAAACGCTATAACTTTTGCGTAAACCAATCAATATACGCTTATTGCAATTTTGTTTACCAAGAATATGTAGAATACATATTGATCTGAACTGATGAAGAATTTTTTTTAATTTTTATTTTTTGGAGGATATTTATTATAGCAAAAAGTAAAAACTTTTGTTTATAGCACAAAAAATAAAAACCGCAGAGGTGTTCAAATACCACCAAAAAAAAGTTTAATGCTCCTAAGCTCTCCTACAAGCTTCTGGACCAGTGGCGGCCAGTCCATAATGGGCGCAGGGGCGCTGCCCTCCTAGTTTGGAAAAAAGGGGAGGAGAGGACACCTTAATTCATCCAGGAATAGGTTCAGGGGAAGACGGATAGAAGAAAGGGGATTATCCGCCCACTGAAGCAATTAATCAAATTAATTATACCCCTAAAGTCACCCAAATCATTGGTCAATTAACTCAATGGTATGTAGCTAACAAGCTATCAGATAGTTGTTCAATGGACCATAAAGACATATATAAGGAAAAAAGGAAAGGGGGCAAGAGGAGGCCTCCTAAAAAAGATGGTCCGCTCAAGAACAAACTGTTGTGAACCTAAAAAAACTTTATTGTGTCAATTTACTAAATAGAAACATAATCCACTAACCATGTATATTAAAAAATAGGGCAAAGAAAGTCCTATTGTGTGCTGGTGGCCACCACAAACATTACACATACATCAAAAATTCATGCACTCGCACTCATCAAATTTAATGTCACTGAAGACCCGGGTCTGTGCAATTTTCATGGGATTCCAGAGCAAGGAAATGGCTTCATGAATAATAGACATTCGGTCCTTCTAGGATAAAGTGCAAGTGCTAATGAAAGACAAGGGTCCCTTCAGATGTGAGCCGATGGCTGGTTAGGCATATATGTTTGTCAACCGACAAGGAGAAAGGGGCAAGAGCGTCCTGATTGATTGGTGAACGATTGCAACTCCACAGGGTGGGGGGGGAAGGGGAAGAAGGAGCAGTCTCACATGTAAAGCATTGAAGATAGACGGAGGATAGCCTTAGATAAAGCGCCTCCTATATGTAAGGGTACATTTAAGCTCACCGTCTGACGTCTTCAATAAGGTGGTGATGAAGCTCAGGAGAGCTGCTGATGACCGCACTCATGTGAGTGGAGGACACGTTCATGCGGCGTGTAGATTTATTATAGACGTGAGCTGTTACTTCCAGGTATCCTCCAGCAAGATGTAAGGTGAGTCACAAGGTTCAAACATACTGACGTTTCATACCTAGTGGATTAGGCAGTCATAGGGAACGTTCAGAGTCAATGTTCACCACAGAGGCTCCGTCTGATGTCCAAGATCAGGTTGGGACAATTAAGGTGTTCACATCCAATTTCGGGAATATCCTTGTTGATGTGTGAAGGTCTGTGTGCCACCTGCACATAAGTCAGATGCTGAGCGCTTTCGCTTGTTTCCAAGCTTCTTCAGAGCTGCCCTCCTAGTTTGCATGCGGTATGCATGCGTGGCACCGGACTCTTAGCTTTCTATGAGGTTTTTTTTTGTTTTTTTCCAAGCATATGAGTAGAGCTTGAGGCTCTAATTGGCTTGAAAAAGGTTGGGCTTGGGGTACAGAGACCCACTTGTTACAATAGCAAATCAATATTCGCTATCAGTTTCCGACTTCTCCTCCCGTCAAATCAGGACAGGAGGAGGATCTAAAGAAGACCGGGATAGCTGGGAGGAGAAGCCGGGGAAGCTGCTGCGCCGTGATTCTAATTATCCTAATTATATATACTGTACAGTCAGTCCAGTATATATATATATACTCATATACTCTGCATTTAGCATAGACTATATATTCAGTGTTTACTCGATATTCAGTCAGTGCAGGCAGTGTATTAATATATATACACACATATACAGTCTCGTATGTGTGTGTGTGTGTGTGTGTGTATATATATATATATATATATATATATATATATATATATATATATATATATATATATATATATATATATATATATATATATATATATATATATATATATTCAGGCAGTGTATTAATATATAAATATATATATACACATATACACACACACAATCTGTATATATTAGACTGCATATATATATATTTATTAATACACTGCCTGAAGTGTGTTAGAAACTGTACACACTGTATTAGATACTGTTTACACCACCTGCACTGTATTAGAAACTGTACAATGGCTGCACTGTATTGTATACTGGTCTGGGGCTGCATTAATGCTGCCGGCACAGGGGAGCTACAGTTCATTGAGGGAACTATGTACTGTGACATACTGAAGCAGAGCATGATCCCCTCCCTTCAGAGACTGGGCCGCAGGGCAGTATTCCAACATGATAAGGACCCCAAACACACCTCCAAGACGACCACTGCCTTACTAAAGAAGCTGAGGGTAAAGGTGATGGACTGGCCAAGCATATGTCCCGATATAAACCCTATTGGGCATCTGTGGGGCATCCTCAAATGGAAGGTGCAGGAGCGCAAGGTCTCTAACATCCACCAGCTCTGTAATGTCCTCATGGAGGAGTGGAAGAGGACTCCAGTGGCAACCTGTGAAGCTCTGGTGAACTCCATGACCAAGAGGGTTAAGGCAGTGCTGGAAAATAATGGTGGCCACACAAAATATTTACACTTTGGGCCCAATTTGGACATTTTCACTTAGGGGTGTACTCACTTTTGTTGCCAGCGGTTTAGACATTATTGGCTGTGTGTTGAGTTCATTTGAGGGGACAGCAAATGTACACTGTTATACAAGCTGTACACGCACTACTTTACATTGTGGCAAAGTGTAATTTCTTCAGTGTTGTCACATGAAAAGATGGAATAAAATATTTACAAAAATGTGAGGGGTGTACTCACTTTTGAGATACTGTATAATATATATATATATATACACACATACACACACGAGCGCGCACACACATACACACACACACACACACACACACACACACACACACACTGCATTCAGTGTAGCCCATGTATACCGTGCATTCGGTGGTGTATAGTTTCTAGTACACTTCAGGCGGTGTACACAGTATATAATACAGTGTAGTGCGATGTTGCAAAACAAAAAGTACATCATGTCCGGAAGGCCACTAAGGAGAGGTAGACCCTCACAGGCCACTAAAAGATGGCAAGCAGCTTCTGTGTCTACAGTCAACAGTGGTGGTCATGGACATGGTGCATCCTCTGCAGGTGGCCGTGGGCCACGCTTGTCCTTTTTTTTCTGCTGCTGGCCTTGTTATTGAGCCACAACATGCAGAAGAGTTGGTGGAGTGATTCCCTGCTGACTTTTCAAAGTTCCTTGGTGTTGCCCTTTTTCGACACATGTGCCGTTTGCAACCTATGTCTGAAGCAGATCAAGCATGGCCAGAACAGCAGCCGCTTGGGCACATGCTTGACCAGACATATGACGACCTGCCATGCAGTCCGTTGGCAACAGCACTTGAAAGATCTACATCAAAGAAAAAGGCGGACTTCTCCTTGCTCCTCATCTGGGATCTCCAACCCTACTATACCTCCAGTCCTCTCAAAAACCTGCACTGAGAGGTATGAAGATACAGCAAAAGGTTTCCCAAGTACTTGCAGCCAATCTGCTAGCAGTACACCACCAATTGATTTTAGCAGGCAAATTTCCTGACCCCAGTTGCTAAACTGTAAAAAGAAATTTGGTCCCAGCCATCCACATGCTCAGCATCTAAATGCTAGCTTGGCCAATTTGCTAGCACTGCAACTGCTGCCTTTTCAGCTGGTAGACTCTGCCCCCTTTTGTGAATTTGTGGAATGTGCTGTACCTCAGTAGCAGATTCCAAAACACCATTTCTTTTCACGAAAGGCCATTCCGGCTCTCTACTGGCATGTGGAAGGCAATGTCTTGGCCTTGTTGGACAGGGAGCAGTCAGCAGTAAGGTTCATATTACTCATGGTCCAGCAGGCATGGACAGGGACGTTACCTTTCCTTCACAACACACTGGGTAACTCTGCTAGCAGCTGAGAAGGATACAGGACAGGGTTCAGTGTTGTTGGAGCTTGTTCAGCTCCCACCTTCGCCTCCAAAATGCTAGTGGTGATTCTGCCACAGCTCTCTCCTCCACCCCTCCTCTTCTTCTTCCTCTATGGCCTCTTCTGCAGATTTGTCCTCTGAACCAGCAGTGCTCCGCAAGCGTTCAAGGGGCTATGCAAGCAGTAAGGCTAAAAGATGCCATGTGGTGCTTGAGTTGGTCTGCTTAGGGGACAGGAGCCACACTGGGGCAGAGATTCTGTCAGCTCTGCAGGGGCAGGCTCAGAGGTGGTTGACGCCATGCCAGCTTCAACCAGGAATGGTTGTATGCACAATGGCACTAACCTTCTCTCCGCCCTCCGACAGGGACACTTGACCCATGTACCATGTTTGGCACACGTCCTGAATTTGGTGGTGCAGCTGTTCTTGACCAGGTACCCAGGCTTACAAGATCTCCTGAGGCAGGCCAGAAAAGTCTGTGGTAATTTCTGTCGGTCGTACAATGTCAGTGCTCGGCTGGCTGACATTCAAAGGGAATGCAACCTGTCCACCAACTGCCTCATTTGTGACATGCCCATCAGGTGGAACTCAAAGTTGGCAATGTTGCAGTGGCTGCACACACAGCAGAGGGCCATCAATGAGTACCTGTGCGAGTATGGCACCAGGACAGGGTCAGGGGAGCTTGGCTTCTTTTTACCATGCCAGTGGCTACTGATCAAGGATGCATGCACTGTCCTGTCACCATTTGAGGAGGCCACGAGGATGGTGAGCAGCGACAATGCATGCATCAGTGATACTCTTCCTCTAGTCTTCCTGCTGGAGCACATGTTTCGTGGAATCATGGACAGGGCACTTGAGGCAGAACAGCGGGAGGAAGAGGAGGACTTACTTTCCTCTCAAGGCCCCCTTTATCCAGATAGCATTCCAGCGGGCCCGCCAAACACACAGGAAGAAAAGGAGGAGGAGGAGGATTGTGTCAGCATGGGTGTAGAGGATAACACTAGGCAGCAGTCTTCAAGGGATGGCTTTCAGTCCCCAGAAACCCAAGGAGTTGTGATCCTTAGTAACCCAGAGGACTTAGAATTGAATGCCTCTGCAAACTTATGCTGCTTGGCCTCCCTGATTCTGCAAAGCCTGTGAAAGGACCCTAGGATTTGTGGTACCAAGGAGAGGGATCATTACTGGCTGGCAACCCTTCTTGATCCAACGATGCCTAAACAATTTTTCAGTCCTCAGCTTCAAGGTCTAATCAGTTCAAGCAACCATCGCCAGCGTCTGCATTATATGGTGCAGGAATATTTAGGGGCAAGAGCAGACTTGGGGACCTTTCCAACAGAGCATCCACTGGGTTACTGAGTCTTGAGGTTGGACCACTGGCCAGAACTTGCTCAATATGCAATCGAGCTACTGGCCTGTCCTGCATCCAGCGTGCTTTTTGAACGCACATTCAGTGCTGCTGGAGGGTTTGTAACGGATCAGAGAGTGCCCCTGTCCACAGACTCCATTGTTAGGCTCACATTCATAAAAATAAATTAGTCTTGGATCAGCAGCTATCAAACATCTGATGCTGATGTAACTGATTGAATTTGCTATGGATCTGGGATCCCTTGAAGACTGCCTATGCTGACTATTCTATTGCTCCTCGATCTTGATGATGCTAGCTTCCAACAATATTTTTGGATTAGGGCACCACCACCACCACCCAAGGCCCAATTTGTCTGCCCCTGTTTAACAGGGACATGTAATTACAATTTTTGATATAATATTTCACAGCAGGGCCCGTTTCTCCGCCCAACCAGGGGCAGATCCGGGGGGCAACAGGGCAATTGCCCCCCAAAATAATAGCACTGATATGTCACTGTCTCCTCTCCTGCCGGCCCGAGTCTCTCTCTCACATGAGCCGATCAGCGGCGCCGAGAGAGAGACTCACGTCTATGTGGTTACGGGCGGCGGCGGTCACTCACTCTGACAAGGAAGGATACCAGGAGGAGGTGGGTGGAGCCTCTTCCCTGCACTCGTTGCTAGACGCCAGGTGGCCCAGGCGTTAGCAACGAGTGACGTCAGTCACAGTGAGTGAGTCACTGTCACGTCGGAGGTCGGACTCGAGTCTCTCAGAGCCGACCGACGTGACAGTGTGACAGGACAGTTACAGGAGATGCTCATGCTGGAGGCTGGAGCAATAGAGCAGACTCACTGTGTTAACTTCCACTTCCGTTCTTCTGCCCCTGTTACACAGTAACTAACTGAGTGCACTAACATGTCCAGCCAGGCTGCCAGCCCATCCACAGTCAGTGGCGGCAGGGCTTTCTCCACCCCTGACTGTGTTGGCCCCACCCACCCTCCTCCCTCCATGTTGTCCACACTAAAGTACAGGCCACAATTACCCATGAGTTATTGTTGGCTCCACCCACCTCCTCCATCTTCTCCACCTTGGGCAGTCTGCAGTGCAGAGCGCAGTGATACACAAAGACGACTTTATTGAGAAGATTACTGGATCCATCCAATCCATCTCCATTGATTCTCCACTCCATTGCTCCGAAATCCTGCATGGGAACCCCTATCCTCACCAGAGCACCAATTGACTAAACTACTGGTGACAGGCGATGTGGCAAGTGACAATCCGCAACGTGTGGCAGGTGACTTGGCAATTTACAATCTGCATCTGGTGACAGATGATGTGGCAAGTGACAAACCGCATTGTGTGGCAGGTGACGTGGCAAGTGACAGTCTGCAACTTGTGGCAGGTGATGTTGCAAGTGACAATCCGCATCTGGTGACGGTGGCATGTGAAACACTCAGGGCTCCCACTGATTCTGCATTATGGTGAGTTGAACTATTTCATTTTATATAACAATGCAATAACAGAAATAATGCGCTTCAATCATCCTGACACCATAACAACCATGGTGCCAGGAGGATTGAAGCACCAACACCAGCCATTTCTCCCATAAATTGCCCAAAAAATAATTATTTTCTGGCAGTGCCCCTCCCGAGACTAGACTCTGGATCCGCCCCTGCGCACAACAAGAGTATCTGTGAGGGTTTACACTATTGTGGCACCACCACAGGCCAAATTTTTCTGCCCCTGTATAACAGGGACATGTAATTACAATTTTTAATATAATATTTCACAGCAGGGCCCATTCTTGCTCCCAAAAAGAGTAACTGCGAGAGGTTACAGTGTTCTAGCACCACCAAAACCAAAGGACCAATTTTTCTGCCCCTGTTTATCAGGGCCATGTAATTACAATTTTTTAAATAATAGTTAAGCAGGGCCCATTTCTGCACCCAACAAGAGTATCTGTGAGGGGTTACAGTGTTGTGGGACCACCACCACCACCCAAGGCCCAATTTTTCTGCCCCTGTTTAACAGGGGCATGCAATTACAATTTTTTATATAATATTTCCCAGCAGGGCCCGTTCCTGCGCCCAACAAGAGTAACTGTAAAGGGGTTACAGTGTTCTGGCACCACCAACACCTAAGGCCCAATTTTTCTGTAGAGTATATAGGGCAGGCCCTATAGTATATATACTGCTGTTTAGACTATATAGTGCCTGGGGGCCCCCCACGTCGTTTTTTTTTCTTTTTGGTGCAGGGTTCCCCTTAATATCCATACCAGACCTGAAATAGCAAGCATAGCATCAGTATAAAGTGCCACGTCCTATGAATTTGGAATAGCAAGAGAGAATGGGGCTTGGAGTTTTTAGGCATAGTCAACAAATATTTTATACAAAAATAATTTTATTTTAATATAAACACATAAAAATAAATGATCTCTAAAAACCCACATTGATAATTCAATACATGATATACAATACTGCTACTGTACAGAACCAATGATAACTACAAGGAGATGAGTGAAAGTCGTTCCATATTATGTATGAAACCAGGAGTGTGGTTCAAAAACAGGTAGGCGGTATAATGATGTTCAGATAAAGACAATTCGCTCTATATGTTGCTCGCTCATTGCGCTACTTCAGGAGCTTTTATATTGACTATCAAAAAAATGGAAGAAAAGAACATACATAAATGTAATGTATAATACTACAAGACAACAAAATAACAATATCATATACATATAGTGAACATCATTATACCGCCTCCCATGTCACTGGATTTGATTGACAGCAGCGGGAGCCAATGGCTGCGCTGCTATCAATCTATCCAATGAGGACCCGAAACAATAGCTGGAGCTGCTGGGCTCATTCGCGTCACTGGAAAGATCGTGTTCAGGTAAGTAAAAGGGGGGCTCTGGGGGGCAGCTGCACCACAGAAGGTTTTTTGCATTAAGGTGAAAAACCACTAGACTTTACAACTCCTTTAACTTGATTCCACATCAAAGTTCACAATGCAGTCTGCTTAAAATGTATGCAAAAGCATTTTTTTTTTATTTTAGATTATGCTAAGGGAGGGTTATAACCCCTTCAGTTTTTATTTGCCATCTGGGTCTCACTGGGGAGATTTCCCTTTCTGTCCCATAGCCAAAACAGGAAGTGATAAACATTTCTGGGTTGTCACCAAAGGCAATCTTGGAGTATCATCAGGGTCACCAGAACTAGTGTCTCCATTGGCAGATTTCCCCTCTACTACTGTTCTGATGCCAATCCAACATTTGGGATTTTCTTTTACTTTCACTTTACATGAGAATGGTTATCAAGACAAATAGAGAGGTTGAATCTCCCTAATGGGGGCACAGACAGCAATAATAACCTGATAGGTGTTCTAATCCTTCCCCACTCTAGCCAAAACTGCTAACGGACGGTAGCCCCCCAATCCCCCCTCATGGTCAGTCTGCTGACCAGGTCATGGGTGGCAACCCCCCGGTCAGTGAGTCAGTTGGAGCCCTGCACTTACCCCATCTTGCAGGCAGCGTGGCGGGTGGGCGGCAGCAGCTTCTCTCCGGGCTGCTTGTTTGCTCCTCTGTTTCCGTGCGTGTGTCTTCTCCCTCCTCTCCTCCCTGCGTCTCCTGCCGGCCAATTCGATCGTATCTCTTTTCGGCCAATTGAGTGACGGGTCACCTGACTCGCTTCCTGATTGGTCGGTAGGAGATTCAATGTTACAATAGGGAATATTCATTCGCTATTGTAACACAACTGTGTGGGCTCGGAGCGCAATGCTCTGCCCCCCAAGACCACCCTTTTTTTGAACCCTATTAGAGCCTCTGGCTCTAATCACATGCTTAAACCCCCCCATCCATTGGAATCCATGCATCCAGCACCCCTGCATGTAGCTCAGGGGGCCAGACACATGGGTAGGGGGGGCTGTGCCGTTCGCTCCTAGTGGACGGGGCGTCACTGGAAGTGACACACCCCCTTCACAGGGTACACAGAGAACAAGCACAGCTGTGATATCAGACAATGGCTGTGTGCTGGAGCTCTCCTCCCCGGTCACATCTTTAACTCTTGCTGTTGGTAAAAGCTGCCAGAAGTGACTCATGCTGATAACAGAGGAACGAGGCAGCAGAGAGAAATCACACTCTGAGCTTTGGATGGAGACAAGTATAGAAGGCTGTGCTTTTTTTATATTTCATGCCTGAGGTTTACAACCATTTTAAGGTTTCTATTTAAAGGATTTAAAATATTCCTAAACACAATCAATATAATCTCAGCTAACTTTTAACACATTACTTTCTAATTTGTTTTCAAACATTTCAAACCCGGAGCGTTCAGTCAGGCTTTTTATTGCCCTTTTTGTTTACAAGTCTAAATCAGTATTTTTTGCTAGAACATTACTTAGAACCCCCAAACATTATATATTTTTTTAGCAGAGAATCTAGGGAATAAAATGGTGAGTGTTGAAATTTTTTAAGTCATATGGTATTTGCGTTGTGGCTTTTCAAGTGCAATTTTTTGGGAAAAAATACATTTTATTGAATAAAAAAACCCCCAAAACACAATATATACCCCCGTTTTTTGTAAAATGTGAAAGATGATGTTATGCTGAGCAAATAGATACCTAACATGTCACGTTTAAAAATTGCGTAGGCTTGTGGAATGAGAACAAACTACAGTACTTAAAAATCTACATAGGTGATGTTTTAATCGCCTTTAAAGATTACCTGGTTAGAATTACAGAGGAGGTCTATCTGTCAGCCTAAAGTTCACGGCAATACCCTACATGTATGGTGAGAACACCCTTTACATATGCGTTCGCTTCTGCACACGAGCACAGAGGGATGGGGTTGCTTTACATTTTTTATGCTTATTTATTTTACTTTTATTTTTTATTTTGACACTGTCCCTTAATTTTTTTTGTCCACTTTTTTTCCTATTACAAGGAATGTAAACATCCCCTGTAATAGAAATAAGGATGACAGGTCCTCTTTATGGAGAGATCTGCCTCAAAAGCCCCAGATCTCTTTACCTTTAAAAGCAAAAGATCAAGAAAAAAAACTGACTTCCAGCCTGGACCAGAAGCAACGTCATGACATTGCTCCGGTTCTCCAAGGCTATAGAGGCGATCTAAGAGTATCTACTCTTTGATCGCTTGATGGAGCAGCCGGCCGCACCATCGTATCATTTCACCGACGAGCGCGCGGGGGGGGGGGGGGGGGGTTTGGGGGGGGACTGATAGCTTCAGCCATAATCCTGGTAAACCACTTGCAAACATCAACGTATATACGTATTCTGGTCAGCAAGCAGTTAAAATAATACCTATTGATCCCATCATGAAGGTGCTTGTTTAGGCATTGCCTGTTATGGGGTCATAATGCTGTGTCCCTGTGCATAGTTGAGACTAAGGAAGTCTGGCTACCGGGTAAGTTGCGGACCTAGGAATGGACATAGTTGTTTGCCTATGCTTATACTTTAAACATATATCATAAAACAATGTGTGTGTTTGTGTGTGTGTGTCAAATGTATTTCTGTAAATTTTCTGGGAATTGCTGCCAAAGTGGTAGCCTCATGATGGGACCTTGTTAGAACTGTCAATTAACACAGCATCATAAACAGCAAATTCAAGATGTCACTTAAGTGGGTATGAAGCTGCGATACACAGCATAAAAAGAAGTATTTTAAATTCTGGGCCATTCACTGTTTAAAAATGGGTAAGATCCTGCTGTTCCCAACACTTCAATCACAGTGTGACCTGGTTCCTTCATGTCATTTTCTCCCTATGGTGAAGGAAAATTGCTGCTGTACTGATTACATTGTTATGTTATGTATTACGGTATATAGATTTTCTGCACCAAGCATTTCTCTACCACATTTTAGTATTGTCAGTCATCCAAGTATGTGTGTCTATAACTGCAGCTGTAATTTAACATTTTCTTTCTGTTTGATCATTTTTATATGCACAATTATTTTCAGACATTTTTTCATTTTTTTTTTCTTTTTGTTATAAGTAAAAGTAATGTAACTAAACAACAAAAAAGCCTTTTTCTCTCTTTGTATTATGCCTGTCTTTAGATTTTCACGGCAAGGGAGAAGGCACTCAAAGAGAAATGACTGTTCTTCAGAAAATATCAGATCCCCCATGGGATGACAGAGGACTTCTCATTAACCCCGAATTGTAGTCAGCTGAAAAACCTGGCATTTGGGCCAACATGGCTGTTCTTGTACACAAAGCCATTTGGAGATGTGGAGTCAGCTTGAAGTTACCCTGTTTCCCCGAAAATAAGACCTAACGTGATTGTCGGTGATGGCTGCAATATAAGCTCTACCTCACAAATAAGCCCTAGTTAAAGTCCTTGTAGATCTTATTTTCAGGGTAGGGCTTATTTTCGGGGAAACAGGGTAGGTATGTAGCAGTTTTAAGAATCAGGAGAGAGGGAGAGCTCAGCATCATAATTGTACTAAGGGCTCTTAGGCTCTTGCACACGGTCTGGCTGTTCAGCATAACTGTAGGTATGTATGTATTTCCTCCACCCAGACAGCCCAGGTGTCACTGACATGAATGGCTGTGCGCTGCTGTACTCGTGTTATCGTAAGCAAGTGTAACAGAGTATGCAAAAAAATTGCCAATTTACAATTTTTTTTGCATACATCTGTACGCTGAACTAGTGTTTATGATAGCCCGGCCATATACATTAGTACAGCAACATGCACCCATTCATGTCAACGACAAGAAGTTCTCTGCAACTGGACTGTCTGGGTGGAGAAAATATGCCAGCAGTATGCTTAACAGGCCCAGCCAACCTGTGTTCTAGAGCCCTTAGGCAATCAAAATCTTTTTACACCTTTAAATTAGGCATGTGCAAACCATGTCTTTAGAACCATGTAAGCTTATGTAAGGCTGGCCGTAGACAGAGCGAATTTCAAGAAATTTGCTCGATTCAGCCATAAACACAGTCAGTGTTGACAGGGGACTCCCTTTCACGAAGTCATTGTGTTCTCCCTGTAGGGAGAACACATTGACTCTTGTTAGCAGCTATAATGGCCACTAGCAATAATTGCATGGATTATACGGCAGGCTGATTGCACCCAAGTTGATCGATCAGTCAACTTGGGTACATTCAGCCTGCCTATACATGGTTTGAATCTCAGCCGGTTCCTGCTGAACTGGCTGAGATTCGAACCGTCTATGGCATGATTGATTCCTAGTAGCCTCTGTGTAAACTCAAGGAATGAATAAACAAATCCATTCATTCCTACATTCCAAAGAATATATACTGTATATAATATTCAAGAAAAAGCTTTATAAAAGTTTCAAAAAGGAGAGTTGAATGAAAAAAGCATGTTATATAATCCAGTATAAGTTATTTTGGCATTTAAAATGAAAAAAAGGGGTAAAAAAAAGTACAATTTTACTATAGAGAGCTAAAGTATATGTAGACCTTAAAGTGATTGTAAAGTCTCATTTTTTTTGGTAAGGCTGGGTTGACACCTAGGCGAATTGGATGCGGGCTTCCACACATCCAATTCACATAGCAGGAGATTGTGACCAGCTCTCTAGGGAGACGATTTACACATCTCTGCAGCAGCTCCAGTGCAAATTGCACAGGAGCCCTGTGTGTCTTTTGGTCTGTTTCAGGTCCGAATTCAGTCAAAAATTTAGGCTAAAATTGAACCTGAAACAGTGAATGAAGAAGCACCAGACTCCTGCTGTGAACAGTAGCAATCTATAGTGTGAACTCAGCCTTAAACATAATGAACATTATATTTACCTGCTCTGTGCAGTGGTTTTGCAGAGAGCAGCCCAGATCCTCCTCTTCTTGGGTCCCTCCTCGGTGCTGATGGCCCCTCCCTCCTGTTCGGTGCCCCCACAGCAAGCAGCTTGCTATGGGTGCACCCGAGCCAAGCCACAGCTCCCTGTGCCCATTCAGATACGGAGCTAAAGCCTGGCCCGGCCCAGCCCCTGTCTCTCCTCATTGGCTCACTGACTTTGATTGGCAGCAGCGGGAGCCAATGGCGCCATGCTGCTGTCTGGGCCAATAAGGAGGGGAGTCCCGGACAGCCAAGTCTCATTTGCAGCATAGTTGGATCTAGATGGACCTCAAGGAAAGTATTAGAGCAGCTGGGGTGGGGGGGGGGCTGCTTCACACAGAATGCATTAAGGAGGAAAACCTTCTGCCTTTTCAACCACTTTAAAATAAAGTAGGCAAAGGAAAGTGTTGTCAGCATACATGCATATGAAGTTACTATAGAGAGTTAAAGTATATGTAAACCTTAAGAAATAAGGTTACCTTTCATAACATGTTACATGTTACCCCCATATTCAGGGCCCCCGCTCCCCGCTCCCCCAATTCCCCGCTCTGACAGCTGGCAGGGATCTCCGCCCACTCGGCTGCGTCGCTCATTCACAGTCCTTTGTGAGTGGAAAACTACAAGTCATGCTTCCTTGCAGATTATATGAGCACACAGATACATGGACAGGTCTGCAGGAGACCTGCATGGTACCAATGATCTGCTGATCACTGGTGCAATGCTTTAGAGGCTCCAGAAACAAAAAATAAATGCACTTTTTTTTACCTGCAACAAAATGTGCATTTATTATTTTTTGTTAAAAGGTGATCTTATGATTTAACTAAATGACAAATAGCTTTCTAAAACACTGATTATTATAACTATTATAACTATAATAACTATTATAACTATTATAATCTCGTATAATAATCTCGTATAATAAATCTCGTATAATAATAATAACTAGTTGCCATTTTTTACATGAAATACTGTAGTAAAATAGACTCATTTCCTCCAATGCATCTCAGTACTAGTTATCACTTGCAGCCTCATTACATCCCTTTCCTCTGCATATGCATGCACAAAAACATCTACATGTAGTCTTCATCGAAATCCCCTATGTCAGAGTTACATTGCAGGAGCCTAACCTGGTAGACAGGGACAGAACATCGCCACCCTCTAATAGGAAGTGCCTGAACAAGGACTTTCATTTCTCTGTATTATAATGAAAACTGCAAATTTAGAAATAATAAAGTGATCCTTGATGTTACATGTTAAAGGTCTATGTGAAATTTTAGTGCTTGTGATTACATGTAGGTTTATACTAATTATGTAAGTGAGATTAGAAGTATGATATCATAATGCACCCAGATTAACATACACAGATGCATATTCTTGAATGTTTATCTTTTTTCATCTTAATATCTCTTTAAGTAGAACATTCAGGTCTATTTCATAACACATTGCAAAGAGCAAAAATGCTATGCAAAGTGCAGTAAATTCTATTTCGCCTTTCGTTAATTAAGAATTGAGGAATGGAGATTGTTAATGACTGTTCTGGGTTAGAAAAATGTGCACATTGCTCTGTTCTTCCTAATAGAAGCCTTACAGTATATACTAAAATAATTATCTGTTACCTTGTGCGGTTTAATTCACAGCGAGACTGCACTGTGCCTATCTAAGCCTTAAAAGCCTACAAGTTGACCATTTCAAAACTTCTGCGGTTTCCTATTTTTCAGTTTGTTAAGGATCTTCACCATATTCCTCTTTCTGTGCGCTTTTATTTCTGAAAAGCTACATGTTGGAAAGATCATTTTTATTTCAAGCTACGGCATTAAGCACAGATACACTCTCAGGCCTAAACCTCTGAAATATAACAAGGGTGCATAAAAAGCATAATAGAAGTACAAAGTAAAGTAACTCATATCAATCAAATTTCAGTTTCCTGAAGTCTCTAAACTGCCGCCCTTTGCTTTCCCTTGGGGCAATATTCCATTCAATGACACCAACAATGGGGCACGATTCCTTCCGTTGACACCAATGATGGCCACAATTCTTTCCATTGACACCATTGGTGGGGCATAATTCCTTTCATTGACACCAACAATGTGGCACTATTCCTCCAATTGATTCCAACAATGGGGAACTATTCCTCCCACTGACATTATTAATGGGGCACTATTCCTCCCATCGTCACCAAAGTTAGGGTATTTTTTACTTCCACTGGATGCGAGGACATGTTCTACTTCCACTGGTCATAATCTGCCCCTAAAGTCTAAAGGACAGTAAACCGGCCCTTTGTTTAGAAAGTTTGGAGACCCCTGCCATATGGTAAAAATGATATATAGAATATGTCATATGGCATAAATGTCCTCAAATCTTTGCCCTCTTGAAGAACTTAAATCTGACACTTTTGGGTGTGTGGGATACCTGTTTTTCCGCTGAGTGCTATGGTTCTTACCATTGGTTGCTACTTCAGTACAGGACATAGTAAAGTAAGATTCTATAACTCTTTTGAATACTGATTGTGCCCATAGCTTTTTAAGAGTGTGAAGATTTAAATCACTGTCTGCTAGAATGATAAGTATGAAATCTCTTTTTTTGTTTACAGGGTGCCTCTCTTTTTTTTTTTTTGATTGGTGCAATGTAACAAAAGGATCACTTTAAATTTCAGAAAATCAGTTTCAATGTTTAGACATTGCTTAATACTTTCTAAAAAAGAAAGTAAAAAAAAAAAAAAAAAAAAGATAGCAACCATTATTGTGATTGTATTTTGTGTTAAAGTGTCATTAAACCCATCTTAGGAACTACACATGGACCACCATTATATACAACAGTCTATACATCAAACATGAAAATAAGTCTCTTCTACATACTGTGGTCATGTGACATCTGTTACTTGCTTTCTATTGCACTGTACAATCTGGGGGAAGAGCAAGCAGAAATCCTCTGCTGAAGCCCCCATACATCACTTCTGGGACTGCAGAGCCGATCAGCTAGCAGGGGGAAGAAGCCCCATCAATCAATCCTTCTAGAGCAGACCTGCATGCAGACTCTGTGATAACTGATCTAATCTGAACAAATTAATGGGGTGGGCAACTACATGGCAAATGAGGTTTAATGTAGAAGAATGTAAAATAATGCATTTGGGTGGCAAAAATATGAATGCAATCTGTACACTTGGGGGGGGGGGGGGGGGGGGGCTCTGGAGGAATCTAGGATGGAAAAGGACCTGGGGGTCCTAGTAGATGATAGGCTCAGCAATGGCATACAATGTCAAGCTGCTGCTAACAAAGCAAACAGAATATTGGCATGCATTAAAAAGGGGATCAACTCCAGAGATAAAATGATAATTCTCACGCTCTACAAAACTCTGGTCCGGCTGCACCTGGAGTATGCTGTCCAGTTCCAGGCACCAGTCTTCAGGAAGAATGTACTGGAATTGGAGCGAGTACAAAGAAGGGCAACAAAGCTAATAAAGGGTCTGGAGGATATTATTAATGAGAAGACTAGGGAGTTTAACAAGACTAGTGGCCACTCAATAAAATTAGAAGAAAAGAGGTTTGACCTTAAACTACGTAGCGGCAAGGATGTGGAATTTCCTTCCACAGGTAGTGGACTCAGCGGGGAGCATCGATAGTTTCAAAAAACTATTAGATAAACACCTGAACGACTACAACATACAGGGATATACAATGTAATACTGACATAAAATCATACACATAGGTTGGACTTGATGGATTTGTGTCTTTTTTCAACCTCACCTACTATGTAACTATGTAACTGGGGCAGAGAGGAGGGGAGAAGAGGGACACATTCAACATGCTGGGGTCGCCCGTCAAGCTGACAAAAAGAGTAATGTGGAGCAACTTTCAGACTAAAGCAATATGCGGAGCATGTGCACAGAGTATAGCAACATGATAGCTGGAGGATCCATTGTGATAGTGTTGCCACAGGCAAGAGGTAAGCCCATGGCAGTGGCAGGATCAACCAGGTATTCACGAATCTGAACTACATGGATGACAGAAAGCTTCCGCAACAAGGTACAGAATAGACTTTTAAAGAAGAATACACGTGGAAAATGTTTTGCTTTAATGCCACTTTAATACACCTAATGATAGTATTCACTTTTCTACTTTTTTTTAAATTCACAAACCTTTATTTAAATTTTTCCCTATATTTACATGCAAACCAGGTTTTCCAGCAAAAGTGACAAGGATTGGATCAAACTATAATACTGCCTGAGGTGCCTAAAGTGGCCCTTCACCCTAAAGTGTGAGGTCATACTGCCATGCCTCCTCCTCTCTCCATCTGTACTGGTGACATTTAATTGTGCAACAAAGCAGCACTTCTTAATTTTATTCTATTGCCCCCCCCATGCGCGCACGTGCACAGATGTGCTGAAGGTCTTTGGGTCCCAAGCAAGCCCTGCAGCAAATCTTTGCATGCACTGGTTTTCTCAACCATCTGCGCATGCGCTGTGTTTTACGTGCATGCGCAGAAGCCAATCAGGGGAGGTTAGGAGACTTCACCATCTTTGCGCATGCACAAGATATCATCTGTGTGTACATAGATGTGCTGAAGGTCTCTTCCAGGACCCATAGGCCAAGCAGAGCCCTTCACACGTCTGCGCATACGATATAATGGTGGCACCAAAGAGGGGCAGAGCAAGTAGAGAGCGGGAGTGAAGTTCTGTTTCAATTAGTTACCACAAGGGGTTTTATTTAAAGATAATTTAAACTGTGGGAATGACAGTTGTAAGTTACTCTTGCAGGATTTAAATCTTCTTTAAAAAAACAAATAAATTAACTCTACCATTAATCCCATCAGAGTGAAACGCACCAAAGGGCAGTCCCTGAGCGGGGACTCTCTGCAGCCTGTTGGTAGTTGTCATCATCATGTTACCTCCAGATTTTCTTTAAAAAATAATTGTTGCAACTTCTCAGTAACCTTCATGTCCCAACTCAAATTAAAATTCACAGATTTTTTTGGCAACTGTCACTGATATTTGTCAGGTCTATCAGCAATTACTATAGTAAAAAGCATGTCCTCAAAACTTTAAGATGTGCAAAATGCCAAATGATAAGAAACTGTGAAACACAATCATATTTTTACTAATCTTAGGCTGGTAAATAAGGGAAAAGTTAGGTTAATAAAATTAGTTTTGTGTATATAAAACACTATAATAGGTGTATAAATAGTATTGAATGTTATAGGTTCACATATATGTGTAAAATACATTACATTATGAATAGGTTTACATATAGAAAAAGTTTGATTGTATCATCACAGAGTGGTACTGTGGATACAAAAACCATACAAAAGTGCCGCGTCCCAATAGGATGTGAAAGCTAAGTGGACTAATTGATGATGGACTTTGTAGGCACCACAATACCAAATGTTTATAAAATTCAAATATCTTTATTACATATTATAAAAAAAGTTTAACAATGCAAAAACATTCGCCATTAACGGTATCGCAAAAGTTGCCTATTGGAACATAACACACCACCTTAATGCACCAACATTGGTAAGCTATCTATTTAGTCAAAAAAACATTCTGATAGACATGATTAGTGATTAATAATGTTATAACAGACTTGGTGTTGAGTGATTGGAGGTGTGCTGTATATGTAGTCAGAATAACACAAATAAAATTGTTTGTCTGCTTACTACATATATAGCATTTTTACTGTTATGAGTTTTCACTCCCTTTAGAATAGGCCTCAGGAAAAAGAATATTCTAAAAGAATGCTTTTTGCACCTGTAAGTGGAGTTTGTGAAAATCTGAAAAGCAGTTATAAAAAAAAATCAGCAGATGGCAGCAGAACGGTCAACATCTTTTACTTTAGCTTTGTCAGACTTCTGGCTGAGAATTTCCATCGTCATCCTGTGTCTAGAGGAAAACCTGGCAATCTTCTTGCCAGATTTTTTAATTATTAATTTTAGGTCTGTTTCCATAATTTGGTTGTTCAGCTGTGTAAAGTAAATATTTCAGCATTGTCCAATATTATGGCTAGGCCATGTAATTAACTGAAAGGTTACTGGACAATACTGGTTGTCATAGTAACAGTAATCCTGATGTCAATATAAATGAGTCAGATGACAGAAAATAAATAAATATATAAATAATTAAGAATAAAATAATCACATTTACAAAAAATAGATGAAGGTACTTAGGTGTAAAGTTATACTTGCTACTTAATAGGACTATGTAAAATTTTTAGAGAAGTTATAGGCTGGCAATTGGTCTACTGTTTCCCAATATACTATTTTAAGATGAATTTGTATATGAAGTCTTCCTGTTGCTATAGGCCTAATTCACAACCTGAACACACCAGATTAGGAATCCTTATACTTAAAACAAAATGTATTCTGTTGAGCCCAATGAGATTTAAAATGTCTTGTTTGCAGTTTTATGGTATGCTCTACTACAAAGAGGCCCAAGCCTGAGACCTGAAACTTCATTCTCTCCTCCTTGAGGGCACATCCAGGGAAAGTGGAACAAAAACAAAAAATAATCACTTTCTGTAATTTTCCTTTCCTGGCCCATCCTCACGTCAGCACATAATGGGTTAACACCTCCTTTGGAGCCCCACATGACCACATGTTCCAAGCTGAATAAAAGACAGCCCCTCCCCCAACTAAGATGTTCGATAACCTAGCCTGCGACAGGCCACTAGGGAGGGAGTCCTGTGCTGACGTTTTCCTGGCCCACCTCACGTAAGCACACAACGGGATATACCAAAGCCAATATAGGGCGGGAGATAACAAATGAAAAGAGACACTGACAATGAAAGAAAAGCTATTAAGGCCAGAAAGAATTGATCTCTCTTATCCCAAACTTTCTGGTTGCATATTTAGTTTGTAAGGTTGAATGAAGGCCGCACCAGACCTTCAAGCTAGGCCTTACCTATATATTCCAAGCAATCCTGACATAACTGCCACAAATAGGCTTGCAATTGTTTCAGAGCAGAAAGGCCTACTTCCTGCATGCCAATCTAATCATCCTGGTAACCCAAGATTGGATGACTCTTGAGGGTCCAATGGCTAAATGAAAAAATTGTACACTTTCCTTCTTTGACCAAGTACACTGTTAGTAACTTGACCATGTGTAAGAAAACTGAAGTCTTCCTGTTGCTATAGGCCTAATTCACAACCTGAACACACCAGATTAGGAATCCTTATACTTAAAACAAAATGTATTCTGTTGAGCCCAATGAGATTTAAAATGTCTTGTTTGCAGTTTTATGGTATGCTCTACTACAAAGAGGCCCAAGCCTGAGACCTGAAACTTCATTCTCTCCTCCTTGAGGGCACATCCAGGGAAAGTGGAACAAAAACAAAAAATAATCACTTTCCAACTAAGATGTTCGATAACCTAGCCTGCGACAGGCCACTAGGGAGGGAGTCCTGTGCTGACGTTTTCCTGGCCCACCTCACGTAAGCACACAACGGGATATACCAAAGCCAATATAGGGCGGGAGATAACAAATGAAAAGAGACACTGACAATGAAAGAAAAGCTATTAAGGCCAGAAAGAATTGATCTCTCTTATCCCAAACTTTCTGGTTGCATATTTAGTTTGTAAGGTTGAATGAAGGCCGCACCAGACCTTCAAGCTAGGCCTTACCTATATATTCCAAGCAATCCTGACATAACTGCCACAAATAGGCTTGCAATTGTTTCAGAGCAGAAAGGCCTACTTCCTGCATGCCAATCTAATCATCCTGGTAACCCAAGATTGGATGACTCTTGAGGGTCCAATGGCTAAATGAAAAAATTGTACACTTTCCTTCTTTGACCAAGTACACTGTTAGTAACTTGACCATGTGTAAGAAAACTGACCATGTGTAAGAAAAACTGACACTCAGTGTGAAAACTCAGAGGGACTACTTCCCAGTTTTTCTGAAAACTGGATACCACTTTAAAATTGAACTTTGGAGATAGATGTTATATCCCTATCTCTGGTAAAAAGGAAAAGAAATAAAAAGACACCAAAGTACCCTTGCAGGAAAGTGTTGCAATCTTCAACATCCTTCTGTCTGAAGTAGTTGCTGTCAGGAGAACTAGTTTTACTGTGAGGTACTTCAAAGGAAATTAAACCTATTGGAGCAAAGGGTGCTCTCAGATCCAAGCCTAATGCCCCGTACACACGGTCGGATTTTCCGATGGACAATGTCCGATCGGAGCGTGTTGTCGGAAATTCTGACCGTGTGTGGGCGCCATCGGACATTTTCCATCGGATTTTCCGACACACAAAGTTGGAGAGCAGGAGATAAAATTTTCCGACAACAAAATCCGATCACGTCAATTCCGACCGTGTGTGGCCTGTTCCGACGCACAAAGTGCCATGCCACGGGACAGCTCGTTCTGGTAAACTTAGCGTTCGCAATGGATACAGCACTTTCGTCACGCTGCAATGTTAAAAATGGTTTAATACAGCGCGCTCTCTTCTTCTTTATAATGTCACAAGAATTAAGTAGTTTTGCTGCTCATATTCACACACACTTCTCACAAACTTTTATTTGTGTTTTTTTAGTGGGATTCCCTCAATATATTGTTATTAGTTGTCACATCTGACAGTTTTATATTTTTTAGTTTGTTTTTTTTTTGGATTTTCAGCCTTTTTTTTTCTTTAATGTTTGGATTTTTTCCAAGGCTGATCTTTCTTCAATGTTATTTTTATTTTTACTCCAGAATATTTTTGTGTGTGTTTTGTGTGTCAAGTTACCCCAACACCATTGATATCTTTTATTACCGTATTTAATCTCCAGGAGATTGTTTGTTGTTGGTGTTCCTTGTTCATTTCACATTGTATATTTGAAATGTACCTGAATCCTCACAAACCAACTGTCATTTTTGAAGTAAAACACATAGGAGAGTATAATTCAAAACAAAAATCCTTTATTAAGGGATCAGAACCAAACAAAGAGGAAGGCAACACTGGATCAACAAGAGAAATTAGTGAAGCCTGGGACCCCCACAGCAGACCTCAATTCTTCAACATCAAAATTGGTGGCCTGAGGAGTCCATATCTAAGGGAGGGCAGTCTGGTCCGGGATTCACAGAGACTCGGATAGCAGCAGATGACATCTGTGTCCCCAGGCTGTGGTACCACAAGAGGCTGCATCTTTTGGCCGACCAGACTGGATCCAGGGCAATCACTGTCTGGTCTTCCTTCCACGCTTCCTTCCGGGCTGTGGCTGTGCAGTTGGAGATGTGGCAGGAGGAGGAGTAGGACTTGGAGGAGGAGGAGGACTGGGGGGACCTGGAGGAGGACTAGGGGACCTGGAGGAGAGGGAGGAGGAGGAGGAGGACCTGCAGGAGGAGGAGAAGGACCATCCCAAAGATGTGTGTGAGGTGTAATTTGGCCCCTCATACCTTTCTCCAGAGCCTCTGATATGAGGGCCTCACACATGGCTTTTTGGCCCTCCTCCATCCTCTGCATTTTATATGCTATGAAGGCAGCAATGTTCTCCTGCATGGTGTGGGGTGCTCCCAGGACCTCTGTAGCCCTCCAAAAGAATGCTATAGCCGCCTCCTCTAGGGTACTCATCCTACTGCCACTTTCTGTTTTCAGGGGGGGTGGAGGGACCTTGATATCAGCCAGCCGGCTCGGCCCGGCCCGGCCACCTCCTGGCTGAGACTTTCCTGTGTATGAAAAAGGGACATGGTTTTAGTTTTTGCATCATCAATCACAATCCTAAATTAGTACTCCCAACTAACATCTAGTTAACATCATTGATTGGACAAGCAGAAATATTTAGAGGAATGCTATACCTGGCTCAATCTGGGCTCCTCCACATATGGAATGGAAGGCCCAGGTTGGGCGTCAGAAGCCTCAGCCGGGGGGGGAAGGAAGCGTGGAAGGAAGACTTGAGAGGGATGGCCTGGGTTCATTCTGGTCTGTCGTAGTACAACATCCTGGGGACATAGATGTCATCTGCTGCTATGGATCTTTGTGAATCCAGAACTTTCTTGCGCTCCCTCAGATATGTGCTCCTCAGGCCACCAATGAAAATCTTTAAATAAGTGATGTCTGCCGTGGGGATCACCTGCTTCACAATTTCACACAATTGCTCCAGTGCTGCCTTCCTCTTTGCTTGGTTCGTGAAATGGGGGTGGGTAATCTCCCACAGACAGGGCAGCTCACTTAGCATATCTATGAATACTGACATTAAGTCAGTATCTTTCATTAAGATATCCATGTTCACTGCAAGACACAACACAAGACAAAGCCTAATGTCAGACAAAACTCTCCTAATCTTGTTACAATATAGGCCTCAATCTAGAAGCAGTATAGGCACAAGTTTGTCTCTTACCTTCGTTCTTACGATCGGCGCGTCCAATGCTCCTTCCTCCGCTCACAGATCGTACGTAATACGCACGCGTGTTACGCTTTATACACACTGCGCATGCGTGTAACTCCGCCCGCCCCTGGCGTTCTTTCTAGTCTATTTCCCGCCCCTTTTCGTTCGGCGCAGTGGGGGAAGAGCATGATGGCGGAGTTACAGCAGGTGCGTGCTAATTCGAGCAACGAGGAGGAGGAAAGCCCGGATCCAGGCACGTCCCGATCCAGAAGGAGACGTTTTAAGGCCACAAATATGTCGTTTGGGGAGATGTTGGAGATGGTCGACATCATGAGGAAGTCCGACTATGATGGAAAATATGGGCCTTACCCCAACCCCAATATCCGAAAGGCCAAAATCATGGCGAAAGTGGTCAGGAGTCTTGAGAGGAATTTCGGGGTACGAAGATCTAAAGATCAGCTCAGGAAGCAGTGGTCGGACCTGAAGTTGAGAGAGCCAGAGCAGTACCGAAAGATCCGGAGAGTGCTGCAAAAAAGTAAGTAGTTGTGCTGTGTTCCTATTCTTTCTGTCTTTATTCCGTTCGTTCTGCTCCATATGCTTTTATTAATTGTAACGTTTAAAAAAGTCAACTTTAATGTTCATGGGCCCATTATTCGTTAGTATCAAACATTTTTCTTTCGGCCTCTAGAACACCATTGTTTAGGCCATATGCATTTTCACACATTTTTGGGGGCCTACTTGGATGCCAAATATTTGTTTGTGTAGATGGGTTTGTTACTAGAATGAAATGCCAACTAGATTGTGTGTAAGGAGAGGACACTGAGCAGCTGTCTTCACATCTGGACACTGGAGCACTAGTGTGGGACCCCAGAACACCATTTTTATTAGGGGGGGCACACAGGTGCTCCAGTGTATACTATAGGGGGGGCTACATCTGTGAAGCTTGTACCAAACAGGTAAAGTATTGCAGCTTGAAAAAGGCCAATAAAAAATATACATCTTGGAACTCGGCTAAAATAGACAATTGTACCCCACTTCCAAGCAATGTTCCCTATTTCTAGTTCTGCCATCAAATATCTGTGTGCTAATTATACCATTTTTGTGTTACATAGGGGAGAAAAGACTCGGAGGACACCCCTCATCCCAGGAGAACACAGACCCCCCACGTCTGGAAGAAGGGGAAATACCGCAAACCCAAGAAGCTGAGCAGGAGGAAGAAGAAGATGTGGTGGAGATTGGCACCACAACAGGTGAGTGTCTGCGACCACAGGCTCAGGTAAAAGAGATGGATGTTGGCAGATTTTTGAGACCTTTTTTTTTGTTCTTTATCTCTTTTTAGGTGATCGTGATGTGAGGGAGAGAGAACGTTTCACATCTGAAAGTGCCCAGATACTGATCGGGGAGATCATGGGGTGTAATCTCCAATTGCAAAACATCCAGCAACAAATCAGTGATGTTATTATAAAAAATAATAACATCATTGATGTTTTGGGGCGAATTTAAACCCCACAAAATCACCTGTTTTATCGTGGTCCAATCTTACCAAAATTTTTTATATGTTTAGAAAAGCCAAATTTGGAGGATGCACACAGTGTGCCAACATGTGCTATCTGCCATCACGGGAGATCAATGGACGCGTTTTGGGGGTGCAACCCCTTCCTCAATTATAAAGTAGCATTGCGGAAGGGCATGCTCCCCCAAAACACGTCCCTTGATCCCCCCTGATGGCAGATAGCACATGTTGACATTCGTAAATTGGTGTGCATCTTCCAAATTTGGCTTTTCCAGGGGTGATTTCCCCCCATCTGAACGCTATATCAAACCCAGTTCCTAAATACTGATGTCTGATATAGCCTTCAGCTTTTACCTAATGTGAACTTTGTAAGTTCCAGTTTTTTGGCTTTCTTGTTGGTTTTACACAGGCCTGTTTTATCTGAAATGGATATTTCGATTTTTGATAATGCTACTGCAAACATTGTTATACAACAAACATGTTGGTTTGTTTTAAAAACCTTTCGTAAATGCACATGTGATTGTGCAGGTATAAAAAAGTGCCTTACTCAAGAATGTGTGGATTATTGTCTCAACACTACAACACTTTTGGGGTGATGTAATTGCTGTTTTATGGAAAAATGGGGGTTTTTTCCTAAGGGCAAAAACACTTTGCACTACAAGTGCAGGTTCAGTGCAGTTGCAAGTGCACTTGTAGTGAAATGTGTTTTTGCATTTAGGAAGTACCAGCCAACACTGTTTTTTATAAGGTTACCCAATCACGACATTTTCTGCACTCAACACATTTCTGTCAGGGTCAGCTAAAACAAACACAAGCAGTAAATGTCCACCAAGAATTTCTTTTGGTTGTTTTTTTTTTTAAAAAGGTGTCACAGATTGTCTGGCATATTGATAGCCCCCCTACCCGCAAAGAACTCCAGGTAGTGTAACCGGACATCATGGGCATTCAGGGAGGGCAAGCCAGGACGGCCACTTTCAAGCGCCGTCAGTGTTGATGGATTTGGGATTCCGGCCTCAGGCCCAACTGAGCCAGCATAGTTGGCTGAATGTTTTCTTAAAAAATTATGGAGAACACAGCAGGCAAGTATTATATGGTTCAGTTTATACTCCGCCATATGGATGGGTGTCAGAAATAATCGGAACCGGCTGGCCAGGATTCCAAATGTGTTCTCCACCACTCTTTGGGCTCTGGCCAGCCGGTAATTAAAAACCCTCTGTTCCGGGGTGAGGGTCCTCATCGGGAATGGCCGCATCAGGTGGTCCCCCAGCGCAAATGCTTCATCAGCAACAAACACAAAAGGGAGACCTTCAACATTGTCCTCTGGAGGTGGCAAGTCCAAGCTGCCATTCTGGAGACGCCTGTAGAACTCCGTCTGGGCGATCACTCCACCATCGGACATCCGGCCATTCTTCCCCACGTCCACATACAAGAACTCGTAATTAGCCGACACCACCGCCAACATCACTATACTATTAAACCCCTTGTAATTATAATAGTACGACCCCGAGTTGGGTGGTGGGACGATGTGGACGTGTTTCCCATCAATTGCCCCTCCGCAGTTAGGAAAGTCCCACCGCTGGGCAAAGTGGGAGGCCATAGTCTGCTATTCCTGTGGCGTTGAAGGAAACTGTTGAGGAAAAAACAATAAACATTACTATTTTTTCAAAGATACATGGCAAGCAGATTATACACAAATTATGGGGCAACCTCCAGATAGCATTTACTAAGGGGAATTTAACAACAACAAAGTATAAGGTATACCTATCATATTCCCCCTCCCCCCTCTCATGGGCCATTTCTAACATTATACATTATCTCTAACATTATAGGGGGGGGGGGACTCTTGGACAGGTAACCCTCTTCACTTCATTGAGAGATGAATGCCTAAATACAGGGTATTACTTGGAACAGCCCCTCCTTAGTTACACTATTGGCAGCCCACTGGACAGGTAAGAAGTGTCATAATACAAAGATATAAATACACACTGTACACATTTGAGCACATTTGAACATTCTGCTATTACCTATCAAGATAACAATAGGATACAAAAACTTTAAACAGTACCATTGGAAAGTATACAGGCAGGCCCTTGCACTACATGCTTTGGGGAATTCATCCATAAATCTGACCAGTAAAGAGATGGGTATAGTGTGTATGGGTTTGTCAGCAGATAGATGATTGAGGATAGAGAATTGGGATCAGCTGACTTAGCAGTTGGTGGAGGGAGGGTTACAAAAAATTTGGGGACACCACAAAAAAAGCCTCTGGCACTCTGCCTGAATTTAAAGCTAAAATAACATTTCCAAACATTTTAGGGGGTGTTTGGGGTAAAGCACTACTATGGAGCTGATAAAATACATTGTTAAGTGACTACATGAGGTGAATATAGGGCAGGAGACACCATGCTGGAGAGGTTATTGAAGGGCAAATATGTATGAAGGACCTAAAATAATAATTACATAAAAATCCAGCATGCATGAGGACAAAGGGGACATTCACAGCATAATACAATCATGGTAATTAGGGAATGAGGGAAGAAATACAATATATTAGCAAACATTCAATACAATAAAATGTGATATTAAAGCATAAAAATCTTACCTTCATATACTCCTTCTGCAGGACCTGTACGATGACAGAACAGGTCTCTGGGATAATGATCCCCAGAGCCTGGGGGGAGATGCCTGTCGAGAACTTTAAGTCCTGCAGACTTCTCCCTGTGGCCAAATACAGCAAGGTAGCGACCAACCTCTGCTCCGCAGTGATGGCTTGCCTCATGCAGGTATCCTGCCTGCTGATATAGGGGGTCAGCGAAGCCAACAGACGGTGAAACACGGGGTCCGTCATCCTGAGAAAGTTCCTGAAATCATCAGGATTATTCTCACGGATCTCACGGAGCAAAGGCATATGACAGAACTGGTCACGCTGAAGCAACCAATTCTTGGTCCATGAACTCCTCCCCACCCTGTTCATGGACTGGACTTGTGTCAAGGTCAGGACCCCAACACCAAGCCCCCGCACAGCACGAACTCTACGAGGAGTACGCATACGAAACATGGCTAGAAAACGGTCGGCTGCTCAGAACGAAGTAACAGAACGCACTGAAGAACAGCAAGGCCTGTGACGAGCGACCTGAAAAACAGCAACGAGCAGGCAAGATCACACAGAAAACTCCGATACGAACTGACTGCATGCACTGAAGAGCAGATACAAACCCATGAAGAGCAGATACAAACCCACAAGCACAAATTGAACGGCAGAAAACGATCTGAAAGCCACGAGTCTGAAAAAGCGCGAATCGTCTCTCACCAAACTTTTACTAACACGAGATTAGCAAAAGGAGCCCAAAGGGTGCCGTGCTTGGTTCTGAACCGGCCTTTTCTAGTCTCGTCGTACGTGGTGTACGCGACCGCGTGGTTGTCGATCGGAAATTCCGACAACTTTGTACGACCGTGTGTAGGCAAAACAAGTTTGAGCCAACATCCGTCGGAAAAAATCCTAGGATTTTGTTGTCGGAATGTCCGAACAAAGTCCGACCGTGTGTACGGGGCATAAGTCTCACAGAGGGAACAAGGATTTCCCTCAAGGTCATATGGATTGTCATCTGGAAGAAGCATCTGGTTACTGGCTTTTGCACCCATCTGCCAGGTGTGAAAAGTAGAGATCTGTACCTTAAATGGAGTTGTATGCCAGACCAACCTCTAGCACTGACTATAAAATGTCAAGGATATTGGCTAGAGCAGGGAACACAGGAGATAAAGCTTTTGCTGTGCAGACAAAAAAGACTTCTTTCATACTCTCTCCTATGTATTGTTCATGGATGATCTTTTGGTCAACAAGGTCTGAACAACCTTCCGATGAGAATCCCTGCACCTCTAGTGTAACCTATTCCATAGCCAGGCTATTAAAAGTAGTCTCATTGGATTGGGGTGCTGTTACTGACCTTGCCATAAAAGATTTCATTCAAACAGAGACAAAGATCAAACAGAAAATTCCATGGCACTGTGCACCTTGTATGACGGAGTCTTTGCATTGGTATCCTGTTGCAAATTTCAGAAGCTGCATGTTCAGTGAAGTCTCCCTAAGAAGTACTCCTGGAACACCCCATAGGGCCAATATTGGTTTGAGGCACTTGTTGAAAAAATATTCTGCCTAACTGAACCAATAATTGGATTTGCTTCCCTGGCAAGAAGACCAACCTTAATAGACTGTAAGTGCTTCCCTGCCCCACGAAAAGTTTCTTTGCACTTTTGGTGTCCCCTTGTCAGGCAATGTAGGCTACTACTGTCTTGTTGTCAATTTTACTCAGACCCCGTTGAAGATCCTGAAAGGCTTACAGAGCTAGAATAAAGGCTTCCTTCCATTCAAGATACTTGGGGATTCTGCGCTTCACCGCACTCCATTTGCCTTCCTCTTGTTTCTTCAGACTGTGGACTCCGCAGCCCCAGAGACAGGATGATTCTGAAGCCAAATGCCAATCTCCTGGGCCGAAAGAAGCACAGTGGCCATGTCCAAAATTCCAGTTCTTGTTGAATTTGTATAGGCACAAAGATTTTCTGATTCATGGACAGCCCAGCTCATAGGCTAAAGAAGGCAAATTGAAATGCCCTCATGTGCCACCGGGCCCAAGGTACCACCACTGCCAACAAATTCTTCAAAAAGATTCCTGGGCTGTGCCAATTCTGTAAAAGGCAGATACCTGAACTGGAAGTGACATCTGGGCTCCACAAATCTCACACGCCTCTGGTGCTCGGCATTGATCAGTACATGGAAGTATGAATCAGCCGGTCGATTGATACCAACTTGTCCACCTGCTGAACTGTCCCTGTGACTGTCTGCATTGACTCCATCTTGAACCTCTTGGTGTATATGAACACATTTGATTCCTTCAAACTGAAACAGGACAGAAGGCTCCTGCCTTAGGTACTAGAAAAACTGAGAAAAAAGGCCCCTAGATGATTCTATGTTTTCAGCATCACTGGCATTGTGGCCTTGTAGCAGTATAAAAATCTTGCAAATATTTTCTCTTCTGAGATCTGTTGGACATATATTAAATGGATTTAGTGGTCAGCTTTGGAATTACCCATTGTACTCCCACCTGTCCTCTGGACCCACTGGTCTTTGATGATTGTCATGCAAACCCTCCAGAAGGAGGCTACAATCATCAACCTCACTCAGGCCCCAACTGGAAGAGACTGGTTGGACGCACCTTCAAAAAAGACTTTCCAGCCATTTTAGCAGCTTGCTCTGGACTTGATTTCATGTCAAAAGCAACTTTGAGACACCTCCACTGTGATCTATTTAATCTGCAGCCTGTCCTATGAGATTTGGCCTCCTGCACCCTCTGAAGTTCAGTGGGCTTTAGGGAAGGATGGCGGCTTCCTCTTACTAGTCTGTGGCCACAGTCCAAACTTTTCCTCCTGTCATTCGCTTAATTGTGTTGTTCAGTGTTTGGTCAAACAATAACCTCCCATTATAAGGAATGTCAAAAGCTTGTGTAAAAGTTCTGCCTGCCCTCCAGTGGCATAACGACAATGTTCTCATAGCAGTGACTGAGTGTGCCAGCGCTTGTACTAGGTCTATCAAAAGCATTAGCCAAAAGTCAGTTGCCAGGTTCCACTCTTTCCAGAAACTGTGCCAATTCTTGCAGTTTCCAGTGTTGAATGTAATGCCATTTCTAAAGTTTATATACCGAAGTTAACTCTATTGCTGGTTGGCAGGCAAAATCTGTCACTGTATAGATTCTGAGGGCCAGATCACCATAATTTCTGTGTTCCAGATGTGTTTCTGCATGAGTGTTTTTGATGCATTCTCACTGCGTTTTGCCACTTTCCAGATGTGTTCCATACAGAAACAATGCAACATTCTACTTTTGTTGACTGCACTAGAATGCACTGTACTGGTGTGAACTAGGTAATTGGAATCAAAGTTAAACACTGTGCATACGTTCTTGATGCAGAATAAAAAAGCACTGGACTGCATCTGGCGTGAACAAGTCCACTTTCTCGTCCATAGGATCTCTGAAATCAACCGAGTTATAAAGAGGCTAAGACACCTGAAGTGCAGTGCATAAACATACATCAGCCATCTTATACGGATAAAGCTTAGAGAAACTGTTACTGTAAATTGGTCTTCTGGCGAGGTCTCTGTCCTTCATCAAGGAGCGATTTATGCTCTATACTTATGGGCAAAGACAATCCTCCATCAACGAGCGATTTACGCTGTATCATTATGGGAAAAGACCATCCTCCATCAACGAGCGATTTACGCTCTATCATTATGGGAAAAGACCATCCTCTATCAACGAGCGATTTACGCTCTATCATTATGGGAAGAGACCATCCTCCATCAATGAGTAATTAATGCTCTATCATTGTGGGAAAATACCATCCTCCATCAAGAGCGATTTACGCTCTATCATTATCGGTGCTGCCTGTGGCGTGGATATTTGCAGCATACTTTCTGCTATAGCCACCTTAATAGGGCTTAGAATTTTGCACAACCACATCCTTGTGAGACAACCTGTGCAATTTCATTTTTCTGCCACTGCAGACTGCATGCAGGCCCAAAATGCACCCTGAGCATGGCGATTTCCTATCATGCTGGCATAAACGCATGTGACAATTTCTTGGATCCTGTCCTTTAACAGGGTAAGTGGAAACAACGCCTTTAGAGTGTACTGAACACATGCTTAATGAATGTGACAACCTGTTAGGTGTCGTCGCCCTGGTCAGGATAAAATGATCGTTGGCAGGTCTTATGTTTTTTGGAGCGTTTGTGTTCAGGGTTTCTGCTCCTGAAATAATGCAAAACACCTTAATTTGCATAATTTCCTTGAGTACTCTTTTAAAAACCATGTCCCACGTTGCCCACTCCTACCTTTGCTAATCTTCTATGCCACTAACAGGTGTGGTAAGCTCATATTTGCAAAAAATATATGGAGAAAAGCATATTACCTCTCACCAAAAAGCATGGTACCCTGTCTCTTTAAGACCCATGCCTTCCTCCACTCCCTTTAGAAGTATCTGCAGATGAGCTCAGAAAGCATTTCCAAAGGCAGACAGCAGACACATTCAGAGTCTGAGACAAAAACCAGTCAGACTGTCAAACCCACAGAAGTACACAGCACAGCAGGGGAGCCAGCCAGGACAACCCATCCAGAGGCAGACAGGAGACCCTTTACCTGGCAGGACTACAGAAAGAGAGGGAGAGAAGTCCTATCCTCTGCAGACTTCCAAGATTATTTACACCATTGCATGGCATCTGGCGGTTCCCATCCTGTACTGCCCATCTCCCTGCACCCTGTGACGCCCTTTACAGCCACTCTCAGTCTAATAATAAAGCCAGGAGAACAGTGCGGTGTGCTGCAAATAAAAAGACAGGAAAAAAAACCCAAAGGGAGAGACAATGATGACATTGCAGAGCTCTTATAATACCACACCTGTACAAAGTCAATACTGTTTAAGCATCATTTTGCCCGCGGCCTTGACACAAAAAGGCACCCAGTTCTTAGAAGGATTTACCTTCAGCATTCAGGGTCTTCCAACTACATGAGAGGCTGAACATGGAGGGGTAGGTTCCACAGGGAGGGGGGGGGGGGTGCAGCAAACAAATTATTTACCAACTGCAATCAACATGTGGCCTGGAGATTGACCAAAAAAGAACATCTTACTTGGGAGAGGGGCTGTCTTTTATTCAGCTTGGAACATGTGGGGCTCCAAAGGAGACTAACCCGTTATGTGCTGACATGAGGTGGGCCAGGAAATGGGGATTACTTGGATTAGAGCACCAGTGGTAAAATGTTGTCTGCTGAAGGGTGTCCTGGAGAGCAGTGTACTGCAGAGATATTGGTGGACATTGCAAGGAGTTTTGGTGGCTCATTCAAAGAGTAAGTCTGGCCAGAGATGATTTTTTTTTCATTCAGCGAAACAAATAGGTTCCTCCATCCACACAAACAAGCTGGATTGAGGCATCCCCTCCTCTGCTGGGACATTGTATTCTGATATTGTGTATACAATAGTCAGGATACACTGATCAGCGCCTGCAATTTATTGGCGGAATTTAGGTACTTTAAGTTGGAAGTAATCAGCCACATACCTCATGTAATGCACAGTATCCTTTTAAATGAGTCCTCGGTATACAGTAGTTAAGCACAAGCAAGCAAACAGACTTTGGCACAGATATCCTGATATATTCAGTATATACACAGCAGTGCAGAAATGTACTGTATTCATCATCAATCGCGTTATCAAAGAATGACTTTGACTTGTTCCTTAAAAAGATGTATTTAGGACCAAGTAGCCTGTACTGGCTCTGTGTCCTCCTTCCAACAAATGACCAAGTAACCTGGCTTAAGCTGTCATTCCTCCACAGGAACCTTTCCCTATGCTTTGCACGCTCCTTCACAAGCGGATTCCTGTCCTCGACCATTCACTTACAAGAAGCACACCAAAGTAACATGGGTTCCCTTATTTAAAAGGTCCCCAAAATGGCCGCTGAAATCTGATGAGAGTTTCAGTGTCCAATCAGACCACTTCTCCTCTCGAGGCATTGTGTGGAATCTCTAATGCCGCGTACAGACGATCTGAATTTCCGACAACAAATGTTCGATGTGGGCTTGTTGTCGGAAATTCCGACCGTGTGTAGGCTCCATCGGACATTTGTTGTCTGAATTTCCGACAAACAAAATTTGAGAGCTGGTTCTCAAATTTTCAGACAACATAGTCTGTTGTCGTAAATTCCAAGCGTGTGTAGACAATTCCGACACACAAAATTCCACGCATACTCTGAATCAAGTACGAGACGGAAGCGCTCAGTCTGGTAAAACTAGCGTTCGTAATGGAGATAGCACATTCGTCATGCTGCAAAGTTTTTAATCTTTTAATGCAGCGCATTCTCTTCTTCTTTATAATGCTAGAATAATGAAGTTGTTTTGCTGCTGATATTCACACAGAGTTCTGACAAACTGCTTTCTTTATTATTTCTCATGATCTCATGAAAAATCTTTATTATTTTTTTTGCCAGATCTCCAGAATAATGTTTTTTTATAGTGATCTACTTTTTTGTATTTTTTTATCAAAATCTCCTGATTGTTTTTTTTTTTTTGATTTTTTTTTTTCATAGTGATCTCCATAATATTTTTTTTTCATTTTGTGTGTCAAGTTACCACAACACCATCATTATTTTGTATTTTTTAACCTCAAAGAGATTGATTGGTGTTGGTGTCCCTTGTTAATTTGACATTGTCTTTTTGAAATGTACCTGCTTACTTACAAATAAACTGTCCTTTTTGAACTAAAACACATAGCCAAGTATTTGTGAAACTAAAATAGACATTTATTAGGGGGTTTTAACAAAATAAAGAGGAAGGCAACGCTGTATAAACTGGTGAAATTGACAGGCAAAATTGGTAGCCTGAGTAGTCCATTGTATAGGGAGCACAATCCAGTCCAGGACTCCGAGAGATCGGGAGCAGCAGTAGATGACATATATGTCCCCAGGCTGTGGTCTTACAACAGCCTGCGTCTTTTGTCAGACCAGACTGAACCCAGGCCATCACACTCATGTCTTCCTTCCACTCTTGCTTCCAGGCTTGCTTCCAGTCTATGGCTCTGGTGTTGGAGTTGTGGCAGGAGGTGGAGGAGGAGGAGGATGGTCCAACTCACACAGCTGGGTCTTGCTTGTGAGTTTGCCCCTCAACCCCTCATTTAGGGCCAGATAGATCAATTCCTCACAAAAGAGGCCACCTCCATTTCCTGCATTTTGCTGGCTACAATGCAGGCATAGGCCTCTTGAATATTGGGGGTGGTTCTGAGGGCCGCAGTAGCCTCCCGAATCAAAGAAAGCGCTGACTCCTGCACGCTTCTCCCTTTCCTGGTATTTTTTGTTGGAAGGCGGAGGGGAGGAACCTGGGATTCGGTCAGGCTACTAGGCTCCTGGCTGCCACTTTCCCCCACCACCTCCTGGCTGCCACTTTCCACAGCCTCCTCCTGGCTGAGGCTTTACTGTGTATGAAAATGGGACATAGTTTTAGTTTATTGTTCATCAATCAAACACAATTTTGAGAAATATGTTAAACAATGCTATACCTGACTCAAGCTGGGCTCCTCCACATCTTCTTCCTGGGTGGAAGGCCCAGGTTGGATGTCGGAAGCCTCAGCTGGGGTGGAAGGAAGTGTGGAAGGAAGTGTGGAAGGAGGGGTTGAGAGTGATGGCCTGATTTCACTCTGGTCTGACAGATGTCGCAGTCTGTCGTAGTACCACAGCCTGGGTACATACACGTCATCTGCTGCTGCTCCTGATCTCATGGAATCCTGGACCTTCTTGCATTCCCTATTATATTTGCTCCTCAGGCCACCAATTTTGGCCTTCAAATAGTTGATGTTAATGCCATGGGGATCTGTGGCTTCACCAATTCCAGCAATTGATCCAGCGCTGCCTGCCTCTTTATTTTATTAGTAAAATAGGGGTGTTTTACCTGCCACAGACAGGGCAGCTCTCTGTACATATCAATGAATTGGGGGAGGAAGTCGTGATCATTGAATCGATCCATTTTATCTGCAAGACGCAACACAAGACAAACCCTAATGTCAGGCTAAACTCTCATAATCTTGTACCAATATAGGCCTCCATCTATAAGCAGTATAGACCACTGATGCTCCAAGTTCAAACGGTATTTTTAGGTTATCCTGTGCCCTAATCCCCCTCTCCTAGAGTTTATTTGACCTATAATAAAATCTGTTAAGCTTTAAAGTGACTGGCAACAATTTTCATCCACCACACAATGAGTCAAGGATTCTGCCCTGTCGTGAAATGCTATCCTACCAAGTCATCCGGATCCCTAACTGCTTTTAGTGGGTAAGAGGCTGCTACAAATACAAATAATCAATTTTTATACCTTTTTACTGAATTCTTAATTCTTTTGTTTAACCACTTACCCACCTGACGAATTCCAGCACTCCTCTCCTACATGTAAAAATCATAATTTTTTGCTAGAAAATTACTCAGAACCCCCAAACAATATATATATATATATATATATATATATATATATATATATTAGCAGAGACTCTAGGGGATAAAATGGCAGTCATTTGCAACTTTTTGTCACACGGTATTTGCAAACGTGATTTTTTTGGAAAGAAAAATCACACAACAGTTTCATGAATAAAAAAAGAACAAAACAGAAAAGTTAGACCAATTTTTTTGTATAATGTGAAAAATATGTTATGCCGAGTAAATAGATACCTCACGTGTCACGCTTTAAAATTGTGCCCACCTATGGTATGGCGCCAAACTTCAGTACTTAAAAATCTCCATAGGCAACGCTTAAACATTTTTTACAGGTTACATTTTTAGAATTACAGAAGAGGTCTAGTGCTAGAATTGTTGCTCTCACTCTAACATTTGTGGCGATACCTCACATGTGTGGTTTGAATGTTGTTTACATATGCGGGCGCGACCTACGTTTGTGTTCGCTTCTGCATTCAAGCTCGCAGGGACGGGGGCACTTAAATTTAACTTTATTTGTTTATTTTATTTTATTTATTTATTTTTTACACTTTCCCTTTAAAAGAATATTTTTTGATCACTTTTATTCCTATTACAAGGAATGCAAACATCCCTTGTAATAGGAATGGTGCGAGATTGGTCCTCTTTCTGGAGAGACGTTGGGTCTATAGGACCCCACATCTCTCCTCCAGGCTGGAAAGCAACAGATCAAAAAAAAATTATGATCTGATGCTTTCCTGCCATGTCCCCGGCAGTGTTTACTTGCGCCGGCCCGGACGTGACATCATAAAGTCGCTCCTGGGCCTCCGAGAGGCATAGAGATTGCTGGGGACCATCTGTCTCTCAGAAATCTCTATGGCTAACTTCCACCGGTGGCAGATTCTTTGTCCGGGTCGCCGATCGTACAGGCGACCCAGGAGAAGCACCGAAGGGTGGCAGAAGTTGGGGACATCCCCTCCCGCCGCCTGTAAGAATGATCAAGCGGCTGAACAGCCACTATGATTGTTCTTACGGTGAGGGAATTGCCGGCAGAAAAAACAATATCTGAATCTGCAGCCATCATTCAGATATCACCACTGAAAGACCAGGATGTCATATGAAGGCCAGCCATCGGCAAGTGATTAAAGGTAATCTCCAATCATGACCTACAGACCACCCTCTCCCCCTCTAGAGCATGTCCCAGGATTATTTTTTTATTTTACCTGTACCGAGAAACAGATTGCATTACCTATTGGAATTTCATCAACAGGCTTGTAATATATTTGTAGGACAACTGATCAGAGGTGGTATTAGCACAGTGCCCTACATAATTTTCTATGGACTTTGGCAAGTCCCCTAGCAGTATATTTACCTACACACTGTGATTGGACAGCCTCTCGGAAATCAAGACAGAAGCATTCAATCAATGTAAAGTTGGAGTTCTGTAGTTCAGAAAATTAGAACTCAGACAGCACTGACAACGCTGCATGGGATTTCAGTGCAGCAGAGACACTGTGTTGTCTAGATGTTAGAAGCACACCAGATTTCTGACTGGACCAACAGCTATTTTCTGTACCTGCAGTGTTTTTAAAGAAACATAACATGAGGGAAATATTTATGCACTAGATATATAATTTTTTCTTTTTGCCCATATACATACACATACAGTGGAACTTTAGTCATAAAATGAAGTCCTGCTAGATCAGTTCAGCCTGGCCCCTTTTGCAGGTATAGCTATGCAAAACATTAAAGTGATTGTAAAGTCTCGTTTTGTTTTTTTGTTTTTTTAATTAGTTTTTTTAAATAACAAACATGTTATACTTACCTCCTATATGCAGTGGTTTTGCACAGGGCAGCCTGGATCCTCCTCTTCCCGGGTCCCTCTTCACTGCTCCTGGCCCATCCCTCCTGTTGAGTGCCCCCACAGCAAGCAGCTTGCAGATATGGAGCTGCCGTTCAGCTAACTGACTATGATTGACAGCCACTGGAGCCAATTGTGTCTCAGCCAATTAGAACTGGATGGCTGAGGGACTCGTGGACATCGCTGGACAGAGATGGGGCTCAGGTAAGTATTAGGGGTTCTGGGGAGGCTGCAACACACAGAAGGCTTTTTATCTCAATGCATAGAATGCATTAAGATAAAAAACCTTCTGCCTTCACAACTCCTTTGAGAATAAGGGCCTATACTGTTTAAAATCCAGTAATACACTGTCTCCTCCTGCTCTGCACATGCTCAATTGCTCTCAGTTTTAGCACTGTGCCATAAATGTAGAAACTGATTTGCTAAGAGCCTAAATATTTACTAATGCTCAGGGGCTTTAAGCTTCAGCAAAATGGCAGCCTTCAGCAAGCACAAAGAGTAACAATGCTGGAGACAATTTACAGCATACACTATTTTTGGTAGCATAATTCTTACTAATATGGATTGTATGTTCCTTGCTAAAGAACATTATTTTTTACCAAGTTGTTCTGGGTAAAGCTCCATTGTAAACCATAGCAACATAAAACTTACAAAATAGTAGTTGTGGCACTTATATTGCTTAAAATGACATGGAATAAACTGAAAATTTCCCTTAAAGGGGTTGTAAACCCTCAAGGTTTTTTACCTTAATGCATTCTATGCATTAAGGTGAAAAACCTTCTGTAGTGCAGCACCCCCCCAGACCCCCCTTTTTACTTACCTGAACCTGATCGTTCCAGCGACGGGGATGAACACAGCAGCTCCAGCCGATGTCTCAGGTCCTCATTGGATAGATTGCTGCTGTCAATTAAATCCAGTGACATAGGAGCTAGGGGGGGGGACAGAGTCCTGCTGCCTGTGTCAATTGATGCAGCAGCAGGACACGGGAGCGCACTCGCACAAGTACCCCCATGGAAAGCGACTCTCCGTGAGGGCACTCGCCAAAGAGGAGGAGCCAGGAGCACCACTGAAGGACCCCAGAAGAGGAGGATCGTGGCCACTCTGTGCCAAACCCTCGCACAGAGGAGGTAAGTATGAAATGTTTGTTATTTAAAAAAACAAAAAACAAAAACAAAAGAACAAACCTTTAGCCCGGGTTCACACTATACCGGGCTGCGGATCGCACAGGAGCGCTGTGCGTCCCTGAAACGGATTCTATGCCTGAATTTGGCCCTGAAACGGAGCCAAAGGCACACAGTGTGCAGTGCGCGCCGCAGCCACCCTGGAGATATGTGAACCGGCTCCATAGGAAGCCAGTCACATTCTCCTACTATGCGAATTAGATGCGGGAAACGCACATCTAATTCGCATAGGTGTGAACCCGGGCTCAAGGTCTCAAGGTCTTTAAGATCTTGGTCATTTCAATCTTCAATCTAGGAAGCAGTAATTGAGTGGGCACAAAATGAGTCTGTTAATTAGAATAGTTACTTCATTTATTAATGAAAAAAAAGACATATGTGTGATTACTTTTCAGTTGCTTTTGATTGCTTTTTCTTTGATGGTTAAAAGATGCTGAAAATGTTCAATCCTTGTCAATAGAGCTGTGATGCAACATTTAAATGTGACATGATCACCTTCTATTAATGTGAACATTTATGTATTTATAAAATATACAAGTACACACCAGCAGCCATATATGCTCAATATGCAATCTGATTTCTTAGAATAAACAAAAGGACGTCAACAGACCTTAGGAAACAGTTGATCATGCAACCTGCTTTCTCTCAGGCTAAGCCCACATCAGAGCGCTCCATAAACCTAGGTATAAAAGTAGTTGCTATGGAGAGGGGCAGGTGGAGGAAGGACAGAAGAATATTATCAATTCACACAGGTTTCCCAACCTGCTTGATTCTATTAGAATGATTGCTCTTCCTAGATTATGGGGTTGTACTGCATGAAGACCTAAATACAGTCAGTTCAAGCAATAGGCATCTCAGGTGAATCAGCAATCTTTTAAACAAATTGTTCTTATCTAAAGGCAATCCCTCAGCAGGGGAATAAATTACCCAATACACAGATGGCCACTGAAAGAAACATTTGCAAAGATGTGTATACCATGCAATCCTAAAAACATCAGGCAACATAGTTACATAGTTACAAAGTTAGTAAGGTTGAATAAAGACACCAGTCCATCCAGTTCAACCTGAGTGAGTGTGGGTGCGTGTCTACAATTGTCCCTATCCCTGTACATTGTGTCTCATTAAGATGCTCATCTATTATATTATTATTTATTTAAGGTACCCATATAGCGCCGTCAATTTATGCAGCGATACACACATATATCACACACTCACATCGGCCCCTACCCTCAAGGAGCCCACAATCCAAGGTTCCCAACTTACATTCATATACTAGGGCCAATTTTGGACAGAAGCAAATTAACCTACCAGCATGTCTTTGGTCAAATTTGGACGGAAGCCAATTAACCTACCATGCATATAAAAATACAATTGATGCATCAAAATTTTATTTCAGGAGATTTTAGTATGATTTAGTATGATTAGGGAGCTAAAACTCATGTGGGCAACCCTAGGCTTAGTGGTTAGGAATCTGATTCTACAGTACTGCAATCCTGGTTTCAAATTCTACAAGAATTCTATCTGCCTAGAATACATATCATCCCCCAATGTTTGTGAGGGTTTGCTCTGATGTTTACTCCCAGATTCCTTAAAACATCAGGTAGGTTAAATGTTTTCTCTTTAAGGTCCAACACTGGGAAACTTGAATCTTCAAGAATGAATTGTTTGTTTAGTCTAGGGGAGAGTAAATATACTTTTACTTAACAGATTCTCCACTTCCCCAGTGCTCTGGAAGTGGACTGTCCCTCAATGACACCACACCCAGTGCAGATCCAAATAAAAATATGTTCAGTGCCTATATCCCTCATGCCCAAAGGTAAAAAGGCCATGTACAGCCTTATGGTACTTGTTGTCCAGCCCTTGGACCCCAGCAGCCTGTAGAGGTGGTGGGATCACCAATTTGTCAAGAGGTTTTACCAGTTATCTCTACTATCCTACCTAGTTACATAGTTAGTTCAACCAATAAAAGGGAAAAAAAAGAATCATACAATCTTATATATACACTATCCTATACCCACAGTTGATCCAGAGGAAGGCATAAAGCCCAAGCAACGCATGATCTAATTTGTTCCAGCAGAGGAAAAAATTCTTTCTTGATTCCCCAAGAGGCAATCAGATATTCCTTGGATCAACTTTACAAATTTATAAATACAACTATACAACTTTATAAATGTTAGTATCCAGTTATATTATGTACATTTATGAAAGAATCCAGACCTTTTTTAAAGCAATCTACTGAGCTGGACAGAACCAGCTCTTGAGGGAGTCTATTCTACATTTTCACAGCTCTTACTGTGAAGAAACCCTTCCGTATTTGGAGATGAAATCTCTTTTCCTCCAGATGTAAAGAGTGCCCCCTTGTCCTCTGTGATGACCTTAAAGTGAATAATATAAACCACTTATGTATTTATACATGTTGATCATATCCCCCTTTAATCTCCTCTTCTCAAGAGAGAATACATTCAGTTCCTCTAATCTATCCTCTAACCCTAAATAAAAAATCTTCATCTGAGGACATGTGTTTTACATGTGTGTTGAGTGTAAATGTATACATATATACCAGATGCAAAAAGTGCATTTTGATATTGAAAAAAGCAGGAGGATATAGGAATACAATGTGACCAGACAACAAATAGGTGGTGTAACTCAAAGCTCCAGCCGGGCCCTCTCCTGTAGTATACTGCTGGGAGTGCTGGCTAGGGGTGAGCTTGATGTTCGACTCGAATGTAAGTTGGACTCGAACTTCGGGTGTTCGCACATTATGGGGAGTTCGCGGGAAATTTGAGCACTGCAGAATGCCCCATAATGCACTGCGAGATTGCTGTGAGATGATTGGCCAAAGCATGCACCTGACCTGCATGCTTTGATCAATCACAGCGCGTACCTGACCTGCATGCTTTGGCCAATCACAGCGCGCTCTGCTGAAAGACACATAATTGGCCAAAGGCAGGGTGCCTTTGGCCAATCATGGCTCAGGGGGACTAAGTCCACGCCCCAAATCTATATAAGGCTGCTTACATAGCGGCCGCGTGTACTGTTGGTGGCGTGGACAGAGAGATAGCGCGAGTTAGATTAAGCAGGCAGGTTATTTAGTTAGTGAAGTGTATTTGATATATATATAGTCAGTCTAGTGTGTATATATATATATATATACTCTGCATTCAGTGGTGTACAGTATATAATATATTTCAGGCAGTGTATCAATATATATATATATATATATATATATATATATATATATATATATATATATATACACAGTGCATTTGGCTGTGTACAGTATATAATACACTTCAGGCGGTGTATCAATATACATATACATGTAATAAGAATATTCCTGCGCTACCCAATTGGAAAAAGAAAAGAAAACAAGAACTCAGAAAAATAGTAAAAACGCACGTATGCGACTGGACAGCTGCATGCACCGAAGCAAGGGTCAGACATAAGCCCAAAATCAAACTGAGGTATAGGGGGGGAGGTGCTGCGCTAACCAGAAGAAAGCTGTAAATCTCTGTCTGTGGTCAATTAATAAAATGACATAAAATCGCATAATAAATCGCATAAATAAGTATTGACACTAAAAAACATTCAAGTCTTAATGATCAGCATCCTGTGTATGTGAAAAAAAGTGCATAAAAAATCCTTTTCAATTGGTATATACTAAATGACAAAAAAAATCGCATGTTAAATCGCATAAGTGTTGACACTAAAAACATATAAATCTAGATAATCATGTGTTGGTGCACAAAGGGACATAAACACTACTTCATGTGAATAATTCTAAATAAAAATACATAGAATAAATCAGAAATAATCATCAAAACCATATACTTATAAATGGTGCAAAACGTACAAAGTGCCAGTGCTTAAAGGTGATCTAGATATCGCAAATAAAACACATCAATCCAACGCAATATGGATAATAAATAATATAAATAAATGTCCCAATAATAGTGATATAAAATATATTGTGCTGGCCTGCAAAACAAATGACCAATGACATGCCAGTAAGTGCAGCAAACTTAAAGTGCCAGTGTAAAAGTCATTGAAGGTGCAAAAGCAAGTTCTGGTGTATTCAATAAAACAACAGTGGGGTGTCTGGGATGCAATTCACTCAGTGTCCTCTTCGTGCATAAAACACTAATGTAAGCAGTGTCCCCTTACCTAGCGGTGCTAGGTCAACCGCATGAATTGTAGCTAAAACGCCAGGTCCTGAGCCTCAATCGCATCCCTATATCCACGCTTGCCAGTGTTGGGTTATCCTAATGGCAGCTGATTACAAGTGGTTATGGTCCTATCAGGGGTCCTGGACCAACGCGGATCCTAGCTCAGCCTCCACATCTCAGGTATGTATGTACAGGAATATGCAGGACAAAGGTACTTGATAGTGAAGTATGTATTAACCAGGTAATGCTTTATTAAAAATCTTTAAGTAGATGTACTCACATAAAAACAATGCAGAGCAAACCTCTCTCCTACGAGCAGCGAACTCGTTCTGTGTCTAGCAATGTGAAACAGCCTATTCCGTCCCTACGCGTGACATCACCGATCACGTGACTTCTTCCCCTGTCATTTAGTATATACCAATTGAAAAGGATTTTTTATGCACTTTTTTTCACATACACATGATGCTGATCATTAAGACTTGAATGTTTTTTAGTGTCAAAACTTATTTATGCGATTTATTATGCGATTTTATGTCATTTTATTAATTGACCACAGACAGAGATTTACAGCTTTCTTCTGGTTACCGCAGCACCTCCCCCCCTATACCTCAATATACATATACAATCTAATATTTATATATATATATATATATATATATATATATATATATATATATATATATATATATATATATGGTCATACTCTGCATTCACTGTAGCATATATATACAGTGCATTCAGCGGTGTACAGTATATAATAGACTTCAGGCAGTGTATCAATATATATATACAGTCTAGTATATATTAGACATGTGCATGATGAAAAAATATGTTTAGTTTTGATTCATTAATCTAGTTATTTTGTTTAGTTAAATTTGGTTCATTCGTTCAATTTGTTTTCAGAATTCGCTTTCAGAATTCGTATTCAGAATTTTCTCATTTTCTTCGAATTTACAGATTTTTTCGTTTTGAAGTGATCAAATCGATAAATTTTCGAATCGGTCGAAATGAAAATGTTATATTGTTTTCGATTCGAATGCAGCAAAGTTCACAGACAAAAGAAAAATCTTCATCAAGTGATTACAATGACTCTTTAAATCACCTTTGGCTTAACAAAAACAGCATTATTTCAAAATGGTACTCTAATAACACACAAAGTCTTTGATTTTTAGCAATATGTGTAGAGAGAATTCGACTAGAGTTCAATGTAAAATTTAATTTGAATTTCCGAAATTCGGACAAATTTCGTTACGTTATTCAGAGCATTCGGTAACATTTGTTTATATTGTACTTCAGGTATTCAGATATATGCGAATCGCTGAATAACGAAAACAGTTTAAGAAAGATTGAGTTTGAGAAAGTGGTGTGACATCCATACCGAGATGTCATTCAGTAAGTTTGAGATCCGTGAGGAGATCGAGGGGGTAAGTTGAGGAGTGGAGAGATAGAGCTGGGTGTCATCAGCGTAGAGGTGGTATTGGAAGACATGGGAGGTTATCAACTGGCCCAGGAAAGAGGTATAGAGCGAGAATAGGAGGGATGCAAGGACAGAGCCTTGGGGTACCCCAACAGAGAGAGGAAGAGGAGTAGAGGAGATGGAGTTTATAAGTGACACTAAAAGTGCACTAAGATAGGTAGGAGGAGAACCAGGATAAAGCAGAATCACAGAGGCCAAGGGAGTGTAGCTTGCTGAGGAGGAGCAGGTGGTCAACTGTGTCGAAGGTAGCAGAGAGGTCTAAGAGTATGAGTATAGCCATTGGTTTTAGCAGTTAGTAGGTCATTGATGAGTTTTAGTAGGGCAGTTTCAGTAGAATGTTGTTGACGAAAGCCAGACTATAGGGGGTCGAGAAGGTTGTTGTCTGTGAGGTAGCAACTCATTCGATCATTCACAAGGCGTTCGATGAGCTTGGAGGCAAACGGGAGCAGGGAAATGGGTCCTAAGTTATTCAAACACGTGGGGTCTAGTGAAAGTTTTTTAAGTATGGGGGTAACCAGTGCATGTTTGAGCAGGGAAGGAAAGGTGCCGGAGGAGAGGGAGAAGTTGAAGATGTGGGTTAGGGAGTTTAGGATAGCATGGGAAGGTGGTCGCAGTAATTGTGAGGGGACAGGGTCCAGGTGACAGGTGGTGAGGTCGGTCATGGAGAGGAGTTTATCAACTTCATCGGTGGTAACTGGGCAGAAGGAGGAGAGTATTGAGTGTGGTGTTGGACCTGATGTGTTGGGTAGGGGAGGAAGTTGAATGCTCGATATCTCCTTGCAAATGGTGTGGATTTTGCTTTTGAAATGGTTGGCAATCTGTTGAGCAGTAAGCAAGTTGGTGGGTGGGGGCAGTGGGGGGTGAAGTAAGGAATTAAGGGTAGAAAAGAGTTGACAAGGTTTGGATGAGAGGGTTTTGATGAGAGTGTTGTAGTAGGTTTGTTTAGAAGTGTAGAGGCAGGAGTTGTATTTGGGAAGGGCAGATTTGTAGAGGGTAAAGTCTAGCAGGGACTTATATTTACGCCATGCTCGCTGCGTCTCTTGAGACTTCTGGTGTCATCTGTTTGCCAGGGTTGTGGCAGATAGGGCCTGGTTCTGTGTGTAGAAAGAGCAGCAAGTACGTCTAGGGAGGACGACAGCGTGTTGTTGTAGATGGAAGTGGTTAGGTCTGGGCAGGACAGGGGTGCGATTTTGTCGTAAAGGCCATCAGCAGCAGAATGAAGAAGGGAAGGGTTGAGGTTGCAAAGGTTTCTGCTTTGTGGGTTGGCAGCATGGAAGGTAGGAGTCAAGGAGAGTGTGAAACGGATAAGGTTGTGATCAGAGAGAGGAAAGGGGGTGTTAGAGAGGTTGCAGGGAGTGCAGCGATGGGAGAATACAAGGTTGAGAGTACTGCTGTTGGAGTGAGTGGTGGTTTGTGTCCATTGTGTTAGGTTAAAAGAGGAGGTTAGGTTGAGCAGTTAAGAAGTGGTTGCAGTATATATATATATATATATATATACATATATATATATATATATATATATACACTCTGCATTCAGTGTAGCCTATATATATATATATATATATATATATATATATATATATATATATATACAGTGTTTTCGGTGGTGTATAGTTTATAATACACTTCAGGTGGTGTACACAGTATATAATACTGGGTGTACAGTTTCTAATACACTTCTGGTGATGTACACAGTATATAATACAGTGCAGTTGTTGTACGGTTTCTAATACAGTGCAGGCAGTGTACACAGTATCTAATACAGTGTTTACAGTTTATAATACACTTCAGCTGGTGTATCAATATATATATCTATATATATCTATATCTATATATATGTAGATATATCTATATATAGATATATCTATATATATATAGATATATAGATATATCTATATATATACTCTGCATTTAGTGTAGCGTATATATACAGTACATTCAGCGGTACAGTTTCTAATACACTTCGGGTGGTGTACACAGTATATAATACAGTGCAGCCATTGTACAGTTTCTAATACAGTGCAGGTGATGTACACAGTATCTAATACAGTGTGTACAGTTTCTAATACACTTCTGGTGGTGTACACAGTATATAATACAGTGCAGCTGTTGTACAGTGCAGGCAGTGTACACAGTATATAATACAATGTGTACAGTTTCTGAGGCTTCGTTCGATCAGAGGAAGAGCGGTGGAGAAGGTGGTCGACCGACCGATGCCTTTAAACAATTTTTCAGTCCTCAGCTCCAAGATCTGATAGGTTCAAGCAACCATCGCCAGCATCTACATTATATTGTGCAGGAATATCTAGGGGCAAGAGCAGACTTGGAGACATTTCCAACAGTGCATCCACTGGATTACTGGGTCTTGAGGATGGACCACTGGCTAGAACTTGCTCAATATGCAATTGAGCTACTGGCCTGTCCTGCATCTAGCATGCTTCCTGAACGCACATTCAGTGCTGCTGGAGGGTTTGTAATGGATGAAAGAGTGCACCTGTCCACAGACTCAGTTGATAGGCTCAAATTTATAAAAATGAATCAGTCTTGAATCAGAATCTTTTAAGCACCTAATGCTGATGTAAGTAATTGAATTTGCTATGGATGTGGGATCCCTTGAAGACTGCCTATGTTGCCTATCCTATTCCTCCTGAATCTTGATGATCCTACAATATTTTTGGTTTAGGGCACCACCACCACCCAAGGCCCAATTCTTCTGCCCCTGTTTAACAGGGGCATGTAAATAAAATGTTTGATATAATATTTAACAGCAGGGCATGTTTCTGCGACCAACAAGAGTAACTGTGAGAGGTTACAGTGTTGTGGCACCACCACCCAAGGCCAAATTTTTTTGCCCCTGTGTAACAGGGGCATGTAACTACAATTTTTGAAATAATATTTAACAGCAGGGCCGATTCCTGCGCCCAACAAGAGTAACTCTGAGGGGTTACAGTGTTGTGGCAACACCACCACCACCCAAGGCCCAATATTTCTGCCCCTGTTAAACAGGGGCATGTAATTACAATTTTTGATATGATATTTAACAACAGGGCCCATTCCGGTGCCCAACAAGAGTAACTGTGTGGGGTTACAGTGTTGTGGCACCTCCACCATCACCCAATCTCAAATTTTTCTGCCCCTGTTTAACAGGGGCATGTAATTACAATTTTCAAAATAATATTTAACAGCAGCGTCCGTTCCTGCGCCCAACAAGAGTAACTGTGAGGGGTTACAGTGTCGTGGCACCATGAAAACCAAATGCCCAATTTTTCTGCCCCTGTTTAACAGGGGCGTGTAATTACAATTTTTGAAATAATATTTAATAGCAGGGCCCGTTCCTGCACCCAACAAGAGTAACTGTGAGGGGTTACAGTGTTCTGGCACCACCAACACCTAAGGCCCAATTTTTCTACAGAGTATATATGCAGCTATTCATATACTATATTACCAAGAGTATTGGGATGCCTGCCTTTACACACACGTGAACTTTAATGGCAACCCAGTCTTAGTCCGTAAGGTTTAATATTGAGTTAGCCCACCCTTTGCAGCTATAACAGCTTCAACTCTTTTAGGAAGGCTGTCCACAAGGTTTAGGAGTGTGTCTATGGGAATGTTTGACCATCCTTCCAGAAGTGCATTTGAAAGTCAGATACTGATGTGGACGAGAAGGCCTGGCTCGCAGTCTCTGCTCTAATTCATGGCAAAAGTGTTTGGTTGAAGTCAAGTCTCTGTGCAGGCCAGCCAAGTTCCTTCACCTCAAACTTGCTCGTCCAGTCAGAACAGGAAGGGGCCAGCCCCAAAATGTTCCCACAAAGTTGGAAGCATGAACTTGTCCAAAATGTCTTGGTATGCTGACGCCTTAAAAGTTCCCTTCACAGTAACTAAGGGTCCAAGCCCAACCCCTGACAATCAACGGGCACCATAATCCCCCCTCCACCAAATGATTTGGACCAGTGCACATAGCAAGGTCCATAAAGACATGGATGAGCGAGTTGGGGTGGAGGAACTTGACTGGCCTACACGGAGTCCTGACCTCAACCCGACAGAACACCTTTAGCATGAATTAAAGCGGAGACTGCGAGCCAGGCCTTCTCATCAACAACATCAGTGTCTGACCTCACAAATACGCTTCTGGAAGAAGGGTCAAAAACTCAGATAGACACACTCCTAAGCCTTGTAGGCAGCCTTCCCAGAAGAGTTGACGCTGTTATAGCTGCAAAAGGTGGGCCAACTCAATATTGAGCCCTACGGACTAAGACTGTAATGCCATTATAGTTCATGTGCGTGTAAAGGCAGGCGTCCCAATACTTTTGGTAAAATAGTATATATATATATATATATATATATATATATATATATATATATATATATATATATATATATATATATATATTTGTATGTGTGTGTGTTTTACCATGAATTTCTATTTTAGACTGAATGGGTTGTTTTACAAAGTGGGGGTTCACATATACTTTAAGTATATACTTTTTACTGTGGGAAAACTTTAGGCCATTTCCCCTGTATTAGGTTTAAACACATTTAAGTTATGACATAAACTTTAATCTTTATTACCAAACAAAACCACTATTAACCAGTAATTGACCAACATTCCAAGTCACCAAGACTCAAGCAGCAATATTTTACACCAACCAGCTTACCAACGACATTATGGGGTAACAAGATTACTCTATAAAAATTGGCCATGACAAGAAAAAATGGAGCAGAATGGAGGTGGGCGGGGGAAGCAGATGAAATATATGAAAGAAAGTCTGAAAATAATCCAGAGGTGAGTTCAGATGAAAGTCCTATGGTAACGGTTAACAATGCCCAGTGACAGGGGAGGATATTTTAATGAAGGGTTACACTGGCCAACTGATTTCACATCAAAGATATGTCACCAATCTAGTGCTCATCTGCCTGAAGATCTGCCCAGCAACCAAGGTAAATCATCCTAGCAACAGCAGGCAGCTTGTATCCTAAAAACAGAAAGGACCAGCAAAGTAGCCCCAGAGAGGCTTAACAGTCATCATACAACAGCATCAACAGCCTTCTATTAAGAAGAGAAAGAACTTAAAAACAAATGGGTAATAGGGGTGGCAATACCACAGGGCCACTGTTTTCGTTTTTTCTTTTGTGGCCCTAACATTATACAATTACTCGTCCTGCCTCAAAAAAAAATAAGAAAGCACTACATCACCCTCTGTGGCACCCTGTCTTATCTTTATCTGCATACTGTAAACTCTAGCAGCAGGATCTCCTGTGCATTGTTAACCACTTCAGCCCTGGTAGGATTTACCCCCTTAATGACCAGACCATTTTTTACGATACGGCACTGCGTCACTTTAACTGACAATTGCGCGGTTATGCAACGTTGTACCCAAACAAAATTGTTGTCCTTTTTTCCTACAAATAGAGCTTTCTTTTGGTGAAATTTGATCACCTGTGCAGTTTTAATTTTTTGCGCTATAGACAAAAAAACACCGACAATTTTGATTAAAAAAAAATATATATATATATTTTTTACTTTCTGCTATAATACATATAAAAAAAAAATATTAAAAAAACTAATTTATTCATCAGTTTAGGCCAATATGTATTCTTCTACATATTTCACAATAATTTTTGATTGGTTACACCATAATGTATTTTGATTGGTTTGCGCAAAAGTTATAGCGTCTACAAACTATGGGATAGATTTATGGACTTTTATTTATTTTTTATTGTTTTTACTGGTAATGGCGGCGATCTGCAATTTTTTGCAAGACTGCGAGATTGTGGTGGACAAATCTGACCCCAAGTGATACTTTTTGGGGACCAGTGACATTATTACAGTGATGAGTGCTAAAAAAATGCACTGATCAATGTATAAATGACACTGGCAAGAAAGGGGTTAACACTAGGGGACAATCAAGGGGTTAAATGTGTTCCCTGGGTGTGTTCTAACTGTGTGGGGGATGGGTTTACTGGGACAACACAGAGATCACTGTTGCTCAGATCTCAATGTTGTCCCCTGTCAGAACGAGGATCCGCCTTGTTTACATAGGCAGATCCTCCTTCTGCCTCTCTTTACCATGATCGCGGGTGGCCAGCGGACATTGAGTCCCCTGCAACCCGTGGGCGACTCTCGCAGCGCCCGCTGTATCTCATACGTACAGGTACGTTGGTACGTACAGGTACAGGTATGTTGGTTCACACAGCCGGGCCGCCCTGCCACAGTATATGTGCGATGGGTGGTCCAGAAGTGGTTAAAGGGTTAAAAAAAATAGCAAATAAAAAAAAATAATATAGCGTATACAATTGCGACACATGTCATATTGTAATTGAATGCTATTACAAATGACTTTTCCTTTTCAATCTGCAGCTCTCTAATTTTCTGTAAAATGAAATGAAATATGGCTACCTGGAGGAACGTCCCCCAGCACATGGGCACAGACAAACACATAGGGATTTTATCAGAATAACAAAAGGTAGGAATCAGCAACAAAGTTTGTTAAAATCCTTGTAATGTACATAGATCACCCAGAGAGGGGAATGTTTTTTTCTTAACAAAATTGGAGTTACTCTTTAAAGTGTGAAGCAATGTGTACTATGTTTGTGCCACATGAATAGAAAATGAAAGAAATATATATTCTATCTAGTGTGGATGCATCAAGCTGTTGTGTATGTACCATCCATAGGTCATCTCTTTCAATTCTGAATTTTATAGACTTCATTTTTATCACTTAGGGAATCATCTGATATTGCGGTGTGTAGCATAACTTTGTAGGATGAGTGATTTATTTCAGAGCATGTCTTGAAACACTTGCTAACCACAGTTAGATTAGTTACTTGAGTGGAAAACTTGACATTCATGCAGGTTAAAAAGGTCAATAGCTTGTTAGCTAAAAATACATTTCTTTAAAGTTGATGGCACTTGACAGGTTCTGTGCCAGTGTAGCTTTCATTTGAATCCCATCATTGTGACATTTATTTGAAAACAATTGTCAAAGAAGGAGAAAATTGACAGGAAACAAATGATTATGCCCCTCTACTAAATGTAATCAGTTGTCATTAGTTGTTGATGAATTGTACACAATATATCCCATACAATATATCCCATTCAGTCATGTGTTAATATTTAGGAAACAGTAACTAATTATATAAAACATTCCTGAAACCAGATAGAAAGATACCATACAGGATTTTATCCTACTGTGACAAGTGACAAAGCAATCACAATTTTCACAGAAGAATTCTGGCATCATATCGGAAAGGCATTACCTAGGTTATGTAAGATGTGTCTTATATATAGACTGTAAAGAATAAAAAGTCTTGTTTATTTCAGAAAAGAAATGAGACCGACAGTGGTCCAGGTAGAGGATTTGGGGGGACTAAAATGTGAACAGTATATAATTAGACTGCTAGACTCAGAGGGGAATTCATAACAATGTTCCCTTCAAATCTGACATTTTTATCTAAACCTGCTACCTCCTTTGTGCATTTTGCAATCTGGTTTCCTCAGTGGCAACATATTTCTAGGTATTTCGAGGGTTGTATTTAGATTTTAAAGTGTAGCTCTAGGCAAACCACAGCCACCGTGAAGGAGACTTGGCCTCCCCCTTACTACCTTCAAACTGGATACCTAGAGGGACTTTGAAAGTAGCAGGACGGCAACAAAGCATTCCTAAATATAACACAATATTAGTCCTGACAGAGCTTGGCTCTCCTTCTTCCCCTACCTCTTTTTGTGGACTCGTAGTGGACCAATGGCCCATACACACAATCTGAAAATCGGACAACAGATCGTCCGTTTTTTTTGGGTTTTTTTGCATGCTAGTCGCATATCGAAAGTGGACTGGTTACTAAAGTTACGAAAATTCTCATACGACAGAATAAAAAATCATGTCATGTATTTATAGTGTATTGCTATTGTATTTTCAGACGACAACTGTACTGATTAAACGAAAATCGTATGATCTGGTATCATACGAGAAAAATGTTCGCGTTTGCCCAATCGGATAATATCGGATGAACTGTAGTGATCGACTTCAAAAGCTGTATTCTAACGATCCGATTATCGTACGATCGCTTCAAAAGTGGTATTTTTCGTCTGATTTTCGGACCATGTATACGGGTCATAACTCTAGAGGAGCTGACCTATCTTTTCCAGAAAGTTTGCAATTGGTGTTTGTTTTTATCATTTTATGAATGTTTAACATATAAATTACAGAGCTCGACTCTAGTTATCTTCCTGATAAAGCAGGCATGGACCCGTAAAAAATGTCGAAGTCACAAATAACATTCCATTGCCCAAGTTTGACGGGGATGATGAGTGATGATATATAATATAATCCCATGTACTTGTAATGCTTACATGCAATATTGTTTTCTTTTTAAATGTCATATATGTTTTTTCTAGAATAAAACATTGACCCTTTACATAAATATGTGGTACCTTTTAAAGCCCTTTCTTTAGCTAGTTTTTTTGTCTGTGTTTTATATATAGACTGTAAAGTCTTGTTTATTTCAACAAAGAAATGAGACCGACAGGGCTCCAGGTTGAGGATTTGGGGCGACTAAAATGTAAACAGCATATAATTAGACTGCGAGACTCAGAGGGGAATACCAAAGTTTTCTTCAAATCTGACATTAACTAAACCTGCTACCTCCTTTGTGAATTTTGCAATTTGGTTTCCTCAGTGACAACATATTTCAAGGTATTGAAGGGTTGTATTCAGATTTTAAAGTGTAGCTCTAGGCAAACCTTTTTTCAGTGGGGAACAGCGGGGAAGGGTTAGACCCTCTGTCAAGTTTTAATTACTGTGTCCATGCTCAGGAGATTGATATTTATACTGTTGAACATTGTCATCGTCAAACGAAAATTTTAGAGCTGTACCTAGAGCAATCACTAGGGGGAAATCCTCCAACAGGAACTCCTATTTTGGGGACAGCTGTCTAAGCTAAAAATTCCCCTTGCTTTGGGAGATTTCCTCTTACTTTCTGTTGTGTCTCTGGGACAGGAAGTAAAATTTCCCCAGTGACACACAGTTAGCAAAAAACAGACCAATAGAAAAGAGATAGGAGGAGAAAAGGAAAAGATGGGACTTTAAATGAAACACACAGCTGCGACTAGGTAAAATGGTCGATATGTTGTCGTATTTATTGATACATATGTCTACATGTGTCAAGGTAAAATACAGTAATACATAAAAATGGTTGGTGCACCAATGAAAATTCATATATATATATACTGTGGCAGAGCAAGGCTCTGTACCTATGAAAATGGGGTTAAAGTGGACACAGAGTCTGCATATCGGCGGATTGCAGAGCTACAGAGCGTAGATTTGAAACAGAAGAAACAGCTCTGGCAGTTTTCTCTGGATCTTGCTATTTCTGGAAGGGGCTCTGTAGTTTGGAGATCCTTCAGAGTCTTGGGTGGGACGGGATCTCCAACCCTGTGTCTGGGTCTTGTGAACAGCCAGCAGGGTGTGTGCCCAGGTGCACACAGCCCATATAACAAGGGGCTGGTGAGAGCAGAAGGAGAAGGAAGGTGGAGCAGTGGCTGCTAGTGAGTGTCACTGTGTGAGGATAGATGCTGTGTGCATTAAGAAGCTCAAAGCTGTGTGCATTGAAGGGCTTAAAAGCTGTGTGCATCCAAGGAGCCAGAAGCTGTGTGCGTTGAAGGGCTTCAAAACTGTGTGCATCCAAGGATCCAGAAGCTGTGTGCATTGAGGGGCTTGAAGCTTTAAGAAGCCCAAAGTTGTGTGCACCCAAGACCGTGGGCCTGGAAGATGTGGTGGTTTGAGTTACCAGTACCTATAACATAAGTGCTGTTAAAGAGTAGCCAGGTAGGCTTGCATTTTCAGTTTTGTTTGAATGACATGTAAACCCCTGTGTGGGATTCCTTAGTGGATTAATGGACTGTTTTGTTTTTTTGTTCATTTAATAAACATGGGCTACCAGGCCCTTAACTATAAATGCCTGTCTGAGGTGGACTCACTACAGAAAAACGCATCTATCACTGAGCTGAACAATCCCCAATGCCACAATGCACACACATATTATAACATAGCACAGTACAGTTGTGAATGATAATGTAGATCTGTAACCTCTAGGCTCTCTAATCCACATCTGTAATAATTTAAATAAATATTGCCAAAAAATGTATATGAGGAATCTTATATACACATGATATTTTTCAAAACGGCGTCCAAACAGCTTGACGCGTTTCGTGGAAAAAATCCACTTCTTCAAGAGCAGGCGCACCGTTTGTATCTGCAATGAAATATATGAATTCCCATATAATCTGGCATTTAACAGAAAAGGGAAAGGGGATAGGATGAAAAAAGAGAAAGGAGAGTCATGTTTCTTGAATTGTTGTGAGTTTCATGACTATTCTCTTCAACCCTGGCAAACACTTCCTTCTATAGTTTGCTGGATTTAGCTATAAATGTCTAGTAGAGAGGAGTTGAGTGACCTTTTGAAAGTTTCAGTTTGGCTCATTGAGCTGCTTAGGCGAAATTAGCTTAAAATCTACTTTGTTTTTTAGAGGGTGTATTTAGGGTAGTTTATTTTATATGATTTAGATTTTTTTTTTCGTATTATTAATTTTGTGTTATTTATTTGTGCATTTATTTGTTATTTATGTACTTAAGGTTTTTATATTATAATTTTTTTACTGCCTGTTTTTACATTTCTGTGAAAAAATAGGCTAATGAGGAGACATTTTTCCACAAGCACAGATCCAGGATAATTTAAAGGCACTGTGTAATCCTCATGAGCCAATCTAGCCCTTTCAACCCCTAAAATAACTCTGTCAGGAGAAAATTACAGGCAAGCGGCTTCATTTATAAGTGGCACTTTGTATGAGAATACCGCTAGCATTCACTTTGTGAAATATACAGTCCATGTCTGGTTTAGTGATTTAAGGGGAATTCCTAGTAGGTATTCATAATGGGTTTAATATTTTAAGTTAGCCATTTGATCGTATCACTTTGATAATATAGTATACATAACATTTTTTCTTGGTGAAAATCTTAGACATGGCTCAAAAATTCACAAATTCGTTCGGCAGTACATTGGTGGGCCCAGGGCAATTGACCTTTTAATTCTATAGATATGGTGGACCTGTTTCTGAATTGAAGATGTAGTGCATATGTACAAGAAAAGCTCTTGCTAGCACTCCCCGCAATCTCTATTTTCAGCCTAACAGTTTGTTAGCAGCAATCTTCTGGCCTAATGGGCAATCGCTACGCATAAACTTTTTAAATGGAAAAAAGGAAGACACAGCACAGAGAACTTATTTTAGGCTTCTCACTGGAGCCTTTATATTTGATTTTAAAGGCTAACACATAATGACTTTCCACAATTGTGAAAAGTACATTACAAACACATATAGACAGGGGGAACATTGGCTTCAATAAACAGTACATTAGCTATAATATCTGATCCAGACATACACCTACATATTTATCGCAAACATGGTCTCAGCAGCCTTTTAATGCTTTTAGTGGTTTCTTAAAAAAAATGTATTTATTTTGCTGGAAATCCCACATGCTTTGTAGAACATACCGTTGTATCTAATCTATAGTGATATCATATACTCTATCTATCTATCTATCTATCTATCTATCTATCTATCTATCTATCTATCTATCTATCTATCTATCTATCTATCTATCTACCTATCTATCTAATATTTATATATATATATATATATATATATATATATATATATATATATATATATATATATATATATATATATATATATATACTGTATATAGTAGATCCACTGATTCCTCTAGTTCTGGACTTGCTGCACCTTCTCACTTCTGTCGCTAGGTGGCGTTATGCTGGTGACATTAGATGGACATGGGCTTAGCAAGGTCAGATTATGAATGGATGGCGTGTCTCAGCCAATTGGTGGGGGCTTCTTTAGTCCCTTGGCCTGCTGGGAGAGCCTATTTATTTGGGTGGAGTGATTAGGTGATCAGGGTTCTGTGCCACATGGATGGCTGTTTGGGTGGACGTGTGTTATGCTGCCCCGGGTTGCTAGACCAGAAGCCTGAGGCCTATCCTGGGGACATCTGGCTGCTAGGCTGTCTGAGGCCTATCCAGAAGCAGGAGTAGCAGTGCAGGGTTGGGACTGCAGGATTGGAGTCCAACGGAAAGTAACGGTATTGCCGGACGGGGAACCAGTTGTGGTCAGAGGTAGAGGGGAAGCTGTCGCCACTAAGGGAACAGACAGAGAATCTAGTGCGCAAAACCTAACCCTCTAACAGACACGGGAAGCTGCCAACATAAAAGAGTGTACTCACGAAGCTCAAAATCAAACTGAAATATATAAATATGTGGCGCTACCTCATCAAAGCTAAAATAGCAAATATAAAACAATATATAATAAGAAAATTATCCTTCCAAATAGCTAATAGAAAACAGTATCAGCAATGACATAAATCCATGTGCGAATCAAAAATGATGATAAATAACGTGGGTACAAGTAATTTAACTTACTAAATGGTGACAAAGATCAATCCAAATGACTAAGAACAATAATCCTTTTTCTGACATGTAATAATCAAGTGAATGGCAATAAATCACTCAAAAAAGTGCAACGTGCATGAAAACAAAAATTCAGAGGACTCTTGATGTGACAGTAAATGATGTAAAAATGGCTAAACCCAATAAGACTAATAAGAATAAGTCAAAATCACAATAGTGTGCATCAAATCAATCCAAGTGACTAAGAACAATAGTCCTTTTTCTGACGTGTAATAATTAAGTGAATGGCAATAAATTACTCAAAAAGTGCAATGTGCATGAAAACAAAAATTCAGAGGACTCTCAATGTGGCAGTAAATGATGTAAAAACGGCTAAATCCAATAAGACTAATATGACTAGGTCAAAATCACAATACAGTGAATAGAAGTGCAATGTGCGTGTGCCATTCACTTGAATATTACACGTCAGAAAAAGGATTATTGTTCTTAGTCATTTGGATTGATCTTTGTCACCATTTAATAAGTTAAAGTACTTGTACCCACGTTAGTTATCATCATTTTTGATTCGCACATGGATTTATGTCATTGCTGATACTGTTTTCTATTAGCTATTTGGAAGGATCATTTTCTTATTATATATTGTTTTATATTTGCTATTTTAGCTTTGATGAGGTAGCGCCACATATTTATATGTCGCCACTAAGGGGCCATCCACCTTGTTAACGGAGACCACTGTGAGTAAGCTGGAGCCAGTACCAGAGCAGTCTTCTCACCAACCGGGGACGGTGAAGAAGTGGGAAAACTTCAGCACGTGCCAAACCAGGGACCCAGCGGGACAACAGAGGTGATGCTTGAGGAGCATCAGTGAGTGCCAAGCCAGGGACCTAGCGGGTCAGCAGGGGTGACGCTTGAAGAGTATTTGTGAGTGCCAAGCTAGGGACCCAGAAGGGAAGCAGGGGGTGACGCTTGAGGAAGATTCTGAGTAATGGAAGTGAAAGAGCTCAAGGCATCCAGTGGCGATTGGGTCTGAGAGTCTAATGAAAGACTGAAAGCTTAATGAGTGAAGACCTACAGTGAGCGAGTTAAGTACCATTACCGTTAGTGACTGTTACAAGATTTGTTGCCATAGGAACAGCAGTCCTAACTATACAGAAGTGGTGTCCGGCTGGAGACCTTCCACTGTATAGCTGTCTACCCATAGAAGCCTCGGAGTCTGCCAATTATCATTGTATCTACTTAAGGCTGTCCTGGCCCTAACCCTCTCTCCCACGGTTCTTGTTCAAGAGACAATAAATTTCTTTGCATTCAAAAAGTGTCTGGCGCCCATCACTTCAACTTGCATTACACCCACCATGCCTTGTAACCCACTTCACTCAGAAGGATGTCATCTCTCCCTGACCCTGGAGGTCACCATTAGGCCTCTAGAGGTCCTGGACCTAGCTGTATATATATATACTACGAGCTGCAAGGCTGCACTTGGGCAAGGCTGCACTGGGATAAGGCTGCAATGGACACTGGGGAAGGCTGCACCGACAAGGCTGCACTGACAAGGCTGCACTGACATGGCTGCACTGACATGGCTGCACTGGGGCAAGGCTGCACTGGGGCAAGGCTGCACTGAGAAGGCTGCAATGATGGGCATTTAAATGTAAGTTTTTTTCCCTTCAACTTCCCTCCTAAAAGTTTTTTTTTCCTTAAAATTCCCTCCTAAATTGGGGTGCGTGTTATACGCCGGTGCGTGTTATACGCCGATAAATACGGTATTTTAAAAGGCATTTGTTTTGTACGATCTGAAAAAACGCAAATCAACGCTCACCAAGCTTATACTAACAAAATTAGCAGAAGAGGCCCAAAGGGTGGCGCTTTAGAAATTAACTTCCTCTTTATACTCTCATACTACGTCACTACGTTCATGTTTGTCAAATGACAATTTGCGGATAGTTAGTATGCTAGACAAAATCCTGCACACACACTTTTGACAAAAATCAGACTCTCGGTCGTACAACAATCGAACCGTGTGTATGAGGCCTAAGTCTAGTCTTGTCTGACTGGTTTGCATCACTTTATTGATTGGAAAATACTGTATTTCCCCAATGTGAGTACTCCTGTGTGTTGATAATGTTTGCAAATGGAGTCCTCTGCTTTTGTTAAAATATTAGAAGTAGGTTTAAATTTGGATTCTTTTGCTGTCTAACAGGGCTGAAAACTAAGTAGGTTTTGCAACTGGTATTTATTTTAAATTGTAATGAAGTTCAAAAGAAACAAAAGTTCCTTTTTTGATTCAATTGTTATTATTATTATTATTATTGTTATTGGTACTTATATAGCCCTGTCAGTTTATGCAGAGCTTTACAGATATATTTTGTACATTCACATCAGTCCAAGGAGATCAGTCTCAAGGAGCTTGCAATCTAAGGTCCCTAACTCACATTCATACATACACATACTAGGGCCAATTTAGAAAGGATCCAATTAATTCACCCTAAAAAAAAAAAAAAAAAATTACATAAAATTGTTCCTAAAAATCTGAAAAAAAAAATGAAATTTTTTTTTTTAACTTACCAGAAATGGCTGTTGCTAGGCAGATCGTCCTAATCTGCCACTTCCTACACCACGGTGATCCTCAGTCTTCTCCTCCTCACGTTATCGTCTGGAAAATGGGGCACGCTGTGTTCTGGGAACTGTGTGTGTCCCAGAACACAGCCGGCTATTCAAAAAAGCGATGCGTGACTCGCGCATGCGCAATAGGAAACAGGCAGTGAAGCCTGTGTTTCCCTTAGTTCGAATGGCGGCGCCGGAACCCGAGAGCCGAGGGACGGGTCGGCCTCGGGCGGTCGACATCGCAGGAGCCCTGGACAGGTAAGTGTGCTTATTAAAAGTCAACAGCTGCAGTGTTTGTAGCTGCTGACTTTTAAAAAATGTTTTTTTTTCAGTTGGCCCACCACTTTAACTTACCAGCTATTCTGTTTTTATTTTGTGTCTTTTCCTTTTGTATTTCATCTCAGCATAAATCTCTTTCCCTAACCCCAGCTAAGCACTACATTATCTCTGTGCCTCTATGTTTTAGTAATAAGCATATTCTAATTCTAATATCACTCTCCCTATTCGACACAAACATTTTAAGCAAGCAGGCATGTGTATGTAATAGTGGCGGCTGGTGGGTTCTCCTTTGTGGGGGGGCAAACATGCACCAACCCCCCCCACCGCATGGCGCGGCACTGACCACTAGCGGCACCCACTGAACCACCCATGGCACTGACCACAGTGGCACCCGCCGAACCACCCGTGGCACTGACCACAGCAGCACCTGCTGGACCACCTGCGGCACTTACATGCTGTGTGGTGGGGCTCTCCTCCTCTCCTGCAGTGGCAGGGCTGTCCTCCTCTCCTGCAGTGGCTGGGCTGTCCTGCTCCTCTCCTCCAGTGCAGGCAGTGGCGGCTTCGGTGTCTGCTCCTCAGGCTTCCTTTCCTGTTTGTCTCCTCTTTTGCGAAAGCACTAGGCATCCAATAGGATCGCCTGTCGCTTTGGCCAATCGGGAAACAGGTCTCATACACCTTCCTCCTGATTGGCGGGGAGGAACTGTGGTGTGACCATAGTGAAAATTCATTCGCTATCGTCACACAACAGGGTGGGATCAGCATACAGTGCTCTGGGCCCCAAGCGCACCCTATTTTAAAGCATATTAGAGCCCCTGCCTTTAATCACGTGCTTCAAAATACACACCCCCCCGCCTATCCCCACCATAGTAATTCATGTGTCCGGCATCCTGAAAGGGGCCGGACACATGGATAGAATGGGTGGTGGAGGTGTTGGGGGGGTGGTGTCTGTGCGCCCACAATGCAGGTAGGTAGGTATGTGCTAATCTGTACTAATGTGTCAGACCACCGCCCCTTCCACAAACTTGTGAATGACTAGTCAACCTCAAACCACTCTGTCACTGATATTCAACAATGACACTCTCAGCCTCACCCTGCACAACGATTTTCCAGCTTGCGGGTCTACAGTCTAAGTGCCAACAGACTGAGAGTGATTGTCACTGGGTGTCGTTACCTAAGCAATTAACACTTTACACCCCAAACTGCCACCAGATACTGTAGATTTGGGCCTATCAAACCTTCACAATAGCAGCAATGACAATTATGATTTTAACATAAACATCTGTTACACAGACTATCAACACAGACAGGTATTTTCAGAAGATTAAGATCTCTTTAAGATTGTGTTAGAGCAAAAGAGACAGTTGTAACACTTTTCAAAATATGGTTTAATAATGAAAAGGTAAAAAATGGTGCAAAATAAAATATTTACAGAAAAAGGGTGTAAAAAGAAACAAAGAGACAATAATGCAACAGAGAAGTAAAAAGGAGTTGAAAATGAAAATACTTGCTATTCCAATCAATGAGCAAGATGGTACATTGGCTCTCATACGACTTGACAGATGTTCCTTGGTTTGATGATACATAAGAGCTCAAACAGTGTCTTTGCAGACCGCTTTTTTGTGGTATCAAGGGGGTGTTGTTATAGACCATCTAACCAACTAGGCGGCTGATGAGTGGCACTGGGATGTCACTGTGTTTATGACTGTATCTCAAGTACAGTTTTCTATAAGTATTAATATCTCTGAATACCTACAGGTTACAGTCTGCTAACCTGCATATTGTATTGCTCTGTAAATAGTCCTTTACAGCCATGACTTAGCTCAGCACTTGGAGCAAGACAGGGTCACAAGGGTGTTTGCATTCCTACCTAATCTGGGAGTCTAAATTTCAGAAAAAGGTGTTGATATTGACTCCTTGTCGGATGGAACATGTATTATTTGTCATCTCATCATTTGTGTTAGAGCACACAATATAACCAGGTCTCAGGCATTAATAAGTCAAAGGTTTGGAAGGATAAGTAGATATTGTAGTATGATGAGTAAAAGTAATCTGAAGTTGCTAGTCAATTTAAAGAATTTTGGCAAGTCTCGTTCAATTGTTACCAAATGTCTTATAGGTTTGGAAGGATGCAAGTCTCCTAATAGGAGGTAAATTGTGGTAAGTTGTGGCCCAGAAAAAAAAGAGCACTGGTGCAGGAGAGTCAAGTGTCATCTAGATCTTCTCTGACCCTGGGATGTTTGGATTTTGGAGAGGAGAAGTTAGAACCTCATTGTAGTGTCTGCCCTTTTTTTGCATCACTTTGAATGGTGAAGATTGTGGATGGAGTTGAAGGTGTTGGAGATGGAAGTTTGAATTCTTTATACCACTCCGGTAGATCTATATAAGGTAGTTGCAAACTGTGACAGAAGCCTTTTATTTTGTTGGGCATCTTTAAGGTGATCTCTTTGCCATTGAAAGTGGCCTGCAGAGCAAAAGGGAAACACTATTGGTAAGTGATTCCTTTTTCTTTTAAGGCTGCCAGCAGGGGGGAGCATCGCATTATCGAGTTATGAGTGATAGGTCTTGGAACAGGGATATGTTTTCACAATTGAAAGTAATAAGTTTGTTTTGTCTAGCCTTCCAAAAATGTCCTCTTTTAGTGAAAAATTTGTAACACAGTAGATGACATCTCTTGGAGGTGCATTTTCAGCTCTCCTGGGTTAGAGAGCTCTGTGTGCTCGGTCTAATTCAATGACGGTGTTGGTAGGGCTCTCTAGAAGATGATTGAAGATGGACTGTAATGCTGGCTTGATTTGCTCTGCAGAGATAGTTTCAGGGATACCTCTCACTCTTATATTGTTTCTTCTTCCCGTTATCCAGATCTTCCAAGTGTCTGTTTTTAACAATCAGATAAGCAGAATGTGTTTCTGCAACCCTCCCCAGCATGGAGATAGCTCTGTCCCTCTGTATGCCAGCCTTCTTTTGAGTCACCATTTGCTCAGACAGGGCAAGAAGATCTGCCTTGAGGTGTGTGATGGCCACTGTAAAGGATCTTTAAGATCTGCAGCGATGTGTGTCATCTCAGAATATGTGAGCAGCTGATAAGCATGTGTTGTCTCTCTTACCATGTTCTCAGAGGCTGGCAGGGACTCCTCACTGAATTCTTCCTTGAGTTGAGAAGTCGGCATCTTGCCCACTAAGGTGTCACTTCTCTGGGCAGATCTTGTTCTGAAGATATCGAATATATACTGCGAGGAGGAGGAGGAAGCTGGGCAGTGTGATCGGTTGTGCAGTGTGGATGTTGTCGGTTTGCCCATGATCTGACCCACTGTGGGCTCACTGTGTGGCCAAGTAGCAGTCGACTCTCCAGGGCTCCCTCAATATGTCAACATGCTGCCCACACGTGAGCCACACCCCCAATCTGCATATTATGGCCAGCATGAAATTAGCTTTGAAATGGATGTAAATATGGCATGTTTTAGATGTCTACATTTTATCCAGAAGGGATAAGGTGTTCCAGTGGTTCCACATATCTTCTAATATAGGGATGTTAGGACTTAAAATGCTACAAATTAACCGAGGGAGGTAAATATGCCCCTGTTCTGGCTGTCCTGTTATATTTCAATAGTTATGAATTATATTGAAGTTTTAGAGTCTTGGCTGCTAACCAGTCTATTACGAATGTGGATTGCTACGGTATTTACAATAGGAGGGAGAGCTGGCAGGGATCTGTTAAAATTCCAGTCACTCAAGCGGCCAAGTCAGACAGCTTTATGGACACTGCCATGTGTATTGGGGGTTTCGATTTTACTAGTCCTATCAACAGACTGATAAGAGGTGTCTGGCGTGCAACTAAGAGGTTGTGGATTGTGTAAACTGAAAGGAGGGGGGACGTGGAAGGTCACTGCAGCTATATCTCTTATGACAAAAGGACATGATACCTGACAAAATGGCTGCCACACACAGCTTTTCATTTGCCCCATATGACCGTTACACATAACTCCAAACTTTTTGAGTTAAGAGCAAAGGACACACCACCTGCTATGCCCCCTTAACCACCCTGGTGGTATGATTATGTCAGATTTTTGCGTCTCATAGCGGTACATTGTTTCGCATTGATATTTGGCATTTTATATTGTAGGCCTGTAATTCTTAGTAATAACACACTTCTGTTCAATGAAGAGTCTAGTAGACATCCCGGGTATGATAAAATTTGAAACACGAAATCATAAGTTATAATATATAATATAATAAATAACTATAAATAATTATCAAAAATAACAATATAATAATAATAATAATAATAATAATATAATAATAATAAAATATATTCAATAATGTAATCAAAACACTGAAATTTGCTCAGTTGCAGAATTGTCGCTGTCGTCACTTTCAGTGTCTGATGACAAATGCATGTTATTCTTATTTACTATCATTGTTTTCTAACTGGTCAAAAACCGCTTTTGATGTAAAGGGACACTTTTTGGATGCCATGGACGTTCTCAAGTTTCCAGGCAGAAAGAATGGCATATATAATATAAAAGTGCATGCAGGACACTGGACAAAGCACTAGGGACAAAAAGGATGTGAAATTATTTGATACAGCAATTTAATCTTACAGATTACAGTGTACTTTATGTGTTTTTTCACTTTTTGAATTTGCCGTCAGGTTCCGCCCCCATGCATCGCAACTCTGGCAGGGAACAGAGCCCGACACACAGTGCTTTGAGCAGGGGACACAGTCCGCAGAAACAGTAAGAGGACATTGCAGGATCCTAGGGTCAAGGTAAGTAACTTTGCCTGGATCCTGCTATGCAATCTCAAGTGTGGCTCGTGGGTTACCGGTTTTGGTAGTGAAGGTTCACCTCGAGCCACATTTGGGATTACCGCCAGGGAGGTTAAAGGAGAATTGTACAAAAAAAAGATTAGTTATACCCACAGTACTTTTTTACCACTACTATTCCTTTATACTGGCTTTTAAAATTTACAAATGCAGCAATGTAGAAATTAGATGAAAGGTTTAACACTGGGAAACACGTTTTTAAGGATAAATAGTGCATTTTATATACTAGTGTATATAGATCAGACCAAATGAGGGACAAAGGAGGGACAGAGACTTTGTTCCAAATTAAGGACAGTCCCTCAAAATCAGGGGCTATGGAAAACTGATCAGGATGAGGTTATACATAATCATCCTTGGGGGTATACAGTATACATCTAACCCCTTAGTACACCAATTGAACATTTAGAAAGCAAAGCATTCAGTCAAACAAAACAAACAATTTACTTGCCATATACATAAAGTAAACTGTTGGTCCAAAATATATCAAGGTTCAGTAAAGCAGGCCACTTTTTAAGGTGTCAACTCTCTTTGCTTTCACATCCAACATGACCAGTGTTCATTAAAATGCTAAACAAAAGTTCTTTACCAATCATACAGTACACATGTAGTAAGTCCTATTACCTACCATAGAAGATAGATTCATACTCTACATCATCCATTCAGTTGCAATAAATTGCACACATAAGCTACCGAGACAACTAATTCATTGTGAGGCTGTGAATTGTTTGAAGCTCATGTAAATGAAATGTCACATTAATACACAGTCTAATGAAAAATGAGTTCCATTATAATTTGTGTGAAAGAAAGTGCAGGTCCTCTGAAGCAGTCTTTCACATTTAAGTACAATTAAAATTTACTGTATGCAAAAGGTAACCAAGGAGATATGAAAATGATAATATAACAGATTAAGCAAATCTGCATAGAAAATCAGCAACATTTTCAGTTATTTAGCAAAAATACATTTATGGCCGTTTAAAGCATGACATTTTTTGTGATTATTACATAGTTTTAGGTTAAGTAGATGATCATAAATTGTCCTCTGGGAGAAATCTGTTTTTAGTAAGAGGTCAATGATAAGATAATGTTGGTTTTAAAAATATACTTTCCTTCTGTTACCTTTAAGTAATATTGGAAAGTATTCTAAGCCATAGAGTTACAATGCACACGTGTTACACTTGCTATAATAAATGTCTATATTAAAATAAAACTATAACATACAAAACAGAGCTGAAAAAACCCTGTTGCAAGATCATAATAATAATAATACATTTTATTTATAGTGCCCTTTTTATCATAAAGATCTCAAAGTGCTACAAGTTAAAAGAAACAGAAAAAATTAGCAGTTTATACAATTAAACAAAACATCTAAAAATGACAAATGGCTTTACTAAAAAGAAATGTCTTAAGACCTTTTTTAAAACAGTCAGTGGATTGAGGAGCCCTCAAGGTGTCAGGTAGGGCATTCATCAGGTGCAGAGTAGCTGCAGAAAAGGCCCTGTCTCCTAATTGTTCTCAGTCTAGTTCTGGGTATATGAAGAAAGTTGGAATTAATGGAACGCAGGGAACGTGTTGGGTTTTGTGGCTTTAGAAGTTCTTTAAGGTAGGGAGGGGCATGTCCATGGATACATTGGTGTGTGAGGAGGGAAACCTTATACTCAATCCTGGCGGAGACCGGAAGCCAGTGGAGTGAGTGGAGAATAAGGGCAATATGCTCATGTTTCCGCACTCTCATCAGGATCCTTGCTGCAGAGTTTTGGATGTACTGAAGCCTCTGTATACTCTTTCTAGGAATCCCAATAAGGAGTGCATTACAGTAGTCCAGTCTGGAGGAGACAAAGGCATGAACCAGCTTTTCGGCATCTGAGAGGGAAAGAATAGGAGGAAGTTTAGAAATGTTACGAAGATGATAAAAAGAGGTCTTGCATAGGTGATTTATATAGGCTTCAAAAGTTAGTCCATTTTTACACCAAGATTTGTAATTGTTGATGAGAGCGAGATATTAGAACCAGAAAACGCGATACTGGTTATGGATGATGATTTGGTCTGGAAGGGAGTACCAATCAGAATGACTTCAGTTTTGGAGGTGTTTAATTGAAGAAAATTGTGCTCCATCCATACCTTTATCTCCTCCAGACAGGTGGTGAGTACTGATAGGGATGACTGCGAGGGTGGGTTGCATTGACCTATAGCTGTGTGTCATCGGCATAACAATGGAATGAAATTTTATGACGACTGATAATTTGGCCAAGTGGGATAAGGTAGAGGATGAAAAGAATGGGGCCAAGGACTGATCCCTGGGGAACACCGCAAGTAACTGTATGTGGATTTGATTTGAAATGGCCCAGGGAGATGTATTCTGTCCGGTTTGTGAGGTATGAGTTGAACCAACTAAATGCTGTGTCATTGAGTCCAGTAGTGAAGTGGAGCCGATTTAAAAGGATGCCATGGTCAACAGTGTCAAATGCAGCCGAATGATCCAGGAGGATGAGAAGGGAGGGAGAGCCAGCATCGGATGATATGAGGAGGTCGTTCGTAACTCTGACAAGAGCAGTCTCTGTGCTGTGAGCAAAGCAGAAACCTGACTGGAATTTTTCGCAGAGGTTATTATATTTGAGATAGTCCTGAAGATAGGTGGCAACTACTTTCTCAAGCATGCATTAAAAACTCTTCCTTTAAGATTATATGTACATTTAACATATTTTTTACAGTTTTTTTTACCTGTAAAAGCCTCCGTTCTGTACAGTAGACATGCAAAATCTCCTAAGACTGCTGCTGGGCGCCGCCATCTTGGATGTGATGTTGACATCCCCAGGAGACTCGGAGCTGGCTCTCAAGTTATAATCTATAGTATTCCCCTTTGCTCCTCACCTGGCAGTTACATGTTAGGTTATGTAGAGAAGTAAAGGGAGGGGTGGAGGAGCTTGGCCAGCACAAAAAGTAGACACTCCAATGCCGTGTACACACGATTGGATTTTCTGACAACAAAACCGCGGATTTTTGTTCGAAGAATGTTGGCTCAAATTTGTCTTGCATACACACGGTCACACAAATGTTGGCCCAAAATTCTGAACGTGAGAACGCGGTGACATACAACCCATACGACAAGCCGAGACAAAGGAAGTTCAATAGCCAGTGCGGCTCCTTCTGCTTGATTCAGAGCATGCGTGAACTTTTGTGCGACGGACTTGTGTACACACGATCGGACTTTCCGCCAAGTTTTGTTGGCAGAAAATTTGAGAACCTGCTATCAAACATTTGTTGGCGGAAATTCCGACAGCAAATGTTCCATGGAGCATACACACGGTCGGACTTCCTGACAACAAGCTCACATCGAACATTTCTCGACGGAAAATCAGACCGTGTGTACGCGGAATAAGAAGTGGAGGGCTGTGACATACAAGGAGGGAGGAGACTGTGCTAGTGAAATGGCTTGTCAAATTTTCTAGTTCAAAGGCACATTGTGAGTGAACAAACAATTATTTTTGGAAAAAGCAGTGCAAGTAAGCATGCAGCATTCTTAAAGTGATACTAAACAGACAACTGTTAATTGTCATAATTAATTTACATAAATCAGATATATCATGTCACTGTATTTTGTTTTTTGCTTTTTTTTTTTTTTAATTCTCTAAGCTCCTTATTACTGCAGTTCTGTTGTGTGGTCACGTGATATTTCCCTGTTCTTTGGCACCTGCAGGGCTTTGTCTACTCTGATGATATATGCTGTCTACAGTATGAGTTTGTGCCTAGCCAGCCGTGATTGGGAACAGTTTCAAAAGATCAATTCAAATAAATTATAAATATCAAAAAACTGTTTTACAGCTCCCTATATATACATATCTTTATTGAACACCAGATGTGCATTAATATGATGTAGGGGGAGTCAAAGATGATTGATGCTAGCTTTCATTTTGTTCAGATGGCATCTGCATCCAAGGCTCTTTTTTATTTACTTTACAGGTATTGGCAATTACATTAGATATATTTAATACTGATTTATATAAAGCTAAGTAGCACCCTCCCCATGTTGAGGGCATGTGGCCTGGTATGGTTTGGGGGGGGTGGTCTCTCTCCCCCCCTCTTTTCCTGCAGCCTGCCAGGTTGTGTGCTCGAATAAGGGTCTGGTATGGATTTTGGGGAACCCCTACGCCATTTTTTTTTAAATTTTGGTGCAGGGTTACCCTTAAAATCCATACCAGACCCTTCAGTCTGGTATGGGTTTTGGGGGGACCCCTATGCCACTCTTTTATTAAATTGGGCACAGGGTTCCCCTTCATTTCCATATCAGACCCGAATGGCCTGGTATGGATTTTAGGGGGACCCCCAGGCAATTTTTTAAAAAATTTTTGATTCGGGGTTCCCCTTAATATCCATACCAGACCCAAAGGGCCTGGTAATGGAGAGGGGGGATCCCATGTTTTTTTTTCAATTATCTGTATCTATATTGCCGAGACCCAACAATTCATTACAGGCACGATCAGTTTTAAGTGACAATTTTTTCTTTAGAAATGTCATTTTGCTGTGGTACTGTTCTAAACATGGGAAAAAATGCTCCACTTTACAGGCATACTATAGACACCCCCCAGGCACAATATTTAAAGGAGTATTCAATTTCTATTGTTTCACGTTAAGCATTAAAAAAATCACTGCTCCCAAAAAAAACATCCATTTTTAAAAAAATGTTTGCATTGATACATGTCCCCTAGGGCAGGACCCAGGTCCCCAAACACTTTTTATGACAATAACTTGCATAAAAGCCTTTAAAATTAGCACTTTTGATTATTCATGCTCGTGTCCCATAGACTTTAACGGTGTTCATGTGTTCTGCCACTGTATATATGCCCAAATGTGTGACTCTATAGTCGTGTCGGCTGCACAGATAAGGGAGGAAATGAAGAGCTTAGAAAAGAACTGAAATATGAGCATGCACAGTGGGGGGCACCAGCTGGTCTACACAATCCCAGCCTGCAGTGGGGACACCAAGAAGATGGGAGGGACAGCTGAAGGCAGGATCAATCAGGTATATTTCACTCTACACAAAACAAATGCTTTAGTGGCTTTATGAGTATGAACACGCTGTTATATAGCATGTAATGATAATATTATTCTGAGTTTAATGAAACTTTATTTTTTCTGTGCCTTCAACTGCAATTTTGTTGTAAAGTTGTGACAGGCTGCCTTGAATAATAGTATTACACATTGCTACTCACTGCACTAGGTCATTATTTGGTTGTGTACCCCTTAATGATTATAGATGAAGGATAGTATTTCAATAATATTACAGGGCATGGGGAATATTTTCTCTAATCATCCTCATTGTGATCAATAAAAGCAGAATCCCCATTGTATTCCTCTCATTTACAGACCAGCCCAAAGGACCCATTTACAGTTTGCTACATTCCAAGAAACATCTTCCTACTGAAGCAAGATGTAGTCTGCAATTTAATGGAGATATACTGAGATCTGCTTGTCAAATCTGATTATAGAACAGCCTGCTCTGGATATATATAGCCCCGAAAATTACCCCCTTCTCCTCTTAACCCCCAATAACTCACTTTTAATCATAATAATGCTGGAAAAATTATCAAGGTGAAAACTTTTACTGACATTTTTCATTAACATTTAATGATTTGAAAATACCCAGTAAGATGTCTGCAATATTAATGTACTAATACCTACCAGTAACAGTTATGACCATTATCATGTCCATTATTAACAGCAGTGCAGAGTACAATGTGTATGAGTGCCATTAATCGGCAGCAGCATGCCTGTCTGTAGAAATGATGGCCATTACATGCCATTAGCAATAATGTTAAGAGGGATTTTTGTGGTTGTAATCAGTCAAATTACATTTGTAATTCTCAGTCATATTTTCATTAACAATTACAATATATCCATAAGTATTTTATACACTATTGTCTTTTAGTTATTAATTAGATGATAGCTTACAAGATGGCTGCAAGTACTAAGAGCTAAGCAGACATTTTATACTGCTCCTATTTACACAGTGTGGGTTAACTATGCCTTATTTACCCTTCAGAACACTCCTTTATTTACGATGCCTACCTATGTCTTGTTAAAAGTTTGCTAGTAATGTGAAGTACCTAAAAAATCAAAATTAAAACAGGCAACACAAATATACATTACTTAAAAAGCTCCGGGGATTTTTCTACACCTGCCATCTACGTGGAATAATCCATCATTAGAGTTCACCAAAAAAAAGAAGAAAAACAATCAGCAGTGGCTGTCAGGGAGATGGATCTGAGGGGTAGCATATGTATTTTTCTGCTCATAAGGGCACATCCCACAAGATTACAAGAGCCCTGTGACTGCAGGTGGCCTATGGGCTGACTCCTAATTTAGCCTGCTGATTCAGCAGGTACTGGATGAAACGTAAGCCATGTATGGCTTGCAATAGACTGCTAGGGACCCCCTCATGTAGGCCTGGACTCCCTGTTTTAATATGTGGAGACTAACCTGTACTTGCAGAAACTGATGAGTGCAATGGCATTCTAGTGGCTGTGGTGTAGACAGGAACTGTGCTACATAATGCCCTGTACACACAGTCGGACTTTCCGACGGAAAATGTGCGATAGGAGCTTGTTGTCGGAAATTCCGACCGTGTGTAGACTCCATCTGACTTTTTCCATCGGAATTTTCGAGACACAAAGTTTGAGAGCTGGCAACAAAATCCGTTTGCGTAAATTCTGACCGTGTGTAGACAATTCTGACGCACAAAGTGCCACGCATGCTCAGAATAAATTCCGAGACGGAACTGCTCGGTCTGGTAAAATTAGCGTTCGTAATGGATATAGAACTTTCGTCACGCTGCAATGTTTTAATTGTTTAATGCAACGCACTCTCTTCTTCTTTATAATGCTAGAAGAATGAAGTTGTTTTGCTGCTCATATTCACACAGACTTCTCACAAACTTCTTTCTTTATTATTTCTCGTGATTTCATGAATATAATATTTGTATTCGTCAGATCTACCGAATTTTTTTTTGGTTTTATGTTTTTATATTTTTTATAATTTGTTTGTTTTTTAATCAAGATCTGCTGTTTTTGTTAATTTCTTCTTTTTTTTTTGGTGATCTCCATAATTATTTTTGGTGGGTTTTGTGTGTCAAGTTATCACAACACCATTATTATCTTGTATTTTTGAATCTCAAGGAGGTTGGTGTTGGTGTCCCTTGTTAATTTTACATTGTCTTTTTGAAATGTACCTGCCTACTCACAAACAAACTGTCCTATTTGAAGTAAAACACATAGGCAAGTATTTGTAAAAAATAAATAGCCATTTATTCTGGGTCATAACAAAATAAAGTGGAAGGCAACACTGGATAAACTGGTGATATTTGCAAAGCATTTGTACCCCAGGGCAGACATCAATAATTTTACAGTCAAAATTGGTGGCCTGAGGAGTCCTTATAATAGGGAGCACAATTCGGTCCAGGACTACAGGAGATCAGGAACAGCAGCAGATGACATTTATGTCCCCAGGCTGTGGTACTACAACAGCCTGCGTCTTTTGCCAGACCAGACTGAACCCAGGCTATCACTCTCTTGTCTTCCTTAGACACTTCCTTCCAGGCTGTGGCTCTGGTGTTGGAGGTGTGGCAGGAGGTGGAGAAGGAGGAGGACCTGGAGGAGGAGGAGGACCATGGTTGAACTCACAAACGTGGCTTTGGCTTGTGAGTTGGCCCCTCAACCCCTTATTTAGGGACTGTAAGATGAGATACTCACATATTAGGCATTGGCCCTCCTCCATTTCCAGCATTTTGCAGGCTGTAATATAGGCAAAGTCCTCTTGAACACTGGGGGGGGGGGGTTTCTGAGGGCCGCAGTAGCCTTCCAAAATAGGCCAATTGCTGCCTCCTCTAGGTTACTCCTCTTCCTGCCACTTTGTGGAAGGCGGAGGGGAGGGACCTGGGTATCGGGCCTGGCCACCTTCTGGCTGCCAATTACCCCCACCAGCTCCTGGTTGAGACTTTCCTGTGTATGAAAAAGGGGTATCGTTTTAGTTTTTGGTTCATCAATCACACACAATTTTCATCTCATGACTGTTGCAAATTGAATGTTAATAAATAGAAAAGACTATCATTCTGACCCCAGCATTTTTCATTCTTGTCACAATCATTTGTGGCCATTACTGTCTATTGATATGTAAAACACTTTGTGAAATCAGAAATTAGTTATCAAAACTAACATATATTTCACATCATTAATTTGACAAACAGAAATATTTAGAACAATGCTATACCTGGCTCAAGCTGGGCTCCTCCACATGTTGCTGCCTGGAAGGCCCAGGTTGGACGTCAGAAGCCTCAGCTGAGGTGGAAGGAAGACTGGAGAGTGCTGGCCTGGGTTCTCTCTGGTCTGCCAGAAAATGAAGTCTGTCATAGTACCACAGCCTGGGTACATAAATGTCATCTGCAGCTCCTGATCTCAGGGAATCCTGGACCTTCTTGCGCTTCCTAAGATAAGTACTCCTCATGCCACCAATTAGGGCCTTCAAATAGGGGATGTCTGCCGTGGGGATCACTGGCTTCACAAATTGCACCAATTGATCCAGCGCTGCCTTCCTCTTTGTTTTATTCTTATAATCGGGGTGGTTTACCTGCCCCAGACAGGACAGCTCCCTGAACATATCAGTGAATATTGGCATAAAGTCATGATCATTGACTAGATCCATTTTCTCTGCAAGACACAACACAAGACAAACCCTAATGTCAGGCTAAACTCTCCTAATCTTGTCCCAATATAGGCCTCAATCTATAAGCAGTATAGGCCCAAGTTATAATTGTACCTTTCGTTATCACGATCGGCGCTTCCGATACTCCTTCCTCCACTCACAGATCGTACGTATGACACACGCCTGTTACGCTTTATATACACTGCGCATGCGTGAAACTCCGCCCGCCCCTGACGTTCTTTCTAGTCTATTCCCCACCTCTTCTCTTTTGGGGCAGTGGGGGAGAGCACATGGCGGAGACACAGCAGGTGCGTGATAATTCCAGCAAAGAAGAGGAGGAAAGCCCGGAGCCAGAAATGTCACGATCCCACAGACGATTTAAGGCCTCAAATATGGCCTTTGTAGAGATGGTGAAGATGGTGGACATCTCGAAAAGGGCAGACTATGATGGGAAGTATGGACCGTACCCCAACCGAAATGTCAGAAAGGCCTAGATCATGGCTAAAGTTGTGAAGAGTCTGCGCCGGAATTTTGGGGTACGGCGATCCAAAGATCAACTGAGGAAACAGTGGTCGGACCTCAAATTAAGGGAGTACGATCAGTATACAAGGAGCAGGAGAGTGCTGCAAAAAAGTAAGTAGTTGTCTTGTGTTCCTATTCTTTCTTTTTATTATGTCCATGCTGCTCCATGTGCTTTTCTTTACTGTTGTACAGTTTAAAATGGCAACTTTCATGTTCATGGGCACATTAATCGTTCGTAGGAAACCTTGTTCGTTCCCCCACTAAAATACGATGTTTTGACCAGATGCAGTTCAATACATTTTTTCTGGCCTACTTCTATTAAAAAAAGTTTGTTGTCTAGATGGGTTTGTAACTAGAATGAAATGCAGAGTAGATTCTGTGTAAGGAGAGGACACTCAGCAGCTGTTTACATATCTGGACGCAGAAGCACTAGTGTTGGGCACAAGAACAAACTTTTTATTAGGGTGTCCCACACAGGTTATCCAGTGAATACTTTAAGGGTGTCTCCATCTGTGAAGCTTGCACAAAACAGGTAAGTATTTAAGCTTTACAAAGGTAAAAAAATAAATTCTTCAGCTTGGAACTCTGCCAAAACAGACAATTGTACAACACTTCCAAGCAATGTTTCATATTCCTATTTCTGCCCTCAAATATCTTTGTGCTAAGTATACCTATTTTTTCACATAGGGGAGAAAAGACTCGGAGGACACCACTCATCAGAGGAGACCAGGGACTCCCCACCTCAGGAAGAAGGGGAAATCCCCCAAACCCAACCAGAGGAGGAGGGAGACGTTGAAATTGGCAAAATTGTCACCACAACAGGTGAGTGTCTGCGACCACAGCTTCAGATAATAGATGGATGCCTGCATATTTATAATACATGGTGTGTTTTTTTTTAGGTGATGTGGATGTTGTGGAAGAAGAATCTAATTTCACAAGTTCAAGTGCACAGATCCTCATCGGGGAGATAATGGTGTGCAATCGTGATTTATAGAAGATCAAGGAAAACATCAATGGTGTGGAAAAAAGACTCAAAAACATCATTGATATTTTAGGCAGAATCTAAAACACCACAAAATTATTCAAGTTTGTTTTTATTTTTCTGATTTTCTCAAATTTTAAAAATTTTTTAGAAATCCAAATTTTGAAGATGCATCAGAGCATAGTGAATAGCTAAAAATCAAAAAGTAGCTGCGCTGAAAAACTAGTATAATGAATAAAGATGAGACAATTAAAACACCTCTCAGTGTGAGGGTTATGCACCCGTGATGTAGTGACAAGTAATGAGAAAAACTTATTTAAACCACATCAAACAAAATAAATATAACATGGAATAATGAATGAATTAAGTCCATTCCAAAAAGTATAACGGGGAAGGGAAAAAGTTCACTGGCAGAATACTCCTTCCAAGATGGGTGAGACAAGCATCCATGCGATGTGAATGATACAACTATAACACCCAGAAGAACGTGGTGACAGAAGGGCTCCTCCACCAATATAAATGCTGCCCCTTACCATAGTTACATAGTTACATAGTAGGTGAGGTTGAAAAAAGACACAAAGTCTTTCAAGTCTAACCTATGTGTGTGATTATGTGTCAGTATTACATTGTATATCCCTGTATGTTGTGGTCATTCAGGTGCTTATCTAATAGTTTCTTGAAGCTATCAATGCTCCCCGCTGAGACCACCGCCTGTGGAAGGGAATTCCACATCCTTGCCGCTCTTACAGTAAAGAACCCTCTACGTAGTTTAAGGTTAAACCTCTTTTCTTCTAATTTTAATGAGTGGCCACGAATCTTGTTAAACTCTCTTCTGCGAAAAAGTTTTATCCCTATTGTGGGGTCACCAGTCCGGTATTTGTAAATTGAAATCATATCCTCTCTCAAGCGTCTCTTCTCCAGAGAGAATAAGTTCAGTGTTCGCAACCTTTCTCATGTTCTTCTTTTTAATATTTGATTTTCAACTTTAAAAATAATTTTTTTATATTTTTGTATGAATATTGAGTGAATCTTCATTGACAATTCACAGCAGTATATGCGTTTACCACAGGGAAGGGCGTTTGCCCTCTCTCAAGATGGTGATTTTTGATTGCGAGACGCCTTGAGCTCAGAATGGGGCGTTCCTTCCAATGTGTATGATACTTAAGGTGGTGAGTCAGTAGTAGTAGTCAGTCGCCCGTGCCCCAGAAGACGTCAGGTGTGATGAAACGGCGTAGGGAGGAGCGGCGTGCTGACGTCACCACACATTACCACGCTGATTCCGAAAGCGACGGGCAGCATATTGAAGCCGGCCGGCCTTTGTTTTTACGAGTCTATGTTGTACAGCATAACTGTAAGTGCAATTCTTTTTTACCTAATAAACTGTGTGAAACATATCACGCTATGGAAGCCTTTTTTGTCTATCCATTTATTGGGGATGAGTGCCCAACCACTGCCTAGAGGACCTATGGTGGAGAGATACAGCGGGATCCGTCCTTACCAAGACCCGAGGCCGGGGTAGATAGCCACACGCCTGTATGATCTCCGTAACAAGAGATCAAAGGAGCTGGTAAGGGGCAGCATTTATATTGGTGGAGGAGCCCTTCTGTCACCACATTCTTCTGGGTGTTATAGTTGTATCATTCACATCCCATGGATGCTTGTCTCACCCATCTTGGAAGGAGTATTCTGCCAGTGAACTTTTTCCCTTCCCCTTTATACTTTTTGGAATGGACTGAATTCATTCATTATTCCATGTTATATTTATTTTGTTTGATGTGGTTTAAATAAGTTTTTCTCATTACTTGTCACTACATCACGGGTGCATAACCCTCACACTGAGAGGTGTTTTAATTGTCTCATCTTTATTCATTATACTAGTTTTTCAGCGCAGCTACTTTTTGATTTTTGTGCATTATAGTGTGGGTGACTCACAATTTCTAGTTGCAGCTTTGTGTCATTTGATTTCTTATACTCTATACACTTGTTGTATACAGGTCCTATGGTGATAGCGCAGTAATTATTTTCTTTCATAGTGAATAACTGGTTGTTAAGGAAGCCGGCCAAACAACAGATGAGTTATCAGCTGTCAATGGGCTTCTCTGCTGACAGCTTAATGAAAATAAACCATTGCTGGCAACAGAAAAATTTGAAAAAATGGCGTAGGGGTCCCCCCCAATTCATACCAGGACCTTTTGGTCTAGTATGGATTTTAAGGCGAACCCCATGCCAAAATAAAAAAAACCTGGGCTGTGGTTGTGGAGGTCTGCGGGCAGGAGGCTTATCAGAATCTGGAAGCCCCCTTTAACAAGTGGGCATCCAGATCCCACCCCCTCCCTTATATGAACAAACATGTGGTACATAGTACCCCTACCCATTCATCTAAAAAGTGTCAAAAAAAAATAGAAACACACACACAGTTTTTGACAATTCATTTATTAAAAATAAAAAAAACAATGTCCCCCGATGTAGATCCATCTTCAATCACGACACTGTGGCCACTGCCGAACCCGAAAAAAACGCTCCGCCTGCGACGAAGGTTAATTTCCATCTGCCTGCATGCCAGAATGCACCAATTGGTGATGTCACATGGGGGCGGTGTCACCAGGTGATGTTGCCAGGTGGCTCTGCCCCTTACCTATTTAAGAACTGTCAGATGGCGGGGCAGGCACACAGCGGTTAGCCTTCATTGTGGAGTGTATTTTTTTCTTTGTTCGGGTCCGGTGGCGGGGACGCCATTATTGACGATGGACCTACATTGGGGGACATTGTTTTTTTAATTTTTAATAAATGAATTGTCAAAAACAACACTTTTTTAGTGAATGAGTAGGGGTACAATGTACCACATACTCATTCACATGGGGGGCGGGATCTGGGGGCCCCCTTGTTAAAGGGGGCTTCCAGCTTCCAATAATCCCCCTGCCCACAGACCCCCACAACCACAGGGTTGTCGGGAAAAGGCCCTTGTCCCTATCAACATGGGGACAAGGTGCTTTGAGGGAGTGTGGCCTGGTATGGTTCAAGAGGGTGGTGCTCGCTCGCCCCCTCCTTTCCTTAACTGCAGGGCTGCATGCTCGCATAAGGGTCTGGTATGGATTTTGGGATGTAGCCCACACCCTTTTTTTCCCCCTTAAAATCCATACCAGACCCGGAGGGCCTGGTATGGATTGGGGGGTGGGGGGCATGATCTTTTTTAAATTGTTCTATTGCTGGCAATGGTATAATATTGCCGGCAATTTAAATGTATTTTTTTTCTTTTCAAATGTCAGTTTTGCTGCAGCAGGTTCTATACATAGTACAGATGTGCCACTTTACAGGCAGACTAAGGGGACACCCCCCCAGGCACTATATTTAAAAGGCCTTTTTCATTTTTAAAGTTTCACTTTAAACATCATTAAAATCACTGCTTTTTTAAAAAGATATAAAAAGAAAAAAAGGGTTTGGGACTTTATATGAGGCATGCAGCCAGGAGGGCAGCACAACATAATACTAATAATGACGTCCGGTGAATGCACCATATCTGTGACAACATATCTTGCATAGTATCAAAGTACGTACAGTATGATGTAGTAAGACAGGGAGATTTTTAATTCCATAATATAATACATAGTAGTAAAATAACATAGTGGCATAGCAGTATAATATAGTCATAATGGTAACATAATAAAAAACACCAGGCTATTTGTTGCATTGCATGTCTCTGCAACATAATACTAATGATGTCTGGTGAATAAACCATATTTATGACCATATAGCCTGCATAATACCAGAATGCATACAGTATGATGTAATAAGGCAGGGAAACATGAATTCCATAACATAGTACACAGTAGCAAAGTAGCATAGTAAGGTAGCAGCATAGTATAGTCACAGTGGTAAATTAGTAAAAAAAAAAAAACCAACCCAGACTCATTGCTGAGTGTCTTCACAGTAACAACATGATAACAGTTGGTGGGGTCCAAAAAGGCATATTTTAATTAATGTATAAAAAAGGTTTTTTAGTATGAAAGGCATCTAATAGCTTGACGTGTTTCGTGGCTACATTGCCACTCTTCAGGAGCAGATGCAATGTAGATGTCTAAAAAGATATTGAGGTAAATATTAGATTTGAGTATTATATAGAATAGTACGAAAACTAATCTCCTGCTCATACTTACAGACCAAACATGAGTCTGGGCACAGGCAGATGAGACAAGGGCTGGCCAGGCGAATCATCAGCCCGGGAGCTGAGGCGGTGACCCCCATGACACAGATGGAAACATCAGCAGGGGAGGTAGTTCCCGGAAGCAAATCCCCCATGGATAGTGAAGGGTAGTGTGAGCCACATATAAAAAGCCCATCTATAAAAAATTTATATAATATTGTGTAGAATGTAATAAACCATGAGTGTGTATTTATACCATAATAACAAATAATTTAATGGAGGGAATATTAATATGTGACCAAGTAATGATAGGTAAGTGCAATAGTAGGGCTTAGATAAAAAACAAATTAATAAATTGTGAAAGAAGTCCCAGCCATAGGAGACTACTGGTATGTGAATAGGAAATACAATTACCAAAGTGGAGAAAAGAAACCTAGAAATAGAAAATATGTAAAAATTATAATATTATGGACAGACATACCTAAATACTTCTGTGTTGATATCTCAATTGGATGGTGCATGGTGTCCATGGGGACATAGGCACAGGGCATATCTTGCTGGATAAAAGGAGTATAGATACTGGGGATGACCACCAACATCACGAAGAGGTCAGTTAGAGGAAGTCTGCGAACAGTCGAGCAGTGGGAGCGATCGCAAGCCCGCAACACATTACCTCATAGAGACCGCTGATGTGAAAACCACCAGGTCGGCGTGCCAGTGCCACTGGTAATGACTTAACATGCACGATGTGGGACAGCGTGACGTCGATGAGCAAGGGGATGCCCGCCCCCAACCTCGTGTTGCAACGAAGGGAGGAAAGGGGGAGGACTCACGGAGCTCATCGCAGCTCCTGGGACCAGAAGAAAACCAGCACAGCCAGAGCACCCAGTACACCCTAACCCAACCCCATACCAGTAGTCTCCTATGGCTGGGACTTCTTTCACAATTTATTAATTAGTTTTTTATCTAAGCCCTACTATTGCACTTACCTATCATTACTTGGTCACATATTAATATTTCCTCCATTAAAATATTTGTTATTATGGTATATATACACTCATATGGTTTCTTACATTCTACACAATATTATATAATTTTTTTTTATAGATAGGCTTTTTATATGTGGCTCACACTACCTTTCACTATCCATGGGGGATTTGCTTCCGGGGACTACCTCCACTGCTGATGTTTCTACCTGTGTCATGGGGGTCACCGCCTCAGCTCCTGGGCTGATGATTCGCCCGGCCGGCTGTCAGAAACCATGAACCAGACCGAGACAGAAGTACAGTAAAATCACACTTGTTTATTAATAAAAATAAAAAGGTAAATAGAGTAAGCGTAGTCAAAGCATAGCCAGAGTCCAGTAACCGGATCGGGTAGTCAGCCAAGCCAGAGTTCAGTAACCAGATCGGGTAATCAGCCAAGCCAGAGTTCAGTAACCAGATCGGTAATCAGCCAGGCCAAAAGTCAGGGATCCAAGTAGAGGAACAGCAAGCAGGATAAGGAGCCAGAAGGGATGTCGGCAAAGCCAGTCTTTAAACAGGAACACAGGAGATGGTTTCTTGTGATGTGACCAAGGTGAAGGCAGGAATGAAGTGAGCTGGAGATCTTTAAGTAGGCAGGACTGACGAGCAGATCCACAACAGTGTGCAATTGGGAAAATCCAGACAGCCGCACTCCAGGAGATTATAATCCAAACTTCTTTATTTTAAAATCAGGAACATGTCATACAGTACATCATGGACAGAGTGTACAGGCAGTCAGCTTACGCGTTTCGCACTATGTCAAGTGCTTACTCATAGCTCAAACGTTTCGCACTTACTTTGTGCTTACTCAAGTGCGAAACGCGTAAACTGACTGCCTGTACACTCTGTCCGTGATGTACTGTATGACATGTTCCTGATTTTAAAATAAAGAAGTTTGGATTATAATCTCCTGGAGTGCGGCTGTCCGGATTTTCCCAATTGCACACAGCTTCTACTAGCATTAGCCAGCACCTGGGGCTCTTTGTTTCTGGAGCGTAACTTTCAGTTCAGACCTGGACAGATTCACTCTTGTGCGGGGACAACATCTGCATCAGATCCACAACAGCTAGTTAACTGTGGAGAGAGAAGAGAGCTGGCAATTAGCCGACAGCTGAGCGGCCAGCTCAGAGAAGGAAGGGCTGAGGCTCCTCAATGACCCCTCCCCCTCGGAGGACCACCGGGCTTAAAGGGGAAACAATCTATAGAAATCACGGAGGAGGGCAGGAGCATGTATGCCCGAGGATGAGACCCAGGAGCGTTCCTCCGGACCGTACCCCTTCCAATGTACCAGGTACTGTATGCGCCCACGGAACCTACAGGAGTCAACAATGGATTGTACCTCATACTCCTCATGGTTCTCAACCTGTATAGGGTGAGGACGTGGCACGAGGTGGTAAAGCGGTTGCAGACCAACGGTTTCAATAAGGAGACATGAAACACATTTCAGATGCGCATACTAGGAGGAAGGTCCAATGCGTAAGCAACTGGGTTAATCCTGCAAAGGATACGGAAAGGCCCAATAAACTGAGGTGCAAACTTAAGTGAGGGAACACGAAGTTGGAGGTTGTGAGATGACAGCCAGACCCTATCCCCAACCTGGTAGGAAGGCGCAGGCAGGTGTCTGCGGTCAGCATGGAGTTTGTACCTATCATTAACATGACGCAAAGCCTCCTGGACAAGTGAAATGAAGACCACGGAGATGCTCCTGTAGCGCAGGAATGCTCTGCGGACCAAACAAGTCAGGCAACATTTCTCGTGTTCTGTTTGATGGACATGAGGCACTTGGCAGCAGAAGCAGAGCATGCGGGAACGTCAAATACCCTTTTAAAGGAGGCCAGAAACTCAGGGTAACTCAAGACAACAGGTTTTTGCGTCTCCCATAGAGGGTTAGCCCAGGCCAAGGCTCTCTCAGAAAGCAAAGATCTCACGAACCCTACTTTGCTTCTGTCCCTGGGAAACGCCCGGGGCAGCATCTCAAAGTATATCTCAACTTGGTTGAGAAACCCTCTGCATTGAACTGGATTGCTCCTGGGGAAGCGGGGCGGAACCAGACATACCTCTTGTAGAGGTAATACTCAAGGCGGGTGCCTGCACAGAGACTGGCGCAGCAGCAGGGACGGCCTGCAACTCAGGTTGTACCAGAGCAGCCACAGTGGGGGATTCCAGGTGAGCCATATGACTCAGGAGCGTTTGTAACTCCATGGCAAACTGATCCATGCGGTGATCTTGCTCATCCAATCTGGAAAAAATATTACCAACAAGTGGATTGGCTGCATCTCCTGAAATCATGGCCTTCGCCTACTATCAGAAATATAAACATGAACCAGACCAAGACAGAAGTACAGTAAAATCACACTTGTGTATTAATAAAAATAAAAAGGTAAATAGAGTAAGCGTAGTCCAAGCATAGCCAGAAACCAGTAACCAGATCGAGTAGTCAGCCAAACCAGAGTTCAGTAACCAGATGGGATAATCAGCCAGGCCAGAAGTCAGGGATCCAAGCAGAGGAACAGCAACCAGGATAAGGAGCCAGAAGGAATGTCGGCAAAGCCAGTCTTTAAACAGGAACACAGGAGATGGTTTCTTGTGATGTGACCAAGGCGAAGGCAGGAATGAAGTGAGCCGGAGATCTTTAAGTAGGCGGGACTGACGAGCAGATCCACAGCTGGTTAACTGTGGAGAGAGAAGAGAGCTAGCAATTAGCCGACAGCTGAGCGGCCAGCTCAGAGAAGGAAGGGCTGAGCCAGCCCTGACACCGGCCCTGTCCCGTCTGCCTGTGCCCAGACTCATGTTTGGTTTGTAAGTATGAGCAGGGGAATAGTTTTTGTACTATTCTATATAATACTCAAATCTAATATTTACCTCAATATCTTTTTAGACATCTACATTGCATCTGCTCCTGAAGAGTGGCAACATAGCCACGAAACGCGTCGAGCTATTAGATGCCTTTCATACTAAAAATTTTTTTTATACAATAATTATAATATGCTTTTTTGGACCCCACCAACTCTTATCATGTTGTTACTGTGAAGACACGCAACAATGAGTCTGGGTTGTTCTTTTTTGTTTTTTTGTTTTTTTACTAATTTACCACTGTGACTATACTATGCTGCTACGTTACTATGCTACTTTGCTACTGTGTTCTATGTTATGGGATTCATGTTTCCCTGCCTTATTACATCATACTGTATGCATTCTGGTATTATGCAGGCTATATGGTCATAAATATGGTTTATTCACCAGACATCATTAGTATTATGTTGCGGAGACATGCAACAAATAGTCTGGTGGTTTTATAATGTTACCATTATGACTATATTATACTGCTATGCCACTATGTTATTTTACTACTATGTATTATATTATGGAATTAAAAGTTTCTTTTGGAGTCTATCTTTCCTTTATTTTTACCTGGTGATCCTGCCAATAAGTCTGATGTTTTTAAAAAGAACAAGCTCTTCTGCAATTGTAGCAGTTAGAGGTTTGAGACAAACCATTTAACACTGACATGGGTACTTACAATGATCAGCTTATATCTAGTCATGTAAAACTTTTACCTCAAAAGAAAAAAAATGGTTGCTGTAATGCCCTGTACACACGATCGGACATTGATCGGACATTCCGACAACAAAATCCATCTGATTTTTTCCGACAGATTTTGGGCCAAACTTGTCTTGCATACACACGGCCGCACAAAGTTGTCGGGAAAATATGATCGTTCTGAATGCAGTGACGTAAAACACGTACGTCGGGACTATAAACGGGGCAGTAGCCAATAGCTTTTGTCTCTTAATTTATTCTGAGCATGCGTGGCACTTTGTGCTTCGGATTTGTGTACACACGATTGGAATTTAAATGATCGATCGGATTTTGTTGTCGGAAAATTTTACCTACGCTACCACCACAGAAGGATTGGTAAGGATTGGTCAGTTACAATATATTACATTCTTGATTTTGGGTTTAATGGCACTTTAATGGATTTCCTGGAAATTACTATACTTTTAAGAAAATTTAGTAATTCATTTTATAGTGCTGGATTTCTCTTTCTTTTTTTATAGATTTTCCCAAATTATTATGTGACTCCAGGTTTTCTTAAATGCTTTGCATAGATGTTTGTCTTTATAGAACAAAACAATCCCACACATAGGTATCAGCCTTGGTGCCATGGATTAGGGAATCTGCTTCCACTAGGGGCAGACTGGAAAGAGTCCGTAAGAGGGCTGGGCTGCAGGACTAACTGGTCAGTGGGTAACATAGTCTAAGCTAGGGGTAGACAACCTTTTGAGCACAATGTGCCGAAAAATGTTTTCGAAGAAATGGAGCGTGACAATTTTATAAAAAAAAATCAACTTCACACTCTCAATCACGAAAATGATTTTTTTATAAAGTAAATACTGTAAACTACTTGAGTAATAGTGACAAATTAAGATCCAGTACTCTCACACCTCAGATCAGCAACTTCCTGCAACTCCAGTCCTCAGATCAGCCCCAATTGCTGCACCTTCACACTTCAGATCACTGTACTCCCCTGCAAATCTGTTTCACCACTGTATCCCCTTGCTCATATGTCCCACCACTGTACCGCCTGCACATCTGCCCCACCACTGTAACCCCCTGCACATTTGCCCCACCACTGTACTACCCTGCACATCTGCCCCACCTCTGTTCCCCCTGCTCATCTTTCCCACCACTGTAACCCCCTGTACATCTGCCCCATTGATGTACTACCCTGCACATCTGCCCCATCTCTCTGAACACCCCTGCTCATCTGTCCCACCACTGTAACCCCCTGTACATCTGCCCCATTGATGTACTACCCTGCACATCTGCCCCATCTCTCTGTACCACCCTGCACATCTGCCCCATCTCTCTGAACACCCCTGCTCATCTGTCCCACCACTGTAACCCCCTGTACATCTGCCCCATTGATGTACTACCCTGCACATCTGCCCCATCTCTCTGTACCACCCTGCACATCTGCCCCACCACTGTACCCCCTGCTCTTCTGTCCCACCACTACAACCCCCCTGCTCATCTGCCCCACCAATGTACCCCCTTTCTCATCTGCCCCACAACTGTACCTCCCTGCACATCTGCACCCCCGCTGTACCCCCATGCTCTTCTATCTCACTGCTGAACCACCTTCTCATCTGTCCTAACGCTGAACCCATCTTCCTCACCACTGTAACCCCCTTTCTCATCTGCCCCACCACTGTACCTCCCTGCACATCCCCATGCTCTTCTATCTCACCGCTGGACCAGCTTCTCATTTGTCCTAACACTGAATCCATCTGCTCATCTGCCTCACCACTGTAACCCCCTTTCTCATCTGCCCCACCACTGTACCTCCTGCACATCTGTCCCACCACTGTACCCCTTGCACATCTGCCCCACCTCTGTACCCCCCTTCTGCCCCACCACTGTAACCCCCTGCTCAGCTGTCCCACCCATGTACCTCCTTTCTCCTTTTCCCCGCCACTGTGACCCCCTGCACATCTGTCCCACCACTGTAAACCCTTGCTCATCTGCCCCATCACTGTACCCCCTTTATCATCTGCCCCATTCATTACTAACAACTCATTCTACACATTCATTTCCTAGAATGCAACCCCCTCTCATATTTATGTCACTGAGAAGGTGTTTCAAGTCTTTGGCTAAAAGTTCATTAGAAAGTCCATTCTAAAGTTCTTTAGAAACAAGTCCAGGCTTGTAATACATCAAAGACTTTGCTCTCCACAGCTCTTGCGTCTTCCATCGTTCTGTCCATCATGTAACCACTTTTCTCTGGTCTGCCTATGGATCAAATCGGAGACAACCTGTGGAGTGGAAAACAAAGCGGATTATCTGTTCCTTCTAATAAAACATAAACAGTAGACCCCAGTCCTTCAGCTACATTATCTCCTCTAACTAGCTTCTTATCTGGATCTCTGACCAACACTTTGCCACCTGCCTGTAACCACTTCTGACCCTCCCAAAGAACATCAATAAGAGCCCTTGCACACTGGGGCGGTTTGCAGGCGCTATTGCGCTAATAATAGCGCCTGCAAACCGCCCCGAAAGTGCCGCTGCTGTGTATCCAGTGTGCAAGCCCCGAGGGCTTACACACTGGAGCGATGCGCTGGCAGGACGGTAAAAAAAGTCCTGCCAGCAGCATCTTCGGAGCGGTGAAGGAGCGGTGTGTATACCGCTCCCTTACCGCTCCTGCCCATTGAAATCAATGGGACGGCGCGGCTATACCGCCGGCAAAGCGCCTCTGCAGAGGCGCTTTGCGGTGGTATTTAACCCTTTCTCGGCCGCTAGCAGGGGGTAAAACCGCCCCGCTAGCGGCCGCATACTGACGGTAAAACGCCGCTAATAATAGCGGCGTTTTACCGCCGACGCCGCCCCCCGCCCCAGTGTGCAAGGGCTCTAAGGAAGAGAGGAAATATACTGATATTTCCCAGATCACTGCTGTTTATTTTGGAAGGTTTGCTGTTATGTAGCCTCACTTTCCACTCTTGCTGAGAAGTATCCACTAACCAGTCAGAATCCCAGCCACTGTCTTGAAGCTCATCTGCCAATGCAAATATAACTTCAAACCTTCCTGTCAGATTTCCTCTCATTCCTAGATAGGCTTCAGCTTCAGATACGTCACTCTTGGTTTCTATGTCATGGGAAGCAGTAACATGGTATCTGTTAAGCCCTGTTCTTTCAGGAACCCTACATAATACTGAAATCTGCACTCCAGCTGTGGAATCTGTGCCCCAGCCCCTACTATCCTCTCATATGGTGTGCTTTAGGCTATTGGCCTAGAATTTAACATGACTGCCTGTGTGAGGTCCTAATCCCACACCCTTATAGGGCGTACACACGGTCGGACTTTGTTCGGACATTCCGACAACAAAATCCTAGGATTTTTTCCGACGGATGTTGGCTCAAACTTGTTTTGCCTACACACGGTCGCACAAAGTTGTCGGATTTTCCGATCGACAACCACGCGGTCAAGTACACCACGTACGACGAGACTAGAAAAGGCCGGTTCAGAACCAAGCGCAGCACCCTTTGGGCTCCTTTTGCCAATCTCATGTTTGTAAAAGTTTGGTGAGAGACGATTCGCGCTTTTTCAGACTCGTGGCTTTCAGATCAGTTTCTGCCATTCAGTTTGTGCTTGTGGGTTTGTATCTGCTCTTCAGTGCGTGCAAGCAAGTTCCGCGTGACTTTAGGTAGTCATTGTATTCTTGTTCGTTTGTTACTGGTTTTCAGGTCGCTCTTCACAGGCCTTGCTGTTCTTCAGTGCGTTCTGTTACTTCGTTCTGAGCAGCCGACCGTTTTCTAGCCATGTTTCGTATGCATACTCCTCGTAGAGTTCGTGCTGTGCGGGGGCTTGGTGTTGGGGTCCTGACCTTGACACAAGTCCAGTCCATGAACAGGGTGGGGAGGAGTTCATGGACCAAGAATTGGTTGCTTCAACGTGACCAGTTCTGTCATATGCCTTTGGTCCGTGAGATCCGTGAGAATAATCCTGATGATTTCAGGAACTTTCTCAGGATGACGGACCCCGTGTTTCACCGTTTGTTGGCTTCGCTGACCCCCTATATCAGCAGGCAGGATACCTGCATGAGGCAAGCCATCACTGTGGAGCAGAGGTTGGTCGCTACCTTTCGGTATTTGGCCACAGGGAGAAGCCTGCAGGACCTCAAGTTCTCGACAGGCATCTCCCCCCAGGCTCTGGGGATCATTATCCCAGAGACCTGTTTTATTTATTTATTTATTTCAGGTACTTATATAGCGCCATCAATTTGCGCAGCGCTTTACATATACATTGTACATTCACATCAGTCCCTACCCTCAAGGGGCTTACAATCTAAGGTCCCTAACTCACATTCATACATACTAGGGACAATTTAGACAGGATCCAATTAACCTACCAGCATGTCTTTGGAGTGTGGGAGGAAACCGGAGTACCCGGAGGAAACCCACGCAGGCACAGGGAGAACATGCAAACTCCAGGCAGGTAGTGTCCTGCCATCATCCAGGTCCTGCAGAAGGAGTATATGAAAGTAAGATTTTTATCCTTTTATCTCACATTTTATTGTATTTAATGTTTGCTAATATATTGTATTTCTTTCCTCATTCCCTAATTACCATGATTGTAATAGGCTGTGAATGTCCCCTTTGTCCTCATGCATGCTGGATTGTTATGTAAGTATTATTTTAGGTCCTTCATACATATTTGCCCTTCAATAACCTCTCCAGCATGGTGTCTCCTGCCCTATATTCACCTCATGTAGTCACTTAACAATGTATTTTATCAGCTCTATAGTAGTGCTTTACCCCAAACACCCCCTAAAATGTTTTGAAATGTTATTTTTTATTTAAATTCAGGCAGAGTGCCAGAGGGTTTTTTTGTGGTGTCCCCAAATTTTTTGTAACCCTCCCTCCCCCAACTGCTAAGTCAGCTGATCCCAATTCTCTATCCTCAATCATCTATCTGCTGACTTTGCCAAACCCATACACACTATACCCATCTCTTTACTGGTCAGATTTATGGATGAATTCCCCAAAGCATGTAGTGCAAGGGCCTGCCTGTATACTTTCCAATGGTACTGTTTAAAGTTTTTGGATCCTATTATTATCTTGATAGGTAATAGCAGAATGTTTAAATGTGCTCAAATGTGTACAGTGTGTATTTATATCTTTGTATTATGACACTTCTTACCTGTCCAGTGGTCTGCCAATAGTGTAACTAAGGAGGGTCTGTTCCAAGTAATACCCTGTATTTAGGCATTCATCTCTCAATGAAGTGAAGAGGGTTACCTGTCCAAGAGTTCCCCCCCTATAATGTTAGAAATGGCCCATGAGGGGGGGAGGGGGAATATGATAGGTGTACCTTATACTTTGTTGTTGTTAAATTCCCCTTAATAAATGCTATCTGGAGGTTGCCCCATAATGTTTGTGTCTAATCTGCTTGCCATGTTTCTGTGAAAAAATAGTAATGTTTATTGTTTTTTCCTCAACAGTTTCCTTCAACGCCACAGGAATGGCAGACTGTGGCCTCCCACTTTGCCCAGCGGTGGGACTTTCCTAACTGCGGAGGGGCAATTGATGGGAGACACGTCCACATCGTCCCACCACCCAACTCGGGGTCGTACTATTATAATTACAAGGGGTTTAATAGTATAGTGATGTTGGCGGTGGTGTCGGCTAATTACGACTTCTTGTATGTGGACGTGGGGAAGAATGGCCGGATGTCCGATGCTGGAGTCATCGCCCAGACGGAGTTCTACAGGCGTCTCCAGAATGGCAGCTTGGACTTGCCACCTCCAGAGGACAATGTTGAAGGTTTCCCATTTGTGTTCGCTGCTGATGAAGCATTTGCGCTGGGGGACCACCTGATGCGGCCATTCCCGATGAGGACCCTCACCCCGGAACAGAGGGTTTTTAATTACCGGCTGGCCAGAGCCCGAAAAGTGGTGGAGAACACATTTGGAATCCTGGCCAGCCGGTTCCGATTATTTCTGACACCCATCCATATGGCGGAGTATAAACTGAACCATATAATACTTGCCTGCTGTGTTCTCCATAATTTTTTAAGAAAACATTCAGCCAACTATGCTGGCTCAGTTGGGCCTGAGGCCGGAATCCCAAATCCATCAACACTGACGGCGCTTGAAAGTGGCCGTCCTGGCTTGCCCTCCCTGAGTGCCCGTGATGTCCGGTTACGCTACCTGGAGTTCTTTGCGGGTAGGGGGGCTATCAATATGCCAGACAATCTGTGAAACCTTTTTCAAATAAAAAACAACCAAAAGAAATTCTTTGTGGACATTTACTGCTTGTGTTTGTTTTAGCTGACCCTGACAGAAATGTGTTGAGTGCAGAAAATGTCGTGATTGGGTAACCTTATACAAAGCACTGTTGGCTGGTACTTCCTAAATGCAAAAACACATTTCACTACAAGTGCACTTGCAACTGCACTGAACCTGCACTTGTAGTGCAAAGTGTATTTGCCCTTAGGAAATAACCCCCATTTTTGCATAAAACAGCAATTACATCACCCCAAAAGTGTTGTAGTGTTGAGACAATAATCCACACATTCTTGAGTAAGGCATTTTGTTATACCTGCACAATCACATGTGCATTTACAAAAGGTTTTTAAAACAAACCAACATGTTTGTTGTATAACAATTTTTGCAGTAGCATTATCAAAAATCGAAATATCCATTTCAGATAAAACAGGCCTGTGTAAAACCAACAAGAAAGCCAAAAAACTTGAACTTACAAAGTTCACATTAGGTAAAACCTGAAGGCTATATCAGACATCAGTATTTAGGAACTGGGTTTGATATAGCGTTCAGATGGGGGGAAATCACCCCTGGAAAAGCCAAATTTGGACGATGCACACCAATTTACGAATGTCAACATGTGCTATCTGCCATCAGGGGGGATCAAGGGACGTGTTTTTGGGGAGCAAGCACTTCCTCAACGCGACTTTATAATTGAGGAAGGGGTTGCACCCCCAAAACGCGTCCATTGATCTCCCGTGATGGCAGATAGCACATGTTGGCACACTGTGTGCATCCTCCAAATTTGGCTTTTCTAAACATTGAAAACATTTTTGGAAGATTGGACCACAATAAAACAGGTGATTTTGTGGGGTTTAAATTTGCCCCAAAACATCAATGATGTTATTATTTTTTTTAATAACATCATTGATTTTTTGCTTGATGTTTTGCAGTTCGGCATTACACCCCATGATCTCCCCGATCAGGATCTGGGCACTTTCAGAAGTAAAGCGTTCTCTATCCCTCACATCACGATCACCTAAAAAGAGATAAAGAACAAAAAAAAAGGTCTCAAAAATCTGCCACCATCCATCTCTTTTACCTGAGCCTGTGGTCGCAGACACTCACCTGTTGTGGTGCCAATCTCCACCACGTCTTCTACTTTCTCCTGCTCAGCATCTTGTGTTTGCGGTATTTCCCCTTCTTCCAGAGGTGGGGGGTCTCTGTTCTCCTGGGATGAGGGGTGTCCTCCGAGTCTTTTCTCCCCTATGTAAAACAAAAATGGTATAATTAGCACACAGATATTTGATGGCAGAACTAGAAATAGGGAACATTGCTTGGAAGTGGGGTACAATTGTCTATTTTAGCCGAGTTCCAAGATGTACATTTTTTATTGGCCTTTGTCAAGCTGCAATACTTTACCTGTTTGGTACAAGCTTCACAGATGTAGCCCCCCCTATAGTATACACTGGAGCACCTGTGTGCCCCCCCTAATAAAAATGGTGTTCTTGTGTCCCACACTAGTGCTCCAGTGTCCAGATGTGAAAACAGCTGCTCAGTGTCCTCTCCTTACACACAATCTAGTTGGCATTTCATTCTAGTAACAAACCCATCTACACAAACAAATATTTGGCATCCAAGTAGGCCCCAAAAAATGTGTGAAAATGCATATGGCCTAAACAATGGTGTTCTAGAGGCCGAAAGAAAAATGTTTGATACGAACGAATAATGGGCCCATGAACATTAAAGTTGCCCTTTTAAACGTTACAATTAATAAAAACATATGGAGCAGAACGAACGGAATAAAAACAGAAAGAATAGGAACACAGCACAACTACTTACTTTTTTGCAGCACTCTCCGGATCTTTCGGTACTGCTCTGGCTCTCTCAACTTCAGGTCCGACCACCGCTTCCTGAGCTGATCTTTAGATCTTCGTACCCCGAAATTCCTCTCAAGCCTCCTGACCACTTTCGCCATGATCTTGGCCTTTCGGATGTTGGGGTGGGGGTAAGGCCCATATTTTCCGTCATAGTCGGACTTCCTCATGATGTCGACCATCTCCAACATCTCCCCAAATGACATATTTGTGGCCTTAAAACATCTCCTGGATCCTGCCTCCTCGTTGCTAGAATTAGCACGCACCTGCTGTAACTCTGCCATCATGCTCTTCACCCACTGCGCCGAACGAAAAGGGGCGGAGAATAGACTAGAAAGAACGTCAGGGGTGGGCGGAGTTACACGCATGCGCAGTGTGTATAAAGCGTAACACGCGTGCGTATTACGTACGATCTGTGAGCGGAGGAAGGAGCATTGGACGCGCCGATCGTAAGAACGAAGGTAAGAGACAAACTTGTGCCTATACTGCTTCTAGATTGAGGCCTATATTGTAACAAGATTAGGAGAGTTTTGTCTGACATTAGGCTTTGTCTTGTGTTGTGTCTTGCAGTGAACATGGATATTTTAATGAAAGACAATGACTTCATGTCAGTATTCGTAGAGATGCTAAGTGAGCTGCCCTGTCTGTGGGAGATTACCCACCCCTATTTCAAGAACCAAGCAAAGAGGAAGGCAGCACTGGAGCAATTGTGTGAAATTGTGAAGCAGGTGATCCCCACGGCAGACATCACTTATTTAAAGATTTTCATTGGTGGCCTGAGGAGCACATATCTGAGGGAGCGCAAGAAAGTCCTAGATTCACAGAGATCCAGAGCAGCAGATGACATCTATGTCCCCAGGATGTACTACGACAGGCTGCACTTTCTGGCAGGCCAGACTGAACCCAGGCCATCCCTCTCCAGTCTTCCTTCCACGCTTCCTTCCCCCCCGGCTGAGGCTTCTGATGCCCAACCTGGGCCTTCCAGGCCACATGTGGAGGAGCCCAGATTGAGCCAGGTATAGCATTCCTCTAAATATTTCTGCTTGTCCAATCAATGATGTTAACTAGATGTTAGTTGGGAGTACTAATTTAGGATTGTGATTGATGATGCAAAACATTACAACTATGTCCCTTTTTCATACACAGGGAAGTCTCAGCCAGGAGGTGGCTGGGCCGAGCCGGCTGGCTGATATCAAGGTCCCTCCACCCCCCCTAAAAATAGAAAGTGGCAGTAGGAGGAGTACCCTAGAGGAGGCTGCTATAGCATTCTTTTGGAGGGCTACAGAGGTCCTGGGAGCACCCCACACCATGGAGGAGAACATTGCTGCCTTCATAGCCTATAAAATGCAGAGGATGGAGGAGAGCCAAAAAGTCTTGTGTGAGGCCCTCATATCGGAGGCTCTGGAGAAAGGTATGAGGGGCCAAATTACACCTCACACACATCTTGGGGATGGTCCTCCTCCTCCTCCTGCAGGTCCTCCTCCTCCCTCTCCTCCAGGTCCTCCCAGTCCTCCTCCAGGTCCCCCCAGTCCTCCTTCTCCTCCAGGTCCTACTCCTCCTCCTGCCACATCTCCAACTGCACAGCCACAGCCCGGAAGGAAGCGTGGAAGGAAGACCAGACAGTGATTGCCCTGGGTTCAGTCTGGTCGGCCAAAAGATGCAGCCTCTTGTGGTACCACAGACTGGGGACACAGATGTCATCTGCTGCTATCCAGATCTCTGCGAAACCAGACTGCCCTCCCTTAGATATGGACTCCTCAGGCCACCAATTTTGATGTTGAAGAATTGATGTCTGCCATGGGGGTCCCAGGCTTCGCTAATTTCTGCTGTTGATCCAGTGTTGCCTTCCTCTTTGTTTGGTCCTGATCCCTTAATAAAGGATTTTTGTTTTGAATTATACTCTCCTATGTGTTTTACTTCAAAAAGGACAGTTGGTTTGTGAGGATTCAGGTACATTTCAAATATACAATGTGAAATGAACAAGGGACACCAACAACAAACAATCTCCTTGAGATTAAATAATACAAGATATCAATGGTGTTGGGGTAACTTGACACACAAAACACAGACAAAAATATTCAGGAGTAAAAATAAAAATAACATTGAACAAAGATCAGCCTTGGCAAAAATCCTAACATTAAAGAAAAAAAAAGGCTGAAAATCCAAAAAATAAAAAATAAAAAAATATAAAACTGTCAGATGTGACAACTAATAACAATATATTCAGGGAATCCCACTAAAAAAAGCACAAATAAAAGTTTGTGAGAAGTGTGTGTGAATATGAGCAGCAAAACTACTTAATTCTTGTCACATTATAAAGAAGAAGAGAGTGCGCTGTATTAAACCATTTTTAACATTGCAGCGTGACGAAAGTGCTGCATCCATTGCGAATGCTAAGTTTACCAGAACGAGCTGTCCCGTGTCGGAATTTCTTCTGAGCATGCGTGGCACTTTGTGCGTCGGAACAAGCCACACACGGTCGGAATTGACGCGATCGGATTTTGTTGTCGGAAAATTTTATCTCCTGCTCTCAAACTTTGTGTGTCGAAAAATCCGATGGAAAATGTCCGATGGCGCCCACACACGGTCGGAATTTCCGACAACACGCTCCGATCGGACATTGTCCATCGGAAAATCCGACCGTGTGTACGGGGCATTAGTGTATGTGTGGGTGTAAGTTTGCATATCTGGTCCTTCAATAGCCCGTTGTATCTTTTAATCAAACCAGCTGCCTGTGGATGGTATGGAATGTGGCACAATAAACAGCCTATGGTCTGTAACAGTAGAAATACATTTAAATGTTAGTTAGCTCCAGTTACTGTGTTCATGATCTCCGTTGCTCCTGGAGAACAGGCACCTTCTTATTCGCTGATTATAGATTCGAGTGTCCTTCAGTGTTAATCCATGTTGAGTGGTCTGCACTATCAGTCTCTACTGTTCCTTCTATTTGGGCTATTGTTTACCAGTTTGTTGACAATGGTTACAAAACAACCAAACTTCCAACTGTCAACAGTTCCCAATGTTCCCAAGGCATTTGTTTGAGAAATATCCTCAAACAAACCTGATCTCTGTTAGAATAGTAATCAGACTAGTATTTATCACACTTATAGAAAAATCATATATTTTATATCAAACGCAACACACCCACCACTGCTGTACCCTCCTGCTCTTCTGTGCCACCGATGAACCCCCCCTGCTCATCTGCCCCACTGATGCACCCTCCTGCTTATCTACTCTACCGCTGTACCCTTATCTCATCTATGCTATGCGCGATATGCAGAGTGGTGCAAGGAAGCAGAGATGGGACACATCTGTCCTGGCACACTCTTTCCTGCTGATTCACCTCTCGCATCCAGCCCACGTACTTGTATGTGATGTCACATACAAGTATCTGGAATGGATGCGCAATGATGAGCTCAGGTCAGGGGTATTTTCTGAAATCAGTGGGCCTGTGTACAAGATCATAAGTTGGGCCCCCACAGGTAAGAAAAAGTGCGACACGGAGCGCCACAGCAAAAGTTGGGTGTGATTTTCATTGTGCTGAATACTGGCTGTGACTTAAAGGGACAAAGAGTGCAGGTGTTCATTAGTAAGTGAAACAAAGGTTCAGGAATAAGTGATGCAAAGTTCAGGGGTCAGGTGTAAGTGACGCAGAGTTCAGAGGTTGGGAGTAGGTGATGCAGAGGTTGATAGTAGTAGATGATGCAGAGCTGAGGGGTCGCTAGTATGTGACACATACACACAAACATAACTAGATATATATACAGTATGTATACAGTGCCTTGAAAAAGTATTCATACCCCTTGAAATTTTCAACATTTTGTCATGTTACAACCAAAAATGTTTTTCAAAATTTTTTTACAAACAAATATCTTAAAAGTGTGACATGCATTTGTATTCAGCCCCCTTTACTCTGATACCCCTAACTAAGATCTAGTGGAACCAATTGCCTTCAGAACTAACCTAACTAGTAAATAGAGTCCACCTGTGTGTAATTTAATCTCAGTATAAATACAGCTGCTCTGTGAAGCCCTCGGAGGTTTGTTAGAGAACCTTAGTGAACAAACAGCATCATGAAGGCCAAGGAACACACCAGACAGGTCAGGGATAAAGTTATGGAGAAGTTTAAAGCAGGGTTAGGTTATAAAAAAATATCCCAAGCTTTGAACATCTCATTGAGCACTGTTCAATCCATCATCCGAAAATGGAAAGAGTGTGGCAAAACTGCAAACCTACCAAGACATGGCTGCCCACCTAAAATGACAGGCCGGGCAAGGAGAGCATTAATCTGAGAAGCAGCCAATAGGCTCATGGTAACTCTAGAGGAGCTGAGGAAATCCACAGCTCAGGTGGGATAATCTGTCCACAGGACAACTATTAGTCGTGCACTCCACAAATCTGGCCTTTATGGAAGTGTGGCAAGAAGAAAGCCATAGTTGAAAAAAAAAACAATAAGAAGTCTTGTTTGCAGTTAGCGAGAAGCCTTGTGGGAGACACAGCAAACATGTGGAAGAAGGTGCTCTGGTCAGGTGAGACCAAAATTTAACTTTTTGGCCTAAAAGCAAAACGCTGTGTGTGACGGAAAACTAACACTGCACAATCACCCTTAATACATCATCCACACCGTGAAACATGGTGGTGGCAGCATCATGTTGTGGGGACGCTTTTCTTCAGCAGGGACAGAAAAACTGGTCAGAAATTATGGGAATATAGATGAAGCCAAATACAGGGCAATCTTAGAAGAAAACCTGTTAGAGACTGCAAAAGACTTGAGGCTGCAGCGGAGGTTCACCTTCCAGCAGGACAACAACCCTAAACATACAGCCAGAGCTACAATGGAATGGTTTAGATCAAAGCATATTCATGTGCTAGAATGGCCCAGTCAAAGACCAGACTAATGCCCTGTACACACGGTCGGATTTTCCGATGGAAATTCCGACCGTGTGTGGGCTCCATCGGACATTTTCCATCGTATTTTCCGACACACAAAGTTTGAGAGCAGGATATAAAATTTTCCGACAACAAAATCCGTTGTCGGAAATTCCGATCATGTGTACACAAATCCGACGGACAAAGTGCCATGCATGCTCAGAATAAATAAAGAGATGAAAGCTATTGGCCACTGCCCCGTTTATAGTCCCGATGTACGTGTTTTACGTCACCATGTTCAGAACGATCGGATTTTCCGACAACTTTGTGTGACCGTGTGTATGCAAGACAAGTTTGAGCCAACATCCGTCGGAAAAAATCCATGGATTTTGTTGTCGGAATGTCCGAACAAAGTCCGACCGTGTGTACGGGGCATAAGAATGTGCTGTCTGTTCGGGTTGAGCATGAGTTTGACTCGAACATTGGCTGTTCGCCCCAATAGCGAACAATTTTGGATGTTCGCGGCAAATTCGAAAGCCGCGGAACACCCTTTAAAAGTCTATAGGAGAGATCAAAAGTGCTAATTTTAAAGGTTATTATGCAAGCTATTGTCATAAAAAGTGTTTGGGGACCCGGGTCCTGCCCCAGGGGACATGTATCAATGCAAAAAAAAGTTTTAAAAATGGCCGTTTTTTCGGGAGCAGTGATTTTATTAATGCTTAAAGTGAAACAATAAAAGTGAAATATTCCTTTAAATTTCGTACATGTCTGAGAGCAAAATGACATTTCTAAAGGAAAAAAAAGTCATTTAAAAGTACTAGCGGTAGCGTCGGCTGCTATAATGAATTGTAGGGTCTCTGCAATACTCATAAAAGTCATTGAAAAAAACGGCCTGGGATTCTCCCACTGTGCATTACCAGGCCCTTTGGGTCTGATATGAATATTAAGGGGAACCCCAAACCAAATTTTTTTTTTAAATGCGTGGGGGTCCCCCCAAAATTCCATACCAGGCCCTTCAGGTCTGGTATGGATATTAAGGGGAACCCCGCGCCAATTTTTTTTAAAAAAATGGCGTGGGGGTCCCCCTCAATATCCATACCAGACCCTTCAGGGTCTCCCGTTACATAACTGGGTGACCCTGCCCCCCTCTGACATAGGGAAGTCCCCATGAAGTCCCCATGTGTCAGAGGTGGCGGGGTCACGGGTGGCCCCGCCCTCAGTTATATAAGAACTGTCAGAAGAACAGAAGCGTCACACTGCGGGAACCTCCCATGGATGCGGATCGTCTGGAGAACGAAGCGGGGAAGAAGAAGCCGGAGGAAAATGTGGACGAGAAGACCGAAGGAAGAAGCAGAGGATCGGAGGAAGAAGAGGAAGAAGCAGAGGAAGAAGCGGGGGAAGAACAAGATGGAGGAAGAAAACCGAATGAATACCAGAAGAAGATGGAAGAAGAAGCAGGGAAAGAAGAAGACATTAATAAAGGAATTGTCAAAAACCGTCTCTTGTCTTTTTTAACATTTTTGAACTTTTTTTTGTGAAATAGTGGGGGTACATTTGTACCCCATTACCATTTCACACAGGGGGGGCGGGATCTGGGGGTCCCCTTGTTAAAGGGGGCTTCCAGACTTCTGATAAGCCCCCGCCCGCAGACCCCCACAACCACTGGGCAAGGGTTGTGGGGATGAGGACCTTGTCCCCATTAACATGGGGACATCCTCCCCATGTTGAGGGCAAGTGGCCTGGTACAGTTCAGGAGGGGGGATGAGAGAGCACCTCTTTTCCTGCAGCCTGCCAGGTTGTGTGCTCGGATAAGGGTCTGGTATGAATTTTTAGGGGGACCTCCACGCCAATTTTTTAAAATTTTGGTGCGGGGTTTCCCTTAAAATGCATACCAAACCCTTCAGGTCTGGTATGGATTTTGTGGGGGACCTCCAAGCCATTTTGTTTTTAATTTTGGCACGGGGTTCCCCTTAATATCCATACCAGGCAGGGCCTGGTATGGAATTTGGGGGGACCCCGCACATTTTTTTTAAAATTTTGGTTCAGGGTTCCAGGCCATTTTTTTAAGTGACTTTTAATGAGTATTGCAGAGACCCGACAATTCATAATAGCAGCCGGCGCTACTGCTAGTACTTTTAGAAATGTCATTTTGCTCTCGGACTGTTGTAAACACGGGAAACATGCGCCACTTTACAGGCATACTATAGACACCCCCCAGGTAAGAAATTTAAAGGAATATTTCACTTTTATTGTTTCACTTTTTCACTTTAAGCATTATTAAAATCACTGCTCCCGAATAAAAAAGGCTGTTACATAACATAACATCACATAACATAAAATCCCAATAAAAATTAAAAAAAAATATATATATATTCTTTCAGAAGCACATTTGTGAGGTTAGGAACTGATGTTGGACAAGAACGCCTGGCTCACAGTCTCCACTCTAATCTATCTCAAAGGTGTTCTATCAGGTCAAGACTCTGTGCAGGCCAGTCAAGTTCCTGCTTCCCAAATTCACTCATCCATGGTATTTCTGGACCTTGCTTTGTACACTGGTCCAAATCATTTGGTAGAGGGGGGATTATGGTGTGGGGTTGTTTTTCAGGGGTTGGGCTTGGCCCCTGAGTTCCAGTGAAGCGAACTCTTAAGGCATCAGCATATCAAGACATTTTGGACAATTTCATGCTCCCAACTCTGTGGGAACAGTTTGGGGAAGGCCCCTTCCTTTTCCAACATGACTGCTCACCAGTGCATAAACAAAGTCCGTAAAGACATGGATAAGCGAGTTTGGGGTGGAAGAACTTACAGTCAGGTCCATAAATATTGGGACATTAACACAATTCTAATCTTTTTGGCTCTATACACCACCACAATGGATCTGAAATAAAACACCACAATGGATCTGAAATAAAACAAACAAGATATGCTTTAACTGCAGACTTTCAGCTTTAATTTGAGGGTATTTACATCCAAATCAGGTGAACGGTGTAGGAATTACAACAGTTTGTATATGTGCCTCCCACTTTTTAAGGGACCAAAAGTAATGGGACAATTGGCTGCTCAGCTGTTCCATGGCCAGGTATGTGTTATTCTCTATTATCCCATTTACAAGGAGCAGATAAAAGGTTCAGAGTTCATTTCAAGTGTGCTATTTGCATTTGCAATCTGTTGCTGTCAACTCTCAATTAGACATGTGCACACTGAAAAATTTTGTTTCGGAATTTTGTTTTCGTCCGAAAAATACATTTATTTAGTTACTCCCAAAATTTGTTTTTATTTATTTCGTTTTTCGTTAAAAATTGTATTTGTCCAAAAATCCAAATTCATTAAGGTCGAATCTGTCATTGAAGGCTTATGGTGTCTGTCGAATGTTCAAAGAGGATTCAACGGAGCAGCTAAACTGTACGTGTACATTTCCGGTCAAATTTTCCGCCTACAAGCTAGCTGTAGTAGGATTCTAATGTTGTATGACTAGTAATAATTATATTTATTAATTATTTTACTAGTCAACCAACATTAGAATTTTTCTATAGCCTATGGGTGGATGCATTTGACTGGAAATATACGATTGCAGAGTCGTACAGTTTAGCTGCTCCGTCGAATCTTCTTAGAACTTTCGACAGACACCATAAGCCAAAGATTCGACGTTTGTATGTTTTTCGTTGCTTTGTCGAATCTTTGTCATTCATGTTGAATGGTCTACTCTACCCCAACAGTCAGCCAACTTTCACATTTGTTTCTCAATCTCCAAGTGCAATGGAGGGCGCGGCATCCGGCGTTGTGTCAGATATTGATATGGCATTATAATATAGAATCTATAATAATAAATCCCCCCTCCACAACACGGGCAGCCTCTGAGGCTATCACAACACTAGTATAACTATCAAGTTCACAACACTAACACAATAGCAGCAGATTATTATGAAAAAGTTAAGTTGAACTGTAGTTTGCTTCACTATTGTTCTGCTGTTGTGCTTATGCTTAATTGCTAAAAAATTCAGGTTCTCTGACAAATGGACCAGCTAAGATTGACTGTCTTCTGAAATGATTCAGTGTGTGTGTCTCTCTCTGCTAGCAAATCGTAAGTGAAAGTAAGTTGGCTGTACGTGTGTACTTAGTTCTTGCTATTTTACTGCCCCTCCTCTTTGGTTACAAACATTCATCATCGTCATTATTTTTATTTTACTTCCCCCACCCAATTAAAGCAGCGATCTTTTCTCTCTATGTCAAATCTTTTCTATGTCAAATCTTTTCTCTCTATGTCGAATAATCTTGGACTAATAGAGTTAAGGTTAGGCACATTCGACCACAGGTTCGATGGACACAGATTGTTATTGTCAGCGTCATGTTGAATCTCCTATCTATATCGAACTGTTGTCACAACGAAAACAAAAATAAAGCATTTGTTTATGTTCGATCTTTCGGTTTTTATATTCTGCACTTTTGTTATCGTTTGTTAAAACGATAACGAAAACACCTGAAATTCGGACGAAAATGCATTCGGACGAAAACAAATGCACATGTCTACTCTCAATATGAGATCCAAAGAGCTGTCACTATCAGTGAAACAAGCCATCATTAGGCTTAAAAAACAAAACTAACCTATCAGAGAGATAGCAAAAACATTAGGTGTGGCCAAATCAACTGTTTGGAACATCCTTAAAAAGAAAGAATGCAATGCGTTGAGCTCAGCAACACCAAAAGAACTGGAAGACCACGGAAAATAACTGTGATGGATGACCGAAGAATTCTTTCCCTGGTGAAGAAAACACCCTTCACAACAGTTGGCCAGATCAAGAACACTCTCCAGGAGGTAGGTGCATGTGTGTCAAAGTCAACAATTAAGAGAATACTTCACCAGAGTGAATACATAAGTTTCACCACAAGATGTAAATCATTGGTGAGCCTTAAAAACAGGAAGGCCAGAGTAGAGTTTGCCAAACAACATCTAAAAAAGACTTCACAGTTCTGGAACAACATCCTGTGGACAGATGATACCAAGATCAACTTGTACCAGAGTGATGGGAAGAGAAGAGTATGATGAAGGAAAGGAACTGCTCATGATCCACAGCATACCACCTCATCAATGAAGCATGGTGGTGGTAGTGTCATGGTATGGGCATGTATGGCTGCCAATGGAACTGGTTCTCTTGTATTTATTGATGATATGACTGCTGACAAAAGCAGCAGGATGAATTCTGAAGTGTTTCGGGCAATATATCTGCTCATATTCAGCTAAATGCTTCAGAACTCATTGGACGGCGCTTCACAGTGCAGATGGACAATGACCCGAAGCATACTGCGAAAGCATCCAAAGAGTTTTTTAAGGGAAAGAAGTGGAATGTTATGCAATGACCAAGTCAATCACCTGACCTGAATCCGATTGAGCATGCATTTCACTTGCTGAAGACAAAACTGAAGGGAAAATGCCCCAAGAACAAGCAGGAATTGAAGACAGTTGCAGTAAAGGGCTGGCAGAGCATCACCAGGGATGAAACCCAGCGTCTGGTGATGTCTGTGCATTCCAGACTTCAGGCTGTAATTGACTGCAAAGGATTTGCAACCAAGTATTAAAAAGTGTAAGTTCGATGGATGATTGTTAATCTGTCCCATTACTTTTGGTCCCTTAAAAAGAGGGAGACACATATACAAACTGTTGTAATTCCTACACCGTTCACCTTATTTGGATGTAAATACCTTCAAATTAAAGCTGAAAGTCTGCAGTTAAAGCACATCTTGTTCATTTAATTTCAAATCCATTGTGGTGGTGTATAGAGACAAAAAGATTAGAATTGTGTTGATGTCCCAATATTTATGGACCTGACTGTAACTGGCCTGCACCTTAACTCAATAGAACACCTTTGGAATGAATTAGAGCGCAGACTGCGAGACAGGTCTTCTCATCCACAACAGTGCCCGACCTTACAAATGCACTTCTGGAAGAATGGTCAAACAACCTTCCCAGAAGAGTTGAAGTTGTTATAGCTGCAAAGGGTGGGCCAGCTCAAAACTGAAACCTACAGACTAAGACTGGGATGCCATTAAAGTTCATGTTCATGTGCGTGTAAAGGCAGGCGTCCCAATACTTTTGGTAATATAGTGTAGGTAGGGGAACATGAAGATCACAGGAACAGGCTCAGGGTTACAGACACAAGGAACAGACTGAATTTCACATAGCTAGATATAGGCTAGGATGATGTAATAGCATGTGCTAGCATGTGGATGTGTTGCTTGAACACTGAGCAAGATGCACACTAGCCCTTTAAGATGTTTCCCCTCCATGATTGGCTGCAATGCCAGCAGAAGCAGGAAGCCAACAGTTTCACACAAATAGGAAGACCTGGAGCTGGAACAAGAAACAGGTAAGTGTGAAATTACCCCCAACCCCTTTTACAGGGCCCCCCATTTGATGAGGTCCGAGTTTCAAAGGGGAATGGTGAAGAAATCTCTTTACCAAGCAGGGAGCCAAGGCAGCAGTAACTGAGACCCACAGCCTTTCTTAAGGACTGAAGCTCTTCCAATCTATTAGATAATGAAGTTTCCTACAGGAGAACTTGGAATCCAGAATATAGTTGACCTCATATTCTTGAAACAGGTTGGCAGAAGGCAAAGAATGAGGTGCAAGAAAATATATGCAAAACCAACAGCTTAAGTAAAGACACACAGAATGAGCTAGGAATCTTCAACTGAGATGGCAAATATATAGCAGTGATGACATATGATTAGAAAAATCAGGGTCCAAACGTCTTGATGTTACTGTGAGACAGATATGTTGTCATGTACCTGGGTGTCTTCGAACTCGGATGTTCCTGGTCCCACAGTTTCAGTCTTACCTGTTGTGCCATGGAGGAGCTCTGGAGTCATTGCAATGTTCTCCCAGCTTGATGCATTGCATTGGACTCACTAGCCCCACCTGCTGCCAGCTGCGGACAATAGACAATCAAGCAGCTCATAAATAGCAGCATTTCTTGTTACTCAGTGCCTGTTTGTTTGGACTAGCTCCCTAGCTGCATTGATAACGCTGTGATTTGGACTACTGTGTATTGAAATTCTGCCTGAATTCTTGACCATTCTCCAGCCTGCTGATTTGGTACTTCACCGCCAGCCCATGTATGAACTCTGCCTGTCTGAGAATTCTTTTGGATTTCAATTTTGTAGTGTCCACTTCGGACACTACCTACCACAGGTACCTTACATATGTCTCATCACCAACCAACCTTATCAAGAGGTTAAAGAGCTGTAGACTTTGGTCATGGTCAGCCAGTGAACCTCTTGTGTCTAGCGAGTAAATTGCTGAATTTTGATTTACACTTGGGACCAGATCTGGTTCATGTCTCTTTTGTAAGGTATCAGGGAAGGAATCTCCAGGGTAGAAGGCATTGGCAAAGAAATGCATGGGTGTTTGCCATATGCAAAGAAAAAGATTACTGCTCGGTGTTGACTTTAAAATTTGTATTATGGGCAAACTCTTTCCATGGCAGAAGAGCGAGCAAGTTGTCCTTGTGAGCAAAGGCTCAGAAAAACTGTTCACGAGACTGATTAGTCCTTTCTATTTGCCTGTTGAACTGTGGGTGGCAGGCTGAAGAAAACTCCAATTAAACATCCATGGGCTTGCAGAGGGCCCTCTAGAATTGTGAGGTGAAGTGGCCCCAATGATCAGACTCGATGGAGCTGGGCACACCACGGAGTCTAAAAATATCCTGAAAAAGGATCAGTACCAAGGATGCTGTTAAAGGCAGTGACAGAAATCATACAAAATATGCCATTTTGGAAAACCATTTTTTGACTAGCCAGACCATGGTATTGCTTTCAGAGGGAGGAAAATCAGTAATAAAGTCCATGGCAATAAGGCACCTCTGGTACAGGGAGTGGAAGCAAAAGGTTAAGTGGAAGATTTAGTCTGAGCACAGATTGAACATGCTTTCATATACTCTTCCACATCCTTGTGGATGCCTGGCCACCAGTACTGACAAATATAAAGGTTCTGTGTTGACCACAAGGTTTCAGGAAAACATACAGTGGTGGGCCCAATGTAGTAGCTTGGAACATATGCTCGAGAGTATGAAGGTTTGACCCAGAGGGATACCAGAATCTTGAAGGGTAGTAGAGCCAGAGCTTGAGTAGGAGGGATGATGTACTCCAGCTCCATGGATGTGTTAGAATCCTGAGGAATCCTGTTTGTTTTTTGGGATGGCCCATCATATTTTGGTGAGCGGTCTTTGAATGTTTTATTGTTCACAAAAGAATAAAAGAAAAAAAAAAAGAAAATATATCAAATCTTTTTTCTATGTTTGTATAGTTTATATCTATATCCTCTGTATTTCCTACTTCTAAAAGCTCCATTAATATTTTTAAACACTGGTATTTAGTTATACTTAGTTTGGTCCATTAATTATTAATTATATCATTTTTGATTTCTCTTTTGTTTTTATTTTCTGAAGAGAAGTCACTTTCTCCATGGTCCTTCCTAAATAGTTTTGAATAAAAAAGATCTATGTTTGAGTTGTGTGTAGAAGGTGTATTTGTGTAAGACATTTGGGGGGTATTTCTGTGTTCCTTACTTGTGTGTTGGAAATGTATAGAAGAAAAAAAAGTTTTAAAAAATGTAGAAGTTTGTGAGCTTTGTAAAAACTGTGTTGGTGTGTTTTCGATATATTAGTTTTGGTGACAATTTGCATTACTCTCCTCTGTTTTGCTACAAAGGACATTTTCTCTGATTTACATCACTTCAAACAATTCCTGTATGTTCGCTGGTTGTTCTGTTCTCACTACACGTTTGCCCCTGGCATTTATGCAGCTCAACATACAGCCTAAACCTTGACTCCTAAAATAACCAGACTGCCTGTAACTTTGGAGCTTTATTACAATGAACAGGTGGTGGCCGTGTATAAATAGGATGCACACGCGGTGAAACTAGAAATAAACAGATAAAATAAACATATAATAATTACATGAACATAAACAAATGTCCACTGGGTATACAGTTAAACAATCTTTTAGCATACCAGCAATGCTGCCTTAGAAGGACCAGGATTTTCCTCGGAAACACATGGTGCAGGTTTAGCTGGCTCCCATGCGGTCTGTCCCAATGGAGAAGGTTAAAGAAACTTGTAGTAGGATGTGGAGCTAGTTCCCAGTGATATAACAGGAAATATGTAATAGCCATAGAACACTGCCCATCAGTAGAGTGGCATATAGTGGACAATATTGGTATTGCAAGTCCATAAGATATTTTTTCCTTATAGGTCGAAGGCATGACACTGGTATTGCTATACATTTATTACATGGGATATTTGTAATAACTGTACCATTCTGTCATAGGAAGCTTCATATCACTTTGCACATGTGCTTCAGTCTATGAAGCTTATCTGACATAACCAGACAAATACCTTCAACACATATATTGCCAGTTTAGCCATATACAAGGTATGTTTCCACTTATCCTAGTTTGCAGTCACACTTTATTGATCTCCTTAGAAACATTGGAGTGAAATTTCAAGCATGGGTCATGTGGCTCTAATTACTTTTAAAAGGATTTTGCGATTACTCTCTATACATGCTTAAAGCGGAGTTCCACCCAAAAATGGAACTTCCGCTTTTTATAATGAAGAAATGAACTAAATATTCCAGTCCATGAAAAAGGATGAGTAAAACAGGTGACAGAAAACAATCCACCTTTCGTGTAAGATAATCCAAATAAACTATACTCGTGTTCTCCTCCACGTGTGTATTAGGCTGCTCACCTCACAATTTGACCACTGTTTCACCAGCGGGTCAAATAAAGCAGTTCCCCTCTGGGAATATTACAAGGGACTGGCGTACAGCTGACTCCGGGAGTCCTCAATTCCATACACTTCCTCTAAGTGGTTGAAAAGCTCTCCAAGGGTGCAAGGATTAGCATATGTATAAAAACAGAATGGTGAGATCTAGTGCTCTCCATTTAAAACCAATAAATTCCCATTAAAGATGAGACAAACATACTCACAAGTAAGGCACTATAAGCTGTGCTAGCTGTACAAGCATGGGATCTCAGCAGTGGGAAGCAGTGGGAGGGTTGATTATTGGCTTTGTTATATCAGCTTTAGACTCTATTTTAACAGCGGAGTGACGTCTCTAGCTTCACCCTTCCTGAAGAAGTCTATGCTTGCACCTTGACGATATGCGTATAGAGGATGGAGCCCACATGCTGACGTCACACCGCAGCTATCCAGTTGGATCTGTATCTATGCTTGTATAGCTAGCATGGCTTATAGTGCCTTACTTGTGAGTACGTTTGACTAGTTTAATTTTAAACAGAGAGCACTAGATCTCGCCATTCTGTTTTTATACATATGCTGATTGTCGCACACTTGGAGAACTTGTCATCCACTTAGAGGAAGTGTATGGAATTGAGGACTTGAGGGCTGATGAAACAGGGGTCAAATTGTGAGATGAGCAGCCTAATAAACAGGTGGAGGAGAGCAAGAGCACAGTTTATTTGGATCATCTTAGACGAATGGTGGATTGTTTTCTGTCACCTGTTTTACTCCTTTTCCATGGACTGGAATATTTAGTTCATGTCTTCATAGGGTCGGATCCAGATTGCCCCATTGCCCCCCCCCCCGAGGAATTCGTTTTGGGCCAGCGGGTGAGCGGGCAGGCCAGTCAGTGGATGAGTGAGCGGGCAGGCCAGTCAGCGGAGGTCAGAGGGGGAGTGAGGGGGGGGGTCGGCAGGTAATTGTGCAGCAGGTGAGCGGAGGTGCTGGCCAGTCAGCAAGCCGGCGGACGGGGAGCAGAGAGATGTTTAATCTGTCACCGCCCGCCCTGCATCACTGAAGTTCTGCTCTCGCTGTGCAGCCATGGGCAGCAGAGGGATTACATCATCTCTCTGCTACCTGCTGTCACTCTGACAAGTGACAATCAGCAATGAGTGGCAGGTATCATGGCAAGTGACAATCAGCAACGTGTGGCAGGTGAGGTGGCAAGTGACAATCCGCAACGTGTTTCAGGTGATGTGGCAAGTGACAATCAGCAACGTGTGGCAGATGACAATCCGCATCTAGTGGCAGGTGACAATCCGCATCTAGTGGCAGGTGACGTGGCAAGTGACAATTTGAATCTAGTGGCAGGCAAGTGACAATCCGCAACTTGTGGCAGGGATGTGGCAAGTGACAATCCACATCCGAAAGCAGGTCGACATGGAATGTGACACACTCTGGGCTCCCACTGATTTTGCATTATGGTGAGTTGAACCATTTGCTTTTATATTACAATGTAATAATAGAAATAATGGGTTTCAGTCATCCTGACACCATAACAACTATGGTGCAATGATGATGAAAGCACTAACACCAGCCATTGCCCGCAAAAATATTTTCTGGCAGTGCCCCTCCCGAGACTATACTCTGGATCCGCCCCTGTGTCTTCATTGTATTGTTTATGCACATTGTATTTTTAGTAGCGCAGCACTGTTTATTTATGTATATAAAAGAGAAGGTATAGAGAATAGACATTTAGATTTTGATGTTTGTGACCAAAGTTTCAGTTTCAAAAACAATCCATTCAATTTGCATTTAGTTGGAAAAACCCTTGTATTTATAGTTATTGTGGGATCTAAATAAGATTGTATGATCAGATTGTGACGTGCATGGCTAGCTTATTTGTACCAGTTGAAGAATCACCGGATCTGTTGCTGGGTCTTCTGGAGAAGATGCATGTTATTTGGCTCCTGTCTGGATGTCCACACGCTAGTTCTGATAGTGGAGGGCTTTTCGACTGGCTGCAGATCATGTGCCCAGCTAAATGTGCCTCATCAGTTGTGGCCTTTCAATGCACCTGAGGGAAGGAAGCAAATAACACATCTTTCTTTGGGTGTGTCCAGGAACCCAGGGAGTTATGGAAAAAGCAGTTTCAGAGCTCTGTACCTGTATCTGAGCCTGGCGAGTAAATGTCCCCTTTGCTACATAATTATGCAAAATCAGTCTAAAACCCTTTGAAATATTATTTTTTTGTATATTAGATTATCCAAGCAACCCAAATGTCTATAGCTAAAGCTATAGCTAAGTCAGGAAACACATAGATGTACAGATTACACACACACACACATCACATCATCTGTCTTCTATTGTCTTGAAGCCGCTTTAGTCAGTTTTCATGATGTGTGAAAGCATTTGCTCCAGCAATATTTTCTTCCCTTCACCTTTCCCTACAATTCTATTCATTTGAACAACAACATGGAAACGGTCAATACAGAAAGCATATACAAGGTTTAAGGTTACAGTAATTTCTGATGTTTGTTTCCACATATAAAACCACAGCAACAAAATGTATTATGCATTAAATGTTGCCTCAGCCTGATGTGTTTTCATTGCACTATGACTAATTTAAGTTGGTACAACTGCTCTCTTCAAGCTGCAGCATCTGTCAGGATGGGCACATGCTTGTAGATAATTGAAAAAGCTGCTTGGCAAATAGGGAAAATGTTAGTATCGATTCCAATTATCATAAAATACTATGGCAAAATACCAGGGTGTATTGTGAAAATAAATGACTTCACATTAAGGATTTGCAAAACGCTTCTGCTAAAATGAGAAATTCAGGGATAAAGTTAGAGCTTATTCATAAATTATAAATAAATTATATCAATTACAAATAGTTCTATATTTTATAGAATAATTATTCAATGTAAAATTCCTAGGCAGAACATACATTATTTTTTTTTTGTTCAACCAGAGGGTTAAACTAAAAACAAAAATGACCCTAATCCCCCATCCACACACTTGATGATATTGTATTCTAACAGTGGGAAGACTTTCTTGCTGTCAGAATACGCTGATAAGTGCTGCTGGCTAGATATTTTGATCAACATCTGTACCACCTCCCTGCTCACACATGGATTTAAATTTGGCCTGTCCCTTCTGAACTGGCTGAAATTTGTTTCATGTATGGCTGCCTTTAGATACAACCTAGTCTACAGTTTGCTCTGGACCAACCTTGCCTAGCTCAGCTTTTACTAAGCTACAGTAGAGATTGAGCAACTTAGACAACGAGTATCCACCTGTTGCTTACTGTATACTGTAACATACCTATAGGAACATAATGGAATGGACAAATATATTGTTCGGTGGGACTTAATGCACATATGTACTTCATTCATGCTCTACTGTAGCCTAGCAACAGGAATGCTATCAAAAACAAAGGAAAGGCAAAATTTGCCCTCTTTATTTGTCCAGGTGACCATTGCCATTGCCACAGAAAGTAAGAGGAAATCCAAACTTTTTTGACTGTCACCAGGACAGGTGAGGCGGTATAAGATATTGGGCAGGTTAGAAAAATTATATGATTGCTCTGCTTATCATGGGTCATTAGCAACTTTTTCAGTGCTATTTCCTGCTCCTCAACCCTCCCCTCTTTGTTGAAGTGAACTTTTCAACTTGGCAACTGTAATTACTGACACATCTAAATTATATAGATATACAGGGTTTTAATTAAACACATTCATTGGCTTATTTGCATTTAATCAATCACAGAACTTCTGTTATTCATATATGTCAGTATTTAATGGGATGAGTTGGCACCCCAGCCATGATTTATGAAAATTATTTGCATCAAGCTGATCTTTTTTACATATCTGAAAATACATTGATAAAACTAAAAATATCCCTTAAACTTTTTCACAACACTGAATCTAGGTATTACTATGTTTTAGAAAACACATATTTTTCTACAATGTTATAATTGTTTCAGCTAAACTCAAGGCTCCGGGTGTTTTTAGACACTGTTAAAGTGTACCTCCAGCCAAAACATTTTTATTTTTTCTATTATGGATAACCTGTACAAAGGTTGTAACCTCTGGCAGGTTCTTACTGCTGTGTCCCCCCATTACCATATCCTATCCCAAATACAGGACAGGAAGTGAGCAAAAATCTCACCAAACATAGGGGAAATCCTACCGTTAAATTGAATAAGCATCCTTGTTTAAAAAAAAAAAAAAAAGAAGATGACAGATGGGATCAGAGACAGCAGTCAACAGGACACATAGGGGGTTATTTACGAAAGACAAATCTACTTTGCACTACAAGTGCACTTGGAAGTGCAGTCGCTGTAAATCTGAGGGGAAGATCTGAAATGAGGGGAAGCTCTGCTGATTTTATCATCCAATCATGTGCAAGCTAAAATGCTGTTTATTTTCCTTGCATGTCCTTTCGGATCTACAGCAACTGCACTTCCAAGTGCACTTGTAGTGCAAAGTGGATTTGCCTTTAGTAAATAACTCCCATAGTGAGTCTAATGCCGCGTACACACGGTCGGACTTTTCGGCTACAAAAGTCCGACAGCCTGTCTGACAGACTTTGGACAGACTTTTGGCAGACTTGCGGCCGACTTTCTAACGAACGGACTTGCCTACATATGATCACACAAAAGTCCGATGGATTCGTACGTGATGACGTACACCGGACTAAAATAAGGAAGTTTATAGCCAGTAGCCAATAGCTGCCCTAGCGTGGGTTTTTTTCCGTCGGACTAGCACACAGATGAGCGAATTTCTGGGTCCGGTGTAGTTACAACGTAAAGATTTGAAGCATGTTTCAAATCTAAAGTCCGTCAGATTTGCGGCTGGAAAAGTCCGCTGAAAGTCCGGGAAAGCCCACACACGATCGGATTGTCAGCCGTATTTTGTCCGTCGGCGTCCGTCTGACTTTTGTAGACGAAAAGTCCGACCGTGTGTACGCGGCACTAATCTGCTAACCAGGGATGCTGACAGTGTTAAAATCCTTTTACCTTTTATGGGTCTATAAAAGAATTTCATGCCTCCTATAGTTCTCTATAGGCTTACATCAAAGTTATTTAAGTAGCTTTTTATTTTGTTGATTGTTTTCATTAAGTAGAGAAAAATCAATTTGTGATCAATAAAACACATGAATGAAACATGTCTTTTTAGAGCTTAGGTGATGAAACAAGCAATTTACAATGCTGTATTTGACAAATGATATATAGAGTACTACTTTTATTGCGGATGTTTATTTATTTATTTTTTCTTGTGTGTTTTTCAATTTTATTGTCAGTCTTAGCAGACATAAAAGGGTTTTGTACTTTATTAAAAAGACTGACAATGCCTAACAGTTTATCGTAAAAATACATGTAAAATAAATCAGCATTTAGCAGTATGACATTCTGAAGCAAAGGAAAAAAACGAAACTACTTTCAAAAGTAAAACATTCTGGTTGTGGATTGCAAACAAGTAAAGAGTTTAAGTCAAGTAATTCCCACATAGAACAAACAATATTAATGGAAGACAAGAGGTTCTAAAATAATTGCCTTTGAAGTAAAAGAAAAACCAGTGCGCTCCTCACAAATTTACTTGCCAGGAATAATGATCTTGGTTGATTGTTATGCCGCGTACACACGGTCGGACTTTTCACCTGCAAAAGTCCGACGGACGCCGCCAGACCAAATCCAGCGGACAATCCGACCGTGTCTGGTCTCCATCGGACTTCCCACGGACCGTTTCGGTCAGAAATCTGACGTACTTTAGATTTGAAACTTGCTTCAAATCTTACGTCGTAACTCCGCCGGACTCAGTTCCTGACGGAAAGCCCGTTCGTCTGTATGCTGGTCCGACGGACCAGATACGACGGAGGAGCAGGTTACTGTATCTCGCGCTCGCTGCAATAGGAAAAACAAATTTTCCTATTGCGGCGAGCGCGGGGGACATCCCAGGCCCTTAGGTCTGGTATGGAACTTTAAGGGGAACCCCCTACGCCGAAAAAACGGCGTGGGGGTCCCCCCAAAATCCATACCAGACCCCGAGCACGCAGCCCGGTCGGTCAGGAAAGGGGGTGGGGACGAGCGAGCGCCCCCTAAAACGTCACAGTCCCAGCATGCCCAGGGACTGTGACATCATATGGGGGCTGGGTCTCCGCCTATATAAGTCACAATGGAGCCCTCAGAGACCAGTCCAGCAGGAGAGAGCGTTGTGTCAACATCTGGGGAAGAGAAGAGAAGACAAGAAGCCCAGAAGTCCGGACCTCCGCTGGCAAGAGAGCTACCTGAAGACAGCGGAGGGGCCAGCCGAAGAACTGGAACACCGGGAGAAGAGGCCGGAGAGAGCGGAGAAGAACCAACCGGACGCCGGGAGAAGATGAACCGGAGGGACCCCCGAAGCCGGAAGAAGACCCCCGAAGCCGGAAGAAGACCCCCCCGGAGCTGTTTAATAAATTATTTTAAAAACCTGTGTAGTGTGTTTTATTATTGACACTTTTTCCCTAGGTGAATGGGTAGGGGTACCATGTACCCCATACTCATTCACATAGGGTGGGGGGCAGGGATCTGGGGGCCCTCTTATTATAGAGGGCTCCCGGATTCCGATAAGCCCCCTGCCCGCAGACCCCGACAACCAACGGCCAGGGTTGTCCGGAAGAGGCCCTTGTCCTCATCAACATGGGGACAAGGTGCTTTGTGGTGGGGGGGCACTGCAGGGCGCCCCCTCCCCCAAAGCACCCCCCCATGTTGAGGGCATGCGGCCTGGTACGGTTCAGGAGAGGGGGCGCTCGCTCATCCCCACCCCCTTTCCTGACCGGCCGGGCTGCGTGCTCGGATCGGGGCCTGGTATGGATTTTGGGGGGACCCCACGCCAGTTTTTCGGTGTAGGGGTTCCCCTTAAAGTTCCATACCAGACCTAAGGGCCTGGGATGCCTGCGACGGGGCTCGCAAGGTTTCAATCTCTCCGATAAAAGCGGCGAGATTGACTTCCTTTTCTAGTCCCGTCGTACCCGAGTCACGTTCAAAATGAACGGACTTGTCCGTGTGTGGGAATGTCCGTTCATTCTGAAAGTCCGGCGGAAGTCCGTCGGGAAGACCGGATTCCGGAAAGTCCGGCCGTGTGTAGGCAAGTCCGGCCGTTCAGAAAGTCCGGCGGTAGCCCGCCGGAAGTCTGGCGGCAAGTATGTCGGACCTAGCTTTCCAGAAAGTCCGACCGTGTGTACGCGGCATTAGAGATCTATTGATTTCTCCCTAAGTTTGGCCTTGTTGCACTTTTGATCTACCACTAGGTGGCCGGGTACTTGGTGGTACTAGATACGAGAAGGGCAACGCAAGGTCAAGTTATGGGTATATGAGGTATCTCAGACAATGGGCAGGGGTTTTCTTGAATGGCCTGCTGGGGGAGACTATATATTAGAGTGGAGTCAGGTGATCTATGTTCTATGCCACATGGACATGTGTTGTATTGCCTGGGCTGCTAGGCCAGAGATTGAGCTTATCCTGGGCACATCTTGCTGCAAGGCTGTCTGAAGGCCTATCCAGAAGCAGGAGAGCAGAATAGAGTTGGTACTGCGGCTTGCAGTCCAACCAAAAGTGATGGTTCTGCCGGCCAGAGAACCTGTCATGGTCGGAGGTAGAAGGGAAGCTGTCGCCACTAAGGGATGAACCACCTTATTACCAGGGACCACAGTGAGTAACTGAAGCAAGTACCGGAGCAGTATTCTTACCAACCAGGGACGGTAAAGAATTGGGAAACTTCAGTGGGTGTCAAGCCACGGACCCAGCCAGCGGATGTGACGCTTGCAGAGCAGCCTTGTGTGTCAAGCCAGGGACTGAGCAGGCTAGCAGGGTGACGCTTGATAGCTATTTTGAGTGCCAAGCTAGGGACCCAGCAGAGAAACAGGGGTGACGCTTGAAGAAAATATCACTGTGAAGATTGGAGGAGCTCAAGGGATTCAGTGGCAGTGAATCAGTGGGTCTAGTGAAAGACCGGAAGCTCAGTGGGCTGAAGAACTACAAGGAGTGACTGTAGTGAAAGAGAAAGGAACTGTTAGGTTTGTGTTATGAACTGTTAAAGACTGTTGCCATAGGAGACAGCATTCCTGCACCTGCAGATGTGGCATCTTGCTGGATGCCTTTCCCTGCATGGCTGTCCTCCTATTGAAGTCTCAGAGTCTGCCAATTGAAATTGCAACTACCTAAGGGTGTTGCTGTTCTGGCTCCCTGCCTAATGATTAGTGGGTGCTGGCAGAAATCGAGTCCACAGTACCTGCAGATCGGCTCCCACTGTGTATAATCACAGATGGAGCAGGTCAGCAGTGACACACATGCACGTCCAAGGACCCGAAGTTGTCCTTTCACGTACTAGGTACGTTATCTGGTGTAGAACGGCTGCCCTGCCACAGTATATGTACGGTGGGCTGTCTGCAAGTGCTTAAAGCTTAATAGCTGGCAACGCTGATCGAGCAGCAGAAATCAGTAGATCAGTAGATCAACTTCTGTACAGTCACCCTGGCCATACATGGATTGAACTTTGGCCAGCCTGTGCTGAACCAGACAAATTTCAATCCCTGTATGGTCGGCTTCAGTCTTTTTACTTGACTCTTTGAGCTAGAATTCAGCAGCACTTTCTCTTACCTAATTTAAAGATAAAGGAAATGATAACATTATTGTAACAACTCCCCATGGACCAATATGGCATTTAAAAGAAAAGACGTGCATCTCTGTTGCCCCTGCTGTAGTGCTTTACCTCACCACTTTATTTTTTTCGTAGTGGCAATAGAGCATCTGCAAGGGGAATTACACTGAAGGAATGGTACAGACAGGCTTTTGGAAGAAAAAGGTTGGAGAGAACTTTTAGTGGATTGGGATCTGCTAAAATGAACTTAGACACTCCTTGGAAAACCCCAATATGCCTCCGAACTTGAATAGTTTATTAGAAATGTTTTTAATATCTTGTTTAAAAAAACAATCCAAAACGAGAGTGTGTGTTCATTTTCCCAAATACCATGTTTTTAGAAAATTGTGAAGAAAACCAGAGAGCTTTTGCTGAAGTACTGTATTTCAGCAACTCACCCACTTAGTTGCATCTGTGCCCCGGGCTCAAGAAGTGCAATATAGCATTTCAGCTTTTTTACATTATGACAGACACAAGCAACAGATGCTATTACAGATGCTTCTGCTGGGGAAAGATATTGCCTTCCTTTCTTTCATCTTAATCATTGCTGTACTTACATAACTTTTGCCTGCAAACATATCTTGAACTGGTGCTTGAGAACCAGACTGAGAGAAAGAGAATGGGCTTTCTGTTATCTGTCTCTGTGCATCTTTAAAAAGGAGAGTGATGGGGCATCTCATATGTTGAATGCAAGAAAGGTTCACAAAAGTGTGCCTAAATGCTTATGGGTTAGCCTTAATTTACTTACAGTATTTTACACACACTTATAGATATATGATTCAGTGATGGTCTCGAGACCTAATATCTGTGTACTGCATCACCGTCTGTACTTAAACTTTAAAGTCTTCTTTGCCCTGCCTCGATATCACTATTCCTAAAATTGCCACCTTTGCCACAAACACCCCCACTGCTGCTGTCAACCACAACTGCTTTAATGTTCTTCTCTTTCCCATCATACCTTTAGTTACACTAAGTTTCTATTGCATCACAAACATTGATGTTTTCAGATGTTTTCTCTTTCTCGTGAAATATAACTAGATTTAGGTAAAACCAAAACCATTATTGCATTTGAATACAGCAGAAACCGCATGATTAAGGTTTAGTGGAGACATAAAAGAAGGTAAATATATACTCAGAGGAACATATCCAAAGGAAAGAGGAGAAAATGTAATTTTTGGTAACCTGACAGTTCCAGATTTATTATATTTCTGAAAACATGAACATGCTATCCTGTCAATGATGTCAGCTGCTTGATAAGAGTGAATTGACCTGCTAATTTCAGTAAAATGCACTGGAGTCAATAAGAAACATAAATTAAATTGTTTTGGTGGAGTATAAGGGTGCAGTGGGCATTAAATGGCTGGGGACACAGAAGCCACTATAAACTATTCTGGACCTGTTCTAGCGGCACAAAATAACATCTCGTTACCTGGTAACATAACATTAGATATTGAGAAAGATCGGAATCCTAACATTAATTCTATTGACACCCCTAACTGTAACACTTGAAGTATATGTTAGCCCAAATTTCATATTTCTGATATGTGTCCATACCTCCGTGTGTTGTACGAAAACATATCCTGCTCTCTTTGCGTTGCTTCCTTTGTGTAAAAATACCTGGTAATGCTGCCAGTCCCCATGCTTTCTTATTTAAAAGTGACCACGCTTGGTATGAAAGTGGTCAGTTTGCTTCTTTACTTCTCTGCAGTGTTTGCAGGCGACAGTAAAGCATGGTGGAGGTTCCTTGTGAGTTTAGGGCTTCTATTCTGCAAATGGAGTTGGAGATTTGGTCAGGATCAATGGTGTAGTCAATGCTGAGAAATACAGGCAGATACATTTCCATCATGCCATACCATACCAACATGGTGATTGGCTCCAAATTTATTCTACAGCAGGACAACAATCCCAAACATATAGCCAATGTCATTAAGAACTATCTTCAGTGTAAAGAAGAACAAGGAGTCCTGGAAGTGATGGCTTGATCCCCACAGAGCCCTTATCTCAACATCATTGAGTCTGTCTGAGATTACATGAAGAGACAGAAGGATTTGAGGCAGAGTACATCCACAGAAGATCTGTGGTTAGTTCTCCAAGATGCTTACCTGCCAAGTTCTTTCAAAAACTGTGTGCAAGTGTACCTAGAAGAATGGATGCTGTTTTGAAGGCAAAGGGTTGTCACACCAAATATTGATTTGATTTATATAGTTACATAGTTACATAGTTACATAGTAGGTGAGGTTGAAAAAAGACACAAGTCCATCAAGTCCAACCTATGTGTGTGATTATGTGTCAGTATTACATTACATATCCCTGTATATTGCGGTCATTCAGGTGATTATCTAATAGTTTCTTGAAGCTATCAATGCTCCCCGCTGAGACCACCGCCTGTGGAAGGGAATTCCACATCCTTGCCGCTCTTACAGTAAAGAACCCTCTACGTAGTTTAAGGTTTAACCTCTTTTCTTCTAATTGTAATGAGTGGCCACGAGTCTTATTAAACTCTCTTCTGCGAAAAAGTTTTATCCCTATTGTGGGGTCACCAGTACAGTATTTGTAAATTGAAATCATATCCCCTCTCAAGCGTCTCTTCTCCAGAGAGAATAAGTTCAGTGCTCGCAACCTTTTGGGTTCATTTTCTGTTCATTTTATTAACTGATAAAAATAAACCAATAAACACTTCTATTTCTGAAAGCATTTTCTATTTACAAATAACAAAATAACTAATGCACAAACCAAGTGAACTTCAAATTCATTTCAGAGTGGGAGCCAACATTAAGAATGTGTCCCCACAAATGGATAGATAAGTAGAATAATAAATGTGGCACTAACTCAGTAAGTACAAAAAAGTGCGTAGTGCAAAACGTCAAATAACAAATCAATGAACAATAAATCCATAAATAGTCCAAAATTGCATGTGCAAAAGTAAAAAAGGATCCACAATCTCCAATATCATCTAGACATATGGAAGTAAAAGGTGCAGTGATCAATTCTTAATTTACAGCATTTGTTTCACACCTGGATAAAACTTTTGCACATTAGTGTAGATTGTATATACAGTGTATGCATGAAATACATTTTGTCCTAATATGAGAAACACTGAAGAAATGTAAATGACCAGTTAATTTGAAAATCACATAACAATACTGAAATATATTTAAACCACATTAAAGATATCAACTGATAAATTGATAAGCATAAAGTTAATATCTGCAGATTCTGTATATCTTCATTGAGCTTTTAATGTGACTCCTAATGCTCTTAATGCACACGCTGTACTATTATCGCTTTTTCTGTTTCTTGCACTTTTCTTTCTTTTTAGTTAATTGGAAATACGCAGATAATCCAACCTTGCTATTCAGGATCTGAGGCTTTTATTGATGTGATTTTGCAGTCTTTGGTATATTGTGGCTACATTCAGGAGTCCTTTCTCCACTTGCTGAAATAAATTGCCACAGTAAAATAGCTTTTTTTTTTTCAATCTCTTTTTGTATCATTCATGAAGAATACATTTCATTGTATGCTGTGTTTAATAAGCTTTTAACACATACTGTATGTATTTAGAGAAGCCTAAAGAAATGTTATACATTTGTATAAATGACAATTAAGTGTAACTTGAGTTTTTTTTTCTTTTTTTTTTTTTTTAAAGACAGCATTAAAAAAGAAAAAAAAAATAACTTTAATACTAAACTTCAGTCCTGGGGTTTCTATTTTTTCCAACTAGCTGTCATCAGTCTTTCATGTTGAATGATGGACATCATCTTTTAACCTTCTTCCCTGAGCTACAACTCTTATGGACCCACCCTACCACACTGCAGGCTGTTCGCAGGAACAAGGCACATTTTATCTTGAAATCAGTGGCGGCTGGTGCTCAAAATTTTTTGGGGGCGCAAACAAACTTAAAAATTCTGAAAAATACTGAAACAAAAACCTCAATTGCAGCCACTGTGCCCATCATATGCAGACACTGTGCCCATAATATGCAGCCAACTGTGCCCATAATATGCAGCCATCTGTGCCCATAATATGCAGCCATCTGTGCCCATAATATGCAGCCAACTGTGCCCATAATATGCAGCCATCTGTGCCCATAATATGCAGCCATCTGTGCCCATAATATGCAGCCAACTGTGCCCATAATATCCAGCCAACTGTGCCTATAATATCCAGCCAACTGTGCCCATAATATCCAGCCAGTGTGCCCATCATATGCAGTCACTGTGCCCATCATATGCAGCCAACTCTGCCCATCATATGCAGCCAACTGTGCCCATAATATGCAGCCATCTGTGCCCATAATATGCAGCCATCTGTGCCCATAATATGCAGCCAACTGTGCCCATAATATCCAGCCAACTGTGCCTATAATATCCAGCCAACTGTGCCCATAATATCCAGCCAGTGTGCCCATCATATGCAGCCACTGTGCCCATCATATGCAGCCAACTCTGCCCATCATATGCAGCCAACTCTGCCCATCATATGCAGCCTCTGTGCTCATTAAATGCCGCCAACTGTGCCCCATCAATTGCAGCCTCTGTGCCCATAATATGCAGTCACTGTGCCCCGCAAATGCAGCCATCTGTGCTCCATCAATTGCAGCCTTTGTGCCCATAATATGCAGCCACTGTGCCCCCCCACCCGCTGTCTGCCTGGCACTTACCCCATCATGGTGGTGGGTCAGGAAGCAGGTCAGGCGGTGAGCTGTGGGACGTGTAGGGCGGCGATGGATGCTGTGTCCTCCGTGCGCGTCTTCTTCCTGTTCTGCACGGTGGCAAATGAGATTGCCTCTACCTTCAGCCAATCAGGTGCCCAGTATTGCATCCTCCTGATTGGCTGAGAGGCAGTTCTATGTTAGCAAAGCAAATATTAATTTGCTTTGCTAACACACCTGGGTGCACTGCAAGCACAATGGTTTGCGCTCGCAGTACACCTTTTTTGAAGCCTATTAGAGCCTATGGCTCTATTCAGGTGCTTCAAAAACACCCCCTGCCACTGGAATTCAGGTGCCCGGGGCCCGAAAAGGGGGCGGACGCCTGAATGGTGGTGGCTACAGCGGCCATGGATAGACTCATGCAATGCATGAATCTATCCATAGTACACAGAGGGGGATGCACCGCCACTGCTTGAAATAAACATTAGTGTGTACTATATGAGAGACAATAGCCACAAATATTTTTGAGTGCTGGGCACCAAAATAGGCAATAAACCTTTAGGTGAAATGCAAGATTTACCTTGCAGAAAACACTACAAATTATGAAGCTAAGGTCAAGCTGCAGAAACATTGTGTGGTACAGTGCCAGAACAATGGAATAGTCTGCAAAATTCCTAGTCGCAACACAGGATTTACTCTATTATACATTCACTCTCAAAGAGTTTCTAGCTTACAAGACAACAATCCACCAGCAGACTGAGAGTGATCCTCACAGAGGCAGGTTACCCAAACAGTTAATCCTTTACACGCTACTAAAGTGGCCGGTGAGTGTATGTATATGTATATTATATATATGTAATATATATATATATATATACACACATACCATATTGTCAAAAGTATTAGGAAGCCTGCCTTTACACGCACATGAACTTTAATGGCATCCCAGTCTTAGTCCGTAGGGTTTAATATTGAGTTGGCCCAACCTTTGCAGCTATAACAGTTTCAACTCTTCTTGAAAGGCTGTTCCTGTTCCAACATGACTGCGCACCAGTGCACAAAGTCTGTGGCTTGGTATGGTTGGGCCATCCAGGCAGTATAGTCAGATAAGGGACTGGTATGGATTTTTTTGAGGGGGACTGTGTCCTTTTTTTTTTGTTATTTCCCTTTAAAATCAAAACCAGACTCAAACAATCTGGTATAGAATTTGGGAGGAACTTACATTCTTTTTTTTTTTTGCATGGGGTCCCCCTTAAAATTCATACCAGAGGTGAAGGGCCTAGGATAAGAGTCTAGTATAGGAGAGGATCCCTAACTAGTTTGTTTACAAACAGAAAAAAGCGACTGGGAAATGTCATGTTAACAGCAATTTAAACAGTTTTATTTTCTTTGTTAATGTCAGTATTGCTGTAGTAGGTTGTATACATTACACAGATGTGTCAAGGTCAAGGAACCCCCCCCCCCCCCAGGCATGTTATTTAAGGGAGTATTGCATTTTTAATGTTTCACTTTAAGCATTCAAAAAACCACTGCTTTCAGCCAAACATTTTTCATTTTTTTTTTTTGCTTTGGTACATGTAGCAATGGCAGTATCCACCCCCCCTCCCCCATTTAATTGACAATCCCTTGCCTATTAGCATAGAAAATGCCCAGAATATTTTTTCGGGGTACGGATTTGACACTCGAACTTTAGTTATGTTTGCCAAACTCAAACCAAATCTAGGTATGTTTGGCTCAGCACTATTTGGTAAAATGTTCCGGGGCTGAAGTGGTTAAAAGGGTTCATTTATGCACAAAATAACCAGCCTTTTAATTGCAAGATTGTTTTCCTTTCAATAAGTTTGAAAAAGTGATACCAAGTCACTGGATTTTATTTACTGAATTTCCCGGTTTGCCTCTTAGCTTTTATTTTCATGCAATCCACCATCGGTAAAATTCTTTACTGGATTTAGCAAGCTTTCAGTTCACATACATTGTAGAATAAGTGGCAGTTGTTTGAAGGTTAATCATTGTCCTGACACCAAGCATCATATTCCAGAGTCACGACTCAGCTGGCAGATACACTTTCTTCCTTGTGGCATTTTAAGGCTATGCTTTGTTTTGTTCTATTTTGAGCCTTATTTTTCATGATATTCACATTCAGATATTGTGCACTAATCTTATTCAGTTGCCCTCTATCCTCCAAAAAAGTACTATAAAATCTTAATATAACATTTATGCTTCTTTTGCTATTGTATTTTATATTTTATGAAAGATTCGTTCAATCAAGTGTATGTACCTCTTTTATCATCAAATTATTTAACAAAATATAAAAATATAAATTACAAAATACTTTGTTGTATAATTCAAATATTAGATTCAAAAAGGAAAACAGAAAATAATATTTAAGCACATGTTTCATTGCCTTCAAATGGGTGAATATGAAATAGGTATGTATGTCAATCACCAATAAATTATTCTACTATAACATTTAGAATAATGACCTTGTTAGCTGTAGGTATGGCATTAACCTTTATATAAAATCCCTTGTTTAATGAGGTCCTTGCATCATGCTTACATTGATAAAGACAGTATGGGGAGATTTACTAAAGGCAAACATCTGTTTATTTTGCAAAGGACTTTGCCCAGCTTAGTGAAAGCGATGAAAAGCCACTTTACAAAAAATACCCAATCACAAGCAAGCAAAATTAAAAAAAACTGTATTTTTGCTTTACATGATTGGATGATGGAAGTCATTAGAGCTTCACCTCATTCACTAAGCTATAGGCAATTTTCCTTGCAAAGTTAATAGCCGATTTTCCTTTAGTAAATAGTAAGTCAAAGAGCCATTTTAAAGAAAGAGTTTTTATTTTATGTGATAATTTTCTAGTGTGGTAACCCAGTGCAAGCAATCAGAATTTAGTTTGCAATACAAAGGCACCCCCCCCCCTTTTATGAAATAAACCTGTCTGGCACAGCAAGCAGAGCACAAGGGCTGCCCCATTTCTCATGCTAGAATTCCCATTCCCTAATTGGTTGATCTTTTTGTTACTGGCTAGAAATATTTTAACCACTCCCCCCAGAATTGATCAAAATCACACATTTCATTTATTGTAACACATGTCTCAGAATAAAATAAATAAATAAATATAATGGTCAATTTAACCACTTCAGCTCCAGAATGTTTTACCCCCTTCATGACGGGGCCATTTTTTGCTATTTAGCACTGTGTTACTTTAACTGGCAATTGCACGGTCATGCAACGCTGTACCCAAATGAAATTTATATCCTTTTTTTTTCCCACACAAATTTTGGTGGTATTTGATCACCACTGGGTTTTTTTTCTTACTTTCTGCTATAAAACATTTCCAGGAAAAAAAATTGGAAGAAAAACAAATTTCTTTATAAATTTTGGTCAAAATGTATTGTGCTACATGTCTTTGGTAAAAAAAATCCCAACAAGTGTCTATTAATTGGTTTGCATGAACGTTTTGCATAGCATCTACAAACTATTGTGTATATATATTGTAATTCATTTTTATACTACTAATGGTGGTGATCAGAGACTTATATTGGGACTGCGATAGTGTGGCAGGAAATCTGGCACTAACTGATGCTGGGGGCAACTGACTACCTGCCACTGATATCACCAGTGACACTAATACAGTGATCAGTGATAATACTATACACTGTGACTGTACTAATGACACTGGCTGGGAAGAGGTTAACATCTAGAGTGATCAAGGGGTTAATTGTGTGCCTAGCACCCATCCAATGTGAGTACCCTCTTGGAGGGCTTATTCTTTATTAAATGTCCTGGCTATATTGCACTATGGAGTCCCTCTGTTTGTTTTTTCTATGATTTTGGATCTTGGTTTTACCTGAGAGGAGTGTTTTTGCACCATTGTAACCTGAGTGAGCCTAGCAGTTTCACCTGGGAGGAGTGTCTTTGCATCATTGTATCCTGAGTGAGCCTAGGAGTGGCCCCAATGCTTATTTTGACACCGTTTAATTACTGTGTCACAGGACTGAAGGTGAGCGCAAGCACATGTGGGGTGTCACGGGAGAGCACAGTTTTCACGTGTTGTGATTTATACACCCATCAGAAGAAGCATGATGTTTATTCATTTTATGGAGACTATTTATTCACGTTTTTTGTGATTTGTATTTACTAATTGGGATATACACTCATTTGTCACTGGAAAGTGTTTTGATATTTATATTTTAGCACGTTGCACTTTTATTAGTTACTACCACGATTGCACCTTTATATGCACTTGGTGGTTTATCATTTATAGTTATTTGCATTATATTTTACCTGTATGGTTTTATTTATCACATTACATGTGTTTTATATGTGAAAATATTTTTTATATATTATATATTTTATATGTGACACTATACTAGCGCGGGCACATTTACTATTTTTTATCTATCTACACGCAATGAAACGTGGTTCAGTGCTTGCAGCTTAAATAGTTTACTCCTTAGAGGCATTAGTCCATCTGTGGCTCGCAAGACACCTATATTTTGTTTGTAACGAGGATGTAAACCTGAATTTTATAATAAAGTGTGCAGGGATTAACTGGAGACTCGCTCACCTGGAGCGGCTTTCTTTGCTTCATTGAGGTATGTCTGGAGGGAGCCCACCCCTTGGTAAATATGCAGAGATATATTAGAAGCCCAGCAAAATCAAAATGGCAGCTAAAGGCATCCAATGTGTCTCCATGCCAAATTGCAAGACTTTTGGGGGCTCTTTAGACTACCTCTAATGCCGCCTACACACGGGCGGACTTTTCGACCGGACTGATCCGACGGACTTTTGAACGAATGGACTTGCCTACACACGATCACACCAAAGTCCGACAGATTCGTACGTGATGACGTACGACCGGACTAAAATAAGGAAGTTGATAGCCAGTAGCCAATAGCTGCCCTAGCGTGGGTTTTCGTCCGTCGGACTAGCATACAGACGAGCGGATTTTTCGACCGGACTCAAGTCCGTCGAAAAGATTTGAAGCATGTTTCAAATCTAAAATCCGTCAGATTTTGGACTGGAAAAGTCCGCTGAAGGTTCGATGAAGCCCACACACGATCGGATTGTCCGTCGGACCATTCCGGTTGAAAAGTCCGCTCGTGTGTACGTGGCATAAGAGGTTCAAAAAATCATGATAAGTGAAAGTGATGCTTAAATTTAGGAGCAATACTAAGACCATCTGTGGCCACCTTTAGTATGACCAGTCTCCCTATCTAGCTACTTGTAACCAGATTCCATGGTGATCTTATGTCTATAATTTACACTGCAAGCCAAGCCTTCCTAAAAAGAAAAGCAATTCTTGTGTAGAGTGCCACCCAATCCACACAACTGTTTGTATTCAGGGGTGTGCTAGCAGACTTAGGTGCCAAAGGTTATTCGATTGTGATTGTACATCTGAATACCTTCTAGTGTCTAATGCCCCATACACACAGTCTGAAAATTGGATGACAGATTGTTCGACCTTTTTCACTTGCTAGTCACAAGTAGAAATTCAATAGGTTACCAAAGTTCCGAAAATTCTTGTACTACGGAATAAAAATTTGGAAGTGATGTAATGTGTTATAGTGTATTGTATTTTTAGACGACTACTGTACTGATTAAACAAAAAGCGATCGGATAAGATCGAACGAATTGTCATGATCGTCTAGCGAAAGCTGTGTACTAATGGTCAGATTATTATACGATCACTTCGAAAATGGTATTTTTCCTACCATTTTCGGATCCTGTGTACGGGCCATTAGGCTAGGAATAGTGGGGTTGATTTACTAAAACTTAAAAGTGCAAGATCTGGTGCAGCTCTGATTAGAATTGGCTTCTAGGTTTTTTTCGTTTTTTTTTGTCAAAGCTTAATTGAACAAGCTGAAGTTAGAAGCCGATTGGCTACCATGTACACCAGATTTTGCACTCTCCAGTTTTAGTAAATCAACCCCAGTGTCTCTGCATTGTCAACTCTTCCTTCACTTCCGGCAGTTATATTACAGGGCACTTGTTTTGCCAATTATGGTGTACCCCTTCTCGTATCGGTGATAATCTGTAGTAGAAAAGTCATGTAACAATCCAAATCTCAAAGCTAAAACTGCTAGGATGACTCATAGATTGCACTCAATCTGACAATCCTACCACCGGAAGTCATTCTAAGTAAAATTCAATTAAATATCATGAACCATCTTAAACTGTAAGGAGGCTTTTAAAATTCACAGCTGGTTTCTGTATTTTTATAAATTCACTGACTCTTATCCCATCTAGTATTAAATGTATTAAATGTGTGATCTACAATGACAACTTAAATGTGTTACTTTTCTTTCTTTTCTTTTCTCCTTTAAAGATAATAAAACTGTACAGTAAAGAAATATCACACTGTTTAACAGAAAATTATCATTTACCACCTTCCACTCAATAGAGGCATAACTCTAAAAATGCTTTTAAAGCATTAGCATATTTTATTCACTGCTGGAGATAGGATTAGTACAAACATACAAAAAAAAAAATGAACAAACGGAACAAGATCGAAAGGCAGATAGTTCTTTGAACTGTACAGAACAATTCTCTACCGTCCCTCATCTTTGTGATTCATTAGCAGGTCAAGACATTTCCCTGACAGGCAGGTTTAATAATTCACAGCTTTAGATGTTACAGCTTGGCTGCCTTTATTTTGACCTTTCTGGGTTGCATTGCTGCTTGATTTTGTCAGTTTACTTGGTTGGCATCATTTTTAATAGATGTTTGTATTTCCTTCAACTCTAACTACATGGATCACTGTTCAAAAAAAGTTAAAATTTGATTAGACAATGTAACTAGCACAAGGTTTACTTTGAAGGTAGAGCGTGACAATTTGTAAAGTAATCCTTGAACACATTAAACTCCAAGTCAAGGATTAATGTAATTCCTGTTACAAAATCTTATACTTCTTAACATTATGAAAAACTGTGTTCTGCTGTGTTATTAACCCACACACATATTTAGAAAATATTAAAACAGATTTAACACTACTGTATGCATAATTAATCAGGTTATTCACATGTAAATGGAGCAATCTGAAATGCATTGCACATAATCATCTCTACATAAAAGCCATGTTTACATATGTTTGATGTCATTAATTTTGCTTGTTCAACACAACTTGTGACCGGTGTATGTTTAAGCAGGCCTACAGATAACACTGAGATGCAATTCATTTTTTTTTTTTGCCAGAGAAGGGACTGTGTATGTGTGGGTGGACTTTTAAAAAAAATGAATTATGAAGTCTGTTGCTTTAAGTTATTCACTAAGTTATTCAGGATATCAGTTCATATATAAAATTATTCCAGTGGATAGGGATGGTCGACTCGAACATTGGGTGTTTGTGCATAGAACAGACGAACATGGGGGAGCTCACGGGAAGTTAGGCCGCTGTGATGCACCTCACAATGCACTGCGGGATTGCAGTGCATTGAAGGCTGCTGATTGGCCAAAGCATGCACCTGACCTGTATGCTTTGGCCAATCACAGTGCGATGTGCTGTGAGAGCCATGATTGGCCAAAGGCAGGATGTCTTCGGCCAATCATGGCTCAGGGGCTAAGTCCACACCCCATGCTATATAAGGCTGCAGTCAGTGTAGAATTTATAACCCAGTGCAGAGTATATAGTACAATCAGTGTAGTGTATATAACGCAATGCAGAGTATATAGTGCAGTCAGTGTAGTGTGCATAAAGCAGTGCAGAGTATATAGTGCAGTGCAGAGTATATAATACAGTGTATTGAAGTAGTTAAGGGGAACCCTATGACAGAATTAAAAAAAAGAAAACATGGTGTCCCCCCAAAATCCATACCAGGCCCTTTGGGTATGGATTTTGGAGGGGGGGGCACACCAATTTTTTTTTAAATTTTGGCGTGGGGTCACCCACAAAATCCATACCAGACTGAGCATGCATGCATGGTTCCAGGCCGCTTGCCCTCAACATGGGGAGAGTGCTTTGGGGTGCACCCCAAAGCACCTTGTCCCCATGTTGATGGAACAAGGGCCTCTTCCCGACAACCCTGGCCGGTGGTTGTCCAGGTCTGCAGGCCCCCCCTATGTGAATGGATATCGGGTACATTGTACCCCTACCCATTCACCAAAAAGTGTCAAAAAGTAAAAAGACAGTTTTTGAAAATTCCTTTATTAAAAAAGAAAAAGAAAGTGTCCTATGATTGCACATCCACCGTCAATCACCCCCGACGGACCAGAAAAAGCTCCGCCTTGATGGGAGGATTCCTGGTGGCTGCTGTCTCTTCGCTTTGACAGCTGTTAAATAGGCAAGGGAGGGGCCAACTGGTGATGTAGCCGGGTGACCCCGCCCCCTTCTGACATCATGTGAAGTCAGAAGGGGGCGGGGTCACTCGGTTACATCACCAGGTGGCCCCGCCCTGCCTATATAACAGCTGTTGAAGCAAAGAGACAGCAGTTGCCGATAGCTTTTTCCATTTTTTCAATTTTCCGGGTCCAATCGGGCAGCATGATTGACGATGGATGTACATCGCAGGATGCTTTTTTTTTTTTTCTTTTTTAATAAAGGATTTGTCAAAAACTATGAGAATGTGAAAAAGCCTTTGCGCTACTAAAATTTGCTATAAGCAAACTCCTATAAACCAAATATTAAATTAAAATTAATGAATAACTAATATATACCAAAGTGCATGTAGTGCATTAAGGTGCAGTCTAATAAATCAAAAACAGCTGTCTGCAGCAGAACCTTATGCCGCGTACACACGGTCGGACTTTTCAGCTACAAAAGTCCGACAGCCTGTCCGACAGACTTTCGACGGACTTTTGGCGGACTTTCGACGGACTTGCGGCGGACTTTCTAACGAACAGACTTGCCTACACAAGATCACACAAAAGTCCGTCGAATTCTTACGTGATGACGTACACCGGACTAAAATAAGGAAGTTCATAGCCAGTAGCCAATAGCTGCCCTAGCGTGGGTTTTTGTCCGTCGGACTAGCATACAGACGAGCGGATTTTTCGACCGGACTCGAGTCCGTCGGAAAGATTTGAAGCATGTTTCAAATCTAAAGTACGTCGGATTTGAGGCTAAAAAAGTCAGTTGAAAGTCCGGAGAAGCCCACACACGATCGGATTACCAGCCAGCTTTAGTCCGTCAGCGTCCGTTGGACTTTTGTAGACGAAAAGTCCGACCGTGTGTACGCGGCTTTACAGTGTATCACAATCCACTCTCAGTAAATTAAAACCATAACGTGATCCCTCGCTCACGTGATGACGTCACATGTAGGGAGTGGCCGGAGGTTGAAGTGCACCGGAAGTGACGTGAGAGTGGCGTCCAGACACCTTATTAGCTGTTCTATGCCTGTTTTTAACATTACATTGTAAGAGTCCAGCTTTATTATTGAAATAAACCTTTTATGCTTGAATATACTACACTATTGGAGCTCTTTCTCTCTCCCACCTTTTGCCTCTTCACCCTCGCCCCCCCCCCCTCGAGCGGAGGTGACAAGGTCGTATGAGAACTAGGATGGGAAGTCTAATTCAGGTGACGTACTTAGTGGAGCAGGGGACCCCCTAGTGGTGGATATCGATACAACAGGATCATCTCCTATCTATGGGTTTAGGCTGGTACTTCAGGTGGTCGTGCATATAGTGGAACGGAGGACCCCCTGGTGGTAAAAGTTGGAACAACAGAACTGATCCCCGTATATTACCACATGCTGATTTACCAAGTTATGAAGGTGAGGGCTCTGTGAGCTCGCTTTTTGGATTTATACCTCTCCCCGCCCATGTAATTTTTTACACTAGCACTGTTTTTATTATGGAACTAGAAACACTTTAGGTTTACTTATTTTATTATTGAACCATAGACACTGCAGGTTCACTTACTGTATTTAGTGATAAGTTGTTTATGTTTTTGCTGTAGCGCGGGATCACGTTATGGTTTTAATTTGTCAAAAACTGTCTCTTGTGGTTTATGCTTTCTTGACACTTTTTTGATGAATGATTAGGGTTGCTGTGAAATGTTCTATACCTTGCACAGATGCGCCACTTTACAGGCAGACTAAGGGGACCCCCAGGCACGATATTTAAAGGAATATTTCATTTTTAGTGTTTCACTTTAAGCATCATTAAAATCTTAATGTATTGATACAAGTCCCCTAGGGCAGTACCCGGGTCCATATACGGACCCGGGTACACCGTGTATACACCGCTCTTCCACCGACCCTGCCTATTGAAATTAATGTGCACTGCTGCCGCGGTGCCTGCAAAGCGCTTAGTGGCACTATTAACCCTTTCCTCGGCCGCAATCGGGGGTTAAAAGTGCCCGCTTGTGGCCGAATAGCGCTGCTATAACAGCAGTAAAGTGCCTCTAAAACTAGTGGTGCTTTACCGCTAACGACCACCCGCCCCAGTGTGAAAGGGGTTTTAAAACAGAATTCCACCCAAAAGTAGATCCTCTGCTTATCTGCTTCCTACCCCCTCCGGCACCTTTCAGGGGGGGGGATGGGTACCTGTTTTTGACAGGTACCCCTCCCTATTTCCGGGAGACAGCACTGCGACTCCATCCCTTGGATGTTCGGCCCCCGTCGCCGGGCCAGTTAGAAAGCGCAGTTCGCTTAGCGCATGCGCAGTAGGGAGCCGGCTGTGAAATCGAAAGGCTTCATTGCCGGGTTCCCTTACTATGAATGACAGTGGCAGGACCGGACAGCCAATCCAAAAATCGGCTGGGGTGCCAACATTGCGGGCCCCATGGACAGGTAAGTGTCCATATATTAAACGTCAGCAGCTACAGTAATTGTAGCTGTTGACATTTAATCCCTGGCGGAATTCCTCTTTAAAGTGTTACCAAACCCAGTACCCTGCATTCACTCTATCTAGTCTCCCACAGTACACAGAACATGGAAATACAGTAAAACCTTGGATTGCAAGGATAATTCGTTCCAGGAATGTGCTTGTTATCCAAAGCAGTTGTATATCAAAGCGAATTTCGCCAAAGAAATAATGAAAACTCAGATGATTCATTCCACAACCATTTACTTAAAAACGGAACTTCCGCTTATTCACCCCCCCTCCAGTGCCACATTTGGCACCTTTTGGGGGGAGGGGGGGTGGGTACCTGTCTTTGACATGTACCGTTCCCCACTTCCGAAAACGGCACCACCATGCCGTCTCTGGGAAGTTCGGCCCCCCTCCTTCTTCCTCCACTGCTGAGCCAATTATAAAGTTCAGCACGCTTCACGCATGCACAGTAGGGAATCGGCTGTGAAGCCGAAAGGCAAGTTTGAGTGCCGCAGAGTTTCCCATAAAGCTGTCCCCTCAAAATAACTCAACACACAGCCATTAATGGCTAAACCACTGGCAACAAAAGTGAGTACACCCCTAAGTGTAATTAGCCACCCCCCCCCCGTGTCATGTGATTCGTTAGTGTTACAAGGTCTCAGGTGTGAATGGGGAGCAGGTGTGTTAAATTTGGTGTTATCACTCTCACTCTCTCATAATGGTCACTGGAAGTTCAACATGGCAACTCATGGCATGGAACTCTGAGGATCTGAAAAAAAAAAAGAATTGTTGCTCTACAGAAAGATGGCCTAGGCTATAAGAAGATTGCCAAGACCCTGAAACTGAGCTGCAGTACGGTGGCCAAGACCATACAGCAGTTTAACAGGACAGGTTCCACTCAGAACAGGCCTCTCCATGGTCGACCAAAGAAGTTGAATGCATGTGCTCAGCGTCATAGCTAGAGGTTGTCTTTGGGAAATAGATGTATGAGTGCTGCCAGCATTGCTGCAGAGGTTGAAGGGGTGGGGTGGGGGTCAGTGCTCAGACCATTTGCCACAGACTGCATCAAATTGGTCTGCACGACTATCATCCCAGACGGAAACCTCTTCTAAAGATGAGGCACAAGAAAGCCTGCAAACAGTTTGCTGAAGACAAGCAGACTAAGGACATGGATTACTAGAACCATATCCTGGGGTCTGATGAGACCAAGATAAAACTTATTTGGTTCAGATGGTGTCAAGCGTGTGTGGCGGCAACCAGGTCAGGAGAACAAAGACAAATGTGTCTTGCCTACAGTCAAGCATGGTGGTGGGAGTGTCATGGTCTGGGGCTGCATGAGTGCTGCCGACACTGGAGAGCTACAGTTCATTGAGGGAACCATGAACATGTACTGTGACATACTGAAGCAGAGCATGATCCCCTCTCTTTTGAGACTGGGCCGCAGGGCATTATTCCAACATGATAAAGACCCCAAACACACCTCCAAGATGGCCACTGCCTTGCTAAAGAAGCTGAGGGTAAAGGTGATGGGCTGGCCACGCATGTCTCCAGACCTAAACCCTATTGAGCATCTGTGGGGCATCCTCAAACGAAAGTTGGAGGAGCGCAAGGTCTCTAACATCCACCAGCTCTGTGATATCATGGAGGAGTGGAAGAGGACTCCAGTGGCTATGTGTGAAGCTTTGGTGAACTCCATGCCCAAGAGGGTTATGGCAGTGCTGGAAAATAATGGTGGCCACACAAAATATTGACACTTTGGGCCCGATTTGGACATTTTCACTTAGGGGTGTACTCACTTTTGTTGCCAGCGGTTTAGACATTGGTAGCTGTGTGTTGAGTTATTTTGAGGGGACAGCAACTGTTATACAAGCTGTACACTCACTACTTTACATTGTAGCAAAGTGTCATTTCTTCAGTGTTACATGAAAAGATATAATAAAATATTTACAAAAAAGTGAGGGGTGTACTCACTTTTGTGAGATACCGTATATCAATAACAAACCATGGAATCCGCACTCAGATATGCAACGATATCTTATATATACACACACACATACTGTATATATTATATACATGTGTATGCCTGCCCAAGCGTATGACTTTCTTTACTTCGCTGCTATCGGCTCTAGCCCCAGATCTTTTGTTGACCTAGCAATGCCCCTGAGCCCTCCCATGAAGACGGTGTTTTTTCATTTTTTTTTCTATTTTTCGGGTCCGTCGGATGGCGTATTAGGCGATGGATGTACATCGCGGGACACTTTTTTTTCTTTTTTAATAAAGGAATTGTCAAAAACTGTCTATTGCGGTTTTTACTTTTTGACACTTTTTTTGGTGGATGAGTAGGGGTACAATGTACCCGATACTCATTCACATGGTGGGGGTGAGATCTGAGGGTTTCCGATAAGCCCCCCGCCCGCAGACCCTAACAACCAATGGCCAGGGTTGTCGGGAAGAGGCTCTTATCTCCATCAACATGGGGACAAGGTGCTTTGGGACCCCAAAGCACCCTCCCCATGTTGAGGTCATGTGGCCTGATATGGTTTAGCAGGGGGAGCTCGCTCGTCCCCCCCATCCTTACCTCCAGGCTGCATGCTTGGATAAGGGTCTGGTATGGATTTTGGGAGGGAATCCCCAAGCCAGGGTTGGCGGGAAGAGGCTCTTGTCCCCATCAACATGCACCCTCCCCATATTGAGGGCATGTGGCCTGGTATGGTTCAGGACGGGGGTGTCGAGCGAGTTCATGACCTCCAGGCTGCATGCTCACATAAGGGTCCGGTATGGATTTTGGGGGGACCCCAACGCCAATGTTTTTTTAAATGTTGGTGTGGAGTTCCCCTTAAAATCCATACCAGACCCGAAGGGCCTGGTATGGACTGGGGGGGGGGGGCGCACGCCGTTATTTTCCTTGATTTTTTACCTATATTGCCGGGAGCTGGCAATACATTACAGCCGCAAGCAAGTTTAAATGACATTTTTTCCATTAGAAATTTAATTTTGCTGTGGCACTGTTCTACACATCGCACAGATGCACCACTTTACAGGCAGACTAAGGGGACCCACCAGGCACGATATTTGAAGGAATCTTTCATTTTTATTTTTTCACTTTAAGCATTATTAAAATCAATTCTGAAAAAACAGTAGTTTTAAAACTTTTTTTGCATTGATACATGTCCCCTAGAGCAGTACCGGGTCCCCATACACTTTTTATGGCAATAACTTGCATATAAGCCTTTAAAATTAGCACTTTTGATTTTTCATGTTCGTGTCCCATAGACTTTAATAGGGTTCGGATGTTCGCTACTAGAACTTTTTGCCTGTTCGCGATGTTCTGGTGCAAACCTAATAGCAATGTGACTTCAAGGCAACTTTGAGGCAACTTCAGGGAATACCTGGGTAATCTTCCTGTAATGTCGGATCCAAATCACATCAATTATCTGACTTAGGGCTCATGCACACTGAAGCTCATGCAAAAAAAAGCTGCTTTTACAGACATTTGAGCTTTTTGGAATTTGGAATCGTGGCAAGAATTGCGCAATTCTGCCAACAATTCTGCATTGCTCAGATGTGAATGGGTCTAAAGCCGCGTACACATGATCGGACTTTACGGCATACTTAGTCTGGTGTACTGGATTTTAACAGACAATTAGATTGTGTGTGGGCTCCAGCGGCTGTTTTATCAAAAGTTTGACAGACTTTGAAACATCAGTAATACTAATATACTAAAGCGCTGAAGTGGAAAATGATATATAAATTATGTGAGAATAAATACCAAAATAATACAGCTGCAATCAATAAGTAACACCCCAAAAATTGTAGAAAATAAATAAATAAAGTGATGCGCTCATATTATCCAATTGATATCACACTGTGTGTTGTGCTTACAAAATATTTCTTAAATAAGTGGATACATTGTTTATATAAAACTTTTAAAACCTTAAGCAGTGAAACCTTAAATATTTATAACCTTCATACAAGGTTCCCTTAATCGTGTAAAACCTGGACCTTCTTCCAATGAATGTGATTATTACAAATCTGTGCTCATGTAAAAATGTGGTTAGAAACTTTTACACCTTAGATAATGATTATGATTGTGATTAGTCCATTAATTACAGACAAAATGATACCTCCTCTTCACTTCAAATTCACTTCAAATTCAACCTCTTCAAACCAGGGCTTTAGAAGTTGTGTTTAGATGGATTAGCGGTGGATATACTAGATCCCGTTCATCCACCGGCATGGATAGGTTAGTCCTATAGCTTCTAGTAGTCCTCCCTCATATGAAACATAAGATTGGGAAAAACAACCATTGCGCAAATATAAGCTGAAGTATATGTACAACAAAGAACCAAGTATTTTCACTCACATGATCCCTGTAACATAGATCGCATTTCCACTATATGGTCAGTTACATTCAGCTCCTTGCTGCTGCTAGTTCAATCACACGCAGACTGCACACTACCGCTCTCGGTAAAAGTGTAAAAGTTTCTAACCACATTTTTACATGAGCACAGATTTATAATAATCGCATTCATTGGAAGAAGGTCCCGGTTTTACACGATTAAGGGAACCTTGTATGAAGGTTCTGAACACATTTATTATTCTTTTTAAATGTCAATTTTTTAGTTATAAATATTTAAGGTTTCACTGCTTAAGGTTTTAAAAGTTTTATATAAAAACAATGTATCCACTTATTTAAGAAATATTTTGTAAGCACAACACACAGTGTGATATCAATTGGATAATACGAGCGCATCACTTTATTTATAGATTTGAAACATGTTTCAAATCTATCCGACGGACTCGAGTCCGGTCGAAAAGTCCGCTCGTCTGTATGCTAGTCCAACGGACAAAAACCGAGGCTAGGGCAGCTACTGGCTATGAACTTCCTTGTTTTAGTCCGGTCATACGTCATCACATACGAATCCGGCAGACTTTGGTTAATCGTGTCTAGGCAAGTCCGTTCATTCGTAAAGTCCGTCGTAAAGTCCGTTAAGTCCACCGGGCAAAGTATGCCGTAAAGTCCGGTCGCGTGTATGCGGCATTAGATTAGAAAATACATTCTAACTATACTGTGTGTATGTGTATATATATATTTATTAAAAACACATATGTACACACATAGACATATATAGTTATTATTTATATCAATCCTTAAGCTTGCTGTTGCTGATACTAAGAAGAAAGAAGCCTCCTTCCTCACATCACAGCAGCTTCTCGCCCATATTCTCCACCTCTGGGCTGGAGAATCTGGGACGGAGATATTTTACAGAGATGGCCAGTGAGATCTTCAGATCTCACTTTCATAAACTGGTCATCTGTGTAAAAGTGAATGGCAGAAGGGTGTGTCCTGTGATGATAAGTGAAGAACATGTTCTCCACTCCTCTCAGCTTCATAAATTGGTACACCTGAGAGATCAGCCGTGATCATCAGGATCTCGGCTCTTCTCTGTTTGATAAACATACACCTATGTCAGGTTGTAAAAAGACACAAGTCCATCCAGTTCAAACAAAAAACAAAAAAAACCCCAAAACAATCCCATATACACAATCCCATAAAAACATAGTACTCAGTTATATTATTTACATTTAGGAAAGAATCCAGGCCTTTTTTAAAGCAATCTACTGAGCTTGCCAGAACCACCTCCAGAGGGAGTCTATTCCACATTTTTACAGCTCTTACAGTGAAAAAAACCTTTCCGTATTTGGAGATGAAATCTTTTTTCCTCTAGACATAAAGAGTGCCCCCTTGTCCTCTGTGATGACCTTAAAGTGAATAACTAAACACCAAGTTCACAATATGGACCACCTATGTATTTGTACATGTTGATCATATCCCCCCTTAATCTCCTCTTCTCAAGAGGGAATAGATTCGGTTCTTCTAATCTTTCCTCAGCTGACACATCTGGTGAGTGTTGATTTTATGGGGAGGTAATGGATGACCCCTGAACACTCTTTTAGAAGGACTATTTCTTCACATGAGGAGGATTTAGATCTTCCCACTCAATCCTTTTTTTTTTTTTTTTTTTTACTGGACCCTGCATTTGATTTTTGGGATTTTTCACAAAACAGTCACACTGATTTATGAACACCTGCTGCTTATATTGATATATTGTATAGGCTGAATTTTTTTTTTTTCATTTTATTGTTTATTGATTATATTGGCGCTGCACATTTTCTTATATATATGTTGAGTTCAGTTTTTGGTATAGCTGCCACCAAGTTTAATTAACACTTCACAGTGCAAAAAGTTATTTCCTTATTACTTTTGGTCAACAAGTTAATACCGTTTGAATAATGTACAATGTTGAATTTAGGCTTAGATTTTAGTTTATTATTGTGCAACAATTAACCTAATACTACTACGTCTTTCCATGAAATTGCAGGCAAATCGACAATGAACTTCACATTATAATTAGCAGGGCTCTGACGTTTACCCCCAAGGTGGGTGAGAATAATGACACTGGATTCTACAGACTTCTTTGACCTGAGTTTATTATTTAGGATTCCAGATAAGAGTAACTGATATCACTGGGTTTTCCCTGCAGAAGTTGTATATTATTAGATATGCTATTCATACCAATTGTCAGTATTGCACTGAATGGTTTTCTCGCAAAAACGTATACAGTATTCTTGTAAATGTTGAGTTTCATGGACAGGATTATTCAATGTCATTCTATTTTGGAACTATGTACAGTAAAACCTTGGTATTGAGAGTAACTTGGTCTCAGAGTGTTTTGGAAGACGAGCAATTTTTTTTGTATAACTTTTGACTTCATAAACGAGCATTGTCTTGATATGCAAGTAGCGTCATGTCACAACTGAGTATAAAAGAGAAGAGAGGCACCTCTAAGCGTAGCAATATGGTTACATTTAATAAAGGTACAACATTTAGCAACTCACGTGGTTGATGATTAAAACAGGCATATCCAAGTATGCAGGCATCCGGGGTAAAGCTGTCCACATAGACCATACTTCGCACCGCCATCGATGTCATCCCTTCCATACTGCACTCCATGAACGCTTCAAGCCTCACTTTCAGATCGCTTTCCTGCAGGGTAGTCTTCTCAGTCACGAATGAAGACTGACAGTGGTGAGAGCCTGCGGTGCGGAGTATGGTCTATGTGGACAGCTTTACCCCAGATGCCTGCATACTTAGATGTCCCTGTTTTAATCATCACCCATGTGAGTTGCTAAGTATTGTACCTTCATTAAATGTAACCATATTGCTATACTTAGAGGCACCTCTTTTCTCTTTTATACACTGTAGCTCTTGCTGTGTTTTGCTTCTAATCCCCTTGTGAAGGCTGTCATTTGTGGATGGACATTTTGTACTTACACAACCTATCACATTGCTATAATCTTTTTATTTGGGGAAATTTTGCTTTGCTATATGAGTGCTTTGGATTACAAGCATGTTTTTAGAAAAGAATTATGCTCGCAATCCAAGGTTTTACTGTAATTAGATTGTAAGCTCGCAGGAGCAGGGCCCTCCTAACCCTCTTGTATTGAATTGTATTGTTGCTGTATTGTCTCCCTGTATATTGTAAAGTGCTGCGCAAACTGTTGGCGCTATATAAATCCTCTATACTGTATATTTTTTTTAACCATTTGGTACAGCCTGTTTGATGCAGCAAAACGTAGAGGAAGTGGAGAATATTTACAGATGTAGGAGAAATGTACCCTGGACATTATCCTTTGGTAGGCACAGCCTTGTGCTATACATTTTCTTGCTGTTTAACATGCTTTATGAACCATTATTGTACTTTATTATATTATTATTATTATTATTATTATTATACAGGATTTATATAGTGCCAACAGTTTATGCATCGCTTTACAACTTGAGGGTAGACAGTACGAATACAATACACTTTAATACAGTAGGAATCAGAGGGCCCTGCTGCTTAGAGCTTACAATCTAAGAGGGAAGGTCAAGAGATACAAGAGGTAATAACTCTGGGGGATGTGTTGATGGAGGAAATAAATGTACAGTTGTTAGGTGGGGGCCAGATAGCCTTCTCTGAAGAGATGAGTTTTCAGGGATCGTCTGAAAGTGGACAAAGTAGGAGAAAGTCAGACAGTTTGGGGGTAGAGCTTTCCAGAGGATGGGAGAGGCTCTGGAGAAGTCCAGAAGGCGAGCATGGGAAGAGGTGACAAGGAAGTTAGAGAGCAGGAGGTTTTGGGAGGAACGAAGAGAACGATTAGGTTGGTATTTTAAGACTAGGTTAGTGATGTAGCTGGGGGCCAGGTTGTGGAAGGCTTTGTAAGTTATTGTTAGTATCTTGAATTTAATTAGTTGGTTGAGTGGCAGCCAATGGAGGGATTGGCAGAGGGTTATAGCAGACGCTGAGCGGTTTGTGAGGTGAATGAGCCAGGCAGCAGCGTTAATGATGGACTGAAGTGGGGATAGCCTATTTAGAGGTAAGCTAATGAGGAGGGAGTTGCAGTAGTCGAGGCGAGAGATTACCAGGGAGTGGATTAGAAGCTTTGTGGTGACATTGGTTAGGAAGGGGCGCATCTTGGAGATGTTTCGGAGGTTGAGGCGGCAAATTTTGGATAGCAATAGGATGTGGGACTGAAAGGTTAGTTCGGAGTCCAGGATTACACCTAGGACCTTGGCGTGGGGGTACAAGTTGATAGTTGAGCAGTTGATATTGACAGAGAAATCAGGGGAAGTGGCACCTGGGGAGGAAATATCACGAGCTTGGTTTTCGATAGATTGAGTTTGAGGAAGTGATGTGACATCCAGGCTGATATGTCTGCTAGTAAGTTGGGGATGCGTGAGGAGACAGATGGAGAGAGCTGGGGGGCAGAGAGATAGATCTGGGTGTCATCAGCGTAGAGAGGATATTGAAAGCCATAGGAGGCAATCAACTGACCCAGGTAGGTGGTGTCAAATGCAATATACATATTCACACTTAAAGTCTCATCATGGTGCTTGATTTAGGGTTCATATGTGATATTTTTGGTTTGAAAAAAAATATGTTTTATTACAAAATTATAGTGTCAACGTTTTTGCAATATTGAGTTTTGCAAATTTTTTTATGTAGATATTAGCCTACAAACTGAGCTAACCTTATTGTGTTTCTATAACTCCTCTGTGCATTGCTTGCATTCTTTAGGGTTTAGTTGTAGTTTATTCCTTGAGTTTCCTTCCCTAGGGAGAAAGTGTCCAAGGGGGACAAAGCAGCAATAACTAACTATTTGTGAAACCATATTTAGCCATTCCATATGCAATACTCAGTTTGTTGAATAATTATAAAGTTGAAAACATTTTTAGCTTCAGTGTTAAAATTAAAACCAGTGAAGAAGCCATTCCTGCAATGTTACTTATCTGCATAAAAGTGAAAACGAGATATTGAAAACAAATTTTATGAATTTAAAAAAGATACTTAAAAAAGAAAATTCTTACATATCATTTTAACTTTTCTTTTGCACCTCTAAGAAAAAGGAGCTAAAAATTTAGTCAGAAGTGCTATGGTTTCTTTCCAATTAAATTGTGATTTCAGTGTTTAAGTTTAAGCTGTATGAAAATTTACTTCAATTTCTTCCTCATCACAATTTACCATATTTTAAACAGATGGTATTTTTTAAACTGTATAATGTGCAGCACTATTATCAAAGATGCAACCAAAAACGTGATATATAAAGTCCAGTAATAAACAGTGCTCATTTTAGAACAAAGTCCACAAAGGTATAGGAGGTGCTCCAAATATACAAAAGGAAAGCCCCAAGAAATCCAGAAAGACAGAAAGTGAGGATGGATGCCCAATGACTCTCATGCTACTGAGAAGCCAATGACGTTTTAGAGAAAAAATCCCAAACATATCCATATGGGTGTTACAATCCAAGTAATCCCTCAGGCTTCACTCTAGCACAAAGGACAAACAATGGGAACATGTAAAATAGAAAAGCTCATATGTGCAATATGTCCTTAACCACTTCAATACCAGGCACTTTCGCCCCTTCCTGCCCGGGACAATTTTCAGCTTTCAGTGCTGTCGCACTTTGAATGACAATTGCACAGTCATACAATACTGTACGCCAACTAAATTTGTATCATTTTCTTCCCACAAATAGAGCTTTCTTTTGGTGGTATTTGATCACCTCTGCGGTTTTTATCTTTTGCTAAACAAACTAAAAAAGACTGACATTTAAAAAAAAAAAAAAGTTTTCTTCATTTCTGTTATAAAAGTTGTTTTTCTCCTTCACTGACTGGCACTGATGAGTCGGCACTGATTGGCACTGATGAGTTGGCACTGATAAGGTGGCACTGATAGGCACTGATGAGGAGGCACTGATATGTAGAATTGATGGGCACTGATAGGCGGCACTAATATGCAGCACTGGGCACTGATGGGTAGTGTCAGGCGGCACTGATGGGCACTGACAGGCGGCATTGATGGGCACTAATAGATGGCACTGACGGGCAGCACGGATTGGGCAAGCACTGACAGGTGTTAATGCTGGGCACTGATTGGCACTGTGATGGGCACTAATTGGCACTATGGTGGGCACTGATTGGCATTTTATTGGGTACTGGCAGGGGGTTATGATGGGGCACTGACCGGGCACCGATGATTATCAGCACAAACCCCCCCTCTGACAGGGAGAGCCACCGATCAGCTCTCCCTGTCAGCGAGAACCGAGGAATACCATTTACCGGCACTTCCTGTTTCTCGCAATGATCAGCTGTGATTGGTCACAGCTGATCATGTGGTAAGAAGCCTCTGTCAGAGGCATGTTATCCTGCTGGACATCATATGACGCCCAGTCAGGATAACAGAACCACTTCCCGGCCATCATTCTGTTATAGGCCAGTGGGGAAGTGGTTAAAATACTGTTTATTAGATAAAAGTAGTGTACTCACAAAACATTAGATGTAAACTGGCATTGATATACAATAAACTGGAGCTCTTGTACCTGCCACTGTGTGTACCTTCTGGGCAGCGGCCGCTGTGAATAATGATGTCACATTAGGGCCCTTCCGACACGTTTCACCATACTTTTGACATCGTCAGAGCTGTGGCTAAATGACGTACACCACGCAAAGGATATAAATACAGGTTAGGTGGAAAAGGGATTCCCTCTACATCAGTGGCTGACAGGAAGTAGTTAGAAGGATGCTAGTAGTGACACCTAAAAATGCTCCATCTTGTGGGGAAAAATAATTTAGCACTTAATAGTATAGGTATTTTTTTAAATAGATGCTGTTCTACCTGTCTTGTTGGTCAACCCAAGTATCATCTAGCTGTCAGATATATTACACATTAGAATATTCTAGTGCACAATTATTTAAAAAATCACATTAAAAATACTGTAACGTAAAACGTAAAACCCTCAACTTGCTAAGGGTTTAGTCAGGGAAACTACAAATGTAAAAGAAAGACTGTTGACTCACCTTTTCACTTTTTAGATTTGATGAAAACAATGCAGCCATGGTTATGGGGCAGAAAAGTTACAAAATATCATCACTGAAGCTCATAAAGGATAAACTAAGTGAACATGTAATTTAACTATTCAAAACTGTAATATCAGATAGAGGTAGACTGGATGTTTAATTACACTAATGCCGCGTACACACGATTGCGCATTCCGATAACAAAATCCATGTTTTTTTCCGACGGATGTTGGCTCAAACTCTTGCATACACACGGTCACACAAATCTTGTCAGAAATTCCGAACGTCAAGAACGCGGTGACGTACAACACCTAATAGATAAAAATAAAGTTCAATAGCCAGTGCGGCTCTTCTGCTTGATTCCAAGCATGCATGGAATTTTGTGCGTCGGAATTGTGTACACACAATCGGAATTTCCGACAACGGATTTCGTTGTTGGAAAATTTGAGATCCAGATCTAAAATTTTGTTTGTCTGAAATTCCGACAGAAAATGTCCGATGAAACCTACACACGGTCAGAATTTCAGACAACAGGCTCCCACAGAACATTGCCCGTCGGAAAATCTGACCGTGTGTATGAGGCATTAGAATATACCATACACACTAAACAAATGTATATAAGTGTGCTTCATGTGTACTAATGTAAAAATAAAATAGAGCATACTTGGCCCCACTGGCAAGGTAATGTATCATTTCTTTATAGATTTTTTTCTCCAAAGAAACACTGTCAGTGCATCCGAAATGCAGAATGAGATGTTAAACTGAAGACTTGGTTCTGTCAATTTCAATGGCTGTCAAGTTGTGGCAAGGCATCTATGGGTGTATTGAAGTACACCCAAGGTCTTTAAAGTTATTTTAGGTGTACATCATACACCCAATGTCTTTAGCTAGTTAGCGCTAGTTGAGCGACCACCTTGACCCTGCATGTAGACAGGTTTTCTCTACTTGCGCACTTGGAAGTGTGTGTTTTCCCAACTCTTTTGCCGCATACACACAGTTGGAATTTCCAACAACAAATGTTCGATGGGAGCTTGTTGTCGGAAAAGCCAAGTTAGACTTACCGGTAACTTGTTTTCCAGAAGTCTTTCAGGACAGCACCTGAGAGATAGTGACTCCTCCCACCAGAACACAGGAAACACCTTCTTCCTCCAGACTTTAAAGGGAGGCACCTCCCTACCATACCTCAGTTGTAGTAGAGAAACCTCCGGCCCCGGCTGGAACACATAAGCACATACGTTAGTCACAGCATAGTATATTAAATACAAATAGGGCGGGATCAAAAAGAAAAAGAAGATATCCCCCGTGGGGTTTTAAAGCAGCAAAAAATTACGAAAATAGGTTGTTACTTGAAAAAGTTTTTTTATTATTAATGGAACGTAACCATAATGGTTAAAATAGGAGCTGTGCTACAGGAGATAACACAAATGAAGCTGGCACAAGTATTATACAATAATCAAGCGCTAAATAGGGTGATAATCCTGACGCGTTTCGGCCCCGTTGGGTCATCTTCAGAGGATTGAGGCGCTGTGACAAAATTTGCATATTAGAGTTCATGGATATGACCATAAAAATATAATATAATATATATATGTTTAACAGTATAATTACCAATCACATTGTGTTTGAGCAGTTTCTCCTGAGCTTATGGTTCTCCGACGTCTCCCCCACCGGGTCCCGACAAGAGTCCCCGGCCGTCCACCACGTCAACAGGGGAAAAGGGGGGGTTTAATCGTCCATGCGTGTCTTACAAGGAGTCACACCAAGTGGATATTTCCCAAAACTGGGGAGGAGTGTGGGGGCAAGCGAGCGAGACCTGCAGCCAAAGCATCAAACAACAGACAACTGTACCATCAGTGCGTTCGGTTTAGCACGGATAGAGATATATGTATCATGTGTCGTTTTATGAAAAAAAGAGAGATAACTCTGTAATTTATTTAATTAAATATTTGTTGGATGTTGTCTGTGCTTATTAGGGTCAGCGATGTAAGAATATTCCCATAGTGGTGATGGTAACAAAAGGGGGGGAGGGGAAGGGGTTAACAAGGGTAAGTAGGACTGCATATAGATATCAGTATATCAGAGAATGTAATGTAATAGGTAAATAGTGGTGTCTATGTGTTGGCCGTGAAGCAAGTGACAAAGTAGGGTGAGAATATAGGAATGTAAAGAAAAAGACAAGTGTGGGGAGAACATGTGAGGAAAGAAGGGGACGGGCAGACTAGTGGGGAAAAAAAAAAAAAAACCAGGGGAAAGGAGGGGATGGGAAAGAAAGAACGGGAAGGAGGGGGGGATGGTTAGGGGGAGAATGGGAAAAAAAAGGATCAGGGAGTGAAGGAAAAAAGGCTTAAGAGGAAAAGATCCAGGGGAAAAAAAAAGGAACAGATAGGTGAAGTGTGAGGATAGTGCAGGTGGGGTGATGCATGTAAGTGGAAGGGAAGCATGCTTCCCTTCCACTTACATGCATCACCCCACCTGCACTATCCTCACACTTCACCTATCTGTTCCTTTTTTTTCCCCTGGATCTTTTCCTCTTAAGCCTTTTTTCCTTCACTCCCTGATCCTTTTTTTTCCCATTCTCCCCCTAACCATCCCCCCCTCCTTCCCGTTCTTTCTTTCCCATCCCCTCCTTTCCCCTGGTTTTTTTTTTTTTTTCCCCACTAGTCTGCCCGTCCCCTTCTTTCCTCACATGTTCTCCCCACACTTGTCTTTTTCTTTACATTCCTATATTCTCACCCTACTTTGTCACTTGCTTCACGGCCAACACATAGACACCACTATTTACCTATTACATTACATACTCTGATATACTGATATCTATATGCAGTCCTACTTACCCTTGTTAACCCCTTCCCCTCCCCCCCTTTTGTTACCATCACCACTATGGGAATATTCTTACATCGCTGACCCTAATAAGCACAGACAACATCCAACAAATATTTAATTAAATAAATTACAGAGTTATCTCTCTTTTTTTCATAAAACGACACATGATGCATATATCTCTATCCGTGCTAAACCGAACGCACTGATGGTACAGTTGTCTGTTGTTTGATGCTTTGGCTGCAGGTCTCGCTCGCTTGCCCCCACACTCCTCCCCAGTTTTGGGAAATATCCACTTGGTGTGACTCCTTGTAAGACACGCATGGACGATTAAACCCCCCCTTTTCCCCTGTTGACGTGGCGGACGGCCGGGGACTCTTGTCGGGACCCGGTGGGGGAGACGTCGGAGAACCATAAGCTCAGGAGAAACTGCTCAAACACAATGTGATTGGTAATTATACTGTTAAACATATATATATTATATTATATTTTTATGGTCATATCCATGAACTCTAATATGCAAATTTTGTCACAGCGCCTCAATCCTCTGAAGATGACCCAACGGGGCCGAAACGCGTCAGGATTATCACCCTATTTAGCGCTTGATTATTGTATAATACTTGTGCCAGCTTCATTTGTGTTATCTCCTGTAGCACAGCTCCTATTTTAACCATTATGGTTACGTTCCATTAATAATAAAAAAACTTTTTCAAGTAACAACCTATTTTCGTAATTTTTTGCTGCTTTAAAACCCCACGGGGGATATCTTCTTTTTCTTTTTGACATTAATCGGGGTGTGCAGCACTTTATATCTTCTCAGTATGTGTCTCTCTCCTTTTCACAAATAGGGCGGGATGTTGCTGTCCTGAAAGACTTCTGGAAAACAAGTTACCGGAAAGTCTAACTTGGTTTTTCCCAAGGCGTCTTTCAGGACAGCACCTGAGAGGATAACAGAGACTTACCCCCTTAGGGCGGGACAACAGCTTGCAGGACCTTTCTGCCAAATGCCTGATCATTAGCAGATGCGAGGTCAAGCCTGTAATGTTTCACAAATGTGCGAAAACTTGACCATGTTGCCGCCTTGCAAATTTGTTCAGGGGTGGCACCAGCTCTCTCTGCCCAAGTGGCTGCTAGTGCTCTTGTTGAGTGTGCACAAATTCCTGCTGGTGGAGACACACCTGCATGCGAATAAGCCTCTGAAATGGATAGTTTCAGCCACCTTGCTAAAGAAACCTTAGAAGCCTGGCAACCTTCCTTGTTGCCCGAGAATAGCACAAACAGTGAATCTGAACGTCTAAAGAACTTTGTTCTTTCCAAATAGCATAACAAAGTCCTTCTGACATCCAACATGTGGAAACAAGTCTCCTTCTCCCCTGCTGGGTTGGGGCAGAAGGTTGGCAGTATAATGTCCTGAACACGATTCTGTGCTGAAGCTACCTTTGGTAAGAATTTCTTATCTGTCCTAAGTATAACCCTATCTGGAAAGATAGACAAATAGGGTTCCTTAATTGATAAAGCGTTAAGCTCACTGATCCTGTGTGCAGAGATCTAAAGAATCTGGTTACCAACGGATTCGAGGCCACAGATCTTTCTAAGAACACTGCTAGCGCAGCAACCTTCAGCTTCAAGGTACTAACTGCTAGTCCCTTGTCAGCTCCAACCTGTAAAAATTCTAGAATGGTAACAAGACTCCCTGGGTCCCCTCCAGACCTTGGAATAAATGTCCCTAGTCACCTTTTTCCTACTTGATAAAAGTGTTGAAATTAACTGGTTGGAAAAACCCTTGCTTTTTAGGAGCTGCTCTTCAGATACCAGGCTGTAAACGCCAAAGTGGCTACCTCTGGATGATTTATTGGACCTTGAAATAGTAAATCATGCCTGAGGGGCAGATGCCAATAAGGCTTGACCGTCATTCTCAGAACGGTTGAAAACCAGGCCCTTCTTGGCCAAAAAGGCGTGATTAGGATGACTGGTACCATTTCCTTCTGAATTTTTTTTAATATTAAGGGAATTAACTAGAATGGGGGAAAGCGTAGCAAAGATGGAATTTCCATGGATACGCCAAAGCATCTGTCCCTAGTGACCCGTTGTGACTGTTCAGGGAAAAAAATTGCGGAACCAGGGCATTCTCCTTTGAGGCGAACAGGTTCACCTCTGGCAGCCCCCATTTTTCGGCAATCATAGCGAAAACCTCTGGGTTCAGAGACCATTCTGCTTCCTGAAAGGGGTTTCTGCTCAGGAAATCCGCCACCCTGTTCAGGGACCCGCTTAGGTGGACTGCTGATAGAGACATCAAGTGTCCTTCTGCCCACCAAAGAATGTCCATGGCTAGTACTTGCAGCGATTTGCTCCTTGTACCTCCCTGCCTGTTTATATAAGCGCCCGCCGTGGCATTGTCTGTTAGTATTTGAACATGCTGAGACTGAAGACCCTGAGCGAATGACTTCAGAGATAAGTCGATCGCCTTGAGCTCTCTCCAGTTTGAGGACTTTGTCGCCTCTTTCCTGGACCAGTTTCCCTGAGTGAAACCCTTTTCTAGGTGGGCCCCCCACCCCCAGGAACTGGCATCAGTTGTCAGCCTTTTTCCGATCGGAAAGGCCCAGACTAACCCCTCCGATAGGATATCCTGCCTCTTCCACCACCATAATGACCTCTTCACCTGGGTTGGAATCTTTACCTCTGATTCTAGAGATTCCAAATTGTGATCCCAAGATCTCAGAAGAAAGGCCTGCAGATGTCTGAAGTGTAATCTTGCCCACTGAACAGGCATTGACGAAGTCAGAACACCCAGAGCTGACATGACCCGCCTTACCGTCAGCTGCTGGTTGGTCTGCAGTAAAGACACTGTATCCTGGATCTTTTCCTTCTTCTCTGAAGGAAGAAAGATCCTTTGATCTAGAGAATTTATTATATACCCTAGAAACCGAATCTCCTGAGATTTCAGGGTTCAGGGAAGATTTTTGGAGATTTAGAATCCATCCGAGAGACTCCAGATGGCTGCATGCTCTGCCTAAATTTCTCTGTAATTTCTCTCTCGAGGGGGCGAAAAATAGCAGATCGTCTAAATAAGGAATTACTGCCATTCCTCGAAGACAAAGCGGAGCTAGGGCCTCTGCCATCACCTTGGTGAAAATTCGGGGTGCGGAAGTTTGCCCGAAAGGGTAAGGCTCTGAATTGTAGATGCTGAATTCTGCCCTCCATCCTTACCGCCAACCTGAGATACTTCTGGGATTGGGACGAGATTGGAATATGCAGGTTGGCATCTTTTAAATCCACTGACGCGATGAAGCAACATGGAGTCAGTAGATTTCTGACAGTGAAAATTGAGTCCATCTTGAACTTTATGTATTTGATGGCTACGTTTAGCGGCTTTAGATTGAGAATTAATCAAAAACTTCCTGTTGGTTTTTTTAACAGGAAGACATGCGAATAGAACCCCTTCGCGCTGTTCTTTTGGTGGCACTGGGATTACTACACCCTGCTGCATCAGTTCCTTGAGAGAGGACTTCATGGCCAGGGCCCTTATTGGATCTCGAGGGTATTTGTTACCAGAAACCTTCTTGGGGGGCTTCTGGAAAACGCGAGAGTATAGCCCTGCGAGAGAGTGGTCAGAATAAACGGATTTGAAGTTATCCCTGACCACTGCGGAAGAAACTCTCCTAATCTTCCGCCAACCCGCAGGGACGAGTCATTGCGATTTCTCGGCCTGTGAAGGAGGACGGAAGAGAATTCCGCCTTTACCCTTCATTTTTTGTGCGACCAATTTTTCCTCCTCCCCTGAAACTTGCTGTCTTGGTCTTGAGCTTTTTGAGGTCGAAAAAGACGTTTTGGGGCCTGCTTTTTCTTTTTGACCGGGAAGGACTTCTTTTTATCGGCAGTTCTGTCTAGGATATTATCTAGATCAGGGCCAAAAAGAAGGTCACCTGAAAAAGGAATACCACAAAGTTTGCTCTTTGAAGCTGTATCCCCTGGCCAGGTTTTTAGCCATGAAGCTCTTCTTGCAGCATTTGTCAAAGCTGCAGACCTAGCTGACATTTTGATTGCTTCAGCCGAAGCATCCGCAATATAAGCAACTGCAGAGATCAGGGTAGGAAAGAAATCTAAGATCTCCTGTTTGGGGGAATCTGCCACTATATGTGATCTAAGCTGGTTCACCCAGTACTCCAGATTCCTGGCCACATTGCTGGCTTCAAATTGCTCATGATTGATTGCCATGATCTCTTGAGCAAAAGATCCATGCGTTTGTCCATTGGATCCTTCAGAACCCCCATGTCTTCAAAAGACAGGTCTGTGGATCTTGAGACCTAGGAAAATGCAGCATCCAACCTGGGCACCTTATTCCACACCGCAGAAGGGTCCTCCTCAAAAGGGAAGCGTCTTTTGTGGGCTCTGGCAAAAAAGAGTTTTCTCTCTGGATCTTGCCATTCTTTAACCACTTGCTGCTAGTCCGCCGTCATATGACGGCGGGACGGTGCAGCTGTTATCCTGGGCCGCCGTCATATGACGGCGCAGCCTTCCAGGCAGCCCAGGGGGTGCGCGCGTGCCGCCGGCGGCGTGCGTGCACGCACGCCGCATCGCTCGGATCCCGGTGCGCGTGCCCGGCGGCCGCGATGCCTGCCGGGCACCCGCGATTGCCTGGTAACCGAGCAGGACCGTGGATCTGTGTGTGTAAACACACAGATCCACGTCCTGTCAGATGGGAGGAGACCGATGTACAGAGGAACACCGATCGGTCTCCTCCCCTTGTGAATCCCCTCCCCACACAGTTAGAATCACTCTCTAGCAACACATTAACCCCTACAGCGCCCCCTCCTGGTTAACCCCTTCATTGCCAGTCACATTTGTACAGTAATCAATGCATTTTTATAGCACGGATTGCTGTATAAATGTGAATGGTCCCAAAAATGTGTCAAAATTGTCCGATGTGTCCGCCGCAATATCGCAGTCACAATAAAAATCGCAGATCGCCGCCATTACTAGTAAAAAAAAAAATAATAATAAAAATGCTATAAATCTATTCGCTTATTTTGTAGATGCTATAACTTTTGCGCAAACCAATAAATTTACGCTTATTGCAATATTTTTTACCAAAAATATGTAGAAGAATACGTATCGGCCTAAAAGGAGGAAAAAAAATGTTTAAAAAAAAAAGAAAAAAATTTGGATACTTATTATAGCAAAAAGTAAAAAAATATTGTGTTTTTTCAAACTTGTCACTCTTGTTTTGTTTATAGCACAAGAAATAAAAACCGCAGGGGTGATCAAATACCACCAAAAGAAAGCTCTATTAGTGGGGAAAAAATGATAAAAATGACATTTGTGTACAGTGTAGTATGACCGCGCAATTGTTATTCAAAGTGCGACAGTGCTGAAAGCTGAAAATTGGCTTGGGCAGGAAGAGGGGGAAAATGCCCTGTATGGAAGTAGTTAACAATGGCATCAGAAATGACTGAATGGACCGGAAAAGTTCGGCCCTTAGGTTCATTTAATCCTGCATACATGCGGTCATGAAGAGATAATTCCCTCTTTTCCTCACTTAAGCCAAGCGTAACATGAATAGCTTTAAGGAGCCCGTCTACCTCCTCTAGGGATACCTTAAATTTGGAAGAGGCCACCTCCGCCTCCTCACCCTCCTCTTCCGAATCTTTAAAGGAAGGAGCAGGGGATTGCTCTTCACTGGTTGAGGGGTCTTCAGGTAAAGCTTCCACCACTGGGATAGAAAGAGAACCCTGGGAAGCCTCAAAAGTGAATGGCTGACTAGCAGCTGGATTAACTAAAGAGTCATGAAAAGTTTGAATCGTGGCATATTGTTCCTTCTTTACAGAGGCAACCAGGTCATCACAAACCGAAGCTGATTCCTCCCTGACTAAAGAAGTGATGCATGTACTGCACAGGGCTTTTTTCCAATTTTCTCCCATTTTGGCCCTGCAAGAAGGACATCTCTTTTTTTGGGTCAGAGCTTTTAGCCTGTGAGAGAAAAAACAAAAAAGGGAAAAAAACCAGGGGACCTTTTAGTGAGACCCAGTCTCAGCTTCACAAGAATCACCCACAGGTGCACTGAGAAGAAACCAGTCAGCCTCTAGTGCCCAGACAGCCCCCTTGCCACTAGGGGGTAGAGAAAAAAAAAGGAATAGACCAAACCTAGTTAAAGGAAGAAAAGCAGACTTTAACCGCTGCTCCTACCTGAGCTTTGCTGGCGCCTGTGCCTGTCCCCACCACTGCAAACGCGGAGTCCTCTATCTCTGGTGTGCAGCTTTCCACTCGTGGCTTCATATGACGCTTCAGGACTCCCATAGTGCATCTGCACCGGACCGGAAGCGGAAATAGGCGCCAGCTCCTGTCCTCCCTTCTCCCACCCTTGCGTCCACGCCGGAAATGATGTTTTCTCTGACCCAGTGACCCGCTTTGTCATTTTTGGCGCGACTGCATGCAAAATGGCAGCGGCGCACGCGCACCGCCGCTTCCTACGACCGTGCGGGCTACCGGTTCTTCGGCTCTCACCGAGCACTAGGAGGGGAAGAGGAGCCCGATTGCTACAGCTGCAGATGCTTGGGTAGGCCTGGAGGACAGCGGGTCTCTTGCGGAGGAAAAAGAGAAGGAAGCCCCGTCTCCCAAGAGCACCTGAAAGACATTGACTCCCCTCCCAAAAGATGTTCCCTCCGGGCCGGAGGAAGCACAAAAACTGAGGTATGGTAGGGAGGTGCCTCCCTTTAAAATCTGGAGGAAGAAGGTGTTTCCTGTGTTCCGGTGGGAGGAGTCACTATCTCTCAGGTGCTGTCCTGAAAGACGCCTTGGGAAATTCCGACCGTGTGTAGGCTCCATCAGACATTTGTTAGCTGGATCTCAAATTTTCCAACAACTAAATCTGTTCTCGTAAATTCAGAAAGTGTGTAGACAAACACAAAATTCCACGCATGCTCTGAATCAAGTATGAGATGGAAGCACTCGGTCTGGTAAAACTAGTGTTCGTAATGGAGATAGCACATTTGTCACGCTGCAAATTTTTTAATGCAGCGCATTCTCTTCTCCTTTCTAATGCTAGAATAATGAAGTTGTTTTTCCTGCTGATATTCACACAGTGTTCTCACAAACTGATTTCTTTATTATTTCTCATGATCTCATGAGTAATAATTTAAATTTTTTTCGTCAGATCTCCATAATAATGTTTAGAATTTATTTTTATAGTGATCTTTATTTATTTTATTTTTTTATCAAGATCTCCTTTTTTTTTTTTATAGTGATCTCCATAATATTTTTTGTCGTTTTGTGTCTCAAGTTACCACAACACCTTGTATTTTTTTTAACCTCAAGGAGGTTGGTTGGTGTTGGTGTCCCTTGTTAAGTTGACATTGTATTTTAGAAATGTACCTGCCTACTCACAAACAAACTTTGAATTAAAACACATAGGCAAGTATTTGTGAAAATAGGATAGACACTTATTAGGGGGTCATAACAAAATAAAGAGGAAGGCAACGCTGGATAAACTGGTGAAATTTGCTAAGCCTTTGTACCCCAGGGCACACATCAACTATTTGACATGCAAAATTGGTAGCCTGAAGAGTCCATTTAACAGGGAGCACAATCCGGTCCAGGACTCTGAGAGATCAGGAACAGCAGCAGGTGACATATATGTCCCCAGGCTGTGGTCTTACCACGTTTTTTGCCAGACCAGACCGAACTCAGGCCCTCACTCTCTTGTCTTCCTTCCACGCTTGCTTCCAGGCTGTGGCTCTGGTGTTGGAGTTGTGGCAGGAGGAGGAGGAGGAGGAGGATGGTCCAACTCACACAGGTGGGTTTTGCTTGTGAGTTTGCCCCTCAACCCCTTATTTAGGGCCATATATATCACTTCCTCACAAAAGAGGCGAGGCCCACCTCCATTTCCTGCATTTGCATAGGCCTCAAGAAGACTGGGGGGGGGGGTTCTGAGGGCCGCAGAAGCCTGCTGCATTAACCCAAGTGCTGACTCCTCCACGTTCCTCCCAAAAAGATAAGGTCCACTTATCAGATTCCTCACCCCCTCTGATGGCCCATTGTAAAAAATTTAGGGGGGGAGATGTTTTGGACAGGTAACCCTCTCCACTTCATTAAGAGCTGAATGCATACATAATGTGTGTTACTTTGGCCATCCCCTCCTTACTTTACACTATTGGCAGCCCACTGGACAGGTAAGAATGTCATAATACAAAAATATGAATACACACTGTACAAATTGAAGCACATTCTGCAATTACCTTTAAAGATAATAGGAGAACAAAACTTTAAACAGTACCATTTGGAAGTATTCAGGCAGGCCCTTTCACTACATGCTTTAGTAAATTCATCCATAAATATGTCCACAAAATAGGTAGGTATAGTGTGTATGGGTTTAGCAAAGGCAACAGATAGAGGATTGATATCGGTTGACTTAGCGGTTGGGGGGAGGGAGGGTTCCAAATGAGCTTGGGACCCCCCAAAAAAGCCTCTACACTCTGCCTAAATTTGAGGACACAAATAGCATTTGTACACATTTTAGGGGGTGTTTAGGGTAAAGCAGTACAATGGAGCTGACAAAATACATTATTAAGTGACTAGGCTAGGTGTGTATGGGCCCAGGATAGCATGCTGTGGAGGTTAGTGAAGGCAAATATGCATGAAGGACAAAAAAGGAACTTTAAAAACTTCCAGCATGCATGAGGATAAAGAGGACATTCACAGCATATTACAATCATGGTAATTAGCGAATGATGAAAGAAATACAATACATTAGCAAACACTAAATACACATAATGTGATGATAAAGGAGAAATCTTACCTTAATATAGTCCTTCTGCAGGACCTGAGTGATGGCAGAACAGGTCTCTGAAATAATTATCCCCAGAGCCTGGGGGGAGATGCCTGTCGAGAACTTGATGTTCTGCAGACTTCTCCCCATTGCCAAGTACCGCAAGGTGGCGACTAGCATCTGTTTAGGAGTGATGGCTTGCCGCATGCAGGTGTCCTGCTTCATAATATAAGGGGACAGCAAAGCCAACAGACGGTGAAAAACAGGGTCCGTCATCTGGACATAATTCCTGCAATCATCAGGATTATTCTCACGGATCTCCCACAACAAAGGCATGTGAGAATTGGTCAGGCTGGAGCAACCAATTCTTCATCCATGAACTCCTCCCCGCCCTGTTCATGGACTGGGCTTGGGTCAAAGTAAGAACCCCAACACCAAGACCCTGCACAGCACGAACTCTACAATGAGTACGTACCCGCAACATGGCTAGAAAACAGTCGGTTGGTCAGAACGAACAGAATGCACTGAAAATCAGAAAGGCCTGAGAAGAGCGAGCCGAAAATCAGAAACCAGAGGACAAGAACGCACTGGAAATCAAATACGTAATATAAAAATACGCACTGAAAACCAGATGCAAACTGAATACACGCACTGAAAACCAGATACGCACCCACAACCACAAACTGAAGAGCAGCAACGATCTGAAAAGCACGAGGCTGAAAAGCGCGAATCGTCTCTCACCAAACTTCTACTAACACGAGATTAGCAGAAGGAGCCCAAAGGGTGGCGCACTTGGTATTGAACTTCCCTTTTATAGTGCCGTCGTACGTGTTGTACATCAGCGCGTTCTTGACGTTTGGAATTTCCGACAACATTTGTGTGACCGTGTGTATGCAAGACAAGTTTGAGCCAACATCCGTCGGAAATAAATCCAGGATTTCATTGTTGGAATGTCCGATCGTGTGTACGCGGCATTTGGGTGACAGCAGCCTCAACAGATGTAAGCCTACTTTTATCTTTCCTTTTCCTACTGTGGAGTCTCTATTGTTCTCACCTCCATTATTTAAGCAATATATTCTGTTTTTGTAATAAACTACATAAACTAATAAACTACTACTACTACTAAACTACAAGAGTTCTTCTGCCTCCCTCTTTTCTTTTTCGGTGGACACCCTAAGCTATACCAGAGACCCCTGGCTAACTCCCCAGTATTGGCTCTTGACCACCACATTTTAGACCCTATAAGGTGACAATGCTCTTTTCCTGTCTCCAAGTTGCACCCCTGTTTGGTCACCCTGTCATGTGCACTATCAGTGGACACCAGAAGAGGCCAAGTTGATGCACATTGCTCAGGCATGTCTTCTTGTTGTCACCATCATAAAGCCTGTCCTGAGCAATGATATGATTACAAGATGAGCATGAAAAAGGTAAAAACAGTATTTTAAGAAATGAAAACCAACAACTGTTAATGATACACAAGGGGGTTGATTTACTAAAACTAGAGAGTGAAAAATCTGGTGCAGCTGTGCATGGTAGCCAACCAGCTTCTAACTTCAGCTTCTTCAGTAAGGCTCGGTTCACACTTAAACCAGCTGCGGATCGGACAGCAACGATGTCTGTCCCTGTTCTCCGTTTCAGGGACAAATCAGGGCAGAATCTTTGTCTGAATTTGGCCCTGAAACGGTGGCAAAGACGCACAGCGTTTCTATGCAGCGCCGGTCACATTGTCCTGCTATGCGAATTGGATGCGGACAAAGCTTCATCCAATTCATAGAGGTGTGAACCCAGCCTTAAGCTTTGACAAAAAAAACTTGGTAGCTGATTGGTTTCTATGCAGAGCTACACCAGAGTTTGCGCTCTCTAGTTTTAATAAATCAACCCCATTGTTTTAACAAATTAAATATCTTTCAGTTAGGGTGTAGATCTACTTTCATGCAATCCTGTAAAACTGTGTCTGGACTTTGGAAGAAATAAACTGTTTGAAAAATGTGCAACCTACAGTATAAGAAAAAGATTTATGAAAAGAATCTCGTACAGATAGTGTGATTTCCCTAAAAAAGGATTTATACATAGTTATTTTTGTGTTTAGTAGTTAAAGAATACGTAAATCTAAAACAAATACAAAAAACAGAAATCGTGCTTCTGTCTCTTTAAGGCACAATAAACCGAATATTGATACAGCAATATTATTTTGCCCTTTCTCTGTAGTATAATACGTGGTTGATCCTGCCTGTTCCAGGTGTACAGTTTAGTTGTTAAGGCTTTCATTTTTAATTTCTATTTTTCAGCTATGCAATTCTGTTTTAGGTAAGATGGCAGAGGGTAGATGAAATGTTTAACATTTGAATGTAAACAAAGTTACATATTTTATGGTAATACGTGTTGAATGGGTAAGAAAGTTGTAAATATGTTATAAAAATATGAATATTGTGAGATTTAACCTGACATAGACATTTTTATTCAGCCAATACACACACACCAAACTGTGTATTGGGGCTTCCATCCCACTTTAAAGTGATTTTAAAGTCAGAAGGTTTTTTATCTTAATGCATTCTATGCATTAACTTGTTCAGATCCGCGTCATAGCCGAATGACGGCAACAGCGCGGATCTGCTTTGCCGGGAGTACGTCTATTGACGTCCTCCTCTTTCAAATCTGGCCACACCCCCCTGAAGGGGGCGCGCGGTGCATGCTGTGATCGCCCAAGTCATTGAGACTTGGGTGATCACAGATTCGAGTAACGGGCCGATCCCGGCCCCTTACCATGTGAGCAGCTGTCAGCCAATGACAGCTGATCACGTGATGTAAACAGGATCGGTAATCCTTTTTTTTTTCTTCTCAAGTTGACAGTGTGAGAAGAAAAAAAGCAGATCGCTGGCTTCTGTTTGAAGGGACATCGGTCCCGAAGAGGGAGAGGCGAAGGTGCCTCATATGTGCCCACAAGTACCGCCTGCCAGTGCCACCTGCCAGTGCTACAAATCAGTGACCACAGTGCCCCCAATCAGTGCCCACAGTAGTAAGTGCCAGCAATCAATGCCACCTATCAATGCCCACCAGTGGTGCAAATCAGTGCCTCATTAGTGCCACTTATCAGTGCTGCCTATCAGTGTCACCTACCAGTGCCGATCAGTGCCCATCACTGCCACCCATCAGTGCCCATCACTGCCACCCATCAGTGCCAGCCATCAGTGCCCACCAATGCCACCTATTAGTGCCCACCAGTGCCACCTCATCAGTGCCCACCAGTGCCACCTCATCAGTGCCCATCAGTGTAGCCTCATCAGTGTACATCAATGAAGGGTAAAAATTACCTGTTTGCAAAATTTATTAACAAAATATAAAACGGTTTTGTATTTTTTTTTTTAAATCAGTGTTTTAAATTTTTTTTTAACAAAAAATAAAAAACCCAGAGGTGATCAAATACTACCAAAAGAAAGCTTTATTTGTGGAAAAAAATTATAAAAATTTCATTTGGGTACAGTGTTGTATGACTGCGCAATTGTCGTTCAAAGAGCAACAGCGCTGAAAGGTGAAAATTGGTCTGGGCAGGAGGTGCGTTTAGGTGCCCAGTAAGCAAGTGGTTAAAGGGTTTGTTAACATCCCGAAAAAATAAAAATTGGATCCTGTTCCCTTAAAGCATGTTATACAGCACAATGCTTGTGCTATGTAATTTGTCCCCCTGCATCACCTGAAATACCTGGCTGATTCTGACAGCTTCTGCCCTACCCCTGTAAACTGACTACGATAATCCGGGCTTCTGAGCCCTGACACTGTGGTCAGCTTACATGCCTCCATCATCCGCAGCCCTACTCTCCTGCGCCTGTGTCTCCCTCTGCCCCCCCCCCTCCCCTCCCTGCCTCTCAGCTCCCTGATCCTCCCTGCTCTAAAAAAAACAATATTTTTCTTTTTTAGGTCCCTCTGATATAGAACAGTAAGCTCCTCAGTGGATGTGATCTATAAAAATATGTGGTATAATAGCTTACTTCAGAGTGCCGTTAAGCGCTCACGTGACTTCCCGCTGGTCTCCTCCTTTCCTCTTTCCAGCTGATGTCAGCAGGGGTTTCCCAGCACCTCCCCCTGCAGCTATAAGATCGGGAGAGGAGACCAGTGGACAATCAGCTAAACGCCAAACGACTCTCTGAAGTAAGCTATTATAGCACATATTTTTATAAATGACATCCACTGGGGAGCTTACTGTTATATATCAGAAGGAACTATAGAAGAACATTTTTTACCTTAACAAACACTTTAAGATAAAAAACCTTCTGTGTGCAGCAACCCCCCTCAGCCACCCCTAATACTTACCGGAGCCCCATCTCTGTCCAACGATGTCCACGAGTGTCTCAGCCATCAGAGACTCTCCCTCCAGATTGGCTGAGACACAGCAGCGGGGCCATTGGCTCCCACTGCTGTCAAAGTCAGTCAGCCAATCAGGAGAGAGGGGGCGGGTGTCTGAATGGACACGAGGAGCTGTGACTCACCTTGGGTGCCCCCATATCAAGCTGCTTACTGTGGGGGCACTCGACAGAAGGGAGGGGCCAGGAGCACTGAAGAGGGACCAGAGAAGAGGAGGATCGGGGCTGCTCTGTGCAAATCCACTTCACAGAGCAGGTAAGCATAACATGTTTTTTATTTTTATAGTAAAAAAAAAAAACAAGACTTTACAATCACTTTAATTTTAATATTTCATCAAGAAAGTAGGTTCGCGTAAGATTTTCCATGCAGAGGATGTTCCCATACAAGAAAAGAACAGTACACATTTTTCAAATTCTGACTAATTGTTACATACTGTAGTCTACTATGTCCTCCTTAAGACAGAGCTGTCTCAGTCTCAGGCTCTCTGCCATAGGCATGCGCAGCCTATTGCATTAGGGTGTGCACCCCAAAACTCAAACACACATGCTTGTGTGTGTGTATATATATATATATATATATATATATATATATATATATATATATATATATATATATATATATATATATACATACACACTGTATATACACAAACACTCACGCATATGTACATAAAACCACCCATTTATGTGCCTGCCTGACGCAAGTGCCTTTGTTCACTTTTTTATTAAAAAAATAATAAATGCATAGATTTTTGCTAGGGCATTTATTCTTTTTTAAAACTGGAGACTGCAAAGTATTGCACCCGCAATCAGCAGAGTGCGGGTGAAGTGTCAGGCTCCTGCAGACACTGCCTACAGTTCTGTTGCCCGTACCTCTGTATGGCTGTCATTGCAGAGCTGTAGGCAGTGTGAATGAACTACAGGTGTGCTGATCAGTGTGCAGGCTGTAGTGTTGAATTGAACTTGTAGTTTATACATTCTCAGATTCCTATGACTTAGGCTACTTTCACACTGAGGTGCTTTGCAGGCGCTATAGCGCTAAAAATAGCGACTGCAAAGGGGTTTCACACTGGAGCGGTGTGTGGCAGGATGCTCAAAAAAGTCCTGCCAGCCGCATCTTTGAGGCGCTGTAGGAACGATGTATACACTGCTCCTAAAGTGCCCCTGCTCATTGAAATCAATGGGCAGCAACGCCGAACCGACGACAAAACACCGCTGCAGCGGCACTTTGCGGGCCGTTTTAACCCTTTTTCGGCCGCTAGCGGGGGTTAAAAGTACCCTGCTAGCGGGCGAATAGCACCGGAAAAATAACGGTAAAGCACTGCTAAAAATTAGCGGCGATTTACAGCTGACGGCATGGCGCCTGAGTGTAAGAGTAGCCTTAATGATGAGGCTGTGTGGGTGCAGATGAGGGGAGGGGGCTAACAACTAAAACATGTTAAACCCTGTATAGGGTGTTAATGAACTACGGGTGCGCTGTATACAACCCTGTTCACACCTATGTAGGTTACAGTTGATGCATATTTTAGGTGTATTTTGCATTTTTCTTTTTGAAAAATTGAAAATACACGTTTATGATCCATTGAAGTCTATGGAACCAAAAACACAACCTGCTGGTCTCTGGCCTTTCCATAAAATGCACAGATGTGAACTACATTCATAGGAAACCATGTTAAATGGACTGTAGTGTGTTTCTGCAAGACTGAAAATGCACTAAAAAAATGCATAGATGTGAACCAGGCCTAAAGTTGCTATACCTGCACAGGTTTTTTGTTCAGATCACTAGCTGACAGGTGTTTGCATCAACACAAGCGATGTTGGGACACTGTATGGGGGGGACTCCTCACTGTCAGAATACACTGATTAGGGTTGTAGCCAATTGGCTGCAAGCCACTATTAAACAAGTTTCTGTCTTACCTTTGTAAAAAAAAAAAAAAAAAAAAAAACAAGGTTCTGTCTAACAGGGAGGGCTACACTCAAACTGAAATTAAGGCCATGCCTGCTCAACTGGACTTGCTCCAGCAGGCCCCCTTCACTACTGTGACTTGTCCCCTTTTAGACCCCTTTCACAATGGGGTGCGGGCTGCATTAGCGGTAAAGTGCTGCTAGTTTTAGTGGTGCTTTACTGCTGTTTAAGCGGCGCTTTTCGGACGCTAGTGGGGCACTTTTAACTCCTGCTAGGGGCTGAAGAAAGGTTTAAAACTGCCCACGTTGCGACGCTGCCGAAGCGCTTTGCAGGCGCTTCACCAGAGCTGCCCATTCATTCCAATGGGCATGGGGCGGTTTAGAAGCAGTGTATACAGCGCTACCAAACCACCCCAAAGATGCTGCTTGGGGGATCTTTTCTAATATCCTACAAGCTCACCGCCCGGGTGTGAAAGCACTCTGGCTTTCTTACTGAAGCATTTTTCAGGCGCTTTACAGGCGCTAAAAACGCCTGAAAAGTCTTAAGTTTTGAGGGGTCTTAAGTTACTGGCTGTGGTCACACTCCAGCCTCCCCATCATACCATACAGGGTTTATGTCCCTGTATGGTATGTGATGATGTCACGGCTTTGGGATGAAGGAAGAGACATTAGAATCAGGTAAGTGAAAGAGTTACACACACACACACACACACACACTGCAAGGCTGGACTTTTTTACTGTCCTGGAGTTGGGCTGTATCATTATGATAAGGGTTTTTGAAAGGTTAGGAATCCCTGGGACTTCTGAGGTGTTACATAGATGTATTCCATACACACACATTATATGTTATTAAAAACACATAATTTTAACAGGATATAATGTGTATGTGGGAATACATTTATGCAACACCTCAGAAGTCCCAGGAATTCCTAACCTGTTCAAGAATGTTACTTTCTCTATCAGTAAACCTGAATGTATAGTGGAAAATGCAAAGAAAGAAGGTCAGTACTCACAGGTAAAAGGCTGAGATCTTCAGTCATCCCCAGGGAGAGCTGTGCTGTGTGCTGGACAGGAGGAAAGAGATGGAGGGTGCACTGTGAGATCTCTTCCTGCTCCTCCACCTGTACTGGAGCTGTGAAAGCCCCGACAGCCAGACAGGAACCCGAGGAGAGAGACAGATGCTGTATCAGAGAGGAGTTTGGCAATCTGTCTTCTGGCACACAGGGGATAGGATGGTGGGTAATTCCTGTGAGGACTGCAGCCACAACTGACTAAGCAGTCAGGAAGTCTCCGATGCTCTCTGAAGTTCACATGCTTCATCTCTGACAGCTGGCGGCGGAGTGATATTCAGCTGATAGGGATGCTGTAGCCGGAACTACAGAGTCAGCATCGGAAAATGCGGCTGACTGACTGAATACTCCAAGGCCAGTGGCTGCAGTTCCCACCGTAGTTGTACAAATCCATGACAAATAGTCCCACTTGCAGTTAGCTACCAGTGTCAATAATAAAAAAAAAAAAGAATTCTCACACATTTTGGCAGCAAAAAAAAGCCTGGGCATTAGGGTGTGCCCAGGCACACCCGGCACACCCCGTGCGCATGCCTATGCTCTCTGCTGTTCTGTTTTTTTAAGTCAGTGGACCTATAGGCCCATACACAGACTGATGTTCAGTTCCGACACATAAGTCTGTTCAGATAGGGATTGCCTCTGTCTCTCCACTCTCCAAACTGTCAAACATCATTCTGGTTTTTCTGCCTGAATGTTTAAGTCAGGCAAGTCTGAACACAGGTTTCCTATATGTATATGCTTACTTTTTTTTGCATACTCTACATTGTAGAGCATATGTATGTAATGACATTATTGCAAACTTAATCCTAGGTGTATACACAATTTTAAATGATAGATCATAATTGCCTTTATCTGCAGTTAATTCAACAGTTAGGCTAGGTTTCCACTATTGCGACCTGAAAGTCGCACACTTTACAGTGCGACTTTGCAATGCGATTTTGATGTGATTTCATGCGACTTTACAAACAACTTTCATGCGCCTTTGATGTTATGTGATTTGGTCATAGTGATATAATTCCTTTTCCTGCTCAGTCATTTCCCCTTCCTCTTTTGTTGTCAGGTGTTGTATAGGAGGAGCAGAGATCATGTGATTTAGCATTCTGTCAAAGTCACGGTGACATACATGTACGACTTCTTTGCGACTTTATTTCTTTCTTTGGAGAACAAGTCGCACCAAAGTCGGAACAAAGTAGTGCAAAAAACTTTTTTTGAGTCGCACCAATTAGAACGGGACCATTGAAATACATGGATTTTAACTTCCCATGTATCACGTCGCACAACAACTCGCAGTAGTGCCTTCATAGTAACAGATTTCATTTCAGAAATGGATGAGTTACTATTACCTTGAGTACTGTCATTAAGAATGAAGTTCATAATTGCTGTATACAGTATAATAGATTACTGAACTGAGGGTACTTATGCTATTTAATCAGACTTTGTAAAAGGCTGAAAAATTCTAAGTGCCCTTATTCATAATAGCACTTATAAGGAAAATAATGTATGGCCCATTTACATACTGACACTGGATATAGCTATATAGTTATTCTTTAGCTAATAGTTGCTTTGTTTGCAATTGCATAGAGATGAAAGGTTTGAAAAACCAGTACAGTAACAGAAAGTATAGTTATATGTGTCTTTTTACTTTAATTATTGTCCTGATTTGAATAAGTTCAAAACCTCACCTTTCCAGTAAACGAACAAAAAATATTGGAAAAAACAGGCAAAACTGCTAAGGCTCAGTTCACACTGGGGCGACCTGTCAGGCGACTTAGCCATCTGGCAAGTCGTGCTCCATTCAGCGCAATGGAACCGTTCTAATCGGAGAGACTCAAGTCGCTCCGACTTAGAAAAAGGTCCCTGTGCTACTTGGGGGCGACTTTAGAGCGGCTTGCATTGATTTCTATTAAAGAAGTCGTTTGCAAGCCACGCTGAAGTCGCCCTGTGCAGGACAGCTTCAGAGTCGGGTGACTTTGAAGCCGCCCCAGTGTGAACTGAGACATTTTACCCTATGTCCCGTATAAATAATTATGTTCAGGGGAAATTATACTTACACAAATCCCCATGCTGGCGATCGTGCCCGCCGACCACGCACATTGGATCCCCTGCCATGCAGCGTGCGGCGTACGCGCCCTCTGGTGGCCCGCTAAAGGAACGGATGTACCCATACCCATACAGGATTTTGTCCGTTCTGCCGCAATATATCTGTGTGAGCCAGTCGGGAACCAGTTAAACAACTGGAATCAATTAGTCCAAATAATAAAGATTAATCAACAGTCTGTCAACAACTGGACTTTTTTCAGAACAAAGATCTGTCAGGTGTAATCGATTTGCTCACCACACATGGGATTTGCTAGAAAGGACACCTCTAGTAATAAATAATATACAATTAATTCACAACTACATACAATTATATACAATTCAAACCAATACATAAGCAGATGGTATTTAAAACGAATACCATATAAAAATTTGGGCCGATCATAAATGAAAGAAACAGATACAGATCAAAATCTGAATTCAATCCTTTAGGCAACAATGTATCCAAACAATGGATCCATTCTACTTTCTGTTTTCTCAGGGTTAGTTCTCTATTACCTCCATGTCTAATTCTAGGTATCACATCTATTACCATAAATCTAAGCTGGGAAATAGTGTGACCCTTTTCAATAAAGTGTTTTGCCAAAGGTAACTTAATATGTTTCCAATCGAGTATTTGTGGCGGGCAATTCTGTCTCTTATATATAATAATCCACAAGGACATGTTATTATAAATACTATATATTCCTGGGGCAGGATATTGACCTAGCCATGTTGCTTAAAGCCCACCTCCATTTCCTGCCCCCAGGGGCACTCCCTGTATGTATATGTGTGTGTGTGTATATATATATATATATATATATATATATACACACACACACACATATATATACACTCACATATATATACACACTATATTACCAAAAGTATTAGTCCTGCCTTAGTCCATAGGGTTCAGTATTGAGTTGGCCCACCCTTTGCAGCTTCAACTCTTCTGGGAAGGCTGTCCACAAGGTTTAAGAGTGTGTCTATGGGAATGTTTGACCATTCTTCCAGAAGCGCATTTGTGAGATCAGGCACTGATGTAGATAAGAAGGCCTAGCTCACAGTCCCCGCTCTAATTCATCCCAAAGGTGGGTGTTCTATCGAGTTGACGTCAGGACTCTGTGCAGGCCAGTCAAGTTCCTCCATTCCAAACTCGCTCATCTATGTGTTTATGGAGCTTGATTTGTGCACTGGTCCAAATCATTTGGTGGAGGGGGTTTATGGTGTGGGGTTGTTTTTCTGGGGTTGGACTTGGCCCCTTAGTTCCAGTGAAGGGAACCCTTAAGGCGTCAGCATACCAAGACAATTTCATACACCAAACTTTGTAGGAACAGTTTGGGGATGGCCCCTTCCTGTTCCAACAGGAGTGCACACCAGTGCACAAAGCAAAGCCCATAAAGACATGAATGAGAGAATTTGGGGTGAAGGAACTTGACTGTCCAGCACAGATTACTGACCTCAACATGATAGAACAATTTTGGGATGAATTAGAGCAGAGACTGCAAGCCAGGCCTTCTTGTCCACAGAATTGAATTGAATTGAAGAATTGTCAAACATTTCCATAGACACACTCCTAAAAAATTGTGAACAGCCTTCCCAGAAGAGTTGAAGCTATTATAGCTGCAGAGGGTGGGCCAATTCTATATTAAACCCTACGGGCTAAGACTGGAATACCATTAAGGTTCATGTATATATATATATATCTCATTATATACATACCTTTTTAACTGGTATTTTCCAGGTAGTGTGAAGTCATGGGTCTTCTTCTTTCTTAAGAAGTTTGAGGGTTCTGAAAGCAGTGAGCTGAACCACATATTGACATTGCTCATTGCGGACAATGGCATTGTTCACTGCAGCATTCTCCTGTGACTCCGCAGCAACCTGATCATGCACATCCATGGAGTTCAGTTGTGGTCACCAATCTTCTGGAAAGACATTGTTGAATTAGACAGAGTTCAGCAATGGGCAGCAAAATGAATAACGAGGGATAGAGGGTCTTAGCTATGGGATCGATTATATAAATTACAGTTACTCACTATGGGTACTTGAGGGGGATATGATTGCATTGTACTAATATATCAAAGGTGACCTCAGTAACAATAATAAACTGTTTACTCTAAGGTCTGTGAAGAGGACATACAGCCATGATTTTAGGCTAGAAGAAATTAGGCGTAACCTTATATTGAAGAAAGGGTTCAGAGCAGTAAAATGTGCAACCCCCTTACTTCTGTCACTTTCACAATCTGTCACTCTGGCAGTGCCAAAATCTTAAAGTGGTTGTAAAGGCTGAATGTTTTATACCTTAATGTATTATCTGCATTAAAGTAAAAGAAACCTTCTATTTTCAGCCCCCCCGAGCCCAATCTTAATTCAGTGCTGCACTGGAGAGTAGCAGCTTTGCTCCCGCTCTCCCTCCTCACTGCACTCAGTGTGAGCAGCCATTTGCTCCTGCTGCTGTCAATCAAATTCAGATGATGAGGAAGCGGGTAGACGAGCCCCGCACTGTGTCACATCGGCTTCCTATGGTGGCACACAGAGATGAGCAGGAGCTCAAAGCACCAGCATGGGACATGAGAAAAGGGGGATCGGGGCTGCTCTGTGCAAAACCATTGCACAGAGCAGGTAAGTATGACATGTTTGTTATTAAAAAAAAGAAAAAACTTTATAATCACTTTAAAGGATTGCCACCAGCTCTTAAGTTAGGAAACTGATGATATAATTAAGACCAGCTCTGACCTGGCATACAGAGGTACACCAGTACTTGTAGTGGGCAGTGCCTGTGTTAGAAAGCTGTCATGTATGTGACAGCTTCCCATACAGTACTGTCCCCAGGCCCCATTCTGCTGTCTCCTGGGAGATTCCAGTAAACGGAGATACAGGTGTTGTCATTACGTAAATATGGGCAATGCCTATATCTGGGAAATTATTTGTCACTGGGTGGGCAGAGCCTGATGAGGAACCGAGAGACTAGTACCCTATGACGTCCATCTACTTTTGTTTGACAGAACTTGGCAGTAGGTGGAAATGAAAGCAGGTATTAGACTGGATAGTGGCTATGGATCCGCTCACTGCCGCGCACTGTTAATCTGTTAATCAAAACGGACCTGATGAGGAACTGGTATCCCAATTTTCTTTCGGGCTCAGCACCCCAGTACAAAATTCCTTTTCCATGTGACTGTCAGTGTTGCAAGCACAGTGGCCAGAGAGGGTGGGAGTAAGTGCAGTGAGAAAGGACTGTCAAGTGTGGACATTTCTTCCTCGATGCAGAGCATGAGCATAAATCAGGCAAAAGTACATTCAGGGCTGCACCTTGACAGGATTCCAAAGGCAGTCTACAACACCCTTTATGAATTCCTTTGAATTACTTTTGGGCCATTTCCCTAATTGGTGTAGTCACTGTTTTTTAATTTTTTATTATGCTTTAGTTCCAGGCCTTTGCATGCGAAGGACCTACTTTTCCTGTTTTTTACTACATACCTGATCCAAGTATACCATGAAAAGGGATTTTAACTATACTTAACCACTTGCCCACCAGGCACTTACACCCCCTTCCTGCCCAAGCCATTTTTCATCTTTCAGCGCTGTCGCACTTGGAATGACAATTGCGCGGTCATGCTACACTGTACCCAAACACTTATGCCGCACTTATGGGCACTGATAGGTGGCACTGATATGTGGCACTGATGAACACTGTTAGACGGCACTGATGGGCACTGTCAGGTGGCACTGATGGGCACTAATAGGCGGCACTGGTTGGAACTGATAGGCGGCACGGAGAGGCGGTACTGATGGGCACTAATGGGCATTGATGGGCGACACTGATGGGCATTATTGATGTGCATTGATTGACAGCAGTGATGGGCACTGATAGGCCGCATTGATAGATGGCACTGATTGCCAGCACTGACTGGCATCGCTAATGGGCACTGATTGGTGGCACTTGTGGGCAATGATTGCTGCCACTGATTGCCCATCAATGCCAGCTATGGTGGGCACTGATTGGTGACACTGTGTTGTACTATTGTAATCAGGGCACTGATGATCAGTGCCCTGATTACATTCCTACATGTCCCCCTGTGAGGAGATGCCGCTGATCGGCTCTCCTCGCCTCACACTTTGTCAGTGTGAGGCGAGGAGAGCTGATTACCGGCACTTCCTTGTTTACATGTGACCGGCTGTGATTGGACAGAGCCGATCACATGGTTAAAGAGCTGTGGACAGCTCTCTACAGAGATCAGGGTCATGCTATGCCCTAGCAACGCAGCTCAGCCTTGTTCGCCGCTCTGCGCGCCCCCGTGGGCGCGCAAGAGCGTCCGTTCTGGGACGCCGCCATATGATGGCGTCCCAAAATGAGAGCCGCACCGCTCATTATTTGGCGGCAGGGCGGGCTGCAAGCAATTAAAGCCCATCTCTAACGAAGACAATTTTTTGGATCTACAGATTGATTTGGTGAGATTGAATACTTTTGTTAAGATTTCTATTACTGTCCATCACCCTGTTGGAGAGAATTCACCTTGCTCTTCCTATCTAAACCTCTAACCCCTCCCATTTCACTGAAAAGGAACTGTTTTGTTGTGGATATTGTATTGACTATAGATTCGACATCCCTCCCCTGACTCATCGGTTGTTAAAGACGCGGTGGCCGGCTTCCTGGCCCCCTCCTTAGCAACCAGTTATATATAGTGAATGTACAGCAAAAAAATGCAGAGGCACAAAATGCATTGATGTGAACGTGTTCCATAGGAACTCATGTTAAAAAAAATTCCCTGCATTTCTGCAAAATGCAAACTGCATCAAAAAACACATTAGTGTTAATCGAGCCTAAGGCTGGAATCACACCTATGCATTTTTAGTGCTTTTTGCATTTTGCAGATTTGCACTACAGTCCATTTAACATGGTTTCCTATGGAACACGTTCTGTAGTGCAAATCTGCAAAATGCAAAAAGCAGTAAAAATGCATGAGTGTGAATCCAGCCTAAGGCCTGGTTCACATCTATGCAAGTTGTAGTTTGCATATTCCAGGTGCATTTCGCGTTTTTCAATACATGTTTTTGATCCAGTGAAGTCCATGGAACTAAAAAACAGAAAAAAGTCCCTGGCCCTTAAAATGCACAGATGTGAACTACATCCATAGGAAACCATGTTAAATGCACTGTAGTGCGTTTCTGAAATTGCGCTAAAAAATGCATAGGTGCGAACCAGCTCTTAATTAGGAGCAGCATCGGCTTCATTTTTATGTTTAGAAGAATGGTGATGTATGTAATTTCAATTGCATCACTGTTGCCTTCACAACAACAAAAACCGCCTCTGTTGTGTGTTACAAATTACAATTTTCTCGGCACGGTCCTCCTGGCATAACAGTATAAAATATTATTTTCATCTAAATATATTTTGGCTGTTTTGCAATTTATTTTCATGCAATAACAAGCTTCAAAAAGTATCTCTGTAGATTTGACACTCAGACTCCCTGTGGCTCAGGATACCATTTAGTCCTTCTCTTTCCTCTAAGTATGTATTTATTTTTATTTTTTCAGTTAATTTAGAGTTGCGCTACTTCTTTTGTGGGCAATAGGAAAATTGGCGCTGGTTGCTCTATGTTTTTCTCCAAATCTAAACAAGTTATATTTGAGGAGGAAGAGCGGCTGTATAAGAGCAGCAATGTGAGGAAAGAGATAAAGTTGGAAAATTGATCTAATAGGAAAAAAGCAAAATTCATATGCCTACAGTTGTTGGTGTGGTCACTGTGCCCATTGAAAATCATAGGATGGGAAATATGTGAGTGAAGAAGGAATCATGAAAAAAGGACATGATCCACTTGTTACAAGAAATGAGCAAGAGATACTAAAATATTACTCAGCGTTTGGGTCTGGGAGGTGGCATGGGCCTTGAAGGCAACATAACTTGATCAATAATAAAAAAAACATATACAGCACTATGTGAAAATCAAAAACAAAGAAAATACAACATTACATGTGACAGCTGCTGCTATCAAGACTGAGGGGATTATTTACTAAAACTGGGGAGTGCAAAATCTGGCGTAGCTCTGGAGAGAAGCCAATTGGCTTCCAGGTTTTATTGAAGCTTGTTTGAAGCTGATTGGCTACAATGTACAGCTGCACCAGATTCTGAGTACACCAGTTTTAGTAAATCTCCCCCTGAGTGTCCCTCAAACCGCACAAAAACAAATATATACAACGCTATCACTTACATATACTCCATAAACATTAACAAAATATGTGAAAATGTGTAACAGTCTTTATATTCGGAAATGAAGTTCAAGTGCATGTGCCAGAGTTAAAATAAGATGCTTCAGATTTCTATAAATGGTTTCTGTAAATGTAGATCCACCACTTCCTCTTAGCAGATGTAAAGTGGAATTATATAACAGTCACTATATTCAAAAATAAAGTCCAAACACATGTGCCAAACTTAATAATAAGTGCTCTGTGCTTCTATGGATACTATTAGTGGAGATCTACTGCTTCCTCTTAACACCAATGAAGTGATTGTGCACTCCCCCAGGTGTGTCCACACTCACCAGAAGCTAAAGAAGTCAGACAAGCATATATGGCAACATCTAGGATTGCAAAGATTTTCCAAATTAAAGTGTCACTAAACCCACATCATAAAAAAAACTATCAATAAATGCTGTATTACATGCTGTTCATACTCACTCAGTCGCTATGAGATTTTTTTTTGTATTCTGCAAAAGAACTGATTGATCCTGCTGCTCTCTATCTCCACCTTCTGTTAATGTTTCCAATTAAGCTAGGGATTTTGCATCTGTGGTGGCAACTCTGCACATGCTCAGTTTTCAGTGAGTTTCTATGCTGAGCATTTCCTCCCTATCACATCTGAGCAGTCCATGTGACTATAGAGTGACACATGTAGGCGTATACACAGTGCTAAAAGGAAGCCCACTCTCTTCCTCCATGCCCACTAACCAGTTAAACACAATGGGTGCAGGATATTACAAGTAGATTAATAGAGGTTGCACCTACCTCTTATTCTAAAGCCTCGTACACAAGGTAGCGTCTGATTTTTGTCAAAAGGGCGTGTGCCAGGATCTTGTCTTGCATACTAACGTTACACAAATTGTCGGTCGACAACACGAACGTAGTGATGTACTAGACGTACTACGTGTCTATAAAGAGGAGGTTCATTTCTCAAGCGCCACCCTTTGGGCTCCTTCTGATAATTTCATGTTAGTAGAAGTTTGGTGAGTGTTGATTTGTGCTTTTCAGTTCGTTTCTGAATGCCCGTTCATCAGCCAGCCATGTTGCGTAATCGGAGGAGAGAACGTGTGATTATTGGGCTAGGAGTTATTGCTTTGACCCAATACCAGTCCAGGAACAGTAGGAAGATAAGTTCTTGGGCCAAAAATTGGTTGCTTAATCGTGACCAATTATGTCATATGCCATTGCCACGGGAGCTTCAGGAGAATAATCCAGATTATTTACGGAATTATCTCCGGGAGACGGACCCCTGCTTTCACCAACTCTTGGCATTGGTGACCCCCTATATTAAGAAGCAGGACACGGGGGCGTGGCCAAGATGGCGGTGTAAGCGGCAGCATTTTCTGAGAGCTCCGCTTTCCTTAGATCAAATCCGGATCCATCAGCCAAAAAAACAACCTCCAAACTACACAGGGTTACTCAGGGGGCTCCGGAGATCTCCCGACTGCTGCGGGGAGAAAAAAGATTCGACTCCGGGCCGCGATCGGCGTTCCCCGGCCTACTTCGGCCGACTAGGCCGCAGCCGCGGCCTTTCCTGACAGGCCCGGCCGCGCGCCGGAGGACCCCCGGCGCGATCGGCCAAACAGACCGAGATTCCCGGATTGCCACGGGCCGCGGACTGAGGAACATTAGCCCTGGCAGAGACACAGGCCGATCCCGGACCAGCCTCTCCTCCAGCGTGATACTAGGCCGCAGCCGCGGCCTTGCCTGACGGCCTGCGGACTCTGGACAGGCCTGAAGTGGAGATTGTGGCCTGAGAGGAGGGGTGAGTGCTTTCTAGCAGGACCTGGGGCTTCCCCCCCCCTAGATATCCTGAGGGAGACAGACTGGGGACGGACTGTAAACCCCTGTAAACCCCTGGAAGCCGGTGGCAGCTTTAGTGACAGGTGGGGGATTTATCTGGAGGGACACCTGCTACACTGCACTGATTGACTGTCCCTGTCCCCCCCCCTGCTAGACTCCCGCAGATACCTACTGACTACTGCACGGACCGGAACCCCGGACAGCTGAATGAGGCGCAGGAACTATAGCGCGAAGTATAGCAAAGGGGGCAAAAAACTGACCTTTCCGCCACAGTCGGATTCCCCTTCGACACCCACCTACCCCTGTCCAGCGGCTCATTCCACCCGCAGCGCCCATAGATCCTCACAGACGAGCCTCATGGAGTCGGACGACTCCCGACCCCCCTGGCTGGCGGACGTAATGGCGGCCATCGCCACTTGTCAATCAACGCTCACAACAAAAATTGAAGCTGTTCAGTTGGATATGGGGCTAATCCGCCAAGATATAGACAAACTCAGATCGCGAGCCACTGAGTCGGAGCAAAGACTGAGCACCACTGAGGACACTATGGCGGAACATGGAGTAGCTCTCCGCACACTTCAAACCAAAGTAAAGGCCCTAGAATATAGAGCCGAAGACGCGGAGAACCGAAATCGGCGCAACAACCTCCGAATTATTGGTTTACCAGAGGGGGCGGAGGGGAATAATCCTACCTCCTTTATTGAGGGTGTGTTGCGTGAACTTCTGCCTGAGGCCCATTGGTCCCCCCATTACACGGTCGAGAGGGCACACCGCATACCGCCCAAGCCGGGGCCTCCTGGATCACCTCCACGCACCTTCATTCTCCGTCTCCTTAATTTCAGAGACAGAGACGAAGTCCTCCGCGCCTCCAGAAATGCTGGTGACCTCAGATACCAAAATGCTAAGTTGATGATCTTCCCTGACTACTCGGTGGAGACCCAGAAGCTCAGGAAATCTTTCGATCAAGTCAAGGCGGCGTTGAGATCACGCAACATTCGATACAGTGTACTCTTCCCTGCTCGCCTGAGAGTCCAAGACGGCGAGACAACTCGATTCTTTAGTACGCCAAAAGAGGCTTCTACCTGGCTGGACTCGTTACCACAGATCCGCTGATCGACTAATCTGTATGTGCCGCTTGACTTCCTTTCATTGCTTATTCACGGTGACCTGGGCTCAGGTCTGAGTTTCCACAAGAATTACCCCATGGATGCCTAGTTATGTTGCACTTGTTCTGCCCAGTTTAAATCCATGGTGTGTGCGGACTAAATGGGGTTGCTAATTATCCCCATTAGAAACATCTAAGTTTGTGCCCCTGCCAGAGGATATGGGCAGGAGACTGTTGAGATATGAAGTTCATTTGCTCTTAATTGCTCCCTTTCACGGAGCACTGAGGTTCATGCTGTGTGTCCTTTTGCTGGATCGACTTTACTGTGGGGATGCAACACGGTTTACTTTTTTCAGGTTGACTCTTACATCCTCACAGCCTGTTATATTACAACAGCGGAGATCTTACACTCGGAAAGCTGCTTGAACTGCTGCTTGCCCCCCCGTAGGAATCTCGGGGGGTAGGGCTCGCCTCTTCCACGGACCCCCTGTTGCAGCCGGCGAGCTGAATCGGTTTGGGATTGAAACCCGCCTCAGTTTGGGGGGGCTAGGTGGGGAGGGGGGTGGGGTAAGTTCCCCTTACGGGGCTAGCTCAATTTACTGTAGATATTGGGCTCCTATTTTTGTTTTTAGTTTGGTTTTGTTTTTGTTCTATATTTGCACTAAAATCATTGATTCATCAGCATTGCATTGTTTCCAGGTGTGTCCGTTTGGGGTCCGGGGGTCCAGTTCAGGAGCCGTGACCCATACTGATCCTAATACTCTTATCATCTCTAGTGACCATGTCCTCCCTTAACATCATTTCCTGGAACACCAGGGGATTGAACTCCCCGGTTAAGCGATCCCTGGTGTTCCAATTTATTAAAGCTTATAACCCACATATATGTGTGCTCCAGGAAACGCATCTAATTGGAAGTAGGGTTCTGGCCCTTAAAAAACCATGGGTGGGTTACCACTATCACTCCACACACTCCAGTTTCTCCAGGGGTGTTACTATCCTGATACTAAAATCCCTTCCCTTCCGGCTCTTGGATTTGGCCCTGGACCCTGATGGAAGATATGTCATTGTTCATGCTAAAATTTACTCTCTAACGTGGACCATTGTGGGCTTGTATCTGCCCCCGCCGGCTTCCTTGCTGGTGCTCAATCAGATCACCAGCAAAATGGCCGACTTTGCATCTGACAATAATATCATACTGGGTGACTTTAATTTGGTCCCTGACCCGGTTCTTGACAGATTGACGTCTGCTGGACATCATTGCTCTGGGTTGGCTGAATGGGCGGATACCTATGGCCTGACAGATGTTTGGAGGTGGAGACACCCCCAGGCCAGGGCGTTTACATGCCATTCGGCCTCTCACAGATCCTTTTCCCGTATAGACTTAATCTATGCTGGGAGCCCGGTTCTCCCACGCATCACAGACATACAAATATTGCCTAGGGGAATCTCCGATCACGCACCCTTGCTGCTGTCATTGGATCTCTCCCTGGGCTCAGTAGACAGGATATGGAGGCTCTCTAGATTCTGGATTTCAGACACTGCTGTGGACTCCCAATTCAGAACTGAACTGATTGACTTCTGGGCGGTTAACGAAGGCTCAGCTGACCCCACAGTTGTGTGGGATGCTTTTAAAGCTACGACGAGGGGACACTACCAGACCATCATTGCCAGAGTTCGCAGGGAGCGTAAGGCAGACTTGATAAAAGCTGAGAGAGAGGCGAGCAGTGCTGAGGCTCTCTTTGTTCGTACTCGAGACCCTATACACTATTCACAGTTACAACTTATGACGAAGGAGGTTATTCGTCTCCGTACCTCTCTTACCCAGAAGAAAATGCTGGCTCAATCCCAATGGATCTTTGAGCAGGGAGAGCAGTCAGGCCGTCTGTTGGCCTGGCTCTCTAGAGAGCAGGCGGGAGGAATGAGCATCTCACATATCAGGGACTTCTCGGGACAGCTGACCCACACACCTGAGGGGATCAATAGTTGTTTTGCGGAATTCTACGAATCCCTCTACACGTCCAGGGTAGACTATGATAGGGAGGATTTGGTGGCATACCTTGATGACATAGATATCCCCACTCTTACGGTAACGTATCGCGACAAACTCGACGCCCCAATTACGTCCTTAGAGATAATCCAAGCACTTAAATCAATGCAAGCAGGGAAAACTCCGGGTCCCGATGGCATCCCTGTGGAGTTTTACAAACAATATGCTATAGAACTAGTTGATAAATTTTGGGGCCTCTTCTCTGCATCGACGCGCCTCGAGAAACTCCCGGACACGATGAGCGACGCGATTATAGTGGTGATCCCAAAGCCAGGAAAAGACCCCACATTATGCTCCTCATATCGTCCCATATCCCTTCTGAATGTGGATGCAAAAGTACTGGCAAAAGTTTTGGCCAATAGGCTTAATTTGGTCATTACTGCCCTGATCCACAGAGACCAAACAGGCTTCATGCCCGGAAGAGGCACTGACATCAATATCAGACGCCTTCATACACACATAGACAGGTCGGATGGGAAGACTAAAGGAACGGTGGCCTCACTCGACGCGGAGAAGGCTTTTGACTCCGTCGAGTGGGGCTACCTATGGGAGGTGCTCTCACGATTTGGGTTTGGCCCGGGTTTCACGAACTGGCTCCGTATGCTCTACCGTAATCCTTCAGCTAGAATTCGTACCAATGGCTGCCTATCAGGGAAGTTCCAATTATCCCGGGGTACGAGACAGGGTTGTCCCCTCTCCCCGGGCTTATTTGCTCTGGCAATGGAGCCCCTGGCCATATTGTTGAGGGCGGATCCTGGTGTAAGGGGTCTCCAGGTAGGTCCAATCGAGGAAAAGATATCGCTGTATGCGGACGATGCTCTGCTTTATCTAGCGGACGCGTCGTCCTCTTTACAGACTGCACTGGAACTAATTAATCGTTTCGGGGGGTACTCAGGGATTCGCATCAATTGGGACAAGTCGGTTCTTTTCCCGCTCCATCCCTCGACCCCTAGGGTGCCTCATCCACAGCTCAAATGGGTAGATGACTTTAAATACCTAGGGATTAAAATTAGTGGTAAAGTCCAGGACTATTTAGAAAACAATCTGCGACCACTCACGACACATCTAACGGCTAGGTGTGCTGCATGGCGTTCCCTTCCATTGACCCCCGTCGGCAGAGTCAATCTGCTAAAAATGATTTATCTTCCCAAATATTTATATTTCTTCCGCAATACCCCCATTCACATCCCCAAGGCTTTTTTCCGGAGGTTGGAGAGTCTGCTGATACAATTTGTCTGGGCGGGGAGGCCGCCCAGGGTGGCCAAACAGATCCTCTATCTCCCACTTTCGGGGGGTGGACTGGCACTGCCGAATTTTCAAATTTATTATTGGGCAGCTGTCCTGGTCACGATACGGTGGTGGTTCTCCCAGCCCACACAGAACCCAGCGGTCACTCTGGAAGCGGCCATTCTGGGATCCTTTGCTGCCCTGAGCAATCTCCCGTTTCGTGGTCTTAGGGCCAATTCGTCCATGACAAATCTAATGCGAACCACCGTGAGGGTCTGGCAGGAGGCTAGGAAGAAATACGCAAAACCTAATCACATCTCACCACATATGCCCCTTTGGGGTAACCCTGTGCTTCCCCACTTTTATAGCATACCGGACCCCTCCTTGTGGGCAAAGAAGGGAATCCTTACCTTAAAACATATAGTTCAGGACGGTAGGCTTATGACTTTTCAGGCTCTGAGGCAATCGTTTGCTATCCCGTCCTCCTTTCAATTCAGGTACTGGCAGCTGAAGCACGCTTTTGAAGCCCAGTTCCCTGCCCCCCTCACTCTGGAACCTGACTCCATTGAGCGGGTCCTGATTTCCAGTGTGATGGGGAAACCTCTCTCAACACTGTATCTATACCTTACAGTGGAGTATGACACCAAACTGACTAAAACCTGGGAAAAGTGGAGGATGGATATTCCTTCTTTGGATGAGGAAGAGTGGAGGGAGTGTTTGATTTCCTACATTCCTTCCATGATAGCTGCAAAAGATAGATTCGTACAATTTAAGTTCCTACACAGAGCGTACTTCACCCCACAGAGATTATCGCGCATTTACCAGCAAAGAGATCCCAACTGCCAAAGATGCAGACAGGAGGTGGGCACCTTCTGGCACATGGTCTGGTCCTGTCCCAAACTCCGACCTTTCTGGACTGAAGTGGCCTCCACACTGGGCAATGTCACGGGTTTAAAGGTACCGGTTGATCCTCAAATATTATTACTCAGCCATTTCGAAGATATTGAGGGAGATAGGTATAGTAAATTGTGTCTTACCTTCTCATTATATTACGCTAGACGTGAAATTTTACTCAGATGGAAACTGGTGGAGCCTCCTACTCTAGCCTCATGGAAAAAGTCGGTGAACTTGGTACTCCCTCTATACAGAATGACATATGAAAGTAGGCAATGCCCAGGGAAATTTGATAAAATTTGGTCCTCATGGGTAGATGCTTCTGGGGACCCTGAGCCCCCTACCCCTTAAATTGTGACGCGAAACACCTTAGAGCACACTTGCTACCACATGTTTATTCTCCTTCAGTCCTGGTCCCCCCCCATCCCCTTCCGTCCCCTCCCCTCTCCCCCTTCCTTCTCCCCTCCTCCCCCCCCCCCCCAATCCTTCCCGCCCCCCCCCCCCGCCTAGGTTTAATCGAATACTGATTACTTACATAAAGTTACCTAAGATTCTATAATATTATAATGCATTAAGCCATGCTGTTGAGTGATACTTCTCACATCTGCACAGAATGTTTGATAAATAGTGGCTACTGGATGTTGGTAGAGATTTTATTGTCCTTAATGTTTTTGTACTGAATGCACTAACTCAATTTGTATTGTAATGCTGATTTGTTCAATAAAAAAGCTTCTGTTAAAAAAAAAAGAAGCAGGACACATGTATGAGGCTTTCCATCACTCCAGAGCAAAGGCTCACAGCCACCTTGCGGTACTTGGCGATGGGGAGAAGTCTCCAGGACCTCAGGTTTACTACTGGGATCTCCCGCCAGGCTCTGGGAGTTATTATTCCAGGGACCTGCTCAGCCATCGTTCAAGTCCTGCAGAAGGACTATATTAGGGTAAGTTTTTACCTTTAAGATCACATTCTATGTATTTATGTTTTCTAATGTATTTTATTAATTTTTGGATTGCATAATTATCATATTGTAATATGCTGTGAATGTCCTCTTTGTCCTCATGCATGCTTTTCCTGCTGCTTTTTTGGCCTACATGCATATTTTCCATCACTAACCTCCCCAGCCCAGCATGCTATCCTGGGCCCATACACACCTAGCCTGGTAACTTAACAATGTTTTTTGTCAGCTACATTTTGGGGCTTACCCTAAACAACCCCTAAATGTGTAAAAATCTTATTGTTGTCCTCAAATGCAGACAGGGTGTAAGAGGCCATTTTTTTGGGCCCAAACTCATTTGGAACCCCCCCCCCCAAAAAAAATGCTAAGTCAACAGATCCAAATACTCTGCTGACTTTGCAAAACCCCTACACACTATCGCTCTTTTGTGTTCAAATTTCTTTTTAAATTCCCCAAATCATGTAGTGCAAAGGCCTGCCTGATTACCTACAAATTATTATTATTATTATTATTATTATTATTCATGATTTATATAGCGCCAACAGTTTACACAGCACTTTACAATGTAGAGGAGAGACAGCACAATTACACTACAATACAGAGGGGACAGGAGGGCCCTGCATGTAGAGCTTACATTCTAAAGGTAGGGGGTGGTGGTACAAAAGGTAATAGATGCAGGGAATGATTTGATGGGGTTGTTAGGTGGGTGTGGGATAGGCTTCCCTGAATAAGGGAGTTTTCAAGGATCTCCTAAAGGGACAGGTTAGGGGCTTATCGGATATACAGGGGCAGGGAATTCCAGAGCATGGGAGAGGCTCTGGAGAAGTCCTGAAGACGAGCATGAGAGGAGGTAACAAGGGAGCTAGAGAGCAGGAGGTCCTGGGAGGAGCGGAGGGGACGATTTGGGCAGATGAGGTTGGTGATGTAGCTGGGGGCAATGTTGTGGATGGTCTTGTATGTTGTGGTCAGCATTTTGAATTTTAAACGGTGGGGTAGGGGAAGCCAGTGAAGGGATTGGCAGAGAGGGGCAGCAGTCACAGATCGACTAGTGAGGTGTATTAGTCTAGCACAGTGGTTCTCTGCTCCGGTCCTCAGGACCCACTAACAGGCCAGAATTTAAGAATTACCTTGGGGAGATGCAGACTAGAATACTCCTATCACTGAGCAGCAAATGATATCACCTGTGATGTATTTCAGTTATCTTGCAAACCTGGCCTGTTAGTGGGTCCCAAGGACAGGAGTTGAGAACCACTGGTCTAGCAGCAGCATTCATAATAGACTGAAGGGGGGATAGCCTGCGTAAGGGTAGGCCATTGAGGAGAGAGTTGCAGTAGTCAAGGCGGGAAATAATCAAGGAGTGAATAAGTTGCTTTGTGGTGTCATTAGTCAGGAAGGGTCAAATTCTGGAGATGTTTTGCGGAGGTTAAGGCGGCAGGATTTAGTCAGTGATTGGATGTGGAGGCTGAAGGAGAGGTGAGAGTCAAGGATGACACCCAGCACCCTGGCATGTGTGGAGGGACCAATGGTTGTGCTGTTAATCTTAATGGTCATGGGGTGGGGACCGGGAAGGAGGAACAATTACAAGCTCAGTTTTAGAAAGAGTTTGAGAAAGCAGCTACCTCTGCTCATTACCCAACGAAGCACGGTGCTTCGTTGGGTAATGAGCAGAGGTAGCGCGTTGCGATAGAGTGGACGGGATAGCAGTGTGAGGAGGAGGAATACCGGAGTAGGAGGGGGAATACCGGAGTAGGAAGCAGTGATACTAACAAGTGTGAGGCGGAGGACGGGGGCGCGCCTTCTGAGCAGCCGGCTGCGCGCTCTGTGGACCCTGTACATAGGACAGGGGCGCGCACACACTTCTGCTCCAGTCTCGGTATCTCCGAGATCATTTTCCAGCTGAGGTTCTTCCTGCGGAGGTACTTTTTGTAGCCATAATGAGCAAACTTCTAGACATGTTGGAAAGAGTCAACCTTTGAAACTGTGTGACCTAAAGAGAAGACACTGACAAATGCAAAGTATATCATCTGTCGCTTACGGGTACCTTATGCTGAGGTTGTGGGGAGCCCCAAATTCCCTGTGTCGTTTATGACTGCCGTAATAGCAGTCATCGGGATCTGGTAAGCGCATCTGATATTCCACCTTGGGTGTGAGGAACCATAGAAGATTTCCCCATCTGCATCTTTATCTTCTTTTTGGCACTTTCTGGCACTTTTCTTTTTCATCACGGATTCCTTTTTTGGTTTTTTGGACTTTAATAATCATTTTTGGGATGTTTTCACTTATCCACGTATATGTCTTTTCATTTCGTAATTAATTATTACCAATTTTTTGATATCAGTGTATGATTTTGCTTATACTCATCTCACATTGGTTTATATTTGATATTAGTGTATAATTTTACATATACCTCTACGTTTATTCACTTCAAATTTATTAATTCATTTTAGTGGTTTGTTCAATCATGTTGTTACATCTTTTTTGTATTTTTTTCTATGATGAGAAAAGACGAATGCAGTGCACTTCAAAAGAGCGGGGGGAAAGAGAGGGAGGTGTGGGAAGATCCTGGAAGGTGCATTGTGGGGAGAGGAGAAGTCCGACACCACCTCCTTTTCATCCACTGGGTCTGGTGGAGTGAGTCCAGAGGAGGCCACAGTGGGACAGGGCAGCTGGAGAGGTGGTAGTGAATTCCTGGAGCCAGGTTTCGGTAAAAGCAAATAGATTAAGGGACTTGGAGAGGAAAAGGTCATTGACAGAAGCTAGATTCTTGATGACTGAGCGGGCATTCCAGAGGGCACATGAAAGAGGGGGGCTGACTTGTGGAATCAGGGGAATTGGGATGAGAAGGTGGGAGTTACGACTACTGTTGGAGGAGGTAGACAAACAATTTTGGGGGTGGGAATTGGGTGTGGGAGGGCCGGGGTTTGGTGCGATGTCCCCAGACATTAGAAGTAGTAGGAGGGTGAGGGTGGTAAGGTGGGAGTGGGATATATAGGAGGACAGTGTAGTGGAAGTGGTGATACTGTGTGGGCTTAGAATGAACAGGAGGTGATAAGTGTAGTAATATTGAGTGGGCAGAAGAGAGGGAGATATGTACAGGTTGGGGGCTGGGGGGGGGGTAAAGACATGAGAGTTTGAAGAGAGAGGACGTTATAGCAAAGATTAGTGTGAGCATGTTGGAGGGTGGGGAGATGGGAATAGAAGGAAGGCTGAGGAAAGTTAGAGGATGAAGGGGAACTTAGTATAAAACAGGTGTGGAACCTTTTTTCTAGCAGTGCCTTAGTCAAAGTGCCCGTGTACAAGTGCCAAACACTTGTCGCCAGAGTGACACTTTGCGCAAGAAGTGGCCAGCCCAAACCCTCGCCAGCCGTCCCAAGAAATGAACTACATTTATACAGAGATGGTGTGGGGGGGAAGATTCACAATTATTCAATTAGGAGCTGATAAAACCAGGCTTGTGGGTGGGTGGGGTTTACAACAGGCCTGGACAGAATGCAATGCAAGAGGGGGCAACAGGATAAGGTTAAATTATTATTATTATTATACAGGATTTATATAGCGCCAACAGTTTACGTAGCGCTTTACAACTTGAGGGTAGACAGTACAAATACAATACATTTTAATACAGTAGGAATTAGAGGGCCCTGCTCCTAAGAGCTTACAATCTAACAGGGAAGGTCAAGAGATACAAGAGGTAATAACTGTGGGTGATGTGCTGATTGAGAAGATAAATGTACATTTGTTAGGTGGGGGCCAGATAGGCTTCTCTGAAGAGATGAGTTTTCAGGGATCGTCTGAAAGTGGATAAAGTAGGAGAAAATCGGACGGATTGGGGTAGAGCATTCCAGAGGATGGGAAAGGCTCTGGAGAAGTCCTGAAGGCGAGCATGGGATGAGGTGACAAGGGAGTTTGAGTTTGATCTTGTCCAAGGCAACATAATACAAAATAAATGACACTTTCAAAAATAAACAACAAGCAAGTATAGACAGCAGATTTCAATTCTTAGTAAGGCAGAATAAGAGTTCAGTTAGGCAATGTAGTCCAGTGTATAAGAGAAGAGAGGAGTGTATGCAGTTACCAGAGGGTATGAAGAGTCAGGTGGGAAATCGCAGACAGGTAGAGCAACTTTGTGTTGCAGGGAAATTCTATGCAGTTACCAGAGGATATGAAGAGTCAGGTGGGGAATCGCAGACAGGTGGGGAATCGCAGACAGGTAGAGAGACTTTGTGTTGCAAGGAAGGTTAGAGGAATTGCCCGTGTACAAGTGCCAACACTTGTCGCCGGAGTGACACTTTGCACAAGGAGTGGCCAGCCCAAACCCTCGCCAGCCGTCCCAAAAAATGAACTACATTTATACAGAGATGGTGTGAAAATAAAAACTTATTACGTTTTTGTCTCCTATTGTTTTAATTATTTAAATCATAATGTCAAAATGTTCTGCGATTTGGACATTGTTTATCCAGCTTTTTAGATTATGACACTTCTTACTTGTCCACTGGGCTGCCAATAGTGTAAGTAAGGACGGGCTGGCCAAAGTATCACTGATTATTTATGCAAATAGCTCTCATGGAAGTGGAGAGGGTTACCTGTCCAAAACATCTACCCATTACCTCCCCCCCAAATGTGTTTAATGGGCCACCAGAGGGGGGATCAGATAAGTTGACCTTACCTTTAATCTTTAAATACTCATTTAAGTGTATCCTTATGTTGGCTAAGCATATTTGTGTCAAATCTGATGTCAAATCTGATTGCAATGTTATGTGCAGAAGTAGTAATTTTTTTTTTCTTTTTTTAATCCACAGTTTCCTTCCAACCCAGAGCAATGGCAGGACATTCCAGCCCAGTTCCATCAGCAGTGGGATTTTCCCAACTGTGGTGCTACTGATGACAAGCATGTCCGGATTGTACCACCAGCCAACTCTGGCTCCTATTATTAAGGGCTTTTGCAGCATAGTCATGCTAGCTGTAGTGTCTGTCAACTACGAGTTCTTGTATTTGGATGTTGGGAAGAACGACCACAACTCTGATGGAGGAGTGATTACGCAGACAGAGTTTTACAAACGGCTCCAGAATGGCACTGTAACTTGCCACCTGCTGAGGAGAATGTTGAGGGCCTCTACTTTGTTTTCGCGGCAATTGCCTTTGCTCTGGGGGAACATCTGATGAAGCCATTTCCTACGAGGAACCTCACCCCAGAGCAGAGAATCTTCAATTACAGGCTCTCTCGTGAAAGAAGGGTGGTCGAAAATGCCTTTGGCATCCTATCGAGTAGGGATGAGCTTCGAGTTCGAGTCGAACCCATGTTCGACTTGAACATCGCCTGTTCGACTGTTCGTCAAATTGCGAACGATATGGGCCGTTCGCGCCACATTTGAGTGGCGCGTCACGGCCCATAATTCACTGCGGCATCGCAGTGCATTGCTGGCTGATGATTGGCCAAGCACAGTGCCGTTTGTACAGAGAGCTGTAATTGGCCAAAGCCAGGCTTTGTCTAATTATGGCTCAGGGGGTTTAGTACATGCCCCACACTATATAAGGCCGCCTGCGTATATATATATATATATATATATACTGTATTCAGTTTAGCTAGATCCACTCCTGTTATTCTCTTCCTAATATACTGACAGGCAGGCAGGTGTTTCTACAGTATTTACAGTTAGTGTACTGTGTACCCTGCACAGTTGAACCTACAGTATAACTACCTGAAGACGAGTGCTTGTGTTCTTCTGATCCTGTTAATAGCACAGGCAGGCTCTTGAAGTATTTACAGTTAGTGTACTGTGTACCCTGCACAGTTACACCTTCAGTATAGCTACCTGAAGACAAGTGCTTGTGTTCTTCTTCTGATTCTATTAATAGCACAGGCAGGCTTTTGAAGTATTTATAGTTAGTGTACTGTGTACTCTGCACATTTGCACCTATAGCTACCTGAAGACAAGTGCTTGTGTGCTTCTTCTAATCATTTTAATAGGACAGGCAGGCTCTTGAAGTATTTACAGTTAGTGTACTGTGTGCCCTGCACAGTTGCACCTACAGTATAGCTACCTGAAGACAAGTGCTGGTGTTCTTCTTCTAATCCTATTAATACCACAGGCAGGCAGCTTGAAGTGTTTCCAGTTAGTGTACTGTGTACCCTGCACAGTTGTACCTACAGTATAGCTACTTGAAGACAAGTGCTGGTGTGCTTCTTCTGATCCTATTAATACCACAGGCAGGCATTCTGCTAGCTGCTGTATAATCAGTATATATATATATACATCCCAGTTTTGTGCAGCTACTTGTCGCTGCAGTGCAGGCCATTAGTATGTCTGGAAGGCCAACAAGGAGAGGCAGACAAGCCAATAAAAGAGGGCAAGCAGGCTCTGTGTCTAGAGGCAACAGTGCTGGTCGTGCACACGGTGCATCCTCAGCAGCACATGGCCGTGGGACACGCTTGTCCTTTTTTTCAGCAGCTGGCCGCGTTGAGTGGATGACCAAGCAGCCCTCATCCTCCTCATCCTCTCTCACCCAGGCTCAGGGCACTGCACTGTACTGTCCTGCAAAGCAGCTGCCAACATGGCCTCTTCCCTCAGCTCAATGGCATCAGTCACTCCTTCCCTAGCCCCACCATGTCCTCCTGAGGAGTCCCCCGAACTGTTTGACCACAGTGTTGGGTACATGCTTCAGGAGGATGCCCAGCATTTTAAAGGCTCAGTTGATGGTACTCAGCAAGAGGAAGGCAGTAACGTGAGCCCAGAGAGAGGGGGTGCCCAAGAAGGACAGCAATCTGACAGTCATGTTCCCCCAGCTGCAGCATACTACCAGCTTTGTTCCAGCGATGAGGAGGGGGGATGATGAGGTCACTGACTCCACGTGGGTGCCTGATAGGAGAGAGGAGGAGGAGGAGGCACATCACTAATGAGGCAGGATGCCCTCCAGGGGCCAGTTTAAGGGCAGCACACCGACCGCATCACACCGCAGAGATCCGCATGTGCAGGGCGCTGCTGTCTCTGCACATTATTCCAAAAGTTCTTTGGTGTGGGCCTTTTTTGAGACAAGTGCATCAGATCACACAGCTGCTATTTGCAACATAAGTCCCAAGCGTATCTAGCGTGGCCAAAACATCACTCGCTTGGGCACCACATGCTTGACCAGATATATGTTGACCTGCCATGCAGTTCGTTGGCAAGCGTACCTAAAAGACCCACACCAAAGAACAAAGAGGACCTCTCCTTGCTCCTCATCAGCTGGGATCTCCAACCCCACTATATTTTCAGTCCTCTCTGAGACCTGCACTGAGAGGAATGAAGGTGTAGAATTAGGTGTGTCACAGCCAAGTACTTGCGGGCAATCTGCTTTCGGTACACCGACGACAGATTGTACCAGGCAAATTTCCCTGCCCCAGCTGCTGCACCGCCGAAAAAAGTTCACTCCCAGCCATCCACATGCCCAGCGGTTGAATGCTAGCTTGGCAAAAATGCTAGCACTTCAACTGCTACCTTTTCAGTTGGTAGACTCTGCCCCCTTCCGTGAGTTTGTGGAATGTGCGGTTCCTCAGTGGCAGGTACCCAAACGCCACTTTTTCTCACGGAAGGCAATTCAGGCTCTCTACAGGCATGTGGAAGGCAATGTCCATGCCTCACTCTGCGGTCAGCGGTAAGGTGCATATTACCGCTGATTCATGGTCCAGCAGGCATTTACAGGGACGTTACCTAAGTTTCACGGCGCATTGGGTGACTCTGCTGGCAGCTGGGAAGGATGCAGGACAAGGTCCAGTAGTGTTGGAGGTTGTTCCGCCACCACGCCTCCAAAATGCCACTACTAATGATTCTGACACACCTCTCTCCTCCACCCCCTCCTCTTCTTCTTCCTCCATGGCCTCTTCCTGTGCTTTGTCCTCGGAACCAGCGGTGCTCCGTAGGCGTTGAAGGGGCTACGCAAGTATGCAGGCCAAAAGATGCCATGCGGTGCTTGAGCTGGTGTGCTTGGGGGACAGGAGCCACACTGGGGCAGTGGTTCTGTCAGCTCTGCAGGGGCAGGTTCAGAGGTGGTTGACGCCACGCCAACTTAAGGCAGGAATGGTGGTTTGCGACAATGGCACCAACCTCATCTCCGCCCTCCAACAGGGACAAATGACCCATGTGCCCTGTTTGGCTCACATCCTTAACTTGGTGGTGCAGCGGTTCTTGGGCAGGTTCCCGGGCTTACAGGATGTCCTGAGGCAGGCCAGGAAAGTCTGTGTGCATTTCCGCGGTCATATAATGCCAGTGCTCAGCTGGCAGACCTCCAAAAGGAATTTAACCTGCCCAAGACCCACCGCCCACCAGGTGGAACTCAACATTGGCCATGCTGCAGCGGCTGCACGCACAGCAGAGGGCCATCAATGAGTACCTGTGTGACTATGGCACCAGGACAGGGTCAGGGGAGCTTGGTTTTTTCCCCACGCCAGTGGGCAATGCATGCACTGTCCTGTCACCATTTGAGGAGGCCACGAGGATGGTGAGCAGTGACAGTGCATGCATCAGTGACACTGTCCCCCTTGTCCACCTGTTGGAGCACACGCTGCGTGGAATAATGGACAGGGCACTTGAGGCAGAACAGAGGCAGGAAGAGGAGGACTTCCCTAGCTCTCAAGGCCCCCTTTATCCAGACGGTGTTCCTCCGTGCCCGCCAATCACACAGGAAGAGGAGGAGGAAGAGGAGGATTGTGTCAGTATGGAGGTGGAGCCTGGCACTCAGCATCAGTAGCAGTCTTTAAGGGATCATTTACAGTCCCAAGAAACACATTGACTTGTATGTGGCTGGGAGGAGGTGGCTGCGGATCATGTCGTCCTTAGTGACCCAGAGGACTCCGGACCGAATGGCTCATCAAACCTACGCTGCATGGCCTCCCTGATCCTGCAAAGCCTGCTGAAGGATCCTCGTATTCTTGGTATCAAAGGGAAAGGAACAATACTGGCTGGCAACCCTCCTTGATCCACATTACAAGGGTAAGGTTGTGAACCTTATCTTGCCATCGCAGAGGGAGCAGAGGATGAAACATCTTCAGGAGGCCTTGCAGAAAGGTCTGTGCAATGCATTCCCAGAGACTGGGAGCTTACAAACTCCTGTTTCTGGACAACGTGTTGCTGAGGCTTCGGTCAGTCAAAGAAGGAGCGGTGGAGAAGGTGGCCGTCTGACCGATGCGTTCAGACAATTTTTTAGTCCGCAGACCCAAAGTATGATCGGTTCCAACAACCATCGCCAGCGTCTGTTTTACATGGTGCAGGAATACCTAGGGGCAAGATCTGACTTGGACACCTTTCCCACCGAAAATCCTCTGGGTTACTCTGGGTCTTGAGGATGGATCATTGGCCAGAGCTTGCACAGTATGCAATTGAGCTACTGGCCTGTCCTGCATCCAGCGTTCTTTCGGAACGCACATTGAGTGCTGCTGGAGGCTTTGTAACCGATCACAGGGTGCGTCTGTCCACCGACTCGGTTGATCGACTGACCTTCATAAAAATGAATCAGTCTTGGATTACCACCAGCTACCAAGCACCTGATGCTGATGTAACCGAATAAATTTTTTTGAAATGTCAGATCCCTTTAAAGACTGCCTATGCTAATGCTGAGTGACTATCCTGTAATGCTGAGTAATTATCCTCTTCCTCCTCAATGATCATGCTAATAACTTGTAAGAACATTTTTGGTTCTGGGTGCCGCCAGTCCCGCCACCAGTGCCTAAGGCCCAATTTTTCAGCCTGTTTAACAGGGGCGTGTAATTACAATTTTTGATGCAATTCTTTGCAGCAGGGCTAGTTCCTGCACTCCAACTACAGTATCTGTGAGGGGTTCCAGTGTTGTGGCACCAGCACCAGTGCCTAAGGCCCAATTTTTTAGCCCCTGTTCAACAGGGACATGTAATTTGAATTCTTGATCTAATATTTCATAGCAGGGCCCGTTTCTGCACCCACCAAGAGTGTCTGTGAGGACTTATAGGGCGTACACACGGTCGAACTTTGTTCGGACATTCCGACAACAAAATCCTAGGATTTTTTCCAACGGATGTTGGCTCAAACTTATTTTGTCTACACACGGTCGCACAAAGTTGTCGGAATTTCCGATCGCCAACCACGCGGTTACGTACACCACGTACGACGAGACTAGAAAAGGCCGGTTCAGAACCAAGCGCGGCACCCTTTGGGCTCCTTTTGCTAATCTCGTGTTAGTAAAAGTTTGGTGAGAGACGATTCGCGCTTTTTCAGACTCGTCGCTTTCAGATCGTTTTCTGCCATTCAGTTTGTGCTTGTGGGTTTGTATCTGCTCTTTAGTGCGTGCAAGCAAGTTCCGCGTGACTTAGTCATTGTATTCTTGTTCGTTCGTTACTGTTTTTCAGGTCGCTCTTCACAGGCCTTGCTGTTCTTCAGTGCGTTCTGTTACTTCGTTCTGAGCAGCCGACTGTTTTCTAGCCATGTTTCGTATGCGTACTCCTCGTAGGGTTCGTGCTGTGCGGGGGCTTGGTGTTGGGGTCCTGACCTTGACACAAGTCCAGTCCATGAACAGGGTGGGGAGGAGTTCATGGACCAAGAATTGGTTGCTTCAGCGTGACCAGTTCTCTCATATGCCTTTGCTCCGTGAGAATAATCCTGATGATTTCAGGAACCTTCTCCGGATGACGGACCCCGTGTTTCACCGTTTGTTGGCTTCGCTGACCCCCTATATAAGCAGGCAGGATACCTGCATGAGGCAAGCCATCACTCCGGAGCAGAGGTTGGTTACTACCCTGCAGTATTTGGCCACAGGGAGAAGTCTGCAGGACTTGAAGTTCTCGACAGGCATCTCCCCCCAGGCTCTGGGGATAATTATCCCAGAACCTGTTCTGCCATCATACAGGTCCTGCAGAAGGAGTATATGAAGGTAAGATTTTTATCCTTTTATATCACATTTTATTGTATTGAATGTTTGCTAATATCTTGTATTTCCTTCCTCATTCCCTAATTACCATGACTGGAATATGCTGTGAATGTCCCCTTTGTCCTCATGCATGCTGGATTTTTATGTAATTATTATTTTATGTCCTTCATACATATTTGCCCTTCACTAACCTCCCCAGCATGGTGTCTCCTGCCCTATATTCACCTCATGTAGTCACTTAACAATGTATTTTATCAGCTCCATAGTAGTGCTTTACCCCAAACACCCCCCAAAATGTTTTGAAATGTTATTTTTGATTTAAATTCAGGCAGAGTGCCAGAGGCTTTTTTTTGTGGTGTCCCCAAATAATTTTTAGTAACCCTCCCTTCCCCAACTGCTAAGTCAGCTGATACCAATTCTCTATCCTCAATCATCTATCTGCTGACTTTGCCAAACCCATACACACTATACCCATCTCTTTAGTGGTCAGATGTATGGATGAATTCCCCAAAGCATGTAGTGCAAGGGCCTGCCTGTATACTTTCCAATGGTACTGTTTAAAGTTTTTGTATCCTATTATTATCTTGATAGGTAATAGCAGAATGTCCAAATGTCCTCAAATGTGTACAATGTGTATTTATATCTTTGTATTATGACACTTCTTACCTGTCCAGTGGTCTGCCAATAGTGTAACTAAGAAGGGTCTGTTCAAAGTAATACCCATTATTTAGGCATTCATCTCTCAATGAAGTGAAGAGGGTTACCTGTCCAAGATTTCCACACACCCCCTATAATGTTAGAAATGGCCCATGAGAGGGGGGGGAGGGGGAATATGATAGGTGTACCTTATACTTTGGCCTTGTTAAATTCCCCTTAGTAAATGCTATCTGGAGGTTGCCCCATAATGTTTGTGTATAATCTGCTTGCCATGTTTCAGAGTAAAAATAGTAATGTTTATTGTTTTTTCCTCAACAGTTTCCTTCCACGCCACAGGAATGGCAGACTGTGGCCTCCCACTTTGGGTGTGGTGGGACTTTCCTAACTGCGGAGGGGCAATTGATGGGAAACACGTCCACATTGTCCCACCACCCAACTCGGGGTCGTACTATTATAATTACAAGGGGTTTAATAGTATAGTGATGTTGGCGGTGGTGTCGGCTAATTACGACTTCTTGTATATGGACGTGGGGAAGAATGGCCGGATGTCTGATGGTGGAGTCATCGCCCAGACAGAGTTCTACAGGCGTCTCCAGAATGGCAGCTTGGACTTGCCAGCTGCAGAGGACAATGTGGAAGGACTCCCATTTGTGTTCGTTGCTGATGAAGAATTTGTGCTGGGGGACCACCTGATACGGCCATTCCCAATGAGGACCCTCACCCCGAAACAGAGGGTTTTTAATTACCGGCTGGCCAGAGCCCGAAGAGTGGTGGAGAACACATTTGGAATCCTGGCCAGCCGGTTCCGACTATTTCTGACACCCATCCATATGGCGGAGTATAAACTGAACCATATTATACTGGCGTGCTGTGTTCTCCATAACTTTTTAAGGAAACATTCGGCCAACTATGCTGGCTCAGTTGGGCCTGAGGCCGGAATCCTACATCAAACCACACTGACGGCGCTTGAAAGTGGCCGTCCTGGCTTGCCCTCCCTGAGTGCCCGTGATGTCCGGTTACGCTACCTGGAGTTCTTTGCGGGTAGGGGGGCTATCAATATGCCAGACAATCTGTGAAGCCTTTTTATAATAAAAAAAAAAAGGAAATTGTTCGTGGACATTTACTGCTTGTGTTTGTTTTAGCTGACCCTGACAGAAATGTGTTGAGTCCAGAAAATGTCGTGATTGTGTAACCTTATACAAAGCATTGTTGGCTATTATATCCTAAATGCAAAAACACATTTCACTACAAGTGCACTTGCAACTGCACTGAAACTGCACTTGTAGTGCAAAGAGGATTTGCCCTTAGGAAATAACCCCCATTTTTGCAGAAAACAGCAATTACATCACCCCAAAAGTGTTGTATTGTAGTGTTGAGACAATAATCCACACATTCTTGAGTAAGCAACTTTTTTATACCTACACAATCACATGTGCATTTACCAAAGGTTTTTAAAACAAACCAACATGTTTGTTGCATAACAATTTTTGCAGTAGCATTATCAAAAATCGAAATGTCCATTTCAGATAAAACAGGCCTGTGTAAAACCAACAAGAAAGACAAAAAACTTGAACTTACAAAGTTCACATTAGGTCAAACCTGAAGGCTAAATCAGACATCAGTATTTAGGAACTGGGTTTGATATAGCGTTCAGATGGGGGGAAATCACCCCTGGAAAAGCCAAATTTGGAGGATGCACACCAATTTACGAATGTCAACATGTGCTATCTGCCATCAGGGGGGATCAAGGGACGTGTTTTGGGGGAGCAAGCCCTTCCTCAACGCTACTTTATAATTGAGGAAGGGGTTGCACCCCCAAAACGCGTCCATTGATTTCCCATGATGGCAGATAGCACATGTTGACACACTGTGTGCATCCTCCAAATTTGGCTTTTCAAAACATTGCAAAAAGTTTGAAAAGATTGGACCACAATCCAAAAAGTCATTTTGTGGGGTTTTAAATTCGCCCCAAAACATCAATAATGTTATTATTTTTTTTAATCACATCATTGATTTTTTGCTGTATGTTTTGCAGTTCCACATTATACCCCATGATCTCCCCGATCAGGATCTGGGCACTTTCTGATGTGAAACGTTCTGGATCCCTCACATCACGATCACCTAAAAAGAGAGAAACAAAACAAAAACAGGTATCAAAAATCTGCCACCATCCATCTCTTTTACCTGAGCCTGTGGTCGCAGACACTCACCTGTTGTGGTGCCAATCTCCACCACATCTTCTTCTTCCTCCTGCTCTTCTTGGGTTGGTGTTAGTTCCTCTTCTTCCAGAGGTGTGGGGTCTGTGGTCTCCTCGGATGAGAGGTGTCCTCCGAGTCTTTTCTCCCCTATGTAAAACAAAAATGGTATAATTAGCACACAGATATTTGATGGCAGAACTATAAATAGAAAACATTGCTTGGAAGTGGGGTACAATTGTCTATTTTAGCCGAGTTCCAAGATATCTTTTTTTAATGCCCTTTGTCAAGCTGCAATACTTTACCTGTTTGGTACAAGCTTGACAGATGTAGCCCCCCCTATAGTATACACTGGAGCACCTGTGTGCCCCCCCTAATAAAAATGGTGTTCTGGGGTCCCACACTAGTGCTCCAGTGTCCAGATGTGAAAACAGCTGCTCAGTGTCCTCTCCTTACACAGAATCTAGTTTGCATTTCATTCTAGTAACAAACCCATCTACACAAACAAATATTGGGCATCCAAGTAGGCCCCAAAAAAATGTGGGAAAATGCATATGGCCTAAACAATGGTGTTTTAGAGGCCGAAAGAAAAATGTTTGATACGAACGAATAATGGGCCCATGAACATTAAAGTTGCCCTTTTAAACGTTACAATTAATAAAAGCATATGGAGCAGCACGAACGGAATAAAGACAGAAAGAATAGGAACACAGCACAACTACTTACTTTTTGGCAGCACTCTCCAGATCTTTCGGTACTGCTCTGGCTCTCTCAATTTCAGGTCCGACTACCGCTTCCTGAGCTGATCTTTCGATCGTCGTACCCCGAAATTCTTCTGCAGACTTTTGATCACTTTCGCCATGATCCTGGCCTTTTGGATATTGGGGTTGGGGTAAGGCCCATACTTTCCGTCATAGTCGGACTTATTCATGATGTCGACCATCTCCAACATCTCCCCAAAGGACATATTTGTGGCCTTAAAACGTCTCCTTCTGGATCGGGACGTGTCCGGATCCGGGCTTTCCTCCTCCTCCTCCTCGTTCCTGCAATTAGCACGCACCTGCTGTGACTCTGCCATGTGCTCTTCCCCCACTGCGCCGAACGAAAAGGGGTGGGGAATAGACTAGAAAGAACGTCAGGGGCGATCGGAGTTACACGCATGCGCAGTGTGTATAAAGCGTAACACGCGTGCGTATTACGTACGATCTGTGAGCGGCGGAAGGAGCATTGGACGCGCCGATCGTAAGAACGAAGGTAAGAGACAAACTTGTGCCTATACTGCTTCTACATTGAGGCCTATATTGTAACAAGATTAGGAGAGTTTTGTCTGACATTAGGCTTTGTCTTGTGTTGTGTCTTGCAGTGAACATGGATATGCTAATGAAAGATAATGACTTCATGTCAGTATTCCTAGATATGTTAAGGGAGCTGCCCTGTCTGTGGGAGATTAAACACCCCCATTTCAAGAACCAAGCAAAGAGGAAGGCAGCACTGGTGCAATTGTGTGAAATTGTGAAGCAGGTGATCCCCACGGCAGACATCACCTATTTAAAGATCTTCATTGGTGGCCTGAGGAGCACATATCTAAGGGAGCGAAAGAAAGTCCTGGATTCACAGAGATCCGGAGCAGCAGATGACATCTATGTCCCCAGGATGTTGTACTACGACAGGCTGCATTTTCTGGCAGGTCAGACTGAACCCAGGCCATCCCTCTCCAGTCTTCCTTCCACGCTTCCTTCCCCCCCAGCTGAGGCTTCTGACACCCAACCTGGGCAATCCAGGCCACATGTGGAGGAGCCCAGATTGAGCCAGGTATAGCATTCCTCTAAATATTTCTGCTTGTCCAATCAATGATGTTAACTAGATGTTAGTTGGGAGTACTAATTTAGGATTGTGATTGATGAAGAAAAAACTAAAACCATGTCCCTTTTTCATACACAGGGAAGTCTCAGCCAGGAGGTGGCCGGGCCGAGCCGGCTGGCTGATCTGCAGGTCCCTCCACCCCCCCTGGAAAGAGAAAGTGGCAGTAGGAGGAGTACCCTAGAGGAGGCTACCAGAGGACTCTTTTGGAGGGCTACAGAGGTCCTGGGAGCACCACAGACCATGGAGGAGGACATTGCTGCCGTCATTGCCTATAAAATGCAGAGGATGGAGGAGGGCCAACAAGCCGTGTGTGAGGCACTCATATTGGAGGCTCTTAACAAAGGTATGAGGGGCCAAATGACAGCTCAGACACACCTTTGCGATGGTCCTCCTCCTCCTCCTGCAGGTCCTCCTCCTCGTCCTCCCTCTCCTCCAGGTCCTCCCAGTCCTCCTCCAGGTCCTACTCCTCCTCCTGCCACATCTCCAACAGCACAGCCACAGCCCGGAAGGAAGCGTGAAAGGAAGACCAGAAAGTGAGGACCCTGGATCCAGTCTGGTCAGCCAAAAAATGCAGCCTCTTGTGGTACCACAGCCTGGGGACACACATGTCATCTGCTGCTATCCTGATCTCTGCGAATTCTGGACCAGACTGCCCTCCCTTACATATGGACTCCTCAGGCCACCAATTTTGATGGTCAAGAATTGATATCTGCCGTGGGGGTCCCAGGCTTCGCTAATTTCTCATGTTGATCCAGTGTTGCCTTCCTCTTTGTTTGGTTCTGATCCCTTAATAAAGGATTTTTGTTTTGAATTATACTCTCCTATGTGTTTTACTTCAAAAATGACAGTTTTTTTGTGAGGATTCAGGTATATTTCAAATATACAATGTGAAATGAACAAGGGACACGAACAACAAACAATCTCCTGGAGATTAAATAATACAAGATATCAATGGTGTTGGGGTAACTTGACACACAAAACACACACAAAAATATTCTGCAGTAAAACTAAAAATAACATTGAACAAAGATCAGCTTTGAAAAAATCCAAACATTAAATTAAAAAAAAGGCTTAATCCAAAAAATCCAAAAAATATTCAATAAAAAAAAAAAATTCTGTCAGATGTGACAACTAATAACAATATATTCAGGGAATCCCAATAAAAAAAAAAAAAAACTTTGTGAGAAGTCTGTGTGAATATGAGCAGCAAAACTACTTAATTCTTGTCACATTATAAAGAAGAAGAGAGTGCGCTGTATTAAACCATTTTTAACATTGCAGCGTGATGAAAGTGCTGTATCCATTGCGAACGCTAAGTTTACCAGAACAAGCTGTTCCGTCTTGGAATTTCTTCTGAGCATGCGTGGCACTTTGTGCGTCGGAACAGGCCACACACATTTTATCTCCTGCTGTCCAACTTTGTGTGTCGGAAAATCCGATGGAAAATGTCCGATGGAGCCCACACACGGTCAGAATTTCCGACAACATGCTCCGATCGGACATTTTCCATCGGAAAATCCGACCGTGTGTATGGGGCATTACAGTGTTGTGGCACCGGCACCACCACCACCACCAAAGGCCCAATTTTTCTGCCCCTGTTCAACAGGGGCATGTATTTACAATTCTTGATCTAATATTTCACAGCAGGGCCCTGTGAGGACTTACAGTGTTGTGGCCACAACAACACCTAAGGCCCAAATTTCTGCTGAGTATATAGGGCAGGCCCTTACTTTCAAACATCCAACTTACAAACGACGCCTACTTGCAAACGAAAGGAGACAACAGGAAGTGAGATGAAATCTACCCCTAGGAAGGGAAATTCTCTCCTGTAAGAGTTAATATGGGAAAACTTTTCTCCTTTCCACTGATGCTTTATCACCAATCCTTGTTTCACAAAAAAAAACAAATTTTCAAAAAACATTTGTCATTGGGACAAAAAGTGAGGTGAAATCTTCTAAAGAGGAGCACAGACAGCAAAACAAATGTCACAGGGGTGATAACCCTTCCCTAGGTTTACCAAAAAACTTAAAATAGATTTTTTGGTTGGAGCTAAACACGTTAAAAATGTACCAGTTCAAAATTACAAACAGATTCTACTTAACAACAAACCTACAGTCCCTGTCTTGTTTGCACCGCCTGTATACTGCTGTACAGAGTATATAGGGCCTGGGGGCCCCACACCTTTCCTTTTTTAATTTGGGTGCGGGGTTCCCCTTAATATCCATACAAGACCCAAAGGGCCTGGTAATGGACTTGGGGGTACCCATGCCGTTTGTCTCACTGATTTTCATCCATATTGCCAGGACCCAACATTACATTAAAGCCACAAGCAGTTTTAGATGACTTTTTTCCTTTAAAAATGACATTTTGTGCAGGGACTGTTCTAAGCACGGTAAACACGCGCCACTTTATAGGCATACTATAGACTCCCCCCAGGTATGATATTTAAAGGAATATTTCACTTTTTTTTTTTTTTTACTTTAAGCATCATTAAAATCACTGCTCCCGAACGAAAAAAACAGCCATTTTTAAATTTTTTTTTGCATTGATACATGTCCCCTGGGGCAGGACCCGGGTGCCCAAACCCTTTTTAGGACAATACCATGCAAATTATCCTTTAAAATGAGCACTATTTGATTTCGAACATTTGATTCCCATAGACGTCAATGGGGTTCTAACGTTCGTGCGAATTTTTGGTTCGTTCGCAGGTTCTAGTGCGAACCAAACCGGGGGGTGTTCGGCTCATCCCTAGTATTGAGCAATGAAATAATAAGCCACACATTGTTTAGTAAAAAACATTTTACTCAAAGCACATTCACATACAGTATGTGTTTTAAGGTTTTAAAACAAACCAACATCTTGTTGTATAACATGTATGTTTTGCATTATTTCACCTTTTTTTTGTGGCTAAACAGGCATGTTCTAAACCATTAGATACACATCCGAAACTCAGTAACTTACAAAGCTTGGTAAAGTGAAGGCCAAATGAGACATTAGTATCCCAAGACTGTGTGGATGTTGCCTTCCTCAGATGAGGTGATCTCACCCCTCTAAAAGCCAACATTTAAAGCCACGTACATGTAGAGGCCTGTCAATTAAATGTCCCTTATAATCCCATGCCTAAAATGTGTGTAATTACAAACATCTATTTTTCAAAACCCCCAAAACACACAGTGTGTCAACATGTGCTATCTCCCATCAGGAGGATGGGGTATCAATGGACACGTTTCAGGGAGTGCAACCCCTTCCTCAGAGCTACTTTAGTTATGAGGAAGGGATTGCACCCCCAAAACGTGTCCATTGATACCCTGTGATGGGAGATAGCACATCTTGGCACACTGTGTTTTGGGGTTTTTGAAAAATAGATGTATGGAGCTACACATATTTTAGGCATGGGATCATGGGGGAAATAAGAAAGTTATGGCCCAATTTGGGGGCACCTTAAAAGTTGGGGTTTTAGATTCTAAAAAACACATAAACATTACAATTCACATTACTTAGGGCAGTGTTTCCCAGCTCTCCTCCTCAAGATGCGAACCCAGGTCATGTTTTCGAGATTTCTTGAATTTGGCACAGGTAATGTTGTCGATTTCACTGTTAGTAATTCACACAGTCATTTATAGACTGAGGAAAATCTAGAAAACAGGACCTGGTGGTGCACCTAGAGAAGTGGAGTGTAGAAACACTGAGTTCTGTTCCTAAACTTTCACATTTAAAAGTCATAAAAACATGGAAATTAGTAACGGCAAACAGGAGCCAACAAGTGGAACAATAAACTTCAGACCAGGCAAGAGGAAATTAAAATTTAGCAAGCACCATGAGCTGGTCTGTTGTTGGGGATATTTAATAAAGGGAAAACAACTTTTTATACCCAAGACACTTTAACAAACCATTTGGAAACAAAATAAAATTATTATCAAATAGAAGAAAAAAAAAAAAAAAAGATTTTAGCAAGCATGTCCACAAAATCTCTTATTCTTCGCTGTAAAGCAGTGGCAGCCGCCTTGATTTGCTCCAGTTCCTTCAAACAATGCAACATATCTGCACTTATTCTGCCAATAGTACATTGTGGAAGATCATGACCTAGTAAGAAGAGTAAAAAGTATTAAGGGAACGATGGTCAAGTGGCTGAGGCCCTACATAGTGAGTTATGGTCAAGTTACTAGTCAAATTAAGGAAATACTTACCTACCCAGTCTATTGTTGCTTGCAATCTGCTTGCCTTTCAGATACCTACACTACTAGGAATGTACACACTGCAACAACTCTGTAATCTTGGCCCTGGTGCCTGGGTCTCCCAAACTCGGGTATCTAGCAACACTGTCAGCTCCTTCCACCTCTTCCTTCTCCATGCTAATGTTAAGGCACTACATACTTTGCTAATGTGTGACGTGGGTGTTTGGTTTGGACATCTAAGCACTTGACATGTATACACATTTGAAGCAAGATTCCAAGAATACTTACTTGCGCAAACAAGAGGCCCCCAAATACTTTCTTCCTCTTCTGGTTTGCTTTGTCCCTCACTGTGACTCACGTCAGGGGATTTGACGCCCACAATGGCAATGTCTGTGCTGGGTCCAGGAGTCAGATTCCATGGCTCCAAAGAAACATTCTGGGTGAGCTGACCACACTCACTTTCCTCTAAAAATAAACAATACACCATTCATTAAGGCACTCCAAGTCACATCTGTTTTGCTACATTAGTTGACCAACCTTGCACTTGGTATGATGTCAATGTTTTCTCCTGACTAGTGAACTCCACCATGCTGCACTGTGGGTTTTTTTCTGTGAATAATGCATAAAAAAGGGAGGGTGATGTCATTTTCCAGAGGGCAAACACTTGACAAGTGCCAACATTGAAAAATTCCTGCAGTTGCCCCCCCACCCCTCTTGTCTCCTATAGGATATGGGATATATGATGACCATCCTAGCAGGTGTGACTCTGTGTGACTGGGAGCCCCGGGGCCTCCCCTCTACCCATGTCTACACTGGCAAGGCTGAATTAATGGGCACCGATGAGCCAGGCAGCAACCAGAAAGTGTTCTTTACCCCTTAAGTTCTGCTCTCAGCCCATGGCTTTTGGCCCACCTAGAAACACCCCTGTCGGTAGCTAAATGAGTGTGTTTGAAGTTGGCAATTTTGGGGGGAAGATGGCCTTGTTGCCTCCCCTGTTGGGGCCTGAGTGACGGTAGCCTCCCTTCATCCCTTGTGGTGGCTTGGCTGGAGCCTCCTTTTTTGTGCCTCCCTGTTGAAAGAAGAAATAAACAATAAGTTCCCAAAAAAAAAAAAAGGAATGTCCAAAAACAAGACCAAATAAGAATGTTCATATATGCTTTATATTTACCTTCATCTTTGGAATCCCAAGTCATACAAAGATTTTAGAAAAGCTTATATAGAATTCTCCAGAGCTACTTGGAGAAAGAACATATACAGACAGCTGATAATCAAAGTAAGGGAACTTGGCACTGCTTAAATGAATATTTGCATAATGTATGTGCTACCAACCATGATACTATGTTAATTTAAAAAATATTAATATTAATATTTGTGATGTCTGTTTGAAACAGTATAAAAAATATAGACAAAAAAAAGATAAAAAAGAAGAAAAGCAGTGCCAACCTAAGTGCAGTATTAAAACATACACATTTTAATAATAGTGGAAATGCACTCACTCAGAGTATGACAGATACAGGCACATCAAATAAAATCAGTCCGGGTAGGTATGGTTTGCAGCAGGGCTCCACAAAGTTATATATATATATATATATATATATATATATATATATATATATATATATATATATATATATATATATATATACCGTATATACTCGAGTATAAGTCGAATTTTTCAGCACATATTTTTATGCTGAAAGTGCCCCCCTCGACTTATACTTGAGTCAAGCACTTTTCTGCAGCAAAAAATGTCATTTTCCGAACCGACTTTGGGGCCCCATATCTCAGGGCCACTTGGTGCTAGGAACCCCAAATTTGGTGTGCAAACCCACTGGAACTTGTACCATAACGTATCTAAAGCTGGGGTTCCTAGCTTTAAGTGGCCCTGAGATACTGGGCCCCAAACCCGGTTCGGAAAATGTCATTCTCTGCTGCAGAAAAGTGCTTGACATTTTCTAAACTGATTTTTGGGGCCCTGTATCTCGGGGCCACTTGGTGCTAGAAACCCCAGCTTTGGAAATTTTATGTTGCTAGTTCCACTGGGTTTGCACACCAAATTTGGGGTTCTTAGCACTAAGTGGCCCTGAGATATTGGGCCCCAAATTCGGTCAACTGTGTCCATCTGCAGCAATGTCATTTCGGGACCCTTTGGGTTCAGAGACCCCAAATTTTTGCTGCAGCTAGGGGGCATCTAGGAACCCTTAACTACCGAGTTTGAAGTTCGGGGGACCTATGGCTGCAAATGGGCACAGTGAGGCATGCAAATGGGCACAGTGATGCTGCAAATGGGCATTGTTGACCCTCTTTTCCACTTACAGTAGCTGTGCATTTCTCACCCTCGTCTTATACTCGGGTCAATAAGTTTTTCCCATTTTTTTGTGGTAAATTAGGGCCTCGACTTATACTCGGAACGACTTATACTCGAGTATATACGGTATATATATATATGGAAGATGGGATGAAAGAAGCGGTAATTGAATAGAAAAAAGGAAAGAATAAAAATAAAGATAAAAATAAGAAAAAGATGAATAAAATAAAATTTTTATTATTTAATTTTTTAAAATTTTTTTACAAAATTTATATAAAGATCAAAAATAATAAAAAATAAAAAAATAAATAAAAATGAAAAATAAAAATAAGAAATGAAAATAAAGGTAAAAAAGAAGGTAATGTGTAAAAAATAAAACAAATATATATATATGTATATATATCTATAGATAAATAGATAGATAGATAGATAGATAGATAGATAGATAGATAGATAGATAGATAGATAGATAGATAGATAGATAGATAGATAGATAGATAGATAGATAGATAGATAGATAGATAATCATATGTTTGGTGAGACCATAGTATGTATAGGCGCATGCTGAGATGAATGTGGATTAAAGATATTATGGGGGGATTTTTGGGTTGTACGTTAAAGTAAAGTTATAGGTAGGGGGGGATGGAAAAACTGAGAAGAAGGGAAGGAAAACAAGGGGGTATGAGGGAGGGTGTGGTTTTGGGAGGGGGAATGGAGGGTGGATGAGGTTGGTAGGTGTATGTAGGGCCATATTTGGTGTTTGGACTATAATGTTATAAAAGGGTGATATCGGATGAATTGGATTTGAACATGATCGAGGATGGATTTTTAGAGGACTGGATTCATTTCTATATCTTCATTCAGGCCTCCAGGCGCAAGGGCATCCAGGGTATACATCCAAAAAGTTTCCCTTTCACAGAGACGTATGAAGCGCTCTGCAGGGGGGAGAGTCCTGGGTATTTGTTCAATAACCCAGACCCGTATTCCATTAGTGGAGCCCTGATGGTACTCCTTGAAATGTCTAGGGATGTCTAGGGATGGTTAGATTAAGGTTTTCCTCTATTGATCTGCGGTGTTCGCCAAATCTTTTCCTGAGTGTTCGGATGGTTTGACCAATATAGAGTAGGTCGCAGGGGCAACGGATGCCATAGATTACGAATTCTGAGGAGAAATTGAAGAATTCTCTGAGTTGGTAGGTGTTTCCTTTTGTGGTAAAGGATTTTTTTATATTTTTTATCTCCCTCCAAAGGTGATTTCTGCCCTTCAAGCATGCTGTCTCCTGTTTTGTGCCAGTACTTTTCCCCCTGAGATGATCTACCCAGACTTTGTTTTTTGTTTTTTTTCCCTTCCCCCCACCGATTCTCCCCTCCCCCACACCATACATCCCCACCAGGAACCTTATTCATTTTATCTTAATTTTATGTTTGGACTACTGTTCAGCAATCCACTGCTATTCCTGGACTTGTTTACCATCCGATTGTATTTTCCTTCATATATATTATTTTTATATTTTTATATACTGATGCATTATCCTTCCTATATATAAGCTGTTAATTTTTAGCTATTGTTAACCCCAGTTTTACAGCTGTCACCCCTAGCGCAACAAAATATTGTATATTCTTAATAAATATAGACACCCAGATGAAGTGAGAATAATGATTAAATGAATATGTAAAAAAATATATAATTAAGTTAATATTGAGTCCATTTCTAGAAAAGATATATATGTAATAAGAAAAAGCTATCCACATCAAATGTCCATAATCTGATAAAGTGCTGATTTTCAAGGTGTGAGGTAGCACAGTGGTGTAGTGGTTAGCACATTCACCTAGCAGCAATAGGGTCGCTGGTTCAAATCCCGATCACAACACCATCTGCCTGGAGTTTGCATGTTCTCCCTGTGCCTGCGTGGGTTTCCTCCGGGTACTCCGGTTTCCTCCCACACTCCAAAGACATGCTGGTAGGTTAATTAGATCCTGTCGAAAAAATTGGCCAAATATGTGTATGTGTTTGTAAGCGTGTCAGGACCCCATGGGGCAATGGACCGCGCTATACTGCAGATGGACACCGGCAGCAAAAAGCGCCCTGAGGCGATTCAGTTTGCATAGGTAGCGCTATACAAGTCACTCATTCATTTGAGGTGACTTTTCTGTGCTATACAGCTATATAATGATAGGAGGTGTACCAAGATGGCTACACCTAAGACGAGGTCTAGTGATGAAACGCATAAGGCGTAAGACTTGGTAGACGTTTTCTTGGTAGAAAACCTCTGGTTTTCTGGTTGTGATCTGTGGAACGCACGCTGCCCAGACCCAGGAAATTTCTTGTATGCTTATATGAAATCGGGGTAATTAGAGCCCTTTCAACCCATGGAAAGTTTTTTTTTTGTTTTTTTTGTTTTTTTACTCTTGGTAAATACATTTTACTCTTGGTAAATACATTTTGCCCCCTTAGGTAAATGCACTCAACAGATGCCCCTACCGCTGCAGGGGTAAAAGAGCATGTAGTCAAATTAGTCTCCAATCCTGGTGTCCTGAAAATCAATATGATCTCCTGCTCCGTGGCGTAGTTTAGGCACTTATGTCGCTGTTATCACTGGCCAGTGTTGGAAAGGCAACGTGTCGAAGCGTATGGATGCTCTTCTGTCCCGTAGACAACTCGGTGGAGGTGGTCCTCCGAGATGCATTCTGGGTGAGGGTATTTATGGGACAGACGCCATATTGTGGGGTTCGTTTTACAGCCACCTGCTGGCCCTCCTGGCCAACAGGTATGCGTTAGAGAGCAATCTCGTGGACCTCCGTTCCGGAGGCCCACGTCGCTGCGGCGTTGGGGTGGACCCAGAAGCTTGTCTGGGGCCTACCACAGCAGCCGAGGAATGGTCCTGAGCTGTCTATCCAGAGTGAAGAAGCTGGACAACCGAGGAGATCCCAGGGGAGGACCCGTCATGGAAGGATCACGCAGCGTGCTGGCCTGGAGAGGGGCCTGGTGACTCGGTTGAAGGATGTATCCTAAAGTAACTGTACAGCATAGTGTTGCCGGGTTGGCTTAAAGGTTCAAGCACAGTGACTTACGTTCATTTCAGAAAAAAACAATACATCCTGTGGCAGAGGATCATACGGGTTTATCCCTAACAAGTCTGTGGCAGAGACTTTTGTTTGTGCTACGTACTGGCTGCTAGGCAAGTGAGAGAGGCCTATCCAGGCGTGCAAGGAGTGTGTCCCATGAGGGGAGCGCATTCTATTGTAATATCCAAATTCTACCAGGACATTTGTCAAGAATCTTACAAGAAGATATTTGAGTTTCTTCTGCAGTTTCCTTTCTGCCTCTTTCCTGCTACTTCCTTAGTAAATTGTTTAATAAAGCATTGAAAACGTACTCAAGTGTTGGTGCGTGTATCGTCCAAAGGTAAACTCAATGGAACCCTAGACCCGGTGTCGGTGAAACAGAGGGAAGGAGAGTGAGGGTAACAAGCCCGTTTAAACCAGCAGCTCCACCGAGAGTTATTGCTACATAGCAAATGAAGGTACCGCCCAATCGGGCTAAATCTCGTAACTAGCAATTACTAAACCAAGGGTTTGTGTTATCACATAGAGTCTAATGAAAGATGGATATTCACTCATGGGAGATTAGTCATACTAAAAATCCCACCGTGGAGTAAACTCCACAGATGGCCAAAATGTGTAATGGAACCGGCAAGTCCCCCTAGTGGTCTAGGTGATTATTACATTCCACAGTACAACTCCACTTACCAAATGCAAGTCAGATATTACCAGGTAAAACCAAACATATAAAAACATAATATTAAAAACTTTATTTTAAACAAGATGAACATTTTTTGATCAAATATATTTAAGAGAGTATAGAGAGTTATATTCTTAGGGGAATGCAATCACATAATTTCTATTTATTTTCTAATTACCTCACAAATTAAATATATATATATATATATATTTGATGATATGCAAATTCACAACATGTTAAAAAGACATAAGTATATAAAAAAGTATTATACCAATATATAGAATATACATTATATATATATATATATATATATATATATATATATATATATATATATACAAAGTACTGTGATGATCAGTCATAATGTATTCGAGGGGTATCAACTGCTGATCATAAAACACTCATAGTGGCCCACCATAACCTGCCACATGACCTGGTGGAAAGTGAGTTATCCTAAATAAAGATCTAAAATTAAAAGGCTTAAATTAAAAAAAACCCTAAAAACTAGAAATTGGATAACAAACAATTATGTTTCGGGAAACCATTCTTTATATTATTAATGTGTTCTCTGATCCTTACACTGAGTGGTCTGGTGGTGCTGCCTACATACTGTAAGTGACAGGGACACTAGTTCCCTATTTTGATATTCTTTGTTGTTGGTCCTAGATCTAAATGATTCTTTCTTTTTTGGTTGTTTCTTTCTCACTTTGCAAGGTAGGCATTTTTGGCATGTAAAAAAACCCTTTCATTTCAGAAAGAATAATTTTACGGTTTTTGGAGGGTCAATGACATTATGGCCATCTTTGTGGTTGGAAACATCTGCTATCCATGACGAATTGCAACTTTTGATATGCCTGTTTTAATTTTACAAAATTTGAGTACCCTGGCTTTTTATAAGAAATAAATTTACCTTGGTTTGAAATACTACACCATGAGGAGTTGCTTTCTTGTATCCTATGCATGTACCTATGAATTACCATTGAGTGGGACTACAAGATCCAGCCTTCTATGATCCAACTGAAGTGGTGGCTGTGGATATATCATGCTTGTTTGACCACCTGTAATTCAGTGGTCCATTTTCTTTGGTAAGAGGCCCGGTGTTTTGATGTCCGGTGGAGGATAATCTCATGTTCACCTTATTGTATCTCTGTCTGCGCTGTGGGTGGTTCCAGCATTTCCCCTGAACAAAAACTCTGTTTTAACACTATGGACTCTTACTTTATAATTTGATGCTTCTAGTGCTGCATATACTTAACCTTTATATTTATTGTTACTGTATTTCAAAGTCATTTTTGAGGGTTTTTTTTGAACATGTGACAGCAGCAGAGGACTCGAAGCTCCTCCTGCTTATGTTTCTCTGCACAGACAGGCTGGAAAAGGTCTGGGTCATGTGACAGCTGTATATCTAATTGGAAAAAGGTACTTAGATGTTTTTTGTTTTTTTTTTTTAATATTTACAGTGTCATCATCCACATACAGAAATAGAAGGGATACTGCAAATTAACCACTTCAGCCCCGGAAGGATTTGCCCCCTTCATGACCAGGCCATTTTTTTCGATACTGCATTGCTTTAACTGACAATTGCGCGGTCGTGCAATGCTGTACCCAAATAGAATTGACGTCCTTTTTTCCCCAAAAATAGAGCTTTCTTTTGGTGGTATTTCATCACCTCTGCGTTTTTTATTTTTTGCGCTATAAACAAAGAGCGACAATTTTGAAAAAAAAAAACAATTTTTTTTACTTTTTGCTATAATACATATCCAAAAAAAAAATGTATTCATTAGTTTAGCCAATATATATTCTTCTACATATTTTTAGTATAAAAAAAATCGCAATAGGCGTATATTGATTGGTTTGCGCAAAAGTTATCGTGTCTACAAACTATGGGATACATTTAGGGACCTTTATTTTTTTTATTGTTTTTACTAGTAATGGCAGTGATCTGCGATTTTCAGTGGGATTGCGACATTGCGGCAGACAAATCTAAACCCAAATGACACTTTTTGGGGACCAGTGACATTAACCACTTCAGCCCCGGAAGGATTTACCCCCTTCCTGACCAGAGCACTTTTTACAATTTGGCACTGCGTCGCTTTAACTGCTAATTGCGCGGTCATGCAATGGTGTACCCAAACGAAATTTGCGTCCTTTTCTTCCCACAAATAGAGCTTTCTTTTGATGGTATTTGATCACCTCTGCCATTTTTATTTTTTGCGCTATAAACGGAAAAAGACCGAAAATTTTGAAAAAAAATGATATTTTCTACTTTTTGTTATAAAAAAAATCCAATAAACTCAATTTTAGTCATACATTTAGGCCAAAATGTATTCGGCCACATGTCTTTGGTAAAAAAAAAGTCAATAAGCGTATATTTATTGGTTTGCGCAAAAGTTATAGCGCCTACAAACTAGGGTACATTTTCTGGAATTTACACAGCTTTTAGTTTATGACTGCCTATGTCATTTCTTGAGGTGCTAAAATGGCAGGGCAGTACAAAACCCCCCCAAATGACCCCATTTTGGAAAGTAGACACCCCAAGGAAATTGCTGAGAGGCATGTTGAACCCACTGAATATTTATTTTTTTTGTCCCAGGTGATTGAATAATGACAAAAAAAAAAAAAAAAAAAAAATTTACAAAAAGTTGTCACTAAATGATATATTGCTCACACAGGCCATGGGCATATGTGGAATTGCACCCCAAAATACATTCAGCTGCTTCTCCTGAGTACGGGGATACCACATGTGTGGGACTTTTTGGGAGCCTAGCCGCGTATGGGGCCCCGAAAACCAAGCACCGCCTTCAGGATTTCTAAGGGCATAGATTTTTGATTACACTCCTCACTACCTATTACAGTTTTGAAGGCCATAAAATGCCAAGATGGCACAAAACACCCCCAAATGACCCCATTTTGGAAAGTAGACACCCCAAGCTATTTGCTGAGAGGTATGTTGAGTCCATGGAATATTTTATTTTTTGACACAAGTTGTGGGAATGTGACAATTTTTTTTTTTTTTGCACAAAGTTGTCACTAAATGATATATTGCTCACACAGGCCATGGGCATATGTGGAATTGTACCCCAAAATACATTTAGCTGCTTCTCCTGAGTATGGGGATACCACATGTGTGGGACTTTTTGGGAGCCTAGCCGCGTACGGGGCCCCGAAAACCAATCACCGCCTTTAGGATTTCTAAGGGCATAAATTTTTCATTTCACTCCTCACTACCTATCAGAGTTTTGAAGGCCATAAAATGCCAAGATGGCACAAAACCCCCCCAAATGACCCCATTTTGGAAAGTAGACACCCCAAGCTATTTGCTGAGAGACATGTTGAGTCCATGGAATATTTTATATTTTGACACAAGTTGCTGGAAAGTGACAATTTTTTTTTTATTTTATTTTTTTTTGCACAAAGTTGTCACTAAATGATATATTCCTCAAACATGCCATGGGCATATGTGGAATTGCACCCCAAAATATATTCTGCTGCTTCTCCTGAGTACGGGGATACCACATGTGTGGGACTTTTTGGGAGCCTAGCCGCGTACGGGGCCCCGAAAACCAAGCACCGCCTTCAGGATTTCTAAGGGCATAAATTTTTGATTTCACTTCTCACTACCTATCACAGTTTTGAAGGCCATAAAATGCCAAGATGGCACAAAACCCCCCCAAATGACCCCATTTTGGAAAGTAGACACCCCAAGCTATTTGCTGAGAGGCATGTTGAGTCCATGGAATATTTTATTTTTTGACACAAGTTGCGGGAATGTGAGAATTTTTTTTTTTTTTGCACAAAGTTGTCACTAAATGATATATTGCTCACACAGGCCATGGGCATATGTGGAATTGCACCCCAAAATACATTCTGCTGATTCTCCTGAGTACGGGGATACCACATGTGTGGGACTTTTTGGGAGCCTAGCTGCGTACGGGGCCCCGAAAACCCAGCACCGCCTTCAGGATTTCTAAGGGTGTAAAGTTGTAATTTCACTCCCCACTACCTATCACATTTTTGAAGGCCATAAAATGCCCAGATGGCACAAACCCCCCCCAATTGACCCCATTTTGGAAAGTAGACACCCCAAGCTATTTGCTGAGAGGCATGTTGAGTCCATGGAATATTTTATATTTTGACACAAGTTGCGGGAAAGTGACAATTTTTTTTTTTTTTTTTTTTTTTGCACAAAGTTGTCACTAAATGATATATTGTTCAAACATGCCATGGGCATATGTGGAATTACACCCCAAAATATATTCTGCTGCTTCTCCTGAGTACGGGGATACCACATGTGTGGGACTTTTTGGGAGCCTAGCCGCGTACGGGGCCCCGAAAACCAAGCACCGCCTTCAGGATTTCTAAGGGCATACATTTTTGATTTTACTCCTCACTACCTATCACAGTTTTGAAGGCCATAAAATGCCAAGATGGCACAAACCCCCCCCCAAATGACCCCATTTTGGAAAGTAGACACCCCAAGCTATTTGCTGAGAGGCATGGTGAGTATTTTGCAGCTCTCATTTGTTTTTGAAAATGAAGAAAGGCAAGAAAAACGTTTTTTTTTTTTCTTTTTTCAATTTTCAAAACTTTGTGAAAAAAAGTGAGGTCTGCAAAATACTCACTATACCTCTCAGCAAATAGCTTTGGGTGTCTATTTTCCAAAATGGGGTCATTTGGGGGGGGGTTGTGCCATCTGGGCATTCCATGGCCTCCGAAACTGTGATAGGCAGTGAAGAGTGAAATCAAAAATTTACGCCCTTAGAAAGCCTGAAGGCGGGGCTTGGTTTTTGGGGTCCCGTACGCGGCTAGGCTCCCAAAAAGTCTCACACATGTGGTATCCCCGTACTCAGGAGAAGCAACAGAATGTATTTTGGGGTGTAATTTCACATATTCCCATGGCATGTTTGAGCAATATATCATTTAGTAACAACTTTGTGCAAAAAAAAAAAAAAAAATTTGTCTTTTTCCCGCAACTTGTGTCACAATATAAAATATTCAATGGACTCGACATGCCTCTCAGCAAATAGCTTGGGGTGTCTACTTTCCAAAATGGGGTCATTTGGGGGAGTTTTGAACTGTCCTGGCATTTTATGCACAACATTTAGAAGCTTATGTCACACATCGACCACTCTTCTAACCACTTGAAGACAAAGCCCTTTCTGACACTTATTGTTTACATGAAAAAATTATTTTTTTTTGCAAAAAAATTACTTTGAACCCCCAAACATTATATATTTTTTTAAAGCAAATGCCCTACAGATTAAAATGGTGGGTGTTTAATTTTTTTTTTTCACACAGTATTTGCGCAGCGATTTTTCAAACGCATTTTTTGGGGAAAAAACACACTTTTTTAAATTTTAATACACTAAAACACACTATTTTGTCAAAATGTTTGATGAAATAAAAAAGATGATCTTAGGCCGAGTACATGGATACCAAACATGACATGCTTTAAAATTGCGCACAAACGTGCAGTGGCGACAAACTAAATACATTTTTAAAAGCCTTTAAAAGCCTTTACAGGTTACCACTTTAGATTTACAGAGGAGGTCTACTGCTAAAATTACTGCCCTCGATCTGACCTTCGCGGTGATACCTCACATGCATGGTGCAATTGCTGTTTACATTTGACGCCAGACCGACGCTTGCGTTCGCCTTTGTGCGAGAGCAGGGGGGGGGGCAGGGGTGCTTTTTTTTTTTTTTTTTTTTAATGATTTTTTTTGCTTTTTTATCTTATTTTTAAACTGTTCCTTTCATTTTTATTTTTTTTTTTTATCATTTTTATTGTTATCTCAGGGAATGTAAATATCCCCCATGATAGCAATAGGTAGTGACAGGTACTCTTTTTAGAAAAAATTGGGGTCTATTAGACCCTAGATCTCTCCTCTGCCCTCAAAGCATCTGACCACACCAAGATCGGTGTGATAAAATGCTTTCCCAATTTCCCAATGGCGCTGTTTACATCCGGCGAAATCTAAGTCATGAAATGCTTGTAGCTTCCAGTTTCTTAGGCCATAGAGATGTTTGGAGCCATTCTGGTCTCTGATCAGCTCTATGGTCAGCTGGCTGAATCACCGGCTGCATTCTCAAGTTCCCTGTTGGGACAGGAGAGCCAGAGAAAAACATGGACGACGGTGTGGGGGGGGGGGGCATTCCCTCCCACTGCTTGTAAAAGCAGTCTAGAGGCTAATTAGCCGCTAGGATTGCTTTTACAAGAAAGCCGACCACTGGCTGAAAAGAATGATACCAAGATGATACCTAAACCTGCAGGCATCATTCTGGTATAACCACTCAAAGTCCAGCAACATACCTGTACGTTGCTGGTCCTTGTTGGGCATACATTGTAAACTTTTTTTTCATGCAGCCTGTGGGCTGAACGAAAAAAAGATATTGATCGGTGGGTATGCCCACCATTAGAATACCTCCCTTCATCCACCCACTTCTAATGATGGGCATACATGCACCATTTATATATGCCGAAGCATGGGGGCATCCTCCCGCAAAAGGCAGGAGCAAATCGCTCCTCCACCCACTACTGCCCCCACGCTTCGGCATATATGCTGAAGTATGTAACTGTGGTGGTGAAATCACCTCCGACAGCGCTGGAGTCGCGGCTTTATGTATCGTGGGAGCAAACGCTGTTGCTGTCAAGATAAATAAATCCGCTCTGCAGCTGAATGGCGTACCTGCTAAGCAAATGATGGTTAACAAAAAAACAAAGTAACATTACAGTATAACAGTATTACTTACCATACCTGCAAAGCAAAATACAAAAAAAACATAGTAAAAAATAAAACATTTAACGCAACCTGTGCCTACCTAAAAATATATATATGCCGAAGCATGGGGGCATCCTCCCGCAAAAGGCAGGAGCAAATCGCTCCTCCACCCACTGCTGCCCCCACGCTTCGGCATATATGCTGAAGTATGTAACTGTGGTGGTGAAATCACCTCCGACAGCGCTGGAGTCGCGGCTTTATGTATCGTGGGAGCAAACGCTGTTGCTGTCAAGATAAATAAATCCGCTCTGCAGCTGAATGGCGTACCTGCTAAGCAAATGATGGTTAACAAAAAAACAAAGTAACATTACAGTATAACAGTATTACTTACCATACCTGCAAAGCAAAATACAAAAAAAACATAGTAAAAAATAAAACATTTAACGCAACCTGTGCCTACCTAAAAATATATATATGCCGAAGCATGGGGGCATCCTCCCGCAAAAGGCAGGAGCAAATCGCTCCTCCACCCACTGCTGCCCCCACGCTTCGGCATATATGCTGAAGTATGTAACTGTGGTGGTGAAATCACCTCCGACAGCGCTGGAGTCGCGGCTTTATGTATCGTGGGAGCAAACGCTGTTGCTGTCAAGATAAATAAATCCGCTCTGCAGCTGAATGGCGTACCTGAAAACACAAAGGTGGTTAACAATAAAAAAAACAAAGTATAAAAAAATTGCATACCTATAAAGCAAACATGATAAAAACATAACAATAAAACATTGCAGTATAGAATGCAGAACAATAGAGAGAGAATAGAGAGAGAACAATAAAACAACAACTATTTTTGGTTTTTTTATTTTATATTTTTTTTGTGTTTTTTTTTCTTTTTTTTACTTTTTTTGTTTTTTTTACACTTTTTTTTGTAACTTTAACTTTTTTAACTTTTACCAGGTTTGGGTCTCTCAAAATGCGACAGCATCTTGGGAGACCCTGTGGAAGTGTGCCTAGTCTGTGCAGTGCTGTACCCTACGCTAATACTCCACTAGTGTGTGGTAGCGTTCAAAACATTCACCAATGCAAAGACCAGGATTGCCAGGACAGAGGGGACAACAATACCGGGTGTCACGCCTAAATCCGCGCTTGCTGCAGACACGACATCTTTTTTGGGGGGTTCGTTGGGTAGGGGTACTCGGGAGGGCATAAAGAAAATGCCTCTCATGCAGCCGGCTTACTGCATTTGGTTGGGGATGGTGAGGTGGAGCACCGTCTGGATACAGAAGGGCTCTGACGATCTCTTCCTGGAATTTAAGGAAGGATCCAGTCCGTCCTGAAGCTCTGTATAGCACATAAGCATTCAGCAAAGCCAATTGAAATAAGTAAACAGACACTTTTTTGTACCAGCGTCTGGCCTTACGGGCAATTAGGTACGGCGCCAACAACTGGTCGTTGAGGTCCACCCCTCCCATATTAAGGTTATATTCGTGGACACAGAGGGGTTTCTCCACAACACCAGTCGCCGTAGGAATTTGGACCATCGTGTCTGCATGAAGGGAGGTGAGAACGAAAACATTCTTCTTATCCCTCCACTTCATAGCGAGCAAATTATTATACTTCAAGCAGGCTCTCTCCCCCAGCCTAAGACGGGAATCTACAAGCCGCTGGGGAAAGCCCCGGCGATTAGGTCGCACGGTGCCACATGCTCCAATCTGATGATCAAAAAGGTGGCTAAAAAGTGGCACGCTCGTATAATAATTGTCCACGTACAAGTGGTACCCCTTTCCGAATAAGGGTGACACCAAGTCCCACACTATCTTGCCAGCGCTTCCTATGTAGTCAGGGCAGTTTGTCGGCTCTACGTGACTATCTTTGCCCTCGTAAACCATAAATCTACATGTATAGCCTGTGGCCCTGTCACAGAGCTTATACATCTTGACCCCGTATCTGGCACGCTTGCTGGGAAGGTACTGTTTGAATGACAAGCGGCCAGAAAATTTAACCAGGGACTCATCAACGCAGACAACTTGATGGGGGGTAAACAAGTCTGCAAAACGTTGGTTGAAGTGGTTTACGAGGGGCCGAATTTTGTAGAGCCGATCGTATTCAGGGTCTCCACGAGGACGACAGAGTTCATTGTCGTTGAAGTGCATGAACCGCAAAATCTGCTCGTATCGTGCCCTGGCCATGGAAGCAGAGAACAAGGGTGAATGGTAAATTGGGTCAGTGGACCAATATGACCGCAACTCACTCTTTTTATTCAACCCCATGAGGAGGGAAAGGCCCAGAAAGATCTTAAATTCGGAGACCGTAATTGGTCTCCAATCTCTGGCAAGGGTGGACTGGGGCATAGTGGCGATGTATTGACCAGCGTATAAATTGCTTTGGTCCACAATAGATCTAAAGAGATCTTCGGTGAAAAACAGCGAATAAAAATCCAGTGGCATAAAGTCAACTGTTTCCACCTGAATTCCGGGTTGGCCATTGAAAGGGGGAAGTAAGGGTGCTGCAGAAGTGGTGGGTACCCAATTCGGATTGGCCAATGCAGCAGGAAGGGCACTATGGGCACGACGGGCCTGTGTTCGTCTTCTTGGTGGCAGCGGGACACTACTAGTGCTTGCCACCTCGCCAGCTTGAACTGCACTTATGGGACTCGCCACGTCACCACGTGATACTGCAGTGCTGGATGTACGACCAGGGTGTACTAGGCCGCTGGTGCTTGCCAGTTCACCAGAAGGAGTAGCGGCACTAGTACCTCTCTGCTCCCTACGAGAGCCCTGCGGTTCATGCACTTCAAGGACAGCATAAGTTCGGGGTCTGGTACGCCTGACCTTAGCAGGGACCACAACTCCGTCGTCAGAGCTATCTGTCATGGAGCCGCTGTCCTCTACAGGATCGTATTCTGAGCCTGAACTTGACAGATGAGTGACTTCCTCTTCACTATCTGTCATGCTCAGAATCCTGTAGGCCTCTTCACTAGTGTACCTTCGATTTGCCATTTTGGCCTCTAAATTTAGGGGTACACTAGTGAGACTCACAGGCAAAAAAGCTCCCGACTGTCAGCGACTGATTCAAAACGCTACCAAAAAACTGTTAGCGATCGCAGGGATCAGGCCTGACTCTGCGACCGCTGCAGTTATGTGTGCTTAGTGTTTTGTAAGTGTCAGTAATCGATCGATACTGCACTTGGGTGGGCTGGGCTGGGCCGAGGAGCAAAACGCAGGTGCTAGCAGGTATCTGGGCTGATCCCGCTAACACTGCGTTTCAGGGAACCCTAAACTTCTGGGGAGTATAGATCTGATCGGATCAGATATCGATCCGTTCAGATACTATAGCACTAAGGGAGGTGTATGCTGCGTGCGTGGGTTTTAGCGGTACTGGCGCTAACCTGACGCTGCCTGGGGCGACGCAGACCTTATTTGATCCTAAAAACTTAACTTCTATCACCGCCGGGCAATTAGGGGGTTAAACCTTTATAGGGTAATAAACGGCGGGTGCCCTAAAACTATAATAAACTGTAATAAACTGTAATAAACTATAATAAACTACAAAAAACAAACTATCTAACCAGCGTCACCCGTAACACTTATACGGTGATCGCTGGTGAAAGGGTTAACTAGGGGGCAATCAGGGGGTTAAAACCTTTAGCAGGTAGTATATGGGGGTCCCTGTCGCTATAAAACACTGACAGCGAACCTATATACTTACCTCCCTAAACTAGCGTCACCTGTGTCACTAATACAGCGATCAGAAAAACGATCGCTTAGCAACACTGGTGACGGGGGGTAATCAAGGGGTTAACTTTTATTAGGGGGGGTTAGGGGGTACCCTGGACCTAAGGGGGGGTACCCTAGACCTAAAGGGGGCTACCCTAACAGCCCTAACACTTATAACTGACAAACTGACACCAATGCAAAAAAAAAAAAAAAACTGCTATTGGTGTCAGAGTGACAGTGGGTACAGGGGGGTGATCGGGGGGTGATCGGGGGGTGACAGGGGGGTGAAAAGTGTGCCTGGCGTGTTCTACTGAACGTGTGGTGTTGGTGCACTTACTTGGATGTCTTCTCTCCTCGGCGTCGGATCAAAAAGACCGGCTCCGTGAGAGATGACATCACTTCCTCTCCCTCTGTTTACATTACAGAGGGAGAGGAAGCATTCGATTCGTGGGAGCGATCGGGAGGGGGTGGCCATCAATGGATGGCCTCCCCCTGACCCCTAATCGCCCGCGAACGAGAGCCGACCACTCAGGGCACCGGGGGGGGGTCCGATCGGACCCCCCGCCCGCGGGAAGGCATCACGTACTAGGTACGTGATTTTGCCTGCCCGTGCCGACCTGCTCACGTATATAGGCGTGAGGCGGTCGGCAAGTGGTTAATACATTGATCAGTGCTATAAAAAGCACTGATCAATGTAAAAATGACACTGGCAGGGAAGGGGTTAACACTAGGGGGCGATCAAGGGGTTAGGTGTGTTCCCTTAGAGTGTTCTAACTGTAGGGAGAATAGGCTCACTTGGACATGACAGAGATCACTGTTCCTGATCACTGGGAACAGTAGATCTCTGACATGTCCCCTGTCAGAACAGGGGATCCGCATTGTTTACACTGGCAGATCCCCATTCTGCATCTCTACTAGACGATCACGGGCCATGCTTAACTGCGCCTGCGCGAGTTGCTATACCTTTACAGTGATTCGCACAGGAATACCCACCTGCCACAGTATATCTGCGTGAGCTGGTCGGCTAGTGGTTAAACAGTGTGGGTTTAGTATCAATTTAAATCTACCACTTTAAATCCACCTCCGCTCTTATCCTCCATCAATATAAATTTCCCTTTAATTGTACTTCTCTTGTTCTCCTACAAACAACTTGTGGCTCCATGTAAAGCAAGGAAGTAAAGAAGGCGGATCACATTATAGTGTAGCATTACATTTTATTAAAAATGCCAATATAAAAATACACTTGCTTATTGCATGAAAACATAGGAAAGCATAGGAAACAGTTGGTACCCAAGACTCGAAAGTGCCACTTCACGGGCCAAATGTGACATCACCGGAACCGGAAGTATGGGCTCCATCCAACGTGTTATGCCGTACCTATGGGCATCTTCAGGAGCAACCATTTCTGGTTATGGTTGGTCTTTATGTACTACTCAGCTCTTCCCCACCACCCTAAATCCTACCCCATTCCTGTAAACATGCCCGAAAGCTATACTGAGTGCATGTGGCTTCATCACATAATACTAGTGAATTGAGTGGCCTATATACTCCTTTCCTGCCAATATGCCCTAGGGCACTAATCAAAGCATAAATACCATTTTTTATTAAAAAATGACTGTTAAAAAAAATTACCATAATAAAAAAAATCCTGAAAACAATATTTAATAAATATGGTGTTAACCTATACAACTGTCCTAATCATAGCTCCCCCTATGGATATACATATATGTTATTAAGAAACAGTGAATGCCTAAGCTGACACCAGAAACAGAATTAAAAATAAATAGGCCCTACATAAGGGGACATAACATATGGATATACAATAAAATCTTCAAAAAACAGTTTAGATCTTTAGGCAATAGTGTACCCATTTCATATATCCACCTGGTCTCATTTTGAGAGACTGTTCTCTTAATGTTAGTAAATTTCCAATGCTTCTCAATTTTATCTATACCACAAAACCTAAGTTATGATGGATCCTTATTATGGCACAATTTAAAATGATTGGAGAGGTTATGCACCTGAAAACCTTTTCTAATATTGTTGACATGCTCTCTTAACCTTATTCTGAACACTCTTGTTGTCCTCACTATGTATTGGAGCCCGCATGGGCATTCTAAAAGGTAGGTAACAAACCTACTGCCACGCGTAATACATTTTGTAATATCATATATTTTGTTACGGGTGTTGAATTGGAAATGTGTGATTTTTTTTTTTCATTGTTCATAATTTTGCATGTTCTTCATGTGCTGCATCTGCTGCATTTAAAAAAAAACAACCAGGAGTTTATAGAGTATATGTAAGTGATAGCACTGTATATATTGGATTTGTGCAACTTGATCAACAAGTTCACAAGCAGCCTAATCCAACTATTCCAATAATTATTATTATTATTATTGTTATTATACAGGATTTATATAGCACCAACAGTTTGCGTAGCGCTTTACAAAATAAAGTCAGACAATACAGTTACAATACAATTTGGTACAAGAGGAATCAGAGGGCCCTGCTTGTTAAAGCTTACAACCTAAGAGGGAGGGTCAATTGATACTAAAGGTAATAACTGTGGGGGGTGAGCTGATGGAGAAAGTAAAAAACAGTGTATTAGAAGCAGGATAGGCTTCTTTAACCACTTGCTTACTGGGCACTTAAACCCCCCTCCTGTCCAGACCAATATTCAGCTTTCAGCGCTGATGCACTTTGAATGACAATTGCGCGGTCATGCTACCCTGTACCCAAATGAAATTTTTATATATTTTTTCCCACAAATAGAGCTTTCTTTTGGTGGTATTTGCAAACAGGTAATTTTTTCCTTCATTGATATATGCTGATGAGGCGGCACTGATGGGCACCAATAGGTGGCAGTGATGGGTGGCAATAATGGGCACTGATTGGTTACACTGATAGGCAGCACTGCTAGGTGGCACTGATTGGCACCACTAGTGGGCATTGATAGGTGGCACGTGTGGGCATTGATAGGTGGCACTCATGGGCATTGATAGGTGGCACTGGCGGGCACTGTGGGCACTGGCAGGTGGCAATGGCAGGTGGCACTGGCAGGGGGTACTGGTGGGCACAGATGAGGCATAATTGCTTCTTCCTCTTCGGGACCGATGTCCCTTGCAGATAAGCCAGCGTTTGTCTTTTTTTTCTCCTCACGCTGTCAGCGTGTGGAGAAAAAAAAACGATTGCCGAGCTTTTGTTTACGTCATGTGATCAGCTGTCATTGGCTGACAGCTGATCACGTGGTAAGGGGCCGGGACCGGCCCCTTACTAGTATCTATGATCACCCGAGACTCAGTCACTCTGCGATCACTGCGCGTGCACAGAGTACGCCATCATATAACGGCCTCCCGGTAATTTAGGTCCGCGCTGTGGCCGTCATTAGCACGGACGTCAAGTGGTTAAAGAGAAGGATTTGGATTGTCTAAAGATAGATGGATTAGGAGATAGACAGATTGGAGTAGGGAGTTCCAACAGATGGGAGAAGCTCGGTAGAAATCCTGAAGGTGAGCATGGGGACAGGTGACAAGGGAGCTAGAGAGCAGGAGGTCTTGGGAGGACAAAAGAGATAATTGTAGCAGATATAGCAAGATATTACTCAGAGTTTGGGCTTGGCAAAGAGGAGAGTGAGAAATGCTGTAAGGAGGCTCCTGTTTATATCAAAGGGGATAGAAAAGACACATGACTCCCATAAGCCTTTTAGGAAAATGAAACTCCAAAAATGTAATTGATACAATGAGCACAAAATTGAGATTCAGCTCAGTACATCTAAATTCATTAAATTTGGTCTTGTGCCCAGTATGTAAGAGTATAAAATGGAACGCCTAGCTAGAAAACAGGTGCAGTCATATCTGAAATTGCAACATGCCAGGGAAAACACAGTTGTACTATTTGATGTATTTTTATTCATCCAGGTCCTAGGCAATTACTCAGTATTGCTTTTGACATTTTGACATTGCTTTTCTAAATTAAGATTTTTTTTTTTAGCTATTGATCTCGTTCACACATGTATCCTGGAACTCCAGCTAATATCCAATTAAATACAGAGGTAATGAAGACAGACATATGGTATGACTTGGATAAGCCTTTCACTCTGGAATTCTGATTCATTAAACACTTTAATGTCTTGGATTTATCACAGTACACCTCCTACTGAAAGACGCCTACTTACTGGAAATCTTTCACTATTTTTGTTCTAAGTCACTATAAAAAGTAGGCTACTTTTGTAGAAAATAGACGTGAGGGAGCACGCTGTGTTTATTATGTGTTAATTGGCCTTTAGCTTGCTCGACAGGAATATCACACAAATGGGAAGCAATCCATCCATCTGTATCTATGGATCGTAAACATTATGATTTAAATTGTTTTGCTCAAAAAAAAAAAAAAAAAGGAAAATTGTAGTCTCAGTTCTGACTTCCCATTCAGATGGTCTGGTGTTTTACATATCAACATTTCCAACAAGAGTAGACTGCAATTCTAAACACATATTTAAAACAAAAAAAATAGAGGTTATTTATAAAGTATACGCACTTACACACTGTGAAATATGTAAAACGACATGTTCCTTAAATCATTTAATAAATTAATGATCTTTCTCACCTCACCTTCCAGGACAGCAACACAGGAGAGATGAGAGGCTCCTCCCTACAGGAAACACAATCAGTTCACAGCTGTTTAAAAGGCCCCACCTTACCCCTTGTCCCTCGTTTACCAACTATGGGGGGTGACACCAGTTTAAGAAGTAATCCCCCATGCTCTTACCTCTGGGGATGAAGGCCTGCAGCCTTGATACAGGGGGCAGGAAGAGTGACTGTTGGTTGTTCCCTCTTCTCTTGCAGATTCCCCAAGTGGAGTGCAGGAGGTTTCTGACAAGCCACCTTCCTCATCCGCTAGTACTAGTGCCAGTAAAAAGTGCGGTAACTGGGGGGAAAGATTGTCTAAATTCCATACCAAGCCATTTTTGTAATAGGTTTATATACAAACTGGCTGGACCAGAGGCCTCAAAGTTAATGAAAGATTTTCCTAAATCTGTTCAAGAGGAAATGTTGGCCACTATTCAATATTTCCACACCCCTGTACCCACACCTCAGGCGGTAGACTCAGAGCAACTCACTACTAAAGAGGGTAATGGCCCTGGCCTCCCCTCCCCCCTTCCTTTTGAAAAAAGTTTGGATCCCAGAAGAGTTGTGTGGGCATGCTACTGATACAGTGCACACAGCCTAACTTGGCAGCTTCGTAGTGAGGACAGCAACTTGGAGGGGGGTGGCCACTATCCTCTTCTGATGCGACCATAAGGAGAGAAAAGCAAGCCCAGTGGCTGTGGCAAAGGGAAAGACAACAGTGGTGAGTACTTCCCTTTTTTGCTTTGGGAGATTAGCAGCAGAATCCCTAGCCTGGTGGTTTCTGGGCATTGAGATAGGACTCCCTCCCTCAATACCAGGGGTGCTACTATCCTTGCTTTGGGTCTGGGAAGAAATAGCCCAGAAGGTTTAGCTAGACCAATGTCCACAGCTCCCTTTTACATCAGGAAATGTTGTGGCTATTACAACATTGAGTTTCTAGCCTCTCACTATAAATCCATCAATAAGGATAAATATAGTGAAGAGTTGAGACCTGTTAGACACAAATGGTCTCTTATAGGCCACTAAATAAGTTACACATTCCTAAAGGGTTAATTGAAGGGATGTGAAGTGGTCTGCAGGAGCCACATTGTTTCCAGCTGGAGGAGTGCAGCAGACACTCAGGCTGAGCCCAGGGGTGGCTCCAAAGCATATTTGGACTCAGGGTAGAAGCTGAGTCACACGCTCTGAGGTGAGCACATTAGCTTAAGGGGGTCACAAAGGAGCACAGGAGCATGTTTTGCAGCACTCAGGATATCTTCGGCATGATGTTGGATTGTTGTCACAGCTGAACACCACCTGCACGCATTGTTTTATTATCACTGCTGGACATTGTTTGCACGCACTATTTAGAGTGCCAAAGAGAACTCTTTTTTTTTTTTTCTTTTTTGCATTATTTATTATTTATTCATTTAAAAAAGCAGGATATTGTATATTGAGCACTAAGCACTTTTTATGTTGATTAAGACACTATGTATGGTGTAACAAGCACTATTAAGCACTAATTTATGGTGTAACAAGCACTTGTTTTTTCACACCTTGTTTATTTATTCAACATTCATATTATTTGTATTTAATATTATTGCACTAGTAAGCACAGAGTTGATTATTATTAATTTTGTTTTTGGGGTCACCCAAGCGCAGCGCATAACTTGTAAATTTATCCTATGCACGTTATATGAAGCGTGATTAGCGCATGCAGCTGGAGGTAGCACAAGCAAGGCATAAAATCATTGTGACTCACAGAATTTTTCCAATTTGAACGGTGTTTCTATGAAATCTTCCAGGACGGCAGGCCTACTTCCCGCCCTGTTAATGGTGGAGGAGAATGTATACAATAGGTGGTAAGTGCCTAAGTGTCTAAAGACCCCTTGTGAATCGGTTGGGAGAATTACTTTACAACAACTGAGGGACAAGAGGTAAGGTGGGGCCCTTTAAACAGCTGTGAACTGATTGTGTTTCCTGTAGGAAGGAGCCTCTCATCTCTCATGCGTTGCCATCCTGGAAGGTTTCGTAGAAACACTGTTATCGGTAAGTAACTGACGGTTTTAAATTACATCTGTGCCTTGTCCATACAGGAATGGAGAGGTTGGGGAACAAATGGAAGATATATAGTGAATGGAAGGGTATATATGCTGAAGGGGTGGCACATTCAAGCAAACCACTTGCTTTGCCTTATATTGGAAAGCACAGATTCACTTTAGTTGCTCAATTTGGGCTCCATTTGTAAAACACTCTGCCCTAGCCAAAATTTAGTGATCACACCATTTAATTCATTATCCTTTTACCACCAGTAATGCTATCTAAATTTTGTACTAAAACCAGAATTAATATTATACTAAAACCAGAATGTAATAGGGGAGATAGCAAGATGTTGTAAAATTGGTACTTTATAAGATAGTGTTGAATTTAAACAATGACATAAAGGAGATGGACTTCCATTTTTACGTGTAAGAAATTGAAAAGCCATACAATGCACTCTTCTGTTAAATTAATTATTTTAGTCCAGAAAACGTATACATAAATCACAGGTGGGATTTTAGAACTTTATTAAATTAACCATCACAGCTCCATCCAATTTGTTTCATAATTATACTTTTTAGAGGCTACTGATGGTCTCTCCTTCCTCACTTAAAGGCCAAGTTCACTTTTTTTCTCTAAATTCCAGCTTCCCTATGCACCAGGCAAGGGCAGGGAAAGTATTCAAGGGGGGACATCAAATTAATAAGGGGCCAAAAAACATGCTCCCCAAGGAGTATTGCAAAAGAAGCATAACTCACACTTACCCAAGTGAAGTGTCTTAAACAATTAAAAAGACAAAATCCTATGCATAACCCTCCATCCCAGGGTAACCTGTAAAGTTGCTCAGAAGCCCCACAGAAGGTGGGACTACATGAGGGCGAATCGCAGGTGGTGTACTGAAGAAAACAACCTCCTCAAAGTGGAAGCCAGATGCAGGCTCAGCCTGAGCAATATTGAAGAAATGGATTCTGGACAGCCGCACTCCAATAAAAGCCTTTATTGTAATGAATAGTCAACGTTCATGTGACAACAGAAGCAGGACAAACATCTGACGCATTTCACAACATCATTGTAGCTTGGTTATAGCTATGACTAAGCAACAATGATGTTGTGAAAAGCATCAGTTGTTTGTCCTGTTTCTGTTGTCACATGAACGTTGACTATTCATTACAATAAAGGCTTTTATCGGAGTGTCGCTGTCTAGAATCCATTTCTTCAAGGTGGGATTACATATCTGTAAAATAAATAAAGACACTAAACTTCTAAAAAATAAAAAAATAAATATAATAAACAAACACCACCTCCACAGTGGCAATACTAGAAATAATAATAATAAAAAACTAATAAGCAACTCAAAACTACAAGGGCTCCCTGTATATTTACACACCTCAAACACTTTATATCCAGGATGACACTGTTCCAAAAGATTGATAGTTAAAAAGACTCCTGAGCAGTGGCGGCTGGTGCTGAAAATGTTTGGTGGGGCGCAAACAAACTGAAAAATACTGCCCCCCTATCAATTGCAGCCTCACTGTGCCCATCAAATGCAGCCATTGTGCCCAGTATATGCAGCCACGTGTGCCAATCAAATGCAGCCACTTGTGCCCATCCAATGTTCCCATCATATGCAGCTACTTGTGCCCATCATATGCAGCCATTTGTGCCCCGTCAAATGTAGCCACTTGTGCCCATCAAATGCAGCCAGGCGTGTCCCCCAGCTCGGCTGTCACTTCACTAACCCCCCCCACGACCAGTCTGGCGGCATTTACATGTGGCGGGGCTCTGCTCCTCTCCTGGAGTGATGGGGCTCTCCTCAGCGGCTCTGCGCCTTGGCGGGAAGCAGCGGCTCTCCTCCTTGGCGGCTCTCCACCTTGGTGGCTCTCCTCCTTGGCGGAAAGTGGCGGCTGCGGCTCCTGTGTCCGCTCGGCTCCTCAGGCTTCCTCCGCCATGTCTCCTCTTCGGCCAAAGCGTTAGGCATCCAGTAGGATTGCCTAATGCTTTGGCTAATCGGGAGACAGGTCTCACTGACCTGCCTGCTGATTGGCAGGGAAGAACGTTAGTGTGAAAATAATGAAAATTCATTCGCTATGCCACACAACAGGGTGGGATCGGGACGCAGTGCTTTGCGCCCCGAGTTACACTATTTTGAAGCCTATTTGAGCCTCTGGCTCTAATCACGTTCTTCAAAATACACACCCCTCGCCTATCCCTGCCATAGTATTTCATATGTCCGGCATCCTGAAAGGGGCCGGGCACATGAATAGGGAGGGCGGCGCATGCACGGGCCGCCACAGCTCCTGAGAGGAAAATGCAGGGAAAGACATCCAAGACTAATGTGTGACTGAACCCACTTTACTATAGGAATACAATAAGACACCCATATCAATGAGAGACATATAGAGCATTACTAACAATCACCAGTCCAAAGATGGAGTTAGCTTCACTTCAAACATCTGCCATAGACTGTGTTTGCCTCATACACTGGGAAAGATTAGCATCCTTCCAGCTATATAAATACCCCCATCAAGTAAATGTTAATTTTTCCCAGTGTATGAGGCAAACGATCTATGGCAGACGTTTGAAGTGAAGGTATGTGGAAAGCTAACTCCCTTTTAGGACAGGTGATTGTTAGTAATGCTTTCTATGTCTCTCATTGATATGCGTGTCTTAGGCTGTCTTAGGCTCCATTCACACTAGCGCGTTTTTTGATGCATTTTGCATTTTGCAGAAATGCATGGGAATTTTTTTTCATGCAAAATGCAGCGTTTTGCATGTAATGGAATTCAATGGACCAGCATCAAAAACGCATGTGCACCGTTTTTGCAGCGTTTTTACAGCGTTTTTGATGCGTTTTTGCCGTTATTTTTTTTTTTAAACTGTAAAAAAAAAAAAACGCAAAACGCTGCAAAAACGCCGCAAAACGCTGTAAAAACGCTGCTCAAAAACGTGGCAAGCATGACAAAAAAAACTCCAAAAATGCTCAAAAGCAACATGCAAATGCAGCGTTTTGCATGTAATAGAATTCAATGGACAAGCATCAAAAACGCAAGTGCACCGTTTTTGCAGCGTTTTCGATGCGTTTTTGGTGCGTTTTTGATGCGTTTTTGCCGGTTTTTTTTTTTTATTATTTTTTTAAGACTGTAAAAAAAAACTGTAAAAAAAAACAAAAAACGCAAAACGCAAATCGCGGCAAAATCGCGGCTCAAAAACGTGGCAAGCATGAAAAAAAAACCTCCAAAAACGCTCAAAAGCAACATGCATAGGTGTGAATCGAGTCTTAGGCTCGATTCACATCTATGCATGTTGCTTTTGAGCGTCTCTGCAGTGTTTTTTGTGGTGCTTGCTGCGTTTTTGAGCAGCGTTTTTGCAGCGTTTTTGCTGTGTTTTTGCCACGTTTTTCGTTTTTTTTTTTTTTTTTTTTTTTTTACAGTTTTCTTCTAGACTGTATACAGTCTAAAAAAAAAAAAAAAATGCCAAAAACGCAAAATGCGTCAAAAACGCAGCAAAAACGCTGTAAAAACGCTGCAAAGACGCTGTACTTGCAGTTTTGATGCTGGTCCATTGAATTCTGTTACATGCAAAACGCTGCATTTTGCATGAAAAAAAGTCCCTGACCCTTTCCAAAAACGCAGAGGTACAAAAATGCATTGATGTGAACATGTTCCATAGGAATCCGTGTTAAAAAATTCCCATGCATTTCTGCAAAATGCAAAATGCATCAAAAAACGCATTAGTGTGAATGGAGCCTCAGGCCTGATTCACACTTATGCAGGTTGCAGTTTGCATATTGCAGGTGCATTTTGTGTTTTTCAATACATGCATTTCATCCATTGAAGTCTATGGAACCAAAAAACAGAAAAAAGTCCCTGGCCCTTTCCATAAAATGCACAAATGTGAACTACATCCACAGGAAACCATATTAAATGGACTGTAGTGTGTTTCTGCAAAACTGAAAATGCGCTAAAAAAATGCATAGGTGTAAACCAGGCCTTAGGTTCCATTCACACTAGCGCGTTTTTTTATGCATTTTGCATTTTGCAGAAATGCATGGGAATTTTTTAACATGGGTTCCTATGGAACATGTTCACATCAATGCCTTTTTGTATCTCTGCATTTTTGGAAAGGGTCAGGGACTTTTTTTGCAGCGTTTTGCATGTAATGGAATTCAATGGACAAGCATCAAAAACGCGAGTGCACCGTTTTTTGCAGCATTTTTACAGCGTTTTTGATGCGTTTTTGATGCGTTTTTGCCATTTTTTTTGTTTGTTTTTTTTTTTTAAATTAAAAAAAAAAAAACGCAAAACGTGGTAAAAACGCTGCAAAAACGCTGTAAAAACGCTGCTCAAAAACGTGGTAAGCATGACAAAAAAAAACTCCAAAAATTTTCAAAAGCAACATGCATAGGTGTGAATCCAGCCTCATTGTCTTCCTATAGTATAGTGGGTTCAGCCACACATTTGTCTTGGATGTCCATCCCTGCATTTTCCTCTCAGGGATCTTTTTAACTATCCATCTTTTGGAACAGTGTCATCCTGGATATAAAGTTTTTGAGGTATGTAAATATACAGGGAGCACTTGCAGTTTGGAGTTGCTTATAAGTTGTTTTTCTTTTAATTATTATTATTTCTAGTATTGCCACTGTGGAGGTGGCGTTTGTTTATTATATTGAATTTTTTTTTGGAAGCTTAGTGTCTATTTATTTTTCAGATATGTAATCCCACTTTCTTGGCCCGTAAATGTGGTGCTTCTGGGCTACTTTACCGGCTCCTACCCTGGGATGGAGGGTAATGCATATGATTTTGTTTTTTTAATGTTTAAGACACTTCACTTGGGTAAGTGGGAGTTACGCTTCTTTTGCAATACTCCCTGGGGTGCAAGTTTTAAAAACGGATGTTTTTTCGGGAGCAGTGATTTTATTAATGCTTAAAGTGAAACAATAAAAGTGTAAAATTCCTTTAAATTTCGTACCTGGGGGGTGTCTATAGTATGCCTGTAAAGGGGCGCATGTTTCCTGTGCTTAGAACAGTCTGACAGCGAAGGGACATTTCTAAAGGAAAAAAGTCATGTAAAACTACTATCGCTACTATCACTACTACCTGGGGGGTGTCTATAGTATGCCTGTAAAGGGGTGCATGTTTCCCGTGTTTAGAACAGTCTGACAGCAAAATGACATTTCCAAAGGAAAAAGTCATGTAAAACTACTATCGCTACTATCACTACTAACTACTGTAAAACTACTATTGATAGCGCCGGCTATAATGCATTGTCGGTCCGGCAATACACATAAAAGTTCATTGATAAAAATGGCATGGGATTGCCCCACAGGGGAACCCCTGAACCAAAATAAAAAAAAAATGTGTGGGGTCCCCCTAAATTCCATACCAGGCCCTTCAGGTGTGGTGTGGATATTAAGGGGAACCCCGTGCCAAAATTAAAAAGAAAAGTGGCGTGGGGTCCCCACAAAAATCCATACCAGACCCTTATCCGAGCACGCAACCTGGTAGGCGGCAGGAAAAGAGGGGGGGACGAGAGAGCGCCCCCCCTCCTGAACTGTACAAGGCCACATGCCCTCAACATTGAGAGGGTGCTTTGGGGTAGCCCCCCAAAGCACCTTGTCCCCGTGGTTGTGGGGGTCTGCGGGCGGGGGGCTTATTAGAATCTGGAAGCCCCTTTTAACAAGGGGACCCCAGATCCTGCCCCCCCGTGTGATTTGGTAATGGGGTACAAATGTACCCCTACCATTTCACAAAAAAAGTGTCAAAAAGGTTAAAAAACACAAGAGATTGTTTTTGACAAGTCCTTTATTAATTTCTTCTTCTTTCCGCTTCTTCTTCCATCTTCTTTCTTCTGGTCTTCCTTCGGTGTTCTTCTTCTTCCTCCATCTTCTTCTTCTTCTACATCTTCTTCCTCTGCTCTTCTCTTCCCGCATCTTCCTCCGGCTTCTTCTCCGCTCCGTCTGCACAATCCGCCTCAGTGGGAGTCTTCCGCCGTGTGACGCTTCGGTTCTTCTGACACTTCCTATATAACGGAGGGCGGGGCCATCCGGTGACCCCGCCCTCCTCTGACACACGGGGACTTCTCTGTGGCTTTCCCCGTGTTATCAGACAGGGCGGGGTCACCTGGTTACATAAACGGGTGACCCTGCCCCCCTCTGACAACACGGGGAAAGCCACAGGGAAGTCCCCGTGAAATCCCCGCCCCGCTCTCCATTATATAAGTGTCAGAAGAAGGGCCTGCAGGGCCTGGTATGGAATTTAGGGGGACCCCCCGCGCATTTTTTTTTTTACATTTTGGTTCGGGGTTCCCCTGTGGGGGGAATCCCATGCCGTTTTTATCAATGAACTTTTATGTGTATCGTCAGACCGACAATTCATTATAGCCGGCGCTAGCGATAGTAATTTTACAGTAGTTAGTAGTGATAGTAGCGATAGTAGTTTTACATAATTTTTTTTCCTTTAGAAATGTCATTTTGCTGTCAGACTGTTCTAAACACGGGAAACATGCGCCCCTTTACAGGCTACACCCCCAAGGTAGTAGTGATAGTAGCGATAGTAGTTTTACATGACTTTTTTTCCTTTAGAAATGTCCTTTTGCTGTCAGACTGTTCTAAACACGGGAAACATGCGCCCCTTTACAGTCATACTATAGACACCCCAAGGTAGTAGTGATAGTAGCGATAGTAGTTTTACATGACTTTTTTCCTTTAGAAAAGTCCTTTTGCTGTCAGACTGTTCTAAACAAGGGAAACATGCGCCCCTTTACAGGCATACTATAGACACCCCCCAGGTATGAAATTTAAAGGAATATTACACTTTTATTGTTTCACTTTAACCATTATTAAAATCACTGCTCCGGAAAAAACGTCCATTTTTAAAACTTTTTTTGCATTGATCCATGTCCCCTGGTTCAGGACCCAGGTCCCCAAACACTTTTTATGACAATAGCATGCATATAAGCCTTTAAAATTAGCACTTTTGATTTCTCCCATAGACTTTTAAAGGGTGTTCTGCGGCTTTCAAATTTTCAGTGAACACCCAAATTGTTTGCTGTTCGGCGAACGGGCGAACAGCTAATGTTCGAGTCCAACTCATGTTCGACCCGAACATAAAGCCCATCCCTAAAACACAGTTCCCTTTTTCCAGTAGACAGCAGCATTGTATGCAATGTAGAAGAAATTCTGTTGCCAAAGATAGATCACTTGGAACTCTCTGCCATTCTTCTGGGATGTTGAGTTCCGTTCTGCAAACCCCCCCCCCCATTAGTTACATTGAGAATCTGACAATCTGAATCACTGGTTAAGGTCTTCTTGTCGGTAAGTTGACAGGGTCGTTTATCATGACTGACAATGGATCTACTTTGCTAGAAAACAAAAAAAAAATTTTCAACAGAGTGTGTGTTTTATTTACTATTTACGTTTAGTTGTGGATGAATAACAATTCACTGTTACTCTTTAACATATGGGGGCAGGATATTTGGAGCCCCCCTATTTTATTTTTCTGATAAGTCCCCATGCAGAAATGGAGGACAGCCTTATCCCACAGATGTGATGACAGCTACAGTGATCTGTGTCTCACAGCTCCATGCGGCTCTGTACCTGCCCATCGGGGAGATGACCGATGTCACTGTCCACAGGTACAAAACCCAAGGAGGGGGAGAGCGTGGGGGGTGGGCAGCATGCTGAGGCTACATCATCCAATGATGGGGGAATGGCGCCAGGCGCAGAAAGCCGATCGGTGGCTGGATACCGCATCGATTCCGAATCAAGAAGGGCAGAATCGTGATGCATCGATGTTCCGATCATTTTCAACACCCCTAGTATACGTAGAATTTAGTGCAGCACCTTCCTATTGCACCTAGTGCATACAATTTTTGGGGTTAAACTCTTTTAAACCAACATAAATTAATGTTAATCCATGCTGGTCAAAGATTAACTGTGAGCAACCAATATTATCATAACATTATGATATTGTCTAGACACATACTGTATATTACAAAAAACCTCACTTACACAAACTGACATGGAAGCTATATCCTGTTAAACATGGAATAAACCTTATCTTTTAATAAAACAATGTTGTACTTTAATGTGATTCAGTCACAAGATCCATATTTTGTACAGCTGACTAAAACAACTAATGTAAAAAAATATTTTTGCCCTTTAAATTCTTGCTGCCATTGTCAGGTGATCAACAGTAGAAAATTGGTGATTTTCAGCATGTTCTACATTTCTAACATTACATTACATTTCTAACATCAGAATCAATATTTCTATATTGCAATACTGCATATACTCCTAACAGTAGTTTGTGACATCACAGTACATCACATGAAATCATTCAAAATGGCTGCCCTTAGACTGAATAAAATAATTATCGAGTACTGTGAACCTAGACACTAACGGTCCTAGAGATTGGTTTACCTGGTTACTTTGTTTCTTCACAACTAAACACTCTTTTCATTCCTTTCCTTTGAATATATCACTGGGATTTGTAGGAAACAAACATGTCAGGCGTGTATAAATGGGAGCCTTGTATCTCAGTCTAAATATTTATTAGCAAGTTGTTTCTTTTTCTTTTCTCTTTAGTGGAATATTTAGGGAAGTGGTGTAACATAATAGATCCATTAGGAAATTAAGATTACTTATGCTTAAATTCATGTATAAATTTATATGAACATGTTCTCTCTGTACTTTGACATTTGTGCAGCTTCTAAATTAGCCTATTAGATACAGCACCATGAACAATCTATTTAAAGAAGAGCAATCTGCAGGAATAATTATTGTATGAAGAAATATTAGGGATTTAGTATGGAGACCCTTTCCTGTTTTATGACATAGAATAGAACCTTTCATTCCACCAGAGACAGCTACTGTTTTGAGAAAGTCTAATGCCGCGTACACACGAGCGGACTTTACGGCAGACTTTGCTCGGCGGACTTTTCGCCGGACTTTGTCGGCTCCTTGCGCCGGACTTAAAAATGGACGGACTTGGCCACACACGATCACTGCATAAGTCTGCTGGTTTGGAACGCGGTGACGTATAGCACATACAACGGGACTATAAAAAGGAAGTTCAAGCCCCACTACGGCACCCTTTGGGCTCCTTCTGCTAATCTCGTGTTTATCTCGTGTTAGTAGAAGTTTGGTTACAGACGATTCGCGCTTTTCACGCTTCAGCTTATTTTGATTGTTTTCTGTGGTTCAGTTTGTGCTTGTGAGGTTTGTATCTGCTTTTCAGTGCGTGTTGGTCAGTTCGTACCCTGCCTTGCAGGCCGTTCTGGTCCGCTCGTTCCTGATTTTCAGGTCGTAATTCATAGGCCTTGCTGTTCTTCAGTGCGTTTGTTATAAGTTTGTTTGTTTGACCAGCCGACCGTTTTGAAGCCATGTCGCGTGGACATTAATCATTTATTGACCTACATGCATATTTTCCTTCATTAACCACCCCACAAATGTTTGAATCAGTCAGGTGTGTTTTGGGCCCTAATTAGAACCCCTCCCCACCCCACAAATGTTTGAACCAGTCAGGTGTGTTTGTTAACCTAATTAGAACCCCTCCCCCACCCCACAAATGTTTGAACCAGTCAGGTGTGTTTGTTAACCTAATTAGAACCCCTACCCCACCCCACAAATGTTTGAATCAGTCAGGTGTGTTTTGGTCCTTAATTAGAAACCCTCTCCCACCCCACACATGTTTGAACCAGTCAGGTGTGTTCGTTAACCTAATTAGAACCCCTCCCCCACCCCACAAATGTTTGAATCAGTCAGGTGTGTTTTGGGCCCTAATTAGAACCCCTCCCCCACCCCACAAATGTTTGAACCAGTCAGGTGTGTTTGTTAACCTAATTAGAACCCCTCCCCCACCCCACAAATGTTTGAACCAGTCAGGTGTGTTTGTTAACCTAATTAGAACCCCTCCCCCACCCCACAAATGTTTGAACCAGTCAGGTGTGTTTGTTAACCTAATTAGAACCCCTCCCCCACCCCACAAATGTTTGAACTAGTCAGGTGTGTTTTGGGCCCTAATTAAAACACCTCCCCCACATTCAAATGCATCAATGGGCCATCAGAGGGGGTGATTAATCTTATAAGTGGGCCTTATGTTTTTTACCATTTCAATTACAAACACACATATTAATAATGTTTGACTGCTGTTGTTCACTAATGTTTTGGTGTAATCTGATATCCAATTTAGGTTTCAAAGTCCTTATCTTAATTTTTTTTCTTTTTTGCACTCCACAGTTTCCTTCAAGTACACAGGAATGGCAGACTGTGGTCTCCCAGTTCGCTGACCTTTGGGACTTTCCCAACTGTGTCGGGGCGATTGACGGGAAGCATGTCCGGATTGTGCCACCACCGCATTCGGGGTCTTATTTCTATAACTACAAGGGGTTCCATAGTGTAGTTTTGATGGCGGTGGTCTCGGCACATTTGGACTTTCTGTTTGTGGATGTGGGGAAGAACGGCCGGATGTCTGATGGAGGAGTCTTTGCACAGACCGAGCTGTGCCATCGTCTCCAGACCGGTGGCCTGGGATTGCCACCTGATGACGAGAATGTGGATGGACTCCCCTCAGTTTTTATTGCTGATGAAGCGTTTGCTCTCGGTGAGCACTTGATGAGGCCGTTCCCCAAAGGACACTCACCCCTGAGAGGAGGGTATTTAATTACCAGCTGGCCAGAGCAAGAAGAGTTGTGGAGAATGCCTTTGGGATTCTGGCCAGCCGATTCCGTTTATTCCTTTCTGCAATTAATTTGGCGGACTATAAACTAAACTACGTCGTCCTTGCTTGCTGTATCTTGCATAACTTTTTAAGGAGACATTCAGCAACATATATATCTTCTGTTGGGCCTGAGGCCGGACTGGAACAGGATACCACAATGACAGGCCTAGAAATTGGCCGTATTGGCCTGGCCCCCCGACCCGCACGTCAAGTGCGTGACTGTTATGTAAATTATTTTAATGGTCGGGGAGCCATTGCTATTCAGCAACAGCTGTAATTTTAGCCAAAAAAATAAATAAATAAATTTTTCAAAAATATCTTGTTTTTATTCTTGTTTGCATTTAGTTATGTCTGTCTCCTAGTGCACTTGTAGTAGTGGCAAGTGCATTTACTTTTATTTAATCAGGCCCCCAAAAAATAAAAAAATAAATTGTCTGCAATAATCAGCCACACACATTGTATTATTAACAAAATTTTACTTTGTGCACATTGAAAGGTGCATTTTTGAATATTTTTTTGGTTTTTCTTTTTTTTACAGATTTTTCGTTGTGTAAAAATATATGTTTTTTAAACATTATTAAAGGCATCTATTTTAAAAAATAGACCTTTCTAAAAAGAGTTACATTCACAACAGTGTTTTTATAAACATAACAAAACATTAAAGAACTTACAAAGTTCAACATTTAAAGAACGGTGCATGTGATGTCACCCTTGGAAATTGTTCCTTTACAATATGCTCAAAATTGAGATTTACAAAAGGGTCACGTCAACATGTGCTATCTCCCATCATGGGTGAGCAATGTACGTGTTTTGTGTGTGCAATCCCTTTTTTGGTTCCTATCACCACAAAATAAGTTTCAGGATGAAGGGGTTGCAAACACCAAACAAGTACATTGAGAACCCATGATGGAAGATAGCACATGATGACACACCGTGTGCATCATAATGTATATTTTGGTATCCCAAATAAATTAAAAAAACATTTATTCCAAAAAACAAACTTCACAAGGAAATGAAGAACATGATTGATGTTTTTAGGCCAAACGTTATTATATTCTGCCCAAAACATCAATCATGTTCTTCATTTCCTGTTGCATGGAGTCCAGGCGAAGTTGCATGCTGTGAATTTGGTCACGCATTTTATCTATTTGGCCATTCCACAGCATTATCTGGCCAATCGGTCTTTGGGCACTGTCTGTGGTGAATGGCTCTGCCGCTTGGCCTTCCACAACCAGAAACTCACCTAAAATGAGTGAATAAAAACAAGGTTTACAATATGCACGCCAAAATACATTAACTTAAGCTGGGGTGTCAGTTACTCACTTGGTGGGCTTGAAACCTCGCAGACTTTCTCCACCTCTCCTTCCTCCAGGTCGTCGGGTGGGCGTGGTCTTTGGCTGGGGCTTGGGGTATCTTCTGCCTCAGGCTGGTGACTTGGGGGGGTCCTGGGATCCTTGGACTGTTGTCTGAGTCTTTTCTCCCCTATGAGAATTGAACAAAAGGTATAGTTAAAACACAGTGATATTTTAGATTTGATTAAATAAACTTAAACGTTGGTTATGAGTTGTGGCCAATTGCCTTTTTTGATCAGAAAAAATTTAGAAGACAGGATGAACATTCCCTCTGAACAACAATTATAAACAATGCACATTTTCAGGCAAGTTTCACAGATGCAGACACCTCAATTATCTCCTATGTGTATTACCCCTCTAAAATGTATTTATGGTCACATAGTACACTATAGTGCTTGTGAGTCCAGATGTGGAAACAGCTGCTGTGTCCTGTCCCTACATTACACTGAATCATTTTTGAAGAAGCATTATATTTTCCAACACATCTACACCACATCAGCAAATTGTGGTAATTTGACAAATTATCAAGACATAAATGTATGTCCAACCCTATCCCATCGTATTTGGCGAAAAAATAACGTCATTTTCTAAAGTATCATATGTATTTTACAAAGAACGGTCTTTACGAACGATGCTGTATAAAGTCCAAAAATAAGGATCAGCATGCAAGTTAAGTATCTCAATAGTAAAACACAACAAGTACTTACCTTTTTTAAGCAGCTTCTGTATTAGCCAATATTGTTCCGGCTCCCGACTTTTGATGTCAGACCACCGCTTCCTCAATTGTTCTTTCGACCGTTTTGTGCCAAATTTTGCTTCTAGAGCAGTGACAATTGAGGACATTATTTTGTCCTTACGCATATTCGGTCGTGTGTACGGTCCTTTTTTCCCATCGTAGTCCTCCCTTCTCAATATGGACACCATCTCCACCATCTCTTCAAAAGCCATGTTGGTGGCCTTATATCTCCTCCGGGATGTGGATGGTTGTAGCTCCGGGCTTTCCTCCGCGCTACTTCCACTGATTCTCTCCACCATCTTTATCTATCTACTCCCACTGCGCAACGAAGAGTGAAGGGGCGGGGACAAATCGTACTAAAGAACGTCAGGGGCGGGCGACGCAGGCGGAGCATGACACATGCGCAGTGTATATAAAGCTATTACGATGGCCTACGTATGTCCGTGCGGAAGTAGCGAGCGTCAGAAACGAAGGTAAGATTAAAGTGGGGGTGTGTGTGTTTGGTATGTGTGTGTGTGTGTGTGTGTATGTATGTGTCCCCTAGATTACAAACAAAAATAATCCTGTGATTTGTGACTGACATTAGTTTGGATCTTGTGTCTTGTCTTTCAGAAAAAATGAATCCCTTTAAAGAGGAAGAATTTTTGTGCCAATTTATTGAGCTCTATCAGGAAAAGAAAAACCCGTGGGAGGTCAAACACCACCTATATTATAATAGGGATGTAAGGAAGGCAACACTGGGGACACTTTTAGAGTTTGTGAAGACTCGAGTCCCCCAGGCAGACCTCAAGTTTGCGGACAAGAAAATTGGTATCTTGCGAAACATATATAAGTGGGAACACAATAAAATCCAGGAGTCGCTCAGATCCGGTGCAGCAGCTGACCAAGTATATGTACCCAAGTTGTGGTACTACAACAAAATGCAATTCCTGGATGACCAGACCGAAGCCAGGCAATCACTTTCCACCCTTCCCCCCACCCTTCCCTCCAGCCTTCCCTACACTCTTCCCTCCAGCCTTCCCTACACTCTTCCCTCCAGCCTTCCATCCACCTCCACCCCAGCTGAGGAGTCCCAGGATGAACTGGGCCTTTTCATCATTGATGAAGTTGATGCGCCCAGCTTCAGCCAGGTATCCTTTTTTTTGTAATTTGTGATTGTGTAAATGTTATTAATGATGTTAACGTGTTAATTTTTAAAGTGATTCCTAAAAAATGACTTCTGCACAAAGATTAATATGTAGACATATCACTAGACAGTAGTGGCCAAAAATATACTTCTGCATAGGTGTGCGCAGCCTCTTGCATTAGGGTGTGCACCCCAAAGCTCAAATACATATGCATGTGTATATGTACTGATGGTGTCAGTAGGGCAGTGGACAGTGTAATTTAGTTAATTTTCTTTTCCCCAAATTTTTGGCCTTGTGTAACATTTTTTTGGGGGGATGAAATATCAGTGGTCAAAACAGGGGGGAATATGCAGCACACAAGGCAATTAGGGTGTGCACAGGCACACCTGGCACACCCTGTGCACGCGCCTATGTACTTCAGATATTGTTGATCAGCTGAAATAATGGTGGTGTCAAATAGATAGCCTTTACTATTTTTTGTAAATTATATTTGAAAGTCATGAGCTGAAAATTGTGTGTGATTGCATAACACAAAATTAAAACTATGTCCCTTTTTTTTGACACAGGATGACCTCAGCCAGGAGGAGGCCTTGCCCAGTGGGAGAGAGGAGGAGGCCTTGCCCAGTGGGAGAGAGGAGGAGGCTGTGGCTGGGCCAAGTCGAAGCTGCACGGAATGTCAGGTGCCTCCCCTCCGCATTCTCACCAAAAGGCCCAGGAGAATGACACCAACTGAGCAGGAATCCCTAGCCCTCATACGGGAAGCAAGCCTGATCCTGAGCAAACCACCCAATGCAGAGGAGGCGTATGGCACCTATATAGCCAGCAGATTGCTGGAGTTGGAAAAGGGCCAACGCCTCCTCTGTGAGGGTCTAATTTTTAAGGCATTTGAGAAGGGCTTGAGAGGGGAGCTTACTGCTACCACATATCTGGCAGATGAAGCCACTCCTCCTCCTCCTCCCCCTGCCCCAAGTACACCACCAGAGGCACAACCTCCGATGAAGGCTGCAGAGAAGCATGGAGGGAAGGCTGCAGAGAAGCGTGCAGGGAAGTCTCCACGGAAGACTCGAAAGTGATTGTCTGGCTTCTGTTTGGTCTGACTGTGCTCCCTATAGTCACAAGATACCAATTTTCTTGTCCTCAAACTTGATGTGTGTCCTGGGGGACGAAAGGCTTCCCAGATTCTAAAAGTGTCTCCAGTGTTGCCTTCCTAATTTTTTAAAAAAAATAAATACATTTATTTTTTGGTTACCTTACATTATTGCCTATGTGTTTTGATTAAAAAACGCCATTTTGTTTGGGAGTAGGCAGGTACAGGTCAAAAAGACTATGGGGTTGATTTCAGAAAAGCAAATAGACTGTGCACTTTGCAGAGGGCAGTTGCCCTCTGCAAGTGCAATTGCTCCAGAGCATCAGAAATGAGTTAAAAGCTTGACTTTGCAAAGAGTACCCAATCCTGTGCAAGGAAAATTCTAAAAACAGCATTTTTGCTTGCACATGATTGGATGATGGAAGTCAGCAGAGCTTCTGCTCATTTACTAAGTTCTGGAGCAACTGCTCTTGCAGAGGGCAACTGCACTTTACAAAGTGCACAGTCTTTTTCCCTTTAGTAAATCAACCCCTATGTATCAAGTGAAAAGTTCACTTGAGAAATTGCACAGCAAGTGCACTTGTTGGAAGTGCAGTCGCTGTAAATCTGAGGGGAAGAGCTGAAATTAGGGGAAGCTCTGCTGATTTTTTCATAAAATCATGTGCAATAAAAATTTGTTTTATTTTTTGGGCTTCCTTGCATGTGCCCCTCGGATCCACAGCGAAGGCACTTCAAAATGCTCTTTCTGTGGAATTCCAAGTAGAATTAGCACTTGTAGTGAAAACTGATTTTGTCTTGGTTAAATACACCCCCTTATGTCTAATGAACAAGGGACACCAACCTCATTAAGGTTCATTAAAACAACACAAAATATTAAGGTTATTGTGGTAACGTGAAAATCCACACAAAAAACACCAAAAAAATGTGGGTATAATTTAACACACATTGTAAAATAGATACCGTATATACTCGAGTATAAGTCGAATTTTTCAGCCCTTTTTTTGGGCTGAAAGTGTCCCTTCGACTTATACTCGAGTCCCTGCCATCTGTCTGCATGATCAGCGTGTCATGCAGGCAGACGGCGGCCGGCGTAGTGTTCGCCGGCTATTGCAGCTTTCAAAAGCCGCGCCTCCTGCTCATCTGTGATAGGCTGAACAGCTGTCAGTGTACAGCCTATCACAGACATTCTCTCATCCTCGTCCGTGGTATGAGAATGAGAGAATGTCCGTGATAGGCAGTCAGCGGTCAGCCTATCACAGACGAGGAGGAGGCGCGGCTTTTGAACTGTGGAATGGCCGCCGAACACTATCATCACACGCCGGCCGCCGATTGAAGATGGAGATCGCCACAGAGAGGATGGAGATCGCCACAGGGAGGCTGCACAGGACACAGGTAGGACACATGCACACATACATGTACAGGACACAGGACACAGGACACGTACAGGACACGTACAGGACACAGGACACACACACATGTACAGGACACACACACACATGTACAGGACACACACACATGTACAGGACACACATGTACAGGGTACAGTTAGGCTGCACAGGACACAGGGAGGCATGCAGCTGCAGATGGGCATTGTTGACCCTCTGCATTTTTCACCCTCGTCTTATACTCGGGTCAATAAATTTTTCCCAGTTTTTTGTGGTAAATTAGGGGCCTCGACTTATACTCGGGACGACTTATACTCGAGTATATACGGTAAGTGTTGAAATCAATCAAAAAAATAAAGATGAGTCCAAAATCTAATTTAATTTTTTTTATTTATGGAGATCTGGCTTTTTCAAAATATTATATTAGTCATGGCATGAGGATAAATCATGAAGAAAGTAGTTTGTGAGAACTCTGTGTGAATATAAAGCAGAAAAACAACTTCATTCCTCTCGCATTATCAATCCTACAAAAAGCGCTGTATTAAAAGATCACAGAAGAGGAATGTGCTAGCTTCAAGACGAAGGCTAGTTTTACCAGACTGAGCGCTTCCGTCTTTTAATTGCTTCAGAGCATGCGTCAGTTTGAGTTCGTCGGACTAGCACACAGACGACCGATTTGTCCGCTAGAAAGAAGAGTCCGTCGGATAGATTTAAAACATGTTTCAAATCTAAGTCCGTCCAACTTTTGAGCAAACAAAGTCCGCTGGAGCCCACACATGATCGAATTGTCCGACGAAATCCAGTCCGCCGGGCAAAGTCTGCCGTAAAGTCCGCTCGTGTGTACGCGGCATAAGACAGACTGGTGATGCATTACTGAAAGCAAAGTACAAAACTTCAAGTAAAACTCCAGGCAAAGGTTTTCTATTTCATTTTGGATAAAGAGAAACGTTGTCGTAGGTCAAAAAGGCAGACAGAAATACACTGTAAACATTGTCAAACATTATAATACTTGCACATTTTTTACAAATAAATATGTTAAAAGTGTGGCGTGCGTTTGTATTGAGCCCCCCTAAGTCAATACTTTGTAGAACCACCTTTTGCTGCAATTACAGCTGAAAGTCTTTTTGGGTATGTCTCTTCCAGCTTTGCACATCTAGAGAGTGAAATTTTTGCGCATTCTTCTTTGCAAAATAGCTCAAGCTTTGTCAGATTGGAAAGAGAGCCACTGTGAACAGCAATTTTCAAGTCTTGCCACAGATTCTCAATTGGATTTAGCTCCGGACTTTGACTGAGCCATTCTAACACATGAATATGCCTTGATCTAAACCAGTGGTTCTCAACTCCTGTCCTCAGGACCCACTAACATGCCAGATTTTAAGTATTACCTTAGGGACATGCAGCCTAGAATACTGCAATCACTGAGCAGCAAATTATATCACCTGTGATGTATTTCAGTTATCTTGCAAACCTGGCCTGTTAGTGGGCCCTGAGGACAGGAGTTGAGAACCACTGATCTAAACCATTCCATTGTAGCTTTGGCTGTATGTTTAGAGTCGTTGTCCTGCTTGAATGTAAACCTCCAACCCAGTCTCAAGTCTTTTGCAGACTCTAATGCCGCGTACACACGAGCGGACTGTTCGACCGGACTGGTCCGACGGACTGAGTCCCGTGGACAATTCGACCATGTGTGGGCTTCATCGGACCTGCAGTGGACTTTTTCGGTCGAAAATCTGACGGACCTTAGATTTGGAACATGCTTCAAATCTTTCTGACGGACTCGAGTCCGGTCGAAAAATCCGCTCGTCTGTATGGTAGTCCGACAGACAAAAACCGACGCTAGGACAACTATTGGCTACTGGCTATCAACTTCCTTATTTTAGTCCGGTCGTACGTCATCACGTACAAATCCATTGGACTTTAGTGTGATCATGTGTAGGCAAGTCCGGTCCTTAGAAAGTCCGTCGAATGTCCGTCGTAACTCCGTCAAAAGTCCGTCGGAAAGACCGTTGGACCTTTGTTGTCGAAAAGTCTGACCATGTGTACGCGGCATAACAGGTTTTCTTCTAATATTGCCCTATATTTGGCTCCGTCCATCTTCCCATCAACTCTGACCAGCTTCCCTGTCCCTGCTGAAGAAAAGCATCCTCACAACATGATGTTGCCATCACCATGTTTCTCGTGGGGATGGTTTGTTCTGGGTGATGTTATTTTTCAACCACACATACATAGTTGCCAACATTGCAAAAAAAATTTGTGGGACGCTTTTTTGGCTGTAAGCAGAGCCGTATAATAATTAGGGGGCAGGGCATGCGTTTGTAGGCGTGGCATAGCGATAAAAAAGAAAACTGCAAAAAAATGGGCGTGGTTTACGTGAAATAGTGGGCGTGGCTTAAATTGGCGTGTGTCAAAGGGGGTGTGGTTAGAGTCTGAGATGAATGAGGGATGGAGAGGGAAAGGGGGAGAGAGGAATGACGGGACAGCAGGCCCAGATCCTACACAACAATAGAAATATGTGTATTCTAGAAAGTTTAACAAGCAGATAAAGATACTCCAAACACCTGGTTTTAGCGCTTCAATCATCCCGGCACCATGATTGTTATGGTGTCAGGATGATTGAAGTGCATTATTTCTATTATTACATTGTAATATACAATGAAATCATTCAACTCACCATAGCTGTATCAGTGGGATCCCTGAGCTTGTCACTAGCCACGTCGCCTGCCACCAGCAGAGTCCTTCCTTGCATCAGGTGCCAGCAGCAGAGTCTGTCCTTGTATCAGGTGCCCCTGGCAGAGTCCCTCCTTGCATCAGGTGCCACCAGCAGAGTCCCTCCTTGCATCGGGTGCCACCAGTAGAGTCAGTCTTTACACCAGTGTTCCCAGCCTCAGTCCTTAAATCAGTGTCCCAGACAGAGCCATAGTTTCCCCCCCTGGACATAGTTACCCCCTCCCCCTGTACATAGTTTCCCCTCTCCCCCTAGTTACCCCCCTGTACATAGTTACCCCCCCGTACATAGTATCCCCCCTGTAACTAGTTCCCCCCACTGTACATAGTAACCCCTCCTGTACATAGTTAACCCCCCCTCCTGTAAATAGTTAACCCCCACTCCTGTATATAGTTACCCCTCCCCTCTCCTGTACATAGTTAACCCTCCCCCTCCTGTATATAGTTAACTCCCCTCCCGTGTATAGTTAACCCTCCCCCTCCTGTATATAGGTAACCCTCCCCCTCCTGTATATAGGTAACCCCCCTCCTCCTGTATATAGCTAACCCCCCTCCTGCTGTATATAGTTAACCCCCCTCCTCCTGTATATAGCTAACCCCCTCCTCCTGTTTATAGCTAACCCCTCCCTCCTGTATATAGTTAACCCCACTCCTCCTGTATATAGCTAACCACCCTCCTCCTGTATATAGCTAACCCCCCTCCTGTATATAGTTAACCCCCCTGTACATGTACTATCCATGCACACATGTTCCATCCCTGTACATCTCTGCACACATGTTCCATCCCTGTACATCTCTGCACACATGTTCTATCCTTGTACATCTCTGCACACATGTTCTATCCCTGCACACATGTTCCATCCCTGCACACCTCTGCATACATGTACTATCCCTGCACACCTCTGCATACATGTACTATCCCTGCACACATGTTCCATCCCTGTACATCCCTGCACACATGTTCCATCCCTGTACATCCCTGCACACATGTTCCATCCCTGTACACATGTTCCATCCCTGTACATATCTGCACCCATGTTCCATCCCTGTACATCTCTGCACACATGTTCTATCCCTGTACATCTCTGCACACATGTTCCATCCCTGTACACATGTTCTATCCCTGTACATCCCTGCACACATGTTCCATCCCTGTACATCTCTGCACACATGTTCCATCCCTGTACACATGTTCTATCCCTGTACATCTCTGCACACATGTACTATCCCTGTACACATGTACTATCCCTGCACACATGTTCCATCCCTGTACATCTCTGCACACATGTTCCATCCCTGTACATCTCTGCACACATGTTCCATCCCTGTACACATGTTCTATCCCTGTACATCCCTGCACACATGTTCCATCCCTGTACATCTCTGCACACATGTTCCATCCCTGTACACATGTTCTATCCCTGTACATCTCTGCACACATGTTCTTTCCCTGTACACATGTACTATCCCTGCACACATGTTCCATCCCTGTACATCTCTACACACATGTTCCATCCCTGTACATCTCTGCACACATGTTCTATCCCTGTACATCTCTGCACACATGTTCCATCCCTGTACACATGTTCCATCCCTGCACACATGTTCCATCCCTGTACACATGTTCCATCCCTGTACATCCCTGCACACATGTTCCATCTCTGCACACATGTTCCATCCCTGTACACATGTTCCATCCCTGTACATCCCTGTACACATGTTCCATCCCTGTACACATGTTCCATCCCTGTACACATGTTCTATCCCTGTACATCTCTGCACACATGTTGGTAAACAGGGTTCAGGGTAGAATTATAACAAGAGGACCACTGGCTCTGATCACCCTTGCTCAGGGAGACATTAAATCTCCAGGCTGCACATATAGTATTTCCCACACAGGCTGAACTTCAGGAGGGAGGGGCAGCTGTGAGTGACAGGGCAGCAGACCAATCGGCATTCCAGCTGCATTCGGGTGCCCTCCTGCTGGGATGTAGATAGCGGTGTAGGAGAGAGTTGGGCGGTGCTGTTCTCCTCACTGACACAAGGGATATGATGAGTAGAATGTGAACTAGTCACACATACAGACTACTTGCCGTCGGTGGTGCTGAACTGAAGCAAAGCAGTGCTCTGAGTTCTCTCACCGCTCTGGGAAGTGTTCTCCTCCTCCCTCCGGCTCTCTTGGTCTCTCTCTCTCCTCTCAGCCTGCTTACTCCATCCATCCCGCCCTGTCCTCCCAGGAGCCTCTCATATGCCCGAATGGTCAGTCCGCCCCTGCAGACAAAACACACCTCATTGTGTTACCTTATACCACATATTGATTACATTACACATTATTCTTATAGATTGGGATGTACATGCCATAACGCCCCCAGCACACGTTCAGGAGCGGCCGGTGTCTTGTCGAATACTGGCGCTGTGTGTTCAGTGGAGAGGGGAGGGGCCGATCCATGCACCAGCGGCCATTTTGCTGGAGCCAGCTGCTCCAAAAAATGAAAAGACAAACATTCCCGTTTTTCCTGATGAAAATCCCGATTCGGGACAGCCTCCAATCGGGACGAGGGTCCCAAAATCGGGATTGTCCCGGGAAAATCGGGACTGTAGGCAATTATGCACATAGCGTTTTGCTTTTAGGCCAAAAAAGTTAAATTTTGGTCTCATCTGACCAGAGCACCTTCTTCCACATGTTTGCTGTGTCCCTCACATGGCTTCTCACAAACTGCAAACAGGACTTCTTATTGCTTTCTTTCAACAATGTCTTTCTTCTTGCCACTCTTCGATAATGGCCAGATTTGTGGAGTACACGACTAATAGTTGTCCTGTGGACAGATGCTCCCACCTGAGCTGTGGATCTCTGCAGCTCCTCCAGAGTTACCATGGGACTCTTGGCTGCTTCTCTAATTAATGTTCTCCTTGGCTGGCCTGTCAGTTTAGGTAGATGGCCATGCCTTAGTAAGTTTGCAGTTGTGCCATACTCTTTCCATTTCCGGATGATGGATTGAACAGTGCTCCGTGAGATGTTCAAAGCTTGGGATTTTTTTATAATCTAAAACAGATCTCAACTTCTCCACAACTTTATCACTGACCTGTCTGGTATGTTCTTTGGCCTTCATGGTGCTGTTTGTTCACTAAGATTCTCTAACAAACTTCTGAGGGCCTCACAGAACAGCTGTATTTTTACTGATATTAAATTACACACAGGTGGACTCTATTTACTAATTAGGTGACTTCTGAAGGCAATTGGTTCCACAGTGGTCTTTGATTGCTCAGTTCTTGGTCTTAGATGCAGCAGGGGACAGATGCAACATTGCATCAATGCTACATCCACCTAGATAAGTTTGATTTAAAAATAAAAATCATCTCTTTTAAAGGAAAATAAACCCCCCCTCTAAAATTAAAAAAGGTGGAGTGCTAGAAACGCAGCTAGTGCGATATGGAAATAGTTCCAAGGTTCAGGTGTGCCAGTAGGCAAAGTTAATTTACTTGGACGAATTTACAAGTCATGCAGTTATATTTGCGACACTGATACATTCCTTTAATGTCTAAAAAGGTGCGGGTGGGTCTAGAGGTTGCCTTGTGGGATTTGAGTTTACTCGGAGAAATGTTTCCCTTTATGTTATTGGCCTTCATGTATGTAATTTTAGGTTTGATACTGGGGGAGTTTTGGAGGTGAGGATCTTCCTGTAGTACACACCAATGTTTGCAAAAGATATATTCCATCTTTTTGTGTTGTGTGTGAAACTGAGTTATGAATCTGGTGGTCTGTGGAGGTGTGGGGTGATTGAGGTTGGGTCTAGACTTTTCACTGAGGAATTGGGTGTACGCACGCTCAACTAGCTGGGTGGGGTATCCTTTTTCTACAAATTTTTGTTTGAAAAGGTATCCCTGTGTGGAGTAATCGTGGGTAATTGTGGGTGCAATTATGTTTTAGACGGCAGAATTGACTCTTGGGTATATTGGATATCCACCTAGGGTGATGACAGCTGTGACAATGGAGATAAGAGTTTCCTGCAGTAAGTTTGGTGTAATTTTTGGCGTGTATTGTTATGTCTGTGTGTCCCAATTCTAGATCAAGAAAGGCCAATGTGTCAGGGTCACACACAGATGTGAAGGACAGACCAAGGTTGGTTGTGTTACAATAGGAGACAAAATCATCTGCCTGGGACCAAGTACCATCCCAGACGATGACTATGTAACGTCCGAAGTAGATAATGTGCTTGAAGTAAGGATTCTCATACCAAATAGAGCGGTGTTCCCAGAGGCTCATTGTGAGGTTAGCATAGCTGGGGGCATGGAGAGGGTCTCTTTTTTCCATGTTCAAGTATACATTTATCTATGCCTGTATGTACACACATATATGTGTAGATATAAATGTATGCAACAAAAATGTATAAACCTTTTTATGGATAATTCATGAGATTCTTCAATGGATATTTTTATAGATAATTTAATATATATATATATCCTTTACATATATTTTTCTACAGGCTCTTACGGTCATTAGTGATTGTCATGTTTCTGCAAACTCTGTTTGTAAGTATACCACGGTGGACAAAATGATACTAGCAATCTTGATGATAATCCATAAGTTCCATTTTTTAACCAACTCATTAATTTTCATGTTGATTTTATTATATACATTTTTCGCCTTTTATATTCCTCAACTTGATCCCAATATAATTATCCTACTAATGAACTCAAAATGCTAACAGCGGTGACATCACCATTAATGCTAGCACTATTACCCAATCATCTGCAACCCGGCAATAAGTGACCAGCAGAAGATCCAGCGCTCACATTGGTCAGCTATGAGTTGCAGTCACAAGTACCAACCCTCTTCAACCCCATGAAAACCCACACCTAAGATGGCTGCTCCATATGCCTGATGAAGGAGCACGCATGCCCGAACGCGAGCTCGACCACGCCTCCGGTCCATCACCACCGACGTACTTGTTGTGTGACCGTCTTCAGCCTCAGAGCCTCAGGAACCACCAGAGCCGCCGGGAACTGCTGACCACCACCGCTGCCCAGCTGGACTACAGGAGCCCAAGCTACTTATGCCATGCACATTATATCTCACCAAAATGTGAGTTGATCTTACTTTTATTAAACATTGAATTTTAACTGACATACTGCACTCAGAGTGGCGCTGCTTCTCTCTCTCTCTCTCTCTCTCTCTCTCTCTCTCTCTCTCTCTCTCTCTCTCTCTCTCTCTCTCTCTCTCTCTCACTAAAATCCCCCTCTGCCTCCTATGAACCGTCCCTCCCCATGCAAAGACCCCAACTGCAAAATATCTCTCTCAGATATCCCCCCAAAAAGTAGACCTCCTGCCTCTCTTTGATTGCTTCTAATGTGCTGTTGCTGGGGCTGGGCAGCAGGGACACTGCCTGGGCATTTTGCCAGGATGCTCGGGGGGGGGGGGGGGGTTGTTTGAACACCATTGATGCCCTTCTTATCTACACACCTGATCCAGATATACAATCAACTTTTCACAGATAAATCTCACACGCATAGGAGATTTTTGATATATTTTTTAGATTTTAGCTGAGGAGGAATTCTGGGGTCTTTTACTGCATTCGACATACAGGGTTCATTTCAGTCTGTAGCAGAAGTTCAGAAAGCAATGAATCTACACAGCAAAGACAGCAAAGCAAATGCTTCTTATTGCACAGAGAGTGATCCGTCACTAGTAATAAGCATGATATATGATATCAGACCTTCTATGCTGGAAACTTCACTGTTTAGTTTTTCTGAACAGCCTCCCTAATGGGTCACCTTGTAACCCAGGCCTCATAGTAGCCACTTGGGCTGCAATGTTTATTGTTAGGTTACTGCAAAGATTTCTTTCATTTATAGTTAGTGTTTGGCTGAAGCCATTTATTATCAATCAAATGTGTTTACTCTTTTTAAAACATAATCACAACAAAAACTACCCAAATTACCCTGATCAAAATTTTACATACCCTGGTGATTTTGGCCTGATAACATGCACACAAGTTGACACAAAGGTCTTTGAATGGCTATTGAAGGTAACCATCCTCACCTGTGATCTGTTTGCTTGTAATTAGTGTGTGTGTGTATAAAAGGTCAATGCGTTTCTGGACTCCTGACAGACCCTTGCATCACTCATCCATTGCTGCACTGACGTTTCTGGATTCTGAGTCATGGGGAAAGCAAAAGAATTGTCAAAGGATCTGTGGTAAAAGGTAGTTGAACTGCATAAACAGGAAAGGAATATAAAAAGATATCCAATAAATTAAGAATGCCAATCAGCAGTGTTCAAACTCTAATCAAGAAGTGGAAAATGAGGGGTTCTGTTGAAACCAAACCCTGGTCAGGTAGACCAACTAAAATTTCAGCCACAACTGCCAGGAAAATTGTTTGGGATGCAAAGAAAAAGCCAAAATAACTTCAGGTGAAATACAGGACTCTCTGAAAACATGTAGTGTGGCAGTTTCAAGATGCACAATAAGGAGGCACTTGAAGAAAGATGGGCTGCATGGTTGAGTCACCAGAAGAAAGCCATTACTACGCAAATGCCACAAAGTATCCCACTTACAATACGTCAAACAGCACAGTGACAAACCTCAAGCCTTCTGGCACAAAGTCATTTGGAGCGATGAGACCAAAATTGAGCTTTTTGGTCACAATCATAAACACTACATTTGGAGAGGAGTCAATGAGGCCTATGATGAAAGGTACATCATTCCTACTGTGAAACACGGAGGTGGATCGCTGATGTTTTCGGGATGTGTGAGCTACAAAGGCACAGGAAATTTGGTCAAAATTGAGGGCAAGATGAATGCAGTATGTTATCAAAAAAATTTTGGAGGAACATTTGCATTCATCAGCCAGGAAGCTGCGCATGGGACTTACTTGGACATTCCAACATGACAATGATCCAAAACACAAGGCCAAGTTGACCTGTCATTGGCTATAGCAGATTAAAGTGAAGGTTCTGGAGTGTCCACCTCAGTCTCCTGCCCTCAATATCATTGAACCACCCTGGGGAGATCTGAAACGTGCAGTTCATGCAAGACAAGAATTTACAGGAACTGGAGGCTTTTTGCCAAGAGGAATGGGCAGCTTTACCAGATGAGAAGATAAAGAGCCTCATCCAAAAATACCACAAAAGACTTCAAGCTGTCATTGATGTTAAAGGGGGAAATGCATGGTATTAAGAACTTGGATATGTAAACTTTTGATCAGGGTCATTTTGGGTAGTTTCTGTTGCCATTATAAGTTAAAAAGAATAAACACAGTTGATTGATAATAAATGGCTTCAGCCAAACACTAATGCCCCGTACACACGGTCGGACATTGATCGGACATTCCGACAACAAAATCCTCTGATTTTTTCCTACGGATGTTGGCTCAAACTTGTTTTGCCTACACACGGTCGCACAAAGTTGTCGGAATTTCCGATCGCCAAGAACGCGGTGACGTCAAGCACGTACGACGAGACTAGAAAAGGCCGGTTCAGAACCAAGCGCAGCACCCTTTGGGCTCCTTTTGCTAATCTCGTGTTAGTAAAAGTTTGGTGAGAGACGATTCGCGCTTTTTCAGACTCGTGGCTTTCAGATCATTTTCTGCCGTTCAGTTTGTGCTTGTGGGTTTGTATCTGCTCTTCAGTGCGTGCAAGCAAGTTCCGCGTGACTTTAGTCACTGTATTCTTGTTCGTTCGTTACTGGTTTTCAGGTCGCTCTTCACAGGCCTTGCTGTTCTTCAGTGCGTTCTGTTACTTCGTTCTGAGCAGCCGACCGTTTTATAGCCATGTTTCGTATGCGTACTCCTCGTAGAGTTCGTGCTGTGCGGGGGCTTGGTGTTGGGGTCCTGACCTTGACACAAGTCCAGTCCATGAACAGGGTGGGGAGGAGTTCATGGACCAAGAATTGGTTGCTTCAGCGTGACCAGTTCTGTCATATGCCTTTGCTCCGTGAGATCCGTGAGAATAATCCTGAAGATTTCAGGAACTTTCTCAGGATGACGGACCCCGTGTTTCACCGTTTGTTGGCTTCGCTGACCCCCTATATCAGCAGGCAGGATACCTGCATGAGGCAAGCCATCACTCCGGAGCAGAGGTTGGTCGCTACCTTGCGGTATTTGGCCACAGGGAGAAGCCTGCAGGACCTCAAGTTCTCGACAGGCATCTCCCCCCAGGCTCTGGGGATCATTATCCCAGAGACCTGTTCTGCCATCATACAGGTCCTGCAGAAGGAGTATATGAAGGTAAGATTTTTATCCTTTAATATCACACTTTATTGTATTGAATGTTTGCTAATATATTGTATTTCTTTCCTCATTCCCCAATTACCATGATTGTAATATGCTGTGAATGTCCCCTTTGTCCTCATGCATGCTGGATTTTTATGTAATTATTATTTTATGTCCTTCATACATATTTGCCCTTCAATAACCTCTCCAGCATGGTGTCCCCTGCCCTATATTCACCTCATGTAGTCACTTAACAATGTATTTTATCAGCTCCATAGTAGTGCTTTACCCCAAACACCCCCTAAAATGTTTGGAAATGTTATTTTGGATTTAAATTCAGGCAGAGGGCCAGAGGCTTTTTTTTGTGGTGTCCCCAAATTTTTGGTAACCCTCCCTCCCCCAACTGCTAAGTCAGCTGATCCCAATTCTCTATCCTCAATCATCTATCTGCTGACTTTGCCAAACCCATACACAATATACCCACCTCTTTAGTGCTCAGATTTATGGATGAATTCCCCAAAGCATGTAGTGCAAGGGCCTGCCTGTATACTTTCCAATGGTACTGTTTAAAGTTCTTGTATCCTATTATGATCTTGATAGGTAATAGCAGAATGTCCAAATGTGCTCAAATGTGTACAGTGTGTATTTATATCTTTGTATTATGACACTTCTTACCTGTCCAGTGGGCTGCCAATAGTGTAACTAAGGAGGGGCTGTTCCAAGTAATACCCATTATTTAGGCATTCATCTCTCAATGAAGTGAAGAGGGTTACCTGTCCAAGAGTCCCCCCCCCCCCTATAATGTTAGAAATGGCCCATGAGAGGGGGGAGGGGGAATATGATAGGTGTACCTTATACTTTGTTGTTGTTAAATTCCCCTTAATAAATGCTATCTGGAGGTTGACCCATAATATTTGTGTCTAATCTGCTTGCCAGGTTTCTGTGAAAAAATAGTAATGTTTATTGTTTTTTCCTCAACAGTTTCCTTCCACGCCACAGGAATGGCAGACTGTGGCCTCCCACTTTGCCCAGCGGTGGGACTTTCCTAACTGCGGAGGGGCAATTGATGGGAAACACGTCCACATCGTCCCACCACCCAACTCGGGGTCGTACTATTATAACTACAAGGGGTTTAATAGTATAGTGATGTTGGCGGTGGTGTCGGCTAATTACGAGTTCTTGTATGTGGACGTGGGGAAGAATGGCCGGATGTCCGATGGTGGAGTCATCGCCCAGACGGAGTTCTACAGGTGTCTCCAGAATGGCAGTTTGGACTTGCCACCTCCAGAGGACAATGTTGAAGGTCTCCCATTTGTGTTCGTTGCTGATGAAGCATTTGCGCTGGGGGACCACCTGATGCGGCCATTCCCGATGAGGACCCTCACCCCGGAACAGAGGGTTTTTAATTACCGGCTGGCCAGAGCCCGAAGAGTGGTGGAGAACACATTTGGAATCCTGGCCAGCCGGTTCCGACTATTTCTGACACCCATCCATATGGCGGATTATAAACTGAACCATATTATACTGGCGTGCTGTGTTCTCCATAATTTTTTAAGAAAACATTCAGCCAACTATGCTGGCTCAGTTGGGCCTGAGGCCGGAATCCCAAATACTTCCACAATGACGGCACTTGAAAGCGGCCGTCCTGGCTTGCCCTCCCTGAATGCCCGTGATGTCCGGTTACGTGTATTTGCCCTTAGGAAATAACCCCCATTTGTGCATAAAACAACAATTACATCACCCCAAAAGTGTTGTAGTGTTGAGACAATAATCCACACATTCTTGAGTAAGGCACTTTTTTATACCTGCACAATCACATGTGCATTTACCAAAGGTTTTTAAAACAAACCAACATGTTTGTTGTATAAAATGTTTGCAGTAGCATTATGAAAAATCAAAATATCCATTTCAGATAAAACAGGCCTGTGTAAAACCAACAAGAAAGCCAAAAAACTTGAACTTACAAAGTTCACATTAGGTAAAACCTGAAGGCTATATCAGACATCAGTATTTAGGAACTGGGTTTGATATAGCATTCAGATGGGGGGAACTCACCCCTGGAAAAGCCAAATTTGGAAGATGCACACCAATTTACGAATGTCAACATGTGCTATCTGCCATCATGGGGGATCAAGGGACGTGTTTTGGGGGAGCAAGCCCTTCCTTAACGCTACTTTATAATTGAGGAAGGGGTTGCACCCCCAAAACGCGTCCATTGATCTCCCGTGATGGCAGATAGCACATGTTGGCACACTGTGTGCATCCTCCAAATTTGGCTTTTCAAAACATTGTAAAAATTTAAATTACATAAAACAGGTCATTTTGTGGGGTTTAAATTCGCCCCAAAACATCAATGATGTTATTATTTTTTTAAATAACATCAGTGATTTGTTGCTGGATGTTTTGCAATTGGAGATTACATCCCATGATCTCCCCTATCAGTATCTGGGCACTTTCTGATGTAAAGCGTTCTCTCTCCCTCACATCACGATCACCTAAAAAGAGATAAAGAACAAAAAAAACAGGTCTCAAAAATCTGCCACCAGCCATCTCTTTTACCTGAGTCTGTGGTCGCAGACACTCACCTGTTGTGGTGCCAATCTCCACCACGTCTTCTTCTTCCTCCTGCTCTTCTTCTTGTGTTTGGGGTAGTTCCCCTTCTTCCAGAGGGGGGGGGTCTGTGTTCCCCTGGGATGAGGAGTGTCCGAGTCTTTTCTCCCCTATGTAAAACAAAAATGGTATAATTAGCACACAGATATTTGATGGCAGAACTAGAAATAGGAAACATTGCTTGGAAGTGGGGTACAATTGTCTATTTTAGCCGAGTTCAAAGATGTCTTTTTTTTATTGCCCTTTGTCAAGCTGCAATACTTTACCTGTTTGGTACAAGCTTCACACATGTAACCCCCCCTATAGTATACACTGGAGCACCTGTGTGCCCCCCCTAATAAAAATGGTGTTCTGGGGTCCCACACTAGTGCTCCAGTGTCCAGATGTGAAAACAGCTGCTCAGTGTCCTCTCCTTACACACAATCTAGTTTGCATTTCATTCTAGTAACAAACTCATCTAACTAAACAAATATTTGGCATCCAAGTAGGCCCCAAAAAAATGTGGGAAAATGCATATGGCCTAAACAATGGTGTTCTAGAGGCCGAACGAAAAATGTTTGATACGAACGAATAATGGGCCCATGAACATTAAAGTTGACCTTTTTAAACGTTACAATTACTAAAATCATATGGAGCAGAACGAATGGAATAAAGCCAGAAAGAATAGAAACACAGCACAACTACTTACTTTTTGGCAGCACTCTCCGGATCTTTCGGTACTGCTCCGGCTCTCTCAACTTCAGGTCCGACCACCGCTTCCTGAGCTGATCTTTTGATCTTCGTACCCCGAAATTCCGCTCGAGACTCCTGACCACTTTCGCCATGATCTTGGCCTTTCGGATGTTCGGGTTGGGGTAAGGCCCATATTTTCCATCATAGTCGGACTTCCTCATGATGTCGACCATCTCCAACATCTCCCCAAACGACATATTTGTGGCCTTAAAACGTCTCCTTCTGGATCGGGACGTGCCTGGATCCGGGCTTTCCTCCTCCTCCTCGTTGCTACAATTAGCACGCACCTGGTGTAACTCCGCCATCATGCTCTTCCCCCACTGCGCCGAACGAAAAGGGGCGGGGAATAGAATAGAAAGAACATCAGGGGCAGGCGGAGTTACACACATGCGCAGTGTGTATAAAGCGTAACACGCGTGCGTATTACGTACGATCTGTGAGCGGAGGAAGGAGCATTGGACGCGCCGATCGTAAGAACGAAGGTAAGAGACAAACTTGGGCCTATACTGCTTCTAGATTGAGGCCTATATTGTAACAAGATTAGGAGAGTTTGGTCTGACATTAGGCTTTGTCTTGTGTTGTGTCTTGCAGTGAACATGGATATCTTAATGAGAGATACTGACTTCATGTCACTATTCATTGATATGCTAAGGGAGCTGCCCTGTCTGTGGGAGATTACCCACCCCCATTTCAAAAACCAAGCAAAGAGGAAGGCAGCACTGGAGCAATTGTGTGAAATTGTGAAGCAGGTGATCCCCACGGCAGACATTACTTATTTAAAGATCTTAATTGGTTGCCTGAGGAGCACATATCTGAGGGAGCGCAATAAAGTCCTGGATTCACAGAGATCCAGAGCAGCAGATGACATCTATGTCCCCAGGATGTTGTACTACGACAGGCTGCACTTTCTGGCAGGCCAGACTGAACCCAGGCCATCCCTCTCCAGTCTTCCTTCCACGCTTCCTTCCCCCCTGGCTGAGGCTTCTGACGCCCAACCTGGGCCTTCCATGTGGAGGAGCCCAGATTGAGCCAGGTATAGTATTCCTCTAAATATTTCTGCTTGTCCAATCAATGATGTTACCTAGATGTTAGTTGGGAGTACTAATTTATGATTGTGATTGATGATGCCAAAACTAAAACCATGTCCTTTTTTCATACACAAGGAAGTCTCAGGCAGGAGGTGGCTGATCTGCAGGTCCCTCCACCCACCCTGAAAACAGAATATGGCAGCAGGAGGAGTAGCCTAGAGGAGGCGGCTATCAGATTTTTTTGGAGGGCTACAGAGGTCCTGGGAGCACCCCACACCAGGCAGGAGAACCTTGCGGCATTCATTGCCTATAAAATGCAGAGGATGGAGGAGGGCCAACAAGCCATGTGTCAGGCCCTCATATCAGAGGCTCTGGAGAAAGGTGTGAGGGGACAACTTACACCTCACACACAGCTTTGGGATGGTCCTCCTCCTCCTTCTCCCTCTCCTCCAGGTCCTGCCAGTCCTCCTCCAGGTCCTCCCAGTCCTCCTCCAGGTCCTCCCAGTCCTCCTCCTCCTCCAGGTCCTACTCCTCCTCCTCCTCCAGGTCCTACTCCTCCTCCTGCCACATCTCCTACTGCACAGCCACAGCCCGGAAGGAAGTGTGAAAGGAAGACCAGAGAGTGAGGACCCTGGATCCAGTCTGGTCGGCCAAAAGATGCAGCCTCTTGTGGTACCACAGCCTGGGGACACTGATGTCATCTGCTGCTATCCAAGTCTCTGTGAATCCCGGACCAGACTGCCCTCCCTTATATATGGACTCCTCAGGCCACCAATTTTGAGGTTTGAGAATTGATGTCTGCCATGGGGGTCCCAGGCTTCACTAATTTCTGCTGTTGATCCAGTGTTGCCTTCCTCTTTGTTTGGTTCTGATACCTTAATAAAGGATTTTTGTTTTGAATTATACTCTCCTATGTGTTTTACTTCAAAAATGATGGTTTGTTTGTGAGGATTCAGGTACATTTCTAATATACAATGTGAAATGAACAAGGGACACCAACAACAAAACATCTCATGGAGATTAAATAATAAAAGATATCAATGGTGTTGGGGTAACTTGCCACACAAAACACACACAAAAATATTCTGGAGTAAAAATAAAAATAACATTGAACAAAGATCAGCCTTGGAAAAAATCCAAACATTAAAGAAAAAAAAAGGCTTAAAAACCAAAAAAAAAATCCAAAAAAAAATATAAAACTGTCAGATGTGACAACTAATAACAATATATTGAGGGAATCCCACTAAAAAAACACAAATCAAACTTTGTGAGAAGTGTGTGTGAATATGAGCAGCAAAACGACTTAATTCTTGTCACATTATAAAGAAGAAGAGAGTGCGCTGTATTAAACCATTTTTAACATTGCAGCGTGACGAAAGTGCTGTATCCATTGCGAACGCTAAGTTTACCAGAACGAGCTGTCCCGTGTCGGAATTTCTTCTGAGCATGCGTGGCACTTTGTGCGTCGGAACAGGCCACACACGGTCGGAATTGACGCGATCGGATTTTGTTGTCGGAAAATTTTATCTCCTGCTGTCCAACTTTGTGTGTCGGAAAATCCGATGGAAACTGTCCGATGGCGCCCGACAACACGCTCCGATCGGACATTTTCCATCAGAAAATCCGACCGTGTGTACGGGGCATAACAATGAGTGAAAGAAAAGTTTTTGTGTTAGCATTCATATTCTCTGAAAAATGGCCAAGAAATCATAAATTCTGCCATGGTATGTAAACTTATGAACACAACTGTATATATATATATATATATATATATATATATATAGTGATCGGGCAGGAAGTGGTTAGGAAGCGTCTGATGAAACTCATCAGCTATTGTGCTAACGCTGCACTGACAATTTTGTGAAATTTTGTCACTTCACATTAATAACAAGTTGATGTTCTCTGTCAGATTATTAAGTGTTTAAAGAAAAAAAAACTCATACAAGGGTTAGTAAAAAAAGATAAATGCCTACAGAACTATTATGTGCTCGTACTATACAATAGCTGTGGGCAGTAACCTAACAATAGTCATCATAACCCAAGTGTCTACTATGAGGTCTGGGGTAGGAGGTGGTTCAGTAATGAGGCTATTGAGAAAAACTAAATTGACTCTAATATTTCTTGACATTGTTCTTAGCTCACAAGCAGAACAAAATCATCTCTATAATTCACTTTAAATCCCCATCAGGTAACTCATATGTCAGTGGCGTAACTAGAACCTTCAGAGCCCCGATGCAAGAAACCATGAAGGTCCCACCTGACCCCCGGACAGGGCCCTTTCCTCCGAGCCTGGTGGTGGAACAACAGGGCCCCGTCGCAAGTGGGTGGCTGCATATAAAGGAACCAATTTTCCATTTTCCCCTGCTTCGCCTTCTCTCCCTCCCGCAGGCATTCAGCGGCTGCAAGAGGAAAATGGAGAGATCGGTTCTTCTATGTCAGTGTTTCACAATCTTTTTGTAGTCAGGGCACCCTTGAAAAATAACCCCTAGGTGACTGGTGCTGCACTGCAACCACTCTGCAACTGTGTGCATTGCATGCAGTTTCAGCATAGTGACGATGCATTTAAGGGGTTAAAACAGTCGATCAGGAGGCAACATATTGCCTCTTTACGGGCTGTCAAATGACTCTGAAAATCGACCTGAGCATGGATCGCTTTTCAGAGGAACAGCATTTTTTTTGCTGGTACTATTAACAAGCAAGAAAAAAAATCAGTTCTGATTGTACACATATAGGGGCTCAGGATTAAATGTGCATACATAAAATGTGCATACATGTAAACACGTACACACACATACACATATATAAACACACACACATATATATAAATAAACACACACATATAAATGCACATATGCACACACATATAAACACATGCGCACACACACATACATAAACACACATACATACACACCTACATACATACACGCACACGCACACACACACACACACATGCACATACATACATGCACACACATACATACACACACACACACACACAAACACATACATGTACACACATACACACACACACATACATACAGATAGCCTTCTATCGGCAGTGCTTTACCTTACCTCTTCCTGCCGGGTACTGCACTGTAGGGGGACACAAAGAGCACAGCACACACTGTGCCTTTACTTTAGATGTAATCAATGCGATGAGATCACTGCACAGTGCCAATTATAGTTCAGCTGAGGATCGAGGAGCTCAGTCTCAGCCGCCTTTGTCGCTCCTCCTATCGAGGTATACAGGGGGTCCTCAAGGTCCGCTCAATGTGAAAAAAGAACTGTCCAATTCCACAGGCTCAGAAAAAACTGCACCACTGATAAAGGTTATGTAACCCAAAGCAAAATCCTGAAGAAAAAGTTTTCTGATAAAAGCTACTCTGATGGAAGAAGCATATTGTTTGTACTTAAAGAGACCTATTAAGAAAGAAGCACAGTCAGCTAACCACACCAGGTTCATCATGCAGCTCCATGGTTAATTTAGGGCCATGGAATAAAGCTTTTCCAAGCATTCAAACATTTTGTTGCGGGATCCTGTACTGGGCCCCTACTGGTCCTCGAATCCAAAGTTTGCTTTTCGGAAGGACCCTTACCTTAAAGGTAAAATTGCCCACAGCAAACAAATTGAATAAAAGAAACCATTACTTCAAGGACTCAATTTATTTGGAAATCTAGTAGGTATGTTTCGCTGCAAAAATAAATCTTATTTAACATACTAGTTTGTGAATCAAGGCCAAAAACATTCACAGCGAATGGCAAAGCATTCACCATTAAGGAATTTTACAACTGTTCTAGCAATTATGGGGTTTATTGTATTGGCTACCCCTGTGGCATTTTATGTGTCAACAGGACCATTCACATTTTACAAGCTAAGTTTGGGGAACATAGGAGACTTATTGAACAAGGGAATGTCGAACACAGACAAACACACAAACACTTCACAGACAAACATGCCAAACCGAACAAAGATTTACATGTGTGGTCATTGAGGCGATACCCAATAACATTTCGCCAAACTCTGTGATCACAAAAACATTTTGGATTTATACGTTAAACATTGCGTCAGCTAATGGGCTAAATGAAGAAAAAAGATCCATATGGTTATATCATTTTACAGGCCTGGGTCAAACCTGTTAGAGATGTCGTTTTTGGATGCAGTTGTTTGTGTGTATTATTTTGTTCCATACAGCAGGCATGATGATGTCAGCACTAGGCTCCGCCTGCTCGGCTGAGCAGAGCACGGTTACAGGCTTGTCTTCTTTAATGTTTTGTGAGTACCTTTCTTTTATACAGTAAATGGCACTATTTTAAATACTGCACTAGTCGCTGTACTTTGATGTGGTCTAAATAACTCCAGCTGAGAACATTGCTGCAGAAGGGTCCCTCTTTGCATCCCTCAATGCCCACCTGCAATGTACTGTGGACAGTGTAGACAAAGCGGCGTATCCATATGTCGCTGCCTACTTCCAAGCTTGGGTCGTGTGCATGCGTGCCCCCCGGCCATCACCTGCTGTAATTGTACACAGCGGGAACCTGTCAGCAAGTGTCAACCGATGATTTGCAACTGGGACCTGCTGATTGGCTGTGTACAATCACAGCCCAGAGCTCGGTGTTGACAATCAACACCGAGCTCTGTACAGAGAGATTACACATAGTTAGGCACACATTCAACCCCTTGATCACCCTAGATGTTAACCACTTCCCAGCCAGTAGAGATGGGCTGAACCCATCAGAACTCCCGAACAGGGGAAAAGTTTTTTTTTTTTTTTCTTTTTTTTGCCACATCAGCGAAATTTATTTTAAGAGAAGTCGTATCAACTTTGAAAATTAAAATTTTTCCCGTCTCTATTTTTTTCACATCATTGTGGCTAATATATTGTTTAATTTTTATTTAAGCCTAAACTTCATAGTTAAAAGTTGAAAGTAAAGCACGATTTTCTTCCAAGCGAGCAGATCTTATAAGGACCATATATAAATATACAAACTTTTAGTAATATCCCCAAGCCTTTTAAACCTCCATTTTCCCCTCATACCCCCCCCCCATCCCTCCATTCCCCTCCACCCTCCTCTTATCCCATACGCACGCCACCCATTCCACCTCATATTCTTCCATCTATCCAACCCATTCATGCTCGAGCCATAACTTCCATATGTTTTTATATTTCATTAAAGTGCCTCTTTTTCTATACCAATATTCCTCTTTCGTAACCAAGTCCTTGACCTCCTTTCTCCATTCTTCTACTGTTGGGGGTTCTTTTGCCTGCCACTTTCGTGCTATAATTTTCCTTGCCTGAAACAGGCATCTTATAATGGCGGTCTGAGTGTCCCTCGGCATATCATTTTCCTCCAGCAAACTCAACAGACAGATTCTGCCCTCCATTTCTAATGAGGACCCAAATATTTCATTGATTTCCTCCACTAGCTTTTCCCAATATCTGTATAACTTGGGACATCGCCAAAACATATGCAAGAGGTCTCCTTTTTCCTCTCCACACCGCTGACATTTCGCATCCTGCCTCTTACCAAACTTAAATAATTTCTCTGGAGTATAATAGAGTCTGTAGATCAAAAATAAATAAGAGACTCCCTGTGACGGTGATAGAGATATCCTTGGCCCCAGTGCTAAAATAAATTTCCATTGTTCCTCCGTTATTGTGCCAACCTCTTCCTCCCATTTAGCTCTCTTCCTGGGTTCCACCCCCCCTTTTCGCCCCGCCTTGTTTATACTTTTGTACATTTGTGAGATCAGCCCTTTAGACCCCTTAGTATTTACCAGATTCCTTAGCAAGGGCATTTCGCTCCACTGTATCATCTTGCCACTGAATTGTACCTCAAGGGCGTGCCTTACTTGCAAGTAACTAAAAAATAATCTGTTGGGCACTGCAAATTCCTCTTTTATCTCTTGAAACGTTTTTAACCTTCCTGCCCTGTACAGTTGCATCAAACAATGGATACCCCTCCTCTCCCATTCTTCTATTCTCCCCATCACCCTGAACTCTTTCAGATTTTTATTATTCCATATCGGGGAAAACTCGGAGTACCCTGTATATCCCAGTACCGCCTTTACCGACTTCCAGCATTTAATCATTAGCTGAGTTGTTGGGCAGCTATATCCAAAAAGTTCAGCCTCCACTGCCTCCACCTCTGTATCATGACTGCTATTGTACAACCATACACTCTTTCTTCCTACCCTTTCTTCCGCCAGATTGCTGCCTCTCATAAACTGGATTTGGGCTGCCAGAAAGTAGCTCCAGGGGTCCGGTAGCGCCAGGCCTCCCTCCTCTCTCGACCGCCGCAGCGCTCTCAAAGCAATTCTTGCCACTCCATTCTTCCAAATTAATTCCCTAAACAAACTATCCAGCCTCCCAAACCAATGCCTCGGGATCCAGACAGGAGAGTTGTGTAACACAAACAAAATTTGCGGCATCCATATCATTTTGATAAGATTGCATCTGCCGGCGACCGAGAGAGGAAGGCCGCCCCACACCCGGCTCTTTTGTTTTAACTTTGCCATTAATGGTACCACATTACCAGCTATATACTGCCCTGGGTCTTTGGTTATGTTTACCCCCAAGTATCTCATTTGATTTACGATTTTTAGGGTATTCACCTGTCCTGGGAGTGGGTTAACCAGGGGGTCTATCGGTAAGAGAGCCGATTTTTCCCAGTTAATTCTTAAACCCGAAAAGCGCCCGAATTCTTTAATCAATTTCATAGCCCCTAGCAGGGAAGCTTGTGTATCTTCCAGGAACAGCAGAATGTCATCCGCATACATTGCGACTTTCTCCTCTGCGCCCTTTCTTTTAAAACCCTGCACTTCTTGCGACATTCTTAGGGAGACCGCCAGAGGTTCCAATGCAAGGGCGAAGAGCAGGGGCGACAGTGGGCACCCCTGTCTCGTCCCCCTCCCAAGCTGAAACCACCCGGAGCACTCACCGTTAACCCTAACCCTGGCTCTTGGTTTGTCATATAAGAGACTCAACCATTTCACAAAATTAGGACCAAATTTGAACTCTGCCAGTACTTTCCACAGATAATGCCACTCAAGGCAATCAAATGCCTTGACCGCATCTAGTGATAGTATAGCTCTATTCCCATCTTTCTCCGTAGGTACTTGTATATTACTGTACAATCTTCTAATATTCATATTCACCGATCTGTCCGGTATGAAGCCGGTTTGGTCTGGGTGGATTACTTTCGCAATTATCTTTTTTAACCTATTTGCCAAGGTTTTTGCCAGAATCTTAATGTCTGTGCATAGAAGTGAGATAGGTCTATATGAGGCTACATCTAACGGGTTCTTCCCTTCCTTTAACAAAATTATAATAGTGGCTTCTGTCATAGACATAGGCAGTCCACCCTCCACAACGGCTCCGTTCAAAACTTCCAGTAATTTTGGCAGCAAGACATCCCCATATCTCTTATAAGTTTCTATGGGCAAACCGTCCGGTCCTGGCGATTTTTGATTCGCCATTTCCTTTACCACTCCCTGCAACTCCACCAGCGTCAATGGAGCTTCCAGAGCATCTCTTTCCTCACTGGATAACGGGGTTATTTTCAATTTCTCAAAAAACTCCCACATCTCCCCCTCTACATCCGACTGTGGGGCCCCATACAGACCCTCATAGTAATCTTTAAACACTTCCACTATACCGGGGTAGTTCTAATGGTGTTCCCGTCCTTATCCCATATTTCTGCTATAGTGGATGAGGGGCCATTTGCCCTAGCTATCAATGCCACTAATTCCCCTTCACAAAAGAATTTCTGTTTCTGAAAAGTTTTAACCTGAATGGGGAACCCCATTGAAGTCTATGGGAGCTGAACAGGAAAGATCAAAAGTGCCTATTTTTAAGGCTTATATGCAAGTAATTGGCCATAAAGGGGTATGGCCCCCTTTTTTCCAGAGCAGTAATTTTAATGATGCTTAAAGTGCAACATTAAAAATGAAAAATTCATGGGAGGTCCCCTTCGTCTGCCTGTAAAGTGGTGCATCTGTAGCATGCATAGAACATACTGCAGCAAAAATAATATTTCTAAAGAAAAAAACAAGTCAAATCACATTTAAATTGACTCGCAGTTGCAATTGCTGGCACCCGGCTATTGAAAAAAAAATAAAGAAAAAATGGCGTGGGGTTCTCCCCCAGTCCCCCTTCAGGTTTGGTATGTATTTTAAGGGGAACCACACCAACATTAAAAAAAATGGCGTGAGGCCCCCCAAAATCCATACCAGACCCTTATCTGAGCAATCAGCCTGGCAGGTCAGAAAAGGGGGATGAGCAAGCGACCCCCCCTCCTGAACTATACATGTTGATGGGGACAAGGGTCTCTTCCCCACAACCCTGGGCAGTGGTTGTGGGGGACTGTGAGCAGGGGGCTTATTGGAATCTGGAAGCCCCCTTTAACACTGAGACAGTTTTTGACAATTTCTTTAAAAAAAAAAAACAATGCCCTCCCAATGTAAATCCATCATCAATCACACTGCTCACCACACCTGAGAAAACCCATGAAGACCCACTGCCTACTGCAGGCTCCGCTGCTGCGTGATTAATGATGGATTTACATCGGGGAGACAGTTTTTTTGAGGAATGGGTAGGGGTACTATACTCATTCACATGGTGGGAGGGCTGGGATCTGGGGGCCCCCTTTGTAAAGGGGGCTTCCAGATTTTGATAAGCCCCCTGTCCGCATTCCCCCACAACCAAGCTTTGAGGTGGGTAAAGCACCCACTCCCCATATTGAGGGCTTGTGGCCTGGTATGTTTGAGGAGGTAGAGGTTGCTTGCTCGTTCTCCCCCTTTTCTGACCTGCCAGGCTGCGTGCTTGGATAAGGGTCTGGTACGGATTTTAGGGGGGACCCCATGCCATTTTTTTCCCCCCACATTTTTTATCGGCAAGTTTTTTTTATTCAGCTGTCAACAGGGAAGACCATTGACAGCTGATGCCTCATTGAATGTTAAGGATGCAGCGGCCAGCATCCCAGCCCCGCTCCTTAACAACCAGCTTTTACTGCGCCCTGATTGGGAAAAGCTTTGCCCAATCAGGGCGCAGAATGCACTGTGTAGCATGCAGTGCATTGCAGTGTGAACACCCACTGAACACCCTACAAATTCGGGTGTTCCCCAAACGAGGCAAACAGCCAATGCTCGGCCCAAACTGATGCTTGGGTCGAACCGTTTGCCCAACTCTACCAGCCTGTGTCTTTAGTACAGTGAAAGTGTATGATATTATCACTAATCACTGTATTAATATCACTGGTGATGTCAGCAGCAGTAAGTCAGTTCCCCCCAGCATCAGTTAGGGTCAGATTGCTTGCCGCACTATTGCAAGTTGCAGGAGGGGAGACACATCAGAAGTGAGCAGACTTGTCATTCTTGGTGCAGTCTGTGTAAATGATGTGTCCGGGTCTGAGGAAGATGGAAACCCAAACACATCATTCAAAAACTGGACTGTCTTCTCTCTCCACAGTTAACCAGCTGTTGTGGATCTGCTCATCAGTCCTGCCTACTCAAAGACGTCCAGCTCACTTCTTTCCTGCCTTCGCCTTGGTCACATCACAAGAAACCATCTGCTGCGTTCCTGTTTAAAGACTGGCTTGCTGACATCCCTTCTGGCTCCTTATCCTGCTTGCTGTTCCTCTACTTGGATCACTGACTTCAGGCCTGGCTGATTACCCGATCTGGTTACTGAACTCTGGCTTGTCTTACCACCCGTTCTGGTTACTAGACTCTGGCTATGCTTTGACTACCCTTGCTCTATTTATCTTTTTATTTTTATTAATAAACAAGTGTGATTTAAATTTACTTCTATCTCGGTCTGGTTCATGGTTTCTGACAACAGCGCACCCCTGAACCCGACTCTCTGTACGTAGCGCACCACTGAAACCGGCACTCTGTACGTAGCTCACCCCTGAACCTGGCACTCTGTGCATAGAGCATCCCTGAACACGGCACTGTGCGTAGCACACTCCTGAACCCTGCACTCTGTGTGTAGCGTACCCCTGAACCCTGCACTCTGTGCATAGCGCACCCTTGAACCCGGAACTCTGTGCGTAGCGCACCCCTGAACACGGTATTGTGCGTAGCGCACCCCTGAACCCTGCATATGGCTCACCCATGAACCCTGCACTCTGTACAGAGTGCACTCTTGAACTCTGCACTCTGTACATACCACACCCCTGAGCATTGCACTCTGTATGTAGTGCAACCCCCAACTCTGCACTCTGTACATAGCGCAACCCTGAACTCTGTACATAGAACACCCCCGAACCCTGCACTCTGTACACAGCACACCCCTGAACCCTGCACTCTCTACATAGCACACTCTTGAACTCTGCATTCTGTACATAGCTCAGCTCCCAAACCCTGCCATCTGTACATCTGAGACAGAAGTACAGTTAGATCACACTTGTTTAATAATAAAAGTAAATAGAACAAACATAGTTAAAACATAGCCAGAGTTTAGGAACCGGAACGGATAGTCAGACAAGCCAAACATCAGGGAGCCAGAAATGAGTGTAGTCAAACAGCAAGCAGGTATCTGGAGCCAGAAGGGATGTCAGCCAAGCAAGTCTTTTAACAGGAATGCAGAAGCGTGCCTCTGTGATGTTGACTAAGGCGAAGGCAGAGATACTCTGGGCTGGACGGCTTCAGTAGGCAGGACTGACGAGCAGGATATCATCAACAGCTGAGTAATTGTGGAGAGATAGGAGCTGGCAATTAGCCGACAGCTGAACAGCCAGCTCGGAGAAGGAAGGGCCTAGCCCTGACATTACCCCCTCCTCAATGACCCCTCCTTAAAGGACCACCAGGCTTGAGGGGAAAACATCCTTGGAAATCACGGCAGAGGACAGGGGCATGTACGTCCGAGGATGAGACCTAAGAGTTTTCCTCCGGACCATACCCCTTCCAATGCACCAGGTACTCTATGCACCCACGGAACCTACGGGAGTCAACAAGGGACTGTACTTCATACTCCTCATGGTTCTCAAGCTATACAGGGTGAGGACATGGCACCAAGGTGGTAAAGCAGTTCAAAGGTTTTAAGAGTTTTTAGGTTTTAAGGTTTTAGACATGAAATACATTTGAAATACGCATGATAGAAGGAAGGTCTAATGCGTAAGCCACTGGGTTAATCCTGTGAAGAATATGGAAAGGCCCAATAAACAGAGGTGCGAACTTCAGTGGGGCACATGAAGTCAGAGGTTCCGAGATGATAGCCAGACCCTGTCCCCAACCTGGTAGAAAGGCGCGGGCAGGCGTCTGCAGTCAGCATGGAGTCTGAACCTATCATTAACATGGCGCAAAGCCTCCTGTACTTGTGCCCAAGTGGAACAAAGAACACGTAGTTGCTCCTCGAACGCAGGAATACTCTGCGGAACAAACGAGTCTGGCAACGTGGAAGGTTGGAAACCATAATTCGCCATAAATGGGGACAATCGGGAAGCAGAATTCAAGGCACTGTTGTGAGCTAACTCTGCCCATGGTAATAGGTCTGACCAGTTGTTATGATGGTCAGAAATATAGCAATGTAGGAATTGCTCCAAGGACTGACTGGCTTGTTCTGTGGCCCCATTAGACTGCGGGTGATAGGCAGAGGAGAAAGCAAGCTGTTTTCCCAACTGTGCACAAAGGGCTCGCCAGAACCGGGACACCCCTGGGACTACCCCTGTCCGAGACAATCACCTTGGGTAGCCCATGTAAGCAAAAGATTTCCCGAGCAAAAATGGAAGCCAGTTCCTTAGAAGTGGGCAACTTATTAAGTGGAATACAATGAGACATTTTTGAGAACCGGTCAATCACCATAAGGATAACTGTGTTGCCCTGGGAGTTGGGTAATTCCACAGTGAAATCCATAGACAGGTGTGTGCAGGGCCTCTCTCCATTGAGTATGGGTTGTAGGAGGCCCACTGGAAGATGTCTTGGAGTCTAATGCCCCGTACACACGGTCGGACTTTGTTCGGACATTCCGACAACAAAATCCTAGGATTTTTCCGACGGATGTTGGCTCAAACTTGTTTTGCGTACACACGGTCGCACAAAGTTGTCAGAATTTCCGATCGCCAACAACGCGGTGACGTCAAGTACGTACGACGAGACTAGAAAAGGCTATTTCATAACCAAGCGCGGCACCCTTTGGGCTCCTTTTGCTAATCTCGTTTTAGTAAAAGTTTGGTGAGAGACGATTTGCGCTTTTTCAGACTCGTGGTTTTCAGATCGTTTTCTGCCGTTCAGTTTGTGCTTGTGGGTTTGCATCTGCTCTTCAGTGCGTGCAAGCAAGTTCCGCGTGACTTTAAGTAGTCATTGTGTTCTTGTGCGTTCGTTACTGTTTTTCAGGTCGCTCTTCACAGGCCTTGCTGTTCTTCAGTGCGTTCTGTTACTTCGTTCTGAGCAGCCGACCGTTTTCTAGCCATGTTGCGTATGCGTACTCCTCAAAGCATGTAGTGCAAGGGCCTGCCTGTATAATTTCAAATGGTACTGTTTAAAGTTTTGGGATTCGATTATTATCTTGATAGGTAATATCAGAATGTCCAAATGTCCTCAAATGTGTACAGTATGTATTTATATCTTTGTATTATGACACTTCTTACCTGTCCAGTGGGCTGCCAATAGTGTAACTAAGGAGGGTCTGTTACAAGTAATACCCATTATTTAGGCATTCATCTCTCAATGAAGTGAAGAGGGTTACCTGCCCAAGATTCCCCCCCCCATAATGTTAGAAATGGCCCATGAGGGGGGGGGGGAGGTTGAATATGATAGGTGTACCTTATACTTTGGTGTTAATTTCCCCTTAATAAATGCTATCTGGAGGTTGCCCAAGAATGTTTGTGCCTAATCTGCTTGCCATGTTTATGTGCAAAAATAGTAAATTATTTTTGTTTTCCTCAACAGTTTCCTTCCACGCCACAGGAATGGCAGACTGTGGCCTCCCACTTTGCCCAGCGGTGGGACTTTCCTAACTGCGGAGGGGCAATTGATGGGAAACACGTCCACATCGTCCCACCACCCAACTCGGGGTCGTACTTTTTCAACTATAAGGGGTTCAATAGTATTGTGATGTTGGCGGTGGTGTCGGCTAATTACGACTTCTTGTATGTGGACATGGGGAAGAATGGCCGGATGTCCATATGGCGGAGTATAAACTTAATCATCTAATCCTGGCATGCTGTGTTCTCCATAACTTTTTACGCAAACATTCTGCCAACTATGCTGGCTCAGTTGGGCCTGAGGCCGGAATTATACATGATCCAACCCTGACGGCGCTTGAAAGTGGCCGTCCTACCTTGCCCTCCCTGAGTGCCCGTGATGTGCGGTTAAGATACCTTGAGTTCTTTGCGGGTAGGGGGGGCATCAGCTTGTTTTTGGGGTATTTCCCCTTCTTCCAGAGGTGGGGGGTCTCTGGTCTCCTCGGATGAGGGGTGTCCTCCAAGTCCTTTCTCCCCTATGTTAAACAAAAATGGTATAATTAGCACACAGATATTTGATGGCAGAACTATAAATAGGAAACATTGCTTGGAATTGGGGTACAATTGTCAATTTTAGCAGAGTTCAAAGATGTAGCTTTTTTACTGGCCTTTGTCAACCTGCAATCCTTTACCTGTTTTGTACAAGCTTCACAGATGGAGACCCCCCTATAGTACACACTGGAGCACCTGTGTGCCCACCCTAATAAAAATTGTGTTCTTGTGTCCCACACTATAGTGCTCCAGTGTCCAGATGTGAAAACAGCTGCTCAGTGTCCTCTCCTTACACAGAATCTAGTTTGCATTTCATTCTAGTAACCAAGCCATCTACACAACCAAATTTTTTTCAGACAAGTAGGCCCTAAAAAATGTTGGAAAATGCATAGGGCCTAAACAATGGTGTTTTAGAGGCCTAAATAAAATTGTTGGATACGAACGATTCAAATGGTCCCATGAACATTAAAATTTCCATTTTAAACTGTACAACAATTAAGAAAAAAATATTGAGCAGCACGAACGTAATAAAGACCAAAAGAATAGGAACACAGCACAACTACTTACTTTTTTGCAGCACTCTCCGGATCTTTCTGTACTGCTCGGGCTCTCTTAATTTCAGGTCCGACCACCGCTTCCTGAGCTGATCTTTCGATCGTCGTACCCCGAAATTCCGGTGCAGACTTTTGACCACTTTCGCAATGATCTTGGCCTTTCTGATATTGGGGTTGGGGTAAGGCCCATACTTTCCATCATAGTCGGCCTTCAGGATGTCCACCATCTCCAACATCTCCCCAAAGGACATATTTGTGGCCTTAAATCTGCTCCTTCTGGATCGGGACGTGTCCGGATCCGGGCTTTCCTCCTCCTCGTTCCTGTAATTAGCATGCACCTGCTGTGTCTCCGCCATGTGCTCTTCCCCCACTGCGCAGAATGAAAAGGGGCGGGGAATAGACTAGAAAGAATGTCAGGGGTGAGCGGAGGTACATGCATGCGCAGTGTGTATAAAGCGTAACACACGTGCGTATTACGTACAATCTGTGAGCGGACGAAGGAGCATTGGACGCGCCGATCGTAGGAACGAAGGTAAGAGACATACTTGTGCCTATACTGCTTCTAGATTGAGGCCTATATTGTAACAAGATTAGTACAGTTTGGTCTGACATTAGGCTTGGTTTTGTGTTGTGTCTTGCAGTGAACATGGATATCTTATTAAAAGATAATGACTTCATGTCAATATTCATTGATATGTTAAGGGAGCTGCCCTGTCTGTGGGAGATCAACCACCCACATTACAGGAACCAAACAAAGAGGAAGGCAGCGCTGGATCAATTGTTGGAAATTGTGAAGCAGGTGATCCCCATGGCAGACATCACATATTTGAAGATCCTAATTGGTGGCCTGAGGAGCACATATGTAAGGGAGCGCCAGAAAGTCCAGGATTCGCAGAGATTTGGAGCAGCAGATGACATCTATGTCCCCAGGATGTGGTACTATGACAGGCTGCATTTTCTGGCAGGCCAGACTGAACCCGGGTCATCACTCTCCAGTCTTCCTTCCACGCTTCCTTCCCCCCCAGCTGAGGCTTCTGATGCCCAACCTGGGCCTTCCAGGCAACAACATGTGGAGGAGCCCAGATTGAGCCAGGTATAGCATTCCTCTAAATATTTCTGCTTGTCCAATCAATGATGTTAACTAGATGTTAGTTTGGAGTACTAATTTAGGATTGTGATTGATGAAGCAAAAACTAAAACCATGTCCCTTTTTCATACACAGGGAAGTCTCAGCCAGGAGGTGGCCGGGCCGAGCTGGCTGCCTGATCTGCAGGTCCCTCCACTCCCCCAGGAAAGAGAAAGTGGCAGGAGGAGGAGTGCCCTAGAGGAGGCTGCCATAGGCCTCTTTTGGAGGGCTACAGAGGCCCTGGGAGCACCACACACCGTGGAGGATGACTTCACTGCCATCATTGCCTCAAAAATGCAGAGGATGGAGAAGGGACAACAACTCATGTGTGAGTCGCTCATATTGGAGGCTCTTAATAAAGGTATGAGGGCCCAAATTACATCTCAGACACACCTTGGCGAACTCACAGATGGTCCTCCTCCTGCAGGTCCTCCTCCTCCTTCTCCTCCAGGTCCTCCCAGTCCTCCTCCTCCTCCAGGTCCTACTCCTCCTCGTGCCACATCTCCAACAGAAGAGCCACAGCGTGGAAGGAAGCGTGGAAGGAAGACCAGAAAGTAAGGACCCTGGATCCAGTCTGGTCGGCCAAAAGATGCAGCCTCTTGTGGTACCACAGCCTGGGGACACAGATGTCACCTGCTGCTTTCCGGAGCTCTGCAAATTCTGGACCAGACTGCCCTCCCTTACATATGGACTCCTCAGGCCACCAATTTTGATGTTCAAGAATTGTTGTCTGTCCTGAGGGTCCCAGGCTTCGCTAATTTCTCCTGTTGATCCAGCGTTGCCTCCCTCTTTGTTTGGTTCTGAGCCCTTAATAAAGGATTTTTGGTTTGAATTATACTTGCCTATGTGTGTTTTACTTCAAAAACGACAGTTGGTTTGTGAGGATTCTGGTACATTTCAAAAATACAATGTGAAATTAAAAAGGGACACCAACAACAAACAATCTCCTTGAGATTAAATAATAAAAGATATCAATGGTGTTGTGGTAACTTGACACACAAAACACACACAAAAATAGTCTGGCGTAAAAATAAAAATAAGATTAAACAAAGATCAGCCTTGGAAAAAATACAAACATAAAATCTAAAGGAAAAATGGCTTTAAAGCACAAAAAAAACTAAAAGAAAAAAAAAAACATTATGTCAGATGTGACAAATAACAATATATTCAGGGAATCCCAAGAAAAAAACAACAAAATAAGTTTGTGAGAAGTGTGTGAATATGAGCAGCAAAACTACTTAATTCTTATCACATTATAAAGAAGAAGAGAGTGCGCTGTATTAAACCTTTTTTAACATTGTACCGTGACGAAAGTGCTGTATCTATTGCGAACGCTCATTTTACCAGACCGAGCTGTTCCGTGACGAAATTTCTTCTGAGCATGCGTGGCACTTTGTGCGTCGGAACAGGCCACACACGGTCGGAATTGACGCGATCGGATTTTGTTGTCGGAAAATTTTATCTCCTGCTCTCAAACTTTGTGTGTCAGAAAATCCGATGGAAAATGTCCGATGGAGCCCACACACGGTCGGAATTTCCGACAACACGCTCCGATCGGACATTTTCCATCGGAAAATCCGACCGTGTGTACGGGGCATTACTCTGACAGGCAGTTACATCAGCACGTAGGCTAGGCCACCAGAATTGTTGGGAAATGGCCCAAACGAGTTGATTCTTCCCAGGGTGGCCAGCAGCCTTGGGAGAATGGTAAGTCTGGAGCACGGCAGTACAGAGACTCTCTGGGACAAAGCAGCGGTCACAAGGTTTCTCAGGAGGAGCATGGACCTGAGCAGCAAGAATTTTGTCACCCAAAGGAGAAGTGAGGCTGGTGCGAACTGTAGCCAGAATACGATCAGGAGGAATCACAGTAACCGGAACGACTCCAACTTGGAAGTTGAGGAAAATTGTTGTGACAAAGCATCGGCCCTTACATTCTCAGTACCGGGTAAGAATGAGACAATGTAATTGAAACTTGACAAGAAAAGAGCCCATCACGCCCTTCTGGGAGAGAGGCGCTTAGCCTCAGACAAGAATGTGTGATTCTTACGGTCAGTAAGAATGAGAACCGGCACAGTGGTACCTTCGAGGAGATGTCTCTATTCTTTCAAGGCTAAAACGATCGCCAACAGCTGTCACTAATCTCGTAATTGCACTCTGCAGGTGACAATTTCTTGGAAAAATAGCCACAAGGATGCAAAGCGCTCTCAGAGGTAGGACGTTGAGACAAAAGGGCACCAACTCCAGTCTCAGAAGCATCAACCTCACGTATAAAAGGTAACATAGGATCAGGATGTGCCAACACAGGAGCAGAAACAAAGGCAGCCTTGAGACTCTCAAAGGCCTTAATGGACTCCGGAGACCAACTCTGTGGGTTACCGTCCTTTCGGGTCATATCAGTCAGGGGCTTGACTAGAGATGAGAAGTTACGAATACATTTCCGATAATAGTTGGCAAAGCCCAGGAAACACTGCAGAGGACGTAAACCCACGGGTCGAGGGCCACTGTAGGACTGCTGAAAGTTTCACCGGGTCCATCGAAAAACCAGCAGTGGAAATGACATAACCCAGGAATTTAACCTGTTAGCGATGGAACTCGCACTTCTCCAATTTGCAATAGAGAGTTTTCTCTCTTAGTTTCTGAAGCACACGGCAGACATCTGTGTAGTGGCTCTCCAGGGACTTGGAAAATATGAGGATATCATCGAGCTAAACCACCACACATAAAAATTGAGTACAGCGCTACGTTTAGAAAGAAAGTGAAAAAGCAACCAACACACCTATAGACTCAAGGCATAAAAAAACAAAAGAAACAAAAGTGTGGCGCTATATATCACATCCACAGCCATGTGTATTAAAATAAAGACATATATAAATGGTGAATACTACCAAAAAATGTATGACCATAATATGGATAGTGTCAAATAATTAATCAGTATTGATTACATGTAAAGTAAATACACAATAATACTTAATTATCAGATGTGCCAGTGATTAGTAGAAACCCGTGCTGGTTCCATGAGCCAGACACCAAACATAAACAACATAAAACTTTAAAAGTCCATAAATAATGTGTAGAAAAATAGTGAAGAAAACATCAGCAGAGTTCAAAGGGAGTGATGCATGGCCAGATGGTATTCACAGAATTTTAGTCGCACCAAATCTGGCGAGTGGGCAGAAGGGAGACCACAAGTGTGCATAGATTGTACATCAGTGCCGGGGCCAACACCAGGAGTAGAGGATGAAAAGTTAGGGTATATTGGCGCTACCTACAAAATTATATACTGGGATAGCCTAAATTATAGCAGCCCTTGCTTGTAGTTATAAATCTATAAGCTATGCAACATATATAAATCCCCCTTTATAGTATGAATGATATCACAGCTAATAAGTATGTGTCCAGTAATCATATGTTATAGAGGGTATATGACAAACATCAGGTGTCGCACAGCATAATTGGTCCTACAGCGTCTGGAAAAAAAGCCAGAGGCTATATTCCATAGTGTGCATTTACTAGAAACCATATACCAATGCGGTAATGTGCATATAAATTGTACTGTCCTAAACTGATATCATATGCGTATTAGACATAAGTTAAAAATTACATGCACACAAAACACATGATAGTAGCACAGAAAATCCAGCAGTTAGATCTCCAACATATATTGTGACAGTCCATATATTGCTGTTATATAGCTTATTCAAATTCCCAATGGTGACTTTGGTGTTGCAAACAATTTGTCAGGTGACTCTCGTGCTCCCCCTTTTGGTTGCCTACTCACCAGCTCCCAGAACCCCACCAGGGGTATAACGCCTGTGGTATAGTATGCTGGGTCACTTCACCTGCTGCTTCATCTAGTGGATACTTGTGCTGTATTCGGCTCCCCAGGCCCCACGCCGGGGTAATACGCCTGTGTTGGAAAATGGATCGTCTGCCGTTTTAAAACACTAGTCACAATCGCCGCTATTTGATATTTGAGCTCTGTTTCGTTCTTCCAAAATGTGAGTCTGTTTTTTATTATTTTAATAAACTAGTGTTTTAAAACGGTATTACGCTATGTGAGTTTTGTTTGCTTCTTGCATGGCATATGAAACTACACGTTTGGCTTATGCTGGATTACTTATGGGAGAGGAAGCCGTGCGGACCCCCCCTTTTCTTTCCACCATCTGTTGATGACATCTGAAAAGACGCATTTCCCAGAACCAGTGGTTATTATGCTTTTTTGACTTGTCTGGCGTACGCCATTTCAGGTCAATTTTTTCCGGTAAGCCTCCTCTACTCCTGGTATTGGCCCCGGCACTGATGTACAATCTATGCACACTTGTGGTCTCCCTTCTGCCCACTCGCCAGATTTGGTGCGACTAAAATTCTGTGAATACCATCTGGCCATGCATCACTCCCTTTGAACTCTGCTGATGTTTTCTTCACTATTTTTCTACACATTATTTATGGACTTTTAAAGTTTTATGTTTTTTATGTTTGGTGTCTGGCTCATGGAACCAGCACGGGTTTCTACTAATCACTGGCACATCGGATAATTAGGTATTATTGTGTATTTACTTTATATGTAATCAACACTGATTAATTATTTGACACTATCCATATTATGGTCATACATTTTGTGGTAGTATTCACCATTTATATATGTCTTTATTTTAAACCACCACACATAACTGCAACAAATCTCGGAGGACATCGTTAATAAATTCCTGGAAAACTGCCGGGGCGTTACAAAGGCCAAAAGGCTTTACAAGGTACTCATAATGGCCTGTTCTGGTATTAAAAGCAGGTTTCCACTCGTCGCCCTCCTTAATCCTCACAAGATCATATGCCCCTCTCAAATCAAGCTTTGTGAAAACCGTTGCTCCCTTGAGGCTGTCAAATAACTCCGTAATCAACGGAATCGGATAGGCATTCTTAATCGCGAAACGATTGAGACCCCTATAATCAATACAAGGTCTCAGTTCACCACTCTTCCCCTTCACATAGAAGAAACCAGCACCAGCCGATGTGGAGGCAAACTACCGGCTTGACCTTTGTCAAAGATATTGCTAAAATTGCGGTACTTCTCTGGCAGGGAGGAGAGTGAAGAGGTGCACAAGACCTTGGCTACCTTCTGGAAGCATGTCTTACTGCATTGTGGTGACCAGGAGAGAACATCAGCACGGGGCCAATCAAAAGAGGGATTGTGCCTCTGTAACCAATGATAACCAATAACCAGTGGAAACTTAGGTGAGGAAATAACTTGGAATTGGATTATCTCATGGTGAAGAGCCTCTACAGCCATGGACAACAGAACCGTCTCATGAGTCACATGAGCAGGCTGTAGGGGTCTCCCTTCAAGAGCCTCAATGGCAAGTGGAGTGTCACGCAGCTGCAGCGGAATTGAGTGCTTCGATACAAAGGCAGCATCAATGAACAGGCCTGCAGCCCCAGAGTCGATTAGAGCCTGTATCTCGACAGATGACTCAGCCCAAGAAAGGGTGACCGAAACCAGGGGCTTATCCTTCTGGATAACTGGGGATGAAACAACGCCACCTAAGGTCTGCCCGTGACAGGACCTCAAGTTTCGTGCTTTCCCCGGATGGGTAGAACAAGACTTCAAAAAGTGACCTGCCTGGCCACAATAAAGGCACAATCTCTCCCTCCTCCTTAAGGTTCTCTCATCCGCAGCGAGATGTGTGAAGCCCAAGTGCATGGGTTTATCTTCACTGACCGACTGAGTACCAGGAGGCATGGGAGGTGAGGGAGGCACGGGTGGGACTGCAAAGCTCGGAGGCAAACGTACAGGAGGCTTCCGCAAGCGCTCCTTAAAAGAGAGACATTTTCTGAGTCTGGAGTCAATGAGGATGGAAAACGTGATCAACTTCTCCAGCTCAGTGGGTATATCTCGGGCTGCTATCTCATCGTTGATGGAATCCAAGAGACCATGAGAAAAAGCAGCCACGAGGGCCTCATTGTTCCAAGCAACCTCTGCTGCCAGAGTATGGAATTCAATGGTGTAGTCAGCAACAGTTCTCGTACTCTGTTTGATGGACATAAAGCACTTGGCAGCAGAAGTGGAGCATGCAGGAACGTCAAATACCCTTTTAAAGGAGGCCACAAAATCAGGGTAACTCAAGACAACAGGTTTTTGCATCTCCGATAGGGGGTTTGCCCATGCCAAGGCTCTCTCAGAAAGCAAAGATATCACAAAACCTACTTTGCTTCTGTTCATGGGAAACGCCTGGGGCAACATCTCAAAGTTTATCACAACCTGGTTGATAAACCCTCGGTATTGTACTGGATCACCCCGAAATTGCTGGGGAAGCAGAACAGAACCAGACATACTGCTTATAGAGGTAATACTTGAGGCGGGTACTTGCACAGAGACTGGCGCAGCAGCAGCAGGGATGGCCTGCAACTCAGGTTGTATTGGAGCAGCCACAGTGGGAGATTCCAGGTGAGCCGTGTGACTCAGGAGCGTTTGTAATGCCATGGCAAACTGATCCATGCGGTGATCTTGCTCATCCAATCTGGAAAAAAATTTACCAACAAATGGATTGACTGTATCTTCTGAATTCATGGCCTTCGCCTACTGTCAGAAACCATGAAATCAAACCGAGACAGAAGTACAGTTAAATCACACATGTTTAATAATAAAAGTAAATAGAACAAACTTAGTCAAAACATAGCCAGAGTTCAGGAACCAGAACGGATAGTCAGACAAGCCAAACGTCAGGGAGCCAAAGATGAGCGTAGTCAAACATCAAGCAAGTATCTGGAGCCAGAAGGGATGTCAGCCAAGCAAGTCTTTTAACAGGAATGCAGGAGAGCGTCTCTGTGATGTTGACTAAGGCAAAGGCAGAGATCCTCTGTGCTGGACGGCTTAAGTAGGCAGGACTGATGAGCAGGATATCATCAACAGCTGAGTAACTGTGGCGAGATAGGAGCTGGTAATTAGCCGACAGCTGAGCGGCCAGCTCAGAGAAAGAAGGGCTGAGCCCAGCCCTGACAGCTAGTTATTACTTAAATTAAAAAACAGCAATAATTTCATGCAGAGGTGATTATTTAATATGATAAAGAGTAGATACATAGTTTTAGATATAGAACTGGCCCCTTGAGCACAACCATATTGCTGATGTGGCCCCTGCTGAATTTGAGTTTGACACCCCTGCTATACATAGTGTGGTATTGGGGATGATTAGACCCAAGCAGTAGGTGTGGTTATAATGAGTTGTGACAGGCCAAAACTATATTTTAGGACATGGCAGCCCACTTTTGCTAAATACACCAAAAGTTCACATGCACATTAATTGCCCACACAGTGGTTTCTTCCACACAAAATCCAAACAACAAAAATTTCGGCCCACCTGGCTTGCTTGTTGGCAGCACTGCTGCTCCTCTTGCTATTCCCTCTGACTGTGTTGTCCAGCTCTCCTGGATCACTTGGCTCTCTTATCCTTTGGTTGCAGTGCCCTACTGAAACACGGCCCACTCTTGGACTATGGATTGGGATTCTCCTGACACCCCAATAGGAGCCGACCTGACTCCTGAAACTGAGACCTCCTGTCTCTTGGCTTTTGGCTGAGGCACCTCTGACAACTCATGAGACCCTCTGTCTTCTTTCTTATGGTTGGGGCTCCTCTGACCCCTCATTGAGATGCTCTGTATCGTGCCTTCTGGCTGACCCCTGGGTGAGACCCTCTATTTCCTACATTGGGAGCAGTCTTTAAACTGGGAGCCCTGAGCTATCCTTAGACCCGAGTATATAATGACCCTGCACACCTGTGTAATTTTGCAGATTGCAGGTGTCTAGCAAAACCCAGCCACGAAATTAAAAGTTATGATCCAGAACTTCAGAATCCGGAGAAAACCACGCACAGCTTTCTCTGCTCAGAAATGATAGTCCTGAACCTCACATTAATCTTAAATGCAAATCCTGTGTCACATTCTCCTCCATTTTCACCGTGACAGGTCTCCCTCTGTCAACATAGCAAAAAAAAAAAAAAAAGCCAATGCTTCCTATCAACCATCAAAAGAAGGCTCTATGGGGGTCATTCACTATAGCACCACAAGCTAATTACCACTAATTACAGCTAATTAGTGCTCAAATTACATAAATTGCGGGAATTAGCACTAAAACAGAATTCACTATAGTTCTGGTGAAAAAATACTCCCAAGGGGCGTGTCTGGACGTGAACAGCGGCGGACGTCTTGTAGAGGAGCTCCAGGGCCCTGCTCCTCAATCCGCCTCCATCCCTGTACATAGCCCCTAAATTAAACCTCCACGAGCTGCCAGGCTACCCTCCGGGACTCCCTGCAGTGGCATCCACAACAATTTTGATGGTAGCGGGTCTGTAAGAGGCAGTAAGACATAGCCTCCAGACTCCCGCGGCCGCCGCCATTTTGCCGCTCCGAGACCTATTAGGGGAACCGCTAATTGGACGGATCTGGAGGTAAGGAGACCCCCATCCGCACCCATAGACTGTCCCTCTGCACTCCTAGCCCGGTCCGGAGGCTACACCGAGCTCCGGGGACGCCCGTAGCGGCCGCGGCCCGGTCCGGCCTAGTAAAGCCTGCGGATCCCCGCTCTCTCCTGAAGCTCCATCCCCGCCGAGGGACGCCGTGATCAGTCCGGCCCACATCTCACAGCAGGCCTCCTTCCCTCACCTGTGTCCTCCAACCCCCTGGTCCCTCCCAGGGCCTGGGATACTGCCAAAGACTGTCTGCCTGGCTCAGACAAAAGATTAGACAGCCTGGTGTCCCCCACTAGCTCCTGCCTCTGCCTCACTGTCCTGGACCTTCTGCACACAGGCATCCCTAATACATCATCCATCATACATGGCCTCAGCCTGCTTGTTACAGTGAGAGAAGAGGCTACAAGTGCTTATTGACTATCCTATAATACCTGGCGGGCAATTTCTTCACGGCACATTCAGGATTACTTCCCTCAACCATTACCCCCCCACAAATACTATACAAACCCACAGGGCTCCTGACTAACTCCCCCCTCATATCTAACAAAATCCTTTCCCTTGTCACGTAAATCACTGCCTACGAGGGGCGCATACGCGCGAGCGGAGGTAATGGAAGTCTGATCCCTCCGTTCCGCGCCATCGGACACCGTTACCCGACCTAATACAACATAGACGATACGAGGAGGAGATCATTGTACCACACAGGATAGAGGAATACCTGGAGCCACAAGCGGTGATGTACCGCTCCACCAAAAACAAGCTAAAAATCCGGCAGACCAACTGCAAATCTCCAGCCCCAGCCAAAAACAAATCTAAAATGGCGCCCAATCCTCCTGAACCTGATGAGGACACACAGCTCTCTGAACTGGGACAGGAATCTCCCGCCGAAAGTCTCCATCTCTTTCCTACGGACCATGTAAGTCCTCACCCTGCTGATTCTGATGCCATGCTAGCCAAGTTCCGCAGTATTGTCAGAGACGAAATAACGGCGGCCTCCCGAAAGCTCTCCTCAGATCTGGTCCGTGGCCTCAAGGAGATAGGCCACCGTACCAATCAATTGGAACACCGCATGGATTTGGCCACCACTGTGTTGGAAGGCCATGAGGAGGAGGTGGACAGAATGTCCGCAGAAATAGACGCTCTCAAAGATAAGTTAGAGGACGCAGAAAATAGGGCCCGCAAGGACAACCTTCGTATCCGCGGCATCCCCGAAACGGTCACTGACCTGCATGGAACAGCCACAGCCTTTTTCCAAGAACTGGCCCCTGAGATTCCGGTGGACAGGCTGGAATTTGACCACATCCACCGGTCACTGGCCCCTAAACCCTCCGAAGGTCCCCCGAGGGATGTTATCATCAAATTCCATTATTATAGGACCAAGGAGAAGCTCTTACAGTCTGCACGAGAGCAGCGGGACATCTCTTTCCAAGGCAACCCCCTCCAAATATTCGCTGACCTCTCGCCGGTCACCATTGCCAGGCGCCGAGGTCTTAAACCTTACCTCCAAGTTCTACAATCCCATCAGATCAAGTACAGATGGGGTTTCCCTTTCAAACTTTCTTTATCCCATCAGGGTCGCCAGTTTCATGCCACCTCCCCATCAGGCCTAAAGCAACATCTCCAGGATCTGCACCTAGACATCCCTCTATCCCAACCTGATGCCCAGGCTTCAAATTCCCAAACAGGCCCCCCCAGACCTCCTCATCAACCTTCTCAAGCATCAGAAAGATCACAATCTGGATCCCAGGCGCTGCAGGACTTGCAGGCCCAACGTTTCCAACAAGCCAACAACGGATGAAAATCTCCATCTTCCCTTGATGTGCATTTCACTTGTTTTTCTTCTTTTTTTTTGGCCGCTTACCCGGTGTGTTACTCACCGTTCTTGTTTTAAATTCCAACCTAACTTGAGGAGCCCAACAGCTTGTCTTGGAGGACGTCCACCAGCCATACCTTTGCCCTATTGAGTCGACTACTGCTTGGCAGGGGTGGGCGTTGCCAGAATGTTGACTGCCCCGCTTGTGAGATGGCGGTCTCGGGCATGGAACACCCCATACGGGGTCCCCTGTTGGGTCTCCAGCACTGGTCTGCCGCCCAAAACACTTCTACCATACTGGTGGCTCTCATGGACTGGAGGGTTCACCAGACGTAAGACATCACTTTTAAGATCTGTTGGGGTGGGGGGAGAGGTATAGGTGGTTTTAGGCTGGGGACACACCTCCACTGACTGTTATATAGGTTAGCTGTTTTTGATTACACACCGAGGCCCTTCACTCCTGTTCAGTGGAGTGATAGGGCTGGCGCTATGACTTTGATGTGGGGTCCCGACCCGCCCTCTGGGGTGGATGGTCTTCTGGCTGTCGCCCCTGGGGGCGGGAGGGCCTCCCACATCCACACCTTCAAATATTAACAACGCATTGAGGTTCTCATATTGTAATTTATTTTAAGCTACTCATATTGATACTATTTCTAAGTATTGTTTAAACTCTATGTTCATTTTGTTTAACTTGATTCTATTATCTTCACTATAGGTCGGTGGTTCCGACGGACCACTGCTCCCCTCAAAAGTTGGCACCTGGCTAAGATATTTGTCTTGGCTATGGTCCCACCCCATTGTGGACTCTGTTGCCCACGACGTGATACGTCAATGTACACACTACATACTATTCTCCGAGTTCTTCTCGATATTCCTATATCTTATGTTCTTTCCTATTTTTACTATTCTTCTCTCTCTCTCCCCCTTTCCCCATTCCCTCGGACCCTGGGGTGTGCGGATGGAGTAATCCATAACGTTACATCTCAGACCCAATGACCCTTCATTGGTTGTCCCTGAACGTTCAGGGCATGAATTCCCCCCAAAAACGGGTTAAGGTTTTTAACTACCTTAAGCAACAAAAAATTGACATTGCCTGTTTACAGGAAACACACTTTTCTTCCTCTTCCTGCCCCAAATACTTCGCGGCAAACTACCCCCAAGTCTATATGGCTAATGGTCCCAGTAAACAGAGAGGAGTCCTTATAGCTATACGTAAATCAATCCCATTTATCTGTAACAAACAGATAGCTGACCCTAATGGTAGATACCTTCTCCTGCAGGGTTCTGTTCAGGACAATGAAGTAACTATTATGACCTATTATGCCCCGAATTACAATCCGGGCCCATTTCTGTCTCATGTCTGCTCCTTGTTGCAGGTCCATCAGAGAGGCTCCCTCCTGTTGGCGGGTGATTCTAATGTGACGCTCAATCCAGCCCTTGATAAATACCCGGTGGATCTTAAAGCTCCCTCCCTTGCTACAAAAAAAGTCTTGCTAACCCTACAAACTTTTGATTTAGTGGACATATGGCGAGAGCTTCATCCCATGGGCAGGGACTACACACACTATTCCCATCCCCATCACTCCCATTCTAGAATCGAACACTCATTTGTGCTACGGAAACATCTCCCTTTAATAGAATCGGTCTCGATTTTAGCAGTCCCTTGGTCAGATCACGATCCTGTGTCGCTCCTTACATAGCAAACCACAACATGCTCCATGGGTGATGAATGACTCACTTTTATCCTTCAAATCGATCCTCAGCGAAATTCAAGAAGCTTCTGCAGAATATTTTAGACTCAATGCAGGTTCTGTCTCGTCCCCAATAACACTATGGGAGGCTTATAAAGCCATCCTCCAGGGTCGCGTTATTAGAATAGCCTCCCAACGCAAAAGAGAAAGGATTCAGGCCCGACGCAAGTTAGAAGAGAACTTGGAGGACCGCCTTTAAATTAACCCCCACCCCTGCTAATCGCAGATCTTTAGACAAAGCCCACACAGACTTGGATCTATGTCTGACAGACGATGCGGATCGTTCCTTACATAGGGCCCGCCAGAAATGGTATGCTAAGGCAAACAAACCCAACGCTCAGTTGGCCAATAGGTTACGCACTTTTACCCCGAAATTTACCCACATAACCTTGCGCACCCGCCATAACATCCTCACGGGGAATCCTCAGAAAGTCTTGGAAGAATTCTGCCATCGTCTTACCAAACTTTATTCCCCCCCAAATCACTCTTCAATACAGGGCCTGAACGCTTTCTTAAAAGAGTTATCTCTACCTACCCTATCCAAATCCCACATCTCCCTAATGGACCAAGATATACAGGTCTCTGAGGTTCTTCAATGCATTAAGGAACTGAAAGTGGGCAAAAGACCAGGCCTAGATGGTTTCACCGCTTTGTATTATCGAAAATTTGCTGAGGTTCTGGCTCCACACCTAGCGGCTATGTATAACTCAGTCAAAGGAGGTTACACATTTACACCAGATTTGCTCACTGCCAACATAGTAATGATCCCTAAGCCAGATAAAGACCATTCTTCCTGGGCAAATTTTCGGCCAATCTCTTTAATAAATATTTATATGAAGATATTGACGAAAATTGTGGCCAATCGCTTGAACTCCTTTCTACCTCGCCTGATAAAAAAGGACCAGGTGGGATTCCTCCCTCGTAGGCAAGCGGGAGACGCCATTAGACGACTCCTCCAAATCCAACATATAGCTCACGAAAGATCCCTAGAGACAATGTTTCTTTCTTTATATATCAATAAAGCCTTTGATACTTTATCATGGCCCTATTTGACACAGGTCCTCACTCATTACGGTTTTGGCACCTCCTTTTTGAGTTGGGTCTCAGCCATATATCGCTCCCCCCAGGCTAAAGTGCGTTATTATGGATATGAATCGCCTCTTTTCCTTATTAAGAGGGGAACACGTCAGGGATGCCCGCTCTCCCCACTTTTATTTATACTAGCACTTGAACCCCTAGCAGAGGCCATACGCTCTCACCCAGATATATCTGGAGTAGAAGTAGCAGGCACCGCGCACAAGTTGTCAATGTTCGCGGACGACATTTTATTAACCATTACTAAACCTAGAATCTCCCTCCCCAATTTATTCTCCCTCTTAGACTCCTTTGCCTCATTCTCAGGCCTTTCGGTTAACCTGGCAAAATCCAAAGCGATGTCTATCAACCTTCGGGCCCTGGAACTAGAATCCCTACAATCGGCATTCTCATTCCAATGGTTAACCTCACTACCCTATTTAGATATTAAACTTACTCCGAGATACTCGGGATTGTATCAAGCCAATTTTCCCCTGCTTTTCCGAAAGCTGGAGGCTATGCTTGCCTCTTGGTCCACACTCCCGATTTCTTGGTTCGGCAGAATAGCGACAGTACGCATGATGTACCTCCCTAAACTACTCTATTATTTTAGAGTTCTGCCAATCCATGTGCCCCCCCATATTATTCGAATACATCATAAAATTATGCAGTTTATATGGGGCCCTAAGAAACCCAGGATCAAGAGGCAAGTACTTTACGTGCGCAAAATCAATGGTGGCCTTTCAGTTCCTAATTTACGAGCATATTACACGGCTGCGGGTATTGCCCCAATATCTCACCTCCATGAGAAGCAACAAATGCCACTATGGGCCACCATGGATTTAGTCGACGCACACCCAACACCTCTAGCTTCTCTTCCGTGGCTTCCTAAAGCACATCGCCCCTCTACCATAGGTCCCTGTCTAGCAGACTCTCTTAAACTGTGGGATGCGGTCAAGTACTCAGCAGGCCTAATTTCTCCTCATCTCCCATTACTTCGTCTCCTCCATTGCTCTTTATTTCAACCAGGTTGTGATAATCCACTGCAGTTTAAATGGTGGTCTGATAACGGCTTTACTGATATCCATTCGTTGTTCACCCTAACCAAGATCATCCATTTCGCTGCTTTACGCTCCTCACATGATATCCCCCTTAAGGAACATTATAGCTACCTGCAAATTAGGCATTTTCTCCAACAGCTTACTAAATCCCAATCGGCCCCCTTTACCATGACCCCATTTGAAAGTCTTTGTAGATGGTACGCCATGTGTCATGGAGTGTTAGGTTTTGTATTTGGAGTTTGATTTGGCGGAGAGCCCGGTAGGAGAGGGTGGAGGTGCCTGTGGAAGTATCAAGATTAGGATTTAGTGGCACATTGAAGTCTCCTCCTAGTATTATTATCCCTTCCTGAAAATTGGATAGGAGGTCACAGATCGCTCCCCCAATCCTCGGATCTGATCTCCCTCATATATATTGCTATAATTAATTCCAAGACGCTATTACTGAGACCTTATCATCTTCAGTGGGAGGCCGAACTCGGAAAACAATTAGACCCAGAGGATTGGCAAGGTATGACTATTATGCTATCCAAATGCTCAAAGAATGTTCTCTTCTTGGAGAACGCCTACAAAGTCTTTTATAGATGGTACTATACCCCGGCTAGATTAGCAAGCTTCATCCCATCTTATTCCCCCCTTTGTTTTCGTGGGTGTTCACAGGAGGGCACGATGGCCCATATCTGGTGGACCTGCCCCAGGGTTTGCAGATTATGGGTCAGAGTTTACGCACTAGTACTAGGTGGCTAGCTGATCCTATACCCACCTCCGGTGACTTACCATACATGGAACGTGGGTATTCCACTATTGTGTGAACCCTCTTAACCATCACACCCCATATCACATCCCCCTGAGACCTAAATACCTTAACTCATATCCTATAACTCCCTTTCTTCCTTTTCTGATCTTCTCTCTGATCTTCTCTCCTGTCTCTATCCTTCTCTATACGAAAGACGGCTACAGTGCGGTCGGCTTATTCTGGGTGGGCGTCCATGGACGTCCTCACAGAATCGTGCCCCCTGGGACGCGCACCTGGGAACATCCATGACTGCCGGGTCCGGGGGACCTGGCGCATCACGGTAAATGGCCACTGATAGCGGCCAAATGACGGAGCATCACTCATAAACAAACCAGCGTCATGTCATGATGTTGGTTCCTCCCTCCCCTCTCTGTACCGATCGGTACAGTGCGAGAGGAGAGGGAGAGAGATAGTTTGCAGCGCTGTGGGCACTACAGATCCAACCCACAGCGCTGCTCAGTGCCAATACTCTGCCAATAAATTTTGACAGAAACAAAGAATTTTTTTACTGAGTTTTCAGTCTTATGATTTATAGCGCAAAAAATAAAAAACTCAGCGGTGATTAAATACCACCAAAAGAAAGCTCTATTTGTGTGAAAAAAGGGACAAACATTTCAAATGGGTACAGTGTTGCATGACTGAGTAATTGTCATTCAAAGTGTGAGAGCACCAAAAGCTGAAAATTGGTCTGGTTAGGAAGGGGGTTCAAGTGCCCGGTGGTCAAGTGGTTAAGATGATGGACACAATCATTGATCCTGGAGGCAGATATGTCTTTATTAAGGGAACATATGCATCCAAACCTTTCACTCTAGCTAAGGTGTACTGTCCAAACAAACACCAAGTGTCCTTCTTCAAAAAAATCTGTGACCTCCTATCCAATTTTCAGGAAGGGATAGTAATACTAGGAGGAGACTTCAATGTGCCACTAAATCCTAATCTTGATACTTCCACAGGCACCTCCACCCTCTCCTACCGGGCTCTCCGCCAAATCAAACTCCAAATACAAAACCTAACACTCCATGACACATGGCGTACCATGTTCCCAACCGACAAAGATTACACCTTTTACTCTTCTCCACACCAAAAATACTCCAGAATAGACTATCTATTTCTATCACAGACTGATTTATCCCTTCTCACACAGACCACTATAGAACCAACGTTTCTATCAGATCACCACCCCATTTCAGTAACACTCACATTCCCGGAAACAAAGGAAACAACTAAAACATAGCGGTTGAACCCCTCCCTTCTAAAAGACCCAGAAGCACTAAGTCAGATTCATTTCCACATTCAGATGTATTTCCTAGAAAACTCTACCCCAGATAACTAACCCACCACTCTCTGGGAAGCACATAAGTGTGTACTACGGGGGGAATTTATAGCTCTAGCAACGACCAACAAAAGGAGACATCAGGAACAAAACACACTACAGGAGCTACTACAAGCTCGATCTACATTACTAGATGAATTAGGGAAACGCACGAGGAGGCTGTATGCACTCCAACAGAAAGTGTTCTACGAACACGGCAATAAGAGTGGGAGACTGCTTGCGCGCATGATTCAGGCAACTAAATCATCATCTAGGACACACCACATCCGAGACAATCACGGCACTCTCCTCTCAAAAAATTAAGCTATCGCCAGACACTTTGAAAAATACTACTCTAAACTGTACAACTTACTGCAAAATAATGAGGACAAAACAAAAGTGAATAGTCGTGCCTCCCAAATAAAAGATTTCATAGCTCAGTACTGCCCTAAACCTATCATCCCTCAGCAAGCAGAAGCCATGGAAAGCCCTCTCTCAGTGGAGCTTCAAGTGGCAATAAAACAGATGAAAGTAGGGAAGAGTCCCGGCCCAGGTGGCTTCACACTAATATATTACAAAAGCTTTCAAGATATTCTAATACCCGAAATACTAAAGACCTTTAACTCGCTATCAAACCCACACACCCCATTAGGCAGACTATTAGAAGCCCACATAACTTTTATCCCAAAGTAAGGCAAAGATCATCTACAAGCTTCTAACTACAGGCCCATTTCTCTACTTAATGTAGATATCAAACTATACGCAAAAATGCTGGCCAACAGATTACTACCACTCATCCCTGGCCTCATATCCTCTGACCAAGTAGGATTTATCCCAGGTAGAGAGGCCAGGGATAACACCATACACACCCTGAATATACACCACTGGCTGACTTTATTGGATAACAAGGGCTTTCTCCTATCCCTAGATGCTGAGAAGGCATTTGACAGGGTGGCCTGGGATTACATGCAGGAAGTCCTGAAAGGCATAGGTCTCCTACCTCGCGTGTACACACACATTAACGCACTGTACACTAACCCTTCGGCAAGGGTAAGAGCTAATGGCCTCCTGTCAAATGTCTTCTCTATAAGCAATGGTACAATGTCAGTGGTGTCCACTATCCCCCCTGATCTTCATTCTGATGCTAGAACCCCTGTTAAACAGACTACGCAACAACTTAGACATCAAAGGTATCTCCATAGCACGTAGAGAATTTAAAGTAGACGCTTTTGTGGATGACATTTTACTCACCCTACAATCGACTTTAATTACCCAACCTACTGAGTGACATAAAACAGTTTGAGGAGCTATCAAACCTCAAAATTATCTACTCCAAGTCCCATGCCCTAAACATCTCCCTTACCCCACAAGAAGTAGCTCACTCCCAAGACTCATTCCCATTTCAGTGGAAGAAAGAAGCTATTTCATATCTTGGAATCCAGAGTACAAGGAAAACAACAGACATTTACAATCACAATTATCTAACCGCCCTGTCAAAAATCCAAACTAACATAAAAGAATGGAACAATCTAAATACATCCTGGTTTTGCCGCTCAGCCCTAATAAAAATGGGTGTCCTCCCCCGCCTCCTATACTTAATGCAGACAATACCGATACACCACCCCCCCTTCTTTTTCACAACATACTAAAAGATATGCACAGCCTTCCTGTGGAAAAAAATCCCCCACACATAAAATACTCACGACTGACCTATCCCAAATCCAAAGGTGGAATTGGCCTCCCTGACCTCCACAAATATCACTTAGCATGCCACTTGACTAGAATTGTAGACTGGAAGATACATTACCTAGAAAAAGCTTGGGTTACAATAGAAAAACATTTTATACATACCTCCACACATGTTCTCCCCTGGCTACCAATTTGACTTTGGCCCCAGACCCTTAAGACACATCCACTCATATATCCCTCACTAGGGATGAGCCGAACACCCCCCTGTTCGGTTCGCACCAGAACATGCGAACAGGAAAAAAATTTGTTCGAACACGCGAACGCCGTTAAAGTCTATGGGACACGAACATGAATAATCAAAAGTGCTAATTTTAAAGGCTAATATGCAAGTTATTGTCATAAAAAGTGTTTGGGGACCCGGGTCCTGCCCCAGGGGACATGGATCAATGCAAAAAAAAGTTTTAAAAACGGACGTTTTTTCAGGAGCAGTGATTTTATTAATGCTTAAAGTCAAACAATAAAAGTGTAATATCCCTTTAAATTTCGTACCTGGGGGGTGTCTATAGTATGCCTGTAAAGGGGCGCATGTTTCCTGTGTTTAGAACAGTCTGACAGCAAAATGACATTTGGAAGGAAAAAACTCATTTAAAACTAGCCGCGGCTATTGCATTGCCGACAATACACATAGAAGTTCATTGATAAAAACGGCATGGGAATTCCCCACAGGGGAACCCCGAACCAAAATAAAAAAAAAAAAATGATGTGGGGGTCCCCCTAAATTCCATACAAGGCCCTTCAGGTCTGGTATGGATATTAAGGGGAACCCCAGCCAAAATTGAAAAAAAAAATTGACGTGGGGTTCCCCCTAAATTCCATACCAGACCCGCATGGCTGCGGAGCGGCCCGCAGAAGACAGGAAGAAGAGAAGAAGGAAGAAGAGAAGAAAGAAGAAGAAGATGAAGAAGAGAAGAAGATGAAGAGAAGAGCGGGAGCCTCCCCTCATGCCATGGGTGCGGAGCGGCCCGAGGAGAAGAAGATAGAAGACGCCGCGGAGAAGATGCTGGACGAGAACGCCGGAGGAAGAACCAGAAGAGCCAGAAGAACCAGAAGAAGATGAAGGAAGAAAGAAGAAAGAAGAAGCATTTAAATAAAGGAATTGTCAAAAACTGTCTCTTGTCATTTTTAACATTTTTGACAGTTTTTTAGTGAAATGGTAGGGGTAAGTACCCCCTTACCATTTCACACAGGGGGGGGGCCGGGATCTGGGGGTCCCCTTGTTAAAGGGGGCTTCCAGATTCCGATAAGCCCCCCGCCCGCAGACCCTCACAACCACCGGCCAGGGTTGTGAGGATGAGGCCCTTGTCCTCATCAACATGGGGACAAGGTGTTTTGGGGGGCTACCCCAAAGCACCCTCCCAATGTTGAGGGCATGTGGCCTGGTACGGTTCAGGAGGGGGGGGGGGCCGCACTCTCGTCCCCCCCTCTTTTCCTGCGGCCTGCCAGGTTGCGTGCTCGGATAAGGGTCTGGTATGGATTTTTAGGGGGACCCCACGCCGTTTTTTTTTTTTTTTTTTGGCGCGGGGTTCCCCTTAAAATCCATACCAGACCTGAAGGGTCTGGTATGGAATTTAGGGGGAACCCCACGTCAATTTTTTTTTTCAATTTTGGCTGGGGTTCCCCTTAATATCCATACCAGACCTGAAGGGCCTTGTATGGAATTTAGGGGGACCCCCACATCATTTTTTTTTTTTTTTTTTGGTTCGGGGCTCCCCTGTGGGGAATTCCCATGCCGTTTTTATCAATGAACTTCTATGTGTATTGTCGGCAATGCAATAGCCGCGGCTAGTTTTAAATGAGTTTTTTCCTTCCAAATGTCATTTTGCTGTCAGACTGTTCTAAACACAGGAAACATGCGCCCCTTTACAGGCATACTATAGACACCCCCCAGGTACGAAATTTAAAGGGATATTACACTTTTATTGTTTGACTTTAAGCATTAATAAAATCACTGCTCCTGAAAAAACGTCCGTTTTTAAAACTTTTTTTTGCATTGATCCATGTCCCCTGGGGCAGGACCCGGGTCCCCAAACACTTTTTATGACAATAACTTGCATATAAGCCTTTAAAATTAGCACTTTTGATTTCTCCCATAGACTTTTAAAGGGTGTTCCGCGGCATTCGAATTTGCCGCGAACACCCCAAATTGTTCGCTGTTCGGCGAACTTGCGAACAGCCAATGTTCGAGTAGAACATGAGTTCGACTCGAACTCGAAGCTCATCCCTATCCCTCACTATTGGCCTTTAATAAAGCCATCTCTCTATATAACTTGTCTACACTTTCAGGACCATTGACATCCCTACGCGGGAACCCTGAGTTCCCTCCTGGAGATTCCGCTACATTCCCCCAAAAGGAGTGGCCACACGATGAGGTAAGGGTACATCAGTTCTTTCATAAAAGTACCATCCAAAACTTTCAAGACTTGATGTCAGAGTCTCGCACAAACACATTTCCTTTCTGGTCATACAGACAAGTGAGACACTTTCTAACCTCTGCAGCACCAACCGTAACATGGTCTATAAAACTTACTCCATTTAAAAACCCTGTGCTCAAGCAACACACCTCAAAGACACCTCATCTTGTACATTTATGCCCTACTTCAAAATGACACCCTCGTCTCAGCGATTGAGAACCCACGTAATTCATGGGAAAAAGGACTTACAACTGACACACTTGCCCATAAGGGATCAATGAATGTAGCAATCCAAGAAAATGGATATAAAATAATAACCAAATGTTACAGGACCCCATCAAAATTACACAAATTCTCACCCTCAATCCCAAACGTATGTTGGAGATGTAAAAAAGCAGTAGGATCTATGATACACATTTGGTGGGAGTGCGACTCCATCCAAACATTTTGGAGGAAGGTACACTTCATCATAGAACATGTCACCACTGACACTTTGAATTATAACCCCACTCAATACCTCCAGCACCACACTACACTACCCAAATACGACTACCACAAATCCTTAGCCATGCATATGGTCAATGCGGCGAGACTTTGCATCCCAATACACTGGAGATCAACAGAAATACCAATCATTAGAGAATGGTTACTCACAATATCCAAAATAGAGGAAATGGAGGAATTGATATCTACCGCCCAGGAATGCATACAAAAATTTACAACCACTTGGGCTTGTTGGACTCTCTTCAAAACATCAGATTGTTATAAATCCTACTTTCCCTTGTAACCTTTGACAACACAGAACCCCCTATAAAATTCCTGCCCCGCCTCTTTCCCTCGCCCCCATATTTGGAACGAGGGGAGGGGACTTTTCTTTCTTTCTTTCTTTATCCCACCCCTCGCCTCTCTCCTCTCACCCCTTAAGTCCCCCCCCAACTTCCCCCCTCTTAAAAATCCCTCTTTTCCTCCACCCCCTGCGCCAAGCAAACTATAGATACCCATACAACGATATCGTTAAACAATATGTTTATGACAACCCACCATATACACGCAAACATTCCCTGGCCTCGGAGAAGTCAAATTGAATGTCCCACCCTTTTTCATTGCCACGAGAAAACCTGTTGATAGCGGTCTAAGTGGTATTGCTCTAAGTTATGATATGACTTGATACAATAAGGGTGGCCCTGCTTAAGAGGTTATTATATCCGTTGTACATATGTACTTGATTGTAAAAGAACCCAGTTATACGATTTTCCATAACTTAAGCTGTAACACCCCGCTTTGATGTACACGCCATGGAAGCCTCCTTTGATCTACATGTTAAATGCTTTATAATCATATTCTTTATGTTTCTTTCAATGAAATCTTTTATGAAACAAAAAAAAAAAAAATTTGAGAGCTGGTTCTCAAATTTTCCGACAACAAAATCCGGAAATTCCAATCGTATGTACACAATTCCAACACACAAAATTCCACGCATTCTTGGAATCAAGCAGAAAAGCCACACTGGATATTGAACTTCATTTTTCTCAGCTCGTCGTACATGTTGTACGTCACCGCGTTCTTGGCATTCTGAATTTCCGACAGAATTTGTGCGACCGTGTGTATGCAAGACAAGTTTGAGCCAACATCCATCGGAAATAAATCCAGGATCTTGTTGTCGGAATGTCAGATCGTGTGTACGCGGCATTACTCTTGTTAGGACCTGGAGAATTGCACATGGAAATAATGTTTAGAGCATGATTTAATTGCCTAAATTATACTGAAATATGCGGTATATTTTTTAAAGATAATCTGCTTTTAAATTGTGTGAAAAAGTGGTTTCTACACTGAAATATCTTTAAAAGTCTGAGAAGAGATAAATTCCATGTCTCTTTACAACTAGGTGCCAGCACAACTGAGCATGCTCAAACATGCAAACTACTCTCATTTTAACTACCATGCCTTTTTTTACCAAGAGTTATAGTTAATACATAAAATGAGCGCTGGGTTAAAGAGCGTTTTTTGGGAGTGAAAATGAGAGTTATGTAGCCCAATGCAAGTTTCAGCCATTGATTCTAATGGTACAATTGTAACTTCCCCAAATAAATACTTTTAATGTTGAGATGAAATGTATCTTTCTCTCAAAGAAATTGTCCTTGCAACAATGTTGCTTCTTCATCATCTATTTTGTTTTTAAGAATGCTAGAATGTGGAATGTTTTCATGTTTTGGTAAAATATTTTTTTTCTCTGTCAATTTCACTTGTTGCTGTTCATCTCACAAAAATCTTTACCCAAACTCACATAGGTGTCTTTACAAACCACAAACAATACCATTGCTGATGCAAATTTAAAATGTGTGTTTTTTATTATTTACAGATGATCCTAATTTGAGCCCAAAATATGTGATGTGTGTACCAACATTAGAAATAAAAATGAAATTCCCAAAAATCAGAGGGTAACATCACTATTCTACACTCACACACCAATAACCACCAAATATCATAGCATAAATCAAGAAGAATAACTCCTGACTAATGTAATTCCACCACCTATATGTCCAAAGAAATACAGTATATGTATGGAGTAGGAGGGTTCCACATGTGGCAGCTCAGTAGCTAACAGGTTAGCCTTTCTTCTTAGAAGCCCTGAGGGTCTGGGTTTGAATCCCAAACATGCCACTTCATGTAGAGAAGTTGTTTGAACTCCCTATTAGGGATGAGCTTCGTGTTCGAGTCGAACCCATGTTCGACTCGAACATCGGCTGTTCGACCGTCCGTCGAATTGCGAACGTTATGGGCCGTTCGCGCCAAATTCGTGTGGCGCGTCACGGCCCATAATTCACTGCGGCATCGCAGTGCATTGCTGGCTGATGATTGGCCAAGCATGCACTATGACCCGCATGCTTGGCCAATCACAGCGCCGTCAGTAGAGAGAGCTGTAATTGGCCAAAGCCAGGGTGGCTTTGGCCAATTATGGCTCAGGGGATTTAGTACACGCCCCACACTATATAAGGCCGCCTCCACGGCGGCCCTGTGTAGTGTGTTCCGGTGTGCTGATAGAGAGAGAGACAGACAGTGTCATTTGATTTGAGTTAGCTAGATTAGGCTAGATCTGTTCCTGCTATTTACATTTAATGCAGTGCGTCCTGCTCACAGTGTTCAGCTAGATCCGTTCCTGCTATTTACATTTAGTGCAGTCAGTGCGTCCTGCTCACAGTGTTCAGCTAGATCCGTTCCTGCTATTTACATTTAGTGCAGTGCGTCCTGCTCACAGTGTTCAGCTAGATCTGTTCCTGCTATTTACATTTAGTGCAGTTCGTCCTGCTCACAGTGTTCAGCTAGATCCGTTCCTGCTATTTACATTGAGTGCAGTGCGTCCTGCTCACAGTGTTCAGCTAGATCTGTTCCTGCTATTTACATTTAGTGCAGTCAGTGCGTCCTGCTCACAGTGTTCAGCTAGATCTGTTCCTGCTATTTACATTTAGTGCAGTCAGTGCGTCCTGCTCACAGTGTTCAGCTAGATCCGTTCCTGCTATTTACATTTAGTGCAGTGCGTCCTGCTCACAGTGTTCAGCTAGATCTGTTCCTGCTATTTACATTTAGTGCAGTGCGTCCTGCTCACAGTGTTCAGCTAGATCCGTTCCTGCTATTTACATTTAGTGCAGTGCGTCCTGCTCACAGTGTTCAGCTAGATCTGTTCCTGCTATTTACATTTAGTGCAGTGCGTCCTGCTCACAGTGTTCAGCTAGATCCGTTCCTGCTATTTACATTTAGTGCAGTGCGTCCTGCTCACAGTGTTCAGCTAGATCCGTTCCTGCTATTTACATTTAGTGCAGTGCGTCCTGCTCACAGTGTTCAGCTAGATCCGTTCCTGCTATTTACATTTAGTGCAGTGCGTCCTGCTCACAGCGTTCAGCTAGATCCGTTCCTGCTATTTACATTTAGTGCAGTTCGTCCTGCTCACAGTGTTCAGCTAGATCCGTTCCTGCTATTTACATTTAGTGCAGTGCGTCCTGCTCACAGTGTTCAGCTAGATCCGTTCCTGCTATTTACATTTAGTGCAGTGCGTCCTGCTCACAGTGTTCAGCTAGATCTGTTCCTGCTATTTACATTTAGTGCAGTGCGTCCTGCTCACAGTGTTCAGCTAGATCTGTTCCTGCTATTTACATTTAGTGCAGTCAGTGCGTCCTGCTCACAGTGTTCAGCTAGATCTGTTCCTGCTATTTACATTTAGTGCAGTGCGTCCTGCTCACAGTGTTCAGCTAGATCTGTTCCTGCTATTTACATTTAGTACAGTGCGTCCTGCTCACAGTGTTCAGCTAGATCTGTTCCTGCTATTTACATTTAGTGCAGTGCGTCCTGCTCACAGTGTTCAGCTAGATCTGTTCCTGCTATTTACATTTAGTGCAGTGCGTCCTGCTCACAGTGTTCAGCTAGATCCGTTCCTGCTATTTACATTTAGTGCAGTCAGTGCGTCCTGCTCACAGTGTTCAGCTAGATCCGTTCCTGCTATTTACATTTAGTGCAGTCAGTGCGTCCTGCTCACAGTGTTCAGCTAGATCCGTTCCTGCTATTTACATTTAGTGCAGTCAGTGCGTCCTGCTCACAGTGTTCAGCTAGATCTGTTCCTGCTATTTACATTTAGTGCAGTCAGTGCGTCCTGCTCACAGTGTTCAGCTAGATCCGTTCCTGCTATTTACATTTAGTGCAGTGCGTCCTGCTCACAGTGTTCAGCTAGATCTGTTCCTGCTATTTACATTTAGTGCAGTGCGTCCTGCTCACAGTGTTCAGCTAGATCCGTTCCTGCTATTTACATTTAGTGCAGTGCGTCCTGCTCACAGTGTTCAGCTAGATCTGTTCCTGCTATTTACATTTAGTGCAGTGCGTCCTGCTCACAGTGTTCAGCTAGATCCGTTCCTGCTATTTACATTTAGTGCAGTGCGTCCTGCTCACAGTGTTCAGCTAGATCTGTTCCTGCTATTTACATTTAGTGCAGTGCGTCCTGCTCACAGTGTTCAGCTAGATCTGTTCCTGCTATTTACATTTAGTGCAGTGCGTCCTGCTCACAGTGTTCAGCTAGATCTGTTCCTGCTATTTACATTTAGTGCAGTGTGTCCTGCTCACAGTGTTCAGCTAGATCCGTTCCTGCTATTTACATTTAGTGCAGTGCGTCCTGCTCACAGTGTTCAGCTAGATCTGTTCCTGCTATTTACATTTAGTGCAGTTCGTCCTGCTCACAGTGTTCAGCTAGATCCGTTCCTGTTATCTTCCTACTGACAGGCAGGCTTGTCTGGTTACAGTATATAAAGCTACCTGAAGAAAATTACAGGTGTTCTATCCCAGCTTAGTGCAAGCTACAGGCCATTAGTATGTCTGGAAGGCCAAGAAGGAGAGGCAGACAGTCACAAGCCAATAAGAGAGGGCAAGCAGGCTCTGTGTCTAGTGCTGGTCGTGGAGACGGTGCATCCTCATCAGCCCGTGGCCATGGGACACGCTTGGCCTTTTTTTCGGCAGCTGGCCGTGTTGAGCCGCAACATGCAGAAAACTTGGTCGAGTGGATGACCAAGCCGTCCTCATCCTCCTCATCCTCTCTCACCCATGCCCAGGGTGCTTTGTCTGGCAAAGCAGCGGCCTCTTCCCTCAGCTCAATGTCATCAGTGACTCCTTCCCTAGCTCCACCATGTCCTCCTGAGGATTCCCTCGAACTGTTTGACCACAGTGTTGGGTACATGCTCCAGGAGGATGCCCAGCGTTTGGAAGGCTCTGATGATGATACTGAGCTCGATGAAGGCAGTAACATGAGCACGGACAGAGGGGGTGCCCAAGAAGGACAGCAATCTGGCAGTCATGCTCCCCCTGCTGCAGCATACTGCCAGGTTTGCTCCAGTGATGAGGAGGGAGGGGATGATGAGGTCACTGACTCAACGTGGGTGCCTGATAGGAGAGAGGAGGAGGAGGAGGAGGCGGCACATCACCAACGAGGCAGGATGCCCTCCAGGGGCCAGCCTAAGGGCAGCACATTGACTGCATCACACCCCAAAGCTCCACATGTGCAGGGCGCTGCAGTCTCTGCGCGTTATTCAAAAAGTTCTTTGGTGTGGGCCTTTTTTGAGACGAGTGCATCAGATCGCACCGCTGCTATTTGCAACATATGTCTCAAGCGTATCTCGCGTGGCCAAAACATCTCCCGCTTGGGTACCACATGCTTGACCAGACATATGTTGACCTGCCATGCAGTTCGTTGGCAAGCATATCTAAAAGACCCACACCAAAGAACAAAGAGGATCTCTCCTTGCTCCTCATCAGCTGAGATTTCCAACCCCACTAGACCTTCAGTCCTCTCTGAGACCTGCAGTGAGAGGAATGAAGGTGTAGAATTAGGTGTGTCACAGCCAAGTACTTGTGGGCAATCTGCTTTTGGTACACCGACGTCAGATTGTACCAGGCAAATTTCCCTGCCCCAGCTGCTGCACCGCCGAAAGAAGTTTGCTCCCAGCCATCCACATGCCCAGCGGTTGAATGCTAGCTTGGCAAAATTGCTAGCACTTCAACTGCTGCCTTTTCAGTTGGTAGACTCTGCCCCCTTCCGTGAGTTTGTGGAATGTGCGGTTCCTCAGTGGCAGGTACCCAAACGCCACTTTTTCTCACGGAAGGCGATTCCGGCTCTCTACTGGCATGTGGAAGGCAATGTCCATGCCTCGCTGGACAGGGCGGTCAGCGGTAAGGTGCATATTACCGCTGACTCATGGTCCAGCAGGCATGGACAGGGACGTTACTTAAGTTTCACGGCGCATTGGGTGACTCTGCTGGCAGCTGGGAAGGATGCAGGACAAGGTGCAGTAGTGTTGGAGGTTGTTCCGCCACCACGCCTCCAAAATACTGATTGTGACACACCTCTCTCCTCCACCCCCTCCTCTTCTTCTTCCTCCATGGCCTCTTCCTCGGAACCAGCGGTGCTCCGTAGGCGTTCAAGGGGCTACGCAAGTACGCAGGCCAAAAGATGCCATGCGGTGCTTGAGCTGGTGTGCTTGGGGGACAGGAGCCACACTGGGGCAGAGGTTCTGTCAGCTCTGCAGGGGCAGGTTCAGAGGTGGTTGACGCCACGCCAACTTAAGGCAGGAATGGTGGTTTGCGACAATGGCACCAACCTCCTCTCTGCCCTCCGACAGGGACAACTGACCCATGTGCCCTGTTTGGCTCACGTCCTTAACTTGGTGGTGCAGCGGTTCTTGGGCAGGTACCCGGGCTTACAGGATGTCCTGAGGCAGGCCAGGAAAGTCTGTGTGCATTTCCGCCGGTCATATAATGCCAGTGCTCGGCTGACGGACCTCCAAAAGGAGTTTAACCTGCCCAAGAACCGCCTAATCTGTGACATGCCCACCAGGTGGAACTCGACATTGGCCATGCTGCAGCGGCTGCACACGCAGCAGAGGGCCATCAATGAGTACCTGTGCGACTATGGCACCAGGACAGGGTCAGGGGACCTTGGTTTTTTTTCCCCACGCCAGTGGGCCATGATCAGGGATGCATGCACTGTCCTGTCACCATTCGAGGAGGCCACGAGGATGGTGAGCACTGACAGTGCATGCATCAGTGACACTGTCCCCCTTGTCCACCTGTTGGAGCACACGCTGCGTGGAATAATGGACAGGGCACTTGAGGCAGAACAGAGGCAGGAAGAGGAGGACTTCCTTAGCTCTCAAGGCCCCCTTTATCCAGACAGTGTTCCTGCGTGCCCGCTGATCACACAGGAAGAGGACGAGGAGGAGGAGGAGGAGGAGGAAGATTGTGTCAGTATGGAGGTGGAGCCTGGCACTCAGCATCAGCAGTCTTTAAGGGATCAGTCCCAAGGAACACATGGGCTTGTACGTGGCTGGGAGGAGGTGGCTGCGGACGTTGTTGTCCTTAGTGACCCAGAGGACTCCGGACCGAATGCCTCAGCAAACCTACGCTGCATGGCCTCCCTGATCCTGCAAAGCCTGCGTAAGGATCCTCGTATTCGTGGTATCAAGGAGAAGGACCAATACTGGCTGGCAACCCTCCTTGATCCACGTTACAAGGGTAAGGTTGCGGACCTTATCTTGCCATCGCAGAGGGAGCAGAGGATGAAACATCTTCGGGAGGCCTTGCAGAAAGGTCTGTGCAACGCGTTCCCAGAGACTGGGAGGTTACAAACTCCTGTTTCTGGACAACGTGTTGCTGAGGCTTCGGTCAGTCAAAGAAGGAGCGGTGGAGAAGGTGGCCGTCTGACCGATGCGTTCAGACAATTTTTTGGTCCGCAGCCCCAAGGTATGATCGGTTCCAGCAACCATCGCCAGCGTCTGTTTTACATGGTGCAGGAATACCTAGGGGCAAGATCAGACTTGGACACCTTTCCCACCGAAAATCCTCTGGGTTACTGGGTCTTGAGGATGGATCACTGGCCAGAGCTTGCACAGTATGCAATTGAGCTACTGGCCTGTCCTGCATCCAGCGTTCTTTCGGAACGCACATTCAGTGCTGCTGGAGGCGTGGTAACCGATCACAGGGTGCGTCTGTCCACTGACTCGGTCGATCGGCTGACCTTCATAAAAATGAATCAGTCTTGGATCACCACCAGCTACCAAGCACCTGATGCTGATGTAACTGAATAATTTTTTTCAGATCCCTTCAAAGACTGCCTATGCTGATGCTGAGTGACTATCCCTGAGTAATTATCCTCTTCCTCCTCAATCATACATTTTTGGTTCTGGGCGCCACCACCAGTGCCTAAGGCACAATTTTTCAGCCCCTGTTTAACAGGGGCGTGTAATTACAATTTTTGATGTAATACTTTGCAGCAGGGCTCGTTCCTGCATTCCAACTAGAGTGTCTGTGAGGGGTTGCAGTGTTGTGGCACCAGCACCAGTGCCTAAGGCCCAATTTTTCTGCCCCTGTCTAACAGGGGCGTGTAATTACAATTTTTGATGCAATACTTTGCAGCAGGGCTCGTTCCTGCGTTCCAACTAGAGTGTCTGTGAGGGGTTGCAGTGTTGTGGCACCAGCACCAGTGCCTAAGACCCAATTTTTCTGCCCCTGTCTAACAGGGGCGTGTAATTACAATTTTTGATGCAATTCTTTGCAGCAGGGCTCGTTCCTGCGTTCCAACTAGAGTGTCTGTGAGGGGTTGCAGTGTTGTGGCACCAGCACCAGTGCCTAAGGCCCAATTTTTCTGCCCCTGTCTAACAGGGGCGTGTAATTACAATTTTTGATGCAATACTTTGCAGCAGGGCTCGTTCCTGCGTTCCAACTAGAGTGTCTGTGAGGGGTTGCAGTGTTGTGGCACCAGCACCAGTGCCTAAGGCCTAATTTTTCAGCTCCTGTTCAACAGGGGCATGTAATTACAATTCTTGATCTAATATTTCACAGCAGGGCCCTGTGAGGGCTTACAGTGTTTTGGCCACAGCAACACCTAAGGCCCAAATTTCTGCTGAGTATATAGGGCAGGACCCTACTTTCAAACATCTAACTTACAAACGACTCCTACTTGCAAACGGAAGGAGACAACAGGAAGTGAGATGAAATCTACCCCTAGGAAGGGAAATTCTCTCCTGTAAGAGTTAATATGGGAAAACAATTTCTTCTTTCCACTGATGCTTTCCAATCCTTGTTCCACAAAAAAACCCACATTTTCAAAAAACATTTTTCATTGGGTCAAAAAAGTGAGGTGAAATCTTCTGAAGAGGAGGAAAGACGCAAAACAAATGTCACAGGGGTGATAACCCTTCCCTATGTTTTCCAAAAAGCTTAGAAAAGATTTTTTGGCTGGAGCTAAACACGTTAAAAATGTTCAAAAATTACAAACAGATTCTACTTAACAACAAACTTACAGTCCCTGTCTTGTTTGCACCGCCTGTATACTGCTGTTCAGAGTATATAGGGACCTTTCCTTATTTTAATTTGGGTGCGGGGTTCCCCTTAATATCCATACAAGACCCAAAGGGCCTGGTAATGGACTGGGGGGTACCCATGCCGTTTGTCTCACTGATTTTCATCCATATTGCCATGACCCGACATGACATTAAACCCGCAAGCAGTTTTAAATGAGATTTTTTCCTTTAAAAATGACATTTGGTGCAGGAACTGTTCTAAACATGGGAAACACGCGTCACTTTACAGGCATACTATAGACACCCCCCAGGTACGATATTTAAAGGAATATTTCACTTTTTTTTTTTACTTTAAGCATCATTAAAATCACTGCTCCCGAAAAAACGGCCGTTTTTAAAAGTTTTTTTTGCATTGATACATGTCCCCTGGGGTAGGACCCGGGTCCCCACACCCTTTTTAGGACAATACCATGCAAATTAGCCTTTAAAATGAGCACTTTTGATTTCGAACGTTCGAGTCCCATAGACGTCAATGGGGTTCTAACGTTCGTGCGAACTTGCGGTCCGTTCGCGGGTTCTGGTGCGAACCGAACCGGGGGGTGTTCGGCTCATCCCTACTCCCTATGTTGTTAAACATAACTCCTGACTCAGGGCCTTGCCTAAATTATGTCTAAATGTAGTATTTATGTGGAGGAGGGTTCCACCACCATTGCAAATTGTGTCATATGTTTTCCATGATTAAGGACTCTAATCAGCCTTAACATTTCCCCACCAGCATTAGGGATGAGCACTCGAACATCGGGTGTTTGCCGAATTTAGAACATTATGGGGCCCCATAATGCACTGCGAGATCGCCAAGGCACTGCAAGATCGCATTGCATTGACAGCTGCTGATTGGTCAAAGCATGTACCAGACCTGCATGCTTTGGCCAATCACAACATGCTCTGATGTGGGAGCCATGATTAGCCAAAGGCAGGGTGCCTTTGGCCAATCATGGCTCAGGGGGCTAAGTTCACGCCCCACACTATGTAAGTCTGCTTACATAGTGCCTGTACATAGTGTAATGAATAAGAGCAGCAAAATTACATTTCTAAAGGAAAACGTAATTTAAAACTGCTTGCGGTTGTAATGCTATGATGGATACCGGCAATATACACAAAAATCATTGAAAAAAATTAGTCCCCCCAGTCCATTACCAGGCCTTCTGAATCTGGTATGATTATTAAGGGGAACCCCGCGCCAGAATAAAAAAAAATGACATGGAGGTCCCCCCTAAAATCTATACCATACTTTTCAGGTCTAGTATGGATTTTAAGGGGAACCCAATGCCAAAATAAAACAAAATGGTGTGGTGCCCTCCCAAAATCCATACAGACCCTTATCCGAGTACGCAACCTGGCAGGCCGCAGGAAAAGGGGGAATGGGACGAGAGAGTGTCCCCCTCCTGAACCGTACGAGGCCACATGCCCTCAACATAAGGAGGGTGCTTTGGGGTCCCCCAAAACACCTTGTCCCCATGTTGATGGGAACAAGCGCCTCTTCCCCACTCTTACTCTTGCCTGGTAGTTGTGGGGGTCTGCGGGGAGGCTTATCAGGATCTAGAAGCCCCCTTTAACAAGGGGTTCCCAGATCTCAGCCCCCTCTATGTGAATGGGTATCGGGTACATTATACCCCTACTCATTGCCCAAAAAAAGTGTCAAAAAAGTAAAAATGACAGGAGACTTTTTGACAATTCCTTTATTAAAAAATAAAAAGCGATCGCTTGTGACACAGCGAGAGCCGGATCTCTGTGTGTTAACACAGAGATCCCGGTTCTCTGAGGGGAGAAGAGACAGATCGTGTGTTCAAAGTATGAACCCTGATCTATCTCTTCCCCTAGCAAGTCTCATCCCCCTTCAGTTAGAAAACGTAGCAGGGAACACAGTTAACCCCTTGATCGCCCTCTAGTGTTAACCCCTTCACTGCCGGTGACATTTTTTACAGTAATCAATGCATTTTTATAGCACTGATCGCTGTATAAATGCCAATGGTCCCAAAAATGTGTCGAAATTGTCCGATGTGTCTGCCATAATGCCACAGTCATGATAAAAATCGCAGATCACTGCCATTACTAGTAAAAAAAAAAATAATAAAAATGCTAAAAATCTATCCCCTATTTTGTAGACGCTATAACTTTTTCACAAACCAATCAATATACGCTTATTGCAATTTTTTATACCAAAATTATGTAGAAGAATACATATCGGCCTAAACTGAGAAAAAATTTGCTTTAAAAAAAAAAAAAGGGGGTATTTATTATAGCAAAAAGTACAAAATATTATCGCTCTTTTTTTCTTTAGAGCGCAAAAAATAAAAACCGCAGAGAAGATCAAATACCACCAAAAGAAAGCTCTATTTCTGGGGAAAAAAGGACGGCAATTTTGTTTGGGTACAACGTCGCACAACCGCGCAATTGTCAGTTAAAGCGACGCAGTGCAGAATCGCAAAAAATGGCCCGGTCATTCAGCAGTCAAATCTTCCGGGGCTGAATCGGTTAATCACAGCGCTTGCGGTCCCGAGAAAAAAAAGAAATGGAAAACTCTGCCTCCATGGGAGGTATCCTGCCGACTGCAGCCTTTTCGCAATGACAGCTGTTATATAGCTGAGGATGGGGCCACCCGATGACGTAAACAGGTGACCCCACCCCCTCTGATGTCAGAAGGGGGTAGGGTCATCCAGTTTCGTCACCAGGTGGCCCCGCCCTTGCCTATATAACAGCTGTCAAAGCAAAAACACGGCAGTTGCGGAGATGCCTCCCATGGAGGTGGAGTTTTTCCGTTTCTTTTGCTCAGGACAGTCGCTTGTTTTGATTAGAGATGGATGGACATCGCGGGACACTTTTTATTTTTTAATAAAGGACTTGTCAAAAAGTCTCCTATCATTTTTACTTTTTTGACACTTTTTTGGTCAATGAGTAGCGGTACTATGTATCCAATACCCATTCACATGGGGGGGCAGGATCTGGGGGCCCCCTTGTTAAAGGAGGCTTCCAGATTCCGATAAGCCCACAGACTCCCACAACCACTGGGTAAGGGTTGTGGGGAAGAGGCCCTTGTCCCCATCAACATGGGGACAAGGTGTTTTGGGGGACCCCAAAGCACCCTTCCCATGTTGAGGGCATGTGGCCTGGTATGGTTCAGGAGGGGTTCTCACCCCCTTTTCTTGCAGCCTGCCAGGTTGCATTCTCAGATAAGGGTCTGGTATGGATTTTGGGGGGACCCCCACACCATTTTTTTAATTTTGGCAAGGGGTTACCCTTAATATTCATACCAGACCCAAAGGGCCTGGTAATGGACTGGGGAAGAGGGGAACTCGTGCTGTTTTTTTCAATGATTTGTATCTATATTGCCAGGGTCCGACAATACATTAAATCCGTGAGCAGTTTTAAATGACATTTTTTCCTTTAGGAATGTAATTTTGCTGTGGTACTGTTATGAACATGGAAAAGATGCGCTGCTTTACAGGCAAACCAAGGAGACCCCCCCAGGCACGATATTTAAAGGAATATTTCATTTTTAATGTTTCACTTTAAGCACTATTAAAATCACTGCTCCTGAAAAAAACTTTTTTTGCATTGATACATGTCCCCTGGTGCAGGACAAAAAACTTTTTATGGCAATAACTTGCATATAAGCCTTTAAAATGAGCACTTTTGATTTTTCACATTCGTGTCCTATAGACTTCAACAGTGTTTGCGTGTTTGCACAAATTTTTAGCCTGTTCGATTGTCCTGTTACGAACCGGGGGTGTTCGGCCCATCCCTAACCAACACTAATTGCAGCCTCTTACCAAGCCAAAACCCACAAAATGACAGCTGGTTAGCTCTCAGCATGCTGACGGGAGGCAGCCATAACCAGCCTTTCAAACAGATGGCATATGTAAGAAACAGGTTGTTCACAGTACATCTGCATTGATTAACTTCTTGCATCCCTGGGACTGTTTTACACCACAGAGATGGAGCCCAAAAACATGTTGCAGCATAGTGGCTAACAGACTAGTACTTCTGCCTACCAGCCCTGAGTTTCTGATTTTGCATCCCAATCCTTCTATCTGGCTAGAGGTTTGCATGTAGTTGTGTTAAAGTTAAAGTTTCTTTTTCACCAGTGCTAACATTTTTGATGGGTTTCACATAATGGAACCCCAAGTAATCACATTATAAACCAAGCAACTGTGGGTTTGCACCAAATCCAGAACTGGGGTATTTTGGCCCAGATATGGATATCTAAGTCTGGTGTGATGCCACACACATATTTTAATTTTGTATGCTTATAATTTCCTGTTTTGGACCCTCCACATGTCCAACCACGTACAAGTTTGATTTGGAGATTTTTGCAATCACTGTTAATGGGCAGAGCCTTGGACATTTGTTATTTTGAGCTTTACCCTGCACAGATATCAACGCTGAGGCATTTTTTCATTTGTAAAGAGTGTGTATTCCTAATGAACAGGTGTGAGCACTTGAGGCTTACCTGAAGAGCCAGAAACAATTGCACTGGTGGGTGTGTCCTTTACTGGGTGGGTGGAGTTGAGCAAGCTTAACTAGGTTATGGAGACAGGGTGTGCATAATCCCTGACCCACACCCCACTAAGACTGTTGTTAAATGATTTTTTCTAAATCTCACATGTTAGACTTACAACTGCTATGTAATAATTGAGATGAAAAGGTTAATTTAGCTTAATTATTAATTCATTACTGCTGTGTGTGTCAATGTAGTTTTTGTGCTGCCTTTTTGGCTTTTGTATTCATTTTGTCTGTTTTTGCTTATGATGTAACTTTTTTGGGGTTTGGGGCGAGGACTTCTCATCACAAAAAAAGGTTAGTCATGCTTGTTAGCTTGATTTGTATCCCTGCTTTTCTAATGTGATTTGTTTAGTGTGTCTGTTTTTTAGTGTCCTACCCTTGTAGATTATAAGCCCTTTTGAGCAGGGTCCTTCTAACTATATTGTCAAAGACTGGAGTATCATTTCCATGCCTTTCTTATTTTTTTTTTATTTGGACCAAGTACATTAATGTACCAAATGTTTATACTAATGTTGAAATAAAAAGTTGATTGTTTTTTGCTTTTAAGTTTGATTTTAGACTTGAAATACATATTTTATAAGTGCAAACAATTCATACCCCTTCAAATCTGTATTAAATCTAGTTGCATAGAAAAGAATTTGGTTGTGCAAGTTCTTGAGTATAAAGTGCTCCAAAGCAGAAATTCAGGGCTCTACTAATTATTTTGTGGACTAGGTAAGCCATGAAATATGTCAACTAAATGTGAATTCTCTCTAAGCACCAAATTAAGAAAAAATACCCCAAAAACATTGCCATAGGGGCCCCCAAAATCCATACCAGACCCTTATTTGAACATGCAGCCTGTATGTCAGGGTGTCAGGCTAGGGGGGAGGACAAGCGAGTGCCCCCCCTCCTGAACCGTACCAGGCCACATGCCCTAAAAATGGGAAGGGGGATTTGGGATCCCCCCTAAGCACCCTGTCCCCATGTTGATGGGGACAAGAGCCTCTTCCTGACAACCCTGGCCATTGGTTGTTGGGGTCTGCAGGTGGGGGCTTATCAGAATCTGGAAGCCCCCTTTAAGAAGGGGGCCCCCAGATCCTGGCCCCCATGTGAATGGGTAGCGGGTACATCGTACCCCTACCCATTCACCAAAAAACAGTAAAATCTAAAAAAAATACAAGAGCCGGTTTTGACAAATCCTTTATTGCACAGTAGCTCTGAGCCATCTTCTCCCAAAGCCATGTCTCCCGCCGCCATCTTCTCCTGGTGCTGTCTCTCTCCCTGACATCTTTTGGCACCATCTTTTCCTGGTGCTGTCACTCCCGCTGCCATTGTCTCCGGCTGCTGTGTTCTTCATCACCGCCGGTTACCTAAGCTAATATAAAAAAAAGGGGCAGGCTTTATGGGTGACGTCATCAGATGTCCACGCCCCATGGTTATGTAAGAGACGCCAGACAGTGGGTGACAACAAAAAGGAGGAAGAACACAGCAGCGGGAGAAGTAGGCAGTGGCAGAAGTAATGTTGCAGTGGCAGGAGAAGATGGCAACAGAAGATGGCGGCAAGAGGGACAGCACCAGGAGAAGATGGCGGTGGGAGACATGGCTCGGGCATACAAGTCATATATAACTATGAGGCATGGCCATTGGATGGTGTCATCCGGAGACCCTGCCCCCTTGTGACATCACAGACCCATCATGCCCCACGTGGTGAAGTCACAAGGGGCAGGGTCTCTGAATGACGTCATCCACCCCATCGCATCATTGGAGGAGGTTTGTATTTTTAATCTTCAGCGGGTTGGCGGCGGCAACTGAGGAAGAAGAAGGAGAAGACCAGAGGACGAAGAAGTGAGGGAAGAAGAAGCTGAAGGAAGACTGAAGGAAGAAGGAGAAGACCAGAGGAAGAAGCGGGGAAGGAGAAGCTGGAGGAATACTGGAGAAAGAAGCGGCTGAAGAAGAAGAAATTTTTAATAAAGGACTTGACTGGCTAGCGTCTTTTGTCACATTACACTACTTTTTTGGTGAATGGGTAGGGGTACGATGTACCCGATACTGATTCACATAAGGTGGGGGCCAAGATCTGGGGGTCCCCTTGTTAAAGGGGGCTTCCAGATTCTGATAAGCCCCCTGCTCGCAGACCCCAACAACCAATGGCCAGGGTTGTCGGGAAGAGGCTCTTCTCCCCATCAACATGGGGACAAGGTGCTTTGGGGGGGACCCCAAAGCACCCTCCCCATGTTGAGGGCATGTGGCCTGGTATGGTTCACGAGGGGGGTGCTCGCTCATCCCCCCCTACCCTGACCTCCAGGCTGCATGTTCAGATAAGGTTCTAGTATGGACCCTACGTTAAAATTTTAGCGTGTTTTGACTGGGGGGACCTCACGCGGTTTTTTTTTTTTTTTTTTTATTTACATTGTCAGGAGCAGGCAATACATTGCAGCCGCAAGCAAGTTTATGACATTATTTCCTTTAGAAATCGCATTGCTGTGGCACTGTTCTACACATCGCACAGATGCGCCACTTTACAAGCAGACTAAGGGGACCCCCAGGCACGATATTTAAATGAATATTTTATCATTTATTGTTTCATTTTAAACAATATTAAAATCACCGCTCCTGAAAAAACAATTGTTTTAAAAACGTTTTTTTGCATTGATACATGCCCCTAGGTCAGCACCCAGATCCCTATATGGCAAATAGCTTGCATACCAGCCTTCAATGAGGACTTTGGATTTTGCAGGTCCGAGCCCCATTGACTTCAACTATTCCCGTATATGCCAATTTGACAGGCATGTTCGCAGGCAGTAGCGCGATTTTCCATTTGCATGTCCGCCTAGTTTAAGTCTTAATTGGCTTAATTGGGCACTATTTTCATGTACCGTGGGATCACATATTCAAGCTATAGTAAATGACCCCCTATGTGTCTTAAAAAATGACATGAAATTAATTTGGGTACAGTGTTGCATGACTAAATAATTGTCCGTCAAAGTGTGAATCTGAAAATGGCTGGTTAAATAAAACACTAATATGTATAATCTTTCTTGTGTTACTGCCCATCTACATTCCAGCATGAAGCATCTCTAGTTTTTGAAATTTCCAGTAAAAAATAAGGTAGAACAAACAGTGACTATAAAACTTTACATTACACTCTTCACCTTTTCATTAAATTACACAAAACACATTTTTGATTTTTTTTCCAAAATCAATTACAAAATAAAATAATTACCAAATATACTGATGATCACTAAGTTATATACATACTTTACCATCAGAATTTTTCAAATGTCAATAAACCTTGTTATATGGTGATTACTAAATAGATATTAAATGTACATTTGAAAAAGAGTTTAATATATAACTAAGAACCTTTCAACCCTTTAGATTCATTTTGCCTTTTATGCCAGCAGTATATTCGGCTGGTCTGTTAATTGGATACATCTGCAGCCCTCCTTTGCTCATTTACAGAGATGAGTGATTAATTAGGTTGTTAGAGGATGTCAGGCGATTTTTATGATTACCAATTAAATGTAATCAAAATATGACCAAAATATAAAAACAAACTAAAAGTGGCTCTAAAGGCAAACTTTTGCATGCATTCTGTGCAATAAGGTAAAAAAACCCTTTAATGTCAGCTACCCCAGGCCCCCTTAAATACCTATCTGAGCCTAATCCCGATCCAGTGCTGTGCCCAGCAGCATGAGCCATTGGCTCATGCTGCTGTCAATCAAATCTTGTAAGCATGGTGCGGGGCTGAGCCACACTGTGTGTGTAATAGATGCACATGGTTTGGAATTGAACCCATGGCGTGTTCCTATAGCAAGCAGCTTGCTATGGTTGCACACTAAGAAAAGAAGGAGTCTGGAGCACCAGCAGAGGACCCCAGAAGAGAAGGTTTGGGGCTGCTCTGTGAAATTCCAATTGCATATCATGTGTACCATGTTTGTTATTTTAATTAATAAAAAACGTTAACACCCAGACCCTTATTTTGTAAGGAAGTTAGTGGTTAACTGTATTAAATAAATGTGTTCCATTGCTACTAAATAAGATATATAACCCTCAAACAAATTTGTGGTACAGTGAAATTTAAACACCATTGTGAAACAGATATGTAAATAAAAATAAATTTCAATGTATCTAAAAAAGTCCTTTCAGATAAACTTTCCCAGTCACCGCAACTTCTCCACTTTGATCCTTGTGCATTAGAAAAATATGGTGGCTCACCAGAAAAAATTGACCACTTAAGCATAAATGAGTCAAAAAGCATTTTCTCAATCAAAATTATCTTTGAGGCAGGTCAGAGAATTTTCCATAAATGGATCAACTCCCTGATCACCACCAAGCTTGTTGTTTCAAAATAGGATAGAAGAAAATCATGTCCATAGTGTAGTCTGCATAAATAGTTGAATAAAATTCAGACTATTATAGTAAAAAAAACACATTTAAAAAAAATAGTGCATTTTTATTCATCTGATGCGAAACAGTAAAAGTCAATGGGTTCAAGGGGCATAATTCAAGTACAAGTACTGGAATAGTACCTTTCATATAGACTGGAAAATTGGTTACCCAACATGACTTCTCAATGCAGTTAACATGCGGGAAAAACTGTCAATCAACACCCTGATAAAACATGTATATTCGTGTTTTAAGGGGCATGGCTTCATAGTGACAGGTCTTTGTGGCGGAGGTCCCTGATTTTAAAGGACTGTCCCTGATTTGGAAAAATTGGCCCTCTGTCCTACTCATTTGTCCCTCATTTTGATCTGGTTTATATAGTTATATATAAAATGCACTGTTTATCTTTCAAAAAGTGTTTCTCAGTGCTAAACCTTTCATCCAGTTTCTAAATGGCTGCAATTGTAAATTTCAAAAGCCAGTATAAAGGAATAGTAGTGGTAAAAAAAAAGCACTTGGTTGAATTGAAAAAAATTGACAGCTCCGGTCAGAGCCGCTGTACTAGCAGTCTGATGTTAGTACAGCAATCTCCCCCACTGAGCTGTTGTGTTCTGACAGGGGAACAGCCTCCCCCACCAGAACACTTCGGCCAGTGCTCTCAGCCATTGGCTGAGAGCACTGATCCGGAGCCGGTCGGCTGCTGGTTTTCCAGCATGCTCGTCCAACAGAAGTTGTCCAAACTGTTGTTGATTTTACAGGCAAGCAGAACACAAAATACATGTAAGAGACACTTACTGCATTGACAATGAAGGGTGGGGGATCCTAACAATTCCACAAAATGGCACTATGTCCAATATTGTAATATTGTAACAATTGAAGCATTTTATAACCCACATGCACCCTCAGCAGACAAGCGACAATGAGAATAGGGATTTAGTGTACACAAAACGCTGTATAAAACGATGTATTGTTACATTAAAAATATATTTCCCTCATAATTAGGGATGAGCCAAACACCCCCCTGTTCGGTACGCACCAGAACATGCGAACAGGAAAAAGGTTCGTTCGAACACGCAAACACTGTTAAAGTCTATGGGACACGAACATGAATAATCAAAAGTGCTAATTTTAAAGGCTTATATGCAAGTTATTGTCATAAAAAGTGTTTGGGGACCTGGGTCCTGCCCCAGGGGACATGGATCAATGCAAAAAAAGTTTTAAAAACAGCCATTTTTTCAGGAATAGTGATTTTAATAATGCTTAAAGTCAAACAATAAAAGTGTAATATCCCTTTAAATTTCGTAGCTGGGGGGTGTCTATAGTATGCCTGTAAAGGGGCGCATGTTTCCCATGTTTAGAACAGTCTGACAGCAAAATGACATTTCGAAGGAAAAAACCCATTTAAACCTACTCGCGGCTATTGCATTGCCGACAATACACATAGAAGTTCATTGATAAAAACGGCATGGGAATTCCCCACAGGGGAACCCCGAACCAAAATTTTTTAAAAAAATGACGTGGGGTTCCCCCTAAACTCCATACCAGACCCTTCAGCTCTGGTATGGATTTTAAGGGGAACCGCGCGCCAAAAATAAAAACCGGCGTGGGGTCCCCCCAAAAATCCATACCAGACCTTTATCCGAGCACGCAACCTGGCAGACCGCAGGAAAAGAGAGGGAGGAGAGTGCAGCCCCCCTCTCCTGAACCGTACCAGGCCACATGCCCTCAACATTGGGAGGGTGCTTGGGGGTAGCCCCCAAAACACCTTGCCCCCATGTTGATGAGGACAAGGGCCTCATCCCGACAACCCTGGCCAGTGGTTGTGGGGGTCTGCGGGCGGGGGGCTTATCGGAATCTGGAAGCCCCCTTTAACAAGGGGACTCCCAGATCCCGGCCCCCCCCATGTGAAATGGTAAGGGGGTACTTACCCCTACCATTTCACTAAAAAACTGTCAAAAATGTTAAAAATGACAAGAGAGTTTTTGACAATTCCTTTATTTAAATGCTTCTTCTTTCTTCTATCTTCCTTCATCTTCTTCTTCTGGTTCTTCTGGCTCTTCTGGTTCTTCCTCTGGCGTTCTCGTCCAGCATCTCCTCCACGGCGTCTTCTATCTTCTTCTCCTCGGGCCGCTCCGCACCCATGGCATGGGGGGAGGCTCCCGCTCTTCTCTTCATCTTCTTCATCTTCTTCTCTTCTTCTTTTCTTCTCTTCTTCTCTACTTCTCTTCTTCTCTTCTTTATTCTTGCTGGCATGGAGGGAGGCTCCTGCTGTGTGACGGTGTCTCCTCGTCTGACGGTTCTTAAATAACGGGGGGGTGGGGCTACCCGGTGACCCCGCCCCCCTCTGACGCACGGTGACTTGATGGGACTTCCCTGTGACGTTACGGGGAATGCCACAGGGAAGTCCCTTATCCATTATTTAAGAACCGTCAGACGAGGAGACGCAGTCACACAGCGGGAGCCTCCCTCCATGCCAACATGAAAAATGAAGAAGAGAAGAATAGAAGTAGAGAAGAACAGAAGAAAAGAAGAAGAGAAGAAGATGAAGAGATGAAGAGAAGAGCGGGAGCCTCCCCCCATGCCATGGGTGCGGAGCGGCCCGAGGAGAAGAAGATAGAAGACGCCGCGGAGGAGATGCTGGACGAGAACGCCGGAGGAAGAACCAGAAGAACCAGAAGAAGAAGATGAAGGAAAATAGAAGAAAGAAGAAGCATTTAAATAAAGGACTTGTCAAAAACTGTCTCTTGTCATTTTTAACATTTTTGACAGTTTTTTAGTGAAATGGTAGGGGTAAGTACCCCCTTACCATTTCACACAGGGGGGGCCGTGATCTGGGGGTCCCCTTGTTAAAGGGGGCTTCCAGATTCTGATAAGCCCCCCGCCCGCAGACCCCCACAACCACCGGCCAGGGTTGTCGGGATGAGGCCCTTGTCCTCATCAACATGGGGACAAGGTGTTTTGGGGGGCTACCCCAAAGCACCCTCCCAATGTTGAGGGCATGTGGCCTGGTACGGTTCAGGAGGGGGGGCCGCACTCTCATCCCCCCCTCTTTTCCTGCGGCCTGCCAGGTTGCGTGCTCGGATAAGGGTCTGGTATGGATTTTTGGGGGGACCCCACGCCGTTTTGTTTTTTTTTTGGCGTGGGGTTCCCCTTAAAATCCATACCAGACCCTTCGGGTCTGGTATGGAATTTAGGGGGAACCCCACATCATTTTTTTTTTTAAATTTTGGCTGGGGTTCCCCTTAATATCCATACTAGACCTGAAGGGCCTGGTATGGAATTTAAGGGGACTCCCATGTCATTTTTTTTTTAAATTTTGGTTCGGGGTTCCCCTGTGGGGAATTCCCATGCCGTTTTTATCAATGAACTTCTATGTGTATTGTCGGCAATGCAATAGCCGCGAGTAGGTTTAAATGGGTTTTTTCCTTCGAAATGTCATTTTGCTGTCAGACTGTTCTAAACAGGGAAACATGCCCCCCTTTACAGGCATACTATAGACACCCCCCAGCTACGAAATTTAAAGGGATATTACACTTTTATTGTTTGACTTTAAGCATTATTAAAATCACTGCTCCTGAAAAAACGGCCGTTTTTAAAACTTTTTTTGGATTGATCCATGTCCCCTGGGGCAGGACCCGGGTCCCCAAACACTTTTTATAACAATAACTTGCATATAAGCCTTTAAAATTAGCACTTTTGATTTCTCCCATAGACTTTTAAAGGGTGTTCCGCGGCATTCGAATTTGCCGCGAACACCCCAAATTGTTCGCTGTTCGGCGAACTTGCGAACAGCCAATGTTCGAGTCGAACATGAGTTCGACTCGAACTCGAAGCTCATCCCTATACACAATACATACAGTGCACCCATAGTTGTTATTACAATTCTGTTGGTGTACCTTTTTTCCTGAAGCTGGCCGTGTTATTGAGCCACAACATACAGAAGTGTTGGTGAGATGAAGGAAGGTAGAAGAAAGAAGAAGCATTTAAATAAAGGAATTGTCAAAAACTGTCTCTTGTCATTTTTAACATTTTTGACAGTTTTTTAGTGAAATGGTAGGGGTAAGTACCCCCTTACCATTCACACAGGGGGGGGCCGGGATCTGGGGGTCCCCTTGTTAAAGGGGGCTTCCAGATTCCGATAAGCCCCCCGCCCGCAGACCCCCACAACCACCGGCCAGGGTTGTGGGGATGAGGCCCTTGTCCTCATCAACATGGGGACAAGGTGTTTTGGGGCCCTACCCCAAAGCACCCTCCCAATGTTGAGAGCATGTGGCCTGGTACGGTTCAGGAGGGGGGGCCGCACTCTCGTCCCCCCCTCTTTTCCTGCGGCCTGCCAGGTTGCGTGCTCTGATAAGGGTCTGGTATGGATTTTTGGGGGGACCCCACGCCGTTTTTTTTTTTTTTGGCGTGGGGTTCCCCTTAAAATCCATACCAGACCCTTCGGGTCTGGTATGGAATTTAGGGGGAACCCCACGTCTTTTTTTTTTAAATTTTGGCCGGGGTTCCCCTTAATATCCATACCAGACCTGAAGGGCCTGGTATGGAATTTAGGGGGACTCCCACGTCATTTTTTTTTAAAATTTTGGTTCGGGGTTCCCCTGTGGGGAATTCCCATGCCGTTTTTATCAATGAACTTCTATGTGTATTGTCGGCAATGCAATAGCCGCGAGTAGGTTTAAATGGGTTTTTTCCTTCGAAATGTCATTTTGCTGTCAGACTGTTCTAAACAGGGAAACATGCCCCCCTTTACAGGCATACTATAGACACCCCCCAGCTACGAAATTTAAAGGGATATTACACTTTTATTGTTTGACTTTAAGCATTATTAAAATCACTGCTCCTGAAAAAACAGCCGTTTTTAAAACTTTTTTTGGATTGATCCATGTCCCCTGTTAAATTAAACAAAGGTCTGAGGGCTGACACCTAACATGAAACACCTCCATCCCTAAATAACAGAAAAAACGAACGTCGCCCCTGGGACTTTAAATGAGATGTTCATGGTGATCAAAGGGTAAACCAGTGTAGAAGTCAGAATGGTTTATTGAAAATAAACAGCATCATATAATCGCAGACATAAGCATGGGTAGACAAATTCATAAAAGCAGCAACATTGCAATTGTGGTCCCAAAAAAAAAAAAACATAGCCATAATAAAATAGTATTAGTATACATGTGATACAGATATGCATGGTACATCTCTAACTCGACGCGTTTCGCGAGCTTTCCTCGCTTCATCAGGGGCTGATGTGCATATCTGCTGTCTGTAAAAAAACAGATAGAGTATATATTAGAGTATCGGTTATGATTGGGCAAACGCAAGGAGCCTGAACCCATCATACCCATACTTACTTGTCAGACAAGGCTTCAGAGACTGAACCCAGGTGGGGGTCGGCAGAAGACACCTCCCCCGGGAGCTGAAGAGACAGAGAACCCAGCAAAGAGGACTGAGGCCAGACATGGGGGTCAGCATGGCAATGTCAGAGGAGAAAAAAAGCATGAACCCACAGTACTCCCATGTATCTTGCAGGGCATACTCACTGTATGGAATATATAAATATGAGGTATGTATAAGATGGATGTCTAAAAGTATGGAGTAATATGCATCATTGCACAAGGTACAAGAGTGTCCAGCAAGGGGATTCTAGAGTGGTTGCATAAGCACTGACAAAGAGTATAGGGTGTGTACTGAATGCAAAGTATGCAACAGTACCCTGCAGAGTGTTGGGGAGGAAGGCGAGTATGGAGAGGGTATGGAAATGAAAAAAAGAGAGAGCAGATAAAGGAGCGGGATGGAAGGAAAAAGAAAAGAAAGAAAGAAGGGAAGAAAAAAAGGAGAAAAGAGGAGGGGGAAAAGAAGCGGAAGTGAGGAGATGAAACGGGGTGAAACAAAGTGTATAGGAACGATAAGTGAAGAGTGTGACAACAGGTGGAGAGTGAAGGGGAGAGTGATAAAACAAAGTGAGTTGGAATATAAAGTGAAAGTGACAGGATGTGCATATGCAGGTAAATACACAATGGGATGCAGAGTATAGAGTTAAAGATGTATCAAAGTGCCTACCAATGTTTGTTGAGCGTCCCGCCTGTGTGTTGAGAGAGCATGGAAGGGAGAGGACATGCCACACCAGCACCCCAGCCTAAATACCCGGACATCCGCCGGCATTCCCCGCCCCTAACGTCATGCGTCAGGCGGAATGGAGGAGGACCGCACCGCACCTGCCGCACAGCGGCATGCACTCGCAATCCTCACCCCCCGCCTGGATGGTACACCGCGCCCAATAAAGTGGGGGATACCGCTGGAGTGCGGACATCCCCAAATGGGCGTGGAGCATGACGCCGATGCACGGGTGGCTCCGCCCATCAGGAAAAACCAGAGGGACGGAGACAGGTGGGGAGAAATTACTCCCCATTTGTGCATCGCAGCTCCCGGAGGGTGAAGCAAACCACCCACCCCACAACAAGGGAGCAACACAAAAAAGCCAAGTCAGCAAGTGCATGATTTAAAATAAATCACCATGTCATTGTAGATAATTATGACCAAAACAATATGGGCGATAAAGATCTAGGCTCAGCATCAGATGAGGGCATTAGGGTGTCTACCACCCGGGTACAAATTAAACAAAGGTCTGAGGGCTGACCCCTAACATGAAACACCTCCATCCCTAAATAACATAAAAAACGAACGTCGCCCCTGGGACTTTAAATGAGATGTTCATGGTGATCAAAGGGTAAACCAGTGTAGAAGTCAGAATGGTTTATTGAAAATAAACAGCCTCATATAATCGCAGACATAAGCATGGGTAGACAAATTCATAAAAACAGCAACATTGCAATTGTGGTCCCAAAAAAAAAAAAAACATAGCCATAATAAAATAGTATTAGTATACATGTGATACAGATATGCATGGTACATCTCTAACCCGATGCGTTTTGCGAGCTTTCCTTGCTTCATCAGGGGCTGATGTACATATCTGCTGTCTGTAAAAAAACAGATAGAGTATATATTAGAGTATCGGTTATGATTGGGCAAACGCAAGGAGCCTGAACCCATCATACCCATACTTACTTGTCAGACATGGGGGTCAGCATGGCAATGTCGGAGGAGAAAAAAAGCATGAACCCACAGTACTCCCATGTATCTTGCAGGGCATACTCACTGTATGGAATATATAAATATGAGGTATGTATAAGATGGATGTCTAAAAGTATGGAGTAATATGCATCATTGCACAAGGTACAAGAGTGTCCAGCAAGGGGATTCTAGAGTGGTTGCATAAGCACTGACAAAGAGTATAGGGTGTGTACTGAATGCAAAGTATGCAACAGTACCCTGCAGAGTGTTGGGGAGGAAGGCGAGTATGGAGAGGGTATGGAAATGAAAAAAAGAGAGAGCAGATAAAGGAGCGGGATGGAAGGAAAAAGAAAAGAAAGAAAGAAGGGAAGAAAAAAAAGGAGAAAAGAGGAGGGGGAAAAGAAGCGGAAGTGAGGAGATGAAACGGGGTGAAACAAAGTGTATAGGAACGATAAGTGAAGAGTGTGACAACAGGTGGAGAGTGAAGGGGAGAGTGATAAAACAAAGTGAGTTGGAATATAAAGTGAAAGTGACAGGATGTGCATATGCAGGTAAATACACAATGGGGTGCAGAGTATAGAGTTAAAGATGTATCAAAGTGCCTACCAATGTTAGTTGCATATCTGTATCACATGTATACTAATATTATTTTATTATGGCTATGTTTTTTTTGTTTTTTTTTTGGGACCACAACTGCAATGTTGCTGTTTTTATGAATTTGTCAACCATGCTTATGTCTGCGATTATATGATGCTGTTTATTTTAAATAAACCATTCTGACTTCTACACTGGTTTACCCTTTGATCACCATGAACATCTCATTTAAAGTCCCAGGGGCGACGTTAGTTTTTTCGATCCATGTCCCCTGGGGCAGGACCCGGGTCCCCAAACACTTTTTATAACAATAACTTGCATATAAGGCTTTAAAATTAGCACTTTTGATTTCTCCCATAGACTTTTAAAGGGTGTTCCGCGGCATTCGAATTTGCCGCGAACACCCCAAATTGTTCGCTGTTCGACGAACTTGCAAACAGCCAATGTTCAAGTCGAACATGAGTTCGACTCGAACTTGAAGCTCATCCCTATACACAATACATACAGTGCACCCATAGTTGTTATTACAATTCTGTTGGTGTACCTTTTTTCCTGAAGCTGGCTGTGTTATTGAGCCCAACATACAGAAGAGTTGGTGGAATGGATAACAAAGCCCTCCTCATCCTCCTCATCCTCTGTCACCCAGGCTCAGAGTAGTTTGCCTGCCAATGCAGCTGCCAAAGCAGCCTATTCCATTGGCTCAATGTCAACAGTCACTCCTTCCCTAGCCCCACCATCATGCACAGAGGAGTCCCCCGAACTATTCGACCACAGTGTCGGGTACATGCTGTAGGAGGATGCGCAGCGATTTGAAGGCTCCAATGATGGTACCCAGGTTGAGGAAGGGAGTATCGTCAGCCTAGAGAGAGGGGATGCCCAAGAAGGTGAAGAAACTGGCAGTCATGTTCCCCCAGCTGCAGCATACTGCCAAGTTTGCTCCAGTGACGAGGGAGGAGGGGATGATGAGGTCACTGACTCAACTTGGGTGCCTGATAGAAGGGAGGAGGAGGAGGCACATCTCCAACGAGGTAGGATGCCCTCCAGGGGGCAGCTTAAGGGCATCCACCCTATTGCATCACACCGCAGAGCTAAGCAGGTGCAGGACGCTGCTGACTCCCCGCATATTTTGAAAAGTTCTTTGGTGTGGGCCTTTTTTGACACATGGGCAGCAGATCACATCATTGCTGTTTGCAACATATGTCTGAAGCATATAAAGTGTGGCCAAAACAGCAGCCGCTTGGGCACCACATGCTTGAAAAGACACATGACGACCTCCCATGCAGTCCGTTGGCAACAGCACTTAAAAGACCCACATCAAAGAACAAGGCAGACCTCTCCTTGCTCCTTTTCAGCTGGGATCTCCAACCCCACTATACCTCCAGTCCTCTCAGCAACCTGCACTGAGAGCAATGAAGGTATAGAAATAGGTGTCTCAAGTACTTGCGGCCAATCTGCTAGCGGTACACCAACATCGGATTTTAGCGGGGAAATTTCCCTACCCCAGTTGCTAAACCATCTAACATGCTCAGCATCTGAATGCTAGCTTGGCCAAATTGCTAGCACTGCAACTGCTGCCTTTTCATCTGGTAGACTCTACCCCCTCTCGTGAGTTTGTGGAATAAGCGGTACCTCAGTGGCAGGTTCCCAAATGCCATTTCTTTTCACGGAAGGCCATTACGGCTCTCTACCAGCATGTGGAAGGCAATATCTTGGACTCATTGGACAGGGCAGTCAGCAGTAAGGTGTATATTACTGCTGACTCATGGTCCAGCAGGCATGGACAGGGACGTTACCTTTCTTTCACGGCGCACTGGGTAACTCTGCTGGCAGCTGGGAAGGATGCAGGACGGGGTTAAGTATTGTTGGAGCTTGTTCCACCACCATGCCTCCAAAATGCTAGTGGTAATTCTGCCACAGCTCTCTCCTCCACCCCCTCCTCCTCTTCTTCCTCTATGGCCTCTTCCTCTGCAGATTTCTTCTCTGAACCAGCGGTGCTCCGTAGGTGTTCGAGGGGCTACGCTTTTGCCTACTCAGGCAAAAAGATGCCATGTGGTGCTTGAGTTGGTCTGCTTAGGGGACAGGAGCCACACTGGGGCAGAGATTCTGTCAGCTCTGCAGGGGCAGGCTCAGAGGTGGTTGACGCCATGCCAGCTTCAGCCAGGAATGGTTGTATGGGACAATGGCACCAACCTCCTCTCCGCCCTCCTACAGGGACACTTGACCCATGTTCCCTGTTCACATCCTGAATTTGGTGGTTCAGCAGTTCTTGAGCAGGTACCCACCAGTCATATAATTTCCACCAGTCATATAATGCCAGTGCTCGACTGGCTGACATTCAAAGAGAATGCAACCTGCCCAAGAACCGCCTCATTTGTGACATGCCTACCAGGTGGAACTCAATGTTGGCAATGCTGCAGCAGCTGCACATGCAGCAGAGGGCCATCAATGAGTACCTGTGTGAGTATGGCACCAGGACAGTGTCAGGGGAGCTTGGCTTTTTTTGCCACGCCAGTGGCTACTGATCAAGGATGCATGTACTGTCCTGTCACCATTTGAGGAGGCCACGAGGATGGTGAGTAGGGATGAGCTTCGACTTCGACTCGAACATTGGCTGTTTGCAAGTTTGCCGAACAGCGAACAATTTGGGGTGTTCGCGGCAAATTCGAATGCCGCGGAACACCCTTTAAAAGTCTATGGGAGAAATCAAAAGTGCTAATTTTAAAGGCTTATATGCAAGTTATTGTTATAAAAAGTGTTTGGGGACCTGGGTCCTGCCCCATGGGACATGGATCAATGCAAAAAATTTTTTTAAAAACGGCCGTTTTTTTAGGAGCAGTGATTTTAATAATGCTTAAAGTCGAATAATAAAAGTGTAATATCCCTTTAAATTTCGTACCTGGGGGGTGTCTATAGTATGCCTGTAAAGGGGCGCATGTTTCCTGTGTTTAGAACAGTCTGACAGCAAAATGACATTTTGAAGGAAAAAACTCATTTAAAACTACCGCGGCTATTGCATTGCCGACAATACACATAGAAGTTCATTGATAAAAACGGCATGGGAATTCCCCAAAGGGGAACCCCGAACCAAAATTAAAAAAAAAAAAAAAGACGTAGGAGTCCCCCTAAATTCCATACCAGGCCCTTCAGGTCTGGTATGGATTTTAAGGGGAACCCCGCGCCAAAAAAAAAAAAAACGGCGTGGGGTCCCCCCAAAAATCCATACCAGACCCTTATCCGAGCACGCAACCTGGCAGGCCTCAGGAAAAGAGGGGGGGACAAGAGTGCGCCCCCCTCCTGAACCGTACCAGGCCACATGCCCTCAAAATTGGGAGGGTGCTTTGGGGTAGCCCCCCAAAACACCTTGTCCCCATGTTGATGAGGACAAGGGCCTCATCCCCACAACCCTGGCCGGTGGTTGTGGGGGTCTGCGGGCGGGGGGCTTATCGGAATCTGGAACCCCCCTTTAACAAGGGGACCCCCAGATTGTCCAGCATCTCCTCCGCGGCGTCTTCTATCTTCTTCTCCTCGGGCCGCTCCGCACCCATGGCATGGGGGGAGGCTCCCGCTCTTCTCTTCATCTTCTTCATCTTCTTCTCTTCTTCTTTTCTTCTCTTCTTCTCTTCTTCTCTTCTTCATTTTCTTCTCCGGGCCGCTCCGCACCCATGCTGGCATGGAGGGAGGCTCCCGCTGTGTGACGGCGCTCCTCGTCTGACAGTTCTTAAATAACGGGGGGCGGGGCCACCCGGTGACCCCGCCCCCCTCTGACGCACGGTGACTTGACGGGACTTCCCTGTGACGTCATGGGGAATGCCAATAACTTGCATATTAGCCTTTAAAATTAGCACTTTTGATTATTCATGTTCGTGTCCCATAGACTTTAACGGTGTTCGCGTGTTCGAACGAACTTTTTTCCTGTTCGCATGTTCTGGTGCGAACCGAACAGGGGGGTGTTCGGCTCATCCCTAATGGTGAGCAGTGATACTGTCCCTCTTGTCTTCCTGTTAGAGCACACGCTTCATGGAATAATGAACAGGGCACTTGAGGCAGAACAGCAGGAGGAAGAGGAGGACTTCCTTACCTCTCAAGGCCCCCTTTATCCAGATACTAGTATTCCTGCAGGCCCACCGATCACACAAGAAGAAGAAGAGGAGGAGGATTGTGTCAGCATGGAGGTGGAGGATAACACTCAGCATCAGCAGCAGTCTTCAAGGGATCGTCTGCAGTCCCCAGAAACCCATGGAGTTGTACGTGGCTGGGAGGAGGTGGTTAAGGATCATGTGATCCTTAGTGACCCAGAGGACTCAGGATCGATGCTGCATGGCCTCCCTGATCCTGCAAAGCCTGCGAAAGGACCCTAGGATTAGTGGTATCAAGGAGAGGGATCATTACTGGCTGGCAACCCTTCTTGATCCACGTTACAAGGGCAAGGTTGCAGAACTTATCCAGCCTTCGCAGAGGGAGCAGAGGATGAAACATCTTCAGGAGGCCTTGCAGAAAGGTTTGTGCAATGCGTTTCCAGAGCCTGGGAGGTTACAATTTCCTGGTGCTGGACAACGTGTTGCTGAGGTTTAGTTCACTCACAGAAAGAGCGGAGGAGAAGGTGGCCAGCTGACCGATGCTTTCAGGCAATTCTTCAGTCCTCAGCACCCAGGTCTGGTCGGTTCCAGCAACCATTGCCAGCGTCTGAATTACATGGTGCAGGAATATCTAGGGGCAAGATCAGACTTTGAGACCTTTCCACCAGAACATCCACTGGGTTAATGGGTCTTGAGGATGGACCACTGGCCAGAGCTTGCTCAATATGCAATTAAGCTACTGGCCTGTCCTGCCTCCATTATTCTTTCTGAACGCACATTCAGTGCTGCTGGAGGCTTTGTAACCGATCACAGACTGCACCTGTCCAGACTCTGTTGATCGGCTCACATTCATAAAGATGAATAAGTCTTGGATTACCAGCTACCAAGCACCTGATGCTGATGTAACCAAACGATTTTTCTATGGATATGGGATCCATTGAAGACTGCATATGCTGAGTGACTGTCCTATTATGCTGAGTGACTATCTTATTCCTCCTCAATTTTCATGATGATAGCTTCTAAGAATATTTTTGGTTCAGGGCACCACCACCACTGCCTAAGGCCCAATTTTTCTGCCCCTGTTTAACAGGGGTGCATATTTTAAATTTTTGATCTATTATTTCACAGCAGGGCCTGTTCCTGTGCTCAACAAAAGTATATGTGAGGCTTTACAGTGTTGTGCCACAACTACCACCGCCCAAGGCCCAATTTTTCTGCCCCTGTTTACAGGGGCACGTAATTACATTTTTTGATCTAATATAACACAATAGGGCCTGTTCCTGTGCTCAACAAAAGTATCTGTGAGGCTTTAAAGTGTTGTGCCACCACCACCACCACCTAAGGCCCAATTTTTATGCCCCTGGTTAACAGGGGCATGTCATTACAATTTTTGATATAATATTTCACAGCATGGCCCATTCCAGCACCCACCAAGAGTAACTGTGAGGGCTTACAGTGTTCTGGTACCACCAACACCTATGGCCCAGTTTTCCACAGAATGTATAGGGCAGGCCATGTAGTATATGCAGGCGGTCCCCGATTTTCAAACATCCGACTTACAAACGACTCCTACTTACAAACGAAGGGAGACAACAGGAAGTGAGAGGAAATCTACCCCTAGGAAGGGAAATTCTCTCCTGTAGGAGTTAATATGGGAAAAAGGTGTCTCCCCACTGATGCTTTATCACCAATCTTTGTTTTGATAATAACTCAAAATTTTCAAAATCCAATTCTCATTGGGACAGAATGTGAGGTGAAATCTTCTGAACAGGGGCACAAATGTTACAGGGGTGATGATAACCCTTCCCTATGTTATCCAAAAAGCTTAAAAATAGATTTTTTGGCTGGAGCTACACTTACAAAATGTACCTGCTCCAAATCACAAACAGATTCAACTTAAAAACAAACCTACAGTCCCTATCTTGTTTGTAAACTGGGGACTGCCTGTATACTGCTGCTGTTCAGAGTATATAGGGCTTGGGGGCCCCACTCCTTTTTTTTTAAATTTGGGTGCGGGGTTCACCTTAATATCCATACCAGACCCAAAGGACCTGGTAATGGGCTGGGGGGGGGGTTAACATTACATTACAGCCGCAAGCAGTTTTAAATTACTTTTTTTCCTTTAGAAATGTCATTTTGTGCAGGGACTGTTCTAAACATGGGAAAAATGCACCACTTTACAGGCATACTATGGACACCCCCCAGGCACAATATTTAAAGGAATATTACACTTTTATTGTTTCACTTTAAGCATTATTAAAATCACTACTCCCAAAAAAAGTCTGTTTTTAAAACTTTTTTGCATTGATACATTTCCCCTGGGGCAGGACCCGGGTCCCCAAACACTTTCTATGACAATAACGTGCATATTAGCCTTTAAAATTAGCACTTTTTATTTTTCACGGTCGAGTCCCATAGGCTTTAACGGGGTTCACGTGTTCGCATGAACTTTTGATCTGTTCACATGTTCTGCCACGAACCGAACAGGGGGGTGTTTGGCTCATCCCTAATGGCTGCGTGTTGAGTTATTTTGAAGGCGGAGGGGCAGCAAATTTACACTGTTAAACAAGCTGTACACTTACTTCTTTACAATGTAGCAAAGTGTGATTTCTTCAGTGTTAACACATGAAAGGGTATAATAAAATATTTACAAAAATATGAGGGGTATACTCACTTTTGTAAGATACTGTATAAACGATATAGAGACTGGGATAACCAGCTTGATCTCAGTATTTGCAGATGATACAAAGTTAAGCAGGGCAATAACTTTTGCGCAGGGTGTGGAAACTTTACAAGAAGATCTAAATAAAATAATGGGGTGAGAACCTTTGGGGGAATCTAGGATGGAAAAGGACATAGGGGTCCTAGTAGATGACAGGCTCAGCAATGGCATGCAATGCTAAGCTGTTGCGAGCAAAGCCAACAGAATATTGTCATGCATTAAAGAGGGCATTCACTCCAGAGATAAAACAATAATTCTCTCACTCTACAAGACTCTGGTCCGGCTGCATCTTGAGTATGTGGTACAGTTCTGGGCACCAGTCCTCAGGAAGGATGTGATGGAATTGGAGAGGCTCCAGAGAAGGGCAACACATCTATTAACTAATAAAGGGACTAGAGGATCTCAGCTATGGGGAAAGACTACAAGCATTGAACTTATTCTCTCTGGAGAAGAGACACTTGAGAGGGAATATGATAGTGATGTACAAATACCATACTGGTGACCTTAGCATAGGGAAAAAACTTTTCATTAAAAGAGACATGCGGCCATTCACTGAAAATGGAAGAGAAGCGGCTCAACCTTAAACTGCGTAGAGGGTTCTTTACTGTCAGACCAGTAAGGATGTGGAATTCTCTTCCAAAAGCAGTGGTATCAGCAGGGAACGTAGATAGTTTAAAAAAACTATTATATGACCACCTTAACGATCACAACATACAGGGAAATACAATGTACTATTGACATAAACACAAGCACACTCACACTCCACATGTTGAATTGGATGGGCTGATGTCTTTTTTCAGCCTTACCAACTATGTAACTAGGTAACTAAAAGATATTTATTATGGCTAATAAAAATAGAAATAAACAAAAAACACTCCCTAGCGCTATGTGATAAGCTTCACAAACAAACAAAACTGATTTCCACCATGAGACCCCTCTCCCATTTATCTCATAACCCCGAGTTACCCCCTGGCACGAATATTTTAGCTTTCCGCTGGTGGCTGAATGAAGGCCTATTCAGAATAGGGCACTTTTTCTCTTTGACTGGACCACTCTCGATACAGTATTGTGTGAGCAAGCACAAATTCACAAATCACACACTTTTTGCACACCCTATGATTAAAAAAAACAAACCCCCCAATAGCCCCCCAATAGCTACCAGATATGAACAATGGTGCTGTGGTATCATGGATCAGAGGGGTGGCGTCTCTATCATTTATTCTTCCCTAGAAGTAAAAGCGGACACCCCCTCATACACTGGGAATCCGACTTAAACATTCACCTAGAACCGGAATTTCTTCACAGGCGGTGATTGACATCAGCAGGAGCCAATGGACAGGAGCCAATGGCTGCTTTCTCTGGCAATATGAGGGGAGATAGAGCTGAGAAAGCCTCTGCTATTGTTAACAGTGCTTGATTAAGGTTGGGTTAAGTATAGGGCCAGCTGGGGGGGGGGGGGGGAGCTGCATGCAGAAAGTTTTTTTACCTTAACCACTTCCGGACCAGCTCACGCCGATATACATCAGTACTTTGAAGGAGGATATCGTTGTTATGGCAGCAGCTAGCTGGCATAACCCTGGTATCCTTATCTTCAGTGAGTGGTCCGGTTTCCGATAAGAGTGGTCTCTGCGGCGGATTTGCCGCAAGATCACTTTTATCAGTGGCAGGAGAGGGCCCCCCTGCTGCCACAATCCGGTGCCCTCTGCTGCCTACCGGAACCGTCGGCAGCGGAGGTGATCGTGTCTGTCCCCTGCCTGGGTATGGAGATGAGTGAGGGGAAGATGGCCCCCACCCGTCTCCATATCACTGCAGGGCGGAAGCGACATCAAAACGTCACTTCCACCCATAGCTCTTAAAGTGCCTTTTTTTTCATTTTTTTAAATGACATTTCTTTTTTTTATTGCATTTTAATGTAAATATGAGATCTGAGGTTTTTTTGACACCAGATCTCATATATAAGAGGTCCTGTCATGCTTTTTTCTATACATTCCTTGCAATAGGAATAAAATTGACACAATAAAAAAAAAAAAAACAGTGTAAAGATGTAAAAAAAGAGGTAAAATAAAGAAGAAAAAAAAACATTTTTTTAAATGCGCCCCGTCCCAACGAGCTCGTGTGCAGAAGTGAATGCACTTCTAATGCTCCCACCAGGGAGCGACCCATGCGGGCGCTATGGGGCCTGCAGCCAAGTGGGGCCCAGTGAGGATGTCTCAGTGAGCGCAGTCTCCCAGCCAGGGGAAGAGAGAGGAGAGGAAGAGGCAAGCTGTGACCTGTGCCCAATGCAGCGTGACCTGTGCCCAATACAGCGTTGCCTGTGCCCAATACAGCCTGGTCTGCCTGTGCCCCATACAGCCTCACCTGTGCAGAGGAAGAGGCAAGCCACCCAGATCAGCAGAGAGCTGAATTGCCCGATGTAATAGCTTTCATTAGAACTTCCAGTGTTCCCAGGGCTCACGTCACATAGCTCCACCTCTTGGCCCGGCGCCTTTGATAAACAGAACGCCAATCAAATGCGGGGCGTGTGACATCATCAAAGGCGTCAGGCCAAGAGGTGGGGCTATGTGACGATGAGCCCCGGGAAGACGGGAAATTCAAATGAAAGCTATTACAGCTGGCAATCCCGCTCTCTGCTGATCTGGGTGGCTTGCCTTTTCCTCTGCGCAGGTGAGGCTGTATGGGGCACAGGCAGACCAGGCTGTATTGGGCACAGGCAATGCTGTATTGGGCACAGGTCACGCTGCATTGGGCACAGGTCACGCTGCATGGGGCACAGGTCACGCTGCATGGGGCACAGGTCACGCTGTATGGGGCACAGGTCACGCTGTATGGGGCACAGGTCACGCTGCATTGGGCACAGGTCACATTGTATGGGGCACAGGTCGCGTTGTATGGGGCACAGGTCACGCTGTATGGGGCACAGGTCACGCTGCATTGGGCACAGGTCACGCTGCATTGGGTACAGGTCAGGTTGTATGGGGCACAGGTCACGCTGTATGGGGCACAGGTCACGCTGCATTGGGCACAGGTCACGCTGCATTGGGCACAGGTCACGCTGTATGGGGTACAGGTCACGCTGCATTGGGCACAGGTCACGCTGCATTGGGCACAGGTCACGCTGTATGGGGTACAATTCTCACGCTGCATTGAGCACAGGTCACACTGCATTGGGAACAGGTCACGCTGTATGGGGCACAGGTCACACTGCATTGGGCACAGGTCATGCTGTATGGGGCACAGGTCATGCTGCATTGGGCACAGGTCACGCTGCATTGGGCACAGGTCACGCTGTATGGGGTACAGGTCACGCTGTATGGGGCACAGGTCACGCTGTATGGGGCACAGGTTACGCTGTATGGGGCACAGGTCATGCTGTATGGGGCACAGGTCACGCTGCATTGGGCACAGGTCATGCTGTATGGGGTACAGGTCACGCTCCATTGTGCACAGGTCACGCTGCATTGTGCACAGGTCACGCTGTATGTGGCACAGCTCACGCTGCATTGACACTGGGGCAGCTGTGAGGGGGGGGCTGTTTGCAGGGGGTCCCCATACAACATTTTGCTATGGGGCCCTGCTATTTCTAGTTACGCCCCTGGCTCCCGCACAGAAAAATGGTGTTCAAACCACACATGTGAGGTATCGCCACGATCAGTAGAGCGAGAGCAATAATTCTAGCCCTAGACCTCCTCTGTAACTTAAAACATGCAACTAGAAGAATTTTTTAAACATCAACTATAGAGATTTTTAAGGGTAAAAGTTTGTCGCCATTCCAAGAGCGGGCGCAATTTTGAAGCGTGACACGTTGGATATCAATTTACTCGGCATAACATTATTTTTCACAATATAAAAAAATTGGGTAAACTTTACTGTTGTCTTATTTTTTAATTAAAAAAATTGTATTTTTTCCCAAAAAAGTGCGCTTGTAAGACCGCTGCGCAAATACGGTGTGACAGAAAGTATTGCAACGACCGCCATTTTATTCTCTATGATGTTAGAAAAAAAGTATAATGTTTGGGGGTTCTAAGTAATTTTCTAGCAAAAAAAAAAACAGTTTTTAACTTGTAAACAACAAATCTCAGAAAGAGGCTCGGTCCTTAAGTGGTTAATGCAGAGGGCGCATTTACTTAAAAAACCTTCCGCCTTTACAACCACTTTGACTTCTATGTCAAGTTTTTCTTTAAAGCCTGAGAAAAAATGGAGATCTATTTCTAATTACATTGTTTTTAATGGTTGCACTAAAGAGCTAGAAACATTATTCTACAAACATAAATGATTAAATTAGTTACCTCTGGTAACAGTAAAAGTGGTATTTTAATCAAAACACCTAAGAAACAATGTGTTGATAAGAACATGGTTTGCTAAAATTCATCTTTTCTACTCTCTATCCAGAATACATTTTTTTCTGCATATTTATGTTTTAAATTACATTTCCATTTTAATTAGGATGCAACTTTGTGTAATTTCCATAATAATTACCATATTTTATTTCCAGTCAATTTCATTCAAGGAGAAAGGCCAGCTGTGTTAACTGTGTTCTTTTGACAGACAGAGCTCATTCAAAATCCTTTCTATCCGGAAACTTTAAGCTGCAATTTTTTTTGAGCTACTGCTTTTTGCAATGTGTATTTAACTATGGCATCTCAAGAATACTAACATGGAGTCAGAACCGTGGTCAAGTTTTTATTGATGACTGTTAAAAAAATTTAGTCTAACTTTCTGTCCCAGTGAAAACAGGACAAGAAATGTAAGGGTGTGGGTGTCACCAGGACAGAAAGACACAGTGCAATATCAAAAACCTGTTACCCTCAGTTTACTAAATAATTGTACTTTTGTTTCTGTTTGTGCCGCATAGAGATATTCCATCACAGAATTCCCCCATGTATAAAACTGACAAACATTTTGATTTGAGTTGGACTTTAACCATCATGCCAAAAAATCTCAGAAATAGACCTGAAGAAGTGAAGGTGGGTGTGTCACAAAAATGTGTAAATTCATCTTTTTTTTACTCAACTAAAATTAACATTTGTTTTCAGTTCTAAAATGTGTATGTAATTCTGAAATTCTTCATTTTTTTAAATATACACTTAATGCCAGACTTTCATTAAAAACAATTTCAAAAAAGGCGCATGCGCAGAGCCCAGCGAGATGGCCGCTTAATCTCGGAGCTCCGTCCCGCTCCGTTCGTCTGACGCTCCCTGCACTGAGCAGGATCACACGGGAGACACCACAGTGCTGCCAGCACACAGGGGTAACGAGCGGACAGACCCCTATGCCGGTGGGAACATCTAAAAGGGGTTTTAAGGCACATTCTGTAGCCCCCTCAGAGGCGCCGGCAACATCTAAGATGGCGGCGGAACGGCCGCCTCATGAGGCAGCTGACATAGATGCTGGGACATCTCTCCCCTCTCCATGGCGGGACGCTCTGCAGGAAGAGGTATGTGGCAGAGCTCTTATGTTCACATTAACAGAGATCCCATCATCTCCAGCAACTACAGCGTCTCTCATAAATCAGACACTAGATGAGATGCTGCTGTCCCCCTCTGCTGCAGCCTCCCCAGGGCACAATAAGGTTTACCAGGACAGGGGATCCTCACAGCCCACAGCACCATGACATTTCCCTCATGTTTAACAGATTCGCAGAACTTCTGGACAGGGGATTAGCACAGACTGCAGCCAGGATTACTAATGATATTAAAACAGATCTTCAGCTGCTAGGTTCACGAATTGGAACCATTGAAAACAGAGTGGATTCCACGATAGACAGGGTTAACCAGAATACTGATCGTATCCAAGATTTACATGACCAACTGGAACACGCTATGGCCAAAATTGATGACCTTGAAAATAGGTCCAGAAGGCTCAATTTCAGAATCAGAGGACTGCCTAAGACCGTTACGGATATTCCGGAAGCAGTACATTCCCTTATTAAGAGTCTCATTCCTGATGTCAGAGCCCATAAAATGGAGCTTGATCGGGCTCACAGAGCGCTAGGACCTCCCCGGCCAGATGGTCTGCCCCATGATGTTGTGGTCAAATCACATTATTATAACATTAAAGAAGAAATAATGCGGAAAGCGCGATCTACCCCACAAATTCAAATAATGGGCCATCCGGTCCAAATCTATGCGGATATTTCTCCATACACGATCCAGAAACGGCAAGCACTCAAACCCCTCCTAGCAGTACTGACGCAGAAAAACACCAAGTACTGGTGGCTGTTTCCCTTTAGTCTGAAATTTGAGTTCAAAAGCAAACCCTTCAGATTTTCCTCATTCCAGGAAGGAGAACATCTTTTGCAAAAATTGGGCCTCATATCCACCAATCCGCCCTCACCAATGCAGACTTCATCCACGAATCTGTCTATGCGACCACCACCGTCCAGCCTACTCACATCTGTTTGGCAGAAGCCTAAAACCAAAAAGGCCAAGGAAGGCTTACCCCCCTGATATGATGAGCAGCCACACCTCTGTTTTCAATTACCTGTCCCAAGGCCTAGGTCCACCTGGCCCTTTGGGCATTACTGCCCACCTGGACTCACAAGTTAATTGATCCCCTGGAGCATCAATCCCTACCTCACCATCGGACCCTGTTGGTCCCCCGCATTCCTCCACTCTGCATACAAAATGTTGGACTGTATCCTTGCCCTATCTGGGTTTCCCTCTACCTCAGCATCTGACACTATCAAGGTTCCTCTGTGCTTCCTGGACCTATTCCTTGGACCACTCACCAGGGATCTATTTTCACCCCTCTATCCTCTCTAACGCCAGATGGCCCCTATTGCTCCCCTTACTACAGCCTCAGACACTATCAAGACTCTTCTGGACTCTCTGGACCTATTCCTTGGGCCACCCACTGGAAACCTACTTTCACCCTTCTCTCCTTTCTACCTCCAGAAGGCCCTTAATATTCTTTGTGGCGTGTGATGTTATACAGCTGACTTTTGTGGTCCCTTTACTCTCAGGACGAGAACTGACCTTCTTCTGGCCCATGGACTGCCTCCTTCCCCACTTTTGGGAAGCTCCCACGTCATCTTTTACCACCTTTCCCTCGGAACATGGAGTTCCTTTCCCTATCCGACAGATCCCATCCTCCTGCTCCACCTCTCCTGAAACCCCCAGCTGTGGTTTAGTCCACATTAGCTAGATCTTAATTGATGGTTTATATGTAATAGTTTTTTTTTCTTGGGTGATGCACTCTGTTTAACATTAGTTCATTGTTATGTATTTGGGAGTACCGCGAATGGAGCGGTACCGTTGCACCTCCTCCTGTACTTGGAGCTGCAGATTTTTTGCCCTCCTGGTCAGGCCTTCCCCCACTGGATGGGGGATACTGTCTTTTTCCCCCAGGGATGGGTGGTATTTTTCCACACCCACTCTGGTGGCCTATTCTTTATACTTCTCTTACCTCTCTCTTTTCTGTCTCTCTTTGCTGGTACTAATCTTATCCTTCTTCTAGTGATGTGTGTGAGCTCACGCCTGCACAGGATCCTGGAGACTGCTCCCCTTGCCGACGCCGTCCCTCCGGACTCTGGTCATCTCACCAGGTGAAAGGTGAGTGATTGGAGATCATTGGCAATGGCCTCTACGCTGCTCTGTGGCTGACCACATCACACCCAGAACCTCCCTGCGCATAACTTCTCATAATGTTCAGGGGATCAACTCGCCAATTAAACATCAGAAAATATTCCAGTCTTATCATGACCATAAAATAGACATACTGTTTCTTCAGGAAACACACTTCCCCAAGACATATTCTCCCTCCTTTATACACTCTAAATTCCCCAGGTTTTATCTAGCAAATTCTGACAACAAAACTAAAGGAGTGGGCATATTTTTTTCTCGCAATATCCAGTTCTCTTTTCTTTCTGAGTTTAAAGACCCAGAGGGCCAGTTCTTACTTGTGAAAGGTCTCATTGATGAACAGCTCTATTCATTTATCTCATATTATGCTCCAAATAGGGGACAATCAAAATTTTTCAAGACCCTCTTTCACACCCTGAAACCACTTACCGAGGGCCTGGTCATGTACGGAGGGGACTCTAACATTGCTTTTGATGCAGGGCTAGATAAGTCCCGCCCCCCAGGCAGGGACCGTATCCATCCCACCAGGCAGAGCCTCAATGTAGCCAGACAAATTTTTCACCAGGGGTTGGTAGATGTGTGGAGAGAGATGAATCCACATGCACGGGACTATACACACTTCTCTAGCCCTCAAAATACCTATGCTAGAATAGACCACTTCTTTCTACTATCGACCCATATCCCACTGGTGACTAAATCTATTATAAAAGACTCTGCCTGTTCGGACCACTCCTTGCTCCTCCTTACATTGAACAGACCATCGGGACAAGGAAAGGGGTTTTGCTGGAGACTTAATGCCTCGATTCTTAGCAATCCCACACATGTTCTCGAAATTGATAAAGGCCTACAGGAATACATCTTGCTTAATGATATCCAAAATGTTTCCCCCATAACAATGTGGGCAGCGCATAAGGCCTTTATTCGGGGTAAGATTATCCAAATAGCCTCTAGGCTCCGTAAAGCTCGTAAGGCTGATATTGAAAGGCAGGAGAAGGAGTTTTCGCTATTAAGTAAACTACACAAACGTTACCCTTCCCCAGGTTCCGCTGGAAAACTTGATACAGCACGTACAGCTCTGAACCTTGCCCTCACTGCCCTAGCTGAAAAAAGTCTACGCTGGCAAGGAAGCCAGTTTTATCACCAGAAAGACAAAACAGGCACTCTACTGGCAAAGAGGCTGACCCCTAAAATTCAACACCATACCTTACCCAAAATTAAGCTTCGTGATGGCACCCTTTCACAAAACCCTCAAAAAATCTTGGAAGTTTTTCAGAACTTTTATAGCTCCTTGTATAATAGAGAAGGTTGGGTTTCCTCCCCTAACTTACGGGACACATTTCTTACTTCACTAAATATCCCCAAGATCACAGACCAACATAGGGATGATTTAGATTCACCAATATCAGCTGAGCAGGTGTCCCGAGTAATTAAAAACCTTCGAAACGACTCAGCCCCCGGCCCAGGTGGCTTCTCAATTCCATACTACAAACATTTTTCCGCCACCTTATCCCCCTATCAGACACGCTTCTATAACCAACTACGAGCGGGAACTCAGCTTGATAAGGACTTGAATTCCGCTTTCATTACAGTCATCCCTAAGCCTGGCAAGGACCCTAGTTGCCCCTCTAACTACCGCCCCATTTCATTAATTAACAATGACCTTAAAATTTTGACGAAAATTTTTTAGCGGATAGAATCTCCAACTTTATAAGCCTTTATATACATAAGGACCAGGTAGGTTTTATGCCTGGGAGACAGGGCCCGGATCAGATCAGGAGGGCAATCGATGTGATCTCTCTTCTGAGGTCAGGATGGGATGGGGGCGCCCCGCAAACAGGGTTCCTGCTATCCTTAGATCTTATAAAAGCTTTCGACTCCGTATTCTGGTCTTATCTGGATCCAATCCTGCAAAGATGGGGCTTTGGACATTCCTTTTTGAACATAATAGGAGCCCTCTACTCCAACCCAGAGGCAAAAATTAAATTACAGGGATATTATTCGGAATCCTTCTCAAAAAGGTACAAGGCAGGGGTGTCCCTTGTCTCCATTGATTTTTGCCATTGTCATTGAGACTCTAGCCATTGCTATTAGGGATAACCCTGACATCCATGGAGTGCGGTGTGGGCTCAATACTCACAAGTGTGCCCTTTTTGCGGATGATGTCCTACTCTTTATAACCTCGCCATTAACTTCCCTACCAAATATCTGCAGGGTGCTCAGTGACTTTGGCAAAATCTCTGGTCTTAAGGTGAACTACACAAAATCCCTAGCACTAAATATAAACCTACCCGCCAGTATGGTCACACAACCCAAAGATAATTTCCAATTTCAGTGGACCGAGAAAGAACTCCCCTACCTAGGAATTAACTTGACAGATTCAGTCGACCGCCTGTACGCCGCTAACTTCCCCCCAATGTTTCGTAAACTGGGAGATGACCTCACACGTTGGGATCACTTGGGACTATCATGGCTCGGCAGGGTCAACTCAGTTAAAATGACCCTATTACCACGCATTCTATACTTGTTCAGGTCACTACCCATCTCGATCCCTAGGGATCAACTCAAGCGATTTCAATCCAAGATAATCCGCTTTGTGTGGGGCACTAAGGGGCATAGGGTCGCCAAGAAGACCCTTTTTGCAAACCAGGGTTCAGGGAGGAATTGGATTGCCGAACCTTGTTTGGTACCATCAAGCTGCTCAGTTATCTCAACTCTCCGTCATCTACTCTAAAATAGCACACCGAGACTGGGTACATATGGAGCGGCAGGCAATTCCCCAATATACCCTTGATTTTCTCCTCTGGTGCCATGCCAAAGCCAGACCTGCCATCATGGCTCCTACACTGTCCCACTCATTGGCCTTATGGGATTCCCTCAAACAGAACCCGCTTCTAATTTCTCATTAGCACCCACTCTCACACATTTTTCAAAACCCCCTTTTTTCCGCGGGTATGGACATCAGGGCATTTCAGTGGTGGCTGGACAAGGGGCTCTATAGGATAGGACACTTCGTCAGTGCTGTGGGGCCCCTGACCTATGCCCACTGTTCTAGCAGGCTTGACATGCCCAGGATGGAAATATTCAGATTCCACCAAATCTCTCACTTTCTCCACTCTCTAGGGCCCTCTACACCCACCCCTCTGAAGGTTACAGCATATGAAATGTGGTGTGGTCAGATAATGGAGCAGCAGGGAGGGATAACAGTGATATATCGATCGCTTGCCACGGCGGAATCTAAGTCTCTTTATGTGGGGGAGTGGAAGAAAGACCTGGGACAAAGCTGGACTCTAGGGGAGTGGCACAAAGCTTCCGCCTCGGCCTCTAAGGGCTTAATGAATACAACACTTATCGAGGCTAACCTAAAAGTCTTGATGCCTTGGTACCTTGTCCCACTAAGACTTGCTAAAATCTATCCGAATGCATCTCCCCTGTGCTTCCAAAATTGCGGTCACATTGGGTCGATGCTACATACCTGGTGGGACTGCCCCAAGATCAGAGGACTCTGGAATAGAGTATTCCACATCATTAGGAAACTTACGGAGAGACCCATCCCTCAGACTCCTCATTTTGCTCTCCTTAACTTCCCTTGCCCGGGGACACTGAACTTGGCCCAACGCCTCATTATGTTAATCCTTCTTGGAACCAAATAACGATCGCCCGAGCCTGGAAACGTCCTTCAGTTTCTTTTACCCTGGTCAAAAGGAAAATTTCATGGATAATGACTCAGGAAAAGACAACAAGCATCCTATTGGATATTGTTGCCAAACATGATGCTGTTTGGGAGCCCTGGACTAGATTCATATCCTTGCCACCTGCTACCTCTCCCTCTCCTGGATCGGTGTAGGGGAGCGGGCTTCACACCGTCACTAAAGATTATACTACTGCCTCTTCTTGGCATTTCTTCTTTTATCTCTTTCTCCTTCTTTTCTTCTCCTTATTTCCTCACCTTTTTAGGTCTTTCTTATGACCTTTGCTTACTGTTCGATTGTTCTTTGTTAAGTTGCCTTACACAGCCGAAACACAGGATTCCTTTTAGGAACACGACTGCGCCCCCGTCTGTCATGGGTCAGAGAGACACCATGACAGGATGTCCTCTGGGACCATGGTTTGATCGGTGCCCTGACTTTAGAATTATCACCTTCTGGCCAATGGGCACCTACATAAATGACCCCCTATGGTGCGCGACAGGCAGCGGGGGCGCATTGGCTTTGCCATCACACAGAATGTACCTGTGTCCTTTTAATTTGGACACAGTCTTCATCACACCTATGGTTTGCGTCACAATTAATACAATTTATTTTCAGCTGGTTAGGTCTCCTCATCTGACTCTAGGACAACCACCCCACATACACTTTGCAATCAACACTGGTCTATTTTGAAACTGTCTTTTATTAAAATTTGTATCATTCCTATCTCTTAATCTACCATCTTTAGGGGGGCTGACCCCCTCTCCCGACACAGCTAGATCCCTTGAAGGAAACAGGTTGGTGACCACCGCTCCAGGTAACTGGGTTTAAATTTCCCGTCCTGGGTGAATGGTTGTGAGAGCTCCAGGTGATGTCATTTTTTCAATAAAGAAGATTTTACCTTTATTATTCCAATCCGGAGTGCGGCAGTCCAGATTTTTCATTGCACCTATACCATTAGATCCCTTGAGGGGTGTTGGGGGGGGGGGGGTTGTCTTGTCCTCCTCCCTTTTATGAGGTTGAGATAGACACTCTTCCAGGAACATGTGGGATTTTAATATACTGTATAGTACTTGGCAGCTGTTATTATTTTTTATTAATATTCTTTTATGTCTCCACATGTTTTTCTGTACCTATGTTGAAATGCTTTCTTTGAAACATTTAATAAAAATCTATTGAAAGTAAAAACATTTTCAAATGTACAATATCATTCCATCATTTCTTTCTTTTTCCAAATGTTTAGATGCTTAATACAAAGCCATTCACACATCCAAAATGGTTTTACAGAACAGTTTAATAATTTTCAACATACCAGTCTATCATAAAGAATGAAAAGAGCATAACTGTGAGCATAAAGAACAAAGATAATATACTACATTTTATACGCAATGTTTAATGCATGTAAAGGCTTATTTCTTTTACAGATTGTAGGTTATAAAACTTTACTAAAAATTTGAATGAATCAGATGGACAAAATGCATTAGAAAAATATGACAGCAGGTCAATAGACAAGCACTTATTCTCAATGTCTGTAGTGTAACCTTCAACCATTATCAACCTGCTCAACTCCTGGAAGTGAAAAGAATTTTGTTTCTGGCTGTTAAAATGTTCAGAGAAGTATGTTTTCTATGGAAAATCTATCATTAAAAAATGTACCATTATTCAACAATAGAATAAACTTAAAGTGATTGTAAAGTCTTATTTAATTAAAAAAATAAAAATAAAAAACAAACATGCTATACTTACCTCCTCTGTGCAGTTGGTTTTGCCCAGAGCAGCCTGGATCCTCTTTGTTCCTGGGTCCCTCTTTGCTGCTCCTGGCCCCTTTCTCCTGTCAAGTGCCACCACAGCAAGCAGCTTGCTTTCGGTGCACCCAAGCCAAATCACAGCTCTGCGTGTCCATTCAAACAGGGGGCCTGACCTGGCCCCTCCCCCTCTCTTCTGATTGGCTAACTGATTTTGATTGACAACCGCGGGAGGCAATGGTGCCGCTGCTGTGTCTTAGCCAATCAGGATGGCTAATCCCGGATGGCTAAGACACTCGTGGACATCGCTGGAGAGATGGGGCTCAGGTATGTAACTAGGGGGTGCTGGGGAGGCTGCTACACACAGAAGGCTTTTTATCTTAATGCATAGAATGCATTAAGATAAAAAACCTTCTGCCTTTAAAACTCCTTTAACCACTTCAGCCCCGGAAGATTTGTCTGCTGAATGACCGGGCCATTTTTTGCGATTCTGCACTGCGTCGCTTTAACTGACAATTGCGCGGTCTTGCGACGCTGCACCCAAACAAAATTGATGTCCTTTTTTCCCACAAACAGAGCTTTCTTTTGGTGGTATTTTATCGCCTCTGCAGTTTTTATTTTTGGCGCTATAAACAAAAAAAGAGCAACAATTTTGAAAAAAAAAAAAAACGCAATATTTTGTACTTTTCGCTATAATAAATATCCCCATTTTTTTTTAAAAAGAGCGGGGGTGGGGCCAGTTTAGACCGATATGTATTCTTCTACATATTTTTGGTAAAAAAAATCACAAGCGTAAGATTTATAGCATTTTTATTACTATTTTTTTTGTTTTACTAGTAATGGCGGCGACAAATTTTTGGGACCATTAGCATTTATACAACGATCAGTGCTATAAATATGCACCGATTACTCTATAAATGTCACTGGCAGGGAAGGGGGCGATCAAGGGGTTAACTGTGTTCCCTAGTGTTTGTTTCTAACTGAAGGGGGAGGGGGCTGACTAGAGGAAGTGAAGGATCGTGGTTCCTAGCTAATAGGAACACATGATCTGTCACTCCTCTCAGAACAGGGAAGTGTGTGTTAACACACACTCGTCCCTGTTCTGTCTCTCCTGCTCTCCTGATTGACAAATACTACTGTCATTCATAAAAATAACAACGTACATACACTGTAAATAGCACATGGGGCATATTTATAAAGCAATGAAAATTACTTTCTTCAAACATTCACTGGTGGTGAATTGATCACTGAAATTTAAAACATAAAGTGACTTGAAAAAAAATTCATACCCCTTGAAAGTTTCCACATTTTGTCATGTTACAACAAAAAACTTAAATGTATTTTATTGGGATTTTATGTGATAGACCAACACAAAGTGGCACATAATTGAGAAGTGGAAGGAAAATGATAAATGGGTTTCAATTTTTTTTTAAATAAATATTTAAAAAGTTTGGCGTGCATTTGTATTAAGCCCAGTAGTACTGGGTGGCCATGTTTATAATCTTAAACACTCGTATATCAAAGCAAATTTCCCCATATAAAATAGTGGAAACTTAGATGATTAGTTGCACAACCATTTGTATTCATTTTGCTACACTTTGAGGCACAAAAAAACACAGGTTATTGACGCACTCCAGCTGGGGTTGTTTCTGTTAAAAAAGTGACACAAAGGTGACACAAAGAACAAAAAGAGCAGTGCCGTCTAAGTGTACTGTATTATGTACACAGTTTTAATTCTAAAAAGTGGAATGTCACTCACAATGTTAAAAACAATATCCAGTCTTAAGGAGTCTGGTGCTCATCCACGTAAAGCCGCTGGTGTATATGTGACCAGAGGTCTGGGGGGTGCTGGTGACTCCCAGAACTCCCTGGAGAACTCAGAGACACTCAAAAACATTGGGGAACTGTTGACATTACCTACAGGTGCTCCAAACATGAGCCACGCCTGCCCCATCCGGCTGGAAGTGTCTCAAAGTTCTCCAGGAAGCGCTGGGAGTCGCCAGCACCCCCAAACCTCTGCCCACGTATACACCAGTAGTTTACGCGGATATACACAGACTCCTTAGCAATAAATATTTTTTTTTAACGTTGTGAGTGTCATTCCACTTTTTTACATTAAATCTGTGGTCATACTACACTTAGATGGCACTGTTCGGCACTACTCGTATTGCAAAACCCCGCATATCAAGTTAAAATTTTTATAAAAATGTTTGCTCGTCTTGCAAAACACTCGCAGACCGAGTTACTCACAATCCAAGGTTTTACTGTATGTGTTTTTTTATGTGGTATTGCCCATCTTTGTCTTTTTGTTGGATGTGATTAAATATCTAAAAATAACAAAGAGAGAATATTAAATAGAAAAAAATATACCCCTAGTGTCCTCTGTCAAGCGACTTGCAAGTGCTTTATTGAGAAATTAACCAAAAAAATTGTGTTGGCATATATACTAATCAAATATGTATACATATGGTAGATGGTCAGTGTTATACAGAGATAGCAATATTGTATATTGTATGTGACAATTCCACAAAAGATTCTAACCAATTTCAAAGGTTAGAAAATGTAGTAATAGGATCTATTTTTATAATATCAGTCATGTGACCACCTAAATAGGAAGAAATATACATATATATGTTTTAGACTTTTTTATTCTAGAATATACTTTCTATAAAACAGTACTGACCACCAATTTCAATAATTGTGTGATTTACATTTACAAAACAGAAATGTTATACAAAATATTTTTTCTCCCTTGATTTTGCCACCTTATTTACCCTTATGCTATTACATATTCATAGTATTTTGTATAGATAATTTGGATAATTCCAGCAGAAGTATAATTCATTTGGATGAGTAGAGTAAAGATATTGTCTTGTTCTTCAACATTTCTGGGGGTTGGGGTGTTGATATACAGTGGGTGATCTGTTGTTTTTAGAGATTTTGACACAAACAAACATCTCTAAATGTTGCTTGTTCGGTTTCAATGGCTTTTCCACAGGTCCTCCTATGCTGCCGCTATGACCACCAGCGGTCCACCTTAATTAAGAGGGAGATTCTGGAGGGCCTCTGTGAGTGGCTCTGGATGAGATATGACAATTGCTCAACAGTTCTGCAGTTGCAGAACTGTTGGATTAGAGAAGAGGATAAATGCTTAACATTTTGTGGTTTGTTGTAACAATCATGTTTAGAAGTTTTTTTAGGCTTTTTATATGTTTAGGGCTGTGGATAAAATTTTGAACTATATTTCTAGGTATATGTTTTTTTTTCTACTTGTTTGTCTTTTTGTCCCCTCTTTCTAGCTAGAGATGACCACAGACACCTTTGTATCCAGCTGCTGAGGCATCAGTGGAGGAGGCTTGCCCTTGAGTCTTCTTTTTCTGAGGAAGAGGAGAAGTTTTGGGCGTCAGATGTTTTTTTTTTTTTAACTGCATCTAAATTCCTCTGCATGTTATCTTATGTGCACACATAGGCTTTCAGCAAAGTTTTTTTGGCATGGGGTTTCCCTTAAAATCCATACTAGACCTAAGGGTCTGGTATGGATTTTGGGGAAACCCCACACCATTAAAAAAAAAAATTGGCATGGGGTTCCTCTTAAAATTCCTACCAGATCCACAGGGTCTGGTATGGATTGGGGGGGACCCCCACACAGTTTTTTTCAGTTTTTTTTCACAATTATATTATTGTCTGCAATGTTTGTTTTGTTTGCTACTAAATGTAGCTTATACACTAGGCTAAACACTGCTAAACTCCGGTAAAATACATTAAAGCAGTTTTTAGCTTTCTAATGTGCATGAAAGCCGAAAGAGAACAGAAGAGCTGTATGCTATATGCTGAAAACTGCATTTGTTGGACTAAAAACCTGTAACACAATACAAGAGGGTTGGGAGGGCCCTGCTTATGAGAGCTTACAATCTAATAGAGTTTGGCTAGTGTTAAAATAGTATCTTTTTTTCTTTACAATGGTTAATGGCTTGGCCTTCTGGCAGGAAAAAAGAAAAACTACACAATGCTACACTGATGTGACCAGCCAAGAAAACTATGACAGTAGATTTCAATTCTTCATCCTTTCTGTTGATTTTCAGAAGGGTGCCATATGATGTATTTTAATTTTAAAAATACCAAAGTCTACATGCTCTACTGTTTTTCCTAGATACTGTATGTTTTCCCAAAAATGCTCACTAGGGTCAGGTGCTCTTTGGAAGTGTGTCAGGTCACTATGATCCAATCATATGCTTCACCTCATTCGATTCTTTTCATCTTCCTTCAAACAATTGTGTGCATTGCTAGCAAATCTTTAGCCACTGTATTAAATTAACTCAGTGAAGCTTGCTTTTATATTTCACATGCTAAAATCCTTAAAAAAAGGCCCTATAGTATAGTAGGCCAAACATAAAGCATAAGTTCTTTAAAGAGCAGCCTAGTAGCATAATGACATTTAAAAATATCTCCTTTTTTACCACTAGTTCAATGATTGCTGTTTCTCTGTTTGCTCTATTTCATCCTTTGTTTTCTTTTGTTATTTCTTTCTTTACAGAATCACTTGGATCTGGTGGATCCTTACAACCCCACCCCTTCTGTGGAAGAAAATCCTCTGGGTGGGTATGGGGGGAAGCAACAGAGGCCTCAGGGGCCAGTTAATGATGGTATAGGAAAGTTTATGACTCTGTTGCAACCTCACATCTTTTGGCGTGAAGGGCCAGTTAATGAAGGTAAAGAAAATGTGTGACTTTTTTGCAACCTCACATCTTTTATTTAGGTTGATTTGTTAGACCAGACTTTTGGAGGTTCACACACAACTCAGGGACAAGCAAAAGTTTCCCCTTCCACCCTTGCAGTGTCACCCTTACCTTAAACGCAGGTGGTCAGACACTATAGCTGGCTACTGTGTTCTTCACCTATAGCAGCCCCCTTTCCCATAAGGGAAGCAGGCCTACTGGTACTCGGCTGCCCCCAGGACTTGTGCACAATGCTATAGTGCCTGGCCACCACGCTAGAGCAGGGACAAACTGAGCAAAGCAAACAGGTACTTGCAGTTGGCAGACAGGCAAAGTGGTTTAATGACAGTCCAGGTAAGAGGCAGGCAGAGTTCAGAGAATAGGCTTTATCCGGTCCAAGGTCATACACACTGACCTAAATCAGATCTGGTCTTCACCCAGAGTCTGGCCACAATCAATCACCTTGCTGGTGGACAGACAGACAAGGAGAATGCCATGGCCAAACCCAGGATGAAGGAACCAGCAGCTATGATGGAGCAGGAGCGCATACGCTCCTGAGATGCAGTGGGCATTAGTTGGTACTCAAGGGTGGATTTCTGTTTTAGTGTAGGAGATGATAATATTTTTACTGAGGGCATCCTTGGCTACCCCAGCAGATGGCAGGCCCAAGTGGACTGTCCTTTGGCATCCTCACATCCATTACAGGCCTCTGGCCTCTGCATTGCTGGACGATGTGACAGGACACCTGGGCCCCAGAATACAGGGGAAAACTGTCTTTTAGTGTTGCTGACCATACTGAAGTGAAGGATGAGCTAAGGCAGTGTTTCTTAACCTTTTTTCAGTCAAGTCACCCTTTAAAATTATGGACAATCTTGAGGCACCCTCCAAAATTATTGAGGTGTCCCAATCTGAAATGTAAAAACGATTCTAATAGTTTTACATAAACTAGCAACATCAATACACATAGGACACCCAACCTTAAAAGTGATCTATTCCTCCAAAGCAAATACACTTTTGCAAACTCGTATTTCTCTTCTCCCTCAGCTTTTCTCCATCACTTAGCTAATGAGACACCAAAACTAATGAAGACTGAAGAGAGGCAAGGGAGGGTCAAACAAAGATGATATGCAGGCAACTGACATCCTCCTTATCATTTGATGATGTCATTTGTCGTTAGGAGGCTGGCACCTAGAAGATTGTAATAGTGTACAATGTAACATGCAACATGTAACATGTTCAGAAAGGTGAACTTATACTTTAAAGTAAGGAAATGTTTTTATTAGGTACCACAGCAATACTCTACTTAAATGTTCTTACATTCATATTTTTCCTATATTACTTCGTTCAACTATGATAAATACATCTCCATAGCATTATTTGCCCTTTCCACACATTTTCCACATACAAGTGAGCCTTCATATGTTTTATATCATGAATGCATTTAGAGTTTTCTGCTTTATTTGCCTATATTTTCTATAGAATATTGGAACTCTATAGGATAGTAGTTTATTGCGGCATGAGAGCTTGGTGTAGGATTTAGAAAAAAGGAAAACATAATAAAAACAGCAGATCTTTTAAAAAATCTATGAGAATGACACAGGAAAATCATAATGTGGTAAGCATATACATGAAGCATTTTATTCTTTTCAGTCTCTAAGTTTATAAGTGGCTATTCCTTATTGTGTTCATGTTCTGTACACAGATTATATCATTATGTTTTTAATGCTCAGCTTATATACTGTATGTAACGCAAACACAATGCATGTATACACATGTGTCCTTGAGAGATGTAATCTTTGTAGCATATAAACATAATAGTATGAAAACCTCTAAAACAATTTAAGAATCAATTTCTAGTGGTAGCATTCCTATATATATATATATATATATATATATATATATATATATATATATATATATAAAATAGATGGTTACATAAGCTAAAAACAAAAATAAATATGTCTACCCTGTTTCCCTGAAAATAAGACCTAGTGTGATTGTCGGTGATGGCTGCAATATAAGCCCTACCCCCCAAATAAGCCCTAGTTAAAGTCTTTGTAGGTCTCAGGGTAGGGCTTATTTTCAGGGAAACAGGGTAGGGCTTATTTGGTGGGTAGGGCTTATATTGCAGCCATCACCGACAATCACGATAGGTCTTATTTTCGGGGAAACAGGGTAGAAATACAGAGTTATCTATTGGATTAATGGATTACTGTAAAAAGTTCTGAATATATGTATTTTTATTCTTACTTCAATGAAGAACTTCAGGCTAGCTAAACCAATTTCCCTCTTCCCCCAGCATATAAGGAATGTAAGGATTTACTGCTCTTTTTCCTAGGAATGATCTAATACAAAGTATTATGCCTTACTTCATACAAGCATCCTGATCATGGCCATACAGCATACCAGCATTCTGATCACTGCCATACACCATACAAGTGTCCTGATCACTGCCATACCTCAAACCAGTGTCCTGATCATGACCATACCCTAAACCAGCATCCTGATCACCGCCATACCCCATACCAGCATTATCATCATACACCATATCATCGTCCTGATCACTGCCATACACCATATTAACGTCCTGATCACCGTCATAACTCATACCAGCATTCTGATCACCGCCATACCCTATACCAATGTCCTGATAACTGCCACGCCCCATAACTTTGTCCTGATCACTGCCATACACAATACCCATCACTGCCATATCATTGTTCTGATCATTGACATACCAGTGTCCTGATCATTTCCATACCCATGTCCTGATCACCATCATACCAGTACCAGTGTGAACAAAGCCAGTGTCCCCAATTGCCTTCACTGTCCTGGTGTTCTAGGGCCTCTAAAAATGCAATAAATAAACAAGAATTTGATGCATAACTTATGCCCCCAGAAAGCCTTAAAGTAAGTCTCACACATGTGGGAACCCCATACTTTGGAGGAGTAACAGAATGTGTTTTGAGTTGTAATTGTAAGGGAACAGGAGAAGGTGCAGAGAAGGGCAACCAAACTGATAAGGGGGCATAGAGGAGCTCAGATATGAGGAATGATTAGAGGAACTGAATTTATGAGGGGGGATATGATCAACATATATACAGTTGTGCTCATACGTTTACATACCCCTGCAGAATTTTTGATTTCTTGGCCATTTTTCAGAGAATATGAATAACACAAAAACATTTCTTTCACTTCTGGTTGGTGTTTGGCTGAAGCCATTTATTATCAATCAACTGTGTTTACTCTTTTTAAATTATAATGGCAACAGGAACTACCCAAATGATCCTGATCAAAAGTTTACATAACCTGGTGATTTTGGCCTGATAACATGCACACAAGTTGACACAAAGGGATTTGAATACCTATTAAAGAGGAAGTAAACCCTGGTGGGTTTTACTTCCTCTTTATTTCCCTGCAAAGGTAAAGCATAATGGGCTACTATGCATCGCATAGTAGCCCATTATGTGTCACTTACTTGACACAGAAGCCTGTGCTGTCGCCGTTGTCCCCATGAGCAGGGAGCTTCCATCTTTGCCACTCTTCCTTCTGGGGCCACAAACTCCAGCTCTGTGAGTGGCCGGAGTCGCGTGACCTCACTCCCGCGCATGCGCGTGGGAGCCGCCAGTCACTGCATCACCCCTAATGGAAATGGCACAATGTGCCTTTCTAAAGGGCACATGCATCGTAGTCATTGGTGCTTGTCTTTTTAGTAAATATCTCCTAAACCGTGGAGGTTTAGGAGATATTTCAAGCACCTACAGGTAAGCCTTAATATAGGCTTACCTGTATGTAAAAGTGGTTGTACAGCATGTACAACCACTTTAAAGGTAACTATCCTGGAATGTGATCTGTTTGCTTGTAATTAGTGCGTGTGTATAAAAGGTCAATGAGTTTCTGGACTCCTGACAGACCCTTGCATCTCTCATCTAGTGCTGCACTGACATTTCTGGATTCTGAGTCATGGGGAAAGCAAAATAATTGTCAAAGGATCTGCAGGAAAAGGTAGTTGAACTGTATAAAACAGGAAAGGGATATAAAAAGATATCCAAGGAATTGAGAATGCCAATCAGCAGTGTTCAAACTCTAATCAAGAGGTGGAAAATGAGGGGTTCTGTTGAAACCAAACCACGGTCAGGTAGACCAACTAATATTTCAGCCAAAATACTTTGTATTTACCAGGCCCCACAGAACTTATTAACAATGTATGTTATGCCTAATGTATCTAATAATGACATGATTCTTTCTTTTTCTTCTAGTTTCTGTTCTTCTCTCTGTTTCTCCTCCACTGGCTCACCCTACACTCCTAGCGACCATCCGGATCCTTTCCTAGAGATGGCACACCTCCGGCCTCTGTACCACAGCACCCCTCCAGATAGACCAGATAAGTGCTTTTATGTTTGCCTATATCGAACACCATGGCTAAGGTTATGTCATTAAATGTCTACGGCCTAAACTTCAACAGGAAGAGACACCTGGTGCCTAGAGAGTTCAGGCAGTCAGGGGCAGATATCATCCTGATTCAAGAGACCCATTTTGGCAGGGGGAATTCCTTAGCATTTGCTTCCAGACACTACCCTCGGGTTTATCAGGCATTTAACCCCCGCAAACGAGCCAGTGTAGCTATACTTTTTAAACATGTATCCTCGTTTAAAGGTTCTGAATCATTCATTGACCCGCGAGGACACTTTATTATCCTACGCGAATATTGGCAGACTTAGGCAGTCACTTTTTGCACCCTCTATGCCCCGAATGACCACCAGATCAACTTGCTAATTAAAGTGTTTGTACGCCTCTTCCAGACACCCAATGAATTCTTAAGGTGGGGACTTTAACCTATCCCACTCGGTGCTTGATCGCCACGTGGTGAACCCTAGCGATTCGCAAATCTGAGCCTCTAAAGAGTCAAAACTCTTCCGTCACCTCACTAGGCAATATGCCCTTTTTGACTCCTGGCGGGTTCTTCACCACGGGGATAGGTAGTATACATTTTATTCCACCCCCACCATATGCAATCCTATATTGACTACCTCTTTGTTAATAATGCCACGCTGCACATCTCCCGATGTGCACAGATTCTTCCAATCTCCTGGTCTGACCATGCCCCTATCCTACTTACACTGCAATTAGGTACCCCTAACCATAAGCCATATCAATGGCAGCTGAATACCTTCCTCGTACAACACCTCCCCTCCACAATGGAATTAGAATTTACATTGAAACTCTACTTTACCGAGAGCAACACCCCTGATATATACTTTACCACTCTCTGGAAAGCCCATAAGGCAGTTCTCCAAGGTTGTTGCATTGGGCTCGCTTCGGCTATGAAAAATGATGTGAGGGCCACCAAATCACAAGCTGAGAGGGAACTTAGGACCCTAGAACTTCGGGTACAAACCTCCCCATCCCTACCCCTACTCAAAAAAATTGTCCGTCTCTGTATGACTCTTAAAGACTTGACACTGGGCCAAGTAGAAAAAGCCTTGACCAGGTTAAGATAACTATACTATGATAAGGGTAATAAGGCCCACTCTGGGACTGGGCTGTCTGCTATCTCATCCTCAGGATATTGTCCACCCCTTTGTGGAGTTTTGCACTGATTTATACAACAATCCTGAGAACCCTCATGACTCCCCTCCCCCCCGAACTAGTTGACTGCATGAACCATTATCTAGTACGGAGTGGGGTCCACCAACTTCAAGCCTCTGATATTCTTTCCCTTAATGCACCCATCACTGAGAAGGAACTCATGTCAACCATTAAATCCCTACCTACGCATAACTCCCCTGACCCAGACGGTCTCCCCTATGAGTATTATAAATCCTTTCTTCCCTCCTGCTGCCACACATGTGTAAACTTTTTAACGCCTTCCTTCAGCAAACTCCCATCCCCTCAGACATGCAAAGATCATTCCTCACCTTGATAAAGAAGCCAGACAAAGACCCCTCTTTATGTGCTTGCTATAGGCCTATAGCACTTTTGAACTCTGACCTGAAAATCTTTACCAAACTTCTCTCAATATGCCTGAACGTGATCTTACCCTATTTAATTCACAAAGATCAGGTGGGCTTTGTCCCTCTCCGTCAGGCGGGAGACAACACAAGAAAGGTTATAGATTTAATTCATGTGGCAAACAGGGACGGCCTGGAGTCCATAGTCCTTGGTCTAAATGCAGAAACGCCTTTGACCGCCTTGGCTGGCCTTTCCTGTTTGCCAAATTACATCACATGGGATTCCAGTGATCCTTTCTGCGGGCTATTCTACACCTCTATACCAACCCTACATCTCAAGTGAAAACTCCTTTTGCTCTGTCTCCCTCTTTCCCAATTGCTAATGGCACCTGACAGAGATTCCCACTCTCACCTTTATTGTTTGCACTATGTGTTGAACCCCTGGCGGCATTCATTCGTAGAAACCCAGACATTCGGGGTATACCAGTCAGAGGGAAGGAGTTTAAACTATCACTGTTCGCGGATGATGTCATACTCACCTTGGCTCAACCAAGGATTTCCCTACCCAACTTGCATGCTGAACTTGAAGCCTATAGGTCCCTCTCGGGTTATAAAATAAATGCAACCAAATCGGAGGCACTCCCTATTAACATCCCTGCAGCCGAAGTTCACCACCTGCAAACGTGCTTCCCCTATAATAGTAAGTCCTCTGCCCTGAAATATTTGGGGGTTCATATCACCCCAACCTTTGCCACATTATATCAAATGAACTTCCCACCCCTACTTCACTCCATAAGAGATCTACTGCAAAAATAGAAGACCCACCACATTTCCCTTCTGGTACAAGTGGCCTGTGCAAAGATGACCATTCTCCCTAAACTCCTGTATTTATTCCAGACACTGCTCATCCCCGTCCCTTATGCACATTTACAAAAGCTTCAAGCAGATCTGATCCGCTTTGTCTGGAACTACAAGAGGCACAGGATACCCTGGCCGGTCTTACTGGCATCCCACTCTGATGGGGGGCTAGCGCTAACCTGGTAAAATATTATCAAGCAACCCAATTGCACGCCTTAACCTCCTGGTTCCCTCAGCGATCCTACAATAAATGGACAGAGATTGAAAAAATATGGCTCGCACCTATACACACTAATAGTTTACTCTGGAATGCGAATGTGGAGGTAGACCCTGGTAGGCTATTGGGGTCCATGTCTCAACTCAGATCGCTCTGGCGCAAACTGTCCCATGAACATGAGCTTATTTTAGAAAAGTTGCTGTTGACCTCTTTTCTCTGCAATACCAAGATGCCTGCTAGTCTCACTCACCAGATGTCCTCGCCTTTGACAACATGGAATTTATTCCACTTTGGTCACTTGGTGGACCCTAGATCACGTAAATCACTGCCGTGTACTGAACTCCAGGAAAAACATGACTTACCTCGCCAGGTGTTCTATGGATATCTGCAAATATGCCACTATGCCCAAACCTTTGCCCCAATCTTACAATTCTCAGCGTCATCCCCTTTTGAGAGCATTATTTTGGAGGGATCAGCACGCCAGGGCCTGATCTCTGACATATACCGGCTAATTAAATCCTACTCTATACCAAATCAGGGTAAACATGCCTATATGCCCCGCTGGGAAAAGATACTAGGAGAAGAAATCCCAGAGATGACGTGGCAGACGATCTGGTCCCAAGCGGCTAAGAGCTCCTTTTGTACGCTTTACAAGGAAAATGTATATAAAATCCTTTATTTTTGGTACTTGACACCCGAAATACTCCACATTATCTATCCCTCTAACTCTGATCGGTGTTGGTGCTGTCAGGGGGACAAAGGTACCCTCTACCATATTTACTGGAGTTGTCCCATGATAGTGCCCTTCTGGACCACGACGCAGCAATTATTGTCCTGCCTCTTTGAGGTTTAGGTCCCCATGACGCCAAAATTCAGCCTACCCAGGGAGTCCCCATTACAAATTGCCAAACCATCCAAGAAGCTACTTAGACGTATCCTTACGGCCGTACAATGTCTGGTTGCCCTCAACTGGAAGTGGCGCTCCCCACCCTCCCAAGACGCTCTCTACGCCAGAATAAAAGACGTGGAGCTAATGGAAAAAATTACAGCTAGATTGCAAGATAGGCTGGAAATACACAATAAGATCTAGGAGGTGTGGTATCGCCAGGAGGACCTGCCATGAGCCGATGGTTGAGTTACTACTTTACTTTCCCATTTCTCCTTTATTTTCTTATTCTTTCAACTCTCTCTTTCCCCTCCTTATCATCTAACAGTTCATAGTATGACTTATCAATGATCTTGCACCACTTACGGCTAAAATGTCTGTACTTGCTGTATCATAATAACATTATGTGTTCTAATGTTGCCCGGAATTTACTGTGTTCTGTTTTTGTTCTTTTACCTGGCTGAGATAACTAATAAAAACTGTTATTTGAAAAAAAAAAAAGGCCTGGAATATTTCCAAAATGTACATAATATAACTGGATACTAACATTTACAGGTAAAGTTGATCCAGGGAATATCCAATTGCCTGTTGGGGGATCAGGAAACAATTTTTTTCCCCCACTGGAGAAAATTTGCTGGGGTATAGAAGATGGTATGATTGATTGTTTTTCTTTTATTAGTTGAACTAGATGGACTTGTGTCTTTTTTCAACCAGACTAACTATGTAACTATGTAATGTCAGCCCTATAACACCTTAAGGTGCTTCTTGGATTTTGGGCCCCTCTATGCATATACAGTGGGGAGAACAAGTATTTGATACACTGCCGATTTTACAGGTTTTCCTACTTACAAAGCATGTAGAGGTCTGTAATTTTTATCATAGGTATTCTTCAACTGTGAGAGACGGAATCTAAAGCAAAAATACAGAAAATAACATTGTATGATTTTTAAATTATTAGTTTGCATTTTATTGCATGACATAAGTATGATCACCTACCAACCAGTAAGAATTACGGCTCTGTTATTTTTTCTTTAAGAAGCCCTCCTGTTCTCCACTCATTACCTGTATTACCTGAACCTGTTTGAACTCGTCACCTGTATAAAAGACACCTGTCCACACACTCAATCAAACAGACTCCAACCTCTCCACAATGGCCAAGACCAGAGAGCTGTGTAAGGACATTAGGGATAAAATTGTAGACCTGTACAAGGCTGGGATGGGCTACAGGACAATAGGCAAGCAGCTTGGTGAGAAGGCAACAACTGTTGGCGCAATTATTAGAAAATGGAAGAAGTTCAAGATGACAGTCATTCTCCCTCGGTCTGGGGCTCCATGCAAGGTCTCACCTCGTGGGGCATCAATTATCATGAGGAAGGTGAAGGACCAGCCCAGAACTACACGGAAAGACCTGGTCAATGACCTGAAGAGAGCTGGGACCACAGTCTCAAAGAAAACCATTAGTAACACACTACCCCGTCATGGAGTAAAATCCTGCAGTGCACGCAAGGTCCCCCTGCTCAAGCCATAGCATGTCCAGGCCCGTCTAAAGATAGCCAATGACCATCTGGATGATCCAGAGGAGGAATGGGAGAAGGTCATGTGGTCTGATGAGACAAAAATAGAGCTTTTTGGACTAAACTCCACTCGCCGTGTTTGGAGGAAGAAGGATGAGTACAACCCCAAGAACAACATCCCAACCGTGAAGCATGGAGGTGAAAACATCATTCTTTGGGGCTGCTTTCTGTATGATGACTGCACCGTATTGAGGGGAGGATGGATGGGGCCATGTATCGTGAGATCTTGGCCAACAACCTCCTTCCCTTAGTAAGAGCATTGAAGATGGGTCGTGGCTAGGTCTTCCAGCATGACAACGACCCGAAACACACAGCCAGGGCAGCTAAGGAGTGGCTCTGTAAGAAGCATCTCAAGGTCCTGGAGTGGCCTAGCCAGTCTCCAGACCTGAACCCAATAGAAAATCTTTGGAGGAAGCTGAAATTCCGTATTGCCCAGCAACTGCCCCGAAACCAGAAAGATCTGGAGAAGGTCTGTATGGAGGAGTGGACCAAAATCCCTGCTGCAGTGTGTGCAAACCTGGTCAAGAACTACAGAAAACGTATGATCTCTGTAATTGCAAACAAAGGTTTCTGTACCAAATATTAAGTTCTGCTTTTCTGATGTATCAAATACTTATGTCATGCAATAAAATGCAAATAAATTAATTAAAAATCATACAATGTGATTTTCTTGACTTTTGTTTTAGATTCTGTCTCTCACTGTTGAAGAGTACCTATGATAAAAATTAAAGACCTCTACATGCTTTGTATGTAGGAAAACCTGCAAAATCGGCAGTGTATCAAATATTTGTTCTCCCCACTGTAGATTGTGAAAAAGTCTCACATATGTGGTATCCCCTTACTCAGAAGACATAACATAATCTGTTTTGGGGTGTAATTGTAAGTCTACATATGCTGTGTATGAGAAATAACTTGTTAAAATGAGAACTGTTTGAAAAAAAATACATTTAATATATTTAATATATATTTAATTTCTTCCTTTTTCAAAAAACTGTGACAGAAATTACAACTTTAAAAAAACACATCATGCCTTTTAGTAAATACCTTGGACTGTCTACTCTCCAAGAAGGTGTGATTGGGGGGGGGGGGGGGTATTTGCACTGTCCTGTCATTTTAGGGCCTCAAGAAATTAGATATATCAGGACTGGTGTATTTAAGAAAAACTTTTTTTTTCCCGAATTTTCAGTATTTTTCTATTTGTTTAGAAAAAAAATAAAGAACCCAGTGGTGAATAAATACCACCAAAATAAAGCTGTATCTGTTTTAAAAAAATTATAAAAATGTAATTTGGGTACAGTGTTGTATGTCTGAGTAATTGCCATTCAAAATATGACAGTACTGAATAGACATGTGCACACTGAAATATTTTGTTTCGGAATTTCGTTTTCGTCCGAAAAATACATTTATTTAGTTACTCCCGAAATTTGTTTTTATTTATTTTGTTTTTCGTCAAAAATTGCATTCGTCTGGAAATCCAAATTAAGGTTGAATCTGTCATTGAAGGCTTATGGTGTCTGTCGAATGCTCAAAGAAGATTCGACGGAGCAGCAAAACGGTACGACGCCTTATAGTTTACCTGCTCCGTCGAATCTTCTTAGCACTTTCAACAGACACCATAAGCCAAAGTACGTGTGTACTTAGTTCTAGCTATTTACTGCTCCTCCTCTTTGGTTACAATCAGCCAATAACATTCATCATCATCATTATTTTTATTTATCTTTTCTCCCCTACGTCGAATCTTTTCTCCCCTACGTCGAATCTTTTCTCTCTATGTCGAATTTTTTCTCTCTATGTAGAATAATCTTGGACTAATAGAGTTAAGGTTAGGCACATTCGACCACAGGTTTGATGGACACAGATTGTTATTGTCATCATCATGTCGAACCTCCTATCTATATCGAACTGTTGTGGCAACGAAAATAAAGCATTTGTTTATGTCGGATCTTTCGTTTTTCGGATTCTGCACTTTCGCTATCGTTTGTTAAAACGATAACGAAAATACCTGAAATTCGGACAAAAATGCATTCGGACGAAAACGAATGCACATGTCTAGTACTAAAAGCTGAAAATTGGCCTGGACTGGAATGGGGTAAAAGTGTCCGGACTTAAGATGGTCAGGGTAAAAAATGTTTAACCATCAGTATTCCCCCTCATTCTCTGTTTTATTTGCTCTCATTCAGCCTAGCGCTGTGCCTATCTGACACTCTTCTCTCCCCTCCCTTCCTGGTCTTGCATGCTTTGCGGAGGCAGCGATATCCCCAAATCCAAATGCATTTGAATAAATCCATTGACATATCTAACATGGACACTTCTGTGGAAGCCCAGAACATAAAAGAATGGGTGCCATAGTTAGTGACTGAGATACATAACTTATTCAGGCATTTTATGAAGATCACTGTAAATTGGAATAGAGAACGTAAGATATGCTTGCATATATTAAAAGAAGGCATTTTCCCTCTGGGTTTTAGATACAAAAATGTACTATACTGTTTTACAAGCTACAATGAGGAATGTTAGGCAGTCTTTCAAGTGGAACAAGGAAGATAATCAGTATACAGAGGAACCTTGTTGAGGCACTGTGGCTTCCACATACTGTATACTTGCAAATGTATACAACTTAAACTTTTATTTTTAACGTCAATTGTTGGACAGGGTCAATTTTTCATTTTTTTTTTGTTTTTTTTACAGGCTTTTTGGTACGTGTGCTGAGAAATGTTTTTGTTTGTTTGTGATTCCAGAAGCCACCACCTGAGAATCCATCATCTGAGAGCCAACTGTTATGGATAAGTGAAGAACGAGAATTTGTCCTGAAAACAGCATTCCCTCCAAAATGATATCCCAACCTATTGATCCCAGAAGGGGTTCACCCACAAATCCCTGGACTCTATGTCTGAGGACCCTAATGACTGACTGGCCAAATCACCCCCCATCTACAGGCCACACAGCTTGTTTGTCATGAAGGCGTGTACCTGCATTGTAGTGAATGTCCATTCTGAGGACTTCTGTTGGACTTTCTCTGTTGATCCCAATCTGAGACCCATTATGCTGCAGTTCTGTCACTTGATGTGGAGCTAGTGGAGCCAGTGCCCATATTGTCTCCCTTCCTGAACTGAAATCTAGGAGGAGAGGGACTGAGGTGAGCTGCAGAGCACTGGGAATGACACGGTCTTTTTGCAGGTTCTGATGGAGGAAGGGCAGAGACCATCTCTCTTAGCCATGCCTCACCCCTCCTTTCAGCCTCCCTCTGAATGATTCCCAACTAGTAAGTCATGTCAGCGATTCCCAGGAGAGCTTAACAACAGAGGAGAAACTTGCGAGAAGAAACTGAAGTAGCAGCTGCAACCTCCAGCAGGATGTTGCTTGTGGCTCAACCCTCCTGCTTTACCCATTGCACTTGTTTCATGTGCCCCCCCATCACGTCACATTGTATTTAAGGGCATAACATTATCTTTTCTAAAAAAGAATCCCCTCAAACTGAAAACAGGAAAGAAAACATCCATTAGGAAAATTAAAATTGAAAAATATTTAACTCTCAAAGTAAAAACGAGTTAAAAGAATGGGCTTAAATCAGGATATATCTAAAAACAGGCTTAATATTTGTGTAGCTTCCAACATGTATTGACGTAAAGACCTAGAGAAAGAGTGCCTTTGAATGAAAAATAAGAGACAAAACTAAGATCTGCTCTTATCTTATAATTCAAACACTGCCATTTAGGATATGAGAAAACCCTGTAACTATTGGGTTCGTTTTTAAAAGCAAGACCCAAAGGGGAGATTCTAAAATTAATAAATAGTGGTTTGGAGAAAGGATCTACAAATCTACCTTCAATTAGGTCAGTAAACTTTTGTCAGCTAGAACCTGTTTTTAATAAATGTAATACATTTATTAATATAAGTTTACTTTCAACAAGATTGCAGTCAGTAAATAATGAAATAGTAAAGATAGAAATGTAATTGTTAGGGAAAATAACTTGAACAAAGTTGAAAACTAGTAGTTATTTATTATTGTACAAAACACAACATGTTACATTATTATAACAAAGTATTGCATACAAAATTACACAATAGAAAATGATGCAAGAGTAGAAAATAAACATGGTTATTTAGTTGGGATTTATGTACAAGGAACACTATAACAAATTTAACCCATGTTTATTTTTCAGTTTGGGAGGGGAATTTAAAGGTATCTATCACTATGAAGGGATGGTGTGTGGGAAAGAACAGAGTAAAAAAAGACTGCGTAGAAAGAAAGAAGGAGGGGAGGTAAACAAGGGATTCCATCCTTTTCCTTTGTACTGAAAGGCCCCTTTCACATGGGTGTTCTGGTTGTCCATTTTTCATCCATCTGTTGACGGATGAAAAACGGACATCAATGCATCTCTATGGAAAAATGGATGATAGGCCCCTTTCACATGGGTTTTCCATGTGAGTTTTTTCAGGCGGACCTGATTGGACACTCCATTCACCTCTATGGAGCAGCGGATGTCAGTGGTGACACGTCTGCTGACACCCACTGCTATCCGATCCTGTCCGTGAAATCCAGACGGATGGTGACCCTACTTTCGATCCATCTGGCGGATCGGATGGGATCAGATGAAAACGGACAGGTGGTTCAATTTCATCCAATCTCTCCATAGAGGAGGCGGGGCTCTAAAAGGTCTGTCTCTGCACAGTGAGAGGAGACAGACCTGTCATCCGCCTGTTTAGCGGGGATTAGCAGATCGATCCCCGCTGAACAAAATGGAGTCCGCCGGGCAGACCGCCTGTGTGAAGGGACCCTAAGGCCCCTTTCACACCGCTACAACTTAAATGTCGCGTGATTTTACCTCAATTTTGCCACGATTTCAATGCCTGTATAAATTTGAGGTCTACGGACCTCAACTCTCATGAAGGTCGGACCAAAGTAGTACAGGGACTACTTTAAAGTCAGCACGTCCTAAAGTCGCACATATATGTATGCTTACCATTGGAAATCATGGGGAATGACTTGTCATGCGACTTTGCAGTCCCAAGTTGCATGAAAAGTTGCACAAGTGTGAAGGGAGCCTAAATGGTTGATCATCCATTTACATCTGCTTACATCTGCTTCCCTCAACATCCCTTTTTTGGAATGGATAAAAGACTTATTTTTCTTCTGTTAGAAAAAGGAATGGCTAAAAAATGGATGTAAACTGTTTTGCATCCATTTTTGCATTGGTAGTGGATGTAAAAAAAAACCCGATGTACAACTGATTTATAACTGATAAGAACCTGATGAAAACTGATAAGAAATGATGTAATGAGATGTAAACTGATCGTTTTTTTCTTTGAAAAAAAAAAACATGACTAAACTGATGAAACAAACAAAAAACATGCGTGTGAAAGGACCCAAAGAGTTCACACAATAAGGTCCCTTTCACATGATCGGACCATTCAGGTCCGCCTGTCAGTTTTGACGGCGGACCTGAACGGGCGCTCCATGTTAGTCTATGGAGCGTCGGATGTCAGCGGAGACATGTCCGCTGACATCCGACCCGGTCCGATCCGCTGAAGAGCAGACGGATGGCCCTACGTCCAGGTCCGTCGCTGGCGGATCGGATCGGGGGAGATCTGACGAAAACGGACATGCTGTCCGTTTTCGTCCGATCCCTCCATAGGCGGCAGTGGCGCCTGACAAGCCCCTCCCTGCTCAGTGAGCAGAGAGGGACCTGTCATCCGCCGACTCAGCGGAGATCAACGCACAGATCTCCCGCAGAGCCGGCGGACCGAGGCGGGCTCCGTAGAAACCCGCCTCGTGTGAAAGGGGCCTATAAGTACAACTAAAGGCAAAACTTTTTTTTTCATGTTGGATAGTGTGGAGAGGGATTAGAACACCTGCCAGTTTTTAGGTCAGACAATTCGACCGTGTGTGGGCTCCAGCGGACTTTTTTTTCCCAAAAGTCTGACAGTCCTAGAAATAAAACATGTTTCAAATCTTTCCGACGGACTCGAGTCCGGTGGAAAAGTCCGCTCGTCTGTATGCTAGTCCGATGGACAAAAACCAACGCTAGGGCAGCTATTGGCTACTGGTTATGAACTTCCTTATTTTAGTCCGGTCGTACGTCATCATGTACGAATCCATCAGACTTTGGTTGATCGTGTGTAGGCAAGTCTGTTCATTCGAAAGTCTGTCGGAAAGTCCACTGAAAAGTCCGCTGGACCTAGTCCATCGAAAAGTCCGCCCGTGTGTACGCGGCATAACAGAAAATACCACATTTTGGGTTGTTCCCAGAAAAGTAATGGAGGGGAAATATTTCAATAGGGACACTAGTAGTGGTAACCTGGGGGTCCCCAAGGGATTCCCTAATTTGCATGGATTTCCTCTCACTTCCCGTTTTGGCTATGGGACAGGAAGTAAAAAGAAATCCCCTCAATTTGGACAAAGATGGTTATGACCCTCCCTTACTCTATCCAAAGTGAAAAAAAAGTGTTGCCCTTTAGTTCTACTTTAGGGTCACTAGAAATTGCTTTAAGACTTAATGGTATCATGAATTACCAGGACCATCAAAAGCTGACAAAAAAAACTATGCATTGGTTATAAATCAAACCATCTGATGAGCTCAAAACAAATATAACCAAGGGAGCATTTCTGGCAATCTGACTGGAGTTGGGGCTTTTAAGAAAACATGTTTTCTTTTGTGTTGTTCAAAGCCAATTTCTTAAAACTGTTAGTAAGACACTGGATGAGCTCCCACGCAGTATGCACGCTCATGTTTATCCTTACAGTGCTACAACCATTTGACCATCATTGTATGCAAAACACAAGTTTTTTTTTTAATATCCAGCAGTGTTGTTTGGGTAGATTGTTTAAAGGTAGGGGACTCGGATCGTAACAGCAAGTTACCATCTAACCATTCATAGAATACAAGTCTTTTTGCGAATGGATGAGTGGAGGGAAGGGGAGGGGATAAACAAAACTAGTGCTTCCATGTATGAGGGCCAGCTATATTATCTGGCATGAATAAAACTATGCATTTTGCACTACAGAGCAGTGCTACAGATGTGGCTAAACCTCATTAGAAGCATAATTTTCTTATACACTAGAAATTACAAAAAACTCTTTGCCTAGAGTGCTACTTTAACTACTTTGCTGAAAACACTCTCCCTACCCTTTTCAAAGTTCTCCATATGTAAACAGAGAACTTCAATTCGAGAGAGCAACTACAAGGAAATAGATGTATGCTGTACTCATCAGAGTTTCCATTAAAAGTATAAAAGGGCATTAACTTATTATTTTCTAGCCTCACACTTTTTCACTAGTTTTCCCATTATTTATATCTATTGTTCAGGTTCAAGTTTGTGTAGTTAAGATCTTGCAAGCAACAAGTGATATGGCAACCATCTTAAGTAGCCAAGGAAACCAACTGCTATTGTTACATAACACTGATGAAGGACACTGTAAATGACACATTCCAGCTAAGCATTAATCATCCTCTGTATGCATGCACATTTTTAATACTTTCTTGTACTGCACATCTTAATTCTACATTGTATTTTATTTATTGTATTCTTACAATAAACAATTACCAAATATGCTATACAGTAATATAAAGGGTAAATATTAACTTTTAACAGTGAATCTAGTTTTTCTTCATTTAGTTACAAGGTACAAAAAAAAAGAATAACATTATGGAAGAACTCTGCAAAGCACGTCTTTTTGCTTATCTAAAAAAAAAACAGTGAGCAGAGAAGGCATATTTCCAGTAGGCAAAGTATTAAATGTTTTTCTTATCTTATCATACAGTATTAAGAATGCATTTCTGGATGTGTATTACCAGCTATTATTAATTCTTCTTACTTCTTATAGTGACTGGACAAGTTTGGTAAGTTTTAGGATCTGTTACTTACAAATATGTAGCAATATGGTAAGATTTTAAAGGGGGAGCTGCGTGCAACAAAACTAAAAATAAAAGTGGAGGTTCCCTCCCAAAATCTATACCAGCTTCTTAACTGAGTTTGCAGACAAAGTGTGCACCCACCCCCTCCTAAACGATGCAATCCTGTTTTTAGCCCTGATGAAGAGTGAGTGCTGAACCCTCGAAACGCATTCATCCTGTTTTTAGGCCTTATGAAGGGGGAGTGCTGAGCCCTTGAAACACGTACATCCTGTTTTTAGCCCTGATGAAGGGAAGTGCTGAGCCACGAAATGCGTGCCCTTTCTATCCAAGTAAATGCATCATCCTGTTTTTAGCCCTGATGAAGGGGGAGTGCTGAGCCCCCAAAACACATTGGCTGTTCCAAAATAAAAATCTTTTAAAAGTCTGTACAAGATGGTGTGGTGCTTCCATCCTTTCAAAACTTCAACATATAATAAACATGGGAAGGGTACTTTATTAGGAGGTCCCCCATGTTGATGATGACAAGGGGCTCTTCTCAAAAACCCTGGGCTGGCCATTGTAGGTGTTTACGGGAGAACTTATGAGAATCTGGTATCTCAATGTAAGGGGCACTCAGATACTACCCACCCCATGTGAATAACTAAAGGGTATGTTATACCCCTGGTTACTAATTTGAAAAAACATAGTAAAGGTAATAAACGCACTACACACCTTTTTGAAAAGTCCTTTCCTAATAAATAAAAACAAGCCACATGATGTACAGTAAATCCATCATCAATCATGTCATTCAGTAATGTAGATAAATGTCAATCATGATGAAGAACACACTGATCCACAGACACATTCACTCCTAATGCCTGATGTGTGTGTGTGATAGTGCTGGGCCAACAGTAAAAATTGGTTCCAATGGGTCACTCCTCCTTAAAAGAAGCAAATCCAGGACTGAAGTCTAGTGTAGATGGAGAACCTGCACACCATTCTGGTCCTAGGCTGCTACCTCTCTGACAGCGACACAAGGAAGCACTCGCCAGATAGTAGATTCTTAAATGTATATGGAGGAGTGCCTAGTACAAAAGTTAATCCTTATTAAAGGACTTTCTGAAGGATTTAATGGTTAAAAGCTTCAGATACAGCCAACATCATTCTGCACTCCTATGACCCGTTTTCAGCAGACAGCGGGCTGAAGCCCACTGTTGGATGACGTCACAGAGCCAGTCCAGGCTCAGGAAAGATCTCAACCATATGGTTCGGATCAGCTTACATGCCTGGACTGGCACCAGGCTCAGCCTCTCAGTGAGCCGATAAGAGCCTGAACTGGCCGCTCATTACCCCTGAGCACTGGAGGGGCAGAGCAGACAGACTGAGAGCCACCAGCTCTCTACTCAGGGAGCTCTGGAATTTGAGCTATAACCAGCATTTGATCGCTCTGTTCTCAGTCTTAGAGCCGACGGGGGACAGATGCAGCATCAAACCGATCACAGAGGGGATCACAGGGTGTTTGACTCACAGACTGCAAAGCTGAGGGTCTATTAATTTTGGTGAGTGGGGTCATAAGAGGGGAGTATGACACATGACACAGCAATATATTTGGAGCACTTCAGTACTTTACAGTATTTAGTTTTGAGCACCTTATCACATTACAAGAGACTGTGTGTCTAATATTATGTTTGCTTCTATTAATACATATATTTGGTTTTTGAGGTTGTAGCACCTTTGTGGACAGCTGCTGCAGGTTTTTTATTTCTTTACTTTTCACATAGCGTGAGTTTAGGGTTTATTATATACCTCAAAGGGCTGTCTGAATACCGTCTGTTTTTGTCTATTAGAAAATTAATGTTGTGAAATATCCTGTCTTTGATTTTCTGGGTGGTCTCCCCCACATAAAATAAACATAAAATCTATTCCAGTGGACAGATTTTTAAATGTGCTTCCTTTTAATATCAGAAAATACAGACTATACCTCCTCTTTTTGTCCCAATAAAGTTTTTTTGTACCACTATTTGTGTACACAATTCCAACTGCATAGACCAGACAAGACAGCAATGAATAAATCTAGGGACTTGTTTGGTAATTGCTGGAACTCCCATTGTTTGTTTTTACTATCCCAAAAATATATTTGTTATACAATTTGTAGTAGGTGGTGAACAGAATGTGTTTAGCTTTATTTTTTTGGAAATTCACTATTTTTTTCTTGATCAGTTGAGTCCATAATTTGGATACTTCCAAACAAATCCTCTGGATAACATCTGGCTTAAAACCTGCCTACCATACCTTCCAAGCAGTCTGTCCTACATTCCGCTTCACCCACTATGCACTCTTAATCGTTAGCTTCTTGTAATAGATTGAAAAGTGTCTGCTGGATGAAAACTGCTGTACACTAGCAATTGACTCATGTCTGTAGGTTTCATGTACAGTTCTGTGTGTAACACAAATCCCTTTTTATACACCAAGGTGTCAAAAAATAGGATTTTCTCCCAAGTCCACTTTTATGATAAACTGAATGAACTGATCAAAGCCAAACCGTTGTTCCTGAAAAGGGGACAGGAATCAAATGTCACCCCTCCACAACACAAGGACATTGTCAATGTAGCATCACAATACAATATAGTGTTCAGTGACATTCACATTAAATTAGCCTGGTCTCAAAATTTTTCTTAAATGTCCCTGCAAATGACAGGGAAACATTGGATCCCATTGCCACCCACAGCATTGAAAAAAAGGCTTCCTGGAAAAAAAAAAGATAATTGTTATACAAAATCAACTGAAACAGTTCTGTTAACAAATACAGTTGATTTAAAGTGAAGCAATCACTAACAGGTGATTGATGTCCTCACATACAGTTCAGGACTTCAGGTCATACAACCAGAGATAGGATCTATTTGGGAGATCAATTGTCTGGTGGGGAGGAAGCCTGAGAGCATAAAATAAGTAATGCACTCTAAGAAGCCAACCATAGACAGTGCGATTTTGTTTAGAAGAAAATCAACTGTGTTGATGGGAGAAAACTGACTTTGTTGATGGAGGAATCCCTCCCACTGAGCTATTGTATTCTCCCAGCAGGGGGGTGGGGAGAACCGTCCTGGCCAGCAGAACAAACAGTGATTATTGTCAGCGACTAAATCGATTGATCAACTTGGGTATAATCAGCCTGCCCGTACATGCTTTGAATTGCATCCAGTTCTTGCTGAACCGGCCGGGATTCGAACTGTCTATGGCCAACATTAGACTAAACAAGTTGTATATCTTGTATACGCCTGGGGGGGTTACCATTATTGTCCACTTCAATTGTAATATTGACAATTTGCTTCATACATAAAAGCATGAAAAACTTGATTTGTTTTTTTTTTTTATAATGGTGCGCAGGAAGGATGCATGCAATTGAAGAATATGGAAACGATTAGGCAGCTCAGGGCAAAGATGACGTGTACATATAGTCCACACCATCCAGGAATTACATTGTTTCCAGTAAGCTGAAATCTTATTGGCTACTTTGTATTACATGCCCCTGTTGCAATTTGTACTATTTATAGAAAATAAATCTCATCATATCTTGGGGAAGGAAAGCTGAAGATATTAAAAATGAATATACAGAAAAATTTTAATTTTGTGTATGCCTATGCCTTGTGATAGACCAACACAAAGTGGTACATAATTGTGAAGTGGAAGGAAAATGATAAATTATTTTAATTTTTTTTTTACAAATAGATAAAAGTGTGGCGTGCATTTTGTATTCAGCACCCTTTACTCTGGTACCCCTAACTAAAATCTAGTGGAACCAATTGCCTTCAGAAGTCACCTAATTAGTAAATAGAGTCCACCTGTGTGTAAAGTATAAAAACAGCTGTTCTGTGAAGCCCTTAGAGGTTTGTTAGAGAACCTTGGTGAACAAACAGCATCATTAAGGTCAAGGAGCACACCCGACAGGTCAGGGATAAAGTTGTGGAGGAGTTTAAAGCAGGGTTGGGTTATAAAAAAATATCCCTTTGAACATCTCACGGAGCAATGTTCAATCCATCATCTGAAAATGGAAAGAGTATGGCGCAACTGTAAACCTACCAAGACATGGCTGTCCACCTAAACTGACAGGCCGGGCAAGGAGAGCATCAATCAGAGAAGCAGCCAAGAGGCCCATGGTAGCTGCAGAGATCCATACCCACTGTAAAACATGGTGGTGGCAGCATCATGTTGTGGGGATGCTTTTCTTCAGCAGGGACAAAGAAGCTGGTCAGAGTTGATGGGAAGATGGATGGAGCCAAATACAGGGCAATCTTAGAAGAAAACCTGTTAGAGTCTGCCAAGACTTGAGACTGGGGTGGAGGTTGACCTTCCAGCAGGACAAAAAAACCTAAACATACAGCCAGAGCTACACTGGATTGGTTTAGATCAAAAGCATATCCATGTGTTAGAATGGCCCAATCAAAGTCCAGACCTAAATCCAATTGAGAATCTGTGGCTAGACTTGAAAATTGCTGTTCACAGACGCTCCCCATCCAATCTGACAGAGCTTGAGCTGTTTTGCAAAGAACAATGGGCAAAAATGTCACTTTCTAGATGTGCAAAGCTGGAAGAGACATCCCCAAAACGATTTACAGCTATATTTGCAGTGAAAGGTTGTTTTACAAAGTATTGACTCATGAACTTATGAAAACTATTTAGCATTTTCATTCCACTTCACAATTATGTGCCACTTTGTGTAGGTCTATCACATAAAATCCCAATAAAATACATTTACATTTTTGGTTGTAACATGACAAAATGTGGAAATTGTCAAGGGTTATGAATACCCCTAAGGCACTGTGTAACCTACAATTAATGTTTCCTAATCAAATGTCTCATCTTCATGAATGATGTTTGGTATCCTTGCTATTGCATGGCAAGACACACAATACTTCTTTCTTCTCATTTGTATTTTACTTCCTAGGTATTAACTGGTTGCTGCCTGACCGCCCGCCCACCCTTACCCGTCTGTTGCTGCCTACTTCCGGATTTTAGGCATGCACGTGTGTGCCCCCGCCCAGCTCCTATGGTAATTGTACACAGAGGGATCTTGTCACCAAGTCCCAGAAAATAAATCATGGCCAGGACCTGCTAATCGGATGTGTGCAATCCCAGCTCAGAGTTCTGTGTTGGTAAACAGCACGAGCTCTGTAGGAAGGGAATGATCTGTCAGCAGGGATGAGAAACTGAATGATCTGTAGTAAAAAGCAGCACTTTGTACACACATTACACATAGTTAGGCACCTATTTAACCCCTTGATTACCCTAGATGTTAACCCCTTCCCAGCCAGTGTCATTAGTACAGTGACAGTGTATAGTATTAGCACTGATCACTGTATTAGTGTCACTGGTGATGTCAGTGGCAGTTAGTCAGTTCCTCCCAGCATCAATTAGTGTCAGATTGTCCGCCGCAGTATCACAGTCTCGTTATAAGTCACTGATCACTCCCATTAGTAGTATAAAAATAAAAGATTCAAATTCAAATTTATGAAGAAATATGATTTTTTTAAAAATTATTACTGGATATGTTTTATAGCAGAAATATTGATCTTTTTCCAAATTTTTGGTCTTTTTTACTTTATATCTCAAAATATAAAAAAAAACCCCAGTGGTGATCAAATACCACCAAAAGACAGCTCTAAGGAAAATTATGTAAATTTTGTTTTGGTACAGCATTGCATGACTGCACAATCGCCAGTTAAAGTAGCATAATGCCGAAAAGCAAAAAAAAAGCAAAAAGCAAAAAATGGCCTGGTCATGAAAGAGGTAAAATCTTCTGGCGCTCAAGTGGTTACGGAAATCAGTGGCTTTTAGAAAAATGATTTGTTTATGTAGTATTTATATTTCACACTTAATTGAAAACAAATATAATAATATCAAAAACTAATATACTGGTTTTAGTTTACCTTTATGTATGAGTCATAACACTAATTCCTCTTTCAGCTAGAAATAGTCCATAACTATGGTGATACATATTTTTTATTTTAAGTAAAACACTAAATTGTATTATAGACACCTCTGTTAAAACATATTGCACACATGTTTTCTCTTGTTATATGACTTTCATTATCATACCAAGAAATGGAAAAGTGCTACCTGATTTTCCGTCATAATATAAAATGTAATAATTTATGACAATACCTTTATGATTTTTCCCACACACTACAAATGAACCTGTATTGACCTAGGCATACTATAAAGTGATAATGCGCATTAAATGCTATGGGTTTTTTTTATTATTTTTTTTAATTTATATAAAGGCTGGGTTACTTATATTCTATACTTGCCTAAATAACAATATAAAATAAAGTGATTACAAGATTTATATTAGATAATCAGTTTATTATATCAGACACACTATTGATACTGGAACTGATATTCCTTCATATTGTAACATGAATACAAATTGATAACCAGTTTACATTTCTAAATTTTTGCTACCAAGAGAAAACATTGATCTGCAGTGATTGTGTATTTTTAAGTACAGTATAAAACTGATTTCGATAAAAGTGACTATCATACAATAGAAAACACCTTAGTAAAGCCTAAAATGCTGCCTGAGGTTCAAGGCTCCAGGGGTCCATCTTGTCATGGCCAGGATATATATAAATATTCATAATTCATGAAACAATCAGCTAAGGAGTCATCATACCAGAGGAGCACCCCCCCCCCCCCCAACAGAAAAGGTTAAGTGAATTGCCCTCTCCAAGTGAAGGTCAATACACAGACCTTATGTTGAAACAAAGTCACCTGAACAATAGTACCCTTTTCACAAAAACAAAAGATAATTACATGTTTTGTTCTACTCTTGAAACCACTTAAGACAAGAATAGAGAGAGACTGGTTCTTCAGACAATCAACCCTTTTCAAGAAATCAAAGATATTTACCTGTCCTTGTTGGGTAGATAAAAGGATAGACCCAACACTGCCATAAAGGGTACACAGATACAGTATCTCACAGAAGTGAGTACACCTCTCACATTTTTGTAAATATTTGATTATATCTTTTCACGTGACAACACTGAAGAAATGACACTTTGCTACAATGTAAAGTAGTGACTGTACAGCTTGTATAACAGTGTAAATTTGCTGTCCCCTCAAAATAACTCAACACACAGCCATTAATGTCTAAGCCACTGGCCACAAAAGTGAGTACACCCCTAAGTGAAAATGTCCAAATTGGGCCCAAAGTGTCAATATTTTTTGTAGCCACCATTATTTTCCAGCACTGCCTTAACCCTCTTGGGCATGGAGTTCACCAGAGCTTCACAGGTTGCCATTGGAGTACTCTTCCACACCTCCATGATGACATCACAGAGCTGGTGGGTGTTAGAGACCTTTCGCTCCTCTACCTTCCACTTGAGGATGCCCCACAGATGCTCAATAGGATTTAGGTCTGGAGACCTGCTTGGCCAGTCCATCATCTTTACCCTCAGCTTCTTTACCAAGGCAGTGGTCGTCTTGGAGTTGTGTTTGGGGCCGTTATCATGTTGGAATACTGCCCTGTGGCCCAGTCTCTGAAGGGAGCGGATCATGCTCTGCTTCAGTATGTCACAGTACATGTTGGCATTCATGGTTCCCTCAATGAACTGTAGCTCCCCAGTGCCGGCAGCCCCAGCCCATGACACTCCCACCACCATGCTTGACTGTAGGCAAGACACACTTGTCTTTGTACTCCTCACCTGGTCGCCGCCACACACGCTTTACACCATCTGAACCAAATACGTTTATCTTGGTCTCACCAGACCACAGGACATGGTTCCAGTAATCCATGTCCTTAGTCTGCTTGTCTTCAGCAAACTGTTTGTGGGCTTTCTTGTGCATCATCTTTAGAAGAGGCTTCCTTCTGGGATGACAGCCATGCAGACCAATTTGATGCAGTGTGCGGCAAATGGTCTGAGCACTGACAGGCTCCCCCCCACCCCTTCAACCTCTGCAGCAATGCTGGTAACACTGATATGTCTATTTCCCAAAGACAATCTCTGGATAGAACGCTGAGCACGTGCACTCAACTTCTTTGGTTTACCATGGAGAGGCCTGTTCTGAGTTGAACCTGTCCTGTTAAACCACTGTATGGTTTTGGCCACTGTGCTGCAGCTCAGTTTCAGGGTCTTGGCAATCTTCTTATAGCCTAGGCCATCTTTATGTAGGGTAACATTCTTTTTTTCAGATCCTCAAAGAGTTCTTTGCCTTGAGGTGGCATGTTGAACTTCAAGTGACCAGTATGAGAGAGTGAGAGCAATAACAACAAATTTAACACACCTGCTCCCCATTCACACCCGAGACCTTGTAACACTAACGAGTAACATGACACCGGGGAGGGAAAAATGGCTTATTGGGCCCAAATTGGACATTTTCACTTAGGGGTGTACTCACTTTTGTTGCCAGTGGTTTAGACATTAATGGCTGTATGTTGAGTTATTTTGAGGGGACAGCAAATTTACACTGTTATACAAGCTGTACACTCACACTTTACATTGTAGCAAAGTGTAATTTCTTCAGTGTTGTCACATGAAAAGATATAATAAAATATTTACAAAAATATGAGGGATGTACTTTTGTGAGATACTGTATGTAACTGGTATGTTCTCATAGAGAAATCACCCTTAACAAACAGAACCCATTGTTTAGACTCTAGGAATTGTGTATACAGCTAAATTCTATCCATCAAATCTAAATATTCATTGAGTCTGTCCAAAGTTCACTTCAAAACACTTTTAGGAAGACATTTGAAAGTTGTGCATTCAAGATTATTTTAAAATACCTATATTTGATTATAAGTCACTCAAATTATATATTATATTTCAGGTCATAGATACAATTATAATTTTAGTGTCTACTGACCCAATGATAATTCTGTCATAGGGTAAAAACATAAGAATTATGCCCTGTACACACGGTCGGATTTTCCGATGGAAAATGTGCGATCGGAGCTCGTTGTCGGAAATTCAGACCGTGTGGGGGCTCCATCGGACTTTTTCCATTGGATTTTCCGACACACAAAGTTTGAGAGCAGGCTATAAAATTTTCCTAGAACAAAATCCGATCGCGTCAATTCCGACCGCGTGTGGCCAATTCCGACGCACAAAGTGCCACGCATGCTCAGAATAAATTGTGGGACAGAACAGCTCGGTCTGGTAAAATTAGCGCTCGGAATGGATGTAGCACTTTCGTCAGACTGCAATGTTTTAAATAGTTTAATGCAGCGCACTCTCTTCTTCTTTATAATGCTAGAAGAATGAAGTAGTTTTGCTGCTGATATTCACACAGACTTCTCACAAACTTCTTTCTTTATGATATATCATGATTTCATCAATATTATATTATATAATATTTGTATTTGTCACATCTGATTCAAAATTTGTTTTTTTTTATTTTTTTGTTTGTATTTTTTTCAAGCCTGATCTTTTTTTTTAATTTTTTTTTTAAACTCCAGAATATTTTTGTGTGTGTTTTGTGTGTCAAGTTACCACAACACCATTATTATCTTGTATTGTTTAATCTCAAGGAGGTTGCTTGGTGTTGGTGTCTCTTGTTAATTTCACATTGTATTTTAGAAATGTACCTGCCTCCTCACAAACAAACTGTCCTTTTCGAAGGAAAACACACATAGGCGAGTATAATTGAAACAAAAAATCCTTTATAAAGGGCTTATAACCAAACCAAGAGAGAGGCAACGCTGGAGAAACAGCAGAAATTGGCGAAGCCTTTGGCCCCCAGGGCACACATCAATTATTTCCTGCCAAAATTGGTGGCCTGAGGAGTCCATATATAAGGGAGTGCAGTCTGGTCCAGAAGTCCAAGAGATCCTGAACAGCAGCAGATGACATGTATGTTCAATGGCTGTGGTCATACAAGAGCCTGCATCTTTTGTCAGACCAGACTGAACCCAGGTCATCACTCTCTGGTCTTCCTTCCACGCTTCCTTCCACGCTGTGTCTGTGGTGGTGGAGTTGTGGCAGGAGGAGGAGGAGGAGGATGGTCCAACTCACACAGGTGGGTTTTGTGTGTGATTTCGCCCCTCACCCCCTTAGTTAGTGTTTTGTAAAGAATGTCCTCACACAGGAGGCGTTGGCCCTCCTGCATTCCCTGCAGTTTTGTGGCAGCCATGTAGGCAAAGGCCTCTTCAGGAGTGGGGAAGGCTCTGAGGGACGCAAAAGCCTCCTGGATCAGCCTGAGTGCTGAATCCTGCATGTTACTCCCCTTCCTGGGTCTTTTGGTTGAAAGGCGGAGGGGAGGAACCTGCGATTCTGTCAGGCTCCTACTGGGCCCTGCCTTCTCCTGGCTGCCACTTAGCCCCACCTCCTCCTGGCTGCAACTAACCCCCGCCTCCTCCTGGCTGCCACATTCCACAGCCTCCTCCTGTGTGCCACATTCCACAGCCTCCTCCTGGCTGAGGTCTTCCTGTGTATGAAAAAGGGACATCGTTTTAGTTTTTTATTCATCAATTTTCACCTCATGACTGTTGCAAATTGAATGTTAACAAATATAACAGACTATAATTCTGAGCCCAGCATTTTTCATTCTTGTCCCAATTTTTTGTGCCCACTACTGTCTATTGATATGTAAAACACTTTATGAAATCAGCAATTAGTGATCAATAATAACATCTAGTAAACATCATTTATTTATTGACCAGAAATCTGTAGAAGAATGCTATACCTGGCTCCAACTGGGCTCCTCCACTTCTTCCTGGCTGGAAGTCCCAGGTTGGACATCAGAAGCCTCAGCTGGGGTGGAAGATAGGGTGGAAGGAAGAGTGGAAGGAAGGGTTTAAAGGGATTCCCTGACTCCAGTCTGGTCTGACAGAAATCGCAGTCTCTCATAGTACCACAGCCTGGGGACATAAACGTCATCTGCTGCAGCTCCTGATCTCTGGGAATCCGTGACCTTCTTGCGCTCCCTAAGATAAGTGCTCCTCAGGCCACCAATTTTGGCTTTTAAATAGGGGATGGTTGCCGTGGGGACCACCGACTTCACCAACTCCAGCAGTTTCTCCAGCGCTGCCTGCCTCTTTTGTTTATTATTGTATTGGGGGTGTTTCACCTGCCACAGACAGGGCAGCTCCCTGTATTTGTCTATGAACAGGGGGAGGAAATTGTGGTCATTGAAGCCATCCATTTTCTCTGCAAGACACAAGACAAACCCTAATGTCAGGCGAAACTCTCCTAATCTTGTCACAATATAGGCCTCAATCTAGAAGCAGTATAGGCCCAAGTTTAAATCTTACCTTCATTATCACGATCGGCGCCTCCGATACTCCTCTGCTCACAGATCGTACGTATTACGCACATGTGTTACGCTTTATATACACTGCGCATGCGTGAAACTCCCCCCGCCCCTGACATTCTTTCTAGTCTATTCCCCGCCCCTTCTCATTCGGTGCAGTGGGGAAGAGCACATGGCGGAGACACAACAGGTGCGTGCTAATTACAGCAACGAGGAGGAGGAAAGCCCGGAGCCAGAAACGTCCCGATCCCGGAGGAGACGATTTAAGGCCTCAAATATGTCCTTTGGGGAGATGTTGGAGATGGTCGACATACTGAAGAGGGCCGACTATGATGGGAAGTATGGACCTTACCCCAACCCCAATGTCAGAAATGCCAAGATCATGGCGAAAGTAGTCAAAAGTCTGCACCGGAATTTTGGGGTACAACGATCCAAGGATCAACTCAGGAAGTGGTGGTCGGACCTCAAATTAAGGGAGCACGAGCAGTACAGAAGGATCAGGAGAGTGCTGCAAAAAAGTAAGTAGTTGTCCTGTGTTCCTATTCTTGATTTTTATTATGTTCGTGCTGCTCCATGTGCTTTTCTTAACTGTTGTACAGTTTAAAATGGCAACTTTCATATTCATGGGCACATTGTTCATTCACATTGTTCGTTCGGCCTAGAAAACACCATTGTTTTGGGCATATGCATTTGAATACATTTTTGCTAGCCTACTTCTCTTAAAATCATTTTGTTGTGTAGATGGGTTTGTAACTAGAATGAAATGCAAACTAGATTCTGTGTAAGGAGAGGACACTCAGCAGCTGTTTACACATCTGGACACTGGAGCACTAGTGTGGGACACAAGAACACCAGTGTATACTATAGGGGTGTCTCCATCTGTGAAGCTTGTACAAAACAGGTAAGTATTCAAGCTTGACAAAGGAGAAAACTATTCCTTCATCTTGGAACTCTGCCAAAATAGACAATTGTACCCCACTTCCAAGCAATGTTTCATATTCCTATTTCTGCCATCAAATATCTGTGTGCTAAGTATACCAATTTTTTTTTACATAGGGTAGAAAAGACTCAGAGGACACCACTCATCCAAGGAGACCACAGACCCCCACCTCAGGAAGAAGGTGAAATCCCCCAAAGCCAACAGGAGGAGGAGGAAGGAGATGTAATTGAAATAGTCACCACAACAGGTGAGTGTCTGCGGCCACAGGCTCAGGTAAGAGATGTATGCCAGCATATTTATAATACATTAAAACAAATAAAACTGGCGCTCAGAGGCTGTAAAGCAAATGAATGTCAGAGGTAATGAAATTATAAAGTCTTTTGCTGGATCAATCACGGTGTGGTATGGATGGTGTTAAAAGTCTTGAACAGGAGCTGGAAGACAGTCTATAGTGCAGAAAAGGATCCCTGAGGGATAAGCCATATATAAGGAAACACCGGAACCGGATGTAAGACTTTTCTTTTCTTGTGGGACACTGTGTAGAAAGATTCACGAAGGGCAGCTCTTCTATGGAGTGAAGTCAGCTCACATCCATCAAGGTAAAAGACAAAAGAAGAGGAGCGCCACTAAGTAAAATCATTTATTCACCAATGAACAATAAAAGTATCAACTTACATATAGGAGCAGTATGTTGAGCAGAAAGGTATAATCCAAGATGGGAGGGAGAAGGACAATCAGCAATTCCCAAGGGACGCCCCCAAACACAGCGCAGTCTGGCGGGGAAGCCAGGATGGAACAAAGCCTGTCTCTGTGGAGGGACGGAGCGGCAGCCCAGGAATCAGCTGGCGATGTTAACAGTGGGGAGAAAACACGTGTGTTGCTACTTTTATTGTTCATTGGTGAATAAATTATTTTACTTAGTGGCGCTCCTCTTCTTTTGTATTTATAATACATGGTGTGTTTTTGTTTCTATATTTTTAGGTGATCGTGATGTTGTGGATGAAGGACATTTCACCAGTGAAAGTGCTCAGATCCTGATCGGGGAGATCATGGGGTGTAATAGGGACTTGGAAAACATCCAGAAAAACATCAATGATGTTCAAAACAAAATGAAGAACATCATTGATGTTTTAGGGAGAGTTTAAAACAACTCCAAATCCCTTCCCTTTTTTGTGCTTTTTGGAATCTAAAAATTTCTCACAAATTCTCGAAAAGCCAAATTTTGAGATGCACACAGTGTGTCAACATGTGCTATCTGCCATCACGGGAGATCAATGTATGCATTTTGGGGGTGCAACCCCTTCCTCAATAATAAAGTTGCTGAGAGGAAGGGGTTGCACCCACAAAACACGTCCCTTGATCCCCCGTGATGGCAGCTAGCACATGTTGACATTCGACAATTTGTGTGCATCTACAAAACTTGGCTTTTCCAGGGGTGACTTCACCCCTTCTGAACGCAATATCAAACACAGTTTATAAATACTCATGTCTGATATTGCCTTCAATTTATAACAAAGTTGAACTTTGTAAGTTCCAGATTTGTGTATTTCTTGTTGGTTTTAAACATGCCTGTTTTACCTTAAATGATTTCTACTTTTATTAATGTGACCAAAAAATTGTTATACAACAAACATGTTGGTTTTGTTTTAAAAACCTTTTATAAACGCACTTTGTGATTGTGCTGGTATTAAAAAGATTGATAATCAAGAATGTGTGAATTATTGTTTCAATGCTTTTGTTGTGGTAAAATTGTGGTTTTCTGTGACAATGGGGGTTATTTCCTAAGGGCAAATCCACTTTGCACTACAAGTGCCGCTTCAGTGGAGTCTCTCAAGTGCATTTGCTTTTAGTAAATAACACCCAACAGTGCTTTCGAATGTTACACAATCACGCCATTTTCAGGACTACCCACATTTCAGTCAGGGTCAGCTAAAAGAAACACAAGCAGTAATAAATGTCAGAATATATATATATATATATATATATATATATATATATATATATATATATATATATATATATATATATATATATATATATCAAATATTTTAGTAGGTAAACTAATTTTTTTATTGAAAAAAAGGCTCAGACATTGTCTGGCATATTGATGGCCCACCTACCCACAAAGTATTCAAGGTATCTTAGACGGACCTCGTGGGCACTCAGGGGGGGCAAGCCAGGACGGCCAGCCCCAAGCGCCGTCAGGTTTGTTTCATTTCCATGAATTCCAGCCTCAGGCCCCACTGAGGCAGCATAGTTGGCAGAATTTCGCCTTAAAAAGTTGTGGAGAACATAGCACGCCAGGATGATATGATTCAGTTTATTCTTACACCCATGTGTATGGGTGTAAGAAATAGGCAGAACCGGCTGGCTATGATTACAAATGGGTTCTCCACCACTCTTCTGGCTCTGGCCAGCTGGTAATTAAAAACCCTCTGGTTCGGAGTGAGGGTCCTCATAGGGAATGGCCGCATAAGATGGTCCCCCAGCGCAAACGCTTCATCCGCAACGAAGACGAATGCAAGACGAATGCAACAAAGACGAATGGGAGTCCTTCCGCATTGTCTTCTGGAGGTGGCAAGTCCAAGCTGCCATTCTGGAGACGCCTGTAGAACTCCATCTGGGCGATGACTCCACCATCTGACATCCGGCCATTCTTCCCCACGTCCACATACAGGAATTCATAAGTAGCCGACACCACCGCCAACATCACAATACTATTGAACCCCTTATAGTTGTAATAGTATGACCCCAAGTTGGGTAGTGGGACGATGTGGACGTGTTTCCCATCAATTGCCCCTCCGCAGTTAGGAAAGTCCCACTGCTAGGCAAAGTGGGAGGCCACAGTCTGCCATTCAAACAAGAAAAAGAAAATTTATCATTTTGCACATAAACATGGAAAGCAGATTAGACACAAACATTCTTGGCCAACATCAGTATAACATTTATTTTAGGGAATATTTAAAGACAAAGGTATAAGGTCCACCTATCAGATTCCTCCCCCCCCCCTCTCATGGGCCATTTGTAAAATTTTATGGGGGGGATATGCTTTGGACAGGTAACCCTCTCCACTTCATTGAGAGATGAATGCCTAAATAATGTGTATTATTAGTTTGACCAGCCCTCCTTACTTACACTATTGGCATCCCACTGGACAGGTAAGAAGTGTCATAATACAAAGAGATAAATACACACTGTACACATTTAAGCACATTTTGACATTCTGCTATTACCTATCAAGATAATATTAGGATACAAAAACTTTAAACAGTACCATTTGAAAGTATTCAGGCAGGCCCTTGCACTACATGCTTTGCGGAATTCATCCATAAATCTGACCACTAAAGAGGTGGGTATAGTGTGTATGGGTTTGGCAAAGTCAGCAGATAGAGGATTGGTATCAGCTGAGCTAGCAGTTGGGGGGAGGGTTCCAAATGATTTTGGGCCACAAAAAAAAGCCTCTGGCACTCTGCCTGAATTTAAAGCACAAATCACTAATTTTCCACATTTTAGGGGGTATTTAGGGTAAAGCACTACTATGGAGCTGACAAAATACATTGTTAAGTGACTACATGAGGTGAATATAGGGCCAGGAGAGCATGCTGGGGAGGTAAGTGAAGGCAAATATGTATGAAGGAAAAAAAATTACCTTAAAATCCAGCATGCATGAGGACAAAGGGGACATTCACAGTATATTACAATCATGGTAATTAGGGATTGAGGAAAGAAATACAATATATTATCAAACATTAAATACAATAAAATTTGATATTAAAGGATAAAAATCTTACCTTAATATACTCCTTCTGCCTGGAGTGTTGGCAGAACAGGTCTCTGGGATAATGATCCCCAGAGCCTGGGGGGAGATGCCTGTTGAGAGCTTGAGGTCCTGCAGGCTTCTCCCCATCGCCAATTACCGCAGGGTGGCGACGAGCCTCTGCTCCGGAGTGATGGCTTGCCTCATGCAGGTATCCTGCCTGCTAATATAAGGGGTCAGCAAACCCAACAAACGGTGAAATACGGGGTCCGTCATCCGGAGAAAGTTCCTGAAATCATCAGGATTATTCTCACGGATCTCACGGAGCAAAGGCATATGACAGAACTGGTCACGCTGGAGCAACCAATTCTTGGTCCATGAACTCCTCCCCACCCTGTTCATGGACTGGGCTTGTGTCAAGGTAAGGACCCCAACACCAAGCCTCCACATAGCACGAACTTTACGAGGAGTACGTATACGCAACATGGCTAGAAAACGGTCGGCTGCTCAGAACGAAGTAACAGAACGCACTGAAGAACAGCAAGGCCTGTGAAGAGCGACCTGAAAAACAGTAACGAATGAACAAGAACACAATGACAGAGTCTAGGGTAACTCGCTGCACGCACTGAAGACCAAATACAAACCCACAAGCACAAACTGAACAGCAGAAAACGATCTGAAAACCACGAGTCTGAAAAAGCGCGAATCGTCTCTCACCAAACTTTTACTAACACGAGATTAGCAAAAGGAGCCCAAAGGGTGCCACGCTTGGTTCTGAACTGCCCTTTTATAGTCTCGTCATACGTGGTGTACGTGACCGCGTTCTTGGCGATCGGAAATTCCGACAACTTTGTGCGGTCGTGTGTATGCAAAACAAGTTTGAGCCAACATCCGTCAGAAAAAGTCCATGCATTTTGTTGTCGGAATGTCCGATCAATGTCCGATCGTGTGTACGGGGCATTAGATGTAAGAACAAATTAGAAGTAAGAATTGTTTTAAAATGCCAATTAGTGTTATGAAAGACATATGAAACATGACTATAACTGTATAAAAATATACCTCTAGCATGTGTTTTCCTAGTTAAACAAGTATTCACATGATATATAGATATGTGCATTCGTTTCGAATGCATTTTCGTCCGAATTTCAGGTATTTTCGTTATCGTTTTAACAAACGATGACGAAAGTGCAGAATCCGAAAAACAAAAGATGGGACATAAACAAATGCTTTATTTTCGTTTTCGTTGCTACAACAGTTCGATATAGATAGGAGATTCGACATGATGATGACAATAACAATCTGTGTCTATCAAACCTGTGGTTGAATGTGCCTAACCTTAACTCTATTAGTCCAAGATTATTCTACATAGAGAGAAAAGATTCGACATAGAGAGAAAAGATTCAACGTAGGGGAGAAAAGATTCGACGTAGGGGAGAAAAGATTTGACGTAGGGGAGAAAGATTCGACGTAGGGGAGAAAAGATAAATAAAAATAATGATGCTGATGATGAATGTTTTTGGCTGATTGTAACCAAAGAGGAGGAGCAGTAAAATAGCTAGAACTAAGTACACACGTAGTTTGGCTTATGGCGTCTTTTGAAAGTTCTAAGAAGATTCGACGGAGCAGGTAAACTATACGGCGTCGTACAGTTTAGCTGCTCCATCGAATCTTCTTTGAACATTCGACAGACACCATAAGCCTTCAATGACAGATTCGACCTTAATTTGGATTTTTGGACGAATGCAATTTTTAACGAAAAACGGAATAAATAAAAACGAATTTCGGGAGAAACTAAATAAATTTATTTTTCGGACGAAAACGAAATTCCGAAACGAAATATTTCAGTGTGCACATGTCTAATGATATACCAGAATTATACATTTCTCTCTATATATATTTATAAGCATTTTATGTGATATTGATTCATCAAAATTATACTGAGCGTATTTAATATTGGACCGGTTACCAGAAAACTTAAATAATATATATATATTCCGGCACCAATATACAAATAGATACACATTATGAAAAGAGAACATATTATTCAACAGATAGTTCAGGACTAGTTTTTCTGCTCTCAGACATGCCTAGTGGTTGAAGTTGATATTATCTGAACTCGCCAAAGTAAATCATTAGATTTTTCCGACCAATGGAAAATAAGCCACACCTTCTGGGCTGAACTTATAATTTTATGAGCTTATTGTCCCATATGGTATAAAGTATGTGAGGTGCCATAGAGAGGAGACCACAGATTTGGTAATAAGTGACCACTCCCCATCTCATTGGACATTGCTGCTTGGATGAATCGAATATACATCCTTTCCTTCAAACAGTGGTGAAATACTGACCATATAATTTTTGATAATATTTTCTCTTCCCCAAATCATAGGAATTGCATCTTACTGTATACATTGTATCTTATCCAATACTGTGTGAAGGGAAAATTATAGGAGTCGTATTTTACTGTTTCTATTTTATCTTATCTAATACTGTGTGAAAGATAGTTTAGTATTTGAAAATTGGCCCATGTTATTGGCCTTGTGTGTTGAAGCAGTTTGTAGGTGAAATCAAAATCAACCTGTATTACAACAAATTTGGCTACTGTGGTCCCGGGAAAATTATTTATCGCCCATTCAATCTGGTAGCTCTGTTGAATCAATCTTTTCTTCAAATTGCTAAACATACTGTGTATTTCTTTCGGCTGGAGAAATTCAGAGGATTGTCTTCCCGAGGGACAAGAGATATTGTGTTTTTGAATTTAAGGAGCAAGTACCGCAATTTTTACTTAAAGCGGGGGTGCACCTATCTATGGTTTTTTTTTTTTTTTAGTTCATTCACAAACTTTTCTTCTCAGCATTACATACTCACATATTGTGTGTAATATGTCCACCTGTGTCAGATTTCGTCAGAAAGAATAACTTATATTATTCACTGCAGGTGGTTTCCATCTTCATTGTGGGCATTTGAAGCCCACAAGCATTTATTTCCTGGATGTGGTGAGTGTTGTGCTCCCAGCATACACCGCTCGTTCCCGCACATGCTCAGTGGCATCCTGGGAAGCCTGAGACTAGCTCCCAGGAGTCTGGGAGAGGCTAGAAACATGCCTACTCCCACAGGAGGAGAACCAGGAAGTGCAAAGAAGAATAGAAAAATAAAATTTAATTACGGCGATTTAAATTTTTTTAAACGGCATGTCAGCATCTAGGCAAGGAAGAGAATACATACAGATATTGTTCAAAATTTGGGTGGAACCCCGCTTTAACATAGTCATTTGAGCTACCCTGGGGTTATTTGCCAAATATTAAGGAAAATAGTTTTATTGCCGCGTTGATGTCTTTGGTAGGGTGTATGAAATATTAATCACCAGAAATCCCGGTTTTGTATGAGATTGTATAATTATACTTGTAAATTAATAAAAAGTATGTACTTATTCATTTTATTGTTTGATATTTATACATTGGTAAGAATTCCCCATAGATTAACGAACTCAGGAAATTATTGTGGTATGTTACTGATTGTCTGAACAAAGTTCACATTTTTACCGTAAGGTTGGAGGCACTGCGCAAAACACTAAGATCTTAATAATTCAAATTCCCCATATGTATTATTAAGATTCCATACCGCACTCACAACAATCTGACCACCCAATACTGCCTTTGCCAAGTGGTCATGGTTTAATTTACAAGTGAGTCGTAGCTGTCCTCTTACTCCACTTCATTTTGATGTACTTACTGATGCAAATTCCACTGCTTCTGGGTGATCTAATAATTCTATTGGTGTGAGATATAGTATTTTATCTAGATTATATATTGTTGCTGGGTGATTTATTATTGCTGTGTGAGCAATATCCTGTTGTGTGATATACTGATTGCTGAATGATATAACAGACTGTTAGGTAATTCAGTCTTAACTGCTCCCATGTCATCATCAGTAGACATGTTATACTGTAGAAATAGGTTTCAGGTTTATTTGCCAGGATAGGTACAATTATATTTAAGCAGTGCTGTAGCTGAATCACCGATAAATACAAAAGACTAGTTTATATATTCGCTTAACCCACAATACAGTAATGGTAACATTTCTTGCTGGCAGCACTTTTTACCTTCAAACCCTTTTTACCCATTCTTGTGAATTCTAAAGCAGTCACCATCATAATCTCCCTCTTTGTCTTTTTCTTTACTCATGCATCCAATTCACCGTTCATGGGTAGTGTAATCTCTTTGAATGCCAGACCAATCCATTGAAATCTGTGATGTTCAATATTGGCAGTGGTGCAGTCTGAATACTGGAGACATGACCAACTAAGTCATCACGGTATTCAGTATCCCAAAATCTAGTATCTCTAAGATGCAAAGAATAACAGCAACTGCACAGTAGAAAGGAGCTCTAGAAGATCACAGAAATAGTGAAAAAGTATCAATGGTTTTAATTTTGACCAAATTATGGATAAAGACATAAGACATGTTTACACTGTTCTGTTTTTAATAACTTACTTTAGTGTATTTCTACTTTGTGACTAAATTCAAATAACACCTTTAAATTTGTTATATTATAATTAACCCTATCTATGCTGTGCTGGCAGATTCCATTATCAGTCATAAACTAGGTTTGAAAACTGTCTGTCTTAACAAAGGGTTAAAGATCTCGAGGCATGTGCTCTGCATTGTATGTTAATGTGCTTTCCCACAGTCTGCCCCACTTTGCCCCTCCAATTTCACCCTGAGATTGTTCAAGCTAGCTTGCAGTCTGCCCAAAGGCATGTCCTAAATATAATTTTATAGCATATAGGTATGCTGTGTGAAAAAGACTGCATATCAAACGTATAGTGTTTCCTTTTTTGTTTTCAAATTTGACTGCGAAAATGGAAATACACTTTAACCACTTGCCGACCGCTGCACGCCAACATACGCCGGCACATTGGCGTACCTGTACGTCCCCTTTAATTGGCGGGGCTAGCAGAGCCGTGCTTGACCGTGCCCACGGGATCTGCAGACTCGATGTCCGCCGGTGTCCCGGCGATCATGTCCTGGAGCTGCAGAAAGGGGAGATGCCTATGTAAACAAGACATTTCCCCGTTCTGCCTTGTGACATGACAGAGATCACTACTCCCTGTCATCGGGAGCAGTGATCGCTGTCATGTGAGTGGAAGCCCATCTTCCCCACAGTTAGAATCACTCCCTAGGACACACTCAACCCCTTGATCGCCCCCTGCTGTTTAACCCCTTCCCTGCCAGTGTCATTTACACAGTAATCAGTGCATTTTTATAGCACTGATCGCTGTATAAAGGACAATGGTACCAGAATAGTGTCAAAAGTGTCTGATGTGTCCGCCATAATGTCACAGTCACGATAAAAATTGCAGATCGCCGCCATTTCTAATGAAAAAAAAATTAATAATAAAAATGCCATAAAACGATCCCCTATTTTGTAGACGCTGTAATTTTTGCACAAACAATCAATATACACTAATTGCGATTTTTTTCTACCAAAAATATGTAGAAAAATACATATCGGCCTAAACTGAGGAAAAAATGTGTTTTTTATATATTTTTGGGGGGAATTCATTATAGCAAAAAGTAAAAAATATTTATTTTTTTCAAAATTGTTGCTCTTTTTTTGTTTATAGCGCAAAAAAAACAAACTGCAGAGGTGATCAAATACCACCAAAAGAAAGCTCTATCTGTGGGAAAAAAAGGACGTCAATTTTGTGCAACGTCGCACGACCGCGCAAATGTCAGTTAAAGTGACGCAGTGCCGAATCGCAAAAAGTGCCCTGGTCAGAAAGGGAGTAAAATCTCCCGGGGCTGAAGTGGTTAAACTTACAGATTTGCTTTAAAGCTAGACTGTCAGCTAAATAAAAATTGTTCAAATACAATAGAGATGCATATTCTTGTTTCCTCATGTTTTTTGTATATTTCTTCTACCTTTACAGTAATCCAGCAAGGAAAAACTTGTTTTATGTACTAAAGCCCAGTTTTTACATCTCTCTGTCCATGATAAGGATGACTGGTCATGTATCTGCCCCTTTGCAGTTTTCAGAAGAAAGAGTAATGCCCCGTACACACGGTCGGACATTGATCGGACATTCCGACAACAAAATCCTAGGATTTTTTTCCGACGGATGTTGGCTCAAACTTGTCTTGCATACACACGGTCACACAAAGTTGTCGGAAAATCCGATCATTCTGAACGCGGTGACGTAAAACAAGTACGTCGGGACTATAAAAGGGGCAGTAGCCAATAGCTTTCATCTCTTTATTTATTCTGAGCATGCGTGGCACTTTGTGCGTCGGATTTGTGTACGCACGATCGGAAATTCCAACAACGGATTTTGTTGTCGGAAAATTTTATAGCCTGCTCTCAAACTTTGTGTGTCGGAAAATCCGATGGAAAATGTGTGATGGAGCCTACACACGGTCGGAATTTCCGACAACAAGGTCCTATCACACATTTTCCGTCGGAAAATCCGACCGTGTGTACGGGGCATAAGAAGCTTTTTGTCATTACAAAAGACAAGGTTGGACACAGATGACACTAGCAACCGGGTGACATCACAAACTACAAAACCAAATGGGCCGAGCAAGGCAGTTGTGCATATGGGAGGTGCTGCCTAGGACTGCCTGTGGGGAATCACATGATGGGGATTTAGTAAAACTGGTGCACGCAGAATCTGATGCAGTGTTGCATGGTAGCCAATCAGCTTCTAACTTCGGCTTGTTCAATTAAGCTTTGACAATAAAACCTGGAAGCTGATACATTTTTATGCAGAACTGCGCCAGACTCTCCAATTTTAGTAAATCAAATTCACTTTGAATCAAATAATAACCACCAAAATATGTCGATACGCATCGATTACTGCAATTGTTAACCTATATGCTTATAACTTATACCTCAACTTAACTACTTTAAAATGAGAAACCTTTCTCCTGACCCCAACAATAGGGTTCGGAGACAAAATATACTAAAAAAAGGATTAAATATAACAAACTCAAACTCAGAACCTTCACTGCCCCCCCCCCCCCTCGCCCCAGAATTATGGTTTTTAAACATATCCCTGATGAAAGGAGAAGTTTGTTTGGTCCCTGAAATGAATTGGCTCTATTCTGCTATGAATCAAGTTTATCATTGAATTACCTTGGAGTCTTGAACATTTGGCACTTCCATTGGAATGTATGGATTCTCAACTCTGGGTCTTTTCCATTTTTCCTGAGGGTGGTCCCCATTTAGTGGCGTGTTGTTGAACTGGAACCAGTGTGCCCAGTGACAGTTCAGTGACCCTTAGAAAATACAAATCCAGAACCCTGTTTGTTCTTACGTTTAGATGACATCTGGATAGGGCACAGTTGGAAGACAGAATTCAGGCAAAGATACTGTATGTGTAGAGGACACCATACATGAAACAGAAAGAAATTAATTCTAGCACATGATGCAAAGGCTAGGTGAAAAAAAGAATAAGCTTGGAAAGCAATAGGATGCAGAAGAACTAGGCAGGAGATAATGAAGGCCCCTTGACCTTAATAAGAAAAGGAAGCCTAGACTGTTGGGGGCATGGCCAGGATCTGGGTGTGGTGACAGAGCAGCATGCAAATTAGATAAAGGATGATTAGCTATTGGGTGGAGTTCAGTTAAAAGGTCGTTTGAGGTAAAATTTGTGTCTTTAAGGAACTGTGACTGGAAGAGCTGCCCACCCGTCCTTCCTTTGCTTGGTTTGTCACAGCTTTATCAGAGGTTTTTGGACCTTGCCAGCAGAAAAATTTGCTTTAATGGGCTATGCCCTTGATTGAAAGTTGGAATTGGTTAATGTCTGTCCATCACTTCTGGTAAGGACAGGCCTCTCTTTGACTTGGTTACCCTAATGTTGAAACGTGCTCACAGTACAGCTGTAAATAGCACTGGTTTAAATGGTTTATCTTGGAAAATTATCTGTGTCAAATACTTAAATAAAGCTGTGGCCTTGCCCTTTCCAACGACATGGTTGTACGTGTGGTTTATTGATGTGGGCAAGGTTACTTATTCATCGCTTGTTTTCAGGCTTATGCCCCTCAATAGTTAAGAACTAAGCATACAATTGTGACAGGAATTACAGGATTCCACAGAACACAGGCAAATTAGCAGCAGCATAGGTGCAGGTGTATGTGTGCAGGGTCTATGCACACAACACACCAGAAGGAAGAAACAGTGTGTATGCACCCACAGCCCTGGAGAAGTGATAAAGGCCGAGGCAGAAACTACAGAAAAATGGCATAAGAATGCATTTTTGATTAGAGGACAAAGGGCAGTTAGGGTTACAATGCAATGCTGTAATATACTATTATTTACTAATGTTAGATGATTTAATTATATTAGATTCCTTTTTGTTTTTCAGTATATCTAAAAAGTCTTTCTTGAGTTGTGCATCTAGATGTACATTTGTATGGTTTTATCTCATCCTTGATGGTAAACAGGAACCAGGAACTCAATGCACTATATAAACTAGTGTCCAAAAAGAAAATGTAAATTTGGATAACAACAAAAAGGTTTACCAATACTATCAATCTTTATATTTTAGGCTATTATTACTTATTCAAAACATGGCATGAATACTAAATAAATTGGATGCATAGACATGACCCTTTGCATTGTTAATATTTATGCATTTGAAATTTAAAAGAAAGTTAAAGGGTAACTTCACTTTTGTGGGGAAAAAAAATTGTAAATAAAGAAAAAATAATATAGCATCTACAATTGCGACACAAGTCATATTGTAATTGAATGTTATTAAAAGTACCTTTCCTTTTCAATCGGTAGCCACTGTATTTTCTGAAAATGCAATATGGCTACCTGGAGGTGTTTTGTACACAGAATGTGTACAGAACGGCCCCCAGAAACATAATTTCCTGCTTGTGTGATTGGCTCACTGGTTTTCCCAGAAGTCTGCACTAAGTTACAAGTCAGATTTCAGGCATCCCCTGGAACCAAAATGTAATTTTGGGTGATATACTGCCATTAGGAACACGTCTAAAGGGATGCAGGCCCAGCAGCTTTACTCTTTAGTGTCAAAGTTTGTTAAAATCCTTGCAATGTACATATATCACCCGGGGGGATGTTTTTTTCCCAACAAAAGTGAAGTTACGCTTTAAATATTAAATTTGTGTCAAAAAATCTATACAACGTAGGTAAAAAGGTAAATCTTTACATTTTAAGCTATTGTTATTTATTCCAAAATTGCATAAATACTAAATAAATTGCATGCATAGAAATGACCCTTTGCAACGGTAATATTTATGTATATAAAATGTAAAAGGAAAGTTAAATGTTAAACATGCAAAATGTGTCAAAAAATGTATGCAACTTAGGTAAAGAGAATTACATGTTTAAATACAGTTTATTACTTTGCTTTCTTCAATAAATGTGCAGTATCTAAAAATAAAATAGTGTCTTCTCTAGCATAAAAGGAAGAGTTAAAAGAGCGTTCATACAAGGAGCATTGGTCTACTGATTACTGCCATGGCAACACAGCAGCAGCAGCTTCCAGTTTCACAGTGTTTGTCTGCTATGATAAGTAGCAGAAATGCTTTGCTGAAAATCCTGTATTGTTCATTATGATCTGAAACTCTGACCTTTATAAATGCAACATGATATGAAAAATAGCCATGGAAAACAAGTTTAGCATAAGGTATGCCCCAGCTTTTTCTTCTATCTCAGAAGTTTTAAACATTTAATTCTTTAAATTGTTAAAATGTAGGCTTTTTCTAACATAAATGCTGTTTTAAATATTTTTAACTATGTAGAAATGATTTTTTTTTTTTAAGACAGTGATCAACAAGTCAGTCTCCTAAGTTACGATTCAACCGAGACAGATTTGATTTGCGCCAAGGCGGATATTCAATGCTCCATGTAGTATCTTATGTTTAAAGGTCTGTGACATTGGCAGACATCTGTAATTCTCATTTGCACTACATTGCAGCCCTTCCAACATCCTTTGTGCAATTACCATCCTGCTATAGAATCACAAAACACAATTTCCATATAAATGTAATACTTGCGTGTGAGCAGCTGCTTGTACAAAACAAAACAGACCCCTGCAATGCACAGAGCCTTGTGTTATGTTATACTTTATGTTATTAACATGTAGCTTTCTATTTTAATCTGAAGCTGATGTGATTTTATAAACTGACAAAAAATTAAAATGTCACTTCCTTGCAACTATGGTATTCTGGTGGAATTCTGATCAGTTTTACAGTATTGAACTCATCCAGAAAATTTAAGTAATTGGCTCCTTGATATGCCTGCATGGATCTTGAAGTAAAATTATAGGTGTATCTTGCTATAGGATTTCCATCTTGTAGGGTACCTACAAGGGGATGAGCTGAATGTTCCCAGGTTCAGTTTGACGCAGGTTTGGCAAGCTGATTGTGAACCCAATGGAAGTCAATGGGAGCCGAATCTTAAAAAATCAGTAATGGACATTTTCTTGGCTAATAAGTAAGGCTGGATTCACACCTATGCATTTTTAGGCTCGATTCACACTAATGCGTTTTTTGATGCATTTTGCATTTTGCAGAGATGCAGGGAAATTTTTTAACATGGGTTCCTATGGAACATGTTCACATCAATGCATTTTCGTGACTCTGCGTTATTGGAAAGGGTCAGGGACTTTTTTCCCGCAAAATGCAGCCAAAACGCAAGTACTGCGTTTTTACCGCAATTTTGCAGCGATTTTGCCGCAATTTGCTTTTGCGTTTTTTTAATGTCTTTTTTTACACTGTATATAGCTGGTTGCTAAGGAGGGGGCCGGGAAGCCGGCTTCCTGCTCAATGTAAAAAAAAAAGAATTGCTAGTTCAAAAAAAAAGAGAAAAAACAGTCCCCCCAGGTCCATACCAGGCCCTTGGGTCTAGTATGGATTCGGAGGGGACCCCCACACACCAAAATTTTTTTTTTAAATGGCGTGGGTGTCCCCCAAAATCCATACCAGACCCTTATCTCTGCATGCAGCCTGGCAGGTCAGGAAAGGGAGGGGACAAGCGAGCGTACATTGTACCCCTACCCATTCACTAAAAAAAGTAGTGTAGTGTTAAAAAATACAGTAGTTAAAAATCTTCTTCTTCTTCTCTGCTTCTTCCTCTAGTCTTCCTCCATCTTCTCCTGCATCTTCATACTCCGGTCTTCTCCTTCTCCCCCTGCTTCTTCTTCCACTCTTCTTCTGTCTTCTTTGTCCGGTGTTCTTCTTCCTCTGTCACCGTTCCGGCCGCTGACCCTCCTCTGATGCTGCGTCCTGCTGATCTGTCGGCGCCAATGTCCTGCATTTCTTAAGTAACGATGGGGCGTGGCAATCAGATTACATCATCCAGTGGCCACACCCCCTTGTGACATTACGGACCCAGCATGCCCCGGCCAGTGACGTAACAAGGGGGCGTGGCCTCTGTATGATGTAATCTGATTGCTAAGCCTCCATCGTTATTTAAGAAATGCAGGACATCGGCGCCGACAGATCAGCGGGACACAGCATCGAAGGAGGGTCGTCAGCGGGAGCAGCGACAGAGGAAGGTGAACACCAGACAAAGAAGACAGAGACCAGGCCCTAACATCCTAACAGATAACTATTACTAATTCCTCAATGGGTCTAGCTTAACGTGAAAGGTGGGCGGGGCTAGATTGTCCCATACAGGAAAGAGGAGAAAGATGTGAGAGGGGAATGAGGAGTGAAGGGATAGATTCAAAGTGGGATAGGGGCATTCGTGGGTCCTGGCGACATACCAAGAAGGATAGGAATATTACAGTACGTGGCCCAAGGTTCCCAAGTGGCATTAAACTTTTCAATTTTGTCATTAAGATTCGCTACTATTTGTTCTTGTGCCATGATCCAAGGGACCTTTCTCTTGAACCCCTGGAAGGAAACAATTGTTTTTTTTTCAGGCCTTGGCGATTGTAACTTTGGCACCTAATAAAATGAAGTAGGACAGTGCTTGTGAGTATTTAGTTAGAACCGGGATATTGCGATTTAGTAGTGCAATGCTGGGTTCAGGGGTCACCATTACCTTTATTATGGAGCTAATGGTACGGAAGACTTTCTGCCAGAAGGATCTAATGCGAGGACATGTCCACCAAATGTGGATCATCGTGCCCTCCAACTCGAATCCCCTAAAGCATAATGGAGAGGACCCCGGAAAAACACACAAAACCCCCCTAAACGGGGCTTTAATGCAGCCAATATTATACACTTCAAAAGGGTGATAGAATAATCAAATATGATTTTTATTAGTACAAAAAATGTAAAACATATTAGTAGTTTCAGACATTAAAAGTCAGACATGAGCTGTGGTAAAAAAGTAGTTAAAAAAAAGGGGAAGCTGGCAACAGTATACAATCCAGTATATGACAGTATACAATCCAATATCTCATGCAATACAGTGTGTTCCAAGCAACAAGATCAAAATCAAAATCAAATTATATTGCACTAATATTAAAGACTGACGCGTTTCGACCCCGATGGGTCTTCTTCGGAGGACAGATGACTAACAGCTGTGAAGATGTAAGCATGTATCACAATCTTTCAAAAAGGCACCAGGTAAAACACAAAATTTGTGTAAATGCATAAACATTTTCATATTAAGTATAATTACCAGGTCAAGTTGCTTCCCAGCATTGCATATGACCATGGTGTGATGTAGGGGTTCCCTCCCCTTTCTCCTTTGTTTCCCAGGCGGTGGGAACTGAAATAGAAGGTTAGTCCTATAACAGTGTTAGAGTTGGGGTGCCAGTGTGTGGGGTGAAAGGAGGCGACCAGCCGAACGGCTGGAAATAAAAGAAAAAGGGACAGAAGCAATAGCGAAAGAGGAGAGGAGTGATGATAATAGAGATGATGTGAGAAGACCAGAAATAGTGACAGGTGTGAGTGACAAAACCAAATGCACAGCAAACAAAACAAGCCAAAATGAAGTGAGTGAGAAAATCCCTTACTGAGAATTATATAATGAAAGCTAGTGATTACCTTATACAGAGGCACAGTTAATTAGATCGGAATGCCAGAAATTCTAAAGAAGTATAAGTGTATTGGCATTAGAGAGTGAATAAGTGGAATACAAGTGAAAACAAATGAGTATGATGTAAATCACATCACAGGAAACGGTAGACAATGCATGGGTATCTTACCGAGAGGTCTATGTTCACAGCCTGCACTCGTTGAGTGGGAATGGAAGGCAGCAATAAACCTCCCCCACCACTAAGTTTATTTATCAAGGTGCCAATTAATTTCCGAGTACTCACAGGTGCAGACAGCACTCCCCCCAATACCTCCCCCAATTAGGGAGAAGGTGGCGTCATTGGACGCCCACTGAGTGATCCCCCGTTCATTCCGGAAGAAGGGTTTTCCCGGGACTACCGTCGTTTCCGCCGCAATCGCGAGGCGCCGTGACGTCACGTGCACACGCTTACCATCGCGCGCGTGAGCACGGCGTCCAGAAAGATTCGGGATGCCGCTGCCAGGGAAGAGGAGAGCGCCCTCACCCAAGAGCCGCCACCTGGTGGGCGCATCAGGGAGGCAAGTGTAACATAACCCTGCCCCCCGGGGGGGAGGACACCACCAGGCCTAGGAAATGGTCAATTAGACATCTCCACTCACATAAAATGAAAGAATACGTGGGTGGAGGAAAACAAACGGGGGGGGGAAACAATGAGCGAAGAGAAAACAATTTGTAGATCTTGACGTAAAACGGCGACTGGACAATCAACTTCCATATGACTTATAAGTGATCATTTGTTGACTCTATATTATACACTGTTTGCAAGTTGTCACTTCCATAAAGAACAATGCTTCCATAGTTCATAAACCATAACGTAAACGAAACAATCAAGAGAAAGGGGAGACAGAACTATGAATTAGCTTTAATTTAAAGCGATAACCCTCTAAATTTCACAGAGAGGACCCCGGATAGATCACTGCCAGTCTGGTGGGGATGTAGTACCACCTAGTCAAAACTTTTAGACTAGCTTCAATGAGGGAAATATTAGGAATACCTTTGTAGGCTCGCTTTGAAGTGGAAAACCAATCCGGGGTAGTCCAAGTGCTGCCCGTGTCTTTTTCCCAGGCCCGAGCATAGGTTGGCTTGCTCGAGTTTGTCGCTGTATAGATTAAAGAGATCCCTCCCCTCTGATCCATAGTGTTTGAACACCAATGTTCGTAAGGGGTTATTTTGGGGGGTTCCATTTTGTTGGTCCAGATGGAATGTAGGAAATGGGAGATTTGGGAGAAACTGAATAATTCGGGCATTTCTAGTTTCTTCCTACAGTGTGTCAGGGTAAGAGAGAGAGAGAAAATGACCGATTCTGAAACCTTGCTGAAATTCCGCAAAATCTTATATACCATAGGGGTAGACGTAAGAGGAGAGGTGAGAAAGAGGAGGAGGTCATTGGCATATAAGGCACACTTATGCTCCTGCTCACCACACATCACCCCCTTAATGTCAGGGTTTGATTTAATCACCACGGCCAACGTTTCGATGGCCACAGTGAAGAGGAGGGGAGAAAGGGGGCATCCCTATCTGGTACTAAAAGCCTAGCATTGAATGCAGCACAGATCACCTCCTCCATCCATGCTGATCTACAGCAAATAGGGATGAGAATTGACACAATAGAGAAGAAAGCTGATCAATCTGTGGCACACATTAATCAAAATTCTGTCAGGCTCCAAGACGTGCAGGATCAACTAGAGACTGCTTTTGCAAAGATCGACGACCTCGAGAACAAATCGAGACGCTATAATTTTAGGATGGGGGCTCCCTGAATCTGAGAAAGAGGTTCAATCTGCTGTTAAATCTCTCATAAAAGGTCTTATCCCAGAGATTGCTGAACACCGCCTTGAGCTGGATAGAGCTCACAGAGCCCTGCAACCCCCCCGCACGGATGGTCTCCCCAGGGACATAATTGTAAAACCCCACTTTTACTCTGTAAAGGAGGAGGTGATGAAGAAGTCCAGGAACTCTGACAACCTCATGTTAAACAGGCATAAAATCCAGATTTTTGCTGACCTATGCTCATACATGGTGCAGAAAAGAAGAGCACTCAAGCCGCTACTTCAGATCTTGATTGATAAGGAAATCACTTATAGATGTCCATTCCCCCTGCGACTGAGATTTAACAGCAGATTGAACCTCTTTCTGAAAGTGGAAGTCGGCTAGGCCCCCTACCTTGTCCTTGTGGAAAAAGTCAGTCAATGCTGTGATACCCCTTTATAAAGCAACATACTTATCCTGGGGATGTCCCAAGAAGTACAAAAAAGTTTGGCATCTGTGGACAGACTCGGATTCCACGGTAGATGACCAGGAACTAGTGGATTAACCTAATTTGACCTCCTGAGTAGGGATTAGCCGAACATCCCCCTGTTCGGTTCGCACCAGAACATGGGAACAGGCAAAAAATTTGTTCGAACACGCGAACACCGTTAAAGTCTATGGGACACGAATATGAATAATCAAAAGTGCTAATTTTAAAGGCTTGTATGCAAGTTATTGTCATAAAAAGTGTTTGGGGACCTGGGTCCTGCCCAGGGGACATGGATCAATGCAAAAAAAGTTTTAAGAACGGCCGTTTTTTCGGGAGCAGTGATTTTAATAATGCTTAAAGTGAAACAATAAAAGTGTAATATTCCTTTAAATTTCGTACCTGGGGGTGTCTATAGTATGCCTGTAAAGGGGTGCATGTTTCCCGTGTTTAGAACAGTCTGACAGCAAAATGACATTTCAAAGGAAAAAAAGTCATTTAAAACTACTCGCAGTTATTAATGAATTGCAGGTCCGACAATATACATAAAAGTTCATTGATTAAAAATAGCATGGGAATTCCCCACAGGTGAACCCCGAACCAAAATTTAAAAAAAAAATGACATGGGAGTCCCCCTAAATGCCATACCAGGCCCTTCATGTCTGGTATGGATATTAAGCGGAACCCCGGCCAAAATGTAAAAAAAAAATGGCGTTTGGTCCCCCTCAAAATCTATACAACAGCGGGAGCCTCCCATCATGGTGGATGCGGAGCAGCCCGAGAAGAAGAAGGGAAGAAGATGCCGGCGCCGCGGAGGAAGATGTCAGACGAGAACACCGGAGGAAGAACCAGAAGAACCAGAAGAAGAAGAAGATGGAGAAAGAAACCGAAGGAAGATAGAAAATAGAAGAAAGAAGAGATTTAAATAAAGGAATTGTCAAAAACTGTCTCTTGTAATTTTTAACATTTTTGACACTTTTTTTGTGAAATGGTACCCCCTTACCATTTCACACAGTGGGGGGGCTAGGATCTGGGGGTCCCCTTGTTAAAGGGGGCTTCCAGATTCCAATAAGCAAGGGTTGTGGGGATGAGGCCCTTGTCCCCATCAACATGGGGACAAGGTGTTTTGGGGGACTACCCCAAAGCCCCCTCCCAATGTTGAGGGCATGTGGCCTGGTACGGTTCAGGAGGGGGACGCTCTCTCTCGTCCCCCCTCTTTTCCTGCAGCCTGCCAGGTTGCATGTCCGGATAAGGGTCTGGTATGGATTTTTGGGGGGACCCCATGACTTTTTTTTAAAATTTTGGTGCGGGGTTCCCCTTAAAATCCATACCAGACCTGAAGGGTCTGGTATAGATTTTGAGGGGGACCCCACGCCATTTTTTAAAAATTTTTGGCCAGGGTTCCCCTTAATATCCATACCAGACCTGAAGGGCCTGGTATGGAATTTAGGGGGACCCCCCACGTCATTTTTTTTTTTTTTTTTTTGGTTCGGGGTTCCCCTGTGGGGAATTCCCATGCCGTTTTTATCCATGAACTTTTATGTGTATTGTCGGACCAGCAATTCATTAATAGGCGCAAGTAGTTTTAAATGACTTTTTTTCCTTTGAAATGTAATTTTGCTGTCAGACTGTTCTAAACATGGGAAACATGCGCCCCTTTACAGACATACTATAGGCACCCCCCAGGTACGAAATTTAAAGGAATATTACACTTTTATTGTTTCACTTTAAGCATTATTAAAATCACTGCTCCTGAAAAAACGGCCATTTTTAAAACTTTTTTTTGCATCGATCCATGTCCCCTGGGCAGGACCCAGGTCCCCAAACACTTTTTATGACAATAACTTAATATTTAACATATAAGCCTTTAAAATTAGCACTTTTGATTTCTCCCATAGACTTTTAAAGGGTGTTCCGCGGCTTTTGAATTTTCCGCGAACACCTCAAATTGTTCGCTGTTTGGGGAACTGGCAAACAGCTGATGTTGGAGTTGAACATGAGTTGGACTCGAACCTGAAGCTCATCCCTACTCCTGAGTATCTATTCGACTCTATAGTGAACTGAGGTCTATTACTCTTATAGTGCCATGCTCTGGTAGATAGAGGGGAGAGAAGGTTCTCCAAGAAAAGTTATTTCTTATCATAATCCTATCGATGTAGATCTGAGCAGTGTGTATTTCAGAGTTCTGTGCTAAGATGTAAGTTGTGAGTTGTATTCTGTTACTTACATGGCTATGTGCACCACTTAGCCGGGGTATGCCCCAATGGCAATGTTTTGTACTTGTAAACCATATAATTTTCTAATAAACAGAAATTAAAAAAAAAAAAAAAAAAAGAATCACTGCTTGGCCTCCCTTTTTAAAGAGTGTCTATCCAAAAACATTCTTCTAAATCTTGGCAATGTAAGTAGGGTGAAAAGTTCAATATAAGCCATATGATTTAGCCTGCATGAAAACCCAAACATGTCCAAACTTAAGAGAATGTTGCTGACATATCTAAAGTATTTTTCAAATGATGATGCCTTGTAATTAAATGCAAATGTTAATGACCACCACAATAGTTACCCAGCCAAAAAAATATGTAAACATTTTGGAATCAGCTGTCTAAAAATGCGGTTTTAGATTTGTTTTTTATTAGGGCTAGCATACCTTAAAGCAGCACAAATTTCTCCTGACAGTGAATCAGCTGTAAAAAAAACAAAAAAAAACAGTGTGGAAAAATTGGGGTTGGGGTGTTAGGGTGTTAGTGATGCTAAAACACTGCAACCCTAAATATAATCATTCAGAGTACAGGATGCAGCCTGGCCAAAAAACTTACATACCCTGTTTCCCCGAAAATAAGACCTAGCGTGATTGTCAGTGATGGCTGCAATATAAGCCCTACCCCCAAATAAGCCCTACCCTGTTTCCCTGAAAACAAGCCCTACCCTTAAATTAAGACCTACTAGAACTTTAACTAGGGCTTATTTGGGGGGTAGGGCTTATATTGCAGCCATCACCGACAATCACGCTAGGTCTTATTTTCGGGGAAACAGGGTATTTTGCAGCTGTGAAACAGCTGCAGAAAATTTGGGTTTATCAGCAGATGTCCCAGATGTGTTTGTCATGAACAGATTAGACTCCATAATGCTTATGGAACAGATTTATCATACTTTACATCATTCTATGCCTCTTTTCCACAAACAGTGGGATACTTGGCATGACTGTGGATTGTTATTTTCATAACTTGTTGTCTGATTTAGATGATGTTATGTTATTAATCCATTCTTGACCTCTATAATCAGAAATTGGCACAATCCTTTATGTATCTTTTGTATTTTGAACTCTCTCATTCTCTAGTTTTTTTCTACAATATGTAATGATTTGACTAATGGCTTCAAGTCTCTGCTGTACCTAGATTGTTTTATGTCTTCTCGCTCATTGGGCATCTTTGATGCCATCCCTTTTTTTGCATGTCATTTACTTTCAATGGAAGTTTGTAAACAAAGAAAAGAAAATTTGGGTTTGTGGTGTTATTGGTACTAAAACACCCTATCCCTACGGAAATATTTATGCAGTGCACAGGATTGGCCAATTAATGTTAATACCGCATTTTTCGCACCATAAGACGCACTTTTTTCAACCAAAAAAATGGAGGAAAATGTTCCTGCATCTTATCTGACAAGGCAGCGCCCCCCCCCTCCCCCCGGTCGCCGCCACCACATCAGAATATCGGCGCTCGGCTTCTCTGTGGAGGAGAGAGGATAGGATATGAGGCGGATCCTTGCAGGGGCATACCAAGTAGGAGTGGGGGGAGGCAGTCTGTCCCGGGTGACAAAACATGGGGGGTGTCAGTGGCGTTGCTATGGTGGTGCACTCCGCTTCCAGGTCAGTTGACACCCGCTAGATGTGACACCATCCCACAGCGGCAAGAGCCCAGGACGTTTGTTTTTTTCAGCCGGAACACCCCCAGTGCCGTGGTTTGGTCCAGTTTTACTTCCTGCTCCTTCCACTGGCAGCTGCTGCTGCAAAGTATGTCCCCAGTCCTCCTTCCTAGCTGCTGCCCGGGTGTATCTGAGGCTGAGAGTCAGCGAGCCAGCCAGCCAGCCAGAGGGGGTTGTAGAAGAGGCTGAAGGGGTATTTGTGTCTGCCCTGTCACCCTGAGCTGATCTGGGAAGGTGAGAGGTTGCTGTGTCCACCACCACCCAGATATAGTGTAGCTGAGCTGATTTGATAGAGGGGTGGTATTACTGTGTCTCCACCACCCACCTATAGTAGTAGTATAATATTACATATTTTTTGACACCATTTGGTTCAGAATATTTTTTTTCTTGTTTCCCTCCTCTAAAACCTAGGTGTGTCTTATGGTCAGGTGCATCTTATGGTGCGAAAAATACGGTACTTTATTTTTTTTCCAAGGGAAAGTATGAATGCAGTCCCCCACTACCACAAATTATGCAATCTAGTTTCACACATTTGGGGAAATCACAGGGTTCAGCTCAGCCAGAGTGCAATGGATGAGCCTCACCCTAGGAAAACCACCTTTGTGATCTTGGTATCCCCCCTGCCAGGTAAGTATATAATGTATATAGAAAAAAAGAGATTGTGCAAAAACTCAAACACATCAATAAATAATCGTGTAGAAAACACATAACATGTGAGTGAATATAAGTCATTATGAATCAATTATTTATTGTGTTGCAAAATTCCCAACAAACACAGGATGAACTTTAACCACTTCAATACAGGGCATCTAACTGGTTGCCGACCAGCCGCGGCAGTTGTCTTGCGGCAGAATGACACAGCTGGGCGAAACAACATTAACTTACATTGCTTCTCTTTTGGCCACTAGGGACGCTCCCGCAGCGTGTGCACACACAGTTCCCGGTTCTCTCAGGGGAGAGGAGACAGATCGTGTGTTCATACTATGTATGAACACCGATCTCTCTCTCCTCCTAGACAGTCCTATCCCCCTACAGTTAGAACACACCTAGGAAACACAGTTAACTCCTTGATCGCCCCCCTAGTGTTAACCCCTTCCCTGCCAGTGACATTTATACATTAATCAGTGCATTTTTATAGCACTGATCGCTGTATAATTGTCAATGGTCCCAAAAATGTGTCAAAAGTGTCAAATTTGTCCGACACAATATTGCAGTCCTGATAAAAACCACAGATTGCCGCCATTACTAGTAAAAAAAAAGAATAATAAAAATGCCATAAATCTATACCCTATTTTGTAGACGCTATAACTTTTGCGCAAACCAATCAATATACGCTAACTGAGATTTTTTTTTACCAAAAATATGTAGAAGAATACATATCAGCCTAAACCTATTAGATTACATATCAGCCTATTACTAGTAAAAAAAAGAATAATAAAAATGCCATAAATCTATACCCTATTTTGTAGACGCTATAACTTTTGCGCAAACTAATCAATATACGCTTACTGTGATTTTTTTTTACCAAAAATATGTAGAAGAATACATATCAGCCTAAACTGAGGAAAAAAATAGTCTTTCAGAAAAAAAATCTGGGATATTTATTATAGCAAAAAGTAAAAGATGTGTTTTTTTCTAAATTGTCGCTCTTCTTTTGTTTATAGCGCAAAAAATAAAAACCCCAGAGGTGATCAAATACCACCAAAAGAAAGCTCTATTTGTGGGAAAAAAGGACGTCAAGTCTGTTTAGGTACAGCGTCACGCAACCGCGCAATTGTCAGTTAAAGCGAAGCAGTGCCGTATCGCAAAAAATGGCCTGGTCATTGAGCAGTTAAATCTTCCGGGGCTAAAGTGGTAAAACACCTTCCCGTCCAGACCAATTTTCAGCTTTCAGTGCTCTCACGCTTTGAATGACAATTACTCAGTCATACTACATTGTATCCAAACACAGTTTTTATCATTTTCTTCTCACAAATAGAGCGTTCTTTTGGTGGTATTTAATCACCGCTGGGTTTTTTATTTTTTGTGATATAAGTGAAAAAAGAGAGACCATTTTGAAAAACAAAACACTTTTTTTTAGTTTCTATTGTAAAATTTTGCAAATAAGTAATTTTTCTTCATAAATTTGGGCCAAAATTTATACTGCTACATATCTTTGGTAAAAATATCCCAAATTAGTTGATATTATTTAGTCTGTGTGAAAGTTATAGAGTCTACAAGTTAGGGTGTAAATCACTGAAAATGTATCACATCTGATCACAGCTGATGTACTGAAGGCCTATCTCATTTCTTGAGACACTAATGCCGCGTACAGACAATTGGACATTCCGATAACAAAACCGTGGATTCTTTTCCTTCAGATGTTGGCTCAAACTTGTCTTGCATACACATGGTCACACAAATGTTGTTGGTAATTCCGAACGTCAAGAACGCGGTGACATACAACACGTACGATGGGACTAGAAAAAGGAAGTTCAATAGCCAGTGTGGCTCTTCTGCTTGATTCCGAGCATGCATGGAATTTTGTGCGTCGGAATTGTGAAAACACGATTGGAATTTCCGAGAACAGAATTTATTGTCGGAAAATTTGAGATCCGACTCTTAAATTTTTGTTATCGGAAACTCCGACAGAAAATGTCCGATGGAGCCTACACACGGTCGGAATTTCTGACAACAAGCTCACATCGAACATTTGTTGTCAGACATTCCAATCGTCTGTACGTGGCATTACAATCCAGGAAAGTACAAATACCCCCCAAATTACCCCTTTTTGGAAAGTAGACAGTCCAAGGTATTTAGTAAGAGGCATGGTGAGTTTTTGAAGTTGTAATTTTTTCCCACAATTCTTGGGAGAATTAAGAAATATATATATTTTTTTACACAAACTTATCGTATTGGCAGGTTATTTCTTAAAAACAGCATATACATACTTGCAACTACACCCAAAAATACATTCTGCTACTCCTCCAGAGTATGGTGATACCACATGTGTGAGACTTTTACACAGCCTGGCCACATACAGAGGCCCAACATCCAAGTAGTACCTCCAGGTATTTTAGGAGCAAAATTACACATATAATTTCATGACAACCTATCTCACTTTTAAGGCCCTGAAGCACCAAGACAATGGAAATGCCCACAAAATTACCCCATTTTGGAAAGCAAACACCCCAATGTATAATCTATGAGGCACAATGAGTCTTTTGAATAGTTAATTTTTTTCCAGAAGTTTTCTGAAAACATAAGAAATAAACGAAAAAGCATTTTTTTACACAAAGTTGTGTATTTATAAAATATTTCAAACACATAGCATGTACATAGCAAAAATGACACCCCAAAATACATTCTGCTACTCCTCCTGAGTATAACAATACCACATGTGTGAGACTTTTACATAGCCTGGCCACATACAGAGGCCCAACATCCAAGTAGCACCGTCAGGCATTCTAGGAGCATAAATTACACATATAATTTCCTGACTACCGATCACATTTTTGAAGGCCCTTCATATTTCTAACACATAACATGTACATACCAAATAACAAAAGATTGCCTGTTGTTTTAGTAGTGCAATGGTCTCACAGAGGAGAGCATCGGTCCAGGCAGCAGGCAGGGATGTGGTCAGCGACAGAAAAAGCAATCATCCAGGCAGCAGGCAGGAATACTGTCCATAGTTAGTACAGGCAGAGATACTGTCAGCACAGCCAAAGCATTGGTTCTGGTAGCAGGCAGAGATGTCCAGGCAGAAATACTGTCCATATTCAGTAGAGGCAGCAGGCAGAGATATGGTCAACACAGCCAAAGTATTGGCCCAGGCAGCAGAAAGCAACACAGTCCATAAAGACCTGGGTTATTACAGGCAGCGATATGGTCATCACAGCCAAAGTATTGGTCTAGGCAGCAGGAAGAACCATCAAGCTTAGGGTCAGGGGGACAGGGGTAGAGGCTTCTCCCACCCAAATCTCTTTGAAGCCTCCGGGCAACCAGACCCTGTTCTGGGAACACAGAAAACCAAAAACTAATTTTCTCTACTCAGAACGCTATTCTGAAGCCCCTCACATATGTGAGACCCCTGTGTACTAAAGTAGAAGGGCAAAAGATCAGTGCAAGTGGCAGGCAAAAACATGGTCGATTAACCACTTTAAGACCAGCCTCGTTTTGGATTTTAGGTGTTTACATGTTTAAAACAGGTTTTTCTGCTAGAAAATTACTTAGAACCCCCAAACATTATATATGGTTTTTCTTCTAACACCCTAGAGAATACAATGACGGTCATTGCAATACTTTTTTTTGCACCGTATTTGCGCAGCGGTCTTATAAGCGCACTTTTTTTGGAAAAAATTCACTTTTTTGAATAAAAAAATAGAACAACAGTAAAGTTATCCCAATTTTTTTTATATTGTGAAATATAATGTTACGCCGAGTAAATTGATACCCAACATGTCATGCTTGAAAATTGCGCCCGCTCGTGGAATGGCGTCAAACTTTTACCCTCAAAAATCTCCATAGGCGACGTTTAAAAAATTCTACAGGTTGCATATTTTGCGCTACAGAGGAGGTCTAGGGCTAGATTCATTGCTCTCGCTCTACCAGTCGCGGCGATACCTCACATGTGTGGTTTGACCACCGTTTTCATATGCGGGCGCTACTCGCGTATGCGTTCGCTTCTGCGCGCGAGCTCGTCGGGACAGGGGGGTTTTAAAAAAAATTTTTTTTTATTTTATTGTTTATTTTACAATATTTTATTTATTTTTACACTTTAAAAAAAAAAAAAAAATTGTGTCACTTTTATTTCTATTACAAGGAATGTAAACATCCCTTGTAATAGAAGAAAGCATGGCAGGACCTCTTAAATATGAGATCTGGGGTCAAAAAGACCTCAGATCTCATATTTACACTAAAATGAAATTAAAAAAAAAAAAAAGTCATTTGTAAAAATGACATTTGAAAAAATATGCCTTTAAGAGGCGTGGACGGAAGTGACGTTTTGACGTCGCTTCCGCCCAGCAGTGTCATGGAGACGAGTGAGCGCCATCTTGGGCTCACTTGTCTTCAGACACACCACGGGAGTGGACGCAATCGCCTCCGCCGCTACCGACGGCTCCGGTAAGCGGCGGAGGGCACCGGATCGCGGCGGGAGGGGGGGGCCCTCTCCCGCCACCGATAAAAGTGATCTCGTGGCGAATCCGCCGCAGGGACCACTTTTATCCGAAAGCCGGCCGCCGCACGAAAACGGGGATACCAGGGTTATGGCAGCTAGCTGCTGCCATAACAACGATATCCGCCGCCAAACTTAGGACGTACATCGTCGTGCGGCGGTCGGGAAGTGGTTAACAGGCTGAGGTCTGTGCACGTGGAAGTCAGAATTGTGATTAAAACGGCAGGCAAAAGCATCGTCAGTAAACAGGCTGAGGTTGGTGCACGTGGAAGTCAGAAACGTGGTTAAAACGGCAGGCAAAGACATCGTCAGCAAACAGGCTAGGGTCAGTTAACATGGAAGGTAGAAACATGGTAGCAGGCAAATGATCCACACAGGTATTTGAAATGGGGAAATGGCAGTCTGTTACTAATGATGGGAACTAATTCCCGATGGATGTGTGATCATTTCTGAAGCAAACACCGATACACCGGCCAGGTTGGGAGGGACATAGGGGACAATAATAAGTATCTCTTCTCCACTTGTGCATACACGACATCTCTTTTTGCGTCTACTTCTGGCTTCTGCGGGGGGGGAATGTTATAGGGAAAATGTTGCTCATAAAGTTGACTCACACATCAGAGCGAATGCTTCCTGGGGCAGGTCCTTGTTGGTAAATCAGGGCAATGACAATGTCTTCAATATATTTGAGGTAGGTGATGGGTTGGTTTTCGGGTAATTTTTGATAGCAGACAAATGAATTGAACATGGCCATATGAAACAGATTCAACTTTCTTTTATTAATAATGGGACTTGCGGGTTGACAAATATGGTTGTAGCATCTGATCAATTAAATCCACCACCCCCATATACAGATTGTAGTCATGGACACATTCAGGCTTTACTACGGGGCCACGTCTTCTCTGAACCTCCACCAAGGTGTCATTGTGGATGGTAGTCATCATGTGAACATCCTTTTTGTCCCACCATTTCATGGCCAACACCTCCTCATTCCTCATGAATGCGGCTTCCCCTTTTGTAGCCATTTTGATAGTAAACTCTGTGGGAAGCCCTTCCTATTTTTTCGGAAGGTACCGCAGGCCAGGGTTTGTTCAAGATACAGATGACAGAAAAGGGGCAAGCTGCTGTAGTAATTATCTACATAAAAGTGGTATCCTTTTTTGAACAGGGGGTATGCAAGGTCCCACACAATTTTACCACTGGTTCCTATATATGTGGGGCACTCATGGGGCTGGAGCTGGGAGTCTTTGCCTTCAAAAAAACAAAATGCGTACACGAATCCAGTGGCTCGATCACACAATTTATTCAATTTCAACCCGTACCTGGCTCTCCTACTTGGGATATACTGCTTGAACTGCAGCTGGCCAGTAAAGTGGATAAGGGATTCACCTACACAAATATTTTGGTCGGGGATAAACACTTCAGAAAATCATTTGGTAAAAGAATTTATTAGGGGGCAAAGCTTATATACGGTAATTTGTTGTGGTTGGGATAATCTTAGGGAGGGCACTGCAAATTGTCATTGAAATGTAGGAAACGCATAATCATATCACACGGTGTCCTGGACATGACAGCAGAATATATGGGCATGTGGTGGATGGGGTGGGTGGACCAGCAGGCATGCAGTTTGTGTTTCTTTGTAAGCCCCAAAAACAATTTGAATTTGAATAGTGAGACGTCGCCAATTAAACATACGGGCGTAGGGGTTGGCAGCAATAAATTGCTCTACATAGAGATTTGTTTGGTCCACCATGTATTGCAACAAATTTTGGGGGAAAAACAAATAAAAATAGTCCAATTGTGAAAAATTTGAAGTGTTGGGCTGCATACCTGGCTGTGCGCTGAAAGGGGGGATTGTAGCGGATCCTAAGTTGGCAGTGAATCATAAGGGATTTGCCAGGGTATTGAGAATGTAGGACTGGGCCTGGATTCTTTGGGCCTGATGTGTAATTCAGTACTTGTACTGGGCTCTGATTCCTGGGGTCTGGCGCTGCTGATGGTAGGCAGGTCTTCTGATCTTGGTCCTGATATAGGTCCTGATCTCCTTACTCATTTTGTAGGGGCGGTTTCCTCTGCTGACTTATTCCGAACTAGAATCGGATGATGGGAGCTCCCCGCTACTCTCATCATCATACATGGTAAGGATGTTATATGCCTCCTCAGCTGTATAAACTCTTTGAGACATGGTGGCGGTACTTTTGGCGGGCCTGTGTGATGGAACTGGTTGTGCTACTGACAGCTCACTGATAGTGGGCCTGTGTGACGGTGCTGACAGGTTGCTGATGGCCTGTGTGACGGTACTTATGGTGGGACTGTGTGGCGGTAGTGATGGCGGTACTGATGGCGGGCCTGTGTGACAGATGGGCTATGACAGATGGGCTGTGACAGATGGGCTGTGACAGATGGGTTGTCAGATCCAGATGGTAACGATGGCGGTACTGAAGGAGGTACCGATGGCAGTAGTGATGGTGGTACTGATGGTGGTACTGATAGTGGTACCATTAGTGGTACTGATGGTGGCCTCTGTGACAGATGGGATGTGACAGAAGGGCTGTGAGACCCAAACGGTACTGATGGCGGTACTGATGGCGGTACCGATGGCGGAACTGATGGAAATACTGATGGCGGTACCGTTGGTGGTACTGATGGCCGCCTTTGTGACAGATGGGCTGTGACAGATGGGCCATGACAGATGGGCTGTGACAGATGGGCTGTCAGATCCAGATGGTACTGATGGTGGTACTGATGGTGGTACCGATGGCAGTGCTGATAGCGGCCTGTGTGACAGATGGGCTGTGACAGATCCAGATGGGCTGTGACAGATCCAGATGTTCTGTGTGACAGGTTCTCTTTATTGGGGGGCCATGTTGTGCAGACAGTAATGTAGTAAAATGTTTCACTCACAGATCACAGATCTCAGATCTCTCCTTCTCTCTCCTCACACGATCGGTGTGTGAGGAGAGAGAAGGAGAGATCCCTGGAAACCGCCACAATGTTTATGCTTGTGACCAGCTGTGATTGGGCACAGCCTGATCAGGGATAGGCTATATCCGAGGGACACTCGCCATCCCCAATCGGCGCACTACGTGCCCCTGGTGGTGCACATTAGGAGCATATCCGATTCGTTTTGACATGTGACTGGCTGTGATTGGACACAGCCGATCATGTGATAAACAGCCAATGAAATTGGCTGTTTACCCTGATTGGGGATGCACTGTGTCCAAGGGACCAGCCGCAATAGCGGCGCATCCTGGCCGACGTCATATGGTGTCCAATCAGGATATTCAAACCACATAATTTTGTAATAGGGCAGGAGGGAAGTGGTTAAAATAAAGAATCTATAAAGACAACTTACAACTACAACTTACTTATAATTAATGTGTTAAAAAGTCCAAAAACAGACACAATGAATTTTGAAATAGGATGACAATGAAGGCAACTTCTGATGCAGCCCCTGGAAATCTGCAATGGTGACTGGCCAATGCTTAATATCCAAACAGAGAAGTAAGCTAAAAAAAAGCCAGATGGCCTCTTACCAGACACGGAATTCAAGGGGTCAAACTCGCCTGATATCCACAGTGTCAGCTGTGATGTTCCACCCGGTCCACTACAAAAAGGAATAGCCACTCTCTCTCATCTGGGACAGCGAGATGGTTTAATAACTTTCCAGCCTTCCAGTCACTCTGCTCCATACTCCTCAAATAAGTTTCAAGGGGATTTAGAAGAAAAAGAGGAACTTCTTGGTGCAGTAAATAATAGTAGTTTATTCCAAAATCTTCCTTAAGCACAGCGAAGAAATTAGAAACTAGAATTTAGCTCAGACGAGCAAATTTCACCCTAGATTAAGTATGATGAGCCAATATCAGTCAGAGGAGGCCAAACACTGAGAGCCTGATGAGATAGAGGAATATTTATATGCAGCTGGCTGTATGCAAGATGAGCTTAAAAGGAACAAGTACTACCGATAAGGATTGTTGCATAAGATGAGGATTTACTTAACATCAAGGATCTAACCACCCACCAGAGGTTTATTTAGCCCTTAGCCTGTGGAAGGGCAGTAATGGAGTGAGCAATACCTAGATGGAGAGACGCAGTGCCTGCTGACAAAGATTGTTTAAAACACAAGCGTAATACCTTTGGTTGTCTGGTAAGTTCATTACCTTAGGGCAGTGGTCATCAACCCTGTCCTCAGGGCCCACTAACAGGCCAGGTTTTATGTATTACCTTGGGGAGATGCAGATTAGAATACTGCAATCACTGAGCAGCAAATGATATCACCTGTGATGTACAGTATTTCAGTTATCTTGCAAACCTGGCCTGTTAGTGGGCATGGTTGATGACCACAGCCTTAGGGGATTGTAGCACATGCGGTGTGGTGACGGTATTCAGCTGGATTTAACCCCGTATGAACTTTTTTGATGGAGAATCCATGATTCATTACATTTTTTAAATTGGACATTATTATCTCAATCCCTTCTTGTGATTGTTCAGCGCTGCTAATGGTATAGTTCTTCTGTAGCATATTTTTGTGATTATTTATTTACTGTTATAGTGGCAGCTAACGTTGTTTTGAAACATCATTCTGTGATTTCATGAGCGCTGGGGGGGGGGGGGGGGGTATCAACCTTTTATGTTTGACTATTTCTCATTTATTATTTATTTATTTATATATTTTTATAATATTGATCACATTACTAGTTTGGTGAGCGCAGAATAATACAATTATAAACATATAATGTAACATCTTTGGCACTGTGAATCAGCTGTGAAAAAAATAGATGCGCCAAATAAAAAGTACTATTGTAATGAACAACAGGCCCAGTAAGAGATAGAAATGGTAGCATGCCTACAGTGGTGGCAATAGATGTTAACAGTGCTTGACCAGCTGTAATAGAAAGAGGTGTGATCGAGAGTGCTCATAGGGCAAGAGATAGCAATTAGGGATGGGCGAACGGTTCGGCCCGATCTATTGTTGTTTGGACGTTCGGCTAACAGCCGAACAAACAGGTCATTCAACCGTTTGTTGGGCCCCCCCAAACCAACCACAATGCATTGTGGCGTTGAACAGTGCATTGAAGCAGTGAAAGCTTTAGCCAATCAGGCCACAGAGCACTGTCAGAGTCATGATTGGACACTGTCATCATGACTTTATCCAATCATGGCTCATTCCCGCCCCACAGTATAAAAGTATTCTTTCAATGGCAGCCATTTTCAGTGTGATTTTGGTGTGGAGAGAGATAGAACAGGGCTCTGTTCAGTGCTATTAGTTAGTGTGCTTTACTGTGCTATTTTGCTTCAATTGTCTGTGTAGAATATTAGTTTAGTGTCAGTCTAGGGATAGTGTGAGTGTAGTGAGGAGGACCATCATTCAGCTTTTCATAGTGTGCAGCTAGAGTAGGGACAGCTCAGATAGTTTCAGTGTAGTGTAGTGAGACCGTGTCAGTAATCTTGACATGAGTATATAGCTAGAGTAGGGACAGTTCAGATAGCTTCAGTATAGTGACGGTTGAACACGTCTATTTGATTGGGTTACTGCCAGTTTAACGCCATATCGTATTGCGTGCGTTACTGCCAGTTTAACGCCATATAGTTTTGCGTGCGTTACTGCCAGTTTAACGCCATATTGTATTGCGTGCGTTACTGCCAATTTAACGCCATATCATTTTGCATGCGTTACTGCCTGTTTAACGACATATAGTTTTGCATGCGTTACTGCCAGTTTAACGCCATATAGCTTTGCGTGCGTTACTGCCAGTTTAACGTCATATAGTTTTGCGTGCGTTACTGCCAGTTTAACGTCATATCGTTTTGCGTGCGTTACTGCCAGTTTAACGCCATATAGTTTTGCGTACGTTACTGCCAGTTTAACGCCATATAGTTTTGCGTGCGTTACTGCCAGTTAAACGCCATATCGTTTTGCGTGAGTTACTACCTGTTTAACACCATATAGTTTTTCGTGCATTACTGCCAGTTTAACGCCATATCGTTTTGCATGCGTTACTGCCAGTTTAACGCCATATCGTTTTGCGTGCGTTACTGCCAGTTTAACGCCATATCGCTTTGCATGCGTTACTGCCAGTTTAACGCCATATAGTTCTGTGTGCGTTACTACAAGTTTAACGCCATATAGTTTTGTGTGTTACTGCAGGTTTAACGCCATTTACTTCTGTGTGCGCTACTGCTAGTTTAATGCCATATAGTTCTGTGCATCACTGTACGTTTGGCGCATTATATTGCACTATATTATATTGTATCCGCGGAGTGTGTCTGTGTAGTGTGAGTACTCAAATTAAAGGGCACCAAACACCTCCTTACATTAATTAAAGTACATCTACGTACAGATTTCAACTTCTCCTTTACATTTGCTTATAAGCACCGCCCCCTCCCTCCCAATAATGTCTGGGAGAACAACAAGGAGAGGCAGACGTTCCCAGCAACAAATGTGGGGGCCAGCAACAAATGTGTCCACAGGCAAAGGTGGACGTGGTGGTCAGTCCTCAGGCAGGGCATCATTTCCTCTGTTTAGTAAGTTTGCCCGTGCTATCCAGCCACAGCATGCAGAGGAGGTGGTGGACTGGCTTACTAAACCTCCCTCATCCTCCTCATCCTCTGTCACACAAGCAGAGACAAGTGTGCAGTCCCCTGCAGTTGCCAGAGTGGATAAACCTGCCTCCTTGTCCCCATCTAATCCTGCCATAGCCCTAACATCAGCCATTGAGGAGTCAGCTGAGTTATTTGACCACAGCGTCATCCACTTGCACCTTGATGATGCCCAGCCATTACTGGATTCAGATGCTGGTTCTGAGGTTGAGGATGACAGGAACATGAGCCTAGAGAGAGGGAGAAACACTGGTAGACAAATTGGCATTCATGTTCCCCAAGCCGCAGCGTATTGCCAAGTTGTCTCCAGTGGTAATGATGGAGATGGAGATGATGATGAGGTCACTGATGTGACTTGGGTGCCAGATAGAGCAGAGGAGGAAACTAAAGGTGAGGCGGCACAACCCCAAGGAGGTCGACATCAAGAAAGAGTAGAGAGCAGCCAACCTATTGCATCACATTCTGCAGCTGTTATCCCCCAGCTCAGCTGTCTGGGCTTTTTTCAGCACATCTGCAGCAGATCGCACTGTTGCTATCTGTAAACTGTGTCACAGGCTCATCAAACGTGGCAAAAACACCAACCATTTGGGTACCACATGCCTAACAAGGCATTTAACATCCAACCACTCAGCCCGTTGGCAAGAGCACCTAACAGCCACACAAAAGGGGCACAAATATGTCCCTCCTCCTCCTTACCCACTTCAGTCTGCCCCTGCGAGTCATTACCTTTCAGCAGCCTCCAGTGACAGGGATGATGGTATAGCACAGGGTGTCCAAGGTCCTAGCAGCTCATCTACCAGCAGCACACCACCAGCTGTAGACTGTAGCCGGCAAATTTCTCTGCCCGATCTTCTGCAGCGGAAAAAAAATACAGTCCCTGCCACCCACATGCCCAGCCCCTGAATGCAAGCTTGTCAAAGCTGTTGGCTCTCCAACTTCTGCCTTTCAGCCTGGTGGATTCTGCCCCCTTCCGTGAATTCACACAATGTGCTGTACCACAATGGCAGGTTCCCAGTCGATACTACTTTTCACGTAAGGCTGTTCCATCTCACTGCCATCTGGTGGAAGGGAATGTTCTGTCATCGTTGGGCAAGGCAGTCAGCCACAAAATCCACCTTACTGCTGACACGTGGTCCAGCAAGCATGGGCAGGGATGATATTTTTCATTCACAGCACACTGGGTAACGCTGCTTGGAACTCGAAAGGATGCAGGACAGGGCTCAGTGCTGCAGCTTGTTGTGCCCCCACGTCTCCTACAGCTGGTGGTGATGATGCCAGACCTGTGAGCTCTACCCCCTCCTCCTGCTCCGCCACCTCCATGCCCTCCTCTGCAGAATTGTCCTATGAACATCAGGTACCCCCTAAGTGTTCAAAGGGCTTTTCTCAGAGTCAGGCTAAAAGGTGCCATGCAGTGCTTCAGCTGGTGTGTTTAGTGGACAGGAACTACACCAGAGATTCTTGCAGCTCTGCAAGGACAGACCCAGAGGTGGTTCACACCACGCCAGCTGCAGCCAGGAATGGTGGTGTCCGATATTGGCTCAAACCTCCTGTCCTCCTGTAGACAGGGAAAGTTGACACATGTGTCATGCCTGGCACATGTCCTCAGTTTGGTGGTGCAGCATTTCCTAAGTATGTACCCAGGTTGCAAGATGTACTAAAGCAGGCCAGAAGAGTCTGTAGCCATTTCAGGTGGTCATACACAGCCAGTGCTCAGTTGGCTGAAATTCAGCTGGAATTCCACCTGCCCGTAAACTGCCTGATTTGTGACATGCCCACCAGGTCGAACTCAACTTTGGGAATGTTGAAGCGGCTATACATGCAGCAGATGGCCGTCAATGAGTACTTGTGTCAATACGGCACGACAACAGGCTGCCTCGGCTTTTTTTCCCCATGCCAATTGCTGATTATTAAGGATGCTTGCACTGTATTGTCACCATTTAAGGAGGCCACAAGGATGGTGAGCAGTGACAGTGCATGCATCAGTGACACAATCTCTGTTGTGTTCCTGCTGGAGCAGACTCTGCGTGGCATTATGCACAGGGCACTGGAGGCAGAGCAGCAGGAGTAAGAGGAGCACTTCCTTTCCTCTCAAGGCCCACTTTGTGCAGACACCATCATTCCTATGTCACAGAACACACAGGAGGAGAGAGGGGAGGAGGATGAGGAGGAGGATTCTGTCACTTTCATAGGCTTTGAAGAAGAGGAAAACATGTGTCAATCTGTAAGCGATGGCTTTCCAACCCCAGGATCCTTGGGAGTAGTACGTGGCTGGGAGGAGGAAGTTCCAGATGCTGTCATCCTGAGTGACCCCGAGGAGTCTGCTTCTCAAGCCTCTGCAAATTTGAGGGGCATGGGCAACTTCATGCTTCAAAGCCTGTTAAAGGACCCAAGAATACGTGGCATAAAGGAGAAGGATGATTACTGGTTGGCAACCCTCCTTGACCACCTGTTAGGTACCTGATAGTAGAGCCTGACTTGTAGGAGAAGACCTCTCATACAACGCTGGTTCAGGAGCCACTGGAGTGGAGACAGTGGTCTCCTGAGCACAGTGGGGTAGGAGTGCCTGTAGAGCAGAGTCTCTGATGCTGAAGTGATGAGAGATCCCACAGGGATGGCTGGACTGCAGATCAGGTGGAGACTGGAGGCAGCAAGCTGGAACACTGGAGGTGCAGAGATCACTGGAGCTGAAGCTGAAGGTGCAACAGCAAGAACAACAGCAGGTACAAGCAGGGTCAGACGGTCCGGGTCAGCAGGGGGATGATACAGGCAATAACAGCAGGCAGAGGCAGAGTCGGTAGGCAGGCAGAGGTCGGCAACGGTATCAGGCAGCAGCAGTAGAATAGTCAGGCAGGCCGGGTCGGATGGGAGCGGGACGGATGGTCAGACAAGCCGGGTCAGATAGGTAACGATCAATCAGGTGCAGATTTACAGGAATCACAGAGCTGAGACGAAGCAGCAATGTGCCAGAGGCACAGGGGAACTTTTATGTGCACTTTGGTGCCAAACCGGTGCTAACGTGAACGCGCGTGTGCGCACAAGCGCCGCATACCCGCGCGCGCCCGAGCGCCGCGCTGATGCCTGGAGAGAGGAACTTGCCGCAAGGTTCATACAGGGGCGCGCCGGCGCATAGGGGCATGCAAACGCCAAGGTCTGGAGCCAGTAGTACCCTGACACCACCGTTATAAGGGTAAGTCTCTGAACTCATCCCATCCCCACAGAGAGTGCAGAGAATAAAATCTCTTGAAGACACGTTAAAGAGGATTTTATTGAACTTTTTTCCTGACTCTAGTAGGTTACAGTGTGGTGGAAAACGTCATTTTGAGTCTTCCGTTGGCGAAGAAAGAAGCGTTGGAGAAGGCATCTGCCTAAGTGAGGCATTTCGGATTTTTTTTAGTCCTCGCCACCCAGGGCTGTCAGCTTCCACATCCCATCGGCAGCGTCTGCATCACATGGTGGACGATTGCCTCGGGGCCAAAACAGAGACGGAGTGCTTTCCAGCTGACGATCCACTGGCTTACTGGGTCATGAGAATAGACCACTGGCCAGAACTTGCCCAGTATGCTATTGAGTTGTTGGGCTGCCCTGCATCCAGTCTGCTTTCAGAATGGGCATTCAGTGCTGCAGGAGGTTTTGTTACTGATCATAGAATGCGTCTGTCCACAGACTCTGTGGACTGTTTGACTTTTATAAAAATGAATCAGTCCTGGATTACCAGCTATGAAGCCCCTGATGCCGATGTCACTGATTAAGTCTTTTTGGGATGTGGAATCTCTGCAGGATTTCAAGGCTGCCTACCTTTGGGGGTGTTCAATCATTTCATCTGGAAGAATGTTTTTGGTATAGGTTTCATGGGCACAATTACCACCCAAAGACCAATTTTTCTTCACCTGTCTGACAGGTGCATACCATTGCAATTTTTTACAGCAAGGCAAATTCTTGCTTTCATCAGGAGTACCTCTATAGGGTTACGGTGGGAAGGCACCACCGATAGCCAAAGACCAATTTTTCTGCACCTGTCTGACAGGTGCATATCATTGCAATTTTTTACAGCAGGGCAAATTCTTGCTTTCATCAAGATTATCTCTATAGGGTTTCGGTGGGAAGGTGCCACCGACACCCAAAGACCAATTTTAACGCATCCGTTACTTCTATCCAAAGTCAAAGTGACACCAGAATGTATCCAAAAAATCTCTAATCATGTTCCCAGTGCACTAAATTGTGGCCTCATTAAACACACTGGCTCCCCAGCTGTTGCTGAGCAAAATAAAGGCAGCTTGCAGGAAAAATGTCATTTTTTTTGGCTTTATAAATGCAATTATTGCTGCAGCAGATTCTAGACATGGTACAGATCTGCCACTTTACAGTTAGACTAAGGGGACCCCCCCCCCCCCCCCCCCCCGGGACTATATTGGAAGGAATTTTTCTTTTTTAGGCTTTCATTTTAAAAATCAAAAAATCACTGCTCATTTAAAAATTACGTTTTTCACAAACTTTTTTTTGTGACCCGGACCGATATAACCATTGTATGCCTAATTACTTGCATTTAGGCCTTCAAAATGGGCACTTTTGATATTTTACGTTTGGTCCCATTGACTTTAATTGTATACAACAAAGGGAAGTTGGGACTTTAAATGAAGCAGATGGAGGTAAAAGTAAAAAGTTTTATTCCGTGAAGTCATGCTAATAAAAGGCGGAAATTCATTCATATATATACATATATATCCTTAGCACCAAATGTAGGTATAGCAAATACAGAGGTAAATATCCATATAACACATATCGTGTCAGATACATGATGATAGGGTAATAACATAATGGGCAATGATATGACCTACAGGTGCCAAGAATGGCATGCTCGATAACTGTGTCCGTGATCACATGTTTGTATAAAAATAAGTAAATATCTAGTATAAATCAGATCAGCATCAGATTAAGCTCGTAGCTCGACACGTTTTGTGAATACCTTCACTCGTCAGGAGCAGATGCGACAATTGCCTATAGGATATAATAAGTATGATAAGCCACACTCAGTGTAGAGGGGAATAAAAATAGTAGACTTATGTTAGAAATAATAGGCCAAACACAGTTACCAAAACGGGCAGAGAGTAAAGCATGCGGGAAATGGCAAACAGTGAGCCAGAGGCAAATGGCCCCTCCACGGGGGCTGAGGTGGCATGTGTAGAGGATTGCAGCATGAGATGATGTAAAGAGAGCACGGGTAGGAAATGGTGTCCATATGAATATAGCAGTATATATAGACATGAATAAAGTAGTGTAAGGAAAGTAGTGTAAGGAAAGAGAACATGAATGGACTAAATGGTTAATGCGCATAGTGCTAAATAGACTTGGAAGAAATAGTAGGTGTGTGAACAAGTCAAAATGATAAGAGACAGATTAGGAGAGAAACTGGAAAATTGACACCTGGAGTAAGATAGTGAGGGGTGATCGAGAGGCCCTTACCTAAATGCTGCATCCAAACAGCACCAGTGGACAAGCATCCGGTCCGCAGGAAGCCCAGGAGGAGACTGGCCGTGTAGACAGCCAGCTCCAAATTGGGATGTGTATATACACGCCACCAGCACCACGTGCATGCATCCCAGGAGGGGCGGCGTCCACACCTGAGCTCAATGAGTGCTCAGCAATTGGCGCCAACCACTCTCGTCTGGAGCACATAGTTGATAAACAATGCGTCAGTGCAGTGGGGCCAGGACTGACGTCACACACACAACGCAAGAGACGTGATGCTGATGCGCTGAGGGGGGTCCCCCCGAGGAGAGGAAAAATCCCCAGCACCACTGAAATGCCAACAACCCAATTTCGTGGTGCTGGGGATTTTTCCTCTCCTCGGGGGCTGCGAGTGTTCGGAAGGCTTGGGGGGACGCCCCTCAGCGCATCCGCATCACGTCTCTTGCGTTGTGCGTGTGACGTCAGTCCTGGGGCCACTGCACTGACGCATTGTTTAGCAACTACGTGCTCCCGACGAGAGGGGTTGGCGCCAATCGCTGAGCACTCATTGAGCTCAGGTGCGGACGCCGCCCCTCCTGGGATACAAGCACGTGGTGCTGGTGGCGTGTATATACACATCCCCATTTGGAGCTGGCTGTCTACACGGCCAGTCTCCTCCTGGGCTTCCTGCGGACCGGATGCTTGTCTGCTGGTACTGTTTGGATGCAGCATTTAGGTAAGGGCCTCTCGATCACCCCTCACTATCTCACTCTAGGTGTCAATTTTCCCGTTTCTCTCCTAATCTGTCTCTTATCATTTTGACTTGTTCACACACCTACTATTTCTTCCAAGTCTATTTAGCACTATGCACATTAACTATTTAGTCCATTCATGTTCCCTTTCCTTACACTACTTTATACACGTCTACTGGGTTCATTAAGAATTACTCTAAAACAACTTTTATTGCTTCAAATTATACATATATATAATATTTTTTCCCAGATATTCCTGTTTGATGAGCCACACAAAACTGCTATATTCATATGGACACCATTTCCTACCCATGCTCTCTTTACATCATCCCATGCTGCAATCCTCTACACACGCCACCTCAGCCCCCGTGGAGGGGCCATTTGCCTCTGGCTCACCGTGTGCCATTTCCCGCATGCTTTACTATCTGCCCATTTTGGTAAGTGTGTTTGGCCTATTATTTCTAACATAAGTCTACTATTTTTATTCCCCTCTACACTGTGTGTGGCTTATCATACTTTTATGTCCTATAGGCAATTGTCGCATCTGCTCCTGACGAGTGAAGGTATTCAGGAAACGCGTCGAGCTATGAGTTTAATCTGATGCCACCTTGAGCTACGAGTTTAATCTGATGCCATGTTTATACTAGATATTTACTTATTTTTATACAAACATGTGATCACAGACACAGTTATCGAGCATGCCATTCTTGGCACCTGTAGGTCATATCATTGCCCTATATGTTATTACCCTATCATCATGTATCTGACACGATATGTGTAATATGGATATTTACCTCTGTATTTGCTATACCTACATTTGGTGCTAAGGATATATATGTATATATATATGAATGAATTTCCGCCTTTTATTAGCATGACTTCATGGAATAAAACTTTTTACTTTTACCTCCGCATTCCATCTGCTTCATTTAAAGTCCCAACTTCCCTTTGTTGTATACCTGAGACAGGGATGGAGACACCTCACCGTGCCTCATTTAAAGTCCCAAATTCCCCCCTTTTTTACATTGACTTTAATTGGGTTCGTTGTTCGGGTCCGAACATTCGCGGTGTTCGGAAGTTCTGGTCCGAACCGAACAGGGGTCCGTTCGGCCCATCCCTAATAGCAATGGTGGCAGAAGGTGGGATTTATTTCAGTGATAAAAGAGAAAGCATTCTGTAGCATCTGCAGGAGGGGCTTGGTAGTTGTTGCTCATCCAGGACTGGCTCATTTTAATAAAGGTCAGCAGGTCAACTGTGTCTGGGGACAGACTCTTTGGTTTGTCACAAAGCCCCTTGCTACATTGTACTTTCAGAGAGGAAGCTGTCTGAATAGCAGCCCAGCAGCTCATTTGCATACTGGGTAAGCTCTGTCCAATGGCCCATCCTCATTAACCAATAAGCAACAGGATCATCTGTTGGAATGGTGTCAACATTCACCCTTGGCTCCATGTACTCCCCAAACACATGATGCAGCCACTGTAGACAGCCCAACGTTTTGGGTAGAGAAAAATGTCTTGAGTGCCTTACTTAGGCAACCACCACACCATTGCACCTCTTTCAATGACAGAAGACTCCAAGCCGCATTACCCATGGGATAGTATACTTTCAGCCTATGGAAAGGAGGTTAACAGGTTCTGTCTGCAGCACATCCTGCAGGTGTTTTATCTTTTGTTCCCTCACATCCTGCAGTTGTTTTATTTTTTGCTCCCTCTACGAGAGCAAGATGAGCCCTGCATCTTTCCCCTTTTAACGTGGATCCAGGAGGGTTGTCAACCAGTAATGGTTGCTCTCCCTAATACTGCACTGCAAGTTACTGCAGGCCGAGGAACCTGAATCCTTGGTGTTGCTAAGAATTACATTATCCTCAGCTCCTTCCCCTCAGCCATATACAACTCCCAGGGTTTTTAAGGGATGAAACCCACCCCTGAAAGACTGCCCATATCCTCCCTCTCTTCCTGAATGCCACTATGACAACTATAATCCTCATCTTTCTCGACGAAGCCATATGATGCAATGACATGATGCCATGACATGATGCATAGGAAGGAGCTGATGATGTCATGCTGCAAACCGGAAGTCAGCAGTGGTTGCTTCTTAAGGGGAAATACTGTTGTTTTTAATAAAGTCTACCAGAATTGTGCACATTAAAATATAAGTGTTATTTTACTTATTTTAATTTTAAAATAATTGTGGGAAAGCAGAGAACACTATGTTGGCTTATTCCTTTTGAGCTTTGGAGAGAGTGTGTAGAGAGTGACAAGGATGGAGGTAGATTGAAGATTCCCGGAGGCTACAGGAACCAGTCAGCGCTACACTATCCCTGGTTTAAAGAGGAAAGCACATATATATATAAAGTGAGGGCATTAACTCACAGGTGTTGGGAGTTGCACAGTATATGGTGATATTGGTGCACGGTTATAAAAGGAGAAAATTGTTATGGGTAGCACATTGGCTAAGCAGTTCTGCCTAGCAGCACTAGGGATGTCGGTTCTAATCCCAACCATGACACTACCTGCTAGGAGTTTGCATGTTCTCCCTGTGCCTGTGTGGGTTTCCTCTGGGTGCTCTGGTTTCCTCCTACACTCCAAAGACATACGGGTAGGTTTACTGGTCCCTGTCCAAATTGGCCCCAGTATGTGTATGTTCAGTATGAATGTGAGTTAGGGACCTTAGATTGTAAGCTCCTTGAGGGCAGGGACTGATGTGAATGTATAAAAAACATGTAAACCACTGCGTAAATTGATGGTGCTATATAAGTACCTGTAATTAATGGATACAAATAAGTTTGAAATTTAAGAACAGTTACAAAAACATTGTGGACTGATATTATTTATTTAAGTATTCTTGTTATATATTGTTTAGTCTGTATGTCACAATTTAAAGGTTAGACACAAGTCATTGAGTTGAAATACTGCACAATGTATTTCACTGAATTGTGTTATTGCGCAGCACTGTTTACTTGTTATAATAGTTATGGACATATGTGGTAGCACATAAAGTGTTAGCTGCAGTACAGACAGTCAAGGTATTGGAAAGATAACAATAGGCACATAATTGCACTGGCGTTTTTGTTGTTATTTATCTTATGTGGTGTAACCAACAACTTCACGCTGCTGTTGCTGCCACAGACTCCATCAAAAGTAAAAAAGAAAAAAGAAAAAAGTAAAAATAAATAAATAAATAAAAGACCCTAATAAAATTAAACACAAATAAAGCTCAAAGACAAAAGAGAAGTAACATTAAAAAAAAAAAAGGTAAAGAGATGTAGGGCACTCTGGGTAACAAGATAAAGTGATCCAGCGTCAGGGTAGTCCCGTTTAGGTGGTCCTGGAGGTGGTCCAGTATGCAGCGGGAGATCCCAGCCAACCAGCAGAGAGAAGCCGCAGCAGAAGGAAGCGCCAGAGGGGACAGCCATACTGCCAGGACCAGCGTGGAACGCATTGGCCGAAAGTGACGTAAAAGGGGCGGAACATGCTTCGGAGCATCTATTGGCTCCTTCTTTATACTGATGGCTTTAAGCCAGAGGATGTGGCTTCTTGTAGTGACAGGGGGTGAGGCTGTAGGCGGGACTAAAGGTGGGGACAGGGAAAGAGGCAGCCATAGCCCGGGATTGTTATGTGTTGTGTCAGCATGAGAAAAAAGGCTCATCAAGTGTGGTGGAATAGTAATCCAGTGTTAAAATAGTCCTGGTTAGGTGGTCCTGGAGGTGGTCCAGTATGCAGCAGGAGATCCCAGCCGACCAGAGGAGGGAAGTCACAGCAGAAGGAAGCTCCAGAGTGGACAGCCACGATGCCTGGTCCAGCGTGGAACACATTGGCCGGAAGTGACGTAAGGGGTGGGAGGCGTTTCGGAGCATCTATGGCTTAAAGGACGTGGCTTCTTGTAGTGACAGGGGGCGAGGCTGTAGGCGGGACTAAAGGCAGGGACAGGGAAATAGGCAGCCATAGCCCGGGATTGTTATGTGCTGTGTCAGCATGAGAAAAAAAGGGAGGGGATAAAAAAATGCATAAGAAGAGGAGTAAAAACAATGGGAATGATGTGATAAAACCAAAAACATTCAAAGCAAGCATAAGACATAAAAGGGACTTCAAATGCCAGTATGACGCATGGCATAAAACATTATTAAAAATGTATTGGCATGTGTGTAACCAGATGTTATATAGAAAAGGTGTGTAAGTGCACATATATACATATGTATATATGCGCATATACACAAATACCTATGCAAGCACACACGTGTGTATATGTATAAATGGATAATGCATTAATAGACATTAAAAACAGATACATACAATGCATAAAGTGTAATGTCCATTAGCCACGTGAACTGCAATTCTCTGGAGAGTATTACTGGCAATATACAGCACTGAATATAGTGCTGTATGAAGCGATGTATAGCTGTACTAACACACTACACTGCAAATTCTCTCTCCCTGCAATACTGTCAGCTGTTCCTCACAATAAATTCCCAAACTCTGCCAAAGGGCTGCTGGGGTAAAAGTCTTTTATAGTGTGTGGGCTTCTACTGTGGTCAGGTGCAAGACTTTGACCAATGACAATTTTTGTAATACATTGTGGTGCATTCGGTGGAACAAGTCCAGTCAATCATTCATAAAATCTGGATTTAATCCAAATGTCTGAATAGCCAAAGTTTTTTCTGAGGGCACAGGGCCCAAGCACTACTACACTTCAAAACCAAGAAAAACAGTAAAATGTAACAATAAAAGAAAAACCTTTCCAATTGCAAATACAAAAGGTCTTTCAGATTGCAAAGCTGATCTGTAACGTTACTATACAATATATTATGTAGCTTGTTGGCAGACCAGTCTGTTAAAGCTAAATTGGAACATATATTGCCTGCAGGAGCTATAAGACTTTTTATTTTTTATTTTTACCAGTTACAACAGGTAAACTCATTGTATTCATTCATTCATTGTCTGATAAAAAAAAGGTTCTCTGGACAAGTTTACTTCTGTTGATTGTTCAGTAGCCCTCCTGTCTACAATGGTTTTCAGAATGTGGATCCCTTAATCACCTTTGGTAACATCCAGTCACTGGTTGATGAGGTCAGTAGGCAAATTAACCACTTTAGCCCCAGAAGGATTTACTCTCCTTAATGACCAGGCCATTTTTGCAATATGGCACTGCGTCGCTTTAACTGACAATTGCACTGTCGTGTGATGCTGTACCCAAACAAAATTGGCGTCCTTTTTTTCCCACAAATAGAGCCTTCTTTTGGTGGTATTTGATCACCTCTGCGTTTTTTATTTTTTGAGCTAGAAACAAAAAAAGAGCTTCAATTTTGAAAAACACACAATATTTCTTACTTTTTGCTATAATAAATATCCCAAAAAAAAATTCTTCATCAGTTTAGGCAATATGTATTCTTCTACATATATTTGGTAAAAAAAATGGCAATAAGCGTATATTGATGGTTTGCGCAAATGTTGGTTTGCGCAAAAGTTATAGCGTCTACAAAATAGGGGATATATTTATGGCATTTTTATTATTCTTTTTTTTTTTTACTAGTAATGGCAGTAATCAGTGATTTTTAGCAGGACTGTGACATTGCGGCAGACAGATCGGACACTTTTGACACTTTTTTGGGGCCATTGACATTTATACAGGGATCAGAGCTAAAAATAGCCACTGATTACTGTATAAATGTCACTAGCAGAAAAGGGGGTAACACTAGGGGGCGATCAAGGGGTTAAGTGTTCCCTAGGGAGGTGTTTCTAACTGTGGGGGGAGTAGAGAGAGGTCGCTGTTCCTGATCACTAGGAACAGCAGATCTTTCTCTACTTCCCTGACAGAATGGGGATCTGTCTGTTTACATTGACAAATCCCCGTTCTGGCACTCTGAGGAGCGATCGTGGGTCACCGTCAGACATCACAGCCGCCAGCCACGTGCATCGGCTCTGGCGTACAGCTCTTAAAGCGGCCGACGTACACCTACGGTGATTCGCGCATCCGTTCCAGCCTGCCGCAGTATAATGACAACAGCTGGTCGGCAAGCAGTTAAACTTTTATTGATGACACAGGGCACTATTTATGCTGTATAAGTATGATTTAAATACACTTATTTGGAATTAGAAACAATGACTAGTAATGGATGAATCTGCCCAGGTTCGATTCACCGAGGCTTTGGTGAATATTGTTCATTATTCAGCCAGCTGAACATTGAGGTGATTCTCCTTGGAGTCTATAGGGGGATGAATCTTGCTATTCAGTCTTGCCAATTTTTAGGGTTAAAAGGCAAATTACTACTGTCAAAAAAGGCATGGGAAAGTAGACGCTGCCAATGCACATGTGCCAATGCAAAAAAAAAAAAGAACATACATTAGGGAGAGGGTCTTTTTATGTGGTTTCAAAGGCAACATTGAAAAAATACAAATCCTTTAATCCTCTCCCTGCCACCACGGTATGTCATGTATTGGCAGCAGCGCGATCATGTACACACTTCCTGCTCTAGGGTAGCCTAGAGTTTTCAGTTGATCACTTTTGGAAGTGATTCAAGTAGCTGTAAAGCCTGCTGCCATGTATGCCAGAATCACCCATCCTGGGTGCTCCAAATGTCCATGGAAAATGCTAGCATGGAGAGCAGAGTCAGCCCAGTGATTCTCTGATCTTCCCTAGCTAGAATAAATCCAGGAGTGAGGAGCTCTCATCAATTCCAGTTTCTGTGCTGTCATTCCCTTGCAACTGTGGCTTAAGAAGAAGGTAATGGTATACAATCTGGGCTTCGTTAGTTTAAATTTAAAGCAGAGGTGACGTTAGAGATCTTTAAAAAGAACCTTAAAAAGAACCTGCTATATTCACTATACCATCATATATGGGGGGGGGGGCTTTCCCCTTGTGATAACAAATTTAAAGTGGAACCTCACTCTCTCAATCAACATTGATGATTTTTAATCATTATGCTGCTAGCATTTGTAAGTGTAGCGCTGATAGATTTGCAATCCACCGCATGTTAGGTAAATTTAGTAAATTGTGTGTTAGGAAGGTTAGGTTTGCCTCTGTTCCAGCTTGGCTGACGTTGTGTGTGTTTCCGTGCTGACCGGTGGGTGTCGCTGTTACCACTGGTCAGGGTTGGAAAGGCAACGTGTTGAAGCGTATGGGTGCTCCTCTGTCCCGGAGACAAACTCGGTGGAGGTGGTCCTCCGAGTTGCATTCTGGGCGAGGGTATTTATGGGACAGACGCCATATTTTGGGGTTCGTTTTACAGCCACCTGCTGGCCCTCCTGGCCAGCAGGTATGCGTTAAGGAGCTACCTCGTGGTCCTCCGTTTGGGAGGCCCATGATGCTGCGGCGCAGGGGTGGGTCCAGAGGCTTGTCTGGGGCCTACCACCGCGGCCGAGGAATGGTCCTGAGCTGTTGGTCCTGTGTGACGAAGCTGGACAACCGAGGAGATCCCAGGGGAGAACCCGTCTTGGAGAGATCATGCGGCGTGCTGGTCTATAGAGGGGCCTGATGACTCGTTTGGAGGACGTATCCGAAAGTAACTATACAGCATAGTTTTGCCGGCTCGGCTTAAAGGTTCAGGCACTGTAACTGACATTTCACTGCAAACAAAATCTATACATCCTGTGGCAGAGGATCGTACGGATTTTTTTCCCAAGCAAGTCTGTGGCAGAGACTTTGATTTGTGCTGCGTGCTGGCTGCTAGACCGGTGAGAGAGGCCTATCCAGACGAGCAAGGAGTGTGTCCCACGAGGGGAGCGCATTCCACATATTATTTGAATTCTACCAGGACATTTGTCAAGAGAACCCTACCAGAGAATATTTGAGTTTCTTCTGCAAGTCTCCTTTCCGTCTCTTTCCTGCTTTTTCCTAAGTCGTTTGTTTAATAAAGCATTGAAAACGTACTCCAGTGTTGGTGCGTGTATCGTCCATCAGTAAACTCAACGGAACCCTAGACCCGGTGCCGGTGAAACAGAGGGAAGCAGAGTGAAGGTAACAGACCCGCTTAAATCAGCAGCTCCACCGTGAGTTATTGCTACTTAAGTAGATAGGGAAGTATGTTATATTTACTTGTTTTAAACTTCTTCTTTTTTTACGTTTCTTCAGTTACTTCCTGGTTTCCAGGCTTACAAAAGAAGGGAGGGAAATAAAAAAGATTCCCAAAGCAATTCTTCAAAAAGGAACTGGCAAATTAGTCAAAAATTATACAGAGTATTTATTACAAAAATTCACAGTAATCAAAAATAGAAAAAATAGAAAATACCTCCACCAAATTCATTAAAATTAGACAACGTTGCCTAAAGACTCAGATGGCCACCACACTCAGACATACAACCCCCTTTAGTATCATTATGCACTTTATCAAATCACTGATGGCTGCTGTGTTGGTATAAATAATAATGCTGTCAAATCGATTTGCTTATATTAAATATATATCAAACACAGAGTGGAAATCCCATCCATAAGTCTATTAAACCAAAAAAGTATGTGATGATGGGAGCAATTGGCTCCGGTAATGTTAATTAGAAGATCATAGACAGTTCATGGATAAATGGCAAAGGGAAAGAGAAAGTCACTGGTTTCCAGGACTAGGCAAATGATGGCATACATCCCAGAAGTCATAAGGAGGAGAGGAGAGATTTTCTCAGCTAAGTCCTTTGAACACAGCTGATCACAGATCAGGGTAAAAAGCCAATCACAATGAGTCTTTACCACGTGATCAGCTGTGTCCAATCACAGCTGATCACGATGTAAACACACTTGCTGGTTATCAGCAATGCTTTCCTTACGCTGTCACAGCGTGAGAAAGAGGAGTGAGCCGGTAACCGGTTAGTGTGAAAGGAGACATCTGCACTGATAATCAGGGCACTGATCATCAGTGCCCTGATTATCAGTGCAGCCCCAACAATGCCCATCAGTGCTGCCACTCAGTACTTCCTCATCAGTGTCACCTATCAGTGCCTTTCAGTGCCACCTATCAGTGCCCATCAGTGCCACCTATTAGTGCCCTTCAGTGCTGCCTTTTAGTGCCCATCAGTGCCCATCAGTGACGCCTATTGGTACCCATCAGTGCCTCATATTAATGCAGCCTCATCAGTGCCCACCAGTGCCACCATATTAGTGCCCATCAGTATGGCCTATTAGTGCCCATGAGTGCAGCCTCATCAGCGCACTTCAATGAAGGAAAAAAGTTTGGTCTTTTTTTGTTTGTTTAGCATAAAAAAACAGTGGTGATTAAATACCACCAATTGAAAGCTCTATTTGTGTGATAAAAATAATAAAAATGTCATATGGATACAGTGTTGGATGACTGCTCAATTGTCATTCAAAGTACGACAGAGCTGAAAGCTAAAAAATTGCCTGGGCAGGAAGGGGGTACAAGTGTCCAGTAGGCAAGTGGTTAAAATTGGTCAGCAGTCTGACAGTTTTAATTAGGGAAAGTAGGCTGTAATAAATCAGCCTTTCTTACCTAGGGTGCTATGGTACCCCAGGATGCCACTTGAGGTCATCATGGGTGCCGTGGCATCCTGTTTGAAAAAAGCATTCAGATCTGATCAAGCTCCTATATCTCCTCTTACACTGAACTGCACATCCACACAGCAGGAGTTCAGCAAGGATAGTAGATGCAGAACAGTGGAAGTGGAAGGCAGCTTTCTGAGTCCTGACTTCTCTGCCTCCCCCTCCAGGCAGTACCCAGCTGTGCAGTACCCAGCAGTTTGAGTGCAGGTACAGTACTGCAGTTTTTAAAAAGACTGTGTGTTTGTGTATGAATGTGTGTTTGTGTCTGTATGTATGTATGTATGTACAGTATATGTGTGTGTGTGTGTGTGTGTATGTTTGTAGGTGCATATGTACAGTATGTGTGTGTTTGTATGTATGTATGGTTGGAAAACACTGTACTATAGTATACTATATATTATTGCTGGTGCATATTATTGCTGGTGAGATGCTCTTGACTTTCCCTCACATCTAGTTCATATGACAATAAAGCTTTTATTAAACGTGTAAAATATATATATATTTTTTTTTTGCTTTTTTTGTGTTACACTACAAGTGTATCCTTCTGCAAACAGTTATCTCTAGTTCTATTAGTTATGGGATAACAATTACTTTCTATTTCTCTCTTTCAACCCTTTCATCTCACAGTCTTTCTCTTATGGTTTTCATATTATTCTTTCATTTTTACTCCTGTATCTTTTCCTTTATCCCTTTACTTAAAGTCAAAAATCAAAAAAATGAAATCACCTCAAAGGACATAACTTATAGTCAGTAAGATTTGTCCCTTATGCTGATGTCTCCTCTATTAGCTGAAATCCATTAAAGGAGAAGTACAGCAAAGTACAGCAAGTACAGTAGAGCTGATTTGGCTGTACTTCGCCTGTGGATCACAGGAGTGCAGTTCATTCGGCACTCCTGTGACCCGTCTTCAGCCCACTGTCGGCTTACATCACAGAGCTGGTCCAAGCTTGGGCAAGATCACAACAATGAAGTCGGGATCCATCCACATGCCTGGACCGCGACCCAGCTCAGCCTCTTAGCAAGCCATTGCTAGCCTGAGGTGGCTGCTCCTCCTGCCCCCTCCACAGTCCAGCTCCAGTGAGCGAGGGGGGGGGCAGAGCAGAGAGCTACTGACTAACAGTCACCATCTGTGGTGTTTGATCGCTCAGTTCACATTGTTAGAGGCGCTGGGGGACAGATGCAGCATTGGACCGATGCTGCATCCACATAGGTAAGTATGATTCTTAAAAGACCCATACATCTCTTTTAATCAATCCCCTACCCCCACCACGGTAATTTTCCAGTCCAGCAGGGGTTAATAGTGCCAATAGTGCCAATGGAGCTGTGACAGGCGCTCATCAAGAGTGCCCAACTATTCCCACCCTTTTTGCCCAGCATCTCCATTCATAGAAGCTGTACTATAGCAGACCATTCAATCATTTGCCCATCTTTTATTCATAGATCCGGCTTCATTCATAGAAATGCAGAAAATAAACAAACCATAGTTTTTACTAAAGCCATTATATTTGTAAGATAAATTTACTACTTATAAATGATTCAATAAAAAAAGACTCTAATCAATGTTCCCAATGCAAACTGATGAGGTCCGAGGGCCAAACAACATATATCAAAAGTCCACATGCAGCCCTTGAGCCACAGGTTAGGCACTGTAGAGATTAATTTCCTATCTAGGTTTCAGATATTACACTAAGGGCTCGTTCACATGTGCAGCCAACGAACGGTAAAAAACAGAGCATCCATTTTACTGCCCTTACCCCTCCAACCTAAATAAGGATATGCAGCTACTCAGGGTTGTACACATACTCTGGCATGCTTTTCTTTGTGGCCAGGGCACAAAATAGACCCCCTGTCTAGAGGCAGTACCACTGATGGACATGACTCTTTCAAGTGAATGGGGCCGTGCCACAACCACCCTGCAACCAAAGGAACATAGTTGCAACATGATGGTTCTCCCTTTTTAGGGTTAAAACAGGGTGCTTACAGTAATCAGATTTTATTTATTCATGCAAAATGACTTCAGTTTCTTAAATTTGTTAGTGTATCTAAATCTGCTAGTCCATCTAACACTCTCTTCCCCACAGATTAACAATGCTGTTGTCCAAAGGTGCCCCCTGTGCTCCTTCATCCAGTGTGGGAACATGTTAATACAGGAGGCATGTTGCTGATCAAATCATCATGTGAAAACAGAGGGGGAAAAGCCTAAAAAGAAAATGAATGCAGCCACTACATCTACTGATATTGGGCTTTATACCGCCTAAATTAATTCATTATCTAATGAATTAATTATAAAATTATAATTGCAACATAACCTATATATGAAAGTTCCTAAATTCTACTTTGCATCAATACATCTCATAATTTAATTTTTTGCTGACCCTCTCAGACCAATAAATATATCTAAAAAAATTATATAATGAAAAAGTCAAACGTTTAATTCTTTTTACATATTCATTTGTACTTCCATGATATTTATATATATATATATATATATATATATATATATATATATATATATATATATATATATATATATATATATAGTATATCTCAGGAGTTGATCTGCACAACTCATCATATGTCAACTATACCTGCTCACATGTCACTTTGATTAACCTGAGAAGGTGATACACCAAGTTATTCTTTCTTATTTTATTATTTCTATTTTATTTTTTGTTATAGGTTATTTTAAACAGAGACTGAAATCCCATTGGCTATGTATTCCCTCGGGAGCTTTGGATCAGAGTCTATGAATCCAAAAGACATGCTGCTCCAAAAGCTACTGACTAAATGAAGACGTGTTTCCCCACGTACAGTACTTCCATAAAATGTTTTAAAGCATAGGTTTAATTGCTTTAGTATTGAATCCATCTCAGTAATTTTTCCCTATCCTAACTCAAAAGGGCCTAATTTTACACCTTATGTATTGTATTAAAAGTTATTACATAAACTACATGACTTGAATTGCAGTTTATACAGTATGCTGATGTACCTGTATAGCAAATGCCTCTCCTGTAATTGCTGACTTAATCTCTTTAGTTTTCTCTTTTCATGAACTTTGCAATACTTACAAAGAAAACCCACATTTGTAGAAGCCTTTACTGTTTAGCCACATTTGCTTTCCGATTTCCCAAGTATTAAATTCACTAGACTCTAACAAAAAGCCAGCGCTTACTGTTTTCCCAAAAAATGTATTCTTGCAAAACCCAAGCACTTGTGAAATATAAGTTCCGCTTATAATTTAGGTAACTACAAATTATTACAGCAAATCAATGTGACCCTTCTATACCCTCAAATGATTATCAATAAACCTTCCTTTACCATTTTAAATTGCTCAAATAAGGGTTGCTGTTAAAATGCTGCTGTGAAAATATGCAAAACTCCTCTCACCATCTCATATATAAGCTTGCACCCACAGAGGCTCCTCTTTTCTGTAGATGGTATGTTCCATTACATTTGAAATAATTATGTTTTAAGAAGATCTCTACTGCTGCTACAATAAAATCTTGAAGTTTCTCTACATATTTACTGTATGTCTTCAAGTGGTATTTCACAGCTACTAAAGCAATTGTTTGGGGTATTAGGGAATATATAGCTTTCAAATCTAATGTAACCCATACAGAGTTACTCTTCCAACATAAATTCTTCACAAGAGAGAGACTAGGGGGAATATTTGCTAAAACTGGTGCAAACAGAATCTGGGGCAGCTGTGCTTTGCAACCAATCAGCTTATAGGTTTTATTGTCAAAGCTTAAAGCGGAGGTCTGCTGAGCGGAGGCCAGCACCTTTAAAAATTAAAAGTCAGCAGCTACACATACTATAGCAGCTGACTTTTAACATTAGGAAACTTATCTGTCCTGGAGTCTAGCAATGTCAGCACCGCAGCTGATGTTTCCATCGGCTGGTTAGGTGCTGCCACCACCATTGCAGGTAAGGGAACCCGGTAGTGTATCATTTTAGTTTCATGACCGGGTCCCTACTGCGCATGCGTGAAGCTCATTGCGCTCTCTCACTGGCTGGCAGAAATGGAGGGAGGAGGGGGACCGAGCTGCTAACGTAATTTGCCGTGGCCCGGTTTCCCAGAAGTGGGAACAGGGTACCTGGTATCCGCTCCCCCCCCTGAAAGGTGCCAAATGTGGTACCGGAGGGGGAGATGAATCAGATAAGTGGGAGTTCCACTTTTTGTTGGAACTCTGCTTTAAAGTGATTGCAGAGTCTTGTTTTTTTTGTATGAATATTACAAACATATTATACTTACCTGCTCATTGCAATGGTTTTGCACAGAGCAGCCTGGATCCTCCTCTTCTCAGGTCCAGCTTCAAAGCTCCTGGCCCCTCCCTCCTGTCGAGTGCCCCCACAGCAAGCAGCTTGCTATGGGGGCACCCGAGCTGAGCCGCAGCTCCACATGTCCATTCAGACACGGAGCCGCGGTATGGCCCTGCCCCTTGTTTCTCCTGATTGGCTAACTGACTATGATTAACAGCATCGGGAGCCAATGGCACCGCTGCTGTGTCTCAGCCAAACAGGTGGGAGAGTCCCAGATGGCCAGCCGAGGCACCCGTGCACATTGCTGGATAGAGATGGGGCACGGGTAAGTATTAGGGGGGCTGCTACACACAGAAGGTTTTTATCTTAATGCATAGAATGCCTTCCACTGCTATAATATTGTTCCTTTTATTTCTCATTTGTTTTCTTTCCCACCAAGCTTAATTCTCATTTTACATTTTACCAAAATATTTTATTGGCTCCACTGCTTGTTTGAACAGGATAGAAATATTTATCTTAAGTACTGTAGCTTTTCAATATCTTTGTTACCATGCAAACCACCCTGGATTTCACCTTCCAAGTTCCAGCACATTTCTAGAAAATCAAAGAAAGTTGCATGATTTTCCCTGTCAGAATCAACATTCACTGTTTTGTAATTTTTATCCACACTCCGAAAATGCTTACAGAGTATTAAATTCGTTACATTCCTTTTGACAACCAGTAAAATACTAAAGACATCAAAATGACGTACAGGTAAGAATGACAAACCTTTTGATAGCAAAGAATTTCAACCTTCATCAATTCTACTCCTGACCATTTTAATACATTGTTAAGCCCAGTCACAATTCTTTGTGGCTAATGTTTGCTTCTTTGTTGTTGTTATTTCCTTCCCCTTTCATCTTTTTCTTTCTTTTTTTTTTTTTTGGAAGAAGAGGGGGGGGGGTGATATTTATACTAACTTGGTTTTTAACCATTTTTTTGCTACACTGCTTGTTGCACCATCAGCTGAGAAAACGGAGCTCACTGAGGATCTTGAGCCTGCTCTTGCACCTGTACTGTCTGGAGAGCTAAAATTAATGTGTTTGTTTTTTTTTTTGTTATAGACCTAGGTCTCCTCTTATATTTTCTAGGTCTTCTTTTCCATTCATAAACTGTCTGCTCATTGTAATCTTTTATGGAGAAAAGAGATGTTATTGATGCAAAGTAGAATATAATAATTAACTTTATTATACTGTATGCAGTAGATTATGTTGAGGATTATATTTTATACTTTAATATTTGATTTTTTAAGGTAATGATATGACATATATAAATATATTTTTTGGCATTGTATATTTTAGTTTCATGGCTGAAATGTAGATACTGATTAAAAAATGAATAGTGGGGTCATGTAGTTTAGTATGAGGTATGGAAATTTTAGCTCTACTGTGAGTTGCTTACATTTTTCTCTGAGAAGTTTCCCTGTAAAATCCATCTCTTTCTTCTTTGATTTTTATACGTTTTATAAGTTGTTTTCCAAGTCTGTTTAAATCACATGGGAGAAAGATTTTAATTGATTACAGTTGTTGGGTGATTGGGATTTTGATGCTCACTTCCTGTGAGATGGAAATATTTAAGCTATGAAATACAAGATAGCTATGATTATGGCTTTGCTGTCATTGCTATACTAGATTGTTTGGATTTTAACTTAATTTTAATTAATAAAGAATTGTTTGTTCATACTTGATCTCCTGCTTTTGACATGTCTGGATTGTCTTTGGCTGGCTGACTGACAGGAGCCCTGCTGTGAGATTAACATCCAAGTCTACTGTAATGGCTCGGAGGTAGAACACTGCTCTTGTGAGTGTGATGGATTATATCCAACTGCCCATGCCTGTTATGTAACAATAGCTAGCAAATTGGGAAAAGACCATAAAGAAATAGCAAAATTCTGCTTCCATAGGCTTTAAATAGGGTTTTGCATGATATTTGGGATTTATAGACTTCCTGTTGGGTTTGCCAAACCTCCTACAAACCAAGCTTTGCCCAGTTCGCTCATCCTTATTCAAAACTGACAACTCTTTCAATAGAATGAAAGCCTTGCAATCTTTCTACAGTTTTCTCTGCAGTTACTTGTTAATGTATTGATTTCAGGCACCTGAAAAGTTACAATTCTTGGTACATTGTTTTCCAGCTTCTAAAAACTGATGTGGTTGCTTTATCTCTAATTTATCTATCTATATCTAGGAGATTCAGCTTCTGAAATTTTGGCATAATATTTTCAGCACTAAGCACATCCAAACATTAATTTATCATCATACATATACAATCTAATTAATTTGAAAAACTAATAGTTACTGAACTGTAATTAAAAATTAACCAAGTTATACTTCACCCTCAAACCTAACCCTTATACTTTCTCTTAACCTGAACATAACTGCACTAAAATCTGAACCTAAAGCTTACCTAAACATTGGATTAAATTTATACTGTAGTGGTGGTAAATACTATATACTATGAATACTCTCACAGTGATAGGTAATGGGAAATAATGGGAAGAAAAAGTCTTGGCAGTAAAAGTATCAATATTTAAGTACTAAGAACCAGATTGTCACTTCTGGAAAACCTATGGCAAATAGTCCACATTCAGATCAAAAGATCTGTCACTTTACTAACATGGGACCACAGTTCTATTTCATATTACAATGTTTTCTTTTTACTGAATGGTTGCTCGGGAATATTGACAGTCCCTGGTTGGAATTCATAATGAGATTTGAGAATGGGATTCAGAACTATAAGGACATATAAGATAAGGTTTTTGCTTCTCAGCTCTAGTTTTTGATAAGGGGTAAGGCATATAACTCCTCAGGGCCTGCAGTTTTTCTTAAGACACCGGGCAAATGTCTACCAGAACTGGGATGGCGTTTTCAGGGGAGGGCATTTTTTGGATTCACCTCTCAAAGAACCCAAGGCCAAAAGGAATACAATCTGGTTTCAGCAAGGTGGGGACCCGCATGTTTTAAGTAAAACATTATTTTCTTGCTTTTATTTTAAAGTTACTACAATCTGTTCCTAACTTAAATAAAATCAGAAGAAATTTAAAGTTAGCATTTTTTTTTATTTGTGTGAAGATTATGCTATCAAAGTGTGATGATGTTTTAAAAAAACCTTGTATATTTTACAATCTGAACCTATTCACCTTAATACATCCTAAAATATATCAGCCTTTCTAAACCCATGTTTATCATGGAGGAGCCCTTGAAATAAATTAATTTAGATCCCTGGCATCCCCTGCTAAAAATGATCTACAGTTCATGGTGCATCAGCCATCTCATGTTTTGGTCAATGAAGAAGTTCCCTCTTTCACTGATGGTTAGTAGAAATATTGCCCTGTTACAGTGTTGGTCAGTTTAGTGCCCCTTTACATCTGTGGTCAGTGGGAAGAATGTTCACCTCAAGACAGCTAACAATCATTTTTAATACTAAAGATAAACCATACATAAAACAAAGGCAGAATATACAGTGATCTCAGATCAGACAATATTATTGACAAATCAAAGGATCAGCACATTAAAAAAATGAGCATGCATACATTTTTTCGTGGGTCATATTCCAAGAGATGTTATGCTTGGTGTGAGGCACGAAAACAGATTTTTTTTTCAATACTCCAGCTATAGTGCAGTTAACTGCAAGGAACATGAATGATGCCAGATGCTGCTTACTGTGAGTGAGTGCAGGGATAGGTTCATACAACAGTGCATACTGAGGTTGCTGTGGGACATCTGTACCTAAAACTATTTGCAGTAAGTGGAAGACTCTATTCCAATATTCCCTGAATGTGGGGTTTTCTTCTGTATTCTGCTACAATTCTTTGGTTAAAATACCCCCACATCAGTGTAAATTATTTAGCCTGTGTGAAAGTTATAGAGTCTATAAACTGTTGTGTATACATATATACTGTATATATTTGAAAATTGATCAGTTCTGATGTACTGACTTCCTATCTCATTTCTCAAGGCCCTAAAATGCAATTTTTTGGAAAGTGGTACAAGGTATTTAGTAAAAGCTATGGTGAGATTTTTGAAGTTGTATTTTTTTGTCACAGTTATTTTGAAAAATGAAGAAATAAATACATTTTCTTTTTTTTTTTTTTTAGAAATTGTAATTTTACCAATGATTTCTTACTTACGGTATAGGCACACTTACAATTACACCCCAAGCACATTCTGCTATGCCTTTCAAGTATGGGGATACCACATGTGTGGGACTTTTTCACAGTCTAGATACATAGACAGGCCCAAAATCCAAGGAGCACCTTTGGGCTTTCAGGGACCATAAATTACACATAGCTTACGAATCTAAATTCCAGACTACTTCTCATATTTCCTGAGTCCCTGAAGTGCCAGGACAGGAGAAATACCAACCAATAAATGACCCCATTTTGAAAAGCAAACACTCCAAGGTATTTTCTGAAAGGAATAGTGAGTCTTTTGAAAATGCCATTTTTGCACCAAGCTTTTGGAAAATGCAAGAAAGAGAATGAATTGAAAAATGTATTTTTTGACACAAAGTTGTCAATTAATAGGATATTTCTAACAAAGAGCATAGACATACTTAGAAATACACCCCAAAACACATTCCCAAGTATGGCAATACCACATGCATGAGACTTTGTCATAGCCTAGCCACACAGAGAAGCCCAAAATCCAAAAAGCACTTTCAGGCATGTCAGACTACCTATCACATTTTTGGAGGCCCTGGAGTACCAGGACATTGGAAACACCCAAATGACAACATTTTGGAAAGAAATGGCATGGTGAGTGTATTGAAGACTTTATTTTTTGCCCCAAGTTTTTGGAAAATGCTGAAAGAAAATGTAAATGTTTTTTTTTTTGTCACAATTTTTTTTTTTTTTAATATTAGGAAGTTAAATATTTTGTTATGCAAAGTTGTCAATTTAATATGATATTTCTCACACACAGTATAAGCATACTTAGAATCACAACCCAAAACACATTCTGCTACTCCTCCTGGTATGGCTATACCACATGTGTGAGTCTTTTTCACTGTTTGGACTGATTATGTCTCGGACATTGTATCTTGTGTATCACAAAAATCAACCAATATTATCAAAACAAATGTTTTAGCCTAATAGCTTAAGCCTTGTACACACAATGAGAATATCGGATGACTGATTGTCTGTTTTTTTCTTCATGCTAGTCTCATATCAAAAATGAAGAGGTTACTCGGTTTACAAAAATTCTCATACAACAGAATAAGACTTTAGAAGAGATTTAATGTATTGTAATGTATTCTTTTGTTTCCTAGCATGCATAGTCATGCTCTTCCGATTTTTTTAGACAAAAAAATGTGCTGATTAAACGAAAAACGTACGATCTGGTATCGTACAAGAAAACTTGTTGTGTTTGTCCCTTTGGATAATTTCGGATGAACTGACATGATCGGCTCTCTAAAACTGTATACTACCAAATATATTTCATATTTTGTATATGATTTTCTGATCGTGTATCGTCACCTATAGCAGTCCCCGATCCTAGCATACTAGTATGTGGCTGCATCTAGGAATGCCATGTTCACTTGCCAGGAAATAGAGGAGGCTAAAGAAAGAAAGAAAAAAAGATTTCCTGTGGTTCCAGGTGTGGAGTTGTCCACAGGGAAAGGCTGATATTGGGGTCTCGCAGGAACATAGCCAGTTGCATGTGGGTCAGTTCAGGCAGAAGGCAGAGACATGGTCAGCAAGCAGGCAAAGTATTGGTTCAGACAGCAGGCACAAACATGGTCAATAAACAGGCCAGGGTTAATACAGGTGGTAGTCAGATGCAACACTGCACTGGTGTGGCTGTGATCAGAAACACCATTGTGGCACTTGTATATCAGCAATCAGGAACACTGTTGTTGGCTTACACTGGTCTGGTGATACTGGGGACTGCTGTGCAAGCAATTAGAAACATTGCTGATGACTTGCTCTGGTCTAATGACACTGGGACTGGTGTGGCCACAATAAGGGACAACGTTGCTGGCTTACACTAATGTGGTGATACTGCGACTGGTGTAGCAGTGATGAGGAACACTGTTTCTGGCATACACTGGTCTGGTGACACTGGGACTAGTGTGACAGTGATCAGGAAAACTGTTGTTTGTTACAGTGGTCTGGCAACACTGTGGCTGGTGTGATGGTGATTGGAGAACTGTGACTTGCTGCACTGTTCTGTTACTGTTCACACATGAGGTTTGGGAGGGGGGCTGGGTAAAACCTTGCGGTTGAGCCGCAGTTTTACCTCCCCTCAACCACTATCCCTTTAGTGGCTGTGATGCTTTGCTTTGCAGCTGTGGAAGAAATTATACCCCCTGTATGCCAGCAGGGACACCAGGGGTGCTTGTGTTTGGTCAAAGGGGTTAATGCAGGTGGAAAGGAGGTGATACAATGACTTCTCACTGTCTGTTAACTGCTCTCTGAAGAGTGATCCAAACACAGATGGCTCTTCAGAGAGCCTTGCACATGTGAATTAGTTCTTTTGGTGACACTATGACTGGCGGCTATGCAAGCAATAATTTCTGACAGTCATCAGCTGCATTCATGCAGCCATTGAGAATTACTGTCATAGCTGTGATTGGCCACAGCTATCACATAGTACAGGGCTGCTCTGTTTGGCCCTGTACCATGTGCTTGCTGTGAGCAATCACAGTAGTAAACAATGGCATCATGAATAACAGCCATTATTTACTACTATGTACGATGATTGCTGCAATTGATCACAACGATCACATGGTACAGGACCTATCACAATGGCCCTGCACCACGATCTGTGATGTCCACTGGACACAACGGTCACAGATCAAACAACTGTGCGCTCCTGAGAAGACATTGGCACTGTTCCCATTCGGTCGTATATGTACATTGGCCGGATGGGAGGTGGTTAAAATATGTACTCTTTGAGAATAGATTTTAAAATAATCATATTCATGGCCACCAATAAAATGTACAACTGTTTTCAGCCTTTGTTTCTGCAGCAGATAGGGTATCATCTAAATTTCATTTCCTGCAGCAATATTTCAATAACCACATAATTACAGCTTTTATTCTGGAAGCATCACAGAGTATTGCTATTCAATATACATTTCATCCCTTTAGTGTTTCATTTGCAGCAGAATAGATAGTAGCCTAATTACATCGTTTTAAGATACAAAATGATTTATATAATCAGGTAATTATAGATTTATATTTTCCACATGGTGCAACAGCATACATTCTTGTTCTACATTATCATTTAATACACACAAGGATGTGGCCTTCAACTTTATTGTAGACATATAATTATTGCATTCAGTTCTATCCATCAGTCCTGAATTTGTATCTGCAAAGGGTACTTGTGACAAAGAATCTGATTATAATGATATTTAATGCATCAAAGCAGAACTTTGAAACAAACTGTAATATATACATATCTAACACATGCTTCTAACAATTTTATATTTGAAAATTATACAAAAATATTATTGGTTAAAACTTTAAGTCTACTTCCCCATGACCAAGCTGTCTATACCATAATCATGCACTGTCTTTGTCATAAAAGAACCAGATATCCTCTCCATAAGGGACACTAACTTTTTCAAAATTCTGGAAGAGGTTGTGAAGGAAACACTGTTCCCCAACCTAATCTTTCCCATTCCTCTGACTTTTCAGCCCAGGTACCAGCATGAAGGGAACCCTTTGATCTGCAATGCTATTGAAATTAAAGCAGACATTTATGAAGCAGTGTTTGTATCTAAATTGTTTACTTAACAAAATCCCACATTTTTAGAGAAAGAAATATACTTTTTTCAGGAACATACTTATAGGGCGTACACACAGTCGGACTTTGTTCGGACATTCCAACAACAAAATCCATGGATTTTTTCCGACGGATGTTGGCTCAAACTTGTCTTGCATACACACGGTCACACAAAGTTGTCGGAAAATCCGATCGTTCTGAACGCGGTGACGTAAAACACCTACGTCGGGACTATAAACGGGGCAGTGGCCAATAGCTTTCATCTCTTTATTTATTCTGAGCATGCGTGGCACTTTGTCCGTCGGATTTGTGTACACACGATCGGAATTTCCGACAACGTATTTTGTTGTCGGAAAATGTAACTCCTGCTCTCCAACTTTGTGTGTCGGAAAATCAGATGGAAAATGTCCGATGGAGCCCACACATGGTCGGAATTTCCGACAACACGCTCCGATCGGACATTTTCCATCGGAAAATCCGACCGTGTGTACGGGGCATTACAGTTTCTGGTGCCTATTTTGGTCTAATAGTCTCTGTAATACAGAATAGTTAAAAATCCATGTTTGCATGGCTCAACTCCTTTGCACATCACTACAGGAAGCTCAGAGTCATCCAAAAACAGAAAACCTGGTATTTCTTGTGCCCTACAAACATATATTTTTTCTTCCGGCACTAGACAGAGCTGTATCTATAAATAAAGATGCAATCCAGCCCAAAATAAAAAGATAAAAATGTATAGCCCATTATAAGAAAACATATTAAAACCATTTTCCTGCAATATTAACCTTTAGTCCAGACATTTCTTCCACAGTACTTTTTTTTCCTGCTGTTAGATGTCTTCGGTTTGATTGCCAGCATTACTCATTCTACTTCCCCTGAGCCTAGACAGCGTGGACCCGACTCAAGCCTATGACTGGACAGTGAAATGAGAAGCAGCGTAGTGATTAACTCCTCTCTCTGTCACTCTGTGATTTCTCTTCCTATTATTATGCTTCATGGCAGCACGTGCATTGTTTGGCTCCTTATGCTGCTGCTTCTTCTTACACAGGGACTGCAAGAGGCTGATACCTGGTCAAATTCATGAACTTATACTTCTTCCATGTAAAGCTGAAGTTAAGCATTTATGTTTAGCATTTAAAGCTGAAGATGCTGGGTCCTCCTCACAGCATTGATATATCTACCTGTACTATTGGGATTAACAGCTACTGTGTGGAAAAACTGCACTGCTTATCTCCCCATTCCGCCCACATCCTCAATGTATTGAACTCATAGTATTTTCTTTCAGGATGCAATGTGTTCTAAGATTGAAGGGAGCAGATCTTGTCATTTATCCACTCATCCTCCATTCAAACAATTGGTTGCAGTATGGGGAATAATAGAATGAGTAATATGAATGGAGGAGGCATTTGGGAGGGGCAGGTGAACAGCACAACTCTTTCTGACTTGGAGCAGCTTATGGTAACCCCAGCAGCATTGGCTGATCAGGGCTATGAGGAGTACCAGGTGGCAATGGGTACACTTTGCAGCAGCCACCTGGACACGAGACACACTTCATTACAGACAAATTATGTCCTTTTTGCTGTATTGCAAAAAAACCCAAAAAATTCAGCTTTAAAAAATACATGGAATGATGTATTAAATTGTAATTAAAGTGGTTGTAAAGGCTGAAGGTTTTTTACCTTCACGCATTCTATGCATGAAGGTAAAAAACCTTCAGTGTGTAGCTCCCTCCTCAGCCCCCCTGACATTTACCTAAGCGTGATCTTCATTAGGGATGAGCTTCGTGTTCGAGTCGAACCCATGTTCGACTCGAACATCGGCTGTTCGGTCGTTCGCCGAATTGCGAACGATATGGGCCGTTCGCGCCAAATTCGTGTGGCGCGTCACGGCCCATAATTCACTGCGGCATCGCAGTGCATTGCTGGCTGATGATTGGCCAAGCATGCACTATGACCCGCATGCTTGGCCAATCACAGCGCCGTCAGTAGAGAGAGCTGTAATTGGCCAAAGCCAGGGTGGCTTTGGCCAATTATGGCTCAGGGGATTTAGTACACACCCCACACTATATAAGGCCGCCTGCACGGCGGCCCTGTGTAGTGTGTGTTCCGGTGTGCTGAGAGATAGAGAGAGAGAGAGACAGTGTCATTTGATTTGAGTTAGATAGATTAGGCAGAACAGTCAGTCAGTTAGCTGCACTTACAGTGTATTGTGTATATATATGCATCCCAGGTGTTGCATATATATATATACACTGTATTCAGTTTAGCTAGATCCGTTCCTGTTATCTTCTATCTAGACTATTTACATTTAGTGCAGTGTGTCCTGCTCACAGTGTTCAGCTAGATCCGTTCCTGCTATTTACATTCAGTGCAGTGCGTCCTGCTCACAGTGTTCAGCTAGATCCGTTCCTGGTATTTACATTTAGTGCAGTGCGTCCTGCTCACAGTGTTCAGCTAGATCCGTTCCTGCTATTTACATTCAGTGCAGTGCGTCCTGCTCACAGTGTTCAGCTAGATCCGTTCCTGGTATTTACATTTAGTGCAGTGCGTCCTGCTCACAGTGTTCAGCTAGATCCGTTCCTGCTATTTACATTCAGTGCAGTGCGTCCTGCTCACAGTGTTCAGCTAGATCCGTTCCTGCTATTTACATTCAGTGCAGTGCGTCCTGCTCACAGTGTTCAGCTAGATCCGTTCCTGGTATTTACATTTAGTGCAGTGCGTCCTGCTCACAGTGTTCAGCTAGATCCGTTCCTGCTATTTACATTCAGTGCAGTGCGTCCTGCTCACAGTGTTCAGCTAGATCCGTTCCTGGTATTTACATTTAGTGCAGTGCGTCCTGCTCACAGTGTTCAGCTAGATCCGTTCCTGCTATTTACATTCAGTGCAGTGCGTCCTGCTCACAGTGTTCAGCTAGATCCGTTCCTGCTATTTACATTCAGTGCAGTGCGTCCTGCTCACAGTGTTCAGCTAGATCCGTTCCTGGTATTTACATTTAGTGCAGTGCGTCCTGCTCACAGTGTTCAGCTAGATCCGTTCCTGCTATTTACATTCAGTGCAGTGCGTCCTGCTCACAGTGTTCAGCTAGATCCGTTCCTGGTATTTACATTTAGTGCAGTGCGTCCTGCTCACAGTGTTCAGCTACATCCGTTCCTGCTATTTACATTCAGTGCAGTGCGTCCTGCTCACAGTGTTCAGCTAGATCCGTTCCTGCTATTTACATTCAGTGCAGTGCGTCCTGCTCACAGTGTTCAGCTAGATCCGTTCCTGCTATTTACATTCAGTGCAGTGCGTCCTGCTCACAGTGTTCAGCTAGATCCGTTCCTGGTATTTACATTTAGTGCAGTGCGTCCTGCTCACAGTGTTCAGCTACATCCGTTCCTGCTATTTACATTCAGTGCAGTGCGTCCTGCTCACAGTGTTCAGCTAGATCCGTTCCTGCTATTTACATTCAGTGCAGTGCGTCCTGCTCACAGTGTTCAGCTAGATCCGTTCCTGCTATTTACATTCAGTGCAGTGCGTCCTGCTCACAGTGTTCAGCTAGATCCGTTCCTGGTATTTACATTTAGTGCAGTGCGTCCTGCTCACAGTGTTCAGCTACATCCGTTCCTGCTATTTACATTCAGTGCAGTGCGTCCTGCTCACAGTGTTCAGCTAGATCCGTTCTTGCTATTTACATTCAGTGCAGTGCGTCCTGCTCACAGTGTTCAGCTAGATCCGTTCCTGGTATTTACATTTAGTGCAGTGCGTCCTGCTCACAGTGTTCAGCTAGATCCGTTCCTGCTATTTACATTCAGTGCAGTGCGTCCTGCTCACAGTGTTCAGCTAGATCCGTTCCTGCTATTTACATTTAGTGCAGTACGTCCTGCTCACAGTGTTCAGCTAGATCCGTTCCTGTTATCTTCCTACTGACAGGCAGGCTTGTCTGGTTACAGTATATAAAGCTACCTGAAGAAAATTACAGGTGTTCTTTTTGATCCTATTAGTACCACGGTCAGGCAGCTAGACTATTTACATTTAGTACAGTGTGTCCTGCTCACAGTGTTCAGCTAGATCCGTTCCTGTTATCTTCCTACTGACAGGCAGGCTTGTCTGGTTACAGTATATAAAGCTACCTTAAGAAAATTACAGGTGTTCTTTTTGATCCTATTAGTACCACGGTCAGGCAGCTAGACTATTTACATTTAGTACAGTGCGTCCTGCTCACAGTGTTCAGCTAGATCCGTTCTTGCTATTTACATTCAGTGCAGTGCGTCCTGCTCACAGTGTTCAGCTAGATCCGTTCCTGGTATTTACATTTAGTGCAGTGCGTCCTGCTCACAGTGTTCAGCTAGATCCGTTTCTGCTATTTACATTCAGTGCAGTGCGTCCTGCTCACAGTGTTCAGCTAGATCCGTTCCTGCTATATACATTTAGTGCAGTACGTCCTGCTCACAGTGTTCAGCTAGATCCGTTCCTGTTATCTTCCTACTGACAGGCAGGCTTGTCTGGTTACAGTATATAAAGCTACCTTAAGAAAATTACAGGTGTTCTTTTTGATCCTATTAGTACCACGGTCAGGCAGCTAGACTATTTACATTTAGTACAGTGCGTCCTGCTCACAGTGTTCAGCTAGATCCGTTCCTGTTATCTTCCTACTGACAGGCAGGCTTGTCTGGTTACAGTATATAAAGCTACCTGAAGAAAATTACAGGTGTTCTATCCCAGCTTAGTGCAGCTACAGGCCATTAGTATGTCTGGAAGGCCAAGAAGGAGAGGCAGACAGTCACAAGCCAATAAGAGAGGGCAAGCAGGCTCTGTGTCTAGTGCTGGTCGTGGAGACGGTGCATCCTCATCAGCACGTGGCCATGGGACACGCTTGGCCTTTTTTTCGGCAGCTGGCCGTGTTGAGCCGCAACATGCGGAAGACTTGGTCGAGTGGATGACCAAGCCGTCCTCATCCTCCTCATCCTCTCTCACCCATGCCCAGGGTGCTTTGTCTGGCAAAGCAGCGGCCTCTTCCCTCAGCTCAATGTCATCAGTGACTCCTTCCCTAGCTCCACCATGTCCTCATGAGGATTCCCTCGAACTGTTTGACCACAGTGTTGGGTACATGCTCCAGGAGGATGCCCAGCGTTTGGAAGGCTCTGATGATGATACTGAGCTCAATGAAGGCAGTAACATGAGCACGGACAGAGGGGGTGCCCAAGAAGGACAGCAATCTGGCAGTCATGCTCCCCCTGCTGCAGCATACTGCCAGGTTTGCTCCAGTGATGAGGAGGGAGGGGATGATGAGGTCACTGACTCAACGTGGGTGCCTGATAGGAGAGAGGAGGAGGAGGAGGAGGAGGAGGAGGTGGCACATCACCAACTAGGCAGGATGCCCTCCAGGGGCCAGCCTAAGGGCAGCACATTGACTGCATCACACCCCAAAGCTCCACATGTGCAGGGCGCTGCAGTCTCTGCGCGTTATTCAAAAAGTTCTTTGGTGTGGGCCTTTTTTGAGACGAGTGCATCAGATCGCACCGCTGCTATTTGCAACATATGTCTCAAGCGTATCTCGCGTGGCCAAAACATCTCCCGCTTGGGTACCACATGCTTGACCAGACATATGTTGACCTGCCATGCAGTTCGTTGGCAAGCGTATCTAAAAGACCCACACCAAAGAACAAAGACGATCTCTCCTTGCTCCTCATCAGCTGAGATTTCCAACCCCACTAGACCTTCGGTCCTCTCTGAGACCTGCAGTGAGAGGAATGAAGGTGTAGAATTAGGTGTGTCACAGCCAAGTACTTGTGGGCAATCTGCTTTTGGTACACCGACGTCAGATTGTACCAGGCAAATTTCCCTGCCCCAGCTGCTGCACCGCCGAAAGAAGTTTGCTCCCAGCCATCCACATGCCCAGCGGTTGAATGCTAGCTTGGCAAAATTGCTAGCACTTCAACTGCTGCCTTTTCAGTTGGTAGACTCTGCCCCCTTCCGTGAGTTTGTGGAATGTGCGGTTCCTCAGTGGCAGGTACCCAAACGCCACTTTTTCTCACAGAAGGCGATTCCGGCTCTCTACCGGCATGTGGAAGGCAATGTCCATGCCTCGCTGGACAGGGCGGTCAGCGGTAAGGTGCATATTACCGCTGACTCATGGTCCAGCAGGCATGGACAGGGACGTTACTTAAGTTTCACGGCGCATTGGGTGACTCTGCTGGCAGCTGGGAAGGATGCAGGACAAGGTGCAGTAGTGTTGGAGGTTGTTCCGCCACCACGCCTCCAAAATGCTGATTGTGACACACCTCTCTCCTCCACCCCCTCCTCTTCTTCTTCCTCCATGGCCTCTTCCTCGGAACCAGCGGTGCTCCGTAGGCGTTCAAGGGGCTACGCAAGTACGCAGGCCAAAAGATGCCATGCGGTGCTTGAGCTGGTGTGCTTGGGGGACAGGAGCCACACTGGGGCAGAGGTTCTGTCAGCTCTGCAGGGGCAGGTTCAGAGGTGGTTGACGCCACGCCAACTTAAGGCAGGAATGGTGGTTTGCGACAATGGCACCAACCTCCTCTCTGCCCTCCGACAGGGACAACTGACCCATGTGCCCTGTTTGGCTCACGTCCTTAACTTGGTGGTGCAGCGGTTCTTGGGCAGGTACCCGGGCTTACAGGATGTCCTGAGGCAGGCCAGGAAAGTCTCTGTGCATTTCCGCCGGTCATATAATGCCAGTGCTCGGCTGACGGACCTCCAAAAGGAGTTTAACCTGCCCAAGAACCGCCTAATCTGTGACATGCCCACCAGGTGGAACTCGACGTTGGCCATGCTGCAGCGGCTGCACACGCAGCAGAGGGCCATCAATGAGTACCTGTGCGACTATGGCACCAGGACAGGGTCAGGGGACCTTGGTTTTTTTTCCCCACGCCAGTGGGCCATGATCAGGGATGCATGCACTGTCCTGTCACCATTCGAGGAGGCCACGAGGATGGTGAGCACTGACAGTGCATGCATCAGTGACACTGTCCCCCTTGTCCACCTGTTGGAGCACACGCTGCGTGGAATAATGGACAGGGCACTTGAGGCAGAACAGAGGCAGGAAGAGGAGGACTTCCTTAGCTCTCAAGGCCCCCTTTATCCAGACAGTGTTCCTGCGTGCCCGCCGATCACACAGGAAGAGGACGAGGAGGAGGAGGAGGAGGAGGAGGAAGATTGTGTCAGTATGGAGGTGGAGCCTGGCACTCAGCATCAGCAGTCTTTAAGGGATCAGTCCCAAGGAACACATGGACTTGTACGTGGCTGGGAGGAGGTGGCTGCGGACGTTGTTGTCCTTAGTGACCCAGAGGACTCCGGACCGAATGCCTCAGCAAACCTACGCTGCATGGCCTCCCTGATCCTGCAAAGCCTGCGTAAGGATCCTCGTATTCGTGGTATCAAGGAGAAGGACCAATACTGGCTGGCAACCCTCCTTGATCCACGTTACAAGGGTAAGGTTGCGGACCTTATCTTGCCATCGCAGAGGGAGCAGAGGATGAAACATCTTCGGGAGGCCTTGCAGAAAGGTCTGTGCAACGCGTTCCCAGAGACTGGGAGGTTACAAACTCCTGTTTCTGGACAACGTGTTGCTGAGGCTTCGGTCAGTCAAAGAAGGAGCGGTGGAGAAGGTGGCCGTCTGACCGATGCGTTCAGACAATTTTTTGGTCCGCAGCCCCAAGGTATGATCGGTTCCAGCAACCATCGCCAGCGTCTGTTTTACATGGTGCAGGAATACCTAGGGGCAAGATCAGACTTGGACACCTTTCCCACCGAAAATCCTCTGGGTTACTGGGTCTTGAGGATGGATCACTGGCCAGAGCTTGCACAGTATGCAATTGAGCTACTGGCCTGTCCTGCATCCAGCGTTCTTTCGGAACGCACATTCAGTGCTGCTGGAGGCGTGGTAACCGATCACAGGGTGCGTCTGTCCACCGACTCGGTCGATCGGCTGACCTTCATAAAAATGAATCAGTCTTGGATCACCACCAGCTACCAAGCACCTGATGCAGATGTAACCGAATAATTTTTTTTGAAATCTCAGATCCCTTCAAAGACTGCCTATGCTGATGCTGAGTGACTATCCCTGAGTAATTATCCTCTTCCTCCTCAATCATCACGCTGATAGCTTGTAAGAACATTTTTGGTTCTGGGCGCCACCACCAGTGCCTAAGGCACAATTTTTCAGCCCCTGTTTAACAGGGGCGTGTAATTACAATTTTTGATGTAATACTTTGCAGCAGGGCTCGTTCCTGCATTCCAACTAGAGTGTCTGTGAGGGGTTGCAGTGTTGTGGCACCAGCACCAGTGCCTAAGACCCAATTTTTCAGCCCCTGTCTAACAGGGGCGTGTAATTACAATTTTTGATGCAATACTTTGCAGCAGGGCTTGTTCCTGCGTTTCAACTAGAGTGTCTGTGAGGGGTTGCAGTGTTGTGGCACCAGCACCAGTGCCTAAGACCCAATTTTTCTGCCCCTGTCTAACAGGGGCGTGTAATTACAATTTTTGATGCAATACTTTGCAGCAGGGCTCGTTCCTGCGTTCCAACTAGAGTGTCTGTGAGGGGTTGCAGTGTTGTGGCACCAGCACCAGTGCCTAAGGCCCAATTTTTCTGCCCCTGTCTAACAGGGGCGTGTAATTACAATTTTTGATGCAATACTTTGCAGCAGGGCTCGTTCCTGCGTTCCAACTAGAGTGTCTGTGAGGGGTTGCAGTGTTGTGGCACCAGCACCAGTGCCTAAGGCCTAATTTTTCAGCTCCTGTTCAACAGGGGCATGTAATTACAATTCTTGATCTAATATTTCACAGCAGGGCCCTGTGAGGGCTTACAGTGTTTTGGCCACAGCAACACCTAAGGCCCAAATTTCTGCTGAGTATATAGGGCAGGACCCTACTTTCAAACATCTAACTTACAAACGACTCCTACTTGCAAACGGAAGGAGACAACAGGAAGTGAGATGAAATCTACCCCTAAGGAAGGGAAATTCTCTCCTGTAAGAGTTAATATGGGAAAACAATTTCTCCTTTCCACTGATGCTTTCCAATCCTTGTTCCACAAAAAAACCCAAATTTTCAAAAAACATTTTTCATTGGGACAAAAAAGTGAGGTGAAATCTTCTGAAGAGGAGGAAAGACGCAAAACAAATGTCACAGGGGTGATAACCCTTCCCTATGTTTTCCAAAAAGCTTAGAAAAGATTTTTTGGCTGGAGCTAAACACATTAAAAATGTTCAAAATTACAAACAGATTCTACTTAACAACAAACCTACAGTCCCTGTCTTGTTTGCACCGCCTGAATACTGCTGTTCAGAGTATATAGGGACCTTTCCTTATTTTAATTTGGGTGCGGGGTTCCCCTTAATATCCATACAAGACCCAAAGGGCCTGGTAATGGACTGGGGGGTACCCATGCCGTTTGTCTCACTGATTTTCATCCATATTGCCATGACCCGACATGACATTAAACCCGCAAGCAGTTTTAAATGAGATTTTTTCCTTTAAAAATGACATTTGGTGCAGGGACTGTTCTAAACATGGGAAACACGCGTCACTTTACAGGCATACTATAGACACCCCCCAGGTACGATATTTAAAGGAATATTTCACTTTTTTTTTTTTACTTTAAGCATCATTAAAATCACTGCTCCCGAAAAAACGGCTGTTTTTAAAAGTTTTTTTTGCATTGATACATGTCCCCTGGGGTAGGACCCGGGTCCCCAAACCCTTTTTAGGACAATACCATGCAAATTAGCCTTTAAAATGAGCACTTTTGATTTCGAACGTTCGAGTCCCATAGACGTCAATGGGGTTCTAACGTTCGTGCGAACTTGCGGTCCGTTCGCGGGTTCTGGTGCGAACCGAACCGGGGGGTGTTCGGCTCATCCCTAATCTTCATCTAGCGATGTGCACGAGAGCTGAGGTTTTCCCGGGCCTCTCGCTCCACATTGGCTGAGATGCAGCAACAGGAGCATTTAGCTTCCGCTGCTGTCAATCAAAGTCAGTGAGGCAATGAGAAGAGATAGGGGGCGAGGTCGAGGGGCAGCTCCATGTCTGAACGGACACACAGAGCAGCGGCTCGACTCGGGTGCCCCCATAGCAAGCTGCTTGCTGTGGGGGCACTCTGCAGCAGGGAGGGGCCAGGAGCGCTGGCGGGGGATCTGAGAAGAGGAGGATCCAGGCTGCTCTGTGCAAAACCACTTTACAGATAAGTATAACATGTTTGTTTTTTTTAAACAGACTTTGATATCAGCCTATTTTAAAACATTCACATTTTTGAATAGCAAATTTTTCAATGGAAGCAAAAGTGCTCCCCTCCCTGTGTTTTTTTCCCCCACAACCAGCACTGCTATTATGCCTATTCATCTCTCCTCAGCTGCAGCTCTGTCAATAGGAGCAGTGTGGGCATTGCTGCCAGAGCAGGGTCTATTGCCCAACGACCACCACGCTAGCAAAAGAAGGGAAGAGCACCAGCTGTAGAAATAAAGCAGGTGTAATAGGAATGGTGGCTGTGGGGAAAGGAAGAGCCAGGCCGGGTGAAAGGTCTGAGAAGGGGTAGAGGAAGACAGCAAAGGAGCAGTGTGTCAAGCTCCTGTCATTCAATCCTCTGGAACTGCCCCTCAAACCGACAAAGAGAGTTATTTGGGGCGGCTTCCAGAGGAAAGTGGAGAATAAATGGCTTTACAGGGAGCTGCTGCTAGAACATGCACAATCAGAGTGGCAACCCTGCAGCCAGGGGATCGGCTGCTTTATGGTTGACACTAACAAGGAGAAAGTCCATGTATATGGCAGGATCAATGAGATAGTTTGTTATAAGGAAAAGTTAGGCCTCATGTACACTGCTACTGGTAAACGGACTTTTAGGAGCAGTTGGGCATTTTTTTTCAATATTTTGAGAAAAAATAAATATTTTTTTTCCAAACGCTTCTAGACACAAACGCGGCTAAAAGCGGCATGTAAATGCGGCATTTAAACGCGGCTAAACGGCTGTTTTTAGACGCCGGTTCCTAGCTGTCAAGTTAAATTGTTCAGGAGAGGTTGAACAACGTCCCGTGTACACGAAGCCTAACTTGCTTAAAAACTTTTGCACACAGTGCAAAAGTCATATACACAAAACATTTTTTGAGTTTAATGACATGTTAATGATTATGGAGTTACTTAGCGTCCTTTATATCAGTCTAGAGTTCAGCATTACATATTTTCTCTGCAGCACTAGCAAACAAAAAAGTCAACGAAAAATTGGATGCTGAAATTTACACAACCGCCTTCCCTCTTCTCTTCAGAGACAAGCTTTGATTCAGATGCTGACAACAAATTATTCTGGTTGTTGGAGTTGCCAAGTAAAACAATTTGTGTATTGAGGCAGATTTCTGCATAAATTACTATACCATATTTACTATACTTACTTACTATATTTACACATATTCTCAGCATGGTCATGCAAATCCATATTGCAATTTGGTTAAAAATGGAGTTCATCTATAAACATTTAATACTATTTACATTGCTAACAAACATTGAAGACCCTCATGTGCTTTGCTGTATAAATAACATCTGCATGCTCCTAAATCACTTTCCAGAGGGCATATCATGATTGCAGAGGTTTAAGGAAGTATTCATGGTATTCTGATCCATAAAATACCAAAGGACACTATATTATGATATGTTTATTTTCTGCCTTAATTCTAAAACTAATGGTTTTATCATCAAAACACATTTATCTATGACTTCAAGAGGGAAAAGGAGGCCCCAGAGTGCTGTTCTATTTAGTGATGAGTGTGTAGCACCCTCTACCAGAAGGTAGGTGCTAGTAAGGGTTGTTTTACTAGGTTTATTCAGCACAGGCAAATTTAGGCAGGCCTATGCTGCAAGCTAGGCCTGTCTGTTTTGATTCTGGGGCTGGGAGTGGTTAGAGTAGCAGTGGCTGTGACCACCTGGCTCCAGTTCTGAGGCGCCTCCCCTGATTCCAGGGAGATTGTTCTGGAAGAGTAGGTTGGGTCTAGAGCTGAAGTGGCAGGCAGCACATGCGGGAGCTCTGACCAATCCCTAACTGGCATTGGCAGGGGGCGGGCCTCCTATATATGCTGAGGTCACATGCTGCTGGGGAGGAGTAGTCGACTGGGTGACGTGAGGAATGGAGTGCTAGACAGCCGCAGGATCACACCCCCATCTGGGGGGGTGGGATTGCAGGAAGAGGCCCGAAAAGAACCCTTACAAATCCTGAAGGCGGTGCTTGGTTTTCTGGGTCCTGTGCGTGGCTAGACTGCCAAAAAGTCCCACACATTGGGGTGTGATTTCACATTTGCCCATGGCATGTTTGAGCAATATATAATTTCAGTGACAACTTTGTGTAAACATTTTTTTTTTTTGGTCATTTTCCAATCACTTGACAAAAAATAAAATATTCAATGTACTCAACAAGCCTCTCAGCAAATTCTTTGGGGTGTCTACTTTACAAAATGAGGTCATTTGGTTGGGGGTTTGTACTGCCCTGCCATTATAGTCATAAACTAAAAATTCTGCTGCGTAAATTCCAGAAAATGTACCCTAGTTTGTAGACACTATAACTTTTGCACAAACCAATAAATATATGCTTAATGATTTTTTCTTTACCAAATATAATTTTTTTTCAAAATTTTTGGTCTTTTTTCGTTTAAATTGATAAAAATCGCAGAGTTGATCAAATACCACCAAAAGAAAGCTCTATTTGTGGGGAAAAAAAGGACGCAAATTTTGTTTGGGTACAGCATTGCATGACCACGCAATTACCAGTTAAAGCAGCGCAGTGCCAAATTGTAAAAAGTGCTCTGGTCATGAAGGGGGTAAATCCTTCCGGCGGTGAAGTGGTTAAAGCAATCTACTGAGCTGGCCAGAACCACCTCTGGAGGGAGTCTATTCCCCATTTTCACAGCTCTTACTGTGAAGAAACATTTCTGTATTTGGAGATGAAATCTTTTATCTTCTAGACGTAAAGAGTGCCCCCTTATCCTCTGTGATGACCTTAAAGTGAATAACTCAATACCAAGTTCCCTATATGGACCACTTATGTGTTTGTACATGTTGATCATATCTCCCCTTAAAGCGGAGTTCCGCCCACATCTTTTTGATTAAATCATGTTTATAAATAAATCGCAGTTCGAGTACATCTTTTTTATAATTTACTTACCTTAGTTGTCGTCTTCCTGAGCACTTCCGTCTTGATTGTGGGCATGTGAAGCCCACCAGGACTCTGTTCCGGGATAAGGTGCTGCTGGCTACCCAGCATGCACCTCCTGATCTCGCGCATGCGCATTATACACAGGGTGTAGCGCAACAGTGTGGAAATAACGCAATGCATCACCACAGCCCAGAAGAGGCAGATTACAGAGGCAGGACACCCTAGCAACAAGCCAGATACAGTAGGGTAAAAAAAAAAACATTTTTTGCCAAATGTTGTTATCCTAGCAGAAAGGTAATTATTCAAATAAAGATCAAATTATGTTTGGAACTCCGCCTAATCTCCTCTTCTCAAGAGAGAATACATTCGGTTCTTCTAATCTTTCCTTATTGCTGAGCTCCTCCATGTCTCTTATCAGGTTGGTTACCCTTCTCTTCACTTTCTCCAGTTCCCCAATATCCTTTTTGAGAACTGGTGCCCAAAATTAAACTGCATATTCCAGATGAGGTCTTACTAATGATTTGTTAAAGGGCAAAATGAAAATGATATCTCGCTCTCTGGAGTCCATACCTCCCTTAATACATGAAAGGACTTTGCTCGCTTTGGAAACTGCAGCTTGGCATTGCATGCTTATGATTTAAAAAAAAACCTAGATCCTTCTCCACTATGGTACTCCCCCTAGTATGTATGATGCATGCATATTCTTAGCCCCCAAGTGCATAACTTTACATTTATCAACATTAAACTTAATTTGCCACTTAGTTACCCAATTAGACAGTGCATTGAGGTTGGCTTGTAAATTGGAGACATTCTGAAATGCCCCGTGCACACGATCGGAAATTCGGCCAGCAAAAGACCGATGAGAGCTTTTGGTCAGAAAATGCAACCGTGTGTATGCTCCATCGGACTTTTGCTGGCAGAATTCCAGCCAGCAAAAGATTGAGAGCATGTTCTCAATTTTTTGGTCAGAAAAAGTTCCGATCGGAAATTCCGATCGTCTGTACCAATTCTGACGTGCAAAATTCCTACGCATGCTCAGAAACAATTCAACACATGCTCGGAAGCATTGAACTGCATTTTTTTTTCGGCTCGTCGTAGTGTTGTACGTCACCGCGTTCTTGACGGTCGAAAGTTCAGCAAACTTTCGTGTGACCGTGTGTATGCAAGCCAAGCTTGAGCAGAATTCCATCGGAAAAACTATCCAAGATTTTTCCGACAGAAATTCTGCTCGTGCGTACGGGGCATAAGGACATTAATCCACTGCATAGCTTGGTGTCATCTGCAAAGACAGAAATAGTACTTTTAATCCCAGACCCTATATCATTCATAAAGATATTAAAAAGTAAGGATCCCAACACTGAAGCTTGGGATACACCACTGATAACCTTAGACCATTCAGAGTAAGAATCATTAACCACTATTCTCTGATCTCTTTTTTTTTGCCAGCTTTCTATCCATTTACAAATGGATCTTTCCAAGCCTGTAAACTTTACCTTACACATTAGCCATGTGTAGGGAACTGTATCAAATGCTTTTGCAAAATCAAAGTATGCTACATCCACAGTCACCCCTCTGTCCAAGGTTTTACTTACCTCCTCATAAAAAGTAATTAGGTTTGTTTGACCACTTCTGTCTTTCATGAATCCATGATGTCTGTTGCTTAAAATATTTTTTCTAGCAAGAACTTGTCTATGTGGTCTTTTATTAAACTCTCCAGTATCTATAGAAGCTATATTTAACTATAGAAGTTAAACTAACAGGTCTATAGTTGCTTGGTAAAGACATTGATCCCTTTTTAACCACTTCCAGCCCAAGGACGTCATATGACGTCTTTGACTTTCAGTGGGAATATCTGAATAATGCCTGCAGCTACAGGCAGTTCCGCTGCTTGATCATTCTTACAGGCGACAGGAGGGAACATCCCCCCTCCCACCACCATCTGGTTCTTCTCCGGGCTCTCCCGTGCCATCGGGGACCCGGAGAAAGAATCAGTTGCCACCGGATGATGACCATAGAGATGTCTGGTGACCAGATGGTCACCAGTCATCTCTATGACACGTCCAGGCCGTGGTTTTAAACAAAGCCGTGATCTCAGCTGGTAAGCGTGGATTTTTTTTCGATCTCATGCTTTCCAGCCTGGAGGAGAGATGTGGGGGTCTTATTCCCCTCTTATCTCTCCATTAATAGGACCTGTCACAAACCATTCCTATTACAAGGGATGTTTACATTCCTTGTAATAGGAATAAAAGTGATCAAAAAAATGTAAAAGAAAGTGTAAAAAAAAAAAAAGTAAAAAAAATGAAAACGCCCCTGTCCCCGGTAGCTTGCGCTCAGAAGTGAACGCATACGTAAGTCCCCCCCACACACGTAAATGCCGTTCAAACCACACATGTGAGGTATCGCTGTGTGCGTTAGAGTGCGAGCAACAGTTCTAGCACTAGAACTCCTCTGTAACTCTAAACTGGTAACCTGTTAAATAAATGTAAGCATCCCCTATGGAGATGTTTAGGTACCAAAGTTTGGAGCCATTCCATGAGTGTGCGCAATTTTAAAGCATGACATGTTGGGTATCTATTTACTCAGCATAATATCATCTTTCACATTATACAAAAAAATTGCACTAACTTTACTGTTTTGTTATTTTTTAATTCATGAAACTGTTTTGTTTTTTTTTAAACGCGTTTGAAAAATTGTTGCGCAAATACCGTGCGAGATAAAAAGTTGCAATGACTGCCATTTTATTCCCTAGGATGTCTTCTAAAAAAAAATGTATAATATTTGGGGGTCCTGAGTAATTTTCTAGCAAAAAAAAAGATGATGTTTACATGTAGGAGAGGAGTGACAGAATAGGCCCGGTATGGAAGTGGTTAAATATGGGCACCACATTGGCCCTACACCAATACAGTGGTACCATTCCAGTCAGTAACGAGTCCCTAAAAATTTGAAACCATGGCTTTGAAATGACAGAGCTCAATTTTTTTAGGATCCGTGGGTGGATGCCATCTGGTCCAGGTGCTTTACCCACCTTTATTCTGTCTAAATATTTCTGGACCATATCACTTTTAAGCCATTGCGGATCATTTGGGCTGTGTCACTACCACCCTCATTATGGACATGAGCTCCCCCATGCTCCTTTGTATACACAGAGCTGAAGAAAGTATTTAATACATTTTGTTCACTTTGTCCTAAATTAGTATAATTATAGTATTTAGAGAGAGAAGGCATAACATTATCAAAATAAGCATCCAGCTTTCATTTACCAGATGTAAATCGATTCCCACCTGGCTTATTAGTTAAAAAGTAACTTAACTTTTGTGGGAAGCCATTTTTGTAATTTAATGTTATTAAAAATTGCTTTTCCTTTTTGATCTGCAGCGCTGTCATTTTCTGTAAAATTCTATGCAATATTGCAACAAGGAGGCATTCAGGACACAGTTGATGTCCAGAACACCTCCAGAAATCTCCTGCAAATGTAATTAGCTGACTGATTTTGCCAGAAGTCTGTACTAAAATACAAGTCAGATTTCATGTTGTAAAGTGCTGCTCATACTGTTGGTGCTATATAAATCCTATATAATAATAATAATTTTAGGTATCCTCTGCAACAAAAAAATTCGGATTGGTGAGATGCAGCCAGGGTTTATTCGGATTGGTGAGATGCAGCAGGGTTAAGAGCTTCTAAAGGGGTGCACACCTTGCAGCTTTCCTCATTAGAGCACTGCAAGTGCATCCGCTGATCAGTAATGAAAAAGTCATTTCAAACAGTATTCAAAAGTCTTAGAAGAACAAAGAACTTTTTCTTCAGAGCAGAAACAGGTAGGAATATTTAACAAAGTTTATTAAAATCCCTGCAATATAAAGTACATTGATCACTCAAAGGGGATTGTTTTTTCACAAACAAAAGCGGAGTTACTGTTTAAAGTGCAAATCTATTTGATTAAATATACTGGAACTCCTTGGAATAATAGCTTAAAGAGACGTTATCACCTTGTCCATGAAGATCATTATTTTTTAGTCCACCCCCACCCCATTCAGTCATTTATTCACTGCTCAAGTAAGATATTGGCTGTGTGGCCTCATCAGTGTTGCACAGTCAAAATATCTCCTGGCATGTGCTTTGCACTCTCATTCAAATGGAAAGTAAGTTTGGAGTATGAAGACATACTCTAGAGCTAAGAGTTGAGTAAGAGTACAGAGCATACAGTAAGGGTGGGCCTGGTTGGAAAAACTTTGACACACAGCTGTGCAGTGCTAATGAGGCCTGTATTACCTTCTCTAGCAGCGTTCTCAAATACTTATCCTCTAAATGAAGGAAGGATTTTAGGGAGGCTGAAATAGACTTTTATGGTACAAAAGCTTGGGATACAAAAGATAAGTATAAAAAATATAATTTTTATTACAATCACAATTTAAAATACATGCATTTAAAAAAGAAAGCCATAGAATAATGCAATGGTTCTAAATGGTTGTGGTGACACTGTAAAATGTACCAATCTGTATATTAATTGCTTAACATGTTTCACTGAAGGGAACACCGCTTCTTCAGGAGCTGTTTTATACAAATATATGCACAATTTTCTAGAGCAATTACCAATGTCAAACTATGAATTGAGAGAGAAAAGATATTAGTCATAGCATCATATAATCATCAAATAATAACACAATATAGAACATCAATGTATAACCTGTGCAGTGATATCTCCCACAGGTCGCCTTAACCCATAACGTGACCATGTGCGCGACCCATAGAAGAGGTTTATCCCGGTGGGCATGAGAGCCCCATACGCAAAAAGCACAGCTTTTAGATCTAGTCAAAAAGTAAATCAAAGGTCATAATGGTGCTGTAAAACTAAGCTAGCAAAAGTATTTAACCACATGCCAACCGGGCCATAGCCGAAAGACGGCTACAGCGTGATCGGCTTATTCTGATAGGGCATCCGTGGACATCCTCCCAGAATCCTGCTCCTGAGCGCCCACTAGGGCGTGCAACCGGGAATATCCGTGACCATCACAGGTAACGGTAAATGGCCGCTGACAGCGCCATTTACCATGTGATCGCTCCGTCAAATGAAGGAGTGATCACTTGTAAACAAACCGGCGTCACGTCTGGTTCCTCTCTTCCCTCCGCGTACCTATTGGTACAGTGCGAGGGGAGAGAGGAGTGCAGCTCCACAGCGTTTATTTGTGCCCATTCCAGCCATCCATCCCATCCATGCTCAGAAATACTCTCCTATCCATCCATCCATACTCATCCATGCTCAGAAATACTCATCCATCTCATCCATACTCATCCATGCTCAGAAATACTCATCCATCCATCCATCCCATCCATACTCATCCATCCCATCCATACTCATCCATGCGCAGAAATACTCATCCATCCATGCCATCCATACTCATCCATGCTCAGAAATATTCATCCATCCATCCATCCCATCCATACTCATCCATGCTCAGCAATACTCATCCATCCATCCATGCTCAGCAATACTCATCCATCCATACTCAGCAATACTCATCCATCCATCCATGCTCAGCAATACTCATCCATCCATCCATGCTCAGCAATACTCATCCATCCATACTCAGCACTACACATTCATCCATCCATGCTCAGAAATACTCATCCATCCATCCATTTCTGATAATATGTATGTAATAGTGTACCGTAAAATATGTCTATGTACTCTCTTTTTTATCGTATGTTTTAATGAAATTCAATACATTTTGATATTTTATCATAATGTGAGACCATTTTCTTTCCTATTGAGATTATAAAGTCTATTCCTTCATCCTTACTTCTTTTTTTTTGTGTTTATACAATTGGATGTGGTGCCACGCTCTGCAGTATTTGTCTCAAACGTTTTATACATAAGGGGAATGTTTCCGTCCGAAGAGGTGCTGCCCAAAAGACACCGAGCGAAGGGACATGGATCACCATGATTCCCCTCTCCCTTCAGAGCCACATACCCGCTGGGAAAAAAACAAAACCGGGCCGCCACACAAAAAGCCATGCCATGAGTGAGCAAAGCCCAAAAAGGCCAAGATGGAACAGGGCAGGAAGTGCGCCCCCAGAGAGTCGCAAGGGAAAGCACACCAGACCACGCCATAAATGGGCAAATCCCAAAAACAGCCAGGTCAGGTCAGGTCTATACCAGAAGCCCAGTGTGGGCAATACTCTACTTCATGCCAGCAGTTTACATCTACGTTTGGTGGTTAGAAGTATCCGCCACCCTTTGGGCTCCTTCTGCTAATCTCGTGTTTATCTCGTGTTAGTAGAAATTTGGTGAGAGACGATTCGCGCTTTTCAGCCTCATGCTTTTCAGTTTGTTTCTGCTTTTCAGTTTGTGCTTGAGGGTTTGTATCTGTTCTTCAGTACGTGTTGTCAGTTCGTTACTGTCTTTCAGTGCGTTCTATTTAATAGTTCGCTTCTGTTTTTCAGTGCGTTCTTGTCCACTCGTTTCTGATTTTCAGCTCGTTCTTCTCAGGTTCTTTCTGATTTTCAGTGCGTTCTGTTAGTTCGTTCTGAACATCCGACCATTTTCAAGCCATGTTGCGGGTACTTACTCGTCGTAGAGTTTGTGCTGTGCTTGGGCTTGGTGTTGGAGTTCTTGCTTTGACCCAAGTCCAGTCCATGAACAGGGTGAGAAGGAGTTCATGGACAAAGAATTGATTGCTCCAGTGTGACCAATTCTCGCACATGCCTTTGTTGCAGGAGATCCAGGAAAATAATCCTGATGATTTCAGGAATTATATCTGGATAACGGACCCCGTTTTTCACCATCTGTTGGCTTTGCTGTCCCCTTATATTATGAAGCAGGACACCTGCATACGGCAAGCCATCACTCCCGAGCAGAGGCTCGTCGCCACCTTGCGGTACTTGGCGACAGGGAGAAGTCTCTAGGATATCAAGTTTATGACTGGAATCTCCCCCCAGGCTCTGGGAATCATTATTCCAGAGACCTGTTCTGTCATCATACAGGTCCTGCAGAAGGACTATATTAAGGTAAGTTTTATCCTTTAACATCACATTCTATGTATTTAATGTTTACCAATGTATTGTATTTATTTCATCATTCCCTAATTACCATGATTGTAATATGCTGTGAATGTCCTCTCTGTCCTCATGCATGCTGGAAGATTTTAATGCTCCTTTTTTTCCTTCATGCATATTTGCCTTCACTAACCTCCCCAGCATGATACCTGGGCCCATACACACCTAGCCTAGTCACTTAACAACATATTTTGTCATTGTAGTGCTTACCCTAAACACCCCCTAAAATGTGTCCAAATGTTTTATTGTTAAATTTAGGCAGAGTGCAAGAGGCTTTTTTTGGGGGCCCAAACTCATTTGGAACCCTCCCTCCCCCCGAACCGCTAAGTCAGCCAATACCAATCCTCTATCTGCTGACTTTGTAAAACCCATACACACTATACCTACCTCTTTTGTGTTCATATTCATGGATGAATTCACCAAAGCATGTAGTGCAAGGGCCTGCCTGAATACTTTCAAATGGTGCTGTTTAATATATTTATCATTTATTATACACTTCTTACCTGTCCAGTGGGCTGACAATAGTGTAAGTAAGGAGGGGCTGGCCAAAGTAACACACATTATTTATGCATTCAGCTCTCAATGAAGTGGAAACAGTTACCTGTCCAAAACATCCCCCCCTACTAACATTTTTACAGTGGGCCATCAGAGGGGGTGAGAAATCTTATTCCTTATACTTTTGAATTTAAATACTAATTTCAAGAAATGTTATACTTATGTTGGCCAGAATGTTCATGTCTAATCTGCTTGCAATGTTATGTGCAAAAGTACAATTTTTTTTTTCTTGTTTGACTCCACAGTTTCCTTCAAAGGAGGAGGGGTATAATATTATTGTGTTGTTGGTGGTGGTGTCAGTGACTTACGAGTTCCTGTATGTGGACGTGGGGAAAAATGGCCGGATGTCGGATGGTGGAGTCATCTCCCAGACAGAGTTCTTCAGACGGCTCCAGAATAGCAGCTTGAAGTTGCCACCTCCTGCAGATAATGTGGCGGGACTCCCGTTCATCTACGTCGCGATCTAAGCTTTTGCGCTGGGGGACCATCTTCTGCGGCCATTCCCGATGAGGACCCTCACCCCAGACCAGAGGGTTTTTAATTACCGGCTGGCCAGAGCCAAAAGAGTGGTGGAAAATACCTTTGGAATAATGGCCAGCTGGTTCCGCCTATTTCTCACAGCTATCAACATGGCGGAATATAAAATCAATCACATCGTTCTTGCATGCTGCATATTACATAACTTTTTGCGAAAAAATGCATCAAACTATGTGTCCTCAGTTGGGACTGAGGCCGGCTTATTACCGGATCAAAGAACTCTGACGGCTCTCGAACCTGGCCGTCCTTTGCGGGTACTTTGCGGGTAGGGGGGCCATTGATATGCCAGCGAATATATAAACATGTTTAAAATAAAAAAAAAAATTAGAAACTGAACTCATATTTCATTTGATTTACTGCTTGTGTTTCTTATCTGTCTCATAGGTACTCCAATGGCCTTTTATTTTTGTCCATTTTCTTCAATAGTGCAAACGTAACTTATTTGATACATGGGGTGACAATCTCTCCTTCAGCTAACTATTATGTTGTGGGTCTGCTACGCACACACCTTGTTTTTGTTGTTAATGTATGTAATGCATTAATGATAAAAATAATCATCCTTTTCAACTCCATGAACTAATTGCTTGTAGTCTCTAAAATGGCCTGATTGGGGCAAATTTTAGAGCACTGTGGGGGTTATTTACTAAAGGCATAGCCACTTTGCACTACAAGTGCACTGAAACTGCACTGAAAGTGCACTTGCAGCGCAAAGTGGAGTTGCCTTTAGTAAATAACCCCATTGTCACTGTAACTACACCAACTTACTCCAAAAACTGGTATTGAGCACTGAGTATAAAACATTTTACTCCAAGCACATTCACATGTGCGTTATAAAAGGGTTTTTTAACAAACCAACATTGGTTTTGTAACATTTATGTTTGACAGTAGATAGAGCCTTTTTTGGGCTAAACGTGCATGTTTAAAACCATAACATACACAACTCAGGAACTTACAAAGTTCAACTTTGAAAAAGTGAAGCCAATATGAGACATTAGTATGTCAAAACTGTGTTGATTTTGCCTTCATCAGATGCGGTGAAGTCACCCCTGAAAATGCAAATTTTGAAGATGCACACAAATTGGGAGACAAAATGTGGATTTCCCTCCTGATCCCATGCCTAATGTCAATATGTGCTAGCTCCCATCATGGGGGATCAATGGACGTGTTTAGGGGGTGCAACCCCTTCCTCTCATCTACTTTAGTTGCAAGGAAGAGGTTGCACCCACAAAATGCGTACATTGATATCCCATGATGGCAGATAGCACATGTTGACACACTGTGTGCATCTTCAAAATTTAGCTTTCAAATTACTTTAAAAATGTATCAAAAATATAAAATACAACAACCAACTTTACAATTTTTGTTGTTTTTAGATTTTGCCTAAAACATTAATGATGTTGGTCATTTTTTTTGGACATCATTGATGTTTTCCTTGACCTTCTCTAAATCACGATTGCACACCATGATCTCAGCGATGAGGATCTGTGCACTTGCACTGTTGAAATGAGTTTCTTTTTCCACAACATCCACATACCTAAAAATAAATAAAACACACCATGTATTATAAATATGCAGGCATACATCTATTACCTGAAGCTGTGGTCTCAGACACTGACCTGTTGTGGTCAATGTTTCACCCACGTCATGAACCTCTCCCTCCACATCTTCTTCATGGTGTGTGGGGATTTCCCCTTCTTCATGAGTAGTGGGGTACGTGGTGTCCCCAGATGTCCTGATTCTTTTCTCCTCTATGTGAATAAAAAAAGGTAGATTTAGCACACAGATATTTGAGGCAAGAAGTAAGAATATGAAACATTGCTTGGAAGTGTCGTACAATTGTCTGTTTTGGCAGCGTTCCAAGCTGAAAATGTTTTTTTCTCCCTTTCTAAAGCTGGAATACTTACCTTTTTTGTTATTAAAGTTTCACACATGGAGAGACCTCTAGTATCCACTGGAACACCTGTGTGGGACACCCTAAAAAGGGTGTTCTGGTGTCCCACACTAGTGCTCCTGCGTCCAGATGTGTAAACAGCTGCTGAGTGTCCTCTCCTTACACTGAATCTAGTTTGCATTTTATTCTAGTTACAAACCCATCTAGACAACAATGTACTAAACTTATTTTAATACAAATAGGCATGAACAAATGTAGTTAACCTGCATCTGACAAAAACATTGTATAAGTGGGCGAATGAACAACGTTTACTGCGAACGAATACTGTGCCCACGAACCTGAAACTTACCATTTTAAACTGTACAACAGTAAAGAAAAGCACATGGAGCAGCACTAAAGTAATAATAATAATAGGAACACACGACAAATACTTACTTTTTTGCAGCACTTTCTTGATCCTTCTGTACTGATCATGCTCCCTTAATTTCAGGTCTGACCAGTGTTTTCTCAATTTCTCCTTGGATCCTCGTACCCCAAAATTTCTGTGCAAACTTTAGTCATGATTTTGGCCTTTCTCACTTTTGGTTTGCTGTACGGTCCATACTTCCCATAGTCAGCCCTCTTAAAGATGTCCACCATCTCCACCATCTCTACAAAGGACATATTTGAGGCCTTATATCTCCTCCTGGATCGGGAACTGCCTTTCTCCGGGCTTTTGTCGTCCTCCTCGTTGCTGCTATTATCACGCACCTGCTTTCTCTCCGCCATGTGCTCTCCCACTGCCCCAAAAGAGATGGGGTGGGGAATAGACTAGAAAGAAGGTCAGGGGCAGAGTTTCATGCATGTGCAGTGTATATAAAGCATAACACGCATGCGTCGTACATATGATCTGTGAGCGGAGGGCAGAGTAGCATAAGCGCCGATCGTGCAAACGAAGGTACAATTTTAACTTGGGGCATCAGTGGTTAGTGGCCTATACTGCTTATAGGTTGAGGCCTATATTGGGACATGATTAGGAGAGTTTAGCCTGACATTAGGGTTTGTCTTGTGTTTATCTTGCAGAGAAAATGGATACATTTACTGACCCAGACTTCCTGCCAAACTTCATGTACAGGGAGCTGCCATGTCTCTGGCAAATCAAACACCGAGAATACTACAACAAGCTAAAGAGGAAGGCAGCACTGGATAAACTGTTGTAGTTGTTGAAGCCGGTGACTCAGACGGCAAACATCACCTATTTCAAAGACAAAATTGGTGGCTTGAGGAGCACATATAATAGGGAGCGCAAAAAGGTCCAGGATTCCATGAGATCAGGAGCAGCAGCAGATGAAGTTAATGTCCCCAGGCTCTGTTACTACGAAAGACTGTGGTTTTTGTCAGACCAGAGTGAACCCAGGCCATCACTATCTACACTTCCTTCCACACTTCCTTCCACACTTCCTTCCACCTCATATGAGGCTTTAGAAGTCCAACCTGGGCCTTCTACCCAGGAAGAAGATGTGGAGGAACCCAGCTTGAGCCAGGTCTAGCATTGTTAAACATATTTATTGTCAAAAATTGAATGATGTTAACTAGCTGTTATTATTGATCACTAATTTCTGATTTAACAAAGTGGTTTAAATATCAATAGATAATAGTAGCCAAAAATGATTGGGACAAGAATGAAAAATGCTGGGGTCAGAATGATAGTCTTTTCTATTTGTTAACTTTCAATTTGCAACAGTCAGGAGCTCAGAATTGTGTGTGATTGATGACCAAAACACTAAAACTATGTTCCATTTTCATACACAGGAAAGTCTCAGCCAGGGGGAGGCAGTGGAAAGTGGCAGCCAGGAGGAGGCCATGGAAAGTAGCAGCCAGGAGGTGGCCTTGCCCAGCAGCCTGACCGAATCCCAGGTTCCTCCCCTCCGCCTTCCAACAAGAAGGACCAGGAAGGCGAAGAACCTGGAGGAGTCAGCGACTGTTTTGATTCGGCAGGCTACTGCAGTCCTCGCAAAAAAAAACCTGGTGGCCCCGAGTCATATAGCTGTCTGACAGCCAGTAAACTGGAACAAATAGAGGAGGGCCAACGTATTACCTCCTCATCTGTGAGGAGGTAATACTTCAGGCCCTAAACAAGGGGATGAGGGGCCAACTCACAACTAAAAGCCACATGTGTGAGTTGGACCATATTACTCCTCCACCACCTCCAGCAACACCTCCAACAACACAGCCACCCAACCCATGACATCAACCTGGAAGGAAGTGTTGAGAGTGATGGCCTGGGTTTGGTGTGGTCTGGCAAAAGAAGCAGGCTGCTGAAAGACCACAGCCTCGGGACATATATGTCATCTGCTGCTGCTCCCGATCTCCTGGACCAGATTGTGCTCCCTATTAAATGGATTCCTCAGGTTACCAATTTGACCTGTCAAATAATTGATTTCTGACCTGGGGTACAAAGGCTTCAAAAATTCCAACTGTTTCTCCAGCGTTGCCTTCCTCTTTATTTTGTTAGGACCCCTAATAAATTAAAAATTTTTGTTTTGACAAATACTTGGCTATGTGTTTTACTTCTAACAGGACAGTTTGTTTGTGAGTAGGCAGGTACATCTCAAAAATACAATGTCAAATTAACAAGGGACACCAACACCAACCAACCTATTTGAGGTAAAAAAAATACAAGATAATAATGATGATTTGGTAACTTGACACACAAAACGACAAAAAAATATTCTGGAGATCATTAGAAAAAAAAAATATTCTGGAGATCTGGAGAATTAAAAAAAAAAAACATTACACACGATCGGACTTTCCTTTGTTGTCGAAAAATTTGAGAACCTGCTCTCAAACATTTGTGAGCGGAAATTCAGACAGCAAATGTTCAATGGAGCATACACACGGTCGGACTTTCCAACAACGAGCTCACATCAAACATTTTCCGTCGGAAAGTCCAATCGTGTGTATGGGGCATTATGGTTTTTTGCCGCACAGGGCTGGCATGCTTCTCTTTGTGGTCTGCTGAGGGGCACACTATCTGCCCTGTTCCATCATTGCTGTTTTTGGGCTTTGCCCATGTATGACATGGTCTGGTGTGCCTTCCCTTGTGACTCATTGAGGGCGCACTTCCTGCCCTGTTCCATCATGGCCATTTTGGGCTTTGCCCACTCATGGCGTGGTTTTTTGTGTGGCTGCCCGTTTTTTTTTTTCCCGGCGGGTATGCGCCTCTGAAGGGAGGGGGAAGCCATGGTGATCCGCATCCCTCCGCTTGGTGTCTTTTGGGTTGTGCATCTTCAGACAGAAACGTCTGCGTTATGTGCGAGTTTCGCTTGTGCGCACATCAGGGCTGGGCCAAGTGAGGTCACATGCCATTGCAGCGGTGTGAGTGGCACTGGGCAGGAGCCTCATGTGTGTATGCAGATAGAAATAGAGGGGCTGAGTGACGCAGTCGCTCTGCCTTCTATTAATGCTGCATTCTTTTGAGGATCAACTGGATGGTATGTGTAAATGGAGGGTTTGTTTCAACCCTGGGATGCATGTATATCTTTACATTTAAACTTACTGTATTCCCTATGCTTCTACTTTTGGGGTGGATTGTAGTGGATGCCTGTTTCCATTGACCTAGGATCCCATTATAGGTGTATTCATGTGCATATTACCTTCAAGGTGAGCACTAGAATTATGTGTTTGATTTGGTTTTACTTTCAATGACAGTGCTGCTTCTTGACAATATTAACAGGGCGCTCTATTGTTATCATACTTATTCTTATTTTTAAATATCTTTGATGATATAACTATTTTGAAGCAATCTTGCACATCCCATCATACTTCTATATGCAGCTTTGCGATTCATCTATTTTAATAGGTAAAGCTTTTTGCATGACACGATAGCATTTCTTTTTAAAACCCTTGTGTGCATATATGTGTTAAAAATAACAGCAAACTACTTATCTGTTTTCTCAGTGTTCTGTGGTCATGCTTAAAAAAACTACTGTGGTCCCCTGAGTAGGTCCATACACTGACTGCTACGGTATGTCAGATACAAAACTTTTAGCTTTATTGAATACTCTTGCTAACTTAGTTTTACAGCATCATTATGACCTTTGATTTACTTTTTGACTAGATCTAAAAGCTGTGCTTTTTGATTATGGGGCTCTCATGCCCCCTGGGACAGACCTCTTCTATTGGTCGTGCACATGGTCAAGTTATAGGTAAGGTGACCTGTGCGAGACATCACTACACAGGTTATACATTGTTGTTCTATATTGTGTTGTTACTTGATGATTATATGATGTTATGACTAATATGTTTTCTCTCTCTATTCATAGTTTGACATTGGTAATAGCTCTATAAAATTGTGCAAAACATGTTGAGCAATTATTATACAGATGGTACATTTTCCAGTGTCACCACAACCATTTAGAGCCATTGCATTATTCCATGTCTCTCTTTTTTAAATTCATGTATTTTAAATTGTGATTATATTTTTTATACTTATCTTTTGTATCCCAAGGTTTTGTACAGTACCATAAAAGTCTTTTTCAGCCTCCCTAAAATCCTTCCTTCTACTTGTAGGGACGAAGGTACCCCCTTTTTATATATTGATGATATTATGGCTGGCACTTTTTCTAAATATCCTCTAAAAGGAATATTTTGTGTCTCACATAGACACTTTGGGGTTGATTTACTAAAGACAACTAGACTGTGCACTTTGCAAAGTGCAGTTGCACTCTGCAGGTGCAATTGCTCCAGAGCTTAGTAAATGAGGTAAAGCTTAACTTTGCAAAGAACACCCAATCACATGCAAAGGAAAATAAAAAAACAGCATGTTTGCTTGCACATGATTGGATGATGAAAGTCAGCAGAGCTTCTGCTCATTTACTAAGCTCTGGAGCAACTGCTCTTGTAGAGTGCAACTGCACTTTGCAAAGTGCACAGTAAATTTGCCTTTAGTAAATCAACCCCTTTGTGTGCAGTATACTTGCAAAGTCACCTAAATGATCTGAGAAGTTACCTATACTGGGCCCTCAACCTACACATTCAATCTCTGTAATAGCTAAGACTCTTATGCCGCGTACACACGGGCAGACTTTTCGACCGGACTGGTCTGACGGACTTTCCGACGGACTTTTGACGGACTTCCGACGGACTTTTGAACGAACGGACTTGTCTACCCACGATCACATCAAAGTCCGACGGATTCGTACGTTATGACGTACGACCGGACTAAAATAAGGAATTTGATAGCCAGTAGCCAATAGCTGCCCTAGCGTGGGTTTTAGTCTATCGGACTAGCATACAGACGAGCGGATTTTTCGACCGGACTCGAGTCCGTCTGAAAGATTTGAAGCATGTTTCAAATCTAAAGTCCGTCAGATTTTCGACTGGAAAAGTACGCTGCAGGTCCGATGAAGCCCACATACGATCGGATTGTCTGCCAGACTTGGTCCGTCAAACCAGTCTGGTCGAAAAGTCCGCTCGTGTGTACGCGGCATTATAGATGCCTAAACCCTTTAAAATGTACTGAAATATTACATTTAATAATAAATAAGAACGAGAACTTTCGTCTTCTCCCATAAATCAATCGTAAATCGTTAAACTTGAGATTAAATAATAAAAAACTGAATGGTGTAAATATCCTATAGATATTATAAAGTAGTTTTATGTTCTTAATTAAGCTTTTTCCATAGCATTGGACATAAAGGGCTTGAGTCACTGAAGGCAAACAGGCTATATATTTTTCAAGGGACTTTTTAGGAAATTTCCCTTAGCTTAGTGAATGAGAAGATGCTCTGCTGACCATCATCTAATCATGTGCAAGCAAAAATGCTGTTTTTTTTTCATTTGTATATAACTGCGTATTCTTTACAAAGTAAATTTTCAACACGATAGATAGATAGACAGACAGACAGACAGACAGACAGACAGACAGACAGACAGACAGACAGACAGATAGATAGATAGATAGATAGATAGATAGATAGATAGATAGATAGATAGATAGATAGATAGATAGATAGATAGATAGATAGATAGATAGGTAGGTAGGTAGGTAGGTAGGTAGGTAGGTAGGTAGGTAGGTAGGTAGGTAGATAGATAGATAGATAGATAGATAGATAGATAGATAGATAGATAGATAGATAGATAGATAGATAGATAGATAGATAGATAGATAGATAGATAGATAGATAGATAGATAGATAGATAGATAGATAGATAGATAGATAGATAGATAGATAGATAGATAGCGCAGTGGAGAAGAATACTCTCAATGGTACAATGATAGAAATTGACCAGAAGCCTTAAGGGTAATCCAGCCTGCTTCAGTCCCCGAAGGAAAAACAGTCTTTGCTACACTTTTTTCACTAGAAAAAAAGTATTTTGTGACCATGACAACACCCTTGTAATATGCACTCCAAAAAAAAAATGTAATAGTGTCCACCCTTTCCACCTCCTCACCACCTATGTATACCGGACAATGATTGATCTTTCTTGATCTCCCATAATCCACTATTATTTTTTTAGTTTTTGTAGGATTGAGTATTAAATCATTTTCTTTACACCACTTAACCAAATGTTGAATTTCTTGCCTATAAGCTGTCTCATCGTTATCTCGTATGAGTCCCACTAAAGTGGTGTTATCAGCAAACTTCACTATAGTGTTAGACGCATGTACGGGAGTACAGTCGTGTGTAAACAATGTAAACAGGGCCAGACTTAAAGTGGTGTTCCGGCCGAAATTATAGTTTTTAAATAAAAATACCCCTATAATACACAAGCTTAATGTATTCTAGTAAAGTTAGTCTGTAAACTAAGGTCTGTTTTGTTAGTTTATAGCAGTAGTTTGTTATTTTATAAACTTACAGCAGGCCGTGGCCATCTTAAGTGTGGGCATCTGAAGCCAGACTGCATTTCTTCCTGGATCTCATCCTTGCAGATCTCGCACATGCTCAGTGCAGCACAAGCAGTGTAATAGGTTTCAGGTCAGGTTTCCATAGCAACGGCAGTTTCAGAGGAAGTTGCCGCCCCTTCCCAGAAGTCATTGCAAACAGGAAATGATGCGATGGGCCACTCCACTTCAACACACATCCCTGTGGTACCCCTGTATTCAAAATAATAGTGTTCGATACCTGATCTCCTATTCTTATAATTTGTGGCCTGTTTGTTAGGAAATCCATAATCCATGAGCGCAGCAATGGACATAGGCCCAAAGCTTTTAACTTTTTCACTATTTTGTCAAGGACTACTGTGGTAAATGCTGAGCTAAAATCAATGAATAACATCCTAACATACAATTTTGCGCTAAGGTAAAATTCTTTTGCAAAGTGAAAATCCACCCAAAGTCACCTAGGGACATAAACTAATTTTTATCATTTCCTTCAACCCCTTCCCACCCACCCACCATCTGTATGTAAACATTCCTCAACATGATGCCTTTTGCTGGGGATAGATTTTAATAATATTCAAGCAACATTTGCTGTAGCTGGTGGTTTTTAATCCTGGCTCTCACTGACAACTTTAGACTACACTAACATTAGGGAATCAATCAGCTTGGTCCCAAAATGTGATCACTATGTTATCTATGACATAGTGATCACATGCAAGCTAGAGGCTTCACTGAGAGAAATTAAACACTTTAGCTTGCAGATGAACGCTGCCACCATAGGTGTGCACAGTCTATTACATTAGGGTGTGCACCCCAAAGCTCAAACACACATGCCTTTCTCTGTAGCCTCAGCTGCACTGGACAGTGAATGAATGGGAAGTCCTCTGTGCTGAGCAGCTTCCTGTTCATTCACAAACTGAAGCATAGTAAACACATTTTACTATGCTTCAGTTATGAATGAATACAGTAAATGACTGCGTTTACTGTGTTCATTTATAAAAGGAAGGGGCTAGTAAATAACATATTTACTAGCCCCTTTTCCTGCTCTCCGTCCTGAAATATCCCCTACAGGGAGAGGAGAGGAGAGGAGGGAAGCCAGCAGCACTGCGGGGCAGGGGGCAACATGAGGGGGAGAGCCCTGGCAGTAGGGGAATCAACACCATATGTAGTGATTAGGGTGTGCTCAGGCACACCTGGCACACCCCCTGCACCCGCCTATACCTGTCGCTTTATTGGTTGAACTAGATGGACTTGTGTCTTTTTTTCAACCAGACTAACTACAGTATGTAACCTCCAGGCTGCAGTGTTCATTTTCCTTGCCATATATTTAATGCTGTAATTAGCCTACAGTATTTAAAAATACAATACAGCAGGGTTTTTATTAAAACAGGTGTCAAACACAAAGTATATGCCTTAAACAAAAAGTTTAAAAATGATTTAGCTATGCAAATTAGTCACAGAATTATTTTCAAGTTAACAAAGGCATGTAGCTGCTGCTAATTTTGACCTGTGCATCATTGTGCTTTCACTGATCAAACAATAAGAATCACACTCACAGTTAAGAGTGCTATAACAGAACCACAATAATGCACCTCAAGGAAACTAAATGTACTTCGCTTCAATGGTGTATTCAGTGCAGCATATAATATAAACTGCAAAAAGTGCCTAAATATGCTCCAAAAATAAATTCATCCAGTTATACACATCACACCCAAATTCTAGGACTTTCATTGGCTCTTTAATGCTTATTGCTGCTATAATCTAATGCCCTGTACACACGATAGGATTTTCCGGTGGAAAAAGTGTGATAGGACCTTGTTGTCAGAAATTCAGACCGTGTGTAGGCTCCATCACACATTTTCCATAGGAATTTCCGACACACAAAGTTTGAGAGCTTGCTATAAAATTTTCCGACAACAAAATCCGTTGTCGGAAATTCCGATCGTGTGTACACAAATCCGACACACAAAGTGCCACGCATGCTCAGAATAAATTAAGAGATGAAAGCTATTGACTACTGCCCCGTTTATAGTCCCGACGTATGTGTTTAACGTCACCGCATTTTACGTCACCGCGTTCAGAACGATCGGATTTTCCGACAACTTTGTGCAACCGTGTGTATGCAAGACAAGTTTGAGCCAACATCCGTCGGAAAAAAATCCATGGATTTTGTTGTCAGAATGTCCGATCAATGTCCGACCGTGTGTACAGGGCGTAAGTTTGAGAGGCAGCGACCATTTCTAATGGAGGGAAGGCATGGTGCAATCACGATCTACCCTTTAGAGGGCCACAGTTGATGAGTAGATTACAATCGACCTGTTTCCAACCCTAGAGTAGAAAATGTATCCAAATTTAAATGGTTAACTATACTAGGTACTGGTGTGGTAAAAATATATTTTCTCTTAGACTCCTTTCACACTGGGGCCGCGCCGCTTTTCGGCCGCTAGCGGGGTGTTTTTAACCCCAACTAGCGGCCAAACAAAGGGTTAAAAGTGCCCGCGTTGCGGCGCTGCCAAAGCGCTTTGCAGGCATTTCAGCAGCGCTGCCCATTCATTTCAATGGCCAGAGAGTTTTGGAAGCAGTGTATACACGTCTCCCAAACCGCCCCAAAGATGCATGAGGGGAGGCATGAGAGGCGCTTTTCAGGCGCTTTACAGGCGCTATTTTTAGCACTAAAACACCTGAAAAGTGCCATCATTGTGAAAGGGGTCTTAATATTATTCATTTTTTTACTTGATATATTTCTGTGCACTAAGTTCTTTGAAAATATATACATGTTTTGTAGCTATTGAATGTGTGTGTTAATATTAATTTTGATTCCTACCAATTTCACCTTTTTAAATAAATGCACCTTAGAAGTGTCCTAGTGTTATCATCTTCACGCCTTTTTCAAATGAGCTGTGTAATTAATATAGACATTAGTTTTAATTTTAGTAAGGGCTTAATAACCTTTTCCCATTTCCCCATAATTAATTTGTAATTTCCCTGTACTCTTTCTAGGATAATGTCATAAATGTCTAATAACTGATCTGTAAATAAAATAACAGCAATGCAGTTTTAATTTGAGTAAATATTTATGGCAGTAGATCAGTGGCCTATTCTGTAAAAAAAAACCCTGAAAAACTATAGAATATGTAGTAACTAAATCTGAAGATTTATGATTCTAGTTTTATTATTAGTGAGTAAATACACTTGCTGAAATATATTTAGCTTGGATTTAACAAATATATAGGAAAGTAGCAACTCCCATTCTGAACCCTAGCTTGCATTGTCATGGTGTAGCTGCATCTTAAAAACTAAAGCTTTTATTTATTTATTACAGAACTTTTATTTAGCAGATAAGATGTGTACATTAATATCAGTCTCTGCACTCTAGCTGCTTACAAATAAAATTTTGATGGGATGAGGTTGCTGAAGAATCTTCAGTAGCCATCACATTTCTAGATGTGTCAGATGATTAGTCAGATGCCTGGTCCCTTCCATATACTGAGTTTCTTTCTGTCATCCCTATGGGGTTGATTAACTGAAGGCAAATAGACTGTTCATTTTGCTAAGGGAAGTTTCACTTTTCAAGGGAATTAGCCCCAGAGGTTTGTGATTAGGCACAGCTTTCTTTTGGCAGTATTTAATCACTGCTGGGTTTTTTATTTTTTGCTAAAAAAATCAAGATAAGACTGATAAGTTTGAAAAAAAAAAAAACAGTTTCATAGTTTGTTATAACATTTACCAAACAGGTAATTGTTCTCCTTCAATGATGTGCGTTGATGAGGCTGCACTGATGGGCACTGATAGGTGGCACTGATGGGCACTGATAGGCTGCACTGATGGGCACTGATAGGCTACACTGATAGGCACTGATAAGGCGACACTGATGGGCACTGATATGTGGCACTGATGGGCACTGATGAGGCGGCACTGGTGGGAACTGATAGGTGGTACTGATGAGCACAGATAGGTGGCACTAATGGGTGGCACTGATGGGTGGCACTGATGGGCGGCACTGATGGGTGGCACTGATGGGCACTGATGGGCACTGATGGGTGGCACTGAAGGGCACTGATAGGCTGCACTGATGGGCCCTGATAGGCTGCACTGATATGCACTGATATGGTGGCACTGATGGGCACTGATATGCGGCACTGATGAGCACTGATGAGGTGGCACTGGTGGGCACTGATAGGTGGTACTGATGAGCACTGATAGGTGGCACTAATGGAAGGCACTGATGGGTGGCACTGATGGGCACTGATGGGTGGCACTGAAGGGCACTGATAGGCAGCACTGATAGGTGGCACTGATGGGCAATGATAGGTACCGATAGTGATAGGCAGCACTGATAGGTGGCACTGATGATTGGGCACTGATGGGCACTGATTGGCAGCACTGATATGTTGCACTGGTGGGCACTGATATGCACTGGTAGGTGGCACTGGTAGGTGGCACTGGTGGGCACTGCTTAGCAGCAGTGGGTGTCTGTGTGTGGCACTGATGATTTTTTTTTGTCTCCTCACGCTGTCAGCATGAGGAAAAAAAAAAGCAGATTACGATCTTCTGTTTACATCACGTGATCAGTTGTCATTGGCTGACAGCTGATCACGTGATAAGGGGCCAGGATCGGCCCCTTACTCTGATCTGTGATTAGCCGAGTCTCATTGACTCGCTGATCACAGAGTGCACTGTGTGCACCCCGCAGGGGGCAGGCAGGCAGCTCATGCACGGGAGAACATATATGGACGCCCTCCCGGCAGTTTAGACCCACGCTGTAGCTGTCTTTCGGCTATAACACGGGTGTGAGGAGGTTAATTTAAAGTGAGCTGATGCAAGTTCTCTTACCCTCAGGCTCTGGCCTGGAGAGGTTACATGTGACGAAGTTGCTTCTTTAGGCCTACCTATCTAGAGAAGTCTGGATGTGTTTAGGCCTGGGACAAAGATTGTTTGCCACTGTTGCTGTCTATATGCAGGATGGAGGCTCAATGAAGCTGGTAGACTTTCCTGAAAGGAGCTGGAAACAGTATAGAATGTCATAGTGAATGGTTAAATCTCCTATGCTGAATCAGGATTGAAACCAGAAGAGTTGGCTGACTCTCCTGGAGAAAGAAAGACCTATTCCTGTGTGGAGATTGGAGTTCTGCTTTATCTAGATCATCTGTAACCCTAACCATTTCTCCCAAAGTCTGGCACCATCTGTTCACATTTCCCAGAGATCTACCCTTGAGGTGAAATGTCAGCACATCCTGTCCTTTGGGGTACCACCATGCCTCAGGTGGGGGCTACACATGATTGGGTATTCTTTGCAAAGTGAAACTTCATCACATTTACTAAGCTCTGGGCAAATTCCCTTGCAAAATGTAACTTCCCTTGTAAAGTGAACAGACTCTACACCTGTCTGGAAGCGAGTAAAGTAGGGCCCTCCCTAATCGTTAAAGTAATCTTTAATAAACTAAGCTAGGAGTTAAAGAATCCCTGTCACTTTTAAGAGCCCCAATATATTGTAAATATTTGAAATATTTATGTCTGCCGTGACACTGTGTATTTTAGGCATTTATTAAAAGTCATAAATTGTTAACACAGATATTGAGAACGGTTGGTGTTTCTAATGAAACATCTGGTGGCAGCTGCATTTTGTGTAACAGGTTAATTGTGTAGTTAACTAAACCCAGTGTTGATTGCTGTCAGTCAGCTGGCACCAAGATTGTGGACCTGCAAGCCTCACTTACCAAAAGGAAAGCTAAGGCATCTGGATTTCCTCACTCAGTATGTAATATATAATGTAATATGTTTATTGCTAGAAAATGGGAATTGTACAGAATCATAAGAGGTTTAGTAGTAACTCCCCTTTTTTGCCCCCCCCCCCCCCCCCCCAAGAAACACCATGAGAAAAGTCTGGAAATAATTATTCTGGGTTTGTGATAGTTCAGGGGAAATCACTTGTAGGGGACAAAACAAGCCGTCCCCACTCCCAAACTGAATGCTGAAGAAAGAAAGCTACCGTACACTGGAGGAATCACTGATATCCACATTTATTGCATACAATATACACATGCTTTACACCGACACCAGATTTTCTGGGGAGTCAAGTGAGCTAGTTGAGCAGCAGTGAAGAATGGAGAAGATAAGCTTTAGTACCAAATGAGGTAGCTAGAAAGAGAACCTAGAACCAATCCGTAGGCACCTTAAACTGATTCCTTTACTGATTCATAGCAACGTGAAGGGTTCAGTTTAAGGTACCTACAAACCTGAGATGATGACTAATGCTGATTGAAAAATTTGGCAAGTAAATAATCTTTATAATGAGAGAGTGAGTATAATTATTGATGTCCCCATTCAGTCTGTTTTTAGCAGATCTTAATTTGTTGGTCAAATCAAGTCAATCAGGGCCAGATTAAGAACATCACAGGCCTGGTGCTGAGGATTTTGCTGGGGCTTTTTATAAAAAAAAATAAAGAAATGCAAACAATTTTTTGTCATAACAAAAATAAATAAATAGAAAAAGGAAGGATGAGAGAGAGAGAGAAAGGGGATGAGAGAGGGGGGTGAGAGAGAGGATGCACATGAGCATGCGTGGGAGTCACAAGAACGCAGCCTGGCCATGGCAAGTGACCAAAGGCACAGAACCCAGAAGGAAGACCGGGTGAAGAGGGGAGCGCCTGGTACCCGCCGGATTGATCACAGCGCAGAGCTGGAGGGCTTAGTCTGACAGGTAAGTGTACCCTAATGTGCTAATATGCTGTGCATACTTGTACATTATGGCATAACCTACCTCAGGGCCTCTTAAATATAGTAATGTTAGCAAAGTTTATATCACAGGATCCCAGGAGCCTCTCATGGGGGCCCCTACTGACCCGGTGGCCCTTGGGCAGTGCCCAAGTGCATAGTTGCCAACATTCCAAAAATATTTTCAGGGACACTTTTTTTACTGGTGGTATATTTAGAGTAGCTGCCATCCCCCATGTTCCTCTATACATCACAATAGTAATTGCAAAGTTAAATGAGTACTAATAATGGGCAGAACAAATATGAGGATCACTGAGATAGTGAGTGCTGTGGTCTGCCAGACTGGGACAACAACGACTCAAAGGCTGTTTGTAGCCTATTCAATTTGTCAATGTTCGGTATTTTGTCCAGAAAATTTTTTCAATTGAGTATGTTCAGGCCAGGCCCCAGGAGGGTTATGGCAGGTGGAGAGCATGCTGGGTAAGGGAATTTGTTTTCCATCACAGAACGTATGGCTCAAAAAAGGAGCATCAGATTTTTTGCCATGAAAGAATGAGTGCTATGGGTGCAGAACTGAGCTTAAGCAATTCTCATCATTTTTTATTATCTTAGCTTTACAGACTGCTGATCCAGTCTGGGACCGGGCACAATTTTCCCGTAGTCTTGAATAAAGCTGGCAATATATTGGTCATTTTTTTATTTTTAGCTAGTGAAGTGAGTGGACAGGATCGAATATATAGAACATATGGTAGCATGGGATGCTGATAAGAATGAATTATATGGACTGTTTGGCTGCACTTCCAGATTTTCTTCCAATTTTGATATTTTTGTAACAGGTACAGCTAATGATGCTTTCTCTGGACCCTCTCATGCGTAGATTGTTATGCCCTTCCCTTCCTTTACTTTCTTTCTCCCACTCCTCTTTTTTTTTTTTTTCTCTTTCCCTCGCCTTCTTTCTTCCATATATAAGGTTATTTTGATCTTAACTGTAGTGCCACTACATTTTCAGGCCATGTTTGTCAAGCTTTTTTTTTTTTTTACATCATTGTTTCTAGTGGACTACTGGTTCATTAGAATACCGTTATTATGTTCATTTTACCACGCCTTAGTGACCTATATTTTATTGAACTTACGAGATACCTGTTCTTTTATTATTATTATCTCAATGTATGCTTGTACATTCATTGGAACTGTATTATTACTCTAATGTTTTCACTCGATATTGTTTAAGAGTTTTCAAAAATTAAAAAATCAGATTCAACATAAAATACCTTTAGCATCTACCGTATGTAGTATTAAATACACGTTTTATATGAAGTAAGCCTAAATAATTTAATTTTAGGGATTCTGTCTAGTTTATGCCATTAAACTTGTGACTATAAAGTAGATATTCATATTTCAACCTGTACTTTTCTGAACTGCTTTGCAGAGAAAACTGCACCCCTTCAAACAGTGTTTGAATTTCCACTTCTTCAGAAAGCACGTTTTAAATGTATGATGCTTGGTATGTCATCTGTAAAAATCTAACAATTTGCAATTAAAATACAAACATTATCCAATTTATCTGGAATAAAGCATTTTGTTAGTAAAAACGCTTTTGTCTTTTTTCATATGTAAAAAATGAAACTGCTTTCATTTCATATCAGAGAAAAGTAATTATAACAAAAGTGGTAGTCATCACTCCAGAGAACTGGGCTGAAATTTACTATTAAACATTTACAGTATGAATGACTCTGTAAAAACACTGTGAGGTCCTATTTGATCAATACTTAGCAGAGCTTCTTGGCAAATAATTGCACAAACAATTCAAAGTTAGTTCAGTTTCAGATAATTTCAGGTAAACTTACACTGTTTCTACTACAAGGGGAAAATTTAAAGTAGCTATACAGTATTCTAAATATGAAAAAAAATATATTTTATTTGCAAAACCTTATGTAAACTTACACACATTCAGGACTGAAGAAGTCCTTTCCATAGAACCCAATGCACTAATGTCACAGGACATGGCCACACCCCTACCCAGGTGAACTGGGTGGATGAAAAACCCGATATACATTCAGTGGAGCGTTCCCTACTTCTGGTCTCAGTATCCCAACTTGGCTTCCAGAAAATGCTGACAGGTGGGTAGGATGAAACAAATCTATAAGCCCATTACATATACAGTATATGCAAACATTCATGTCAGAGATGAGATACTGTTTGGTAGCAGATGGGGTATAGAGAATACTTGCTTGGATGGCACAGATCCATAAGACCAGCTTCAGTGGGAAATTGTCTTTGCATCCTAAAGCCATATAATTTTTTTATAGGTATACAAATTAATGAGATCACTGTTAAAAAGTGCAGTAGTAACTTACAGTGGAGCTGGTTGAATCAGAGAATATCAAATTTTATATTAGCATTGATAGCATTATACTGTTATAGCATTCATTTATATAATAATAATAATAATAACATTCATTTGGTACCAGAGACAAATATAATTTTCAGAATTAAATGGAGAATTAAAGGAGAAGTACAGCCAAAGTCTGTTTGGCTGTACTTCTCCTATGGATCACAGGAGGGCAGTTGATTAGTTAGCTAGCGCTGAAGTCCGCTCTCTGCTGACGTCACAGAGTCGGTCCAGGCTCAGCGTCATCACGACCATGTAAATATACGTAATACTTTGCAAATAATTGGTGGACTGGGCCCAGGAGTTCTGCCACTGTGGAAAAATATTTTTTTTTTGGTGATTAGGAATCTATACATATACATGCATTTAGAAAATCAAGGGATGCCAGTTTTCATTTATTTTTGTGTGATTTTTCTAAAAAATAAATTGAAACACCTGCGCCAGGATTGGGGAAGAGCCGAACACCCCCAGTTCGGTTTGCAGCAAAACATGCGAACAGGCAAAAAATTTGTCTATGGGACATGAACATGAATAATCAAAAGTGCTAATTTTAAGAGCTTATAAGCAACTTAATGTCATAAAAAGTGTTTGGGGACCTGGGTCCTCCCCCAGGGGACATGTATCAATGCAAAAAAAAGTTTTAAAAACAGCCTTTTTTCGGGAGCAGTGATTTTAATAATGCTTAAAGTAAAACAATAAAAGTGAAATATTCCTTTAAATTTCATACCTGGGGGGTGTCTATAGTATGCCTGTAAAGTGGCACATGTTTCCCGTGTTTACAATAGTCCGAGAGCAAAATTATATTTCTAAAGGAAAAAAGTCATTTAAAAGTACTAGCGGCTATAATGAATTGTCAGGTCTCGGCAATACACATAAAAGTTCATTGATAAAAATGGCATGGGATTCCCCCACAGTCCATTACCAGGCCCTTTGGGTCTGGTATGGATATTAAGGGGAACCCCGTGCCAAAAGTTTAAAAAAAATGGCGTGGGGTCCCCTCAAAATCCATACCAGGCCCTTCAGGTCTGGTATGGATATTAAGGGGAACCCCGTGCCAAAATTTGAAAAAAAATGGCGTGGGGACCCCCCAAAAATCCATACCACAACCTTATCTGAGCATGCAACCTGGCAGGCCACAGGAAAAGAGGGAGGGACGAGAGTGCCCCCCCTCCTGAACTGTACCAGGCCACATGCCCTCAACTTGGGGAGAATGTCCCCATGTTGATGGGGACAAGGGCCTCATCCCCACACCCCTTTAACAAGGGGAACCCCAGGTCCCGGCCCCCCCTGTGTGAATTGGTAATGGGGTACCATTTCACCAAAAAAGTGTCAAAAATGTTAAAAAAGACAATAGCTGGTTTTTGACAATTCCTTTATTAATGTCTTCTTCTTTCCCCGCTTCTTCTGGTCTTCCTTCGGTTTTCTTCTTCTTCCTCCATCTTGTTCTTCCCCCGCTTCTTCCTCTATCTTCCTCTGCTTCTCACTCCGGTCCTCTGCTTCTTCCTCCGGTCTTCACCTCCGGCATCTGACGGAAGACCAGAAGAAGTGGGTAAAGAAATTGTCAAAAACCGGCTGCTGTCTTTTTTCACATCTTTGACACTTTTTTGTTGAAATGGTAGGGATACTTGTACCCCATTACCAATTCACACAGGGGGGTGGGATCTCGGGGCCCCCTTGTTAAAGGGGGCTTCCAAATTCCGATAAGCCCACCTCCCTGCAGACCCCCACGCAGACCCCCACAACCACCGGGCAAGGGTTGTGGGGATGAGGCCCTTGTCCCCATCAACATGGGGAGATCCTCCCCATGTTGAGGGCATGTGGCCTGGTACGATTCAGAAGGGGGCACTCTGTCGTCCCCCCTCTTTTCCTGCAGCCTGCCAGGTTGCATGCTCAGATAAGGTTGTGGTATGGATTTTTGTGGGGACCCCCACGCCATTTTTTTTTATTTTGGCGCGGTGTTCCCCTTAAAATCCATTGCAGACCTGAAGGGTCTGCTATGGATTTTGAGGGGGACCTGCATGCCATTCTTTTTTTTTAATTTTGGCATGGGGTTTCCCTTCATATCCATACCAGACTTGAAGGGCCTGGTATGGATTTTGAGGGGGACCCCCACGCCATTTTTAAAAATAATGTTGGCACGGGGTTCCCCTTAATATCCATACCAGACCCGAAGGGCTTTTTTTGCTCTCGGGCTGTTCTAAACATGGGAAACATGCGCCACTTTACAGGCATACTATAGACACCCCCCAGGTATGAAATTTAAAGGAATATTTCACTTTTATTGTTTCACTTTAAGCATGATTAAAATCACTGCTCCTGAAAAAACGGCCTCTTTAAAAACTTTTTTTTTACATTGATACATGTCCCCTGGGGCAGGACCCAGGTCCCCAAACACTTTTTATGACAATACCATGCATATAAGCCTTTAAAATTATCACTTTTAATTTTTCCCATAGACTTTCAAAGGGTGTTCCGCGGCTTTTGAATTTGCCGCGAACACCCTGAATTGTTCGCTATCCAGCGAACGGGCGAACAGCCAATGTTCGAGTCGAACTCATGTTCGAACCGAACATAAAGCTCATCCCTAGCCAGGATCTATGCTAAAGTTAATGGTATGGGTGGGCCGCCGCTATCTATGCTGTCCTTATAGATAAGCCAATATAAATGAATATTCAGACAGCGCTTGCTCCACCTTACACTGATGAGTAATACCGCAACTATTGTGGTGAATACTGTACATTACCACTATAATAATAAAACCAATCAATATGATATTGCTTTAAAGTGACAAATATAAAACCATAAAAATATGAAATATGAAAATTATTATGTGCAAAAAATGTGCAAAAGAGTTTATATTATTGTGCAAAAAAAGTCCTTGTGTGCATTAAAGTGATTTGTGCTCTATTCTCAGGATGGTTCCTGTGTGTCCACCATGTGAAAATTGTGTTCACTCCGCACTCACCAGATGTTGGTGACTCCCCTAACTTATAGTAGGGAAAGTCAGCTAGGCTTGTAGGTCTTATTGGGGGACCTATCCCACTGTGATGTGCTCTGGTGTATTCTGCAAGTGCAGACTCCCTCCTATTGCGATCCCCAGGGTCCAGGAATGTTTTATGCAGGTAGATAATAAATGGAGAGGAAGCCCCTCATATTGTAAAATCCTTTAGCATTCATTCTTATGCCCCGTACACATGGTCGGATTTTCCGATGGAAAATGTGTGATAGGACCTTGTTGTCGGAAATTCCGACCGTGTGTAGGCTCCATCACACATTTTCCATCGGATTTTCCGACACACAAAGTTTGAGAGCAGGCTATAAAATTTTCTGACAACAAAATCCGTTGTCGGAATTTCCGATCGTGTGTACACAAATCCGACGCACAAAGTGCCACGCATGCTCAGAATAAATAAAGAGATGAAAGCTATTGGCTACTGCCCCGTTTATAGTCCCGACGTACGTGTTTTACGTCACCGCGTTCAGAATGATCGGATTTTCCGACAACTTTGTGTGACCGTGTGTATGCATGACAAGTTTGAGCCAACATCTGTCCGAAAAAATCCTAGGATTTTGTTGTCGGAATGTCCGATCAATGTCCGACCGTGTGTACGGGGCATAAGGCGTTTACATAATACAAACAGTACAAAAACTGATGGTATAAAACTATAAAATAGCACCTCTATTCCCATAAAATGGCCCTCTGTGCATAAAAAGTAATGGACGCTACCGGTTACCTGGCATGCATTCAACTCTCTGGGCCAGAAGTGAAGCACGGGAGTATTAGCTTAAGGTGTTTTGTCATCAACAGGTGATGTTGTCAAAATCAGTTCCAGATGATAGAGAGGCAACAGTAACTCAAATAACCACTCGTTATAGTGGTTATAGAAAAAAAGCAAGAAGGAAGGAGGGCCTGGTGTAAGTGAGCAGTGAGGGAGAAAAAAGAAATTAGGAAGAAGAAGTTGGGTTTGGGAGGCGGTGTGGTGTTTGGCTAGGGAAGATTCTCAGTGGTTGTGCGTAGTACAGCAAGCCCATTGATTACATTATAGTTCAAGGAGAAAATGTGTAACCCATGGTTTTAAGACCCTGCAGAACTTGGGAAGTTGCATTGCAGCTTTGTCATTAGTTTCTCATTAAAGAAGTATTAAACCCAAAAGCAAAAAAATATATATATTGCAGTTTATCAAACCTTAGATTGGTATTAGTTTTATTTTTTAGGCTTTTTTTCCTTTATTTCACCTGGTAATCCAGCCAGTAACACACTTCCTGTATTGGTGGGTCTGCATTCTAGCTGAAGTAGTAAAGCAGGCACCTTGGACAGCAGCATAAGTTAGTTGAAAAATAACAGACTTACTGGCTGGATTACCAAGTGAAAATAAAGGAAAAAAGTAACAACAAAAAAAAGAAAACTAATGCAGCCATCACACATAAGAAATAGTAAGTTGCAATTTAATACATTTTTGTTTTTGTGTTTAATACTACTTTAAGGCTGGCCATAGATGGGTCGTCTTTTTCTTGATCAGCCAGCGGACTGATCAAAAAAAAACAGATTCCTTCATCCACACGAACAAGGTGGATGGAGGAATCCTCCTCACTGTGCTATTGTATTCTGACAGCGTGGACTCCTTTGCCTGTCAGAATACATTGATCAACGCTATGGAGTAACAGCCATAGATGGATCGGCAGGTTCAGAGGGGAAATTCGACCCATCTACGGCCAGCTTATGTAATGTAAAGCAGTAATTTGACCTCTGCCAAATGTAGATTCTCTGAGAGCCATGCTATTCCCAGTGTCTGTTTCGTGGCTGTCAAAATATGGGCACGAGTGTAAATTGGTGCCACAAAAGCAAATGGAGGGGTTGCCTGTGGCTACATGAGCTAATTGAGAGAGTACCATGTAAACTAGAGTCAGACCTTGGTAGTGGTATAGTATGTCACGAGTTGAGCTACTCAGGCAGCCTGCTAATATTGTAAATGATTTGGGACACCTAGGCCTCTATTTGGTCTAGTTTGAACTAATGGGGTTTATTTTTTCTAATATTATATACATTATTTCATATTCCAGGCCTTATTGCCAAAGCTTAATTGAACAAGGTTAGAAGCTGATTCGCCACCATGCACCGCTTCACGAGATTCTGAGTGCACCAGTTTCAGTAAATCTACCCCAATATGTTTAAAGAGACAGACAAAGCACAATTCCGGGCTTTGAATAGTGCACACGACATGGAATGTTATAGGAACATGTAGGACTTGTGATTGTACATGATCACCTTGTAAAACAACAGTTTAAAATACAATTGAATGACAAAACATTTTGTATAGATATATAAATACCTTTTTTCCCTTTTGTAGAAGTGATCACATTCCCTCTGTTCTCAGCTGCATAAGAGCTGGGGGAGGAGAAGCAGCAGCACACTGAGCTTCCCAGTAAATGTTGTGCAGCGGGGGCGTGTCAGGACAAGTCTGATCATTGGAGGAGAGTACATAGAGTTCCCAACATAGCTAGAGAACTGACCAGGATCACGGCTGATCTCTGGTGTGTTCTGGTTTATGTAGCTGAGATGAGGAGCAGAGAACATGTTCTCGGCCGCCCTTCAACAGTACATGACCGTTCTGTCACGAATGGTCAGTTTATGAAAGTGAGATCTGAAGATCTCACAGCCATTACACTGAAATATCTCCCTTCCAGATTCACCAGCTCAGAGGTAGAGAATCTGGGAGAGAAGCTGGTGCGATTAGAGGAAAAAGGCTTATTTCTTCCTAATATCAGCACCAGTGGGTTAAAAATTAATATTAACAACATATATATACCATATACTGTATGTAAGTATATATATATATATATATATATATATATATATATATATATGTGTGTGTGTGTGTGTGTGTGTGTATATATATATATTTATGAAGGCCAGTATGGTGGCCTGAATTTATGGGAGGAGCCCAGGGGGCACTTAAGCAGTCCTACGGTCTTTGTCGGTTCCAGTGCACGGTATTGCGTCACCAGATTGACTCTGCCAGCTCACTGCGTGTTCGTGAGTCTGTGTATTCGATGTCCAGGGTGTTGCAGTTCCCCGTTTGTGGTTTGTGTTGATCGTTCCATGCTCTCTGTCGCAGGTAGGATTCGTTAAAACCTTTCTTGTATCAATGGGCTGTTGTCCATCATGTTCCCCATTCGTAAATTATCGTCACCGCATGTCATAGGTTCCTCTGCCTTGTTCCCCACTGCTTTGTAGACTTACCAAATCATTTGCATGAATTCATACTTAGTCGGTTACTCAAATCACTACCACGCATTTGTAATACCCTACACCCCAATCCGAGTCTAGTCGCATCGGCGGCTTAACAATTCGTATCGGGTCCATTTGTACACTCCACAGGCCGGTTTAAAACTAGTCGCGTTGGCGCCACAAAGATTCCAATCCACGCCATTCACTTACTCCTAAGCCCGATCCGAATCTAGTCGCGTCGGCGGCACAATGATTCGAATCCTCGGCTCTACATTTTACAAAACCAGGTGTACAGCATCCACAACTCACTTCATCTATTTGTACGTTTGATGCGGTCAGTCATTCCTACATACTCAGTTCTCTGCTATCCTTGTTTTCGCCTTCCTGATAAGGCTACTTTCTTGCAATCATTCCAGTCAATCCAGTCACTCACTGTTTCCAGTGGCACATCGGCCACGTACCGTTTTCTGTCTGTCATTTCTCGCTTAGGTCAGTTGAGTTCAGGTTGGTCCATCCTGAACCAGGTTGGACGTTATTTCCTCAGGTAAAAAAAAACAAAACACTGATATAGGGTACACATCTTCACCTCAGGGCCAGTCAAGCTCCAAGAGGGGGTCAAGCCAATTGCAGGTTTAACACCAGACTTCTATGACACCTTAGTACAGGTTCGACCGAGTTTTCGACCCCAACCAGGACTTCGAAAACTAGGGTGTCAGGTGTGTAGTACACGGGTCCCTTTCTCTACATTTATCTTTCAGCACCCTTTCACTAAATGTTTACTTCACATACATGATTTGGGTGGCTCATCAGGCGTTAATTACTGTCACACATTTCTTGGCATGACACTGTTTTCGAAAGGCGATGTCATAAAGTGGTGTGACCAAAAATGTGTGGACTGCAATAGGGAAGACCAAAACGCATGTAAAGTTATAATAGTAAGATTTTTTAAAAGAATAAGTCATAAACAATAAAGCAACCAGCAAACAACCACGGTGACACACAATAATAATTATCTAAACCAAAAGTGAATACAGGAGTAAGATATAATCATAAACGTAATCAAGCCAGGGTCATACACGAGAGATTAATCAGATAGAACAGGGAGCAGGACAGCACAGGGACAGGACAACAAGAGGAAGGGATAAGTCTGCAGGACAGGGGTCCAGGGGTGGTTGCAGGGTTCATGAACACAGGACATAAGGTACAGGTACAGGAATCAGCAATACATGTCACAAGGTACAGGTACAGGATTCAGGAATACAGGTTACAAGGTACAGGATTCAGGAATACAGGTCAGGGCTCAAGGAAAATACCAAGGCAAATGTGTGAACATCTGCCGGGTATATATAAACACCTCCTGCAATCAGTCTCAGGTGACGCCTGATTGCAGAAGATGATGTCAGCTCCAGACTGCCGATAGACACCCGCTGGTGGACACCAGTACTGCGGCCCAAAGAGCTGACAGCGCCACCAGCAGGTGAAACCTTTTCTGACAGGCGACAAGGTCGCTATACATCGAGCTTGCTGGCAGTGCAAGCGTTAGCAGACTGAGCACATGTCACGAACTGCAGATTGCAACATTCCTACTTAGGCAGTACCAGACTTCAGCTTCTCGCCCCAGTATGCCATGGGGTTCTGGTTCACAGGTTTGTGCTCAGCACAGACGGGCACCCGAGCTAGCGGTTACCTGGCCAGCTACCTCCTGGCTCTGTTACGCACTCTTTTGGGTTTTCTAAATTTCCACTCAACAATGTTCATACGCAAACCAGCTTCTTCACTACGCCTGTTGTTCCTTTTTCTGTCCATCTCGTTTATGTCTTCCCCCTTTTCTAGACGTAACTCTTCTGTACCCTCCTACCTTTTCAATTTATCTTAACAACATGCATTTCCCCATTCCTTGTCTTTTAGCTGCAGCAATGTCACAGGCCGGCAGCGAAGACCTTGCCTCTGCCCCTCTGTCATCCTCTGTGGGTTCAGAGAGCGGTAGCATGTGGTCCCCCAGGGCTTGGACCATCCCCAACCTCACAGCAGAGCTGCGGCATAGGGGTATTTCCTACCCCGCCACAGCCAGAAAATTCTAACTTTTTAGGCTGCTTTTCCCACAGCCAGTGGCAGCTCAGCCTGGCACCCAGGGGTCCCTGCAGTCGATCTCTTTGGCTATCGCCCAGCTCCATGGTGACCGCACTGTCCACAGCAGTCACTGACATCTCCACCGACAGGTATGCCAGAGATCTGCACTACGATCTTCCCTGCACACCTCATCCCAGCCAGCATCAGGAAGGACATCTTGGACAGCAAGGATGTTAACCTTGTTTCCCTCCTCATATTGGTCCATGACATGGCTGAAAATAAATCATACACCTGGGGGGACGTCTCAGTGGTCCCTAAAGCTAAAGACCCCAGGCTTAACCGCAAGATTGCCATCACTGAGTTTGTGCTGGTCTTCGGGATGGTTAGGGATGTCCTTTGTGCAGCCAACCCCAGCAGGAGGGAAGAGCTGGATTTGTACCTGCATGCAGTGGTGGATCTAGGTTACAAGTATGGAGGGTTTTCATTTTATGACTACCACTGGTCATTTTCAGCCAAAGTGGCAGCCAGACTTTCACAGACATTCGGGCCAGCACCAACTGGAGTGTCATCGATACAGAACTGTTCTGCCGCCACTTTTCGGGTCTACGCTTCGCACTTTGTGCCATCTGTCAGTCCTCCGCCCATTTATCCAACTTGCTCCAACACAGGCGCTAGACACCTCCCAAACTTCCCCTCCACCTCTGGTTCTGGACATAGGTTGCTGGCCTTCACACAACCACCCCAGGTGGACAAGTTGGGACGACCTATCCTGTCAGTGGGGGGGCACGTCAATCTGCAATAATTACAGCTATGGGACTTGCAACTATGGTCAGTGCCGGCTGCTTCATGTCTGCATCTCATGTCACAAAGCGGACCCCAAACTCACGTGCAACATCAAGCAGTAAGGTACATCCTGACTAGGCCAAGTGGATGTCGGTTGGCTCTGCTTTTTCTTTCAATGATTTTTATTGAAGATTATAAAATAACATTTACAAAATATAATATACATGACTCATACATCATGAAATTGTATAGTAATAAAGGAAAAAGGGGAGAGGGATAAAGGGAGGGGGAAGGCGTATCTCAGCTTAAGTTTCCTGTGGGAATCCTATAAATATACCATACTATGCCTTGTTGCCTTTCATATTATAATGCAGGTGCGCCTGCCCGCCTAGGTTAGGCCAGCCAGGGGTTGGCTCTGCTTTTACCTTTCCTCACACCCAACACAGTCCGAACTGGACCGAGGGTACATCATCGGCCCTTTCACCAAACCACCTTTCACTGTCTGGAGAGTCAGCCCTATTGGACTTGTCAAGGGCAAGACTTCTAATAAACTTTGGTTGGTGTACGACTTGTCCACGCCTCATTGTTCTAACGTCCCAAGTTTGAACTCCTTAAAGTGGAGTTCCACTCATATAAAAGTCAGCAGTTACAAAAAGTGTAGCTGCTGACTGGACACTGACCTGTCCCATGGTCCAGCAATGCGGGTGAACGAAGCCCCGCTCCTCTCCCCCACCTCTCCTCAGCGCCAGCATTGTGACAGTGGGTGCCCAGCTGTGGCTTCACAGCCGGGCACGTACTGCGCTTGTGCGAGCCGTGCTGCGCGCTGTGATTGGCCAGGCAATCTTCTGGGACCTGTGACGTGTCCCAGAAGATTGCACGGAGGGAAGGGGAGAGGTGAACTTCCTTCCAGCTCCGCGGAGCCAGAGGAGAAAGTGGGAGCTGGATGCCCCTAAAAATAGGTTATCTGCTCCCTCCGCCACAAAAATGACATGCCAAATGTGGCATGCCAGGGGGTCACCTTCACTTAAGGTGGAAGTTCAATTTTTGGGTGGAACTCTGCTCTAATTCCCTCCAAGGAGTTTTCCCTTAAATATGCATCAGTCAACCAAGCTATCCAAGCCATCATTAGCATAGGCACAGGCTCCTGGCATTCCAAAGCAGATATATCAGACGCATTCAAATTACTGCCCATCGAGCCATCCCTCTGGCTTTGGCATGGCATCAGATAGAAAGGTTTGTATTACTTCGCCACCAAGTTGACCTTCGGCTCCAAAAGCAGCCCGTGGCTGTTTGATACATTCACCCAGTCCCTTTCCTGAATCTTGTCGCACCAAGCACAGTGCCAGAAAGTCATTCACTACCTCGATGACTTCCTGCTCATCAAGAAACTTGTTGAGCCCCCAGGAGACTTGGATAGACTAAAAGTGGCATTTGGCAAACTCAACGTGCCCATAGCAGAGCATAAATTGGAAGGCCCGGCACAGTCCATCACCTTCTTAGGCACTCTCAGAGGCAGCTCCAGCCAATTTTTTTTTGCAGGTGCTATGCAGGTGCTAGGGGTAAAAGTGGGGGAGCTAAGTCTTAAACACATGAAAATAGACAGAAATTAAAGGCAGAGACACCAAACGACATTTGAACTAGAAAATAAGACATTTATTGTCTTAACCATTGATAAAAAAAACAGTGCAATAATCACAGGAAGACTGTAAAAACAAAAAATTAACTGTCATGCCCTGGAGAGATCAAACAAATAAATAAAGTTGCACTAAAGAAAAATGTGAAAAGTCATAAATAATACATATGCATAAATATTTAAATGCACTAAATAGACTGTGAGACATAACGTGAAAACAATCACAAGGTGCAATGGATCGAACATATGATAATGTCCACAATGGGTAGCATAAATGGATAAGTACACGCAACCAATGTGTGGTGAGTTCCAAGGTGGGAGATAATAGGGTGAAATATTAGGAAACTCCCTGGGGCATGAATGATGAACGGATGGATCACAATAACAGAGTGGCAATCTCTGTGTGCAGACCCTTACCAGAAAAGGTGGACCCCCTCCAGCACAGGGTAATGTGAGCAGACAGATTACCCTCTGTAGGGAGCTGTAGAAGCTGGAAGATGCAAGGTTTTGTGAAACATGTAGGGCGGTGCGTTGTGCTGACGCCATCACGCCACATGTGACCACAGACCATTAACGGCATGTTATGTCATCATAAAAGGGGTTGTAAAGGTTTGTTTTTTTAAAATACCAAACATGTCATACTTACCTCCTCTGTGCAAGGGTTTTGCACAGAGCGGCCCCGATCCTTCTCTTCTGGGGTACCTGAGTGGCAGTCCTGGCTCCTCCTATTCGCAAGTGTCCCTGCGAAGAGCCGCATTCCATGGGGGCACTCGTGCAGATGCGTTCTCGAGTCCTGCTGCTGCGTCCATGGACACAGACATCAGGACTCGGCCCTGCCCCGACTCCCATATCACTGGATTTGATTGACAGCAGTAGGAGCCAATAGCTCCTGCTGCTATCAATATATCCAATGAGGACCTGAGACAGTGGTTGGAGCTGCTGTGCTTGTCTCTGTCGCTGGAACGATCGGGTTCAGGTAGGTAAAAGGTGGCCTCTGGGGCGTTGCTGCACTACAAAAGGTTTTTCACCTTAATGCATAAAATACATTAAGGTGAAAAAACTTAAGGGTTTACAACCCCTTTAAAGTGGATGTTAAAACGATTCATGAAATTTGAGCTGGGCACATATATCTGTAGTGTTTTCTGTTTTCAGCCTGATAACTCCTGACAAGTTCGCCGTCACATATGATAAAAGCAGATAGAGTTTTGTGTTGGGGAGGATGCTATAAATACATAAGCAGAGCCCTGAACTATTCAACAAACAGAGCTGAAAGTCTCTACTTATGAGGAGAGGGGTGTGCGTCTATCCTCCAATCAGCTGTATTGGCTGTATGCCCAGGCTTCACTGCAGTGCTAACCTGGAAGAGAACATCCATCACGATGTGCACTTTCTAAACAGTATATACAGATGAAGACAGCAGATGTACATGTAAAACTTATGTAGGGAGATTTGTTTCATTTCTCTGTATCATCTGAGGCTGTTCACTTCACTGGATATATGTGAGGGTTTACATCCATTTTAACTATATGTGCTACCTATTACATTTTAGCTGAGTTAGTTTTTACATTTTTTGTATAAATGAAATAATATTTTTTATCTAAAGTTGTCATTTGGAACTCTAGGTAGCCTATAATAGTCCCCTTGTTGGTTTAGAGGATATTCTTTTTGTGGTAGTTTAGGGATGATGGCTAAACCTTAGCACTAGGGATGGGCCGAACACCCCCCAGTTTGGTTTGCAGCAGAACATGCAAACAGGCAAAAAATTTGTTCGAACACGCAAACACAGTTAAAGTTTATGGGACACGAACATGAAAAATCAAAAGTGCTAATTTTAAAGGCTTATATGCAAGTTATTGTCTTAAAAAGTGTTTGGGGACCTGGGTCCTACCCCAGGAGACAATTATCAATGCAAAAAAAAGTATTAAAAATTGCCTTTTTTTGGGTGCAGTGATTTTAATAATGCTTAAAGTGAAACAATAAAAGTCAAATATTCCTTTAAATTTCGTACCTGGGGGGTGTCTATAGTATGCCTGTAAAGTGGCGCATGTTTCCCATGTTTACAACAAAAGCAAAATGACATTTCTAAAGGAAAAAAAAGTCATTTAAAAGTACTAGCGGTAGTGCCGGCTGCTATAATGAATTGTCAGGTCTCTGCAATACTCATAAAAGTCATTGAAAAAAATGACCTGGTTTTCCCCCACAGTGCATTACCAGGCCGTTTGGGTCTGGTATGAATATTAAGGGGAACCTCGAACCAACAGTTAAAAAAAAATGTGTGGGGGTCCCCCCAAATTCCATACCAGGCCCTTCAGATCTGGTATGGATATTAAGGGGAACCCTGCACCAAAATAAAAAAAATGGCCTTGGGTCCCCCTAAAAATCCATACCAGACCCTTATCTGAGCATGCAACCTGGCAGGCCGCAGGAAAAGAGGGGGGGACAAGAGAGCACCCCCCCTCCTGGACTGTACCAGGCCACATGCCCTCAACATGGGGAGGATGTCCCCATGTTGATGGGGACAAGGGCCTCATCCCCACAACCCTTGCCCGGTGGTTGTGGGGGTCTGTGGGCAGGGGGCTTATCGAAAACTGAAAGCCCTCTTTAACAAGGGGGCCCCCAGATCCCGCCCCCCCCCCGTGTAAATTGGTAATGGGTACAAATGTACCCCTACCATTTCACAAATAAAGTGTCAAAAATTAAAAAAAAAGACAATAGACGGTTTTTGACAATTCCTTTATTAATGTCTTCTTCTTTCCCCGCTTCTTCTTCCATCTTCATCTGGTCTTCCTTTGGTGTTCTTCTTCTTTCTCCATCTTGTTCTTCCCCCACTTCTTCCTCTATCTTCCTCTGCTTCTTCCTCCGGTCTTCTTGTCCGGCATCCTCTTCTCCGCTTCGTTCTCCAATCAGCAGAAGTGGGGGAAGAACTAGATGGAGGAAGAAGAAGAACACCAAAGGAAGATCAGAAGAAGATGGAAGAAGAAGCAGGGAAAGAAGAAGGCATTAATAAAGGAATTGTCAAAAACCATCTATTGTCTTTTTTTAATAGACATGTGCATTTTGTTTCCTTCCAAATCGAAATTCGGACAAATTTTTCATTATTCGGAAAATTGTTTGGATCCGAATTCCCGAATTACAAAAGTAGCGAATTTAAACGAATCCAAAAAAAACAAACGAATTTGAAAACAAATTCGGATCAAATTAGAAAAAAATAGAAAACGATTTTCTAAAAAATACAATAAGGTAGAATATAAAATAATAAAGCAATAGAATATATATATATATATATATATATATATATATATATATATATATATAAAATATTTTTTTATTAATCTGTTCCATTGTTTTTCTATGCTTTTCTTTTCTAATATTTTTCATTCCATATAATAGTCTTTTCTATTCAAAGTCATTCTATACGAAATTCGAATTTTGGAACATGGCTTCTGAAGTTCGAATTTCGTATAGAATGAATTTGAATTTCGTATAGAATGAATTCGAATTTGAATAGAAAAGATTAGAATAGAAAAGAATAGACTAGAAAAACAATAGAACAGAATAGAATAAAATATATTATATATATTATATTTTATTCTATTCTGTTCCATTGTTTTTCTATGCTATTCTTTTCTATTCTATTCTAAACTTTTCTATTCGAATTTGAATTCATTATATACAAAATTCGAATTATTATTATTATATATAATATTTTTTTCTGTTCTATTGTTTTTCTATTATTTTCTATTCTACTCTAATCTTTTCTATTTGAATTCGGAATTCTTTCTATACGAAATTCGAATTTTGGAAGATATATATATATATATATATATATATATATAAAATATTTTTCTATGCTGGTCTATTGTTTTTCTATGCTATTCTTTTCTATTATTTTCTATTTTATTCTAATCTTTTCTATTTGAATGCAAATTCATTCTATACGAAATTTGAATTTTGGAAAATGGTTATACAGAAATAGAATGAAATAGAATGAATTCTAATAGAAATGACTAGAATAGAAAAAACAATAGAACAGAATAGAAAAAAATATACTATATATATATATATTCCGAAATTCGAATTTCATATAGACTGAAATCAAATTTGCATAGAAAACATTAGAATAGAATAGAAAATATTAGAAAAGAATAGCATAGAAAAACAATAGAACAGAATAGAATAAAATATAATATATATATATATATATAATATATATATATATATATATATATATATATATATATATATATATATATATATATATATATATATATATATATTATATTTTATTCTATTCTGTTCTATTGTTTTTCTAGTCTATTCTTTTCTATTATTTCCTATTCAAAATCAAATTCATTCTATACAAAATTTGATTTTCAGAAGCCATCTTCTGAAATTCAAATTTCATATATAATGAATTCAAATTCGAATAGAAAAGTTTAGAATAGAATAAAAAAGAATAGCATAGAAAAACAATGGAACAGAATAGAAAAAAAATATAATATATATATATAAAACAATTTTCCGAAATTGGAATTTGGTACAGAATGAATTCAAATTCTAATAGAAAAGATTAGAATAGAATATATTATATTTTTTTCTATTCTGTTCTATTGTTTTTCTATGCTATTCTTTTATATTTTCTATTCTGTTCTAATCAATTCAATTTCATTCTATATGAATTTTGAATTTCGCAAAATGGTTATATATAGTTTACTTTTTCAAATTCGGTTAATTTTTTTTTGACTGCGGTAGAATTTTTTCGAATGTGGTAAAATTTTTTTGAATGTGCTTGAATTTTTTCAAATTTGATAGTTTTTTCGAAAGCGGTCAAATTTTTTGAATGCAGGTGAATTTTTTCGAATTCGAATACGAAACTAAACGAATTCCGAAAATTAATGTAATGAATGCAACAATAATAACTAATTGAAACGAAACGAGACTAAACAAATTTTTTCATCCTGCGTATGTCTATTTGTTAACATTTTTGACACTTTTTTTGTGAAATGGTAGGGGTACATTTGTACCCCATTACCAATTCACACAGGGGGGGCGGGATCTGGGGGTCCCTTTGTTAAAGGGGGCTTCAAGATTCCGATAAGCCCCCCACCCGCTGACCCCCACAACCACCGGGCAAGGGTTGTGGGGATGAGGCCCTTCTTCCCATCAACATGGCTACCCCAAAGCACCCTCCCAATGTCAAGGGCATGTCAAGGGCATGTGGCCTGGTACGGTTCAGGAGGGGGGGTGCTCTCTTGTCCCCCCCTCTTTTCCTGTGACCTGCCAGGCTGCATGCTCAGATAAGGGCCTGGTATGGAATTTGGGGGGACCCCATGCCATATTTTTTATTTTGGTTCGGGGTTTCCCTGTAGGGAAACCCTGAACCAATTTTTATCAATGAACTATTATGTGTATTGCCGGACTGACAATTCATTATAGCCGAGAGTAGTTTTAAATGACTTTTTTTCCTTTAGAAATGTCATTTTGCTGTCAGACTGTTCTAAACACGGGAAACATGCGCCACTTTACAGGCATACTATAGACACCCACCAGCTTTGAAATTTAAAGGAATATAACACGTTTCACTTTAGGCATTAAAAAACGTTTTTAAAACTTTTTTTGCATTGATACATGTCCCCTGGGGCAGGATCCAGGTCCCAAAACACTTTTTATGACAATAACTTTAAAATTAGCACTTTGGATTTCTCCCATAAACTTTTAAAGGGTGTTCCGCGGCTTTCGAATTTGCCGCGAACACCCCAAATTGTTCGCTATTCGGTGAACGAGGGAACAGCCAATGTTCGAGTCGAACTCATGTTCGACCCGAACATAAAGCCCATCCCTACTTAGCACCATTACTTCATAGACTCAATATAAATAGTAGTGGGAAGTTTTTAGTCATTACGTCATTGGACTGTTTTTGTTTGGATTGAGTTTGTTTAAAAATACGTTAGGAAATTTTCTTTGCACTGATTGATGTATTCCATTAAAAGACTTATTGATATGTACTTTCACGTTTATTGTTTGGGATTGAATCAGCACTGTAATTATAATTTTGCTGTACCACTGAAGGGTTCTGTCTAGTTTAGGCCACTATGTGTGGTGTAACAAGCACTATTAAGCACTAATTTATGGTGTAACAAGCACTTGTTTTTTCGCACCTTGTTTATTTATTCAACATTCATATTATTTGTATTTAATATTATTACTAGTAAATATTCATATTTCAACATGTACTATTCTATACCACTCTGCAGAGAAGACTTCATCTATTCAAAAGGTATTTATATTTTTTCTTCTTTAGAAAGCATATTTTAAATGTATGATGCTTGGTACTTCATCTGTAAGAATCAGATATTTCAAGATTAAAATGCAGAAATCAATCAATTTATCCGGAATAAAACATTTAAGTATTAAAAAAAACCTTTGTCTTTTTCATATATCTTGTTAAAAATTGAACCACATCAAACGAAAAACGGCATCAATAAGAGAGTGATAAGTATAAACTCTTACCAGATCCAATGGACTCCCCTGTCAGCGACATGGAGTTTTGAAGGCAGTGTGCCACCCAGGGCATATAGAAAGGTATCCCGACAGTCAGAACCTCTGAGTTGAACTCAACAGAGACTACGGGGATCACCAGGTAGGTCGTCACGGTAGGAACGCACAATAGAAACCTGGCAGATGGAATGCACCGCGTATGGCAGAGACTGGGCATTCACTCCCATCAGGATAATATGTGGAGAGAAAAATTATGCTTCCACATAGTGCAGATAAAAAGGTATTTTTATTGCTAAAAAACCAATACAATAAAAAAGAGTGATCACAATAAAATCAAGGGCAACATGGAGAGTGGTGTAGTGGTGGTCCGACGCGTTTCGACCTAAAGGTCTTCTACTGGGGCATAAACCACCAACTCCACGCTGCCGATATTTATAAATGAAAAAACTGATGAGGACCAATCACAAGGGAAGAGCATAACTTGATAACATTGGACAAAATGATCAGCTGATCGTGAAATGAGCAAAAAGGTGCAAATGGGCCAATGGTATTAAACATTGAAAAGGCAGACCCAGCGGCCAATCAAAGAACCGGCCGGAAGATCCCGTCACCGTGGCCGCGGATCCGCGTGTCAAATTAAGGGATATGACGTAGCGCCCAAGAGGGCGCCAAACGAAGGGATATGGTGTTTGGCGCCCTCTCGAAAACTCAGTTTCTGACTGTCGGGATACCTTCCTATATGCCCTGGGTGGCACACTGCCTTCAAGACTCCATGTCGCTGACAGGGGAGTCCATTGGATCTGGTAAGAGTTTATACTCATCACTCTCTTATTGATACCGTTTTTCTTTTGATGTGGTTTCCTTCTACCGATCAACATAGTTTCTTGCCAGCACTTGGAATGGATATTACACCTCTTATTCATTTGTGTCATATTTGTTTGTTTACTATGCGCCACATTTTTTTCACTGACTTTAGACACATAAAGGTTCTTGCTCTACTTTGATGTGAGAGAGTGTAAAGTTGCATCAAAGTTACATCAAAGTCGCACTCCATGAACAGAACTGTCATACTTTCCTATTAGCCAAAAGAAACCCTCAAAATACATGCACAGCACAATCTGCTTCAGAAACATGCAAAACACAATCTGCTTCAGGAAAAAGTCCCTTTCCAAAAATGCACTGGCTCAATACGCGCAGATGTGAACTAGATCCATAGGAAATCACGTTTATGCAAAAAATGCAAAATGCACTAAAAAACACATATGTGTAAACCAAGGGCAGAGCTTCTGGGCAAATGATGATGAAACTATGTCAAAGTTAACACCAGTGTTAAGTAAACCAGGAGGACAGTTCATGAACATGAATCATGCCATCTATGTGAGCCAAATCTTGTTATTATTTTCATGGCCCTTTGCAAAGCTAATAAGGAACAAATATTTAACACTAATTAATTAACCCCCTATATTGAACATAAACATTTATATGAGCACCATCCCTTTATTTATCGCACCTTATAAACATATTGCTCATCATGATATACATAGTATTCTAGTGACCCTAGAAAAATAGACTCACTCTATACCTCCTAAGAGAATTCTACTCCCCCTTTTTCTTAACATACACATTAAGTGCTGCTTTAATTTTTTCTTTTTAACAACTATTCTTTTCTTCAAGCCTAACTGTCACATCTACATAAATCTAAAAAACTACATAGTAATTACATTAATTATGATAACACTCTAGGTATTGCCTGCTTCCCACCGCCACTCCCCTTTGGGGTGCCTAACTATTCGTGACCACTTGTAAGCCTTTCGGCCGGGTGTGGCCCCCTTCAGGGTGGAGATGAGTGTGACCTCTCAGCATCTTTCAGGATCACTAATGGGGAAATCAACTGCAATCTTTATGTGTGTTTTTTAACAAGAAGTCTCTGGTTCAGCGAGCCTATTTGACGGAGAGGGTAAATATGAAGTGACTACCATTCCTTTACATTTATGTACAAATAACTACGACTGTATATTTTATTACACTGTAGATGATCTAAATCTGTCTTTCATGTACTTATAGAAATATCAGAACCCCCTGAGGAAGACCGCAATACAGTTAGGTCGAAATGCATTGGGGCTTTTTTCTCCAGCACATTGTGACAGTACCACTACCATTCAATCATTATAAGCTAACATTTTGAACATGTACCCCTTTGGTATTGTTTACCCTTTTCCCCTTTACCCCAATCCAATAGTCTCACACAATGTAAACCAGAGCTCATGTTTTAACCTTTTGTAGGGTATTGTCTAATTGTCTTTTGATAAAAAAAATTACTTAGCTTTTACAACCAGTTGTTGAGACTCTCAATTGCTGCTTTTAAACCCCGTGGGGAACTTCTCTCTTTATTAAAGTCCTTATCCTGGAATAGTGTCCCTCAAAAGTAATTTGGGAGTCCCTTCAGGTCTGGTATCCTTCAGGTCTGGTATGGATTTTAAGGGGAACCCCGCACCAAAAAAAAAAAAAACGCAGTGGGGTCCCCCCAAAAATCCATACCAGACCCTTGTCTGAGCATGCAACCTGGCAGGCCGCAGGAAAAGAGGGGGGACGAGAGTGCGCCCCCCCCTCCTGAACCGTACCAGGCCACATGCCCTCAACATTGGGAGGGTGCCTTGGGGTAGCCCCCCAAAAACACCTTGTCCCCATGTTGATGAGGACAAGGGCCTCATCCCCACAACCCTGGCCGGTGGTTGTGGGGGTCTGGGTCACAAGCTGAATTCGGTAGGGTAACTGTTGGACAGGAAGGCACACAATCACAGGCAGGATCGCGGTCAGGGACGACGCTGGAAAAGTGCAGGGAATGAGGTACAGAATAAAGATGGAGAGTCTTGGTCAAGAGTCCAGACCATGGTCGGTAACACAGGTAAGCAACTGACATAAACAGGTGGGGTAACCCAGAGACAGGTCAGACACAAGTTGGGTCATTAACAAAGTCATGTAGTATTCAGGATTCTAACGTATGCTAAAAAAGTAAAGATGGGTAACTGACAAGTGCCTGACTTAAGGGACTATAAGGGGAGATCTAAGCACCCATATGTCAAGGAGGTAAACTAACAAATGACCAAGCAGGATGAACAAACAACCCTCTGCTTGCAGAAAACGGGACGTACCTTCAGATAGAGGGCTGAAAAAAGAGGTTAGTGGACCTCAGGCTTTGAGTCTTACTATTTAGGTGGGACTAAGGCTCTGACTACCTATGAGTTACTACTGCTTTGGTAAATGAAGGTTATCTGTGGCATTTCTTAGATGTTTCTTGGAGGTACCACCGGTGTCCCAGGCACATAACCACAGTACCTTATACATGTGTACATACATCAGCCCCACAGAAGACACAAGCTTAGATGCTAACATGCCATCACAACCAAAGGGCAGTCCTCCAGACATTTACTGCGAAGGCTCACTGAGACCAGGGCCTTCCATGGTCACTGAGGGGCCCTCTTTTAAGGAACTCAACCTATAGTCCCATGGTTTGATAAAACATAGCCACCACTAACACAGGGCTTTTCAGGTCTAGGCTCAGTCCTTCCTTCTCAGAGCTCTGTGCTCAGCTGTCGGTTAATCGCCAGTACTCTTCATTCCATAGTGACTCACCTGGTCTTCATTTCCTGCTCATCAGCTAGCCTGGCTGGCTATTTAAACTGCCTGGATCAGATCTTCTGTGCCTTTGTCTGGTCAACATATCCGGATACTCTCTGCTGTGTTTTCCTTTTAAAGACTTTTGCCTGGCTGACTTCCCTTCTGGTTCATGATCCTGTTTACTGCCTCTACTATGGTGATCTCTGGATTCCTGTTTCACTGGCTTGTTTCGACTACCCGCTCTGGTTACCGAACCCTGGCTGTGTTTTGACCATTATATTAAAAAGTGTGATTTCTACTGCACTTCTGTCTCAGTCTGATTCATGGTTCCTGACAATAAGCGAAGGTTATGAATTCAGAAGATGCAGGCAATCCACTTATTGTTAATATTTTTTCCAGATTGGATGAGCAGGATCACCGACCGCATGGATCAGTTTGCTATAGTGTTACGGACACTCCTGATTCGCTCACCTGGATCCCCCCACTGTGTTGCAGGCTGTCCCTGCTGCTGTTCCATTCTCTGCACAGGCACCCGCCTCAAATATTCCCTCTATAAGAGGTATGTCTGCTTCCACTCCACCTCCCCAGCGATTTGGGGGTGATCCAGGTCAATGCAGAGGGTTTCTCAACCAGGTTGGGATATACTTTGAGATGCTGCCCTGGGCGTTTTCCATGGAGAGAAGCAAAGTAGGCTTTGTGATTTTTTTGCTTTCTGAAAGAGCCTTGGCCTGGGCAAACCCTCTATGGGAAATGCAAAACACTGTCATCCTGAGTTACCCAGAGTTTGTGACTTCCTTTAAAAGGGTATTTGATGTTCCTGAATGCTCCACTTCTGTTGCCAAGAGCCTCATGTCCATCAAACAGAGTATGAGAACTGTTTCCGATTATGCCATTGAATACCGTACTCTGGCAGCAGAGGTTGCTTGGAACAATGAGGACCTCATGGCTGCTTTTTCTCGTGGTCTCTCGGATACCATCAAAGATGAGATAGAAGCCCAAGACATACCCACTGAGCTGGAGAAGTTGATCACGTTTGCCATTCTCATTGGCTCCAGACTCCGAGAGAGACCTTCCTCTTGGAGTCTTCCTGACTTTGAGCTTTGCAGTCCCACCCTTGCCTCCCTCACCTCCCATGCCTCCTGGTACTGAGTCTGCCAGTGAAGTAGAACCCACGCAGTTGGACTTCACACATCTCTTTGCGAAGGAGAGGGCCTTTAGGAGGAGGGAAAGATTGTACCTTTATTGTGGCCAGACAGGTCACATCCTGAAATGTTGTCCTACCTGTCCATCAGGATGCTTGCACCTGAGGTCCTGTAGGGGACAGACCTTAGGTGGCGTTGTTACTTTCCCAGTTATTCAGAAACATAAGCCCCTGGTTCGGGTTACCCTTTCTTGTTCTGAGTCATCCATCGAGATACAGGCTCTAATCGCCGCCCATAGCATCAGTGGTAGCATGCCGCTATTTATAGCGGCGTTTTACCGTCAGATTAGCGGCGCATTTCGGCCGCTAGTGGGGCGCTTTTACCCCCCCACTAGCAGCCAAGAAAGAGTTAAAACCGCCCGCAATGCGCCGCATTAGCGGCGTTTTGCCAGTGGTATCCCAGCACAGCCCCATTGATTTCAATGGGGAGCAGCGGTGGAGGAGCGGTAAACACACCGCTCCTTCACCGCTCCAAAAAAGCTGCTGGCAGGACTTTTTTTCCCGCCCTGCCAGTGCAGCGCTCCGGTGTGAAAGCCCTCGGGCTTTCACACTGGAGACAATGCTGCAGCTGTTTGATGGCGGATTGCAGGCACTATTTTTAACGCTATAGAGCCTGCAAAACGCCCTCGGTGTGAAAGGGGTCTAAGAAACACATTTGACAGTTTTTAATATGTGTAGAACTACATTTGATTGTCTTTTTGTATATCTGTCTGAGAGTTCAAGTTCAAGCATGACAAGCATATACATTTTTATAAAGGCTAAGGTTATGTGAAATTTAGCCAAATCAGTCATCTTCTTTCTGTTTCACCATAAACATTAGTGTATGAAATAGCCGCCTTGCCTATTAATAAATATATCCCACAGAGTCATGAAAGACTATCTGGATCACGCGTGCTGCGCACAATGTAAAATGAATGAATATCTTTATCCCTTAGTAATTGGAGCATTTTTTCAGTCTTAGGTCTTTTAACAAATAAGGTTTTTGCCTTCTAGAGCTTTTCATTGACTCTTGACAGCTGCACTCCTGCAAAACTTGTGCAAATAATTATAGCAATTTATCAAATAATTACAGTTAAATTATCTGCGTTGTGCCCATTTCAGGCAAGTTTGCCTCAAGATTTCTAGATGATTGCTTGCATTATATATGCATCTTGTGATATATTATTTTTCTTTCCCTTGTATTTGCTCCATCGAGATTACTAAATAATCTGTTTTTTTATTACTTTTGTTGAATTGTATTTTAAAAGGGATTGTATTTGTTGAATTAATGAATAGGTTTATTGCATCATCCTGTTATTAAACTTCCATCTTCTTTGTGTTGTTGTTAGGCACCATTCTGGTGTATTAAATTCATATTCTTTAAATAAAGAGAAAACAACTGCTTGTTATGGAAAAATACCACTTGCACTTTCCTTGTTTACACCATTTTACTTTATTATTTAGTCACTTGTGATCAAATAAATAGTTTGCGCAACTAGAAGAGAACCTGCTTGTAATGTGTCAAGCAAAAGAACTCAAGAACTATCATTTTAATACTTTCAATGTTAGCTTTTGAGCTGTCACACTAAAGCCCCGTACACATGGGCAGAATGTCAAAAGACATTTTCCGGTTCAAAAAAATTGGCTGACATTCTGCCTGTGTGTATGTTGGTATGTCCGACAGAAGCCAGCCAGCTTCTGTCAGACGTGCATGCTGGAAAAACAGCAGCCAATCGACTCCCAATCAGCGCTCTCAGCCAATGGCAGAGAAAGCTCATCAGCGTGTTCTGGTGGGGGGCCGTCCCCCTTTCAGAACACAACATCTCAGCGGGGGAGATTGCTGGACTAACCTTGCATGGTTAGTACAGTGTTATTTCAGAGGGCTGCCCCACCCACAGAAATGCAGGGAAAGATGTCATTGACCCTTTTTTAAAATCACTTCACGCTGAAAATGCACCATGTTTGCCAATGTGTGGAGGTACTATTTAAAAAAATGAATGGTACTCCAGAACATCTGCTAAAGAACAATGCGTTGTCTGCGTGTCAGGAATGTGCACGGTTTTGCACGTATTCCTGACACATAGAAATGTGAACCAAGTTTTGGGAGTGGTCTGTCTTGAGCTTGAAAATACTTTTTAAGGGTGCCCTGACTGGAAAAAGGTAGAGAAACATTGCTCTATACACTATATTTTGCATTATTAAGTTCTGACAGCTGCACTGTATCCCATATGCTGTGATTTTCATAACCTAACCTAGGTCATTTTTATCTCAACATTAGTTAGTTGCAAAGCAGTTACCTGTTAGCGCACCTCTGTATATCAAACTTAGCATGTTCCACAGCCAGTGAAGAAACTGAAGGGAAACTGGATTCAAAACTAGGTTAAATGTTCTATTTCAAAATCTCATAATTAGTTATGAGCTGAGCATACCTGGATTTGGTTTGAGCGGGGTTCAACAAACATATTCAAAGTTAAGGTGCTGAATCCAAACCTCATTGAAGTTGATAGGAGCCAAATGTTAAAAAAAAACAGTTCTGACCATTTTCTTGGTTAATAGCAAGAGATGGTCAAATAAATTTCATGGGGGGCTAGGCACTGCAAAAGGGTACATGTACCAAAAAAAAAAAAGAAATTCTGTTTGGTTGGAGCAACGATTTTAGTAATTCTTAAAGTGAAACTTTAAAAAGGCAAAACTCTATTAAATGTCATGCTTGGGAGATGCCCTGACCATGACTGTGAAGTGGTGCTTCTGTTTTTTGTATAAAACCTAATTTAGTAATGTTCACATTTACAAAAAAAGTGTTTAACCACTTCAGCCCCAGCAGGATTTGCCCCTTAATGATCAGGCCATTTTTTGCAATACGGCACTGCGTCGCTTTTACTTTCTACTATAATACATATCCAAAAAATATATATAAAAAAAACAAATTTATTCATCAGTTTAGGCCAATATATATTCGCTAGGGATGATTCGAACACCCCCCAGGTTCGGTTCGCAGCAGAACATGTGAACAGGCAAAAAATTTGTTCGAACAAGCGAACACCGTTAAAGTTTATGGGACACGAACATGAAAAATCAAAAGTGCTAATTTTAAAGGCTTATATGCAAGTTATTGTCTTAAAAAGTGTTTGGGGGCCTGGCTCCTGCCGCAGGGGACATGTATCAATGCAAAAAAAAGTTTTAAAAACGGTCGTTTTTTCAGGAGCAGTGATTTTAATAATGCCAAAAATCCATACCAGGCCCTTATCCGAGCACGCAACCTGGCAGGCCGCAGGAAAAGAGGGGGGATGAGAGAGCGTCCCCCTCCTGAACTGTACCAGGCCACATGTAGCCCTCCAAAGCACCTTGTCCCCATGTTGATGGGGAGAAGAGCCTTATCCCCACAACCCTTGCCCGGTGGTTGTGGGGGTCTGCGGGCAGGGGGCTTATTGGAATCTGGAAGCCCTCTTTAACAAGGGGACCCCCAGATCCCGGGCCCCTCCTCTGTGAAATGGTAATGGGGTACAAATGTACCCCTACCATTTCACAAAAATGTGTGAAAATTGCAAAAAAAGACAATACACGCCTTGGGACAAGTCCTTTATTAAAAAAATAAAACTGTCCCACAAAGTCTTCTTCTTCTCTCACTCCGATGGTCTGAGAAAAAAAAAGCTGCATGCCGCCTATGATCTGCCTCAATGGGAGGCACTCGCTGTAATGACCGGCCTCTCAGGTGACAGCTCTTTTATAACTGAGGGGGGCCACACAATGAAGTTGCTGGGTGACCCCGCCCCCTCTGACGCATGGAGACATCCCTATGGTTTCCCCATTGCGTCAGAGGGGGCGGGGCCACCCGGTTACAAAACCGAGTGACCCCGCCCCCTCTGACACTACGGGAAAGCCATAGGGATGTCCCCGTGCATCAGAGAGGGGTGGACCAGGTGGCCCCGCCCCCTCTGATGCTTTTTCATTTAGTACTTTTCAGTTCACGCTTTTCATTTTGTGCTTTTCAGTTCATTTCTGAACGGCCGTTCGTCAACCAGACATGTTGCGAAATCGGAGGAGATAACGTGTTGTTTATTATTGGCCTTGGATTTATTGCTTTGACACAATTTTTTGGGTTGAATAATGATTTGATTTGGTATATTTTCTGTATTTTTGGATGCATAGAATGCACTTTTTGGTTAAATTCTATTGGCCGATAACATAGCATTTTTTTTTTTAATGCACAATAAAAAAATTGTGTAGAATAATACTTGGCTATGTGTTTTACTTCAAATGACAGTTTGGCAGTAGGCAGTCACATTTTAAAATATACAATGTAAAATTGACAAGGGACACCAACATAGTTGTATCTTTGATCTTATAAACTAGGGGATAATGGTGTTGTGGTGACTTGCACAAATAAAAAAAAAAAAAAAAATTATGTTATTATTGATATCACTAGAAAAAAAAAGCCTTTGAAAATTTGTTTGCAATAACTCCATCTGTATCACCAGCAAAGCAGCTTCATTATTATCCCATTAAAGAAGAAGAGAACTGTGCGCTGCATTTGGAGATTTAATAATTTGCCACGAATGTTAATTCTCCATTACAAACACTATTTTACAAGACCAACCTCTTCTGCTTCCGAGCATGCGTGTTTGTATTTTGGACTTTTGTCCAACGGACTTGTGTACAACCGATCAGAAAATCCGCCAACACACATTTATTGGCGGAAAATTTGAAAACATGCTAGCCAACATTTGTTGGCGGAAAGTCCGACAACAATAGTCCGATGGAGCATACACACGGTCAGATTTTCCGCTAACAGCCTAACATTCAACATTTCCCGTTGGAAAGTCTGATCGTGTGTACGGGGCTTTAGGGTGTACCTGCCTTAAAAGGCTGAGCACAATATAAAGATTAGATAAAAAATTGTCTATCTTTCTATCTTTTCTGTTGTCTGTAATAGATGTCCCCTCTGCATCATTCTGTTAGTTTTCTGAAAATAAGTGTGAGGGTACAGAATTAGAGAATTAGAGAAGACACTCCAGTCCAGTGCAAGGCGTCAGCTTTTAAGATTTGGCCTGCTTTTTATGCTTTTTATTCCCTAGGATCTTGCCAGAAGGAGCATGACATCGCCCTCACCTAGGTGACACAGGCAAAACACGGGAGTAAGGTAAGTAATATAATTGTATAACATAATCTAATTTACATATTCTAAACCAGCAAAGGAATTTTACAACTTCTGTGGCTATAGGCATTGTGGAGAAATTAATATTCAAAATTCATAAAAAAAGCACTAAAATCAAAGCTATTTTCTCTTCACTTCCTGTGGAGAAACTCAAAGCCTGCCAGCCTTTGTAAGCTGTTAGAAAATGACTGCAACATAACTACAGAGTTTCTGTTGTAAGCTTTGAGGAAAAATTATTTCATGGTAAATACCCCAAGAGGTCAGTGATATTATGCTCTAACTGTTTGTTAACACTATATAAAACTTTTATTGTCCATATTTTAGGGACAATTGCACTTTAGATCTAGTCTTTCTCGATAAAGACAAACCCATATGAAACATGTGCAGGTGGTCCTTGCCCTATCTCTAATTTATTATTATAAACTAAGAATGCATGACTGCAATGAAATTGAAATATTATTGCACATATAAATAGGCAAAAAATGTATTTGGTTTCAAGGGTAGTCAAAACATCTGTGCTACATATTTTTAATCTTGATCGCTATCAATTTTCTCATGGAAGTAAAGTTCAGACACTACCCAGTACATACCAAATTACCATACTTGAATGTAATAGGTATGCTAGTTTATTTTCTTAATTAATACAGCACCAAAACACCTATCATTACTTACAGACTACACAGATCATTCATATCAGTTACTATTTCCCAAAAGTAGCTACTAATTTAGAGTCCTTGCCACAGTCATAGGAGATTGCAGTTCAACTATTGCTAACTTCATCTAAAACACACCTTAAGATCAGTGTAGGCTTGAACAAGCATGCCATTATTGTGGAAAGTAGCATGACAATGTTATCAAACAAATATGGTGTTATCCAATACATATCACTGTTGTTGATGGGTGGAAGCTACCAAATTTCAGGAAGCACCAGGACTTGCAGTATTAATCCTAGTGATCCCGGAAGCCTGGGTAAGTTTAGATATTAAAACGGAACTGAAGTCTCAATACTTACCTTTACTTCAACAGTCCCTCACCAACAGTGTCATCTTTTTCTTGGCTTCTTCTGGGTGCTGGTCTTCAGCCATCTTGATTGGCTAATGCAGGATAATGCCACCCCTGTACATGTGCAGGAGTATAGTCATCGTAGCACAAAGGCACTGTCCAAGAATGTAAATTGAGTTGTGCATGCATAACTAAGTGGACACTTCTGCCTGCTCACAGTTATTTTAGTTAAAACTTTAGTTCCACTTTACCTTGTGTTGTTCTAATGCACACTTTGATAAAAAATGCTATATATTTGGTACAGTATATACAAATATCTTGGATATCTAAAAAAATGCTATGTTTTAAATATGCATAGCTAACCCTAAACATTTAAAAGCCCATAAACAACACTTTTGGCAGTTACTATCCATATCTTAAGGCAATGGGGAGAAACATTAATAAGTGTACACTGTGTAGGCATTAAAAATATTTTATGAAATCTCTTTTAACAAGGACTGCTTACTTTAATGTCCAGTCAGAGCATGTGAACATTTGAAAGAATGAGGGCACTTTGCTTTAAACTGCCAAAATACATCACATTCCTGTTTAAATATAACTGCTAGGAGCTAAGCTCTGCACTACTGAAAGTCACAAAATACAATTGCTTGGGGGTTGCTTATAGAATTTTGTATCTAAAAAAATAATATGGGGGTATTTCAATTTGATTTTTATAAAGATGTAGGAATATAATTTATCTTACATTGTCCATACATTTATATACAGTATCTGCCACATACAGCATGTGACTTGTATTTCATTACTCCAAACACACAAAACACAGAACACGTTTGTATGATTAGCCACATTTTTCAGATATTCAATATCATATCAGACTACGGAACATCACAGATGTAATAGGTACGATTTTGTAGCAATGCTTACTCCTAATCAATGTGCCTTACATTTAACATAATTAGTTTACTGCCATCATTATTTACTTCAGGAGCCTATTTACAATGGATTTGCTGGTGAAGTGATTCTTTCATAAAATCCACCAATCTTATATTTGAACACATTTTCTGGCATTTTATGCCAATATTCACCATGTTTATAATAGGGAGAAAAATGTGACAGGTAAATATGGGCAACCATCCAATGTTCCTTGTACAGTGAGCTTTCAAAATCGCTTTTAAGCCAGAAAGCTGGTATTCTGGCTTGAGCTCTCCATAGTGCTGAAATGGGGATTTTAGCCAGTTGTTGCAGTAGAAAAGTTAAATGTCACATTTTTATTCTTTAAATTATTTTAATACTTTAAAGAAAAAAATCTTCTCTTCATCCAGAAAAGAATCAGTCCAGATTTTCTAAAGGTAGTTTCTTTATGCTGGTAAATCCTGTACCCTCAAAAACATGGAGCAATATCATAAAATGTACTACCCCCATGCGATGCTGGCAGAGATTCAGTCAACTACAGGTAATTGGCAGACAAATGTGGTTCAGCAAACATATACCAGCTAACTACTGAAATACCTGAAATAAAAATGGGTGTATTTTCCAAGTTTTTGGGTCATTTTCTTCTATTTGCCATTTTGCCTTCACATATCAAGCACATACAGTCCTGCAAGAAGTATCACTGATGTGGACTGTAAATAAAATACTGAAATAAAAATCTGTACTGTATGTTTTAAAGGAGGTATTACAGTGCATACATACCTTACTTGGTTCAACTTAGCCACATATAAGGCACAAAAACAGCATTATTTTGATGTTCAATGAACACTAATAATGGGGATCACAAACTATACAGTACGTGTGTACTTGAGAAAATCAACTATGGGATCTCCTTTAATAGGTGCTAGAAGGTCCACAGACAGGGCTGCTGAAAGGAGGGTACCAGGCCTGAGCCCCATCCAGTCAGCTGGATGTAGTAGTTAGTTAAATTAAATGGCAGGTGGTTTGCAGCCTCTGTACCGGGAGCACCAAACATCAAATGTGCCATGGGAACTTAGCGCTGTTGCGGCCACAGCAAGTTCAAAACCCCTGCAGCTAAAAGAGGAGCAGTTGAGGGTGATAAAAAAATGCACTTCAACTATGTGGCTTTACCGTCACACAACTTCACATGTGAATAAGCCCTTGTTTCACATCTGTGAGGCTGCGTGCTGCATAAAGGGCAGCCCACTCATTTCAATTGGTAACCTACCCAAAGAAATGCAGAGAAAGAAGTCATTGACCCTTTCTTATAATCGATTCACACTGAAAATACACCACGTTTGCCAATGTGTGGAGGTACTTTTAAAAAAATGTATGGCACCCCTGTACATTTGCTAAAGAACAATGTATTTGTCTGTGTGTCACACAAAAATGTTAAAGTGATTGTAAAGGATCATTTTTAAAAAATAACAAACATATCATACTTACCTCCACTGTGCAGCTCGTTTCGAGTGGCCCGAACATCCTCTTCTGGGGTTCCCCGGTGGCTCTCGCAGTTCTTCCCTGCATCAGATAACCCTCTAGCAGAAGCGCTCTCCTGAGGGGGTTACCTTCGGGTTAGCTCCCGAGTCCAGGATCCCCATGTAGAGAGGGACAGCGCGTCCCCGCTGAGGAGATGAAGAGGATCAGATAATTAAAACGGGGGGGGGGCTGGGGGGGAGGTGACTGCCAGGTGTTTTTTCATCTTAATGCATAGGATGCATTAAGGTGAAAAAGCAGAGGGTTTACAACCCCTTTAACCACTTGCCGACCGTCTCACACTGATATACGTCAGCAGAATGGCACGGGCAGGCAGAATCACGTACCTGTACATGATCTGCCTCCCGCGGGTGGGGGGTCCGATCGGACCCCCCACCCGGAGTGGATATAGACGTGACACCCACTATTATTGTCCCTCCTGTCCTGACAATCCTGGTCTTTGCATTGGTGAATGTTTTGAACGCTACCATTCACTAGTTGAGTATTAGCATAGGGTACAACATTGCACAGACTAGGCACACTTTCACAGGGTCTCCCAAGATGCCATCGCATTTTGAGAGACCCGAACCTGGAACCGGTTACAGTTATAAAAGTTACAGTTACAAAAAAAAGTGTAAAAAAAATATATATATATATAAAATTTAAAAAAATAGTTGTCGTTTTATTGTTCTCTCTCTCTCTATTCTCTCTCTATTGTTCTGCTCTTTTTTACTGTATTCTATTCTGCAATGTTTTATTGTTATTATGTTTTACCATGTTTGCTTTTCAGGTATGCAATTTTTTATACTTTACCGTTTACTGTGTTTTATTGTTAACCAATTTTTTGTCTTCAGGTACGCCATTCACGACTTTGAGTGGTTATACCAGAATGATGCCTGCAGGTTTAGGTATTATCTTGGTATCATTCTTTTCAGCCAGCGGTCGGCTTTCATGTAAAAGCAATCCTAGAGGCTAATTAGCCTCTAGACTGCTTTTACAAGCAGTGGGAGGGAATGCCCCCCACCGTCTTCCGTGTTTTTCTCTGGCTCTAATGTCTCAACAGGGAACCTGAGAATGCAGCCGATGACTTAGATTTCGCCGGATGTAAACAGCGCCATTGGGAAATTGGGAAAGCACTTTATCACACCGATCTTGGTGTGGTCAGATGCTTTGAGGGCAGAGGAGAGATCTAGGGTCTAATAGACCCCAATTTTTTCAAAAAAGAGTACCTGTCACTACCTATTGCTATCATAGGGGATATTTACATTCCCTGAGATAACAATAAATATGATTAAAAAAAAATGAAAGGAACAGTTTAAAAATAAGATAAAAAAGCAAAAAAATAATAAAGAAAAAAAAAAAGCACCCCTGTCGCCCCCTGCTCTTGCGCAAAGGCGAACGCAAGCGTCGGTCTGTCGTCAAATGTAAACAGCAATTGCACCATGTATGTGAGGTATCACCGCGAAGGTCAGATCGAGGGCAGTAATTTTAGCAGTAGACCTCCTCTGTAAATCTAAAGTGGTAACCTGTAAAGGCTTTTAAAGGCTTTTAAAAATGTATTTATTTTGTTGCCACTGCACGTTTGTGCGCTATTGTAAAGCATGTCATGTTTGGTATCCATGTACTCGGCCTAAGATCATCTTTCTTATTTCATCAAACATTTTGGCAATATAGTGTGTCTTAGTGCATTAAAAAGTGGGTATTTTCCTAAAAAAATGCGTTTGAAAAATCGCTGAGCAAATACTGTGTGAAAAAAAAAAATGAAACACCCACCATTTTAATCTGTAGGGCATTTGCTTTAAAATATATATATAATGTTTGGGGGTTCAAAGTAATTTTCTTGCAAAAAAAAAATAATTTTTTCATGTAAACAAAAAGTATCAGAAAGGGCTTTGTCTTCAAGTGGTTAGAAGAGTGGGTGGTGTGTGACATAAGCTTCTAAATGTTTTTTGCACAAAGTTGTCACTAAATGATATATTGCTCAAAAATGCCATGGGAATATGTGAAATTACACCCCAAAATACATTCTGTTGCTTCTCCTGAGTACGGGGATACCACATGTGTGAGACTTTTTGGGAGCCTAGCCGCATACGGGACCCCGAAAACCAAGAACCGCCTTCAGGCTTTCAAAGGGCGTAAATTTTTGATTTCACTCTTCACTGCCTATCACAGTTTCGGAGGCCATGGAATGCCCAGGTGGCACAAACCCCCCCAAATGACCCTATTTTGGAAAGTAGACACCCCAAGCTATTTGCTGAGAGGTATAGTGAGTATTTTGCAGACCTCACTTTTTGTCACAAAGTTTTGAAAATTGAAAAAAGAAAAAAAAAAAGTTTTTCTTGTCTTTCTTCATTTTCAAAAACAAATGAGAGCTGCAAAATACTCACCATGCCTCTCAGCAAATAGCTTGGGGTGTCCACTTTCCAAAATGGGGTCATTTGGGGGGGGGGTTGTGCTATCTTGGCATTTTATGGCCTTCGAAACTGTGATAGGTAGTGAGGAGTGAATCAAAAATTTACGCCCTTAGAAATCCTGAAGGCGGTGATTGGTTTTCGGGGCCCTGTATGCAGCTAGGCTCCCAAAAAGTCCCACACATGTGGTATCCCTGTACTCAGGAGAAGCAGCAGAATGTATTTTGGGGTGTAATTCCACATATGCCCATGGCAGGTTTGAGCAATATATCATTTAGTGACAACTTTGTGCAAAAAAAAAAAATGTGTCACTTTCCCGCAACTTGTGTCAAAATATAAAATGTTCCATGGACTCAACATGCCTCTCAGCAAATAGCTTGGGGTGTCTACTTTCCAAAATGGGGTCATTTGGGGGGGTTGTGCCATCTGGGCATTTTATGGCCTTCAAAACTGTGATAGGTAGTGAGGAGTGAAATCAAAACTTTACGCCCTTAGAAATCCTGAAGGCGGTGCTTGGTTTTCGGGGCCCCGTACGAGACTAGGCTCCCAGAAAGTCCCACACATGTGGTATCCCCATACTCAGGAGAAGCAGCTAAATGTATGTTGGGGTGCAATTCCACATAAGCCCATGGCCTATGTGAGCAATATATCATTTAGTGACAACTTTTTGTAATTTTTTTTTTGTCATTATTAAATCACTTGGGACAAAAATATTAATATTCAATGGGCTCAACATGTCTCTCAGCAATATCCTTGGGGTGTCTACTTTCCAAAATGGGGTCATTTGGGGGGGGGGGGTTTGTACTGCCCTGCCATTTTAGCACCTCAAGAAATGACATAGGCAGTCATAAACTAAAAGCTGTGTAAATTCCATAAAATATACCCTCGTTTGTAGACGCTATAACTTTTGCGAAAACCAATAAATATACACTTATTGACATTTTTTTTACCAAAGACATGTGGATGAATACATTTTGGCCTAAATGTATGACTAAAATTGAGTTTATTGGATTTTTTTTTATAACAAAAAGTAAAAAATATAATTTTCTTTCAAAATGTTTCTGTTTATAGCGCAAAAAATAAAAAACACAGAGGTGATCAGATACCATCAAAAGAAAGCTCTATTTGTGGGAAGAAAAGGACGCAAATTTCGTTTGGGTACAGCATTGCATGACGGCGCAATTAGCAGTTAGAGCGACGCAGTGCCAAATGGTAAAAAGTGCTCTGGTCAGGAAGGGGGTAAATCCTTCTGGGTCTGAAGTGGTTAAAGTAAAACTTTAAAAATGCAAAACTCTATAAAATGCCATGCTTGGAAAATGCCCTGACCATGTCTGTGAAGTGGTGCTTCTGTATGATGTATACAACCTAATTTAGTAATGTTGACATTCACAAAAAAAGTGTTTAAAAGAGAAGTTGAGGATTTTTTTTTTCAAGAATCATACTTACCCACCGGCGCTAAGACTGAGAACTTCGCTGTTTGCTTTCATAGCCAGGGATTTGCAACCATGTAGCTGGATGGGCTAAGTGATGCTGCTTCCTTTCACATCCGCTGCTTCCTTTCGCAATCATTGATAGCAGCAAACTGTCATGTTTGTCCATGCCAAACGCCTTAAATCAGCTCACTCCTACTCAATATCAGATGAATGGATGGGAAAATCTCAAACATGCAGCGTACTCTAGGTAACTTAATAATATTGCTAATCTAGAAGCATTCAACAATGAAGATGATACATTACCTAAGGCAAGAATACCAACTGACAGGGTGCCCAGATCTTTGCACAAGCCACATTTTATTTCCAGCCATTAAAGTCAATGAATAAATAGTAATTATCTTACTGGCATGAATATTATGATTAATGTGTTTTGTATTTTAAAATGGACACAAGTCTCTTCCACCATATGTTACATTATTTTATAAAACAGAGCTAAATTACTGCCACTGTAAAATGCTTACCAAATAATCATAGTAAGTGCAATAACAGCTATACTTTGGAACAGAATTATCATTAATATCCTACAGAGGCTGTAGCTATATCCATCTATATATATTTAGACCAATGCAATTAAATAGTTAAAATGCCAGATAAGAGAAAATGATGACTGTAGTACGGAAAGAATCCAGCAGTAATTATTTTTTTTGCTTGAAATGTTAGAAACACTAGTCCATAAAGTAAATGTAGACCATGTTATCAAATCTACATTATTTATTCAGAAACCAGTAATCAAACAGTCCCGTTTTTAGTGGATTTGTGCGAATGTGATATCAGCCAAGTCTTTTTTCCACATTATCCATATAACTGAGGCAAAAAAAATCCCCAGATTACACTACTTAAATGGAATGCAATCTGGTGTCAGAGCACATAGCAGAATAAACCAACTAGAAGATCAAGGCTATCGAAGCATTTGAAAAAAATAATTATTCGGGGTCAGTCAACACATATTATTTCAAGGCAGTTTCAGTCTTTTTATTATGTCCTTTACTAGTGAATGTACTTTATTTATATTGTATATGTTATTTATTATCATTATGATTATTTAATAAAAACAAAAAGGAAAGGCAATTGAAAATGGTATCACAACCCTCCTTATGTGACGACAAGACAAAAAAAGCTCAAAATCATACATAAACTTTAAAAAAAATCCAGAGAAGGAAAGGTTGTACTTTACAATCATATAAAAAAAAAATATTAATCACAAAGCAAAAATGGTTAAAAGCTATTTATGAACACTCCTCTTTCTACTTGTGGGTGGATAGTACTGTATATTTACTATATATGTAAGTGTTATACCAAAATTGTGCATACCATAGAGTCTAGCCAAAGCAAAAGTTCTGAGACCCCAGTACTCTTTCTTTGGCATGTCCACGCTATAGTCATGATCTAAAAAAAATTGACAGCAATAAAAAAATACTGTTTGCCACTATATAATTTTAAACCTTAGGGTTTGCACAGCTAAGTAAATCAGTTGAATTCACATTTGCTGTTGTTTTATCCCATTGAACGGGGGTCGGCAACCCATCGACCACAATCTAACCATCAATCACGGACTGTTGATGGGTAGATTGCATCCCTACCTTGGAGAGCCCTGGAATCTGGACAGGAGTGATGGAACTGATCCTATTTTTGTCTTGCCGCTGAAAGCCTGCTTCTCCTCCTCTCACTCCTGCTGGCATTCAGTTGCTACAGGAGGAAAATACAGGGGATCAGTTCCAGCCCCTCCTGTCCAGGTTACTCTTCCTTCTCTGCTGCCCGAGCCCCCTGTGAGCACCCCTGATTCCTCCCTCCCTAGCAGCACTGCAAGCTTCCCCTCCTCCCCTCTCCGATGACTCACTGTGTTTATGCATTACTGAAGCATAGTAAACAGTGCTTACTATGCTTTGGTTTGTGAATGAACAGGGAGACAGTGCAGAACTCTTCCTGTTCATTCATTCTGCACATTTTTCTTGTACAAAAGGTTTTATTGAAAATATATATCAACAGAAAAATACAAGACAATGATGGATACATCATGAATTAACTGGTATAAGGCTGCCGATAACCGGCGAGTGGAACTATTGATCAAAAAAAAAAAAATTAAGCCTGGACACCGGCGAATCAATGCCGAGTCCAAGCTGCATACCAAGGCATAGCTACACACTGCATATTCTGGCGTAGCGGTATGATATCAGTACATAGTAATATGATTGCAAACTTATATGAGTATCTATTGATTACAATGCGAAATGTTGTTACAATGCATAACTTTAGATGAAGAAAATGAAAATATAAAGAACCAGTAATAAATTTAGATTAAATTGATTAACCTCAGAGAGGATGAAATACCTCTGAATGCATTAAGTTGTTTATTATGTTACATTTTCTGATCATTGTAGACTTAAGCCCGAGGGCCTGAATAAAGAGAAAGAGAAAGAAATTGAAAGTAGAAAAGGAGGGGGGTAGAAAGAAGAGAAGGGAAGGAAGGGCCCTGGGGTGAGGGGAACGGAGGCTTATTATTTTTTTTTTTTTTTTTTTTTCTTTTTATCCACTTCAGCGAAAGTTTTCCGAGAGACATTATTTCAACTTTGTGTCAAACTTTATCTCTTCTCCTTTTTCACATCATTGTGGATTGTTTCCGTCACATCTTTATTATTTTTCCTTTCTAGGATATTCTTAAATATTTTTAAAAACCGGCGACAAAACGCCTTCTATAATTATAAACCCTATTATTATCTTAGTCTCTCTCAGTCCCTCTTATTTCCCCCCGCCCCCCCTCCCCCTCCCCCTCATTCCCCCCCTCCCCCTCCCCTGTGTCTGGTCCGTTCCTTTATGTTATTTATTTATCCACTTGGCTCTGCACCTGTTCTTTCTTTTATCCTATCTAAATAAATATCCGAGACTTTGTAGTTTTTCCAACTTTCCCATCTACTATTATCCCCTTTCTCTCCTCCTTCCATTTTGTAGTGATAATCTATTTCCTTTAGCCAGTCTCTAATGTCTGGTTTTCCACTTTGTAGCCAATTCTTGGGAATTAAGGCCTTGGCCGCATTCAGGAGGTTAGGTATTATTGATTTTCTATATTGTTTCTTAGGTTTATTGTAGATATGGAAGAGGCAAGTCCAAATATTTTGTTCTATTTCTTCTCCAGTTATTTCCTTTATGTTATTTAACACTTCCTTCCAGTACTCCATTATTATTGGGCATTCCCACCATATGTGTGTGATCGTTGCTATTTGGCCACATTTTCTCCAACACAAGGAGGTTCTATCTTGATGGAATCTGTGTATTCTTACTGGGGTCATATACCATCTTGATACTAGTTTATAATTCATTTCTATGGTCTTCATGTCCCAAGCCTTATTATATCCCATTTCTATCATTTTTTCCACTTTTTGGTTATCTATTTTTAAATTCATTTCTTTTTCCCATTGATTTATATATTCTGGTCTTTCTTGTGCTTCCAAATCTGTCAGTATACTATAAATTTTTGATGTTCCGTTTTTTAATGGTGTTTCATTGCTACATAGCTTTTCCAGTGCAGTTAATTTTGTTTCATCTCTCAGTGGGTGTGGTATTGTGCTTACTAGGTGCCTTAGTTGAGTATAATTCCATTCATTCATCTTCCATCCATTCCTTTCCTCTATTTCTACTCGTGTTCTTATTTTGCCATTTCTAGTGATATCTTTCAGTCGTGGGTTACCTATTCCTTGGATTTCAAATATTTCCCTCCTAGGGGTGAAGAGATTCGATCCTGTGAGTGCTAATAGTGGTGAATTATATTTCCATTCATTCTTTAAGTGAATGGTGTCCCAAATTTTAAATACATTTTTTGTTATTTCGTGCGTGTCGGTGTCCAATAGTCTATATTTCCGTGGAATCCAAATATTCTTATGTAGTGTGGCTCCACTTATTGTGTTTTCCATTTCCACCCATTTTTTTTCATTTTTCTCATTTGTCCACTCTAACATTCGTGTTAAAACTATGGCTTTATAGTACCTACTTATATCTGGGAGGGCAAGACCCCCATGCTCCTTTTTCCTTGTGATCAGCGTGTATTTAATTCTTGGTTTTTTATTAAGCCATATGTATTTTAGCAGGATTGTTTTAATTATTTTAAAAAAGCTCTGCGGGATTTTTACTGGTAACATCTGTAATCTGTAGTTTATTTTGGGTAATATCGTCATCTTAAACATATTTATTCTTCCAATCCATGAAAGTGGCTGTATTCTTAACTTTTTCATTTCTTCTTTGACCTCATTGATCAGTGGAATAAAGTTTGCCTGATAAATTTTTTCAACTCTAGGAGTTATTTTAATTCCAAGGTAATTTAGTTCTTTTACCCAAGTGAATGGGAATTCTTTTTGTAAAAACTGAACTTCCTTTTTCTCTAGACCTATGTTTAATATTTCCGTTTTTATTGGATTAATTTTGAAGTTTGACAGTTCTCCGTATTTTTTAATTTCTTTCAGTATGTTTGGGAGTGACACTCTTGGGTTGGATACGTACATCAAGATGTCGTCCGCGTAGGCAGCGATCTTATGCTCTTTTCCTCCTAGTTTCGCTCCTTCTACCTCTTTGTTATTGCGGAGTGTTGCTAATAGTGGTTCTAAGGCCAATACATATAATAGTGGAGACAATGGACAGCCTTGCCGTGTTCCATTCTGCATCTTAATTTTTGGAGAGAGTCTACCATTTACTTTTACGACTGCTGTCGGGCCATTATACAAATTTGTTATCCACTTCATCATTTTTGTCCCAATACCCAAGTGCCGCAATGTATCCATCATGAAACCCCAGTCTACCCTGTCAAATGCTTTTTCTGCATCCAATGACAGGAATAGAACTGGGGTCTCATTCTGCACCTTCTTGTGCAACATCAATAATGATTTTAGGCTGTTGTCCCGCCCCTCTCTCCCCGGGACAAAACCAGTTTGGTCCGGGTTGATCCACAGTGGGATTAGTTTTTTTATCCTAGTGGCCAGGATCTTGGAGTACAGCTTCGTATCAGCGTTCAATAGGGCTATTGGCCTGTAACTTGAGCAGTTAACTTTGTCTTTCCCTTCTTTTGGTAGTATTGTAATATGAGCTAATAACGATTCACTTCTTATTTCTTCATCTTCCCCTAAGGAATTCATATATTCTAATAGTTTTGGAGTCAGCTGTTCTTCAAATTTTTTATAGTATTTGACCGTAAACCCGTCTGGTCCTGGGCTTTTTCCTACGGGAGTTTCCTTTAATGCCAGTTTTACCTCTTCATGCGTAATATTTTTTTCCAATTCTTCTAGTTGGTCTATTTTTAGTTTTGGTAAGTTTGCTTTTTTTAAATATTCTTGTATCTTCTTTGTTCTTGTATTCGCTTCTTTCCAACTTTCCTGTCCTTTTATTGCATAAAGGGAGCTGAAGTATTTTTGAAATGTTATCGCTATATCTGTAGTTTTATTTACCACTTCTCCTTTTTCATTTTTGATCTTCTCAATGTAATTCAAAGACTTCTTTTTTTTTACCAGATTTGCTAGGTATTTTCCTGGTTTATTTCCCCATTTATATTTTTCTTGTACTACTCTGTTGTAGTCCTTCCTTTCTTCTTGTTCCATCCAGTCTTTTAATTGCTCTCTCTTTTGAGATAGTAGGCCGAAGATTTTGTTGTTTACTTGATTTTTGTGTTTTCGTTCCAATTCATAAATTTCTTTAATTATTTGTTGCATGTTTGTTTTCCTTTCCTGTTTTTTTCTTGCCCCTATAGCTATTAACTTGCCCCTAATAACAGATTTATGCGCCTCCCATATTGTTGCTTTCGATACCTCTGGTGTATCGTTTTCTTCAAAATATCTTTTAATTTCTTCTATGATGCTTTTTTCCGTCTCACTGTCTTCTAATAAAGTTTCGTTGATTCTCCATGGACCCCTTTCAAGGACTTCTCCTTTTATTTTCATTCTCAAGATTACTGGGCTGTGGTCTGAGGCGGTTATTATGCCTATTTTTGTTTCTTCTATTTCTTCCAAGTTTCTATGTTCGACCATGATGTAATCCAATCTGGAGTAAATTTTGTGTACTGTTGAATAGAATGTGTAGTCCTTTGTGCTGGGGTGCTGAATTCTCCAAGGGTCTATTAGTTGCTGTTCATATAATGTTCTTTTTAATTTCTTTAGTTGATTTACCTCTTTGTCCCTTACTCTTGAGGTACTGTCCATTTTATTATCCATGCTGAAGTTGAAGTCTCCAGCTAGTATTAATTTTCCTTGCTTGAATTCCATTAGTATTTTAATTATATCTATCAAATATTTTTTAGGGTTCTTATTAGGACAGTAGACATTGGCCAATGTATATTTTACCCCGTATATAGTTCCTGTAATAAAAAGATATCGACCCTCCGGGTCTATTTTCCTTTGATCTATTAGAAAACGTACATTTTTCCCTATACCGATGGCTACTCCTTTGGCCCTTCTTATTGGCGAGTCTCCTTGATACCATGTTGGTATGTTTCTTGAATAAATTTTGGCACTTGAGTTTTGGGTTATATGCGTCTCCTGTAGGAAAATTATTTCTGCTTTACTTTTTTCAAGTTCTCGGAGGATGATGTTTCTCTTCCCTGGGGAATTTAGTCCTCGGACATTGTAAGAGATTATTTTTATGCTGTTTACATTTTCCATTCTTGTGCCTTTTCTTCCCCGCCCGTCCTCCGGCCCTCCCCCCCACGCGGTCCCCCTAGGAGACCGGATGGAGGGGACACCCAGCGGACGCACGGGGTCTCCTCATCTCTTGTCTCAGAATAGGTGTGCCTATGTAACCACTCATGTGACTCAGACCTCTCCCTCCCCACCCTCCCTCCCCCTCCCCTCCCTCCTCCCACCCTCCCCCTCCCTTTTTTCTGATATGGGTTTTTTACCCCCATATTCTCTAGAGCTGAGAGCATTTTACTTTGTTTTGTGGGGCACGCTCTGCCCCCTCTGCTCTATTTATTGTGAGGCGGAGCTCTGTAAGACACCCTATTCCCCCCCTGCCTAAGCACTAATAGGGCGACCCCCTGTCCACTCCGTGAGTCCCTGTCTCCCTCTCCCTGCATTTTTTGTTGTGTTTTACCAATCCTTTCACTTTCCTTTTTTCCCATCCCATCAACCCCAGCCCCCCCCCCTTTCCACTCTAAGGCCCCTTGCACCGTTGTATGATATTTTCTCAGATATTAATTTCCCCGAGAGTCCACATCTTGATGTCTGATCCTTGAATTTACTTGCCACTGTAGGTCATCTCTTGCCGTTATTCGCTCCTGACTATTTGCATATTTTTCCAGTTCTGGGGAGGGGATTTCTAGTTTGTTGCAAAAGTCCGGAATCTCCTCTACATGTCTTAGTCTCGCACTTATTCCGTTTTTCCTTGCTATTAGACATGCTGGAAAACCCCAGTTGTATTGAATTTCTTGCTCCCGGAGGATTTCTAATAATGGCTTTAGTATCCGTCGTCTTTTCAGCGTTTCTTGAGATAGGTCTTGAAATATTTGTAATTTACCTCCCTCAAACTCTATTTGTGTTTTCCTCTTTAGGTTTATCCAGATCTGTTTTTTTTCTTCCCATTTTTCAAAGCATACGATTACATCTCTAGGTGTTTCCCTTGCGAACCTTTGAGGTTTTTTTACTCGAAAGACACTTTTTATTCCTATTGTGTTAGTTGTTTCCTTTCCCAAGATTTGGTTGAAGAGATTGTTCATTTTTTCTATTAGATTTTCTGCTTGTTCTGTTTCCGGTAACCCACGTATTCTCAAGTTTTTCTTTTTATCTCTATTTTCTTGCTCTTCTATTTTATATGATTGTTCCTGTTGTTCCCATTTTAATTTCTTTATTTCGTCTTCTAGTTCCTTTATGTTTTTTTGATGTAGGTCCACTTTGATCTCTACTTCTTCCACTCTATTTAACATATATCCCATGTCTTTATGGAGTATTGACATCTCTGCTTTTAGGGAATTCTCTAGTGCCGTGAACATTTTTTCCATATCCTGTTTTGTTGGCAACTGTGGCCCTTGTTGTCCTTCCTCCTTTCCTCTGTCTTCCTCTCCCATTTCTGGCTCCATTCTGGGTTCTGAGAGGTGGCTGGTTTCTGTTTGTACTTTATACTGGCCTTTTTTATCCTTGTTGTCCTTCTCTTTTGTATCTATTTGTCTGCCCTTTGAGCCTACTTGTTTCTCTCCTTCTCCGATTCCTTGCTGTATATACCTGTTCATAGGGCCTGGACTTGGGCCTAGGCTGGTCCTAGGTGATTTTGGTATTGCTCCCGCACTTCTTGTTGTTTTCCCCTTCATGTTTGTTTCTATGGCTGGATTTATAAGAACTTCAAAGCTGCCTTCCAGAATACCCCTTGATTGGGGTCTCTTAATGATGAAAAAATCTCCCAGCCTTTTTAAATTGACTTATTTTTACTAATATTTCTTTTATTTCGTTCTCATACCCGGCATCCTCCCCACAATCCAATAATAGAAATAATTAATGAGATATGAGTAGTCCCCGTTTTCCAGAAGTTATGTTACTACCTTAAGTACATTAAGCATTCCTTGTTGCTGTTCAATTGTTTAAGCGTATTTAAGCTGAAAAAAAAAAAAAAAAAAAAAAAAGCGCTCAAAAACGCTATTGCAAAAATGCTGAAAAAAGCTGGAAAAAGTTAAAAAAAGAAAAAGAAAAAAAAAAAAAAAAAAAAAAAAAAAGTCACTGCAAAGACACCGGCGTCTTCACAGCGCTTTTCCAGCAGCCCGTGTGCATGGGGGCCCAGGTGCTCAGCAAAATAATTCAAATATTTTAGCGATATAATGCAATCTAATTCAAGTATTCAGCAAGATGATTTATATATTCAGCAGTAGGGATGAGCTTCGAGTTCGAGTCGAACTCATGTTCTACTCGAACATTGGCTGTTCGCAAGTTCGCCGAACAGCGAACAATTTGGGGTGTTCGCGGCAAATTCGAATGCCGCGGAACACCCTTTAAAAGTCTATGGGAGAAATCAAAAGTGCTAATTTTAAAGGCTTATATGCAAGTTATTGTCATAAAAAGTGTTTGGGGACCCGGGTCCTGCCCCAGGGGACATGGATCAATGCAAAAAAAAGTTTTAAAAACGGCCGTTTTTTCAGGAGCAGTGATTTTATTAATGCTTAAAGTCAAACAATAAAAGTGTAATATCCCTTTAAATTTCGTACCTGGGGGGTGTCTATAGTATGCCTGTAAAGGGGCGCATGTTTCCTGTGTTTAGAACAGTCTGACAGCAAAATGACATTTGGAAGGAAAAAACTCATTTAAAACTACCCGCGGCTATTGCATTGCCGACAATACACATAGAAGTTCATTGATAAAAACGGCATGGTAATTCCCCACAGGGGAACCCCGAACCAAAAAAAAAAAAAAAAAAAATGATGTGGGGGTCCCCCTAAATTCCATACAAGGCCCTTCAGGTCTGGTATGGATATTAAGGGGAACCCCAGCCAAAATTTAAAAAAAAAATTGACGTGGGGTTCCCCCTAAATTCCATACCAGACCCTTCAGGTCTGGTATGGATTTTAAGGGGAACCCCGCGCCAAAAAAAAAAAAAAAAAAAGGCGTGGGGTCCCCCTAAAAATCCATACCAGACCCTTATCCGAGCACGCAACCTGGCAGGCCGCAGGAAAAGAGGGGGGGACGAGAGTGCGGCCCCCCCCCCCTCCTGAACCGTACCAGGCCACATGCCCTCAACATTGGGAGGGTGCTTTGGGGTAGCCCCCCAAAACACCTTGTCCCCATGTTGATGAGGACAAGGGCCTCATCCTCACAACCGTGGCCGGTGGTTGTGAGGGTCTGCGGGCGGGGGGCTTATCGGAATCTGGAAGCCCCCTTTAACAAGGGGACCCCCAGATCCCGGCCCCCCCCCTGTGTGAAATGGTAAGGGGGTACTTACCCCTACCATTTCACTAAAAAACTGTCAAAAATGTTAAAAATGACAAGAGACAGTTTTTGACAATTCCTTTATTTAAATGCTTCTTCTTTCTTCTTTCTTCCTTCATCTTCTTCTTCTTCTGGTTCTTCTGGCTCTTCTGGTTCTTCCTCCGGCGTTCTCGTCCAGCATCTTCTCCGCGGCGTCTTCTATCTTCTTCTCCTCGGGCCGCTCCGCACCCATGGCATGAGGGGAGGCTCCCGCTCTTCTCTTCATCTTCTTCTCTTCTTCATCTTCTTCTTCATCTTCTTCTTCTTCTTCTTCTTCCTTCTTCTCTTCTTCCTGTCTTCTCCGGGCCGCTCCGCAATCCATGCTGTGGCATGGAGGGAGGCTCCCGCTGTGTGACGGCGTCTCTTCGTCTGACGGTTCTTAAATAACGGGGGGCGGGGCCATCCGGTGACCCCGCCCCCCTCTGACGCACGGTGACTTGAGGGACTTCCCTGTGACGTCACGGGGAATGCCACAGGAAAGTCCCGTCATGTCACCGTGCGTCAGAGGGGGGCGGGGTCACCGGGTGGCCCCGCCCCCCGTTATTTAAGAACCGTCAGACGAAGAGACGCCGTCACACAGCGGGAGCCTCCCTCCATGCCACAGCATGGATTGCGGAGCGGCCCGGAGAAGACAGGAAGAAGGAAGAAGAAGAAAAAGAAGAAGAAGAAGATGAAGAAGAGAAGAAGATGAAGAGAAGAGCGGGAGCCTCCCCCCAAATGCCATGGGTGCGGAGCGGCCCGAGGAGAAGAAGATAGAAGACGCCGCGGAGAAGATGCTGGACGAGAACGCCGGAGGAAGAACCAGAAGAGCCAGAAGAACCAGAAGAAGAAGAAGATGAAGGAAGAAAGAAGAAGCATTTAAATAAAGGAATTGTCAAAAACTGTCTCTTGTCATTTTTAACATTTTTGACAGTTTTTTAGTGAAATGGTAGGGGTAAGTACCCCCTTACCATTTCACACAGGGGGGGGGCCGGGATCTGGGGGTCCCCTTGTTAAAGGGGGCTTCCAGATTCCGATAAGCCCCCCGCCCGCAGACCCTCACAACCACCGGCCACGGTTGTGAGGATGAGGCCCTTGTCCTCATCAACATGGGGACAAGGTGTTTTGGGGGGCTACCCCAAAGCACCCTCCCAATGTTGAGGGCATGTGGCCTGGTACGGTTCAGGAGGGGGGGGGGGCCGCACTCTCGTCCCCCCCTCTTTTCCTGCGGCCTGCCAGGTTGCGTGCTCGGATAAGGGTCTGGTATGGATTTTTAGGGGGACCCCACGCCTTTTTTTTTTTTTTTTTTTGGCGCGGGGTTCCCCTTAAAATCCATACCAGACCTGAAGGGTCTGGTATGGAATTTAGGGGGAACCCCACGTCAATTTTTTTTTTAAATTTTGGCTGGGGTTCCCCTTAATATCCATACCAGACCTGAAGGGCCTTGTATGGAATTTAGGGGGACCCCCACATCATTTTTTTTTTTTTTTTTTTTGGTTCGGGGTTCCCCTGTGGGGAATTCCCATGCCGTTTTTATCAATGAACTTCTATGTGTATTGTCGGCAATGCAATAGCCGCGGTAGTTTTAAATGTGTTTTTTCCTTCCAAATGTCACTTTGCTGTCAGACTGTTCTAAACACGGGAAACATGCGCCCCTTTACAGGCATACTATAGACACCCCCCAGGTATGAAATTTAAAGGGATATTACACTTTTATTGTTTGACTTTAAGCATTATTAAAATCACTGCTCCTGAAAAAACGGCCGTTTTTAAAACTTTTTTTTGCATTGATTCATGTCCCCTGGGGGAGGACCCGGGTCCCCAAACACTTTTTATGACAATAACTTGCATATTAGCCTTTAAAATTAGCACTTTTGATTATTCATGTTCGTGTCCCATAGACTTTAACGGCGTTCGCGTGTTCGAACGAATTTTTTTCCTGTTCGCATGTTCTGGTGCGAACCGAACAGGGGGGTGTTCGGCTCATCCCTATTCAGCAGTATAGTTTCAGTATGAGCTTATATGTTCCACATTTTTGTTACTATGAAATTTCTTCTTATTCTGTAGTTTGTACTATCAAACCTATAATTAGTACCATTTGCTAAAAAAAAAAGAAAAAAAAAAAAAAAAAAAATTCACAAGAAAGGGAGATACTGCAGCAGCAGCAGCAGCAGCAGCAGGCAGGTGGGGGCTGGGAGACAACTCTTCCGTTGGCTTGTCTTTCTTTTACTTTCTCCTTCTCTTCTCCCCTGTTCCCCCCCCCTGTTTTTATTGTTTTTCTTAGCTCACTTGATTCTACTTTTTCAGCTCTTTCGCCTTTTCCCCTGCTTGTTCACTTCAAGACAATTGCAATAGAAGAAAAGAGCCAAAAGAGGAGGAAAAAAAAAAAAAATGCTCAAAAACGCTCAAAGACGCTATTGCAAAAACGCTGAAAAAAGTAAAAAAAAAAAAAAAAATAAATAAATAAATAAATAAAAAAAAAAGTCACTGCAAAGACACTGGCGTTTTCACAACGTTCTCCCAACAGCCCATGTGCATGAGGGCCCAGATGCTCATAAAAATAATTCAAATGTTTTGGCGGTATAATGCAATCTAATTCAAGTATTCAGCAAGATGATTTATATATTCAGCAGTATAGTTCCAGTATGAGCTTATATGTTCCACATTTTGTTACTATGAAATTTCTTCTTATTCTATAGTTTATACTATCGAGCCTATAGTTAATACCATTTGCAAAAAACAAAAACAAAAAAAGACCAAAAAAAAAAAAAAAAAAAAAAAAGGATCACAAGAAAGGGAGATACTGCAGCAGCAGCAGCAGCAAGCAGGTGGGGGCTGGGAGACAACTCTTCCGTTGGCTTGTCTCTCATTCACCTTCTCCCTCTCCCCTGTTCCCCCCCTGTTTTTATTGTTTTTCTTAGCTCCCTTGATTCTACTTTTTCAGCTCTTTCGCCTTCATTTACTTTCATTTACTTTCGCTTTTTATTCCATTTTATTTCGTTTTATTTCAATATGTTCATTCCCTTTCCCTTTCTTTTGTTCTATTACTTTTCCTTTGCCTTTTCACTTCCAGACAATTGCAATAGAAAAAAAAGCCAAAAAAAAACAAAAACGGTACTTATCTTTTAGTTGTTGTTGAAGTTGGGACAAAAAGGGGCACTCACTACAGCTTGTTGCAGTCAGACGCAGGTACAAACTTCCTCTGGCTTACACCACAAGACAGCTCGGTGAGTGATGAGCAGGGGGGGCGGGGAGGGAAGCTACCTTCACCTTCTCATCAGGCCGATCATTCCTCTCAGCTGCAGGGAGAGGGCTCTCAGGATCCTCACGCCGTGCACAGAGCCATTACCAGGCTCCTCCCTCTCCCGGAGGCTTATTATAAGGAGAGAAGCGTTAGTTCAATCTTGATGGGCGATTGTAAGTCACCCAGGGTTGCCATATCCTGAGAAATTTATCGTGTTTGTCCAACAATATGGCCGTAAGTTTCTCATTTACCATGATATCATTCACGGTGTTTTTAACTGCTTCAAAACTAAGATTCGGGGTTTTCCAGGCTCTTGCTATGGTAAGTTTAGTTGCAGTGAAGATCTGGGCTGCTAGCTGACGTTCAGGATGGAGAAGTTCTACATTTGGTTTTCATAAGAGGGCTTCAAAAGGATCCCGCTTTATGTTAGTATTAAAAAGATTACGTAATAGTGCATATACTCTAACCCATAGTCTGCAAACCCTGGGACAGGTCCACCAAATATGCGCCATCGTGCCTTCCTGTGAGCACCCACGAAAACATAGGGGGGAGTAAGATGGGATGAAACTTGCTAATTTAGCCGGAGTATAATACCATCTGTAGAAAACTTTATACGCATTCTCTAAAAAGAGAACGTTCTTGGAACACTTAGATAGCGCAGTAGTCATACTATACCAGTCCTCCGGGTCTAATTGTTTCCCGAACTCAGCCTCCCATTGGAGTTGGTAAGGTCTCAATGATGTTGTCTTAGAGTTAGTTATAGCGGTATATATTAGAGAAATCAATCCCGGGGATTGGGGGCGTGATCTACACAGGCTTTCGAATGATGTCATGACAAAGGGGGCAGAATGGGATGTTGTTAGTTGTCTGAGAAAATGTCTAATTTGCAAGTAACTGTAGTGCTCCCTAAGGGGGATATCATGTGAAGAACGTAAGGCCGCGAAAGAGATGATTTTGGTCGGGGTGAAAAATGAGTGGATATCTATGAAGCCATTATCCGACCACCATTTAAATTGTCTAATTGTTTCCCGAACTCAGCCTCCCATTGCAGCGGGTTGTCACAACCTGGTTGAAATAAAGGACAGTGGAGGAGGCGAAGTAACGGGAGATGAGGAGAAATTAGGCCTGCTGAGTATTTAACCCCATCCCATAATTTGAGGGAATGAGCCAAACAGGGACCTATGGTAGGGGGGCGATGGGCTTTAGGAAGCCAAGGAAGAGAAGCTAAAGGTGTTGGGTGAGCGTTGACCAGATCAATGGTGGCCCATAGTGGCATTTGTTGCTTTGCATGAAGGTGAGATAATGGGGCAATGCCCGCTGCTATATAGTATGCTTGCAAGTTAGGAATTGAAAGGCCACCATTGACTCTGCGCGCGTAAAGGACTTGTCTTTTAATCCTGGGCCTCTTATGGCCCATTCTGCACATTTTTCACATATTTATTTTTTGCTTTGTCTGTTCATGATGCGCCTTGCTGTTCCCCGACGATCTTGCCATCAGTGGTGTTTGTTTACGTCTCTGACTGCTCTGCCCTCTTCCATCCTATTGGGTCTTGCAAGCTGGCCTGACAGCCTAAATTTTTCTCTTCCTCTGGGTGGGCCAGTTTGAAAAAGCAGGCGGGGCATTGGAAACGCGCTGCGGCCCTCCTTGCCTGTCACGGCTCATTGGTCTTGTTTTTTGTGGTGCAAGCGAGGCTTTAGGCAACTTCAGTCTTCTCAATCCCACAGCAGGTCTCTGCCTGTGCCCTGCAACCAATCATCTGTCCATCCAGATCATCACTAGCTGCTCTGTGCACTATCCCCGTTGACCACCTTAGTTGGTTGAAAGAATTTTTCTTCTAAGTGTGCTACACAATAACGTGTTGTTTTCATACTTTTTTAATCTGGCACCCCAGTTGAGGCTACAGAGATTGAGATTGATTACTGTGTCCTCAATCTTTTTTATTTATCTCAAAGGAGAGACTTCAGGGGTCTGTTTAGACTCCTGGTGTTTCACCAAAGATCCCAACAGGGCTACTTAAAAAATATAAAAATAAAAATTGTAAAAAAAATAAAAATAAAAACTACTGACACTGTCCACTGCAATACTGACAGCATCCGATTCTCTACTGACCCTGTTCTCTACCCTACTGACACCATCCACTGCTCTACTGACACCAACCTCTGCCATATTGACACATCCACAGCTTTACTGACACCGTTTACTGCACTAATGGCAACATCCACTGCTCTACTGTCACCGTCAACTGCCCTACTGACACCGTCAACACACGATCCACTGCCCTATTGACACTGCCCACACACTGCACGTTGCCCTACTGACACTGTCCACTGCTCTACTGACAGTTTTAATGTAGGCTAAGTTGATATTTTTACCTAAGTTTCCCTTACTATTTAGTTAGGCCATGCTAGTTCATTTCTTTTTTTTTTTTTAAAGGCAGCCAAACCCTGGTCATCTTTAATCTCTTTCATGGTGTTTGTGTAGATCTCCACCTTTCAACGCTTGCTTACCCCTACCATAGGGTTTGTTCCCAGATAAGCACACTTATTGTAAATACATACTGTATATATTCCTCTGATACAGGCTGTATATCAAGGACGATTAATGGGTAACAAGGATGGGATTATTCATTTTTTTTTAATTTGCAAGCTCCCATAAGGCAACCGATTCTCCTAAGTTTCTAGACAGACAAATCTGAGTGTTAAAAAAGAACTCCTATAACAAGGAATTTTTGTAGTGGTAGTTGCTAGTAGTATTCTACACCAGTGTTTCTCAGCTCCAGTCCTCAAGGCGCCCCAACAGGTCATGTTTTCAGGATTTCCCTCAAATGAACCAGCTGTGGTAATTACTAAGGCAGTGAAACTGATCAAATCACCTGTGCAAAATAATGGAAAGCCTGAAAACATGACCTGTTGGGGCGCCTTGAGGACTGGAGTTGAGAAACACTGTTCTACACAAACAGTGATGCCCCCAGGATGTCTTTTTTGCAAGAAAGCAAAACTTGGTTGGTTTAAAAAAATGCTGGAAAGCTCAATTGTTTTTGTAGCAATTACAGTTGTACTCATAAGTTTGCATAACCTGGTAGAATTTATGATTTCTTGGCCATTTTTCAGAGAACATGAATGATAACACAAAAAATTTTCTTTCACTCATGATTAGTGTTTGGCTGAAGCCATTTATTATCAACCAACTGTGTTTACTCTTTTTAAATCATCATGAAAACAGAAACTACCCAAATGACTGCTTCTTGACCAGCCCCCGCAGTTGTATTGCGGCAGGTTGGCACCCCTGGGCGAGCCGTCATAGCTGTACGTCGGCCGCTTTAAGACTACTAGGGGATGCTCCCACGGTGCGATGGCTAAGCGGATGCACATGCCCGGTGGTTGCGATGTCTGCCAGGCACCCGCGATCGCTCCACACAGAGACAGAACGAAGGTCTGTCAATGTAAATAGACAGATTGCCGTTATGTCAGGGGTGAGGAGACTGATCAGTTGTTTCTAATACTTAGGAAAAACAATCTGCCTCCTCCCCCAGTCAGTCCCATCCCCCCACAATTAGGACACACATTTAACCCCTTGATCACCCCCTAGTGTTAACCCCTTCCCTGCCAATGACATTTATATAGTAATCATTCTCTATTTTTAGCTCTGATCACTGTATAAATGTCAATAGTCCCAAAAAAGTGTCAAAAGTGCCCGAACTGTCCGCTGCAATGTCGCAGTCCCAATAAAAATCACAGATCACCACCGTTACTAGTAAAAAAAAAAAATAATAATAATAAAAATGCTATAAGTCTATCCCCTATTTTGTAGCCGCTATAACTTTTGCACAAACCAATCAATATACGCTTATTGTAATAATGTGTAGAAGAATACATATCGGCCTAAACTGAGGAAGAAGTTTGTTGTGTTTTTTTTTAATTTGGGGGATATTTATTATAGCAAAAAGTAAAAAATATAGTTTTTTTTTCAAAATGGTCGCTCTTTTTTTGTTTATAGCGCAAAAAATAAAAATCTCAGAGGTGATCAAATACCACCAAAAGAAAGCTTTATTTGTGGGAAAAAAAGAACATCAATTTTGATTTTGTACAACGTCGCACGACTGCGCAATTGTCAGTTAAAGCAAAACTGTGCAGTATTGTATAAACTGGCCTGGTCATTAAGGGGCCAAATCTTCCGGGGCTTAGGTGCTTACATACCCCAGTTCTTAATACTGTGTATTGCCCCCTTTAACATCAATGACAGCTTGAAGTCTTTTGTGGTATTTGTGGATGAGGCTCTTTATTTTCTCAGATGGTATAGCTGCCCATTCCTCTTGGCAAAAAGCCTCCAGTTCCTGTAAATTCTTGGGTTGTCTTGCATGAACGGCACGTTTGAGATCTGCCCAGAGTGGTTCAATGATATTGAGGTCAGGAGACTGAGATGGCCACTCCAGAACCTTCACTTTAATCTGTTGTAACCAATGACAGGTCAACTTGTCCTTGTGTTTTGGATCATTGTCGTGTCCAAGTAGGTCCCATGAGCAGCTTCCTGGCTGATGAATGCAAATGTTCCTCCAGTATATTTTTATAACATACTGCATTGATCTTGCCATCAATTTTGATCAAATTTCCTGTGCCTATGTAGATCACATATCCCCAAAACATCAGCAATTCACCTCCCTGTTTCACAGTAGGAATGGTGTACCTTTCATCATAGGCCTTGTTGACTCCTTTCCAAATGAAGCGTTTATGGTTTTGGCCAAAAAGCTCAATTTTGGTTTCATCACTCCAAATGACTGTGCCAGAAGGTTTGAGGCTTACCTTTGTGCTGTTTGGCATATAGTAAGCGGGATACTTTGTGGCATTTGCGTAGTAATGCCTTTTTTCTGGCGACTCGACCATGCAGCCCATCTTTTTTCAAGTGCCTCCTTTATTGTGCATCTTGACACAGCCACACCGCATGTTTTCAGAGAGTTCTGTATTTCACCTGAAGTTTATTGTGGGTTTTTCTTTGCATCCCGAACAATTTTCCTGGTAGTTGTGGCTGAAATTTCAGTTGGTCTACCTGACCGTGGTTTGGTTATAACAGAACCCCTCATTTACCGCTTCTTGATTAGAGTTTGAACACTGCTGATTGCTATTCTCAATTCCTTGGATATTTTTTTATATCCCTTTCCTGTTCTATACAGTTCAACTACCTTTTCCAGCAGATCCTTTGGCAATTCTTTTGCTTTCCCTATGACTCAGAATCCAGGAACGTCAGTGCAGCACTGGATGAAAGATGCAAGGGTCTGTCAGGAGTCCAGAAACCCACTGACCTTTTATACACACACACTAATTACAAGCAAACAGATCACATGTGAGGATGGTTACCTTTGCTAGCCAGTCAAACCCATTTGTGTCAACTTGTGTGCATTTTATCAGGCCAAAATCACCAGGGTATGTTAACTTTTGATAAGGGTCATTTGGGTAGTTTCTGTTTTCATCATGATTTAAAAAGAGTAAACACAGTTGATTGATAATAAATGGCTTCAGTCAAATACTAACCATGAGTGAAAGAAATGTTTTTGTGTTATCATTCATATTCTCTGAAAAATGGCCAAGAAATCATAAATTCTGCCAGGGTATGTAAAGTTATGAGCGCAACTGTACATATGTTATATCAGTTACCACTAGTGGGCCTAGTTTTGAAGGAAAGTAGATGTTGACATCATTATATTCTGCAATATTTTTGAATACTACAGCCTGCATTTTTTGACCTATTCAAAAAATGCCTAATGCAGTGAAAAGAACTCTTGAGATTGGAGGAGAACTGAACAAATGACTTTTACAGGGTTTTCTTTTCTTTACATTTTAATTCATTTTTATTGCTCTCTGCTGGCTTCAGACTTCATAATTTGTAAATCACATTCCTTAGCTTTATAAGTGTGCAGAGCTACAGCCATACCGTTGTCTTTAAATACTGTATGCCTCTAAGTATTTCATAGCATTTTTGTGTCCCTAAAGTCCCGTACACACGGGCGGACTTTTCGACAGGACTGGTTCGACGGACTTTATGACGGACTTTCAACGGACTTCCGACTGACTTTTTAATGAACGGACTTGCCTACACACGATCACACAAAAGTCCGACAGATTCGTACGTGATGACGTACACCGGACTAAAATAAGGAAGTTGATAGCCAGTAGCCAATAGCTGCCCTAGCGTCGGTTTTTGTTCGTCGGACTAGCATACAGACGAGCGGATTTCTGGGTCCGGCGGAGTTACGACGTAAAGATTTGAAGCATGTTCCAAATCTAAAGTCCGTCAGATTTTCGACTGGAAAAGTCCGCTGAAGGTCCAATGAAGCCCACACATGATCAGATTGTCCGCCGGACTTGGTCCGTCGGACCAGTCCGGTCGAAAAGTCCGACCGTGTGTATGCTGCATAAGTGTTTTGCTAAAATGCTCCAGATAGTGATACACTAAAAATCTAATTCTGCAGCAATATGGAATTTCTAAATTTCTATTTCAAAATTTCTAAATCTATTATCATAGATGATTATTTCCCATTTATAAATTATAGATTATTTTGTGACTAACCTCAAACACTTATGGAAATATCAAAAACTACTATTTCTTTTGGAGAAATTGTAAACTCTCCAACTGCATTTGGCACCATTAATTTCACATTTTTGTATATCATCTGTTGTACATTGAGTCCAATATGTTATAGAATCCTTGCTGTAAATTTTAAAAGAAAACATACAATGCCATTAACCTAAGATTATGAGATTATTTTAGTTATTTTTAATGTTGTATGTACAGTATACTGTTCACTGTCACTTATTAATGTCATGGTTATTAAGGTCAGTAGAACTACTGAGGACTGTTGCAAACATTATTTAACAATCCAAAGACATGAATCCACTAAAAATGAAAATTCCTGTCTAAAACAATCTGCTATATATTTAGAAGAAGATAAGCTAATATCACAGGGACCAGAATTTACTAGGGGACAAAGCTTGTCTGATGGATCCTTTACTAATGTGCAAACCAAATTTCACAAGGCTGCCTGGTGATTATTGTGTTACCTTTTTATGAGTCTTTCATTTCCATCATTCCATGGCTAAGTTCCAATTTGAATGATGTAATTTCAATGCTTTTGTTACCTTGAGAATTAGTAGAGAGACTAAAAGAGTGTTTACTATATTAACTGGTTTGTTCTTAAAAAAAAATGGGTTGTTTGCAACTGCAGGTCTTTTTAGACTACATTATTATATTATTTTAGGTAAAATATCATTTCAATGATTTTCAGGCCTTAAAACATCTACAGTATACAGAGCTTTATCATACAATTTAATTTGTAATTTGTGCCTCTTTGATTAATGCATTTATATACACACCATATTACCAAATGTATTGGGATGCCTGCCTTTACACGCACATGAACTTTAACCACTTCTCTCCCAAGGTACATACCTGTACGTCCTCGGGTTTCAGTGGTTGTACAGTATCATTCTTTTCAGCTGACGACTTTCTTTCAGGGAGAAGTGACCTGAGTGGCTTAATAGCCATTCTATCACTTCTGCTAGTGGCAGAAGGGGGTCCCACCTTCCTCCCGCCGCCCCCTCTCTCCGGGCTCTCCTGTCCCATCGTGGAGGCTGGGAGTGTTGCAACCAGAAGCATCCTTTCCCTTTCCCTCTCTCTGTAACCCTGGAAACTGGGAGCGACGAGTAGTTTGTCACTTCCTTTTCCGTCCCTTAGTTTACCCGGCCACCAGCAGTCAGGAAAGCAGCCGATTAGACCGTTCTCTGTCTGATCGACTGCATGGGGGGGCCAGAGGAGCAATAAAGTTAGTACAACATTTTTTTTTTCGTTTAAAATAAATAAATAGTAATAAAAAAAATTGTAAAGCGCCCCCATCCCATCGTGCTTGCGCGCAAATGCAAACGCATACGTTACTCCGGCATGAATATATAAATGGTGATCACACCGCACATGTGAGTCTTGAACGTCAGAGTGAGAGAAATAATTCTAGCACTAGACCTCCTGTGCAACTCTAAACTGATAACCTGTAAAGGCATTTAAAGCGTCACCTATGGAGAATTTTAAGCTCCGTAGTTTGCCACCATTCCACGGGCAGACTCAATTTTAAAGCGTGACATGTTAGGTATCTATTTACTCAGCATAACATAATTTTTCACATTATACAAAATAATTGGGCTAATTTAATTTTTTTTTTTCATGAAAGTGTCATTTTTTTTTTAATTACATTATTTTATTCTATAACGTCTCTGCTAAATAAAAAAAAAAAAAAAAAAAAAAAAATATATATATATATATATATATACCGTATTTATCGGCGTATAACACGCACCGGCGTATAACACGCACCCCAATTTAGGAGGGAATTTTAAGGAAAAAAAACTTTTAGGAGGGAAGTTGAAGGGAAAAAAACTTACATTTAAATGCCCTTCATTGCAGCCTTCTCAGTGCAGCCTTGTCAGTGCAGCCTTCCCCAGTGCAGCCTTCCCCAGTGCAGCCTTCCCCAGTGCAGCCTTGTCAGTGCAGCCATGTCAGTGCAGCCTTGTCAGTGCAGCCATGTCAGTGCAGCCATGTTAGTGCAGCCTTGTCAGTGCAGCCTTCCCCAGTGCAGCCTTCCCCAGTGCAGCCTTCCCCCCGTGCAGCCTTCCCCCCGTGCAGCCTTCCCCCCGTGCAGCCTTCCCCCCGTGCAGCCTGGGATCCCCTGTCCCTGCTGTCACATCTTCAAAATCGCGGACCGCGATTTGAAAATGGCGCCGCCGGCGCCGAAGTACACAGAGCCGGTCCTCGGCTCTTTCCGGCGGCTCTCGTTTACTTTCGGCTCCACTCGTAGTCCCGAGCGGAGCTATCCGAGTAGGTTCGGATAGCTCCGCTCGGGACTACGAGTGGAGCCGAAAGTAAACGAGAGCCGCCGGAAAGAGCCGAGGACCGGCTCTGTGTACTTCGGCGCCGGCGGCGCCATATTCAAATCGCGGTCCGCGATTTTGAAGAAGTGACAGCTCCGGATCGGCAGGGATCGGCGTATAACACGCACCTGCAACTTTCCCCTGATTTTAAGGGGAAAAAAGTGCGTGTTATACGCCGATAAATACGGTATATATATATATATAAAATGCTTGGGGGTTCTAAGTAATTTTCTAGCAAAAAAAAGTAGATTTTTACATGTAGGAGCAAAGTGTCAGAAATGTCCCGAGTACAAAGTGGTTGATGGTCTTAGTCCATAGGGTTCAATATTGAGTTGGCCCACCCTTTGCAGCTAAAACAGCTTCAACTCTTCTGGGAAGGCTGTCCACAAGGTTTAGGAGTGTGTCTACAGGAACGTTTGACCATTCTTCTGGAAGCGCTTTTGTGAGGTCAGGCACTAATGTTGGAGGAGAAGACCTGGCTTGCAGTCTCTGCTCTAATTTATCCCAAAGGTGTTCTACCGGGTTGAGGCTAGTCAAGTTCCTCCACCCCAAACGCGCTCATCCATGTCTTTATGGACCTTGCTTTGTACACTGCTGCAAAGTCATGTTGGAACAGGAGGGGGCCATCCCCAAACTGTTCCCACAAGTTGGGAGCATGAAAGCATTGTCCAAAATGTCTTGTTGTGCTGACACCTTAAGAGTTCTCTTCATTGGAATTAAGGGGCCAAGCTCAACCCCTGAAAAACAACCCCACACCATAATTCCCCCCTTCACCCAAAAATTTGGACCAGTGCACAAAGCAAGGTTCATAAAGACATGGATGAGTGAGTTTGGGGTGGTGGAACTTGATTGACCTGCACTTCCTGACCTCAACCCAATAGAACACCTTTGGGATGAATTATAGTGTAGACTGTGAGCCAGGCCTTCTTATCCACATCAGTGCTTGACCTCACAAATGCGCTTCTCAAAGAATAGACAAATGTTCCCATAGATACACTCCTAGATACACAGCCTTCCCAGAGAAGTTGAAGCCATTATAGCTGCAAAGGGTGGGCTAACTCTGAGGCTCTCGTGCTCAGTCTGAGGCTGTGGAACTCGATGTAAGTGGAGCTGGTATAAGTGGGAGTTAAAAACCAGAGTTATAGAGTGAATAAGTCTTGCTTGTTGATTGCTGGGTTTGCTGGGTTGCATTTTTGGGGCTTTTCCTTTTAGTTTTTCATTTGCCTTTTTCTGTCACTTTTTAAATAGCTTTTTTTTCTTTTTTTTTTCTCTGGTTCCTTCAGTCTATCAATTAAGGGGGGTGGTTAATTGCTCACAGGTGCCTATTTAACTGGGTGTAGGACTCGGTCTGAGCGTGCTCAGTCTGAGGCTGTGGAACTCGGTGTAAGTGGAGCTGGTATAAGTGGGAGTTAAAAACCAGAGTTATAGAGTGAATAAGTCTTGCTTGTTGATTGCTGGGTTTGCTGGGTTGCATTTTAGGGGCTTTTCCTTTTAGTTTTTAATTTGCCTTTTTCTGTCACTTTTTAAATAGCTTTTTTTTCTTTTTTTTTTCTCTGGTTCCTTCAGTCTATCAATTAAGGAGGGTGGTTAATTGCTCACAGGTGCCTATTTGACTGGGTGTAGGACTCAGTCTGAGCGTGCTCAGTCTGAGGCTGTGGAACTCGGTGTAAGTGGAGCAGGTATAAGTGGTTAAAAACCAGAGTTTAAAACAGGAGGTTATAACAGGGGTCATAGTACCTGTGTAGTGTGAGTATCTGAGTGTTGTCTGAGTAGTGTGTGTGGATCGTTAGTACTTATGTATTGTGTACTGTATACTTGAGTATTGCGAGTGCACGTAGGTCTGCGACTGTTCTGCGATTGCATGTAGGTCTGTGAGTACCTGTGTATTGTCTTGTTGTGTACCTGTGTATTGACTTGAGTATTAGTGCCAGGAAGCTAGCTGTTAGGTAATTTGGACAGGGTAAAATCCCCAAATCCTCACTTAATTTAATAGGTACGATGCCCGGCGGGTGTGGAGAGGCGACTCTTTGTACATCTTGCCGCATGTATGCGTTCCTTGATCATCCGATCGAGGGCGAATACTGCTGTGCAAAATGTAAGCACATTGTTTCCCTGGAAGCCCAGGTTCTGGATCTGGGGAAGCAACTGTCAGCACTGAGAAGTCCCTCCATACTAAAGGTGAGCCAGGAATGTACACGACAGGTGCCGGCAGGGGCCAGCACAGACGCGGGTGGAGACAAAGAGGTGCAGGCACTAGCAAAGAGTAGATGGGTGACAGTCAGGAGGGGTAGAGGGGGAAGTGCCAGAGAGGCCGATCCAGGACTGGAGCATCCCAATAAGTATGCTCCATTGAGTGACATTGGTGAAACCAGTCAGGGACCAGCACTGCTGGAGATGAGGGACTCTCCTAGCTGCCAGGGGAAGAACTCCTCCAGTGAGAGTGGGGGGGCAGCAAAGGGAAAGGAAAGACAGATTCTGGTGGTAGGGGACTCAATTCTTAGAAAGACAGAGAGGGCAATCTGTAACCACGACCTGAAGCGCCGAACAGTATGTTGTCTACCGGGCGCTCGGATTCGGCACATCACGGATCTTGTGGACAGATTACTGGGAGGGGCTGGGGAAGACCCAGCTGTCATGGTGCACGTTGGCACCAATGACAAAGTCAGAGGCAGATGGAGTGTCCTAAAGAACGATTTTAAGGACTTAGGTGCTAAATTGAGGAAAAGGACCTCCAAGGTAGTATTCTCAGGAATACTACCGGTACATCGAGCCACACCAGAAAGGCAGAGGGAGATTAGGGAAGTAAACAAGTGGCTGAAGAGCTGGTGTAGTAAGAAGGGGTTTGGGTTCCTGGAAGACTGGGCCGACTTCTCAGTCGGTAACCGGTACTATAGAAGGGACGGACTGCACCTAAATGAGGAGGGTGCAGATCTGCTGGGAATGAAGATGGCCAAAAAGTTAGAGGGGTTTTTAAACTAGGTGATGGGGGGGAGGGTCCAGAGACAGTGATAGCCAGCGCGGAAGATATTCCAGAGGGTAGTGTTGGGGGCATTAGTGGTAGGTTAACCAAAGCACAAAAAAACAAGGTGAGTATAGTAGCAAGTCCTAATTGCAATCTTGAGACACCCAATTCGAGGACAATATGCGACCGGTCTAAACTATGTGGCATGTTCACCAATGCCAGGAGCATGGCGGATAAGATGGGTGAACTAGAGATACTGTTGTACAAGGAGGATTTGGATTTTGTGGGAATTTCAGAGACCTGGTTCAACAGCTCTCATGATTGGCTGGCTAACATTCAAGGGTATACCCTATACCGGAAGGATAGAGAGGGTAAAAAAGGGGGAGGGGTATGCCTATATATCAAGAATAATGTACAAGCGAATGTGAGAGATGACATCACTGAGGGAGCTAGAGAGGAGGTGGAATCCTTATGGGTAGAGCTCCAAAGGGCTGAAGCTAAGGGGAAAATAATACTGGGAGTATGCTATAGGCCCCCTAACCTGAGGGAGGAAGTGGAGACGGATCTCCTATCACAAATTGGATTAGCAGCAAGGATGGGAAGTGTTATCATAATGGGGGATTTTAATTATCCAGACATAGACTGGGCGGAGGGAACCGCGCATTCATTTAAGGCTCGCCAGTTCCTTAATGTCTTGCAGGACAATTTTATGGGTCAGATGGTAGACGCACCAACTAGAAATAAAACATTACTGGATCTACTGATTACCAACAATACAGACCTGATCACAGATGTGGAAATACAGGGCAATTTAGGTAACAGCGATCACAGGTCGATTAGTTTCAGTATAAATCACACAAATAGGAAACATGAAGGGAACACAAAGACACTGAATTTCAAAAGAGCCAACTTCCCTAAACTACAAACCTTGCTAAAAGGCATAAATTGGGATAAAATATTAGGAACAAAGAATACGGAGGAGAGATGGATTTGCTTTAAGAACATATTAAATAAGGGCATTAGCCAATGTATCCCATTGGGTAATAAATTTAAAGAGCGAACAAAAATCCTGGATGGCTTAACTCCAATGTAAAAATGCATATAAAAGCAAAGGAGAAGGCCTTCAAAAAATACAAGGTTGAGGGATCATCCTCAGCATTCAGACTTTATAAAGAATGCAATAAGAAATGTAAGGGTGCAATTAGGATGGCTAAGATAGAACATGAAAGACACATAGCGGGGGAGAGCAAAACAAATCCCAAGAAATTCTTTAAGTATGTAAATAGTAAAAAAGGGAGGACAGACCATATTGGCCCCATAAAGAATGAGGAAGGACATCTGGTTACAAAGGATGGGGAGATGGCAAAGGTATTGAATTTATTCTTCTCCTCAGTCTTCACGAGTGAATCGGGGGCTTCAGTAACCAAAACTGCAGTGTTTATCCTCATGACACAACACAGGAAGCACCTCCATGGTTAACAGAGGATGGAATTAAAATTAGACTTGAGAAACTTAACATTAATAAATCACCGGGACCAGATGGCTTGCATCCGAGGGTACTTAGGGAACTCAGTCAGGTGATTGCCAGACCGTTGTTCCTAATTTTTACAGACAGTCTATTGACTGGAATGGTACCAGCTGATTGGAGAAAAGCCAATGTAGCATCAATATTTAAAAAGGGCCCAAAAAACATCCCTGGGAATTACAGACCAGTTAGCCTAACATCAATAGTATGTAAACTCTTGGAGGGGTTGATAAGGGACTATATACAAGATTTAAGTAATAAGAACAATATCATTAGCAGTAATCAGCATGGATTCGTGAAGAATCGTTCTTGCCAAACCAATCTATTAACCTTCTATGAGGAGGTGAGTTGCCATCTAGGTAAAGGAAGGCCCGTAGACGTGGTGTATCTGGATTTTGCAGAAGCATTTGACACAGTTCCCCATAAACGTTTACTGTACAAAATAAGGTCCGTTGGCATGGACCATAGGGTGAGTACATGGATTGAAAACTGGCTACAAGGGCGTGTTCAGAGGGTGGTGATAAATGGGGAGTACTCAGAATGGTCAGGGGTGGGTAGTGGGGTTCCCCAGGGTTCTGTGTTGGGACCAATCCTATTTAATTTGTTTATAAACGACCTGGAGGATGGGATAAACAGTTCAATCTCTGTATTTGCAGATGATACTAAGCTAAGCAGGGCAATAACTTCTCCGCAGGATGTGGAAACCTTGGAAAAAGACCTGAACAAATTAATGGGGTGGGCGACTACATGGCAAATGAGGTTCAATGTAGAAAAATGTAAAATAATGCATTTGGGTGGCAAAAATATGAATGCAATCTATACACTGGGGGGAGAACCTCTGGGGGAATCTAGGATGGAAAAGGACCTAGGGGTCCTAGTAGAAGATAGGCTCAGCAATGGCATGCAATGCCAAGCTGCTGCTAATAAAGCAAACAGAATATTGGCATGCATTAAAAGGGGGATCAACTCCAGAGATATAACGATAATTCTCCGCTCTACAAGACTCTGGTCTGGCCGCACCTGGAGTATGCTGTCCAGTTCTGGGCACCAGTCCTCAGGAAGGATGTACTGGAAATGGAGCGAGTACAAAGAAGGGCAACAAAGCTAATAAAGGGTCTGGAGGATCTTAGTTATGAGATAAGGTTGCGAGCGCTGAACTTATTCTCTCTGGAGAAGAGACGCTTGAGAGGGGATATGATTTCAATTTACAAATACTGTACTGGTGACCCCACAATAGGGGTAAAACTTTTTCGCAGAAGAGAGTTTAATAAGACTCGTGGCCGCTAATTACAATTAGAAGAAAAGAGGTTTAACCTTAAACTACGTAGAGGGTTCTTTACTGTAAGAGCGGCAAGGATGTGGAATTCCCTTTCACAGGCGGTGGTCTCAGCGAGGAGCATTGATAGCTTCAAGAAGCTATTAGATAATCACCTGAATGACCGCAAAATACAGGGATATGTAATGTAATACTGACACATAATCACACACATAGGTTGGACTTGATGGAGGTGTGTCTTTTTTCAACCTCACCTACTATGTAACTATGTAACTATGTAACTCAATACTGTACCCTACGGACTAAGACTGGGATACCATTAAAGTTTATGTGCGTGTAAAGGCAGGCATCCCAATACTTTTGGTAATGTAGTGTATACACATGACTGGGCAAACTAAGTGAAATGTTTTATTCTGAAGATCGTTTAAAGAGGAAGAAAACTCTGATGTGTTTTCCCTGCAAAGTAAAAGCATAATGGGCTGGTATGCATTGTATGTGCCACGTACCTGCAAACTAAGCCCCTGTCCCTGATGTCCCCGCTGGTGGCCACATTCATCTTCACCCATCTTCCTTCTGGGGCCGTGGACTCCGGCTCTGTGACTGGTCAGAGTCGCATAACGTCACTCCTGCGCATGCGCTTGGGAGCCGCCGGTCACGTCACGGGCCTTTTAGAAATAGCACAATTGTGCCCTTTCTTCAGTGCGTATGTGCTGACATCATCAGCGCATGCACACTGAAGAATGGGCATATGGTAAATATCTCCTAAACCATGCAGGTTTAGGAGGTATTTTCCACACCTACAGGTAAGCCTTATTATAGGCCTACCTGTAGGTAAAAGTGGTGTAACTAGGTTTACAACCACTTTAAAAAAAGTCTATTTTTAAAATACCCCTATGGTCAAATATTAGTGTTGCCTGTAGTGGCCAATCAGGCCTTGAATTTTCTTGCTGAACTAGCGCTAAAGCCATGACAGTTTGTTGTTGCTATGGCCAACAAATCTTGTTTTCCTTTACATTCATTATTGCAAACACTGTAATCCTGTGATACAATGGATTTAGATAATATATACAATATTTATAACTAGAACCATGTGCAAAACAGTAGTTATAGAATGGATGCCTGTGTAGCTGTGATAGATGCAGGGAAAAGAGGATATATACAAGCTTTAAAAATGTTATGCTATAAATGAACAGAGCTATACCATTAGTTCTGGAAAATACCCAGTTTATGCAAACACACCTCACACAAACTGCTGCAATAAAGCACCCAGCAATCACTTAGTATGTTTGTTTAAATGAAGTCCTAAAACTAAATTAAAATGAACACCTGTCTCATACTCTATCATGTGTGAAAAGAAATGAATTCTCCTAAAGACCTTGAAATGTTCACATTTGACAGTGGAGCATGACAGAGGAAAAATGTTATGTAATGGAAGCCGACATAATTCCATATTTCATGTATTCTTAGCAAATATTAGCGGTATGTGTAGCAGTATGATTTCAACCTAATTTTTTCTAAATTGTATTACTTCTGTTGCTTTTTTTTTTCAAATATTTACGGAGTGCGAGAATTTCTAGGCTAATCGTGAAATAAGATTGCTTAAAGAAGGCAGTGTGGGACTTTTAGACCATGGATCATTTTCTAAATTAAATACTTTTACTTGCTAAGCTGTAATATTATACAATATATTTTCAAAACCTTACATTGTTTTAAGGTTTTCTGTTGATTACAAGTGCCATGAAACAATGATTGTATCTAAACTAGCTTAAAAAAGCCAGCATTTTTAGAAAAAAGAAAACTTTTTCTAGATAAAAAAATGTAGCCACATCTGATGAAGCAAAACCAATGAATTATATTAATTAATCTCATTAAATAATCTCATTATCAAAAACTGACGGACCACTGGCATATGCTCATCCATGAAAGCTTCCTATTTCAAGGCATTTTAATGTCATTTTCCTTAATAAATGTTACTGATTCTGTACTACCCAGTAATACTTGCAGTATGTCTTTTTATGAATTATTTTTAATCAGGGTTTTCTTTCTTTTTTTTGTGTTGATGATGCTAGAGGAAAGAGAAAATTGTCAAGAGGATGAGATATGAAGGAGCAGTATGGTACAAGTTAGGATCACCATCAGCTCAGAAAATCATATAGTGATGGAGATTATGAATTCACAAGATAACACCCCAGCAGTATGACAGAAAATTAACAGTGTAAAGTTGCCCATTGATGGATCAAATCTCAACCATTTCAGCTGGGACCGGCTGAGATTTGATGTATCTATGGGCAGGCTGGTTGCACCCAAGTCAGTTCATAGTTTAACTTGGGTAGAATCAGTCTGTCAAATACTTTGGGTACTGCCGGTGGCTATAACCGATAGCAGTAATCAGGAAGGCTTCCAGCTGGCAGAACACAATAGTGCTGTGGGAGCAATTCCCCCAGCAGCACTGACTGTGTCCATGTAGGAATTGAATGATTTTCTTCCCTTCCACCCATGGTGGAAAGAAAAGAAAATTGCATAATCTATGGGCTGCCTTAGTCCTCAAGACATTGGGGGAAATCATAGATATCAGATTAAAGGAATAATAGGAATATGCTTGACATTACCAGGACCTTTACCATTAGCAGTGCCTAGCTGCCCAGGCCACTCAACAATTATGTTGCCCACTAGTGAAGTAGTGTACAAGCTTGCAAATAAAAGAAAGTCATCTTTCTGGAATGCACTGGGATAAGAACTGTTATTGACTGGGTTTTAGAAAAATAATTCTGTAAACAGGAATGTTTACAGGAATGTTTACAGAGTATAGAAATAGGCAGGGGAACCTACTACTATAAAGGAAACCTGTATTTTGAAAGTGCAAATGCTGTCATTACATGTTGTCATTAGATTGCAATTTTCTGGGTCACCAACCTGCAATACTTATGCAGATCAGAGTTCTTTCCTCTGACTTCACTAGCTATATGCTTGTTGCAAATGTTGCCAATGTCCAAAGAGGTATCTATATGGCAGAAAAACATTTGGATAACCTTATAGGTCCAGTCGCATTATAGATATTCCTAGACATAGTGGGGCTTAAAGGAGTAGCTACCCACAACTAGGGATGCGTGAACGGTTCGCCCCGAACATAAGTTTGGGCCCAAACATTTGCCTGTTCGGCCATTTACCGAACACCTGAATTTGCAGGGTGTTCGCCGAGTTTTCGCCCCGACGCTTTGCCCAATCACGGTGTAGTGTAGGCTGGTTGTTAAGGAATGGGGCCGCAAAGCTGGCCACGGCATCCTTAACAACCGATGACTCATCAGCTATCAATGGGTTTCCCCGCTGAATAATAAAGAAAAAGTGGCGGTTAAAAAATAAAGAAAAAAATTGTGTGCCCCCCCAAGTCCCTTTTGACAATAGACAAATACTTTTTTGGACACAGCGTTCACAATTTAGGTAATCTTTAATATTCAGTAGGTGCTCAGCATCACATAAACAGCATCAGTTTTGTTAACAGATTAAAAGAATTTGTGGGTTTTTTTTTTCAATTAAATGAAAAAAATGTTTTAGCTTCCATGGTATGAACCTCTAATTTAGCTGTGACTAACATTATATTATTGTTGTTCTTACTGATGTTTCAGATTTATCATTATCATTTATTGTTTTGGATGTTCCCAGCATAAAAAAATGAATACATAGAAGAAATGTGAAATTGCTCTGCCCAAAGGGCAAGGAAACTCAGGAACGTTTAGAGATATTTTTTTAATACTGAAAAACACTGCATGTAAATGTTTCACTGAGCTAATAATCTTGGTTTAGAAGTCAGCAGAAAAACATTCTAATTCTGTCAGGTAGGCCATTTTTTGGGAGAAAACTTCCTTTTTTAAAGGAACACAAATCACTGACATGAAACACAATTATGTCACCAATAAAAGAGTACTTGAAAATGTAGCAGTTCATTATTAAGTTCTATATTTGTTATAATTTAACAAACCCAGTAAAATTATATTTATTTTTATGATGCTCAGATATGATTAAAATGTGTTTATTACTGTATTACTTCCCAGATAGCAAGCAATTGTGCTGCAAGTTTGAAACTGACTTGCTAAGCTATTGCTGAACTTGCCAGGTTTCACAAGTTTGTTGCAAAATGCAGCAAGTCCGCATTGCTTGACTCCAGATCAACTTTCTTTGTAAACATTCTGCAAGTCTGCTGCAAGATCTGGTTCAGTTATGTTATGCAATAGTCATCCCACCACAGGGGTCACTGTGGCAAAATGTTCATGCTGTAGATTTGCAGAGCTCTTGCTGTAGACCCACCACTGCAACTTTGCTCCTGCTAGAGACTTGACACGCAAATTTGCTACAAATTGGAAGTGTCAACTAGACAGTGGCAGCCACTCATGCAGGGCGCATGGGCGCCGCCCCTCCTATTCATGCGTCCAGCCCCCTAATCTACATGCGGGGTGCCAGCCGCATTGGATATCAATGTTTTGTTTTTTTCTTAAAGCACATGATTAGAGCCTGATCACCGCCGTCCCTTCTGTCTCCACTGGTAATGCGATTGCGCTGCTTTCCCAGCCGTCTCCCGTGGGGGGGGGGGTTGGTGTTAATTTGCCACCCCCCCAAATATATTAAGCACCGGCCGCCACTGCAACTAGAACTTCAAGTGCTCTGCAAGTGTACAATTTGCCAGTGAAATGTACAGAAAGTTAACAGACTTCAATTCAACACTGTCACAAATTTGTGGCAAGTTATCCTTGCTATCCTTGCTATCTGAGTTGTGATTTCCAAGGCTTTGCATTTGATAGCCTTTGCAGTTTCCCCTACTGATAACTCATGCAGGGAGCAGCAGGAGAATGTCTGTGACCACTTTGTGTAGAACCACCTGTGAGTTAAAGCAATCCTGCAAATGCTTTCTTCCATCTTCACGGTGACTTTGAACATTTACTGTAGTTGAACCCGCTTGCACAAATGCAATTCGTCTGTCATAGAATAGAGGTGTGTAAGCATAAGACGTTTGATAAATTGTTGGGGGTCTATTTAAAAAAAAACAATTACTAACGATTCCTGCACCTTTAACCCAAAGAGTCAATACTTTCTCCAATTCCGAGGCTGTACAGCCACTTATTTCTGGCACCTCCAGCTTATTAGCACACTGCCATTGTAGATTTCAGCCACACACCATATTGTGCTGCCTGCAAACATGTAATATAATGATGTCTTCAGCCTAACTACAGTATCATTGGGTAGAAGCTGATCTTCTTTTGGCCTTTAAATAAAAAGCGATATAGGTTACTGTAAACTTGACAGACTAATGCACACCTTCAAAGGTATTTTGAGCTATTGACCTTTCGTGTTTTCTGTTCAACTGACAGTGACCATGGAGATGGGAAGAGAGGGAAACTTTCTCCATTAAGGAAAAATTCAGTTAAGCCTTTTCCAACTTTTCCATGTTTTTACTGGAATTACAGTTTAAAAAAAGGGCAAACAATCTCTGCTGTTCTGGAAGCATAATAAAATGATTTCAGAAACTGAAATAGGGTGGCCTCGTGTGACAGATGTACTAATCAAAAACACTACTAATTCATGACAACTAAAACAATATATAACATTATCAGTTTATGGTAAATCTATAATTAAAGAATGAAATATGCATTACTTCCTATAAGAAAAACTTGAGGCAAACCTAAACTTCAATTAATTTGCAACACCAAAAGCCATTAAAGTAGTGGTCCACCCAAAAGTGGAAGCTCTGGTTATCTACCTCCCTCCTTCCGGTGCCACATTTGGCTCCTTTCAGGGGGGAGCGGGTACCTGTTTTTGACAGGTACCCATCACCCACTTCTAGGAGACTGCGCTGCGGCGACCTTGGCCCCCCTCCTCCTTCCTCCAATGCCGGGCCAGTTAGTAAGCACAGCATGCTTCTACCATGCGCAGTAGGGAACCAGCTGTGAAGCCAAAAGGCTTCATTGCCAGTTCTCCTTACTATGAATGGCGGTGGCAGCACCCGACAGTCTGATCGGAAAATCGACCGGGGTGCCGACTTTGCTGGATTCCAGGACAGGTAAGTGTCCTAATATAAAAAGTCAGCAGCTACAGTATTTTTTGGTGGGGGGGGGGGACTCATCTTTAACTTGGGATTGATTATTGTTTATGCTTGTAGCTTTTGTAAGTAAAAAATATTGTTTCAAAAAATTTGCTCTTGATATATTGATCTTTCACTTTAAGACATAAGCTGCACTGATCTGTAAAATATAAGCATGTATTGTTATGAGTTGACATGGGTGAATTGGTTTCCCCGAACCAGAGGAACTGATCATTTAGACTAATTTCAAGTTCACTGCCAGCATTTATGGGGAATGCTGGTCAGCATTGTATATGCCGCAACTGAAATCTCACTATTTTTTACTGGTAAAGGGAGAAGGGGATTATGTTGTGGGATTTCTGTATCAAAGACTGAAAGCACATGAATTCTGGAATTTCACACTATTATCTTCTGCATCCTCTATGGGTAACTACAATTATATATCACCACCTGCTAGAGAGTTGGGCTATCCTTCATTTTAATGTCATAAACATGTGATTTCTTTTCAGCTGAGAACCTGAAAATGTATTCTCTGAATCCTTTAACTAACAAGCTTGTATTGATACAAGAAGTCCTTGGCATGGTAAAGCGAGTGTCATAACCTAACATTTTATGGTTTATAGAACCTTATATCACTCAAATGATTTTTATTGTTTTTTCACAAAGAAAATTGAACAAACATAAACGTTTACATTGCGGAAACAGTATAACCGATGAGGTAAGATTAGTGCAGAATCAGAGCAATCAATGGTTATTGCGTAATACGTAGGAACTATGAGATTGTCAAATTGTAAGATAAACCATTAAGTCGTATATATTATCTTCAGGAGGAGTGACCCCACTCCCCAAACACCCCTTTTGGGATCATACTGTGTCTAGGGATTAAGGGCACCCCCCGAGTATGTAACCACTTACCGATTGGCCACTGTATATATATGTCATTCGTTTGAAGGTGGATATCTTGGTAATGACAACACAACCGAGGTATCCATCTTTAGGGCTGGCGGTTCTGTTTGCGATAATGGTGGTCTCTGCGGCAGATTTGCCGCAAGATCACCGTTATCGGCTGCGGGAGAGATGCCACCCCCCTCCCGCCACTCTCCCGCACCCTCCGCCGTTTACCGGAGCCTTCGGTAGCAGCAGAGGCGATCGGGACCTTTCACGTCTGTGGTATGGAGACGAGTGAGGGGAAGATGGCCCCCACCCGTCTCCATAACATAGGAGAGCGGAAGTGACATCATAACGTCAGCTCCGCCCATACGTCTTAAAAGCATATTTTTTTGTTGTCATTTTTTCAAATGATAATTTTTTATTTTTTATTTTTTTTTGCATTTAAGTCCAAATATGAGATCTGAGGACTTTTTGACCCCAGATCTCATATTTAAGAGGACCTGTCATGCTTTTTTCTATTACAAGGGATGTTTACATTCATTGTAATAGGAATAAAAGTGATCCAATTTAAAAAATAAAAAAATAAATAAAATAATGTAAAATAAATAAGAATTTTTTTTTTTTTAAAGCACCCTGTCCCGACGAGCTCACGCGCAGAAGCGAACACATACGTGAGTAGCGCCCACATATGAAAACGGTGGTCAAACCACACATGTGAGGTATCGCCGTGACCGGTAGAGCGAGAGCAATAATTCTAGCCCTAGAACTCCTCTGTAACTCAAAACATGCAACCTGCAGAATTTTTTAAACGTCACCTATTGAGATTTTTAAGGGTAAAAGTTTGAAGCCATTCCATGAGTGGGCGCAGTTTTGAAGCGTGACATGTTGGGTATCAATTTACTTGGCGTAACATTATATTTCACAATATGAAAAAATTGGGCTAACTTTACTGTTTTCTTATTTTTTTATTCAAAAAAGTGAATATTTTCCAAAAAAAAATGTGCTTATAAGACTGCTGCGCAAATACGGTGCGAGAAAAGTATTGCATTGTCCACCATTTTATTCTCTAGGGTGTTAGAAAAAAAACAATATATAATGTTTGGGGGTTCTAAGTACTTTTTTAGCAAAAACAAACAGTTTTAACCACTTCACTACAGGGCACTTATACACCTTCCTGCCCAGACCAATTTTCAGCTTTCAGCGCTGTCGCAGTTTGAATGACAATTGCGCGGTCATGCTACACTGTACCCAAACTAAATTTTTATCTAAATTTTTATCATCACAAATAGAGCTTTCTTTTGGTGGTATTTGATCACCTCTGCGGTTTTTATTTTTTGCTAAACAAATAAAAAAAATACAGAAAATTTGGAAAAAAAATAAAAGTTTTGCTTTTGTTTCTGTTAAAATTTTTTGTAAATAAGTATGTTTTCTCTTTCACTGATGGGCACTGATAAGGTGGCACTGACAGGCACTGATAACGCACCGATGAGGTGGCACCAATGAGCGGGCACTGACGGGTACTGACGATGGACACTGATATACGGCACTGATGGGCACTGGTAGGCAGCACTAATGGGTGGCACTGATATGCAGCACTGATGGGCATTGATAGGTGGCACTGATGGGCACTCATGGGTGGCACTGATGGGCACTGGTAGGTGACACTGATGGGCACTAAAAGGCTGCAAAGATGGGTTCTTATGGGTGGCACTGATAGGAGGCACTGCTGGGCACTGATAGGTGGCACTGCTGGGCACTGATAGGCGGCACTGCTGGGCACTGATACGTGGCACTGATGGTCCCTGATACGTGGCACTGATATGAGGCACTGATAGGCATCCCTGGTGGCACTGGCAGTGGTAGGCATTGGAGTGAGCACTGATTGGCAGCTGTCGGCACAGATTGACAGCTGCCTGGGCACAGACTGGAATGTCCCTGGGGGTCTAGGGGGCATACCTGGTGGTCCAGTGTGGATGGCCATTCTGGTGGTCCTGGGCAGCTTCCCTGGTGGTCCTAGGTGGGATCCGAGGAGAGCTGTGCTGATAAACAATCAGCACAGACTCCCCCCTGTCAGGAGAGCAGCTGATCGGCTCTCCTCTACTCGCATCTGTCAAACACGAGTGAGGAAAAGCCGATCACCGGCTCTTCCTATTTACATCGTGATCAGCCATGATTGGACACGGCTGATCACGTGGTAAAGAGTCTCCGCTTGCAGTATATATTTCAAGACCATATAGTTATCTATGAACAGTGGATGCGTAGGTGCCATCTATGAATCCTTAAGATATTTGATTCCTTACGTGTCTGGTATCTTCGGTCTGCCCCCTACAAAACCTTATATCAGTATATTCTACATAATATGATAGCTGACTGATTTCCATAAATAAGGAACAGAACAGAAGACACATTTTTTAAAACCAATATTAAAGAACATTTTCACAGATATAAATGGGTGCCTGAGAGAAACCAAACAGTTTAAACCTCCAAATCTTTTGACATTTTCTGGAAAACTAGAGGAGACAGTAACAAAAATTAGAACTGCATGTTTCATTAAGTGGTAGTTCACACGCAGGTGGAAAATTAAACCTGTCTTAGACCTTACATTGCTTCTGTAAAGAAATTCTGTCAAAATGTGAATTATTTCCAGTTAACCAACTCTGAGCTGTGTGAAGCAAGTACTACTGGAGTTTTCAATAAAAGAGAAGAAAGCAAACGCATATTCCCTTTTATTTTATGTAGATTTACAGTTGATCTTCCTTCCTTTACAGAAGAACTAAAATCTAAAGGATAAAAAGAAATGTGAGAGGTTTCATGGATATGTTATAAGTCAGTCTTCCAGCATATAAGAAAAAAATTAAAGAAAACTTCCACTGCCAAAAGAGTACCCAAACATGACACAATTTTTAAAAGCCCCTATTTTAGTTTCCCAGGAAAAGAAACAATTTAAGGCAATTTTGACTACTTCTTAAGTTTAGTTAATTTAGGGCAAGTATTTCCTGCAAGTATTTTCTGCGATGGGTACAAAGTTCTAAACAACTTGAGCCCGGAAGATTTGGCTGCTCAATGACCAGGCCATTTTTTGCGATACAGCACTTCATCGCTTTAACTGACAATTACACGGTCGTGCAATGTTGTACCCAAACAAAATTGACGTCCTTTTTTTCCCACAAATAGAGCTTTCTTTTGGTGGTATTTGATCATCTCTGCCTTTTTTATTTTTTGCGCTATAAACAAAAAAAGAGCGACAATTTTGAAAAAAAACACAATAATTTGTACTTTTTGCTATAATAAATATCCCCATATTTTTTTTAAAAAAAGAGACATTTTCCTCAGTTTAGGCCGATATGTATTCTTCTACGTATTTTTGGTAATAAAAAACGTAATTTGCGTGTATTGATTGGTTTGCACAAAAGTTATAGCGTCTACAAAATAGAGGAAAGATTCATGGCATTTTTATTATTATTTTCATTTTTTACTAGTAATGGTGTTGATCAGCGATTTTTATCGGGACTGGAGACAGATCGGACACCTTTGACACATTTTTGAGATCATTGACAATTATACAGCGATCAGTGCTATAAAAATGCACTTATTACTGTGTAAATGTAACTGGCAGGGAAGGGGTTAACACTAGGGGGCGATCAAGGGGTTAACTGTGTTACCTAGTGTGTGTTCTAACTGTAGGTGGATGGGAGTGACTGGAGGAAATTACAGATCGTTGTAACTAGCTAGTAGGAACTCACAATCTGTCTCTCCTCTCCTCACAGAACAGGAATTTGTGTGTTTACGCATACACACATCCCTGTTCTGGCTCTCGTACCCATGATCGCGCGTGGCCGGCGGTCATCGCGACCACTGGCCACGCGCATTGGCACCCCCTCAGTGCGGCGGCGTGTGCATGCCTGGACCAACGTACAGCAACAATGGTTCGCAGGATCGTGCCGACCGGTCAGCAAGCGGTTAAACTCCATCCGTCCACATATTTCATCTATGGCTATTGCTGTTTATCTTTTAGGTACTGGAAAATAATTTTGGAAAAATAGCAACCTATTGCAATAGTTACAGCAGGGAGGTACACAACTTAATTTAATAAATCTTGGTAGCCTTCAAGAAATATAGGAAACTGATGATTGAACTCAGTTGGCACTTTGTGTATAATATCACAGATATTCTTTAGCTTATAAAGCCTATTAATGCTTGGATGTTCTGGATGTAATAGCAGGTTTTCCTAACAGATCAGAAAAGCTTCCTTTTATTTAAAACACAAGAGGAGTTATTTCCTTATATAGAAAAGTCTCTACTAAAAAAAAAATTAATTAGGATTCAGCCTGGAAAAATTACCTAAAAGTTTATTAGTCTGTACAAAAATGGCAAAATTATAATTACAGTCTGATTGTACAATTTCCTTGAAATAAGAACAGAAAAAAATTGAGCTGAGTGGTACATTCAAACAAGTGTCTTGCGAACGTCCCTAAATGGTCATAATACAAAAGAATAATCCCCTGAGGGCCTTTGAAGACAATGTCATGAGTGTAAATGTAAAAGGCAAATGACAATCTTTATTACAAACATAGTAAAAACAATAGGTCAATAAAATGATACCAAAAAATGAACAAATGGCCAGCCAAGGTATGATCATCAGGACATATCCTGACTTGTCCTGATGATCATACCCTGACTGACCAAGCTGAATGGTTATTGGAAGTTTCCCTTGGTATATCTTGTACAAGATGGGTATCCCTGACTATGCACTGTTGTACTTTTATGTCATAATTCTTCATTTTTTGGTACAATTTTATTGACCTATTGTTTTTTTTTTTTTTACTGTTTGTAATAAAGATTGGCATTTTCCTTTTAAATTTAAACTCATGATATTGCCTTCAAAGCCTCTTGGGGGATTATTCTTTTGTAATTTACCTGAAGTCCACCAAGTATGTAATGCAAAGACCTATTGGATACAAATTGATTGAATAGTTTAGGTAGATTATTATTACACAGTTTTGGTAGATATACAGTTTATTGTAAAGTAAGCCTTATGCCGCGTACACACAAGCGGACTTTACGGCGGACTTTGCCCGGCGGACTTTTCGATGTACTTTCCGACGGACTTTCTGAATGAACGGACTTGCCTACACACAATCCACCAAAGTCCGTCGAATTCGTACGTGATGACGTACGACCGGACTAAAACAAGGAAGTTCATAGCCAGTAGCCAATAGCTGCCCTAGCGTGGCTTTTTTGTCCGTCGAACTAGCATACAGACGGCGGACTTTTCGACCGGACTCGATTTCAACGGATAAATTTGAAACAAGTTTCAAATCTAAGTCCGTCCAACTTTTGAGAAAACAAAGTCCGCTGGAGCCCACACAAATCGAATTGTCCGACGAAATCCAGTCCGCCGGGCAAAGTCCGCCGTAAAGTCCGCTCGTGTGTACGCGGCATTAGTTACATACCACCAATTTTAAAGGTTCAGTTTATCTTGTAAAAAAAATAATGACTTGCTGACAACCAGTTTAGTTGAAACTGCTTGTGCTAAATTCACTGTTTTCTTATATTACATGATATTTGTTGTTAAAAGTAATGGTGTCACATAAAAAAAAATAAAATATGACATTGGTGTGCTTAGAATTCCCATCAGGACTCTCCATATGTACTGTCTATTTGCTATTCCATCTTAAGAAGCTCTGTAATGAAATATAGATGACTGATAAATCCATTCCAGCTCAGAGGAACTGCTTTGTAGTCTGTACAATCTCTGGTTACGATTGTTTGCTGCCTCCTTGTGCAGTGTAATTTATTTTGTCTGCAGCTCCAGATGTTTGCTTTGTGTGAGATTAATAATCCCATGTTTGCAATCATGAGGAAGAAGACTGAACCCTACATCCTGTATCAGAATTCAGCAATCAAGTGGTTTGTACTTTTTTTTTTTTCCTTTCTTTCTCCTTCAGACTACATGTAAGGCCATTCTTCTTTCTCAAGCCATATGAAAGTGTGTCTGCTGGTAGTAGATAGAAATTCAATGCTTGTCATAGTATGTAAACACGATCAAGAAATTCAGCAGATTACTTCTAGTCAATTTGCCGTGCATACATCCACATATAGATCTATTGTTGGCATCGACTGTATTACTCAGATTGACGCATCTAATCAACCATCAAAGGATATAAATGTCCAGATATTTTTTAATCCTGTACTTTTTATCAGTTGAGGAATCCTCTAATATTTAATATTGCCTTTTACATGAAAAAAAAAAAAAAATTACATTTGACGATTTTGTCAGCAAATGTATTTTACTAAAAAGCAATTAGCACCAATTCAAGTTTAATAAACTGGTAAATGAGAGTGATATTAACCACTTTAGCTCCAGAAGGTTTAACCCCCTTCATGACCTGGCCATATTTTGCGATACGGCACTGCGTTACTTTAACTGACAATTGCGCGGTTGTGCGACGCTGTACCTAGATAACATTTTTGTCCTTTTTTTCCCCACAAATAGACCTTTCTTTTGGTGGTATTGGATCACCTCTGCAGTTTTTATTTTTTGCGCAGTAAACAAAAAAAGAGCAACAATTTTGAAAAATAACCCATATTTTTTTACTTTCTGCTATAAAACATATCCAATAAAAAAAAAAAAATCTAAGTTCTTCATTGATTTAAGCCAATATGTATTCTGTGACATGTTTTTGGTAAAAACAATCCCAATAAGTATATATTGATTGGTTTGCGCAAAAGTTATAGCGTCTACAAGCTATGGGATATATATTTTATTTCCAGTAATGGAAGCGATCAGCGACCTATATCGGCACTGCGATATTGCGGCAGACAAATCGGATACCTAACTGACACTTTGGACACTTTTTTGGGGACCACTGTTTTTTTGGGAACCAGTGACACTAATTTAGTGATCAGTGCTAAACAATATGCACTGTCACTGTACTAATGACACTGGCAGGGAAGGGGTTAACATCAGGGGTGATCAAAGGATTAAATGTATGACTAGGTTGCGCTTACTCACTCTGTGTGAGGTGCTTTGAATAGGGCAAGGCAAAGATCTGTGTTTCTGCTTAGCAGAAACACAGGATCTGTGCCTTCCCTTCTGACAGAAGGACAATCTGCCTTGCTTACATAGGCAGATTGTTGTTCTGCCTGTGCCCTGTGTAATCAGTGGGTGCCCTGTGTAATCGGCCAATCTCGCTGCTAGGATACTAGGTACGTGATCTGGGGCAGAGCAGCCGCTCTGCCCCAGTATATGTGCGGTGGATGGTCATTGGTCAACTGGTTAAAGGCAAGTTTCTTGTTTATTATTTTATTAAAAAAACATGTTATACCTACCTGCTCTGTGTACAGGTTTTGTACACATCAGCCCCTACCCTTCTCTTCTCGGGTCCCCGCCAGTGCTTCTGGCCCCTTCCTCCTGCTAAGTGCCCCCAGAGCAAACAACTTGCTGTGGTGGAACACAAGCAGGCTCGCTCCTGAGCTGCTGCCCTGCGTTTCCATTCAGACACAGAGCCAAGGCGCAGCCTGCCCCCAATCTCTTCTCATTGGCTCGCTTTCTGTGATTGACAGCAATGGCTACCACTGCTGTCTCAGCCAATCAGGAGGGAGAGTCCCCAGAGAGCCGGATCCAGATCCATATCGCTGGATCACGATTGGGCTCAGGTAAGTACTGGGGGGGGGGATAGGGGGACTGCTGCACACAGAAGGTTTTTTACCTTGAGCCTTTAGGACTAATTTAAGGAAAACCTGTCATGCAACTCATTATCTCCTTCTGAAAATGTATGTTGCCTGGCTGTTATACTGTCTCATTAAGTTAAAAAAAAATTACTGGGCCAGAACAAGTATTCAGATCAGTAAATAGCAGAAAAGCCAGGAGTCTCTATTTGTATAGTTGCTCCTGGTTAGTGAATTATAGAGTTGGATCAAGAGAATCAGCTTTAAGCCAGGAAACAAGCAATTTCTAAAGGTGTGCTCAGCAATGGCATCGTTGACATCACTTTAACAAAAGGTTCACTTTAAAGTCTCTAGTCGGGGGACAACACCCTTATTACTAGATTAATGCAAATCCTGCATTGTCGGGGGACAACACCCTTATTACTAGATTAATGCAAATCCTGCATTGTCGGGGGACAACACCCTTATTACTAGATTAATGCAAATCCTGCATTGTCGGTTTAAGATCTATTGTGACTCAGGTCTGGTTATGTTACTCATATAAACAATTCTCCACTATTTGCCTGAATGTATAAAAGAAAGTATCATTGTTATCTTATCGTCTTGTTTCTGTCATCTTTGTGAAAAATTGTAATATAAATCATTGAAACATAAAGTCTCTAGCATCCGTGCCAATGCTATCACTTGACAAAAGTGTTTGACACTGTGAAGTTCTACTCATGAGAGAGAATGCATTCACACTTAGCAAAGCATCAAACGCAATTTTACCAGAACTTATCCCTTCTAGCCAGCAAAGTGACCTAATTAAAAAAAAAAATCACATGCTGTACCATGGTACATAATTATATATATATATATATATATATATATATATATATATATATATATATATATATATATATATATATATATGTAAATAGTTTTTATAATGAGCCTGCAGGTTTGATTTACTAAAAATGTAAAATACTAAAAATTTATTAAAAAGAGTGCAACAATCTGGTGCAGCTGTGCATGGTAGCCAATCAGCTTCTAACTTCAGCTTGTTCAATATGACTTTGACAGACAAAAAAAAACCTGGAAGGTGATTGGTTTTTATGCAGAGTTGCACCAGATTTTGCTCTCTCCAGTTTTAGTAAATCAAGTCAACCCCTGTGCTTTGGATATTCAAGGAGTGATGGAAATAGAGAATGCTTCTGAGTAATAAGTCAACTGTGGGCAGTAGACAAGAGAGACTATAGATGGGAATTGCTGTATAATATTTTTTTGTGGTACGTACTTCAAAGCTGTTCCTTGCTGCTCAGTCTGGTAATAAATAATGAATTTCCCTTTAAAAGATAAAATAACAAAACCTGCTTTTACTGCAATAGTTCATTTCAATCTGGAGATTTAATGAACAGTATTTTTTCTGCTAGTAGATGTCCTCTGTCTAATGGGTCAACATCATTCAACCAACTTCCTCTGAGCCCAGGTCATTCTGGATCCAGTCCAGTCTTTGACTGAACGGTGAATGGAGAAGCACACAACCCTTTCTATTTCCTATTAGCATGCCCATTGTGAGCAAATTACCTGAGTGCTGCTACTTCCTCTCATGCTCCAGTCCTGCTACACAGAGATTACAAGAGACTAATACTAATTCAAATTCAAACTAATGCTGCCTGCATTAGGAAAATACATTTAAATCCGCCCTTGCAATGGGGTTACCCCAGCATTGCAAGTGTCAAATACTTATTCAGGTGTAGAGGATGGTGAAATCAGTTTAGCTGCCCAATCCTCCACTCCTGCAGCAGCCAATGCTCCCCTACAATGCAGTGGTGGACTGTTCCTCTGTGTCCCCACTTTCAGTGCAGGTATATGGACCCTGTATTGGTAATGATGCCAGAGGACCTGTGACTGCGAGAACATAAGGGAGAAGAGACTGTTGGGACCATTTCAAGTCTGAAGAGCCCGCTGGAGCAAAGAAAAGAATCGGGTTGGTAAAACTGCTTTTTTTATGTGTTCCCTTAGATATATATATATATAGATATATATCTATATCTATATATATATATATACTGATCTGACAATAGTTAAATCTGATTGATTGTGATGGGTTACAATATTATGTGCATCATCAGTATTTTTGTTTAACAACTTACACCACCAAGTTCACCTACATTTGCATAAATGCATAATTATATCAGATAAGGTTTATTGTACTTCTCCCAAACTCACAAAAGAAATAGGTGGTGGTGGTGGGGGGCATGCACACACATGGCAGAAGATGGCAGACACTTAAATTTTCTGCTCCACATCATATCAGTCTTACTATGCTGAAATCAGAAACTCCGCTCCACACTGCCTCAACACCACAAGGAGACATTCAGCCAGAGTCCAAATGGCTTAGGGCAAAGTGAAGGCACAAATACACCAGGCCAATGAGTCTTCTTTGGCCCCCACAGACATCAGCATGAAAGCTGCAGCACCACCAAAACAGACTACATCTCTGCACAGAGCTCAAGACAGACAGCTCTCAGGAACCTAATCCTCAGATAGATGAGCAGTAGACCCCCCAGCACTCTTCCCTGCTCCCCCTGCTGACTGACATCCCCTTTGGAGATCCTCTGAATCTACCCATTTGTCACAATCAAGCTCAGAGGCCAGTAGCTATAACAATGGAAAGGCTCACACAGAAACCAGCAGGATAAATACATGAGTAGATTTCCCTGGTGAGCTCATCCGAGATGCAGAATCTAAGCACTAACCAGTCTTCACCAGAACTCCTGATGGTGGAAAAGGGTTTTGCTGCTTGCTAGCAACAAGTCACGGTCCTCAGGATCTCCCCACCAGGAGGTAAGCAAACCAGGGTGCGGCACATGTAGGGATCAAGCAGAATTGTAGTTTGTTAACAAGCCAAATGTCCATAACAAGTGGTTGCAGGTTGGGATCAAGCAAAAGCGTAGTCAAGGAACAAGCCAAAGGTTGGTAACAAAAGGCAATGAACCCGCAGGCAGGAGCAGGAGCATAAGGTGATAGAGAAGAGCACAATAATCTAGCAAACAGGAAGTGCAAAGGCATGGCTTATAAAATAAATTCAAGTGAGATGCAAGGAGTTCAGAGTTCACCAGAAACAAGATAGACCATCAATTTATTCAGGGGATCAGGTAGGGATCTGTCTGGCATCTCAGGTGGCTCAGCAAGCAGAGTTACTACCAGATACAGCAGAGGTTCTGGGTTCAGATCCAGGACCTGATACCCTTATGTCCTGGATAGAGCTATAGAGTACATTATGATGAGCCAGGAAAGCATGGGATACAGTCCTGTATCTCCATCCTCCACAGCAGGAATACTCTGGTGATCCCTTTATTACCGCTAGATTCTAAAAGAACAAGGTATCAATAACTCCAGCAAACAGATAACCTCCGAACCTAAACATGGATTCAGGGAAATTAGTTCCTGTATGGAAAAATTAGAAATGTAACATGATGCAACCATTAGTAGAAGGAATCCCAAAACAACTATCCCATTAGGAGCCCCCACACCCAATTGAATGAGGCCCTCAAGAATACTGATGCGCTACATAACAGGTTCTGTCCCTCTAACTTACACATCTGTTGATTTTCCAGAATTTTTATTAGATGTAGATGAGACATTAAAGGAGTTATCACAAAGCTCATACTAGATATCCCTTCTCACAGGTTAAAACTCAACTGCGCTCATATTGTTTTGACCTCCCTACCAAAAAACAGCATTCCTAGAGATATCATTGATAAACATCATTACTACACAGTCAGGTGATGAAAAGGAAGCTAGAAAATCTACTGATTACCCACTCTGGGACCACAAAACCCAAATTTTCACTGATATTTTCCTTATCGAGATCGCTGAAGCCTCTGCTTCAACCCCTACTTGGCAAAGAGATTAAATATTGGTGGTTATTCCCCTTCCATTGTTAATATTACTGTTAATTCTACATGGGAAAACCTTACTCTTTCTCCACATTTCAAGAGGGGTAAAGTACTTCGAAAGTAGCTTGGGCTCATATCATCTGAACCATCTACTCCATCTGGACAAGGTGAGCCTATCACCTCTGATGGGAGAGGACTGGGGGTGCTGCTCCAATTTCACCCACTTGGAGGAGCAGGCCCAACCTCCTTAGCTGCAAAGTGTACAAAACGTCCTCATATTTTTCCTCTAAATGGCTTTCTCCCGTCTGATCCTTTACACTCTCACTCTTACTTGTAAATCCAGGCCCCAGCCCTACTAACCATTGTCCTATAATAAGTTGTTCTTTCCCCATTTCAGAGCACTCTAACAGAAATGAAACCCTATGAACCACTAAAATGTCTACATCAGGTCAGTACTGTATTGTATATGGGCTCTACCACTCTAATTATAGCTCCACAGCTGATCGTTTTTCAGAACTCCACAACTAGTCATATTTAGCTCTGATCTAGAAACATTCCCCTGCCTATGCACAATAACAGATTAGTCAGGTTCGTTCCAATTTGTATCCCCTTGGTATGCTTTGGACAGCAGAGTTTTTGTTATAATTGTTTATGGTTTCTTAACACAGGCCAACTATAGTTGTCATTCTTACCTCCCCTTCCACTCTTTCTGGTCACTCCTTCTGCCCAGCAAGGCCTCACTTCTCCACTTTATGCTCCTGAATAGATGCAGCCACATCCTGACATTGGCTTGGTTGGTCATGACTTCTACACATACTACATGAACCCTTAACTCTTAGGCAACATTTGCATGGGCATTTAGTCACAATGCGAATCCCAGTGTGTGTGTATGTGCAACCACCACTACCTGCGATGATTTATGACTTCGCAAACAGGAATGAATAGCTGCCGGCAGGCATGTACTGGCCATCGGGACTACCAGGAGTTTCCCAGTGGGTCGATGGCCAGTTCAGTGTTGACTGGGTCGGCTTAGAACTGTTCCGGAGCTTGCCGAACCGATCCTGTATTCAGCCAGCGGGTGGGGCTGCCCGGGCCCGGGGGCAGATTTCACAGAGGCTGTGCGGCACGCTACTGGCTCAGACGAGTAATGTCATGGCGCATCCTGCCAGGCACACAGCCTTTGAAAACATTAACCTGGAGGCTGAGCATGCGGAACAGAGGAGCCCTCATTGTGGTCTGTCCAGGCAATCCAGACTCCACATGGACGAAGTGACAGCCCAGTCAATGGTGACAGGGGGTAATGGCAGCAGGTGATGGTGACAGGTGATGGTGGCAGGGGGAGATGGCTGTGGCAGGGGGTGAGGGTTGCAGCAGATGATGGTGGCAGGGGGTGATGGTTGCAGCAGGTGATGGTGGCAGGGTGTGACGGCTGTGGCAGGGGATGATGGTGGCAAGGTGTGATGGCTGTGGCAGGGGATAATGGTGGCAGCAGGTGATGCTGGCAGGGGGTGATGGTTGCAGCAGGTGATGGTGGCAGTGTGTGATGGCTGTGGCAGGGGATGATGGTGGCAAGGTGTGATGGCTGTGGCAGGGGATAATGGTGGCAGCTGGTGATGGTGGCAGGGTGTGATGGCTGTGGCAGGGGATGATGGTGACAGGGGGTGATGGCTGTGGCAGGGGATGATGGTGGCAGCAGGTGATGGTGGCAGGGGGTGATGGTTGCAGCAAGTGATGGTGGCAGGGGGTGATGGTTGCAGCAGGTGATGGTGGCAGGGGGTGATGGTTGCAGCAGGTGATGGTGGCAGGGGGTGATGGTGACAGGTGATGGTTGCAGCAGGTGATGGTGGCAGGGGGTGATGGTGACAGGTGATGGTAGCAGGGGGTAATAGTGGCAGCAGGTAACGGTGACAGGTGATGGTGGCAGGGGGTGATGGTTGCAGCGAGTGAGGGTGGAAGGGGGTGATGGTTACAGGGGGTGATGGTGGCAGGTGATGGTGGCAGGGGGTGATGGTGGCAGGTGACAGTTTTTTTTCCTTGTGTTGTTTGTTTGCCTTACTTTATAATGATGGACTCACATGTTGTGGTTACAGTTTATATTGTTATGAATAGCAACATTAAATTCCCCTATCTCTATGTAGTAATTCAACTACCTTGTCCCTATTCACCAGTGGGACCAGCAACTTCTTGTTCCAGGTCACATATAAAACCATTTCTCACTTTGCATTGCAACATGCAAATGTCTTTTGAAACAATCAAGTCTTCCAGCATGGTACGCTCTGTTAATTGCTTTTACCTGCACCAGCACTAGACTGAAAGACCCAGGGGTTGGGGGATGTAGTTTCTTCATAGGAAAATGCCGTTCTCAGACTATAAGCAGAGGTTATACTGTACATTAACCTGTGCAGCACAATGCTACATGCCTTATCTTTAAACAGTCAAAAACGTCTGACACAGCATTGTGATGATTTACTTTACTATAGACTAGGAAGGTAGGAAGTTTTATAATGCCTTTAATGAATCATTCTTTAAGCAATCCCTTCACATGCTTTGATAATGAAGACCCTTACCAATTCTTCACATTAAATTATCACATTGTGACCTCCCAAATTATTAACTGGGCAGTCCTAAGGCTATGGTAAAGGGGACTGCTCATCCAGATTTTCTCCTACTTTTAAAAATTATATAAAAGTCAATAAATACAGTGCTGAAAAAATATACCTAAGCACTTAGCAATCAATCCAACAATGTATAGAAAATAAGATGTATGTGATAATTAACCAGTTTCAAAATTAAATACATTACAAAATTAGTGTGGAGTTACCAACTATCTTTATAAGTCTTATCAAGAATTGACAAAAAATGTCCACCATCATGCTTTCTTCCAATATTCAGAAAATGCCCAAGTTTCTCCCTCCACCATACTAAGGGAATGCACAAATCAGAAGTGCATTCCTATCTTGCAAAAGACTAGGCAAACACTGCTTGTATCAATCCAATGAAGATGATGTTCACACTTGTCTTTTAAACTACTGTACTTTCCATCTTCCACTTCACAGCTCCCCAGATGGACATAAAATGCCAAAAGAAGACTCCAACACTGTAGTGTGATACCTTTCACATAATTATAGTTAAACACAATAAAACATACTCAAATACAATTTTCATCTACTTTATTCAGCCCCTTGTGCTCAGATCCATGTTAATAAAGACATATTCCCCTCCTTCTCCTTGTATAGAGGTATGCGGCAGGGATGCCCCCTGTCTCCCCTCTTCACTTTGGCGTTTGATGCCCTTGCCTATGGTGATCTGTAACACTCCATCAATCATTGGATTTCGTAGAGGAGTGCTGGAGGAGAAAATATCCCTATATGCCGAAATATCAGAATATATGCTGAAATATCCCTATATGCCGACTCTGTTATTGGCAGAATTCATTTAATAAAAATGATTTGGGTGCAAACAAACCACATATGCAAAATAGAGCTGCACTCAAACCACCCAATCCCCCCCCTGTGGGTGGTACTCACACGTACGGGCTCTGTGTTGGCACCGATGCAGAGCACGAAGAGATCGCTTTCATGAGGGCAGCCAACTCCCGGGTCTCCCCATCATCCTCCCCCCTGCACAGTCACTTCTCCTCTTGGCCAATCGGGTCTCAGGACCTACTTCCTGATTGGCCAGGAGGAGAAACAGGAAGACAATAGCGAATATTAATTTGCTATTGTCACACAATTGGGTGGTCATGAGGCGCAGTGCTCTGCGCCCCAAGCTCACCCTTTTTTAAAGCCAATTAGAGCCTCAAGCTCTAATCATGTGCTTTAAAAAAAAAAAAAAAAAACTGTTGGAATCCATGCATCCGGCACCCTGCATGTAGATTAGAGGCTGGGTGCATAAATTAGGGGGTCAGCGCCCCTATGCCCCTAATGAACAGGCCACCACTGGATTCAGCTAGACTAGAGTAGAATGTTTGTCTTACAATGAAGGCTGAAAAGATTTATTGCTGGACAGATGCAAAGTTTTATTCTCTAGCTGACTGCCCATGTACATTACTATCTGGTCAGTAATACCTGGGAATCCTCAGCCATTGCACACAGATGTTCCAAAACTGTGGAGTCCAGACACCCAGAACCTCTATTTAATCCTCAATGAATTCCACACTTATTATTAAGCACACTATACAGCCCCTGAACACCCATGTGCCTCAGACATTAAGGGCTTTTTCAGACAATTTTAAAATCTCTCGTTTAGGGACCCACAGGGACATTATGGACTGTGAGATAGCAATGGAAGACGTCTTACAGGCTATCAGGCAGTTTAATCCTTCCAAGACCTGTAAGAGAAAGCCAGTTAACCAGCAAGCATTGGCGTGCATGCGTGGGCACAAGAAGAAATATGCATTTGCGAATGCACAAGTGCGCACACACGTGCACACACTGGTGTCAAACGGCCTATTTAAACTAAGCAATGACATGAACACATTGCTGAGTGGTCTTTCAGCTTGTTCCTGTTTGCCTGTGCCCTGGTCTGCTTCCTGCCTACCTGTGCTTGACCTGGCTTGATCTCAACCCTCCTCTGGACTTCTGCCTGCCTACCTGTGACCTTGGCCTGTGTTTGACTCTGCTCTTGTCTCATGCTCCTGTACCTTGCTGCCAGATTGTGCACTGACCCCGCCTTGCATCCTGTTCCTGCATTAATCTCAGGTTCCTGTACCTGCATTGCCCTGCTGTTGATGACCCCTTGGCTTATGTTCCGGTTACGCTCCTGCCTACTGATCCAACATCATGGAGTTCCAGTTCCGGGTGCCTGTCCGGTGATCTACAACTATCAGTCCCCTGTCAAGCCTCAGCTGGTGTCATCTGTGCCCTACACTCCCTGTCAGCTCTACCATGGGTGTTGAACAAGAGGTGCAAGAGAAGCCCCTTCTACAGCTTGATCTCCACCAGGTACGTGACAAGACACCAGGCCCAGATTGTTTCATCATGTTAAACTATCAAATTTCACCCCACAATTGGTGTCCACTCTAGTTAAATTTTTTTAATGCACTCCAACATGGCTTGCTCCTAGATGCAAACAGTCACAAGGCCCACATCTGCATGATCATCAAATGTTGGCCCTGTTACCGAAAGTGCTATATTACTTTACCTAATAACATCCCCCTTACTAACCTACAAGGCTCCCAAACCCATGTATTGAAATCCATTTGGGTCCCAGGGGATGTAGGTTTGCATGTAAGAGCATATATGCCCCTAAAGCTTTGGGCAGGCTAGGGGTCCTGAACTATGTGAAATATTATTGTGTGGACCAACTGTTACAGATCTATTCTTAATCCTATACCAGATTGGGTAACCCTTGGAGCTCAAGTAGATAGACCCCACCCCATAGATTTCCTAATGTTGATACCTTTTAAAAGAGTGCAGGGTAATTTTATGCCCAGTATTATTACATCTGTGAGATGTCTCCTGTAGGAACAAATGAATTCCCCTTGTTATTCCATCTGTGAGATGTCTCTTGTAAGCTTTTAAATCTATATATATATGCCAGTGGCTACATTGTTTAGCAACCTGCCATTTTCCCCCAGGTCTACAACCTCAGCGATTTAAACTGTGGATAGAAATGAGCCACTTCCTTGACCACAGGGGCATGATGCCAAGATCCTTTCATCCAATGGCCCAAAATGCCCCCTCAGAAATATTTCACTTAAGGCCAAACTTTATACTTTCTTCATACAGTCAAAAAGAAGGAAGAACAGAGTGACTACTACCATGCTGCCCCATAGACTTGGCTAAGGAGGATTGCAATTCTTTGACCACCAAGATATATAATGGTATAATGAAGGTACCAACAGTAAGGGTCCATTATAAAAATCCTCTCTTATTGGTATCTGTCTGATGCCCATTAAACTTGCCAAAATTTATCCTGAGACCTCTTCTCTATGTTTCCTCTATGTTAAGAGGATGTGGGCAAATGGGCACTATGTTCCACACTTGGTGGACTTGCCCCAAAAGCAGACTGCTTTGGATGGGAATTCATGTACTGATCCACTTCGTTACCATGATCTTCATCCCCAAGAATGTATTCACAGCTCTTTTAAATGAGCCAGTAGATTCCTGAACACTTTCAATTGTATTCTACATATTTCTAGCTGCAAAACTGTCAGTCACAAATGCCTGGATATAACTGGTATTGATATTGCAGCCATGAAATGCAAGTTCACTTGAATCATTCTCTTCTTCCTCTGCCTACTTTGGAAAAGGCTGACCCTTGTATTACTCTGTACATGTTATTAGATCACTGAGATTGAACTAATGTTTGAACATCTGAAGCAGATATATCTTGAGCCTGCCAGTCACTGCCAGTTTATAGGGAAAACTTTGTACACCCTTTCTATAAATTCATTTATTATGTTGTGACCCAGACCCTTCTCCCTAGATCTATATTGTACTCATTGTGCCTTATGTAATGACTTGCTGATTTTTTTTTCTGTAACTTGCATTCTGGCAGTGCTTACTTTGTATAATGATGACATGCACAAGAGGAATCCCATTTTTGCCTATGAGGCTTTTTCACACCTATGCAACAAGCTTCTATGCAACTTGGAAAAAGGTGGAGGCACTTCTTTAGGTGCCACATAATATATTTTTAGTCCCAGACTTCAATTGCAAAGCATGAACACATGGAAAACATATGAAAAACACATCAAAAACACTTTAAAAAGATGCACAAAAAATACTTTGCCATAGCTAGTTGCAAGTATATTCTGAGAAAGTGGAAGAAACATCAACAAATGTTGATGGTCACCATAGCAAAACTAAGCATGTGTGCCCCTTATGATGTTTGCACAATATTCTAACACCACACCATGTGATCAATAGTGATGTATTATTAAACTGATTATACATGCATATTTTCCTACAGTGGCTGATTTACTAAAATAAAAAAAGCTCACATATGTACGTATGCTTCAGATTTGGAACGGAATACTCTATTCTGATGTGCAATTAGCTGTGTGCTGGTACCTCTCCAGGGTAATAGATCTGGTATGTGCTGTTGCTATGTAGTCAGAGATTTTCAGAATCTCTTGATACGGTCACCAAGTGACAAAAAAAAAAAAAAAAAAAAAGTATTTTTTTTTCTAAGCCTTTATGACACCAACTCATGCTTCTTTAAATATTGCAAATGTTTTCCACTTCAGGTGGGTAGCTGTAAGAAGAAGCTGTGATTGGTGATAATGGAAATTCCTCTTCTTATCATGCAATAGCAGTAGGGCTCTTCACGCTTGGCAAGACTGAAGTCTGAACAATACATCCCTTGGGTAACTGAAATGGAATTTGCTCACAATATGCAAACATTTTAAGTGAACAGAATGAAAGGAGAGAGTGGGATACATACAACATCATAGGTTTTGCTGGCGAAGGGAGGGGGGTGTGTGGAATGGGATCCAGTGCCTGTAGACATAGGCAGCAGCATCTGTGCCGTCTGTGCTCTCATCAGTGAGCTTTGTATATTTCTCTAGGCTGACTGCAGCCAATCACAGTGCACAGGTGAACAGAGGCTGGGCAGGCTCCGCTCACAAATACGTTTCTCTTGAAGGCAAGCAGCCTTGATCAGACAGGATAATACAAAGCACAGCTCGCAAACCTGTTTCTCTTCTGCCTGTGAAACTTCCCTGCTGTCAGAATACACAGTGGCAATGAAGGAAGACAAAGAAAGGTCAGAAAAGAGGACTTCTTTGTCCACATGCAAGCATCAGCTAGCGAATGTTATGAAATAACAGGTACCTAACATTTCTAATATATCAATATTTCTACTTAATATTGCAAGTGTGTGTTTGATTGAAATATTTTCTTCATTTCAAACTTCCCTGCATGTTTGATGTGTTGCATGGACTTCTGATTGTGATTATGATTTCATGCAGTTATAGTTCATAGTTTAGTATGTGATTTCTTGAAGTTTACATTACATTGACTAAACTCATTTTTTTTAAATTTTTGTGGCCAGGTGAATGTAGTCGCAAAGAAAACATTTTTGGCAAGATGTTCCTTTAAGATACCTCCAGAATTGAGTGCATGTTTTGCAAGCATCACTTGGTACCTTCTGAAAAACAAAGCCATGATGTTTTTCTTTTGTCCTTTTTTGTCTATGGAATTTGGGAACATCCACATAAAATGGAAAAGCATCGCCTATGTGTTTTTGCTGTGTATTATCAGCAATGTTGATGGTGCACCTCCCGGGGTGTGTCCTCAAGGTTGCATCTGTGCCAGTGATATTGCAAGCTGCACTAACAAGAGCTTGTCTATGGTGCCCAAGGCAGTCTTTAAATTTATTCGAAGACTGGATTTAAGCTACAACAAAATAAGTTTTCTGGATCCGGACTGGTTCCCTGTATTGTTTGAGAAATTGCACACTTTGATATTAAATCATAACATTATTAACAGCATCTCTAGTGGTAGTTTTTCCACCATCCCGAATTTGAGGCATCTTGATTTATCCTCCAATCATCTGAGGACGCTGAGCAATCCAGTTTTTCAAGAACTTAAAATGCTAGAAGTTCTCCTGCTTTACAACAATCAGTTGACTCATATGGATTCTGGGGCTTTTGGAGGTCTCCACAAGTTGCAGAAATTGTATCTGAGCTACAATGCACTGACACATTTCCCACTGGACTTGTATTCTGGAAGAAGTAAACTCACAGAACTTGTATTGTTGGACATATCCCATAATAGCTTGCAATCTGTGCCTGTTCAGCAAATAAGCTTAATCTCAGCAAGGCAACTTAGTGGCATTTACCTTCATGAAAACCCTTTTTTATGTGACTGCCATCTGAACACAATGCTAAACTTTTGGCATCATAGACAGTTTAGTCCAGTAGTGGATTTTAAAACCTATTATGTCTGTACTTTATTGTCTGAGCCTAAAAAAATTCCTCTTATACAAGACAGTTTTCTCAATTGTTCTGAAAGTACTGTAAATGGGTCGTATCATGCATTTGGTCTGCTGTATGAGGCTCAGGTTGGAGAAAGACTGGTGATACATTGTGACAGCAAGATTATCGATATCAACACTCAATTTATGTGGATAAGCCCTGATAACAGACTATTAGAACCAGAAACCACAGTTGAGCATTTCCGAGTGTTTTACAATGGGAGTCTTGAAATTGAAGATGCCCAAATTGCAGATTCTGGAATTTATTCATGCATTGCAAAAAACAAAGTAAAACAGATTAATGAAACCATAGATATTAGAATAACAGTAGGCAATTTTACCAGTCACAAGTCTCATGCACATGAAGCATTCAACACTGCCTTTACTACACTTGCTGCTTGTGTAGTCAGTATAGTTTTGGTCCTTCTCTATCTTTATCTCACACCCTGCCGATGCTGGTGTAGATCAAGGAAGCATAAAAGAAAGCAAAACCAAAGCAGTGCCCACTCCTCTGTCATAAGTGCCACGCCGTCCCATGAGCCCCATGCTGAAAGGAAGTCCAGCACTGGAAAACGGGTTGTATTTTTGGAGCCTGTCAAGGAGACAGAGAAAGGCCAAAATGGAAAAGTCAGACTGATTAACAATGAACATCTTACAGCAGAGAGCATCTTAAAGAACAGCAGATCAAAGTCTGACTCAGATTCTATCAACTCTGTCTTTTCAGATGCCCCTTTCATTCCTAAGGTATAATACCTGGCCTACTTATCCTCTTCACCTAGGCAGTCAGTCTGCACCATTGGCATAAAAAGCAACAGTGACTCTTAACACGTACAGCTTGTGTAAACCAATGCCTTTGTAAATCAAATATTTAATAAGGGGAAATGAATGTACTTCACTAGCTACAAGCACATACAGAAACCCAATGAATTATTCAGGAATTAACTTTAAATGGTTATTTATATTGTATGCCTGTCTTTGTTTACTAGGGATTCTTCTGTTTTAGGAAGACCAGTTTGTATTCTTTAGCTCTGGGAATAGTTGTACGTTTACAGGACTTGTGTTCATGATAGTCATCCTCTGCCCCATTATCAAATGAAGGCAGTCTTGTGCTTTATTAAAATATATCTCAGCAATGCAGGAGTAGGGATTAATGTAGCAAAGTAATATATCATAGAAAACAAATCCCAGTGGACACCTATATTTTTGAAGGACCAGTTTGTTAAAATATTAAAGGGAGATTAACTTCCATTTATACGTAGAATCAACTTAATTTTAACTTCATTAACTAAATTTATTTTATACAGGTACACGTTCATAAAGTGAAAGGAAATGCCTTTGAGGCTTTATAAGGCAATGCCAGTAATAATGTGCAGGAGCTCCCAGCAACCACATTTCACCTCTCAAGAACACCCACTGAAAGATTACAGCTCAATAGTTGTTATGGGTAACTACACACTGCACATTACTCTATGCCTTAACATATTCAGTAAGCCTGTTTATCTTTTGTTAAAGTCATTCAAGTTGGTAAGGATATTTTATTTTTTTTACTCTATTAAGATCTAGTTATATTTACAAAGGTCTTTGCTGTGCAAAGAGATTAAAGCAAGTTACATATTATTATTGGCAAACTTCTTGTCAATAATTGCTAGTGTAGAGTAGATGGCAAATTTATTAGGCAAGAATCAAGACAAAGTATCATTTATAGTAATTTTAAAATGTTTATGCTGATTTTTTTTTTGCAATGAAACCGTAATTATTGTACATCTTGTTTCATGTTATTTTTTTACATCGTTTGATATGTCGGATCCTAGTGATACCTGGTTGTTTCCAGGTATTTTTGCACTGATTTAACAGGTTAACCAAAATACATTGGTAGCTAGATCTGTAAATGGGTAAACCTAAAATGAAAATCATTACCTATTTAAATGAGGTGGTCCATATATATCTATAACACTTGGTTAGAGCTCAGTGTTTGGTAGAGGATTAGTATCTGCCTTCAGTACATTCAGTATATTTATTACCTATAGAATAGGTTTACTAAGTTTCAGTTATATACTGTGCTAGCAACAATGTGATAGCCATAATTACTTACATAAATTAGTTTTAGATATAGCAATGTTAGGGAGGCATATAGTATATGGAGGATAGTGTGTTTCCCATTACAAAATGTTCTAATAATAATATATGTATTTCTAAACATCATACATGCATTTTTCATATTTCATTTTAAAAGACATTTGCATATGTTCATAAAAGTCTTTTTTTTTTTTTGCCTCATTCCTAGTCATTAAAGTATGTAAGATTCAGTGTAATCACATCGCAGTGATAAACACAGCACAAATCTGGCAAGTGTTGAAGTAGAAAGGCAAGAGATATGTCAATAGTCTGTTCTGTTCAAAACATGTTCGTATATTTAAATTATAGTTCATTTTTTTATATAATTTCAATACGCATTATTTTGCTGTTGTTATGACTCTACATTAACTTCAGCTGTAGGATTATTCTTATTCATTTATATATTTTTCAGTGTATGCTGCCTCAGTTGTTTGCATTAAACCATGACTTAAACAACAGCAAAAAGTTTAGCATGTCTGTTTAGTTTGGTGCCATGAATGTAATGAATTTTTATTCAGTTCAGTACAATAAAAAATAATCTCTGTATGCTTTGCTATCCCATATTCCTGTTTAAGTTATAACCAGTATAGATATTAGTATCATTTTTTGTAGACCAATGACCATATAGAGTGACAAAGCGTATCTAGAACTATAGTTCAGCTTATTATATAAATTGCACATGTCGGTTTCCTGTCTCTTGTACAGTACAGTTGGTTTTTGTACATTCTGTGCCTGTCTTCTTATCTTGTTAAGCCCTGCTGCAGAGAGAGCTTGAGCACTAGGTAATATGATATGGTCTACGCCCTACTTAGTGTATCAGATTGAAAACGGAGAGCAGAGCACTGCCAGCACACTGTACACTATGAGCTAGAAATAAGCTCTGAGCTTTGGGTAAACCATAAAAAAAAGTAAAAATACATAGCAATCAAGCAATAGTACATATTTACAGTTCTGTCCTATTCAATATCAGAAGCCTAAACCCTAATATTTATGTTATACTGTTTTTATATGAATATACAGTCTTGTATTTTAGTGGACGTTTACGTACAATTCCATAAATTGTCTTCCATATGCAGTATCTCACAAAAGTGAGTACACCCTTCATATTTTTGTAAATATTTTATTATATCTTTTCATGTGACAACACTGAAGAAATGACACTTTGCTACAATGTAAAGTAGTGAGTGTACAGCTTGTATAATGGTGTAAATTTGCTGTCCCCTCAAAATAACTCAACACACAGTTATTAATGTCTAAACTGCTGGTAACAAAAGTGAGTACACCCCCAAGTGAAAATGTCCAAATTGGGCCCAAAGTGTCAATATTTTGTGTAGCCACCATTATTTTCCAGCACTGCCTTAACCCTCTTGGACATGGAGTTCACCAGAGCTTCACAGGTTGACACTGCAATCCTCTTCCACTCCTCCATGATGACATCATGGGGCTGGTGGATGTTAGAGACCTTGTGCTCCTCCACCTTCCTTTGAGGATGCCCCACAGATGCTCAATAGGGTTTAGGTGTGGAGACAGCCTTGGCCAGTCCATCGCCTTTACCCTCAGCTTCTTTAGTAAGGCAGTGGTCATCTTGGAGGTGTGTTTGGGGTTGTTCTGTTGGAATACTGCCCTGCAGCCCAGTCTCTGAAGGCAGGGGATCATGCTCTGCTTCAGTATGTCACAGTACATATTGGCATTCATGGTTCCCTCAATGAACTGTAGCTCCTCAGTGTCGGTAGCACTCATGCAGCTCCAGACAATGACACTTCCACCACCATTCTTGACTGCAGGCAAGACACACCTGTCTTTGTACTCCTCACCTGGTTGCCGCCACACATGCTTGACACTATCTTCACCAAGTAAGTTTATCTCGGTCTCATCAGATCACAGGACATGGTTCCAGTAATCTATGTCCTTAGTCTGCTTGTCTTCAGCAAACTGTTTGTGGACTTTTTTTTAGAAAAGGCTTCCTTCTGGGACAACAGCCATGCAGACAATTTTGATTCAGTGTGCAGCATATGGTCTGAGCACTGACAGGCTGACCCCCCACCCCTTCAATCTCTGCAGCAATGCTGGCAGCACTCATACGTCTATTTCCCAAAGACAATCTCTGGATATGTCACTAGGCACATGCACTCAACTTCTTTGGTCGACCATGGCCAGGCATTTTCTGAGAGGAACCTGTCCTGATTAAACCGCATTATGGTCTTGGCCACTTTGCTGCAGCTCAGTTTCAGGGTCTTGGCAATCTTCTTATAGCATAGGCCATCTTCATGTAGAGCAACAATTCTTTTTTTCAGATCCTCAGAGAGTTCTTTGCCATGAGGTGCCATGTTGAACTTCCAGTTACCAGTATGAGAGAGTGAGAGTGATAACACCAAATTTAACACACCTGCTCCCCATTCACAACTGAGACCTTGTAACACTAACAAATCACATGACACTGGGGAGGAAAAATGGCTAATTGGGCCCAATTTGGAAATTTTCTTTAGGGGTGTACTCACTTTTGTTGCCAGCGGTTTAGACATTAATTGCTGTGTGTTGAGTTATTTTGAGGGGACAGCAAATATACACTGTTATATAAGCTGTACACCCATTACTTTACATTGTAACAAAGTGTCATTTCTTCAGTGTTGTCACATGAAAAGATATAATAAAATATTTACAAAAATACTTTTGTGAGATACTGTACATGTAAAACATACAGACTTGCATATATATTTGAGAAGAGAGGCTCTTTTTCTTTTTCGTAGATTTTATTCATATAAACAGTAATAAAACCATTACAGGTATGGAAGCTCTGACCAAATGCTGTGAGACTGGATAAGACCCTGGCCACCCGCTTTACTGCTGTAGATATTTGAATGTCCTCACACGTTATGAGATTTCCAGTGACCCATGAGCAGCAAGGCTCATGAGAGGTCCTTTTACACAGCAACATGTAAAAGGATACTGATAACATTGATAGTGATAGGATAATCGGAACCATGTGATGTCATCACTGTATGCCAGTGTTTCTCAACCTTTTTTCAGTCAAGGCACCTTTTAAAAATGATGGACAATCTCGAGGAACCCTTTAAAAATTATGGACATTCTTGAAGCACCCCATTCTAAAATGTAAAATATATTCTAATAGTTTTACATAATGCAGCAACATCCATACATGTAGGACACCCAACGTTAGAGGGGATCTATTCTTCCAAAACAAATACACATTTGCAAACTGGTACTGACTATTATGCCAATGTTTCTCTTCTCTCTCAGTTTTTCTCCATCATTTAGCTAATGTGACCCCAACGCTGATGGAGAGGGGGATACAAGGACGCTGCGCAGGCGACTGACATCAGCAACTGATGATGCCATTGGTCAGCTAGAAAGTTGTAATGGTGCACAATGAAAACCTGTGGCTTTGTGTAACTAAAAGGCAGGCTTCATCCACATGCTGGCTTGTATATAATTTTTTTTTTTTTATATAATTTTTGGGCAATTTTTAGGCATTTTACCAAGGCATCCCTGAAGAAACCTCAAGGAACCCCAGGTTTCCTGGGCACCCTGGTTGAAAAGGGCGGCTGTATGCCCATGATGATTTTATTATCCTAGGCCTATGATAATGTCCTGCTGCTGTATCTGAGCCTTGTAAGAAGCAGTAGGACTATGAATTTTTACCACTTGGCTGGATAGTTTGTAATAAAGACCCTTGCCCTAAAACATGTCAGCAACACTTTTCAACAACCAATTTTACAATGCAAACTCTTTTTACATGATATACTACTTGACATAGTGAAGCTCTTAACTGCACTCATAGATCTCACATGTATTTAAAGTGCAGCTCTAGGAAAAACATTTTTTTACAGGTTTTGGAGAGAGTGGGTAAAAAATAGACTATCTGTCAATTTCTAATTGCTTTCTGTTTCCCTCTTGGAATGGGATTCCGATTTGTACTCATGAAAATCAAGAAAGAATGTGGGAACCCATGTTCTGGGGAACACGTATTGCGGGCACAACTGTCTAAGTGGGAAACTTCTCTCACATTCCCAGATAGCAAGCAATTATGCCCCAAGTTTGAAAATGACTTGCTAAGCTGCTGATTACCCAATTCTGCAAATCTGCTGCAAGTTCTGGTTTAGTTATGTTGTGTGATAGTCATCCTGCCCCAGGGGTCACTGTGACTTGCAGAGCTCTTGCTGTAGATTCCCCACTGCAACTTTGCTCTTGCTAGAGACTTGCCATGCAAATTTGCTACAAATTGGAAAAGTGTCAACTACAATGTGTGCTTCAAGGGTTCTGCAAGTGTACAGCTTGCCAGTGAAAATGTGTAGCAAGTTAACAGACTTATAATTTAACACTGTCACAAATTTGTGGCAAGTTATCCTTGCTATCTGGGTTCGCAGATTCCCTCTAACATCCTATTGCACCTTTGGTTAAAGTGAAGGATAATTTCCCTAACAGCACACAGACAGAAAATAAACAGGGGTTTTAACACTTTCTTACTCTATCCAAAACCAAAAAGGTTTGAGATATATATACAATTCATTTTCTTTCTTTTTTCTTAAAGTTATATAGGACACTTTTTACTTCAATTACCCTGGATAGTTGCCCCTGCTGGGCTGCAGTAACACGAGCGCTATTACCAATACAGGAGGAAACCCTGCCATGGATTTGTGTGTTGTCTTCTATGATTTCAATGCCATGTTTGGGAAACCTGTGCCTTTTTGGACACAGCACTCCTGCAAGATTTTGGCAGCCATTTTTTAAACCGCACTGACTGTGGCATAAGTGTTGCTCAGAAAGGAAGTGTATGTAGGATATGGTATATAGGTAGGGACAGTGCCTTCTAATGTATAGGGAAAGACGGGTTTTCTTCTGGCTTCAACCCCTCTTCCACTGACACAATTGCACTGCTGCACATTCTAGTTGTTCAAGTTCTAAATTGCTCTGGTCACCCAGCATACCCTGAATAAGCACACAATTGTACCTTCCTTTTTAAGACTCCATATCTTGATGCTACAGGTGTAAAACTGGCAGCCCTCCAGTTGTTGCAAAACTACAGGTCCCATGAGGCATTGCAAGGCTGACAGTTACAAGCATGACTCCTACAGGCAGAGGCATGATGGGACTTGTAGTTTCACAGCAGCTGGAGGGCTGCCAGTTTGACACCCCTGCGTTTAGTCAAGCTAAAAAAAGCCTATCTGGACCACAATGCGTCAATCTCAATTTGAGAGCCCCACTGGAAATTGTGCAGTTGCAAATTATGGGCTCGAGGAATTCTTCCTCTGGAAAATTTTGCTTCCTCTAGCTGATTTATCTGCAGAGAATAACAAATATTGTTTTTGGAAGTTGGCAGTCTTTGCGGTTATTTACATTATTATGCTGAAAAGAGTTCATTTTTAAAATCAGTGGCTTGTGTTATTTCTCTCAAAGTTGCCTTTTCCTTTAAGAATCTGATCATTACAGGGCTCCCCAGTTAAACCTCAGCTGGCAAGCAAAAAATTGTATTTTAGAAATAAATAACAAAACTAAAAATCAAATATACACTATATTACCAAAAGCATTGGGACACCTGCCTTTACACGCACATGAACTTTAATGGCATCCCAATTTTAGTCCGTAGGGTTCAATATTGAGTTGGCCCACCCTTTGCAGCTATAACAGCTTCCACTCTTCTGGGAAGGTTGTCCACAAGGTTTAGGAGTGTGTCTATGGGAATGTTTGACCATTCTTCCTGAAGTGCATTTGTGAGGTCAGGCACTGATGTGGATGAGAAGGGCTAGCTCGCAGTCTCCGCTCTAATCTATTCCAAAGGTGTAAGAGTGGGTTAGGGGTATAGGATATCCAAAAACAGCTGCAAAAATCCATCTATACAGACTTCTCTAGGCCCAGACAGGCTGCTATTTTCCACACCTTGGACATCTACCACAGGTAAGCTCTAGGACTTGTGAGGCCTCTTCCACAGGCCAGTATAGATTCTATAGGCCCTGATAGGTGTCTACTTTCCAGTGTTTTCACCCTCTGCCTCAGGGCAGTTTTAAACTCTTTAGGCCTTTAGGAAAGTAGTGTGGGAGACAAAGCCTGGGCCTCTGCACATTTTCACACAGCAGAGCATACAGGGCAAAGACCTTCGACAGCTACATCCTCTCCAGGGTCTGGGAGGCAAGGACCTTCTGGAGCGATATCCTCCACAGGCAGGAAAAGGACCCTTCTTAACCACTTTAGCCCTGGAAGATTTTACCTCCTTTATGACCAGAGCATTTTTTGCGATACGCACTGCGTCGCTTTAACTGACAATTGCGCTGTCGTTCGATGTGGTACTCAAACAAAATTGATGTCTTTTTTCCCCACAAATAGAGCTTTCTTTTGGGGGTATTTGATCACCTCTGCGTTTTTTTATTTTTTGTGCTATAAAGAAAAAAAGACCGACAATTTTGAAAAAAAAAAGAAATATTTTTTACTATAATAAATATCCCCCAAAAATATAGAGAAAAAATGAATTTCTTCCTCAGTTTAGGCCGCTATGTATTCTTCTACATATTTTTGGTAAAAAAATTGCAATAAGTAAAAGTTATGGCGTCTACAAAATAGGGTATAGATTTATAGCATTTTTATTATTAAGGGGGCGATTAAGGGGTTAGGTGTGTTCACTTTCAGTCTGCTGGCACTTAGATTGTGGTCCTATGAGTTGGTAAATCATTTGTGCTCTGTGGAAAGCTGAGAGTGTAATAATTCGCATTTTTGTTGGAAGCTTTGTGAGATATTTTTACTTAGAGCGTTAGTGCATGAGTTAAGTAACTAACCCTGCATGAAAGGAATGTAAACCCAGTGGAAGCACTGATAAGTAGATCATTTTTTTCATATACAGACATATAGCAACAGTCCCCAAATATCAAGGCACAGCAGATCTTGCAGCAAAATGGGTCCTACCTAGGGTTGCCACCTGTCCAGAAGTCACCCAGGCAGTCTGGGTTTTGAATCATGTTTCCGGGTTTTAGGCCGTCTGAAACCCGGACATTATTCAGACTGGACTGTGACTCCCCAAGTAACTGAGATAGTCACGCATAAATCTGTTGCCTTCTGGGAGCTGTTGGTGGATGTCTGGATGCAGGTTTGGTATCACTGAAAGGATGTCAGCAAGAGCAATTTGGTCACACCCACTGTTTGCCGTATTACTACTCTCCTTGGGACACCCAAATATGTCCCAGGTCTTCTATAATCCTATAGTATTTACTGCGAAAGAAAAAATTGCCCTGTGCCACTAAAGTGTTCGGATTTCGCTTGAAGAAAAGGTGGAAACCCTAGTCCCACCTGTCTCAGGTACAAGTGGTTCTGGTACTGCCCAGATGGGTAAGGATTCAGCACTATACTGTCTGTACCCAATATCAATCCTCCTTAGCTGCAAGACGCACTGCACAGAATAATGTCTTTAGACTATTTGGCTCATCTGCAGCTTTTCAAACACCAAGTTGCAACTGCAGTGTCAGGCTGAGCGTGAGGATGCAGAGTACTGAGCGGAAAGCCGTTCACTAGAATGAACTAGGATGGTTAAGAAACAGTGACAGGATTCTTTTGGGCCCAGCGAAGCTCCTTTGCAGACAAGTTTCCTGTCATGCAGGAAGAGTGTGATATTGTGACTTATTTCCCATGCTTTGAAAAAAATGTGTACTCAATACCACTTGCCTCAAACACAGTTGGCACCATATCTGATGCCAGAGCTGAGAGGCAATGCCCTGTAGGTCTATGAGAAATTGCCAACCAAAAAGAATGATGATTACGAGGCCAAAAAGGATGCTATGATCACAAAGTATTATTTAATACCAAAAGTATACAGCAAGAAATTCAGATTGCTGCAGAAAGGACCTGCAGACTCCTACACAGATGTCATAAGCCACCTATGTCCCATATTCTGGTAGTGAACTAAAGGATTGATAAAGGATAACTATGAGTATCCGGAGAACCTGACGATTCAGGATCATTTCTTGCCCAGTTTTATCACAGACATTCTGCAGTTTGTGATGGAACATATGCCTGAGTTTGCCACCTGGCAACACAATTAGTAGATATAAAAGTCACCAATGGCAACCCCTGTTATGATGTGTGAGCTAAGCCTCACGGTGACTAGCACCTGGAGTTCCTGGTAACAAGCTGACATCAGATATTACCCACAAGTGCTATTCCCAGACACTAAGGAACAGCTGTCCTGAGCAAAAAAGCTAACATCACCTGGCCAATCAGCCAATTCCCATTTCATTGTGCTGTTCATTATAGGATACGTGAGGGGTAACACCAGAAACCTACAGCCTGTGATTGTGGGTAACCAAACCATTTTCTAGACACCACTCCAGATGCCACATTTACCCTGAGCTGGTGAATAAAAAGGACATAATCTCTGAAAAATTCCTGGAGTTGGGGGAACGCACTCATGTGTACCCAGTGCATGGGGTTTTATCAACTGGGTGGGTGGGAAGTGGGATGAGAGAGGGTGCAGTCTCAGATAAGATTTCCTCACTATGTGCAGATCTAGGGCTTCTTGCTCCATGCAATGCACATTTTGATGAAACCTATTATTCATTAACCACTTAAGGACTGGAAGCATTTACCCCCTTAATGACCATGCCATTTTTTGCGACTCGGCACTGCGTTACTTTAACTGACAATTGCGCAGTCATGCGACGCTGTACCCAAACAAAATTGACATCCTTTTTTCCCACAAATAGAGCTTTCTTTTGGTGGTATTTGATCACCTCTGAAGTTTTTATTTTTTGCGCTCTACCAACCCCACCCCCCCAGATTAACAATGCTGCTGTCCAAGGGAGTCTTTGCTGCCCCTTCATCCAACTACTGTAGGACATTTTAGTGCTACAGTACCTTGGCTAAACCCTTGATAAACCCAACCAGGAAGAAACTGTCTAAGCTGGTGTTCTGGATGCTAGAGTCTGAAAGGGTCTTTCAGACCTTTTAGGATGCACTGGCAAGATTTCCAATTTCAGTTTCAGGTGCAAACCTGTGTTTCTTCGTATGGCTTAGGTGCTGTCCTGAAAAATGCGGTTCACTCAGGAGAGGAACATTCCATCCTCTATCTGAGCAAGAAGCTACTCCCCAGGGAGGTAGCATATACCATCATCGAGAAGGAGCGTCTTGCAATCGTGAGGGTGCAGCAAAAGCTGAAACACTACCTGTACGGCCACAGCTTCAGAGTGACTAAAATCCTCTTATCTGGTTGTTGGGGAAAGTGACAAGCTACTCCATTGGAACTTGATTCAATATGATTTCACCAAATAGGAGTTAATCATGGCAACATGGACAGATTGTCCCAGGAAGCTGTCAGGGCTTCAGTACAGTACCTGGTGCATTGGAAAGGGTACGGTCCGGAGGAACGCTCTTGGGTCTCATCCTCAAATGTACACGTTCCCTTCCCCCTCCGTGATTTCCTCCATGTTTTCCCCTTAAGCCTGGTGGTCCTCTGAGGGGGAGGGGTTGTTGAGGAGGGGGCACTGTCAAGGCTGGGCTCAGCCCTTCTATTTCTGAGCTAGCCGCTCAGCTGTCGATTAATTGCCAGCTCCTATCTCTCCACAGTGACTCACCTGTTGATGATATCCTGCTTGTCAGTCCTGTTACTTAAGCCATCCAGCCCAGATCTTCTTTGCCTTCGCCTGGTCAACATCACAGAGACTCTCTCCTGCGTGCCTGTTAAAGACTTGCTTGGCTGACATCCCTTCTGGTTCCAGATCCTGCTTGCTGTTCCACTACACTGATCCCTGGCTTCCCGAATTCCTGGCTTGTCTGACTATCCGTTCTGGTTACCGAACTTTGGCTATATTTTGACTACGTTTGTTCTATTTACTTTTATTATTATTAAACAAGTGTGATTTAACTTGACTACTGTCTTGGTCAGATCCATGGTTTCTGACAGTAGGCGAAGGTCATGAATTCAGAACATGCAGTTAATCCACTTATTGGTAATATTTTTTCCAGATTTGGTGACCAGGATCACCACATGGATCAGTTTGCCATAGCGTTACAGACACTCCTGAGTCGCACTGCTTACCTGGAATCTCCCACTGTGGCTGCTCTGTTACAACCTGGGTTGCAGGCCGTCCCTGCTGCTGCTCCAGTTTCTATGCAGGCATCTGTCTCGAGTATTACCTCTGTAAGAGGTATGTTTGGTTTCACTCCTCTTCCCCATCGATTTTGGGGTGATCCAGTTCAATTTAGAGGGTTTCTCAACCGGGTTGAAATATACTTTGAGATGCTGCCCAAGGCGTTTCCCACGGACAGAAGCAAAGTAGGTTTCATAATATCTTTGTTTTCTGAGAGAGCCTTGGGCAAACCTTCTATGGGAGACGCAAAAACCTGTTGTCCTGGTTTACCCAGAGTTTGTGGCTTCCTTTAAATGGGTATTTGACTTTCCCGCATGCTCCACTTCTGCTGCCAAAAGCCTCACGTCCATCAAACAGGGTACAAGAACTGTTGGCAATTACGCCATTGACTTCCGTACTCTGGCAGCAAAGGTTGCATGTAACTATGAGGCCTTTGTGGCTGCTTTTTCTTATGGTCTCTCAAATAACATCAAAGATAAGATAGCAGCCCGAGACATACCCACTGAGCTGGAGAGGTTGATCTCTTTTGAAATTCTTATTGACTCCAGACTCCGAGAGATACCTTCCTTTAACCACTTGCCGACCGCCTCACGCCGATGTACGTCGGCAAAGTGGCATGGACAGGCAGAATCACATACATACACGTGATCTGCCTTCTGCGGGCGGGGGGCCCGATCGGACCCCCCCCCCGGTGCCAGAAGCGGCCGGCATTTCTTCGCGGGCGATCAGAGGTGAGGGGGAGGCCATCCATTCATGGCCACCCCCTCGCGATTGCTCCCGGCGAATTAAAATCCTTCCTCTGCCTCTGTAATGTAAACAGAGGCAGAGGAAGTGATGTCACATCTCCTCGAACCGGACTTTTCGTTCCGGCACCGAGGAGAGAAGACATCCAAGTAAGTGCACCAACACTACACTAACAGTAGAACACACTAGGCACACTTTTCACCCCCCATCACCCCCCGATCACCCCCCTATCACCCCCCTGTACCCCTGTCACACTGACACCAATAGCAGGTTTTTTTTTGCATTGGTGTCAGTTTGTGACAGTTATAAGTGTTAGGGCAGTTAGGGTTAGCCCCCTTTAGGTCTAGGGTACCCCCCTTTAGGTCCAGGGTACACCCTAACCCCCCCTAATAAAGGTTAACCCCTTGATCACCCCCCGTCGCCAGTGTCACTAAGCGATCGTTTTTCTGATCGCTGTATTAGTGACACAGGTGACGCTAGTTAGGGAGGTAAGTATATAGGTTCGCTGTCAGTGTTTCATGCGACAGGGACCCCCATATACTACCTACTAAAGGTTTTAACCCCCTGATTGCCCCCTAGTTAACCCTTTCACCAGCGATCACGTATAAGTGTTACGGGTGACGCTGGTTAGTTAGTTTGTTTGTTATAGTTTTAGGGCACCCGCCGTTTATTACCTTATAAAGGTTTAACCCCCTAATTGCCCGGCGGTGATATAAGTTAAGTTTTTAGGGTCAAATAAGGTCTGCGTCGCCCCAGGCAGCGTCAGGTTAGCGCCAGTACCGCTAACACCCACGCATGCAGCATACACCTCCCTAATGCCCCGTACACACGGTCGGATTTTTCGACGGAAAATGTGTGATAGGACCTTGTTGTCAGAAATTCCGACCGTTTGTAGGCTCCATCACACATTTTCCATCTGATTTTCCGACACACAAAGTTTGAGAGCAGGCTATAAAATTTTCCGACAACAAAATCCATTGTCGGAAATTCCGATCGTGTGTACACAAATCCGACGGACAAAGTGCCACGCATGCTCAGAATAAATAAAGAGATGAAAGCTATTGGCCACTGCCCCTTTTATAGTCCCAACGTACGTATTTTACATCACCGTGTTCAGAATGATCGGATTTTCCGACAACTTTGTGTGACGGTGTGTATGCAAGACAAGTTTGAGCCAACATCCGTCAGAAAAAATCCTAGGATTTTGCTGTCGGAATGTCCGAACAAAGTCCGACCGTGTGTACGGGGCATTAGTGCTATAGTATCTGAACGGATCGATATCTGATCTGATCAGATCTATACTAGCATCCCCAGCAGTTTAGGGTTCTCATAAACACAGTGTTAGCGGGATCAGCCCAGATACCTGCTAGCACCTGCGTTTTGCCCCTCGGCCCATCCCTGCCCAGCCCACCCAAGTGCAGTATCGATCGATCACTGACACTTACAAAACACTAAGCACACATAACTGCAGCGTTCATAGAGTCAGGCCTGATCCCTTCGATCGCTAACAGTTTTTTTGGTGGCGTTTTGAATCAGTAGCTAACAGTCAGGAGCTTTTTTGCCTGTAAGTCTCACTAGTGTACCCCTAAATTTAGAGCCCAAAATGGCAAATCGAAGGTACACTAGTGAAGAGGCCTACACGTTTCTGAGCATGACAGATAGTGAAGAGGAAGTCACTCATCTGTCAGATTCAGGCTCAGAATACGATCCTGTAGAGGACAGCGGCTCCATGACAGATAGCTCTGACGACGGAGTTATGGTCCCTGCCAAGGTCAGGCGTACCAGACCCCAATCTTCTTCTTCTGCCCTTGAAGTGCAAGAACCGCAGGGCTCTCGTATGGAGCAGAGAAGTACTAGTGCCGCTATTCCTTCTGGGGAACTGGCAAGCACCAGTGGCCTAGTACACCCTGGTCGTACATCCAGCACTGCAGTAACACTTGGTAACGTGGCGAGTCCCATAAGTGCAGTTCAAGCTGGCGAGGTGGCAAGCACAAGTAGTGTCCCGCTGCCACCAAGAAGACAAAGACAGGCCCGTCGTGCCCATAGTGCCCTTCCTGCTGCATTCGCCAATCCGAATTGGGAACCCACCACTTCTGCAGCACCCGTACTTCCCCCATTCACTGGCCAACCCAGAATTCAGGTGGAAACAGTGGATTTTACGCCACTGGATTTTTATTCGCTGTTTTTCACCAAAGATCTCTATAGATCTATTGTGGACCAAAGCAATTTATACGCTGGTCAACTAGGGTTGCCACATCATCCCTTTAATCCAGGACACACATTAATTACACAGGTTCTGTGGCTGATTAAGGTGGTAATTAAACTCACTTGGTGCCTTATCTGCATTAAATCAGCCTCAGAACCTGTGAAATTAATATGTGTCCTGGATTAAAGGGATGATGTGGCAACCCTATGGTCAACACATTGCCACTAATCCCCAGTCCTCCCTTGCTAGAGATTGGAGACCAATTACGGTCTCCGAATTTAAGCTCTTTCTGGGCCTTTCCCTCAACATGGGCATAAATAAAAAGAGTAAGTTGCAGTCATATTGGTCCACTGACCCAATTTACCATATGCCCGTGTTCTCTGCTTCCATGGCCAGGGCACGATAAGAGCAGATTTTGCGGTTCATGCACTTCAATGACAATGAACTCTGTCGTCCTCATGGAGACCCTGGATACGATCGGCTCTACAAAATTCGGCCCCTCGTAAACCACTTCAACCAACGTTTTGCAGACTTGTTTACTCCCCATCAAGTTGTCTGCGTTGATGAGTCCCTGGTTACATTTTCTGCCCGCTTGTCATTCAAATAGTACCTTCCCAGCAAGCGTGCCAGATACGGGGTCAAGATGTATAAGCTCTGTGACAGGGCCACAGGCTATACATGTAGTTTTATGGTTTACGAGGGCAAAGATAGTCACGTAGAGCCGACAAACTGCTCTGACTACATAGGAAGCGCTGGCAAGATAGTGTGGGACTTGGTGTCACCCTTATTCGGAAAGGGGTACCACTTGTACGTGGACAATTATTACACGAGCCTGCCACTTTTTAGTCACCTTTTTCATCATCAGATTGGAGCATGTGGCACCGTGCGACCTAATCACCGGGGCTTTCCCCAGCGACTTGTAGATCCCCGTCTTAGGCTCGGGGAGAGAGCCTGCTTGAAGTGAAATAACTTGCTCGCTATGAAGTGGAGGGATAAGAAGAATGTTTTCGTTCTCACCTCCCTTCATGCAGACACAATGGCCCAAATTACTACGGCAACTGGTGTTGTGGAGAAACCCCCTGTGTCCACAAATATAACCAAAATATGGGAAGGGTGGACCTCAACGACCAGTTGTTGGCGCCGTACCTGGTTGCCCGTAAGGCCAGACGCTGGTACAAAAGTGTCTGTTTATTTATTTCAATTGGCTTTGCTGAACGCTCATGTGCTATACAGAGCTTTAGGACAGACTGGATACTTCCTTAAATTCCAGGAAGAGATCGTCAGAGCCCTTCTGTTTCCAGATGGTGCTCCACCTCACCATCCCCAACCAAATGCAGTAAGCCGGCTGCATGAGAGGCATTTTCCTTATGCCCTCCCGAGTACCCCTACCCAACGAGCCCCCCAAAAAAGATGTTGTGTCTGTAGCAAGCGCGGATTTAGGTGTGACACCCGGTCTTATTGTCCCTCCTGTCCTGACAATCCTGGTCTATGCATTGGTGAATGTTTTGAACCCTACCATTCACTAGTTGAGTATTAGCGTAGGGTACAGCACTGCATAGACTAGGACACACTTTCACAGGGTCTCCCAAGATGCCATCGCATTTTGAGAGACCCAAACCTGGTACCAGTTACAAAAGTTAAAGTTACTAAAAAAAGTGTAAAAAAAAATAAAGAATAAAAAAAGTAAAAACACAAAAAAATATAAAATAAAAAAAACAAAAATAGTTATTGTTTTATTGTTCTCTCTCTCTCTATTCTCTCTCTATTGTTCTGCTCTTTTTTATTTTATTCTATTCTGCAATGTTTTATTGTTATTATGTTTTACCATGTTTGCTTTTCAGATATGCAATTTTTTTTAAACTTTACTGTTTACTGTGTTTTGTTGGTAACCATTTTATTGTTTTCAGGTACGCCATTCAGCTGCAGAGCAGATTTATTTATCTTGACAGCAACAGCGTTTGCTCCCACGATATATAAAGCCGTGACTCCAGCGCTGTTGGAGGTGATTTCACCACCACAGTTACATACTTCAGCATATATGCCGAAGCGTGGGGGCAGCAGTGGGTGGAGGAGCGATTTGCTCCTGCCTTTTGCGGGAGGATGCCCCCATGCTTCGGCATATATATATTTTAGGTAGGCACAGGTTGCGTTAAATGTTTTATTTTTTACTATGTTTTTTTTTGTATTTGCTTAGCAGGTATGGTAAGTATTACTGTTATACTGTAATGTTACTTTGTTTTTTGTTAACCATCATATGCTTAGCAGATACGCCATTCAGTTGCAGCGCGGATTTATTTATCTTGACAGCAACAGCGTTTGCTCCCACGATACATAAAGCCGTGACTCCAGCACTGTCGGAGGTGATTTCACCACCACAGTTACATACTTCAGCATATATGCCGAAGCGTGGGGGCAGCAGTGGGTGGAGGAGCGATTTGCTCCTGCCTTTTGCGGGAGGAAGCCCCCTTGCTTCGGCATATATAAACGGTGCATGTATGCCTATCATTAGAAGTGGGTGGATGAAGGGAGGTATTCTAATGGTGGGCATACCCACCGATCAATATCTTTTTTTCGTTCAGCCCACAGACTGCATGAAAAAAAAGTTTAAAATATATGCTCAACAAGGACCAGCAACGAACTGGTATGTTGCTGGACTTTGAGTGGTTATACCAGAATGATGCCTGCAGATTTAGTTATCATCTTGGTATCATTCTTTTCAGCCAGCAGTCGGCTTTCATGTAAAAGCAATCCTAGCGGCTAATTAGCCTCTAGACTGCTTTTACAAGCAGTGGGAAGGAATGCCCCCCCCCCACCATCTTCCATGTTTTTCTCTGGATCTCCTGTCCCAACACGGAACCTGAGAATACAGCCGGTGATTCAGCCAGCTGACCATAGAGCTGATCAGAGACCAGAATGGCTCCAAACATCTCTATGACCTAAGAAACCGGAAGCTATGAGCATTTCATGACTTAGATTTCGCCGGATGTAAACAGCGCCAGTGGGAAATTGGGAAAGCATTTTATCACATCGATCTTGGTGTGGTTTGATGCTTTGAGGGCAGAGGAGAGATCTAGGGTCTAATAGACCCCAATTTTTTCAAAAAAGAGTACCTGTCACTACCTATTGCTATCATAGGGGATATTTACATTCCCTGAGATAACAATAAAAATGGTTAAAAAACATAAAAATGAAAGGAACAGTTTAAAAATAAGATAAAAAATCAAAAAAATAATAAAGAAAAAAAAAGCACCCCTGTCCCCCCCTGCTCTTGCGCAAAGGCGAATGGAAGCGTCGGTCTGGCGTCAAATCTAAACAGCAATTGCACCATGCATGTGAGGTATCATCGCGAAGGTCAGATCGAGGGCAGTAATTTTAGCAGTAGACCTCCTCTGTAAATCTAAAGTGGTAACCTGTAAAGGCTTTTAAAGGCTTTTAAAAATGTATTTAGTTTGTCGCCACTGCACGTTTGTGCGCAATTTTAAAGCATGTCATGTTTGGTATCCATGTACTCTGCCTAAGATCATCTTTTTTATTTCATCAAACATTTGGGCAATATAGTGTGTTTTAGCGCAATAAAATTTAAAAAGTGTGTTTTTTCCCCAAAAAATGCATTTGAAAAATCGCTGCGCAAATACTGTGTGAAAAAAAATGAAACACCCACCATTTTAATCTGTAGGGCATTTGCTTTAAAAAAATATATAATATTGGGGGTTCAAAATAATTTTCTTGCAAAAAAATAAATTTTTCATGTAAGCAAAAAGTGTCAGAATGGGCTTTGTCTTCAAGTGGTTAGAAGAGTGGGTGATGTGTGACATAAGCTTCTAAATGTTGTGCATAAAATGCCAGGACAGTTCAAAACCCCCCCAAATGACCCCATTTTGGAAAGTAGACACCCCAAGCTTTTTGCTGAGAGGCATGTCGAGTCCATGGAATATTTTATATTGTGACACAAGTTGCGGGAAAAAGACAATTTTTTTTTTCTTATGCACAAAGTTGTCACTAAATGATATATTGCTGAAACCTGCCATGAGAATATGTGAAATTACACCCCAAAATAAATTCTGTTGCTTCTCCTGAGTATGGGGATACCACATGTGTGAGTCTTTTTGGGAGCCTAGCCGCGTACGGGACCCCGAAAATCAAGCACCGCTTTCAGGCTTTCTAAGGGTGTAAACTTTTGATTTCACTCTTCACTGCCTATTCACAGTTTCGGAGGCCATGGAATGCCCAGATGGCAAACCCCCCCCCCCAAATGACCCTATTTTGGAAAATAGACACCCCAAGCTATTTGCTGAGAGGTATAGTGAGTATTTTGCAGACCTCACTTTTTGTCACAAACTTTTGAAAATTGAAAAAAAAAATACATTTTTCTTGTCTTTCTTCATTTTCAAAAACAAATGAGAGCTGCAAAATACTCACTATGCCTGTCAGTAAATAGCTCGGGGTGTCTACTTTCCAAAATGGGGTCATGTGCTATCTTGGCATTTTATGGCCTTCAAAACTGTAATAGGTAGGGAGGAGTGAAATCAAAAATTTACGCCCTTATAAATCCTGAAGGCGGTGATTGGATTTCGGGGCCCCGTATGAAGCTAGGCTCCCAAAAAGTCCCACACATGTGGTATCCCCATACTCAGGAGAAGCAGCAGAATATATTTTGGGGTGTAATTCCACATATGCCCATGGCATGTTTGAGCAATATATCATTTAGTGACAACTTTGTGCAAAAAAAAAAAAAAAATTGTCACTTTCCCGCAACTTGTGTCAAAAAATAAAATATTCCATGGACTCAACATGCCTCTCAGCAAATAGCTTGGGGTGTCTACTTTCCAAAATGGGGTCATTTGGGGGGGGGGGTCTGTGCTATCTTTTCATTTTATGGCCTTCAAAACTGTGATAGGTAGTGAGGAGTGAAATCAAAAATGTATGCCCTTAAAAATCCTGAAGGTGGTGCTTGGTTTTTGGGGCCCTGTACGCAGCTAGGCTCCCAAAAAGTCCTAAACATGTGGTATCCCTGTACTCAGGAGAAGCAGCAGAATGTATTTTGGGGTGCAATTCCACATATGCCCATGGCCTGTGTGAGCAATATATCATTTAGTGACAACTTTGTGCAAAAAAAAAAAAAATTGTCACTTTCCCACAACTTGTGTCAAAAAATAAAATATTCCATGGACTCAACATGCCTCTCAGCAAATAGCTTGGGGTGTCTACTTTCCAAAATGGGGTCATTTGGTGGGGTTTTGTACCATCTTGGCATTTTATGGCCTTCAAACTTGTGATAGGTAGTGAGGAGTGAAATCACAACTTTACGCCCTTAGAAATCCTGAAGGGGGTGCTTGGTTTTCGGGGCCCCGTCTGTGGCTAGGCTCCCAAAAAGTCCCACACATGTGGTATGCCCATACTCAGGAGAAGCAGCTAAATGTATTTTGGGGTGCAATTCCACATATGCCCATGGCCTGTGTGAGCAATATATCATTTAGTGACAACTTTGTGCAAAAAAAAAAATGTGTCACTTTCCCGCAACTTGTGTCAAAAAATAAAATATTCCATGGACTCAAAATGCCTCTGAGCAAATAGCTTGGGGTATCTACTTTCCAAAATGGGGTCATTTTGGGGGTTTTTGTGCCATCTTGGCATTTTATGGCCTTCAAAACTGTGATAGGTAGTGAGGAGTGAAATCAAAAATTTATGCCCTTAGAATCCTGAAGGCGGTGCTTGGTTTTCGGGGCCCTGTACGCGGCTAGGCTCCCAAAAAGTCCTAAACATGTGGTATCCCCGTACTCAGGAGAAGCAGCAGAATGTATTTTGGGGTGTAATTCCACATATGCCCATGGCATATTTGAGCAATATATCATTTAGTGACAACTTTGTGCAAAAAAAAAATTTGTTACATTCCCGCAACTTGTGTGAAAATATAAAATATTCCACGGACTCAACATGCCTCTCAGCAAATAGCTTGGGGTGTCTACTTTCCAAAATGGGGTCATTTGGGGGGGGTTTGTGCCCTCTTGGCATTTTATGGCCTTCAAAACTGTGATAGGTAGTGAGGAGTGAAATCAAAAATTTACGCCCTTAGAAATCCTGAAGGCGGTGCTTGGTTTTCGGGGCCCCGTATGCGGCTAGGCTCCCAAAAAGTTCCACACATGTGGTATCCCTATACTCAGGAGAAGCAGCTAAATGTATTTTGGGGTGCAATTCCACATATGCCTATGGCCTGTGTGAGCAATATATCATTTAGTGACAACTTTGTGCAAAAAAAAATAAATTGTCACTTTCCCGCAACTTGTGTCAAAAAATAAAATATTCCATGGACTCAACATGCCTCTCAGCAAATAGCTTGGGGTGTCTACTTTCCAAAATGGGGTCATTTGGGGGGGGGTTGTGCCATCTGGGCATTTTATGGCCTTCAAAACTGTGATAGGTAGTGAGGAGTGAAATCACAACTTTACGCCCTTAAAAATCCTGAAGGCAGTGCTTGGTTTTCGGGGCCCCATATGCGGCTAGGCTCCCAAAAAGTCCCACACATGTGGTATGCCCATACTCAGGAGAAGCAGCTAAATGTATTTTGGGGTGCAATTCCACATATGCCCATGGCGTGTGTGAGCAATATATCATTTAGTGACAACTTTGTGCAAAAAAAAAAATGTGTCACTTTCCCGCAACTTGTGTCAAAAAATAAAATATTCCATGGACTCAACATGCCTCTCAGCAAATAGCTTGGGGTGTCTACTTTCCAAAATGGGGTCATTTGGGGGGGGGGGTCTGTGCCATCTTTTCATTTTATGGCCTTCAAAACTGTGATAGGTAGTGAGGAGTGAAATCAAAAATGTATGCCCTTAAAAATCCTGAAGGTGGTGCTTGGTTTTTGGGGCCCTGTATGCAGCTAGGCTCCCAAAAAGTCCTAAACATGTGGTATCCCCGTACTCAGGAGAAGCAGCAGAATGTATTTTGGGGTGCAATTCCACATATGCCCATGGCCTGTGTGAGCAATATATCATTTAGTGACAACTTTGTGCAAAAAAACAAAAAAATTGTCACTTTCCCGCAACTTGTGTCAAAAAATAAAATATTCCATGGACTCAACATGCCTCTCAGCAAATAGCTTGGGGTGTCTACTTTCCAAAATGGGGTCATTTGGGGGGGTTTTGTGCCATCTTGGCATTTTATGGCCTTCAAAACTGTGATAGGTAGTGAGGAGTGAAATCAAAAATTTATGCCCTTTGAAATCCTGAAGGCGGTGCTTGGTTTTCGGGGCCCCGTACGCGGCTAGGCTCCCAAAAAGTCCCACACATGTGGTATCCCCGTACTCAGGAGAAGCAGCTAAATGTATTTTGGGGTGCAATTCCACATATGCGCATGGCCTGTGTGAGCAATATATCATTTAGTGACAACTTTTTGTAATTTTTTTTTTTTTTGTCATTATTCAATCACTTGGGACAAAAAAAATAAATATTCAATGGGTTCAACATGCCTCTCAGCAATTTCCTTGGGGTGTCTACTTTCTAAAATGGGGTTATTTGGGGGGGTTTTGTACTGCCCTGCCATTTTAGCACCTCATGAAATGACATAGGCAGTCATAAAATAAAAGCTGTGTAAATTCCAGAAAATGTACCCTAGTTTGTAGACGCTATAACTTTTGCGCAAACCAATAAATATACGCTTATTGACATTTTTTTTACCAAAGACATGTGGCCGAATACATTTTGGCCTAAATGTATGACTAAAATTGAGTTTATTTGATTTTTTTTATAACAAAATATAGAAAATATCATTTTTTTTCAAAATTTTCGGTCTTTTTCCATTTATAGCGCAAAAAATAAAAACGGCAGAGGTGATCAAATACCATCAAAAGAAAGCTCTATTTGTGGGAAGAAAAGGACGCAAATTTCGTTTGGGTACAGCATTGCATGACCGCGCAATTAGCAGTTAAAGCGACGCAGTGCCGAATTGTAAAAAGTGCTCTGGTCAGGAAGGGGGTAAAACCTTCCGGGGCTGAAGTGGTTAATCCCGCCTATATCTGAGTTCTGTCTGATCCCTGCCAAAAGCGGTTCCGATGACAGAACAAACAGCAATGGGGACAGAGGGCAGCCCTGTCTCGTCCTGTTATACATCTCAAAGGGCATATATACTTTCCCGTTAACCTTTACCCTAGCTGTGGGGTGATTATACAGTGCTTTAACCCAGTGAGTCATCTTTGGACCCACTCCCAATACCTCCAGTGTCTTCAACATAAATCCCCAGTCTACCCTGTCAAACGCTTTTTCAGCGTCTATTGAGAGTAGTAGCCCTGGGGATTGCCCTTTTCCACTTCCCATCTAGGCCAATTCTGACATTTCTCTCCTACATGTAAAATTCATAATTTTTTTGCTAGAAAATTACATAGAACCCCCAAACATTATGTATGTTTTTTTATCAAAGACCCTAGAGAATACAATGTGGTCGTTGCAACTTTTTATCTCACACGATATTTGCGTAGCAATTTTTCGAACACGTTTTTTTGGGAAAAAAACTGTTTCATGCTTTAAAAAAAAAAACATTAAAGTTAGCCCAATTTTTTTGCATAATGTGAAAGATGAAGTTACGCCGAGTAAATAGATACCTAAAATGTCATGCTTCAAAATTGCACGCGCTTGTGGAATCCCCATAGGCGACGCTTTAAAATTTTTTACGGGTTACATGTTTTGAGTTGCAGAGGAGGTCTAGGGCTAGAATTATTTCTTTTGCTCTAACATTCGCAGCGATACCTCACATGTGTGGTTTGAACACCATTTTCACATGTGGGCGGGACTTCTGCTTGCGAGCACACGGGGACAGGGGAGCTTTAAATTTTTATTTTTTTTTTATTGTTAATTTTACCTTTCTTTTTTTAGAAAAAAAATTTTGATCACTTTTATGTATATTACAAGGAATGTAAACATCCCTGTAATAGGAATATGGCATGATCGGTCCTCTTTACAGTGAGATATGGGGTCAATAAGACCCCAAATCTCACCTCTAGGCTGGGAAGCCTGTAATAAAAAAAAAATAGATAAACGATCTCGACTTCCCAGCCGAGGCGGCACCATTCGCTTGAATGCGGAGGCCGGGGCGTGACGTCATAACATCGCGCCTGGCCTTCAAACGATCATAGAGACTCCGGTGACCACCTGGTCCACCAGAAATCTCTATGGTCACCATCCGGGGCTGGCGGATCCTGTCTCTGACTCACCGATGGAAGCAGTGAGTCGGTAGAAGCACCGAAATGGTGGCAGAGGGTCCCCTCTCTCCGGCCGTAAGAACAATCAAGCGGTGGAACAGCCGCTATGATCTTTCTTATGGTGTAGGGAATCACCAGCTAACAAAGCCGATATCTGAATGATGCCTGTAGCTGCAGGCATCATTCAGATATACCTGCTCAAAATCAAGGACGTCCTGGGACGTACCTTGGGCAGGAAGTGGTTAATTTTCTGCACTAGCAGCAGCGTTCTGACCCCGTTATCACGCCCTTCCCTTCTTGGGATTAATCCGACTTGGTCCGCATGTACCAAGTCGTTCATTACCACTTTCATCCCACTAGCTAGTACTTTGGCAAATAGTTTTGTATCTGCGTTTAGCAGTGAAATAGGTCTGTAGCTTGAACATAGGGGAGCGTCTTTTCCTTCCTTTGGAATAATGGTAATAGCTTCCCCTAGAGCCTCCCTTCTCATCTCTCAGTTTGTTCATATCCCGTTCATGTAGTGAATGGCAACAGCATCTGGTGAGCTTTATTCCTAAGGGAGTGGAATTGGCACACATCACTTTGGTGAAGGATTTTGGTGGTTTTGTTTCACAATTTTTTTCATCACTTTAAGTATTGATTTGCATATTAAATAAGTAGAAAGGGAAGGAAAGGGATTTTTACGGTGCAGTTTGTTCAAATATAGAAGAAAAGACTATATATTTTATTTTCCTTTTTTTGTTAAAAAAACAGTTTTATTGTTTACATTAAAAACAGACACATATGTCAATAATTTGTGACAATACAAATTAAAACAGCGTGGTCAATAATGGAGGGTAACATATAGGATATACGCTACGAATTCACAAATAGTCGTTATTGCATACTAGCCCGACATGTTTCGCATTAGTCGCTTTATCAAGGGGTATGCAATTGAGTAGCGAGTCATCCAATACTTTTAATTATTCTACAAAAGAAGAAAAAGGGTTTTACATATAGAAAAAATATATATTTTGCAATAATAATACAACATGAAGTAAAGAATGTGTTGTCACTCCGAAGCACCCATAAAGGCTTACCCCCAAAAAAATATTTGACCCTAGATGGACTCGTCAGAGCCAGTGTATGCAGACACAGCCGAGCGGGATGGCAAGGGAGGCTAAATATGCAACCACAGGGAGCAGTAAGGAGAAGCTGTTGTACAAACAAAAGGGTATTCAGTATGAGGGGATAGATATTATTGTATACAAGGTTAATTGAATTTGTGGAGAATACAAAGTTAAGTGAATATCACTTACATCAAAGAGTTGTTATAAGTTGCATCTGCGATCCGAGAGATGCAGTTAAACGCCAGAAATGGCAATAGCCGGAAATAGGTAGATGTAATATACGTTTGGAACTGGGAGACAGGACCTAAACACAATTTGCACAAGGAGATGGTTAAAGTTTGAAACAGAGTATAGAGTTTTCAATTAATTTAAAAGAGGGAAAAGTTATAAATAAATTAGAGACTCAACCAGAGTTCAATAAGTATAGCCATAAAAACATAACTCTAGAATATGGAGCAAGGTATGGTGATAACACCAGTCACATTACCTAGCTTAAGTCTTCGCTTGCAACCTCCGGCGCTGGCAGGCATGGCTGTCAGATTAGCCGGTTTAAATACTGCTCCCCATCGAGACGGCGTGTGACGTTGCCGGCTCGATGCGGACGTGATGGCGCTACTGCGCATGCCCTGAGGATCAAACCTCGTCGAACCTCAATCCCCACAAGTCACCGCGCCGGAGGAGACAGCCGACATGCGCACCACTGCGCATGGTAGTTCCTCCCGCACAACGATCACGCGGGGACGGAGGGGGCGGGGAATGGTTGCGATGGAAACCAGCGAGAAGCTGGCTTGGAGGGGATGCACGGCGCGAATTGGGCACATCATATAGGTGTGCCCCAGGCGTCCGTGTGGATGCGGCAGCCCCTCTATAGCATATCCCAACAGGGCCGGCCTGAGACGGTCTAACTGAGAAGGGTCGAAGGGGTAACCGATCGACATAGAGGGACCACAGACCAGCCAATTTTGATCGGTGCTGCTGAGGGACAACACACACTGTATCTAACAGATCATGAATACAGTAAAGAACATGATTAAACAGTGAAACATCATTTGGACAACAATTACACATTTACACAAATGTATCAAATGAAGAAATAAGTAAAATAAGTTAACGTAGATACTTGCAGATAGCAATTTATGTGAAAGACATAGAGGAAAGAGGGTAGGGGTAGGGGAGGGAAATGGGGAAGGGGTGAAGGGATAGGAGGGGATGGTGTCAGTTGGAAAATGACATCATTAAACATGGCATAGGCAGCTTAAATCAGAGGAAGGGTCTGTAGCTAAGGCATTCATTGAAACCTGGGAAATGAGTGGCTTGGAGACTGTAAATCCAGCGGGCTTCAAGCTGAAGGAGTGTCCGATCGACACTTCCCCCTCTTTCATCTAGTGGTATGTGTTCCAAAGCATAGAACTTTATGGTTCTGGGATTGAAGTTGTGATATAATCCTACATGTCTGGCAATGGCTGTGTCCATTTGTTTTTTCAAGATTGGCTTTATGTGATCTCTAATTCGCTTGTATAGTGGTCGTTTTGTTTTACCCACATAGAATCCACCGCAGATACACTGAGCTAAATAGACTATGCCTGGAGTTTGACATGTAGCCTTAAATTTTATTAAATGCCATTGACCATTGGGAAGTGGGAATTGTGATGTGTTTTCCACATAGGGACATATGTCAGATCTACCACATGGGGAGATACCTGTGTGGGAAAGATTGTTAATTGAGGTGTCTTGGAAATGACTATGGACTAGACGGTCCTTCAATGACGGGGCACGTCTGTAGGTTATTTCAGGGAACGAATTGATGTGTCTGCTGACAGCTGGGTCGGCAGACAAAAGAGGCCAGAATTTTGTTATGATATTTCTAATTTTTTTATGTTGACTAGAATAGCGGGTGATCAATCTGACCGTGTCAGATTTTTTTGAGTGTTTTTTTTTTTTTTTTATGATTTGCATATGTTGGAGCATGTATATTTTTTGGATATGCCATATGGACACTTTTCATTATGTATGGGTGTTTTATGTTGATCATTTCACAATGTTAATATTTAGGTATTTTGTATATTAATTTAGTGCTCTACTATGGAATTATTTGCCTCTCTCTCTTTTTTACTTTGACATTTGTTTCACCTCATTTGCATGTTTATTAAATATTAAGTGGCAGCACAGACAGGTTTTTTTTCATTAGCGCAGTGCTCACACATACATGTATATGAGAGTTTATGAATTTGTTAACTGCTGCTGTTCTGCACATTTTTCATTTGACAACAAAAGGTTTAATTCACTATTTAGGATTCATAAATACGGATTTATTGCAGTAATGTTATTAACCACTTGCCCACTGGGCACTTAAACCCCCTTCCTAACCAGATCAATTTTCAGCTTTCAGTGCTCTCACATTTTGAATGACAATTACTAAGTCATGCAACATTGTACCCTTACAAAATGTTTGTCTTTTTTTCACACAAATAGAGTTTTCTTTTCCTGGTTTTTATTCACCACTGAGTTTATTTGTTGTGCTATTAATGGAAAAGACTGAACATTTTGTTTAAAAAAAATCATTTTAATTTGATTCTGTTATAAAATTTTGCAAATTAGTAATTTTTCGTCATACATTTTGGCCAAAATTTATACTGCTACATATCTTTAGTAAAAAATAATCCAAATCAGTGTATATTATTTGGTTTTTGTGAAAGTTATAGAGTCTACAAGCTGTGGTGCCAATCACTGAAAATTGATCACACCTGATGTACTGACGGCCTATTTAATTTCTTAAAGCCCTGAAATGTCAGGAAAGTACAAATACCCCCCAAATGACCCATTTTTGGAAATTAGATATTCCATGTTATTAAGTAAGAGGCTGTATTTTTTTCCCACAATTCTTTTCAAAATGAAGATTTTTTTTTATTTTTTATTTTTTTTTACAAAATTTTATAATAACAAGTTATTTCTCTCACACAAAATAAGCATACTTGCAACTTCACCCCAAAACACATTCTACTACTCCTCCTGAGTATGGAGATGCTGCATGTGTAAAACTTTTACACAGCCTGGTCACATACAGAGGCCCAACATGCAGGGAGCACCATGAAGTGTTCTAGGAGCATAAATGACTTGACTACCTATTACACTTTTGAAGGCCCTGGAGCACCAGAACAATGAAAATGCCCAAAAAATTACCCATTTTAGAAAGTAAACACCCCAACATATAATCTATGAGGCATAATGAGTCTTTTGAACATGTGATTTTTTTCACACGTTTTCGGAAAATGTGGAAAAAAAATGAAAACGCATTTTTTTACACCAATTTGTCAATTTATATGATTTTTCTAACACATAGCATACACACAACTTACTGGCATCTGAACTTCTTTGAAGTTCAACAACCTAACCCAGAGCAGGAAAGCTCATTACTAGCCAGAAAATGCATTTGTCTGAAACATAACATCTGCTGTTGCAATTAAATTTCTCTCCACAGTCTTCAGCAGTGAAGGGATCCCAAAGGAACTAGTGCCCTATGATGGACCACAATTTTTTTAATCTGAGTTTCAATCCTTCCTGAGAGAAAGGAATATTGTGCATAAGAAATGCTCAGTTTATTACTTCCAAACAAATGGAGAGATTGAGAGATTCCACGGAACCATTAACCACTTGCTGACCTCCCGCCGTCGATTGACGGCAGCAGAATGGCACGCCTGCGCAAATCACCGTAGCTGTACGGCGGGTTCTTTAAGCAGTATAGGGGCACACGCCTGCTGCATGATGTGGAAGCCAATGCGCGTGACCGGCAACCTCGATGGCCGACGGCTACCTGTGATGGCCACAGACTACCCGCGATTGCTCCTGAGAAGGACAGAACGGAGATCTGTCAATGTAAACAAACAGATCTCCGTTCTGTCAGGGGTGAGGAGACTAATCTGTTGTTCCTACTGGTTAGGGACAACGATCGGCCTTCTCCCCCAGGCAGTCCCATCCTCCCACAGTTAGAAACACCTCCCTAGGTAGCACATTTGACCCCTTGATTGCCCCTAGTGTTAACCCCTTCCCTGCCCGTGCCAATTATACAGTAATCAGTGGCTATTTTTAGCTCTGATCGCTGTATACATGTCAATGGTCCCAAAAAAGTGTCAAAAGTGTCCGATCTGTCCGCCGCAATGTCGCAGTCCCGATAAAAATCGCAGATCGCCGCTATTACTAGTAAAAAAAAAGATTATAGTAAAAATGCCATAAATCTATCCCCTATTTTGTAAACTTTTGCACAAACCAATCAATATATGCTTATTGTGATTTTTTTTTGAAAAAATATGTAGAAGAATACATGTCGGCCTAAACTGAGAAAGAAATTAGTTTTTTAATATATTTTTGGGGATTATTTATAATAGCAAAAAAGTAAAAATATTGCTTTTTTTCAAAATTGTCTTTTTTTGTTTATAGCGCAAAAAAAAAAAAAGGAAAAAAAAAAGGTGATACAATACCACCAAAAGAAAGCTAGCTCTATTTGTAGGAAAAAAAGGACATACATTTTCTTTGGGTGCAATGTTGCACGACCACGCAATTGTCAGTTAAAGCGATGCAGTGCCATATCGCAAAAAATGGCCTGGTCAGGAAGTGGGTAAATCCTTCCGGGGCTGAAGTGGTTAAAGAAACTCTTATGTCTGGAAATCTTACATGGAATTATTGGAAAGCTTTTACTACGGAGTTCATACATGTCTACATGACAAGACGTGTAACTACACAAGCATCACCAACTGAACTACTGCAGGCAGCCACATACCTTTCAGTCTGGTACTCTAGTTAGGGAGAAACCTGGCTTATTGAAATAGGGACAATCCAAATACTCCAATCTATTTAGGGTGACAACTTAATGAGTACTTCATACATATTGAATGAAAGATGTTTTGCACTTTCATTTGAAGCTTCATTTGAAAAAGGACAGTTCCTAACGATGACCAAACTTGAGACCAAGTATCCAAACTGTCTAGACATATTCAAAGAATCAGGAGGACTCCTGTGTGCACTAAGTGGTGGATTAGGTGATGTTATGAAAATGCATACTATTGTTTTTGATGCATAGACTCTTTTGCACTGTGTGTGAAATATGTGATGTTAACACCTCTGGTTCGCAGTTATTGTAGCTCTACCCCAGAAGGAGCAGCTTGGTAATTTGGGTCCTCTGTTCTGTGCCTTGACAACAACCTCAGCCCGTCTGGCACATTTGGTTGAGTGAAAGTTACTGCATGCACTTATAGGAAAACAAGTGAGGATACCTTTAACTCCACTGTGAATTAGTATCAGGAAATAGACACAGGCATCTAGTGGTGAATTTACTCAATAGATTGGTTTTTGGATGAGAATAAAATGTGTTTTGAGCACAAATGAGCATACAGAAGGTTCAGACAAAGTTAGCTGTTGGGCTTGGCTTGGGCTGAGGGAGGCTCTGTCAGCAAGGAGGGGCGGTGTCGGGAGCTCCATTGACACTCTGACCCTGCCCTGCCCCATGTAGCCTGTATGTGCTCAGAGGCTTGGAGCAGAGAGGGACCTCTGAGAGTGCCTCTTCTGTACATTAGGGAGACCAACCATGGACCATCTAGAGCCCCGCCTGGACCGCTGAAAGCCCCACCCCCTACAGTGGAAAGCCCCGCCCCTATTGCAGAAAACCCCACCCCCAGACCTCTGAGAGCGGGAGGTGAGCCCGCTGGCCTAGGTAGGTCTTTCTGCTAATACACAATGCCTGTAGACAGTAGAATCACTGTTATGCTATATCATTTCCTGCAGTCGCAGCTGCAGTCTCTGGTCATTTCCTATAGTCACAGCAACAGTATGTGGTCATTCCCTGTAGTCGCAGCAGCAGTCTCTGTTTATTTCCTGTGGTTGCAGCCGCAGTCTCTGGTCATTTCCTGTAGTCGCAGCCACAGTCTCTGGTCATTTACTGTAGTAGCAGTCTCTGGTCATTTCCTGTACAGAAAATGACCAGAGACTGCGACTGCGACTACAGGAAATGACCAGAGACTGCCGGCACACCCCAGTGGTTGGACGATGTAACAGCAGGCTCAGGCAGCACATAACAACAGCGTATGTGAGTCAGTGCCTGCTGAGTGTGGCGTTGTAGTTGAAGCAAACATAATGTTACTACTTTCGCGCTGATGCTCTGGGGGGGTTTCAACACCCAAAAACCCCCCTTAGCTTCGTCCCTGCCTGTGTAGCAGAAACACAAGATCTCTATCTTTCTTCCTAGCAGAACGGCGACCTGCCTTGTTTACATAGGCAGACTGCCGTTCTGCCTCTCTTCAAATGTTCCCTGGGTTCCTAGCAGACCTGCTGATTGGCTCCTGCTGTGTCCAATCACAGCGGAAGTGGGTCTCTGGCCGCGCACATGCCCCAGACCCCAAAGACGGAATCACATACAGGTACGTGATTTTGGGCTCAAGGCCGCCCTGCTGCAGTAAATGTATGTAGGGCGGTCCTTAAAGAGGAGTTCCACCCGAGGTCCAGTCAAAAAAAAATTAAAAGTCAGCAGCTACAAATACTGCAGCTGCTAACTTTTAATTGGACACTTACCTGTCCCAGGGACAGCGATGCGGGGGATCGAAGCCCCGCTCGTCTCCCCCTCCGTTCAGCGGCGCCGGCATTGCAACTGTGGGTGCCGGGCTGTGGCTTCACAGCCTGCCACCCACTGCGCATGCGCGAGCGGCACCGCACACCGTGATTGGCCGCTTAGTCACCTGGGACCTGTAATGGGTCGAAGATGATTGACAGGAGGGAGTGAGCAGAGCTGAGCCCTTCCTGTCCTGAGGGGGAAGTGATGTCACCAGCCCAGGCACTGGAAGAGGCAGACTACGAGGGACCCCCTAGCAATAGGCATTTAGAGGTAAGTAAAAAAAAAATATCCACATTTTTTTTGTATTTTTTTTAGGATTTTTCATGTAGTTTTTTTTTTTTGTGTGGAACCCCACTTTAACCACTTGCCGACCGCCTCACGCCTATATACGTGAGCAGAGCGGCACGGGCAGGCAAAATCACGTACCTGAAACGTGATTGCCTTCCCGCGGGTGGGGGGTCCGATCGGACCCCCCCCCTGTGCCAGCTGCGGTCGGCATTTGGTTGGGAGCGATGAGAGACGAGGGGGAGACCATCCGATCGTGGCCCCCCCCTCGCGATCGCTCCCAGCCAATGACAAACATCCCCTGCCTCTGTATAGTACACAGAGGCAGAGGATGTGATGTCATCTCTCCTCGGCTGTCAGTTTCCGTTCCAGCGCCGAGGAGAGATGACATGTAAGTAAGTGCACAACACAAACACACACAGTAGAACATGCCAGGCATACATTACACCCCCGATCCCCCCCCCGATCACCCCCCGATCCCCCCCCAATCACCCCCCCCCTGTCACAAACTGACACCAAGCAGGTTTTTTTTTTTTTTTTTTTTTTTTCCTGATTACTGCATAGTGTCAGTTTGTGACAGTTAGCAGTGTTAGGACAGTTAGTATTACCCCCTGTAGGTCTAGGGTACCCCCCTTACCCCCCCTAATAAAGTTTTAACCCCTTGATCACCCCCCCTCACCAGTGTCGCTAAGCGATCATTTTTCTGATCGCTGTATTAGTGTCGCTGGTGACGGTAGTTAGGGACGTAAATATTTAGGTTTGCCGTCAGTGTTTTATAGCGACAGGGACCCCCATATACTATCTAATAAATGTTTTAACCCCTTGATTGCCCCCTAGTTAACCCTTTCACCACTGATCACCGTATAACCGTTACGGGTGACGCTGGTTAGTTAGTTTATTTTTTATAGTGTCAGGGCACCCGCCGTTTATTACCGAATAAAGGTTTAGCCCCCTAATCGCCCGGCGGTGATATGCGTCGCCCCAGGCAGCGTCAGATTAGCGCCAGTACCCCCCTTAATAAAGTTTTAACCCCTTGATCACCCCCTGTCGCCAGTGTCGCTAAGCGATCATTTTTCTGATCGCTGTATTAGTGTCACTGGTGACGCTAGTTAGGGACGTAAATATTTAGGTTCGCCGTCAGTGTTTTATAGCGACAGGGACCCCCATATACTATCTAATAAATGTTTTAACCCCTTGATTGCCCCCTAGTTAACCCTTTCACCACTGATCACCGTATAACTGTTACGGGTGACGCTGGTTAGTTAGTTTATTTTTTATAGTGTCAGGGCACCCGCCGTTTATTACCGAATAAAGGTTTAGCCCCCTGATCGCCCGGCGGTGATATGCGTTGCCCCAGGCAGCGTCAGATTAGCGCCAGTACCGCGAACACCCACGCAAGCACCGTACACGCACCATACACCTCCCTTAGTGGTATAGTATCTGATCGGATCAATATCTGATCCGATCAGATCTATACTAGCGTCCCCAGCAGTTTAGGGTTCCCAAAAACGCAGTGTTAGCGGGATCAGCCCAGATACCTGCTAGCACCTGCGTTTTGCCCCTCCGCCCAGGCGAGCCCATCCCACCCAAGTGCAGTATCGATCGATCACTGTCACTTACAAAACACTAAACGCATAACTGCAGCGTTCAGAGTCAGGCCTGATCCCTGCGATCGCTAACAGTTTTTTTGGTAGCATTTTGGTGAACTGGCAAGCACCAGCCCCAGGCAGCGTCAGGTTAGCGCCAGTACCGCTAACACCCACGCACGCAGCGTACACCTCCCTTAGTGGTATAGTATCTGAACAGATCAATATCTGATCCGATCAGATCTATACTAGCGTCCCCAGCAGTTTAGGGTTCCCAAAAACGCAGTGTTAGCGGGATCAGCCCAGATACCTGCTAGCACCTGCGTTTTGCCCCTCCGCCCGGCCCGGCCCAGCCCACCCAAGTGCAGTATCGATCGATCACTGTCACTTACAAAACTCTAAACGCATAACTGCAGCGTTCGCAGAGTCAGGCCTGATCCCTGCGATCGCTAACAGTTTTTTTTGTAGCGTCTTGGTGAACTGGCAAGCACCAGCGGCCTAGTACACCCCGGTCGTAGTCAAACCAGCACTGCAGTAACACTTGGTGACGTGGCGAGTCCCATAAGTGCAGTTCAAGCTGGTGAGGTGGCAAGCACAAGTAGTGTCCCGCTGCCACCAAAAAGACAAACACAGGCCCGTCATGCCCATAGTGCCCTTCCTGCTGCATTCGCCAATCCTAATTGGGAACCCACCGCTTCTGCAGCGCCCGTACTTCCCCCATTCACATCCCCAACCAAATGCAGTCGGCTGCATGAGAGGCATTTTCTTTATGTCCTCCCGAGTACCCCTACCCAGCGAACCCCCCAAAAAATATGTTGTGTCTGCAGCAAGCGCGGATATAGCCGTGACACCCGCTATTATTGTCCCTCCTGTCCTGACAATCCTGGTCTTTGCATTGGTGAATGTTTTGAACGCTACCATGCACTAGTTGAGTATTAGCGTAGGGTACAGCATTGCACAGACTAGGCACACTTTCACAGGGTCTCCCGAGATGCCATCGCATTTTGAGAGACCCGAACCTGGAACCGGTTACAGTTATTATAGTTAGTTACAAAAAAAAGTGTAAAAAAAAAAAAAACACAAACAAAAATATAAAATAAAAATAGTTGTTGTTTTATTGTTCTCTCTCTCTCTATTCTCTCTCTATTGTTCTGCTCTTTTTTACTGTATTCTATTCTGCAATGTTTTATTGTTATTATGTTTTATCATGTTTGCTTTTCAGGTATGCAATTTTTTATACCTTACCGTTTACTGTGCTTTATTGTTAACCATTTTTTTGTCTTCAGGTATGCCATTCACGACTTTGAGTGGTTATACCAGAATGATGCCTGCAGGTTTAGGTATCATCTTGGTATCATTCTTTTCAGCCAGCGGTCGGCTTTCATGTAAAAGCAATCCTAGTGGCTAATTAGCCTCTAGACTGCTTTTACAAGCAGTGGGAGGGAATGCCCCCCCCCCCAACATCTTCCGTGTTTTTCTCTGGCTCTCCTGTCTCAACAGGGAACCTGAAAATGCAGCCGGTGATTCAGCCAGCTGACCATAGAGCTGATCAGAGACCAGAGTGGCTCCAAACATCTCTATGACCTAAGAAACCGGAAGCTACGAGCATTTTATGACGTAGATTTCGCCGGATGTAAACAGCGCCATTGGGAAATTGGGAAAGCATTTTATCACACCGATCTTGGTGTGATCAGATGCTTTGAGGGCAGAGGAGAAATCTAGGGTCTAATAGACCCCAATTTTTGCAAAAAAGAGTACCTGTCACTACCTATTGCTATCATAGGGGATATTTACATTCCCTGAGATAACAATAAAAATGATTTAAAAAAAAAAAAATGAAAGGAACAGTTTAAAAATAAGATAAAAAAATAATAATAATAAAGAAAAAAAAAAAAAAAGCACCCCTGTCCCCCCTGCTCTCGCGCTAAGGTGAACGCAAGCGTTGGTCTGGCGTCAAATGTAAACAGCAATTGCACCATGCATGTGAGGTATCGCCGCGAAGGTCAGATCGAGGGCAGTAATTTTAGCAGTAGACCTCCTCTGTAAATCTAAAGTGGTAACCTGTAAAGGCTTTTAAAGGCTTTTAAAAATGTATTTAGTTTGTCGCCACTGCACGTTTGTGCGCAATTTTAAAGCATGTCATGTTTGGTATCTATGTACTCGGCCTAAGATCATCTTTTTTATCTCATCAAACATTTGGGCAATATAGTGTGTTTTAGTGCATTAAAATGTAAAAAAGTGTGTTTTTTCCCCAAAAAATGCGTTTGAAAAATCGCTGCGCAAATACTGTGTGAAAAAAAAAATGAAACACCCACCATTTTAATCTGTAGGGCATTTGCTTTAAAAAAAATATATAATGTTTGGGGGTTCAAAGTAATTTTCTTGCAAAAAAAAATTATTTTTTTATGTAAACAATAAGTGTCAGAAAGGGCTTTGTCTTCAAGTGGTTAGAAGAGTGGGTGATGTGTGACATAAGCTTCTAGATGTTGTGCATAAAATGCCAGGACAGTTCAAACCCCCCCCAAATGACCCCATTTTGGAAAGTAGACACCCCAAGCTATTTGCTGAGAGTCATGTTGAGTCCATGGAATAATTTATATTGTGACACAAGTTGCGGGAAAGAGACAATTTTTTATTTTTTTTATTTTTTTTTGCGCAAAGTTGTCACTAAATGATATATTGCTCAAACATGCCATGGGAATATGTGAAATTACACCCCAAAATACATTCTGCTGCTTCTCCTGAGTACGGGGATACCACATGTGTGAGACTTTTTGGGAGCCTAGCCGCGTACGGGACCCCGAAAACCAAGCACCGCCTTCAGGCTTTCTAAGGCCGTAAATTTTTGATTTCACTCTTCACCGCCTATCACAGTTTCGGGGGCCATGGAATGCCCAGGTGGCAAAAAAACCCCCCAAATGACCCCATTTTGGAAAGTAGACACCCAAGCTATTTGATGAGAGGTATAGTGAGTATTTTGCAGACCTCACTTTTTGTCACAAAGTTTTGAAAATTGAAAAAAAAAAAAAAAATTTTTTTTTCTCGTCTTTCTTTATTTTCAAAAACAAATGAGAGCTGCAAAATACTCACCATGCCTCTCAGCAAATAGCTTGGGGTGTCTACTTTCCAAAATGGGGTCATTTGGGGGGGGTTGTGCCACCTGGGCATTCCATGGCCTCCGAAACTGTGATAGGCAGTGAGGAGTAAAATCAAAAATGTACGCCCTTAGAAATCCTGAAGGCGGTGCTTGGATTTCGGGGTCCCGTACGCGGCTAGGCTCCTAAAAAGTCCCACACATGTGGTATCCCCGTACTCAGGAGAAGCAGCTAAATGTATTTTGGGGTGCAATTCCACATATGCCCATGGCCTGTGTGAGCAATATATCATTTAGTGACAACTTTGTGCAAAAAAAAAAAAAAAAAATTGTCACTTTCCCGCAACTTGTGTCAAAATATAAAACATTCCATGGACTCAACATGCCTCAAAGCAAATAGCTTGGGGTGTCTACTTTCCAAAATGGGGTCATTTGGGGGGGGTTTATGTCATCTGGGCATTTTATGGCCTTCAAAACCGTGATAGGTAGTGAGGAGTAAAATCAAAAATGTACGCCCTTAGAAATCCTGAAGGCGGTGCTTGGTTTTCGGGGCCCCGTACGCGGCTAGGCTCCCAAAAAGTCCCACACATGTGGTATCCACGTACTCAGGAGAAGCAGCTAAATGTATTTTGGGGTGCAATTCCACATATGCCCATGGCCTGTGTGAGCAATATATCATTTAGTGACAACTTTTTGTAATTTTTTTTTTTTTTTGTCATTATTCAATCACTTGGGACAAAAAAAAATGAATATTCAATGGGCTCAACATGCCTCTCAGCAAATTCCTTGGGGTGTCTACTTTCCAAAATGGGGTCATTTGTGGGGGTTTTGTACTGCCCTGCCATTTTAGCACCTCAAGAATCGACATAGGCAGTCATAAATTAAAGGCTGTGTAAATTCCAGAAAATGTACCCTAGTTTGTAGACGCTATAACTTTTGCGCAAACCAATAAATATACACTTATTGACATTTTTTTTACCAAAGACATGTGGCCGAATACATTTTGGCCTAAATGTATGACTAAAATTGAGTTTATTGGATTTTTTTTAGAACAAAAAGTAGAAAATATCATTTTTTTTCAAAATTTTCGGTCTTTTTCCGTGTATAGCGCAAAAAATAAAAATGGCAGAGGTGATCAAATACCATCAAAAGAAAGCTCTATTTGTGGGAAGAAAAGGACGCAAATTTCGTTTGGGTACAGCATTGCATGACCGCGCAATTAGCAGTTAAAGCGACGCAGTGCCGAATTGTAAAAAGTGCTCTGGTCAGGAAGGGGGTAAATCCTTCCGGGGCTGAAGTGGTTAAGCGGTTAAACAGCAGTATTTAAAGTAGCACTGCACAGATGACAACCCAAATTTGTTTTTGTTTTGGTTAGAGTAAGAATAAACCTCAGTCAGTTTTGTATTTTTTTTTTATATCTTGGCTGGAGACAACAAGAATCTCTTCAAAGTGTGAGAAATGCCCATTTTGGGAAGTTGCCACTGAAAGTTGAGTCACTATCACTTCTACAGCCCATGACTGGAAAAAAAAACAAGAAATCTGGCTACCATTGCTAATAAGAAATTTTCTTTGCACGCTTTTCATACTTGAATGAGATTTTGCATTATTTGAAAATATATGAAGATATATCAGTCATGTAAATTATTTCTAACTTTTATAAAAAAAAACACCAGCTACAAATATTGCATATCACTGCTTGAAGAAAGAAAACTGTCAATGGTGGTGCTAGAGGGAGAACAGAATACTTATGACAGAGGAAAGTGTTGAATGATATTTTTTTTGTTCTTCTTTTTTTTTTCTTTGAATGATATTTTAAGCATGTATCTGATAGCAGTAGCTATCAGCAAAGAAATGGACAGGACACTAAATCAAAAGAAAGTTATTCTGGTACCATCCATTTTCTTTTGGAGAAACACTTTTTGAAGTCTCTGCAGACCTACCACCAACTGCTAGAGAGTGCTCTTTCCTACCACCAAGGATTTCAGCTACTCATAATGTTTATACCTGCATTGATCTGCTGCTCATGGATCAATTCTTTCTGGAGTCTCTCTCTAGTGTGTTGATTGGGTTTATTAAAATTTCAGATCAAGCCCTCATTATTCTTTTCCTGACTCTCTAATTGTCCAACGCTAGACACTGAACTTGGCGACTAAATGAGAACTTACTCAATGAGGCTGTAGCGCTGATGCACATTTTAGACACTATTACCACCTATGTTGCAGAAAACATGGCAGGAGAGGTGGGGGTGTCCTTGGTCTGGGAGGAACATAAGGAGGTGGTCAGGGGCTAATTTATTAGCCAGGGTGCTAGACTAAAAGGAGAATGTAAGGGGGAACCATATACCCTCTTGGAAAAGGTTTGCAGCGCAGAACATAGACATAAGCATCATGACGCCCCAGATGTTGCAGCTGAGCTCCACTCCTTCCATTTGGAATTGTCTCAACTATTTATGCTCCATGTACTACATAAGTTTTATAAATTTGGAAATAAGTGCGGTGAATCACAAGAGCTCTTTGATGCCAATGAGCATCCATGCATGTGTACAAATTACTAACAGCTTCGGGCACTTCAGTGTTGCACATTGGAGGACTACTAGTCGCAAAAGACATCCATATCCTTCATTATACACTTGCAATTTCGGATGCTAACTCCTCAGACCTCATGTAAACTGGATGCCCCTGTCACCTTGGCTAAATCCGTAGCAGTCATCAATGATCTCCCTAAAGGGAAAAGCCAGGTTTACCAATGCCTTTTATCAGAAATCCATGCCACTACTCTCTGCCCCCATGTGCACCTATCTTAATGCCTTGGCCAAGGGCACCCGTATACCCAGGGGGGCCTTTACTGACCAATATTACTGTCCATCCTAAGGAAAAGAAAGCCCACACTTTGCCACAAGACTATAGGCCAATTTCCCTCTTGAATATGGAAATAAAGATTTTAGCCATAATACTGGTGAATTGCCTGAAACATGCCATGCCTGCAATTATACACCGCAACCAAACGGAGTTCCTCACAGGTAAGTAGGCTAGATCTACTCTAACAGGGCCATCCAGATCATCCACTGGGCATGTGCACATGATGGCCAACCAACCTGTCTGATGCTTTTGACTGACACTGAAAGGGCGCTTGACAGGGTGGATTGGCTGTACCTATGAGAGGTCTTTAATAGACTAGGCTTGAAACTGCACATGCTCCAATGAGTTACAGCACTTTATGATTCCCTGGAGGCACGGGACAAGGTTAATAGAGCCCTCTCTCTGTTGTTCACTATTGGGAATGGGATTTACCCTCACCCTTGAGCCCCTACTGAACAGAATATGTTTGAATCCGAATATACTGGGTGTTTGTATAGGCACTGGGGAGCACACGTTTTCTGCTTTCGCGGATGATGTCTTGTTCTATGTGACTGATTTCTTAACATTCCCCCATATAATGACCAGCCTACAGGGGTTTAACCATTCATCCCATTTTAAAATAAATTACAATGAATCTGCTCTTCATTCCCCCAGCTGCAATGCTTTGTACACAGCTGCAAAATGTGTTCTCTTTCACCTGGTGCCAGGGCATTTTAAAATAGTTGGGCATCCACCTTACTGGCCACAGTTTCCAATCATACTCCAAAAATGTCCCTCTGTTCACCACTAATTGAACAGATTTTGCCAACTGAGATCAGACCTCCTTTACCTGAATTGATCATGCAAACATCCTGAAAACTAACGTTTTGCCCATGATCTTATTCTATTTACAAATGGTACCCATCTTCTTGCCTAGGTCATTCTTTTTGAGCCTCAACAGCCTTTTTCTGCACTATGTCTGGAATAACAAATGACCACTTCTGGCTTTCTTCATTCTGAAAAAACCTAAACAGTTGGGTGGCATGGGCATCCCTGACATACAGGGCTGCCATCAGGGGGGTACAGCCTATACACCTGTAAGGGGCCCTGGCATCCCTAGGGGCCCAAGCGGGGACCGCTTCTTTGGGTACTTTTCCTGTATATCCTCTGAGGACTGACGCCGCAATGAAGCTCTCTGTGACAGACGTTGGCTTCATTTCACAGCAGCACACCTAGCCGATGGAGCGGGGCTCCTCCATTCTGACCAGAGGTGGACTGAGGGCCTTGGGTGGGGGGGGGTACACTTGCCACTGTGGGGGCAGCAGCTTCTAAATACATACACTGTGCCAGGGTTCTGACAATAGATCACCGGCGCTGTATGTATTTAGAATCTCCAAAGCTCCTGTTCCTGTGAGATCTCTGACTCCCTCCCCCTCCTCCAATCACCAGTGCAGTGTGCTGAGGGGGCGGAGCTCCCTGTAGCTACTGCTGGTCGGGTTGTCTGCTCACACTGCAGGGAGGAGGTGAGAGGAGTTTTTTACCGAGTAAAGTCTCATTGGAAGAAAAGCTGCAAAAGTTTCTGTAGGATTTGTCTTGTAGGTATTGCATCGATAAGGAGACACAGAGAATGATGAGACAGTGAGTGTGACAGATATCTCCCAAGCTAGCACACAGCCCTATCTATATAACATCGCCCAATCTCTATGTCCAGATAATGTGAATGTAATTTTTGACCATTCATGTAACTCTGTGTTTATGTGGTGAGTTTACACCTCTGATTGTACAGACTCAGAGCTTGGATAACACAGGAATTGCCATAAATTAAGTTCACATTATCTGGACATACAGAGTGCTAGGTGCTGGATTATATAGATATATATTTACATCTTATAACAGGACAATGTTTTATTTAAGTACCAATTTTGTATTATATAACTTGTATATATATTAGTAGATGAGCACAATATATATATATATTTTTATTATAAACATCCCTATCTGACCACATCTCAGCCCGCTTCTCCCCCCAGCTTGCATCACCCCCAGACCACTTCATATATCCAGCTGTAGGACATCACTCAGACCCTTATCTACCCAACATCATTCCCTGGTCACCCTAGACTGCCATTAAAATAAATCCTTCACCGTTCTGCCACTGTCATAACCTCCACACTCCTCTCCTCTACATACTGGAGGAATTACAATGGACTGGATCTGGGCTGTACTGATGGCACAGAGGGGATAGAAGGACTACAGAGGGAGGACACTGTGAGAGAAGACCGACAAAGAGGTCAGATGCGACTGCAGAAGGATGACATGGGATGGAGGAGGAGGACCTAAAATGGAGGAAGAGGAGGACATGGGATGGCGAAGATGGGACTGCAAAAGGAGGACATGGAATGGGGGACAAGGAACTGGAAAAGGAGCACATAGGATGGAGGAGGAGAACTTGGGATGGAGGAGATGGGACTGGAGAAGGAAGAGGGCATGGGATGGAGGAGATGGGTCTGAAGAAGGAAGAGGACATGGGATGGAGGAGATGGGACTGGAGATGTAAGAGGACACAGGATGGGGGACAAGGGACTGGAAGAGGAACACATGGGATGGAAAAGGAGGAGGACATGGGATGGAGGAGATGGGACTGGAGAAGGAAGAGGACATGGGGTGGAGGAGATGGCACTGGAGAAGGAAGAAGACATGGGATGGGGACAAGGGACTGGTAGAGGAGCACATGGGATGGAGGAGGACATGGGACTGGAGAAAGAACATGGGATGAAGGAGATGGGACTAGAGAAGGAAGAGGACATGGGATGAAGGAGATTGGACTGGAGAAGGAAGAGGACATGGGATGGAGGAGGAGGACATGGGATGGGGGAGAAGGGACTGGAAGAGGAAGAGGAGCACATGGGATGGAGGAGAACATGGGAGTGGAGGAGGAAGAGGACATGGGATGGAGGTTATATTGGGTTGTAAGAGTATTAAAATAAAAGTGGGTCCACTGAAGGACTTGGTGGGATGGCCAGTGGGTGGATTCGGTGGGACAGCCAGTGGGCGGGCCTTGAGGAATGTTTGTGGTCAGGCCCAGGGGGGGCCAAGACTTAAAGCTGCATAAGGGGCCTCAAAATTTCTGATGGCTGCCCTGCTGACATATGTCGATATTATGAGACTACTGCCCTCTAAAGGATTCTAGACTGGCTGTCTCCTCCAATCTCACCTCTTGCTATGCTTGGGGGCTTCCTGTGGTTTTCTCCCAGAGAGCACCTTCCTTTCTCCAGTAGTGGGCTGCGGGCAGGGGGACGAGATGTGGCAGATTCTTCCAAGAGGAGGGTTTACTCATCGTAGACACCTTGATGGAGCAATACAGCATTTTCCATGGATGCCTGGTGTTATAGACAACTACACCACTCTTTCCAAGGCTTAACACCTAAAATTTGCCCACCATCCACGCTCACGCCTGTTGAGATGTTGTGTATAGATGTTGTGTATAGTGAGCGATGTGGTCCTGCATCCCATCTCAGTTCTCATGGAGTAAAACTTGAAATAGGAACGTGGGAAGGGAAGCAAAAAGTCAATGAGAGTATTGTATATGTGACTTTTATTATTATTATTTAAATTATTTAATTATTATTTTATAATGGTTTGCTAATGAATAAAACTTTGGATTTCAAGCAAATGTGAAACTAAAATAACCGCTATACCTTCGAAATCCCACAAGATACTGTTTGCCTTTGTTTGGTTAACATCTGTATAGAAGGATGTGGTACAGATAATATTGTTGACAGCCAGGTTAAATTGACAAGCTCACTTTAACACACCTGCTTTTAACTATTCAGAAGATAATGTTACCAGCACTAACTAGGAATCTAGCTATCAGATATTAATATCATCCACTCACAACAAGACAAGATAGAGCCAATCATCAAGTAGGTTACATCCACTAGTTAGTTTGCATGGCTTGACTTTTCACCTAGGTTTTTTCAGAAGTTTATTTGGCTTTACCAAGTTACATTAGTGTTTTATCTATCTATCTATCTATCTATCTATCTATCTATCTATCTATCTATCTATCTATCTATCTATCTATCTATCTATCTATCTATCTATCTATCTATCTATCTATCTATCTATCTATCTATCTATCTATCTATCTATCTATCTATCTATCTATCTATCTATCTATCTATCTATCTATCTATCTATCTATCTATCTATCTATCTATCTATCTCTCTGTCTGTCTATTGAAAATCAAGTAATTAGAAGTACTAATTCAGTTGCATAATGATTTATTACCTTCCTAACATACTTTCTCTAACCTAGTCACACCACTTCTTGGTCCTAAGCAACACTATTTAAACATTCAAGGTGGTACAGGTTGCATAGCAACTGAAAATTAGGTTATTGTAGCATGATTGTCTACCCTTCAAGGCTGGAATAAGATCCAGGGATACAATGGATATGTAAATTATTATTTTGGAAACAGTGACTGGTTAATCAAAAAGGCAGATAGGCCTGCCAATTTTTGCAAATGCTTAGATGTGTGGATAGGTTTAGATTAATGGAGGATAAATCTGCTCATTTTTGATAATCATTTTACAATATAAGTAAATACATGCAATAATAAATGTCTTATTAACAACAGAGTTCAATGTTTAAAGCTTAATGAATCATCATGCAGATAATAATTCAATTTTACCTCCAGCAAAGGATGAACAAATGTACCCACTGAACATAATCAATCACTTAACATAAATAATGGATTGCACTTTGCTAATATCACTTATTTTTATTTAGTTATCTATCAGTAATTATTTTATGCAAAGGGTAAAACATAGATCTATTTTACTGTGTAGAAGTGATTTATTAATTACATGAAAGAGATATTAAAAATAAAGGAATTACCTTACAAAAATAATAACAAAAACTTCTATTATCTCCCACCTCCACCCTCCATGCCTCAGGAAACCATTGCTGTACTACAGTTATCTCATTTAACTGCTTCAGCCCCAGAAGATTTTACCCCCTTCCTGACCAAAGCTTTTTTTGTGATTCGACATTGCGACGCTTTAACTGACAATCGTGCGACGTTGCACCCAAACAAAAGTAATGTACTTTTTTCCCACAAATATAGCTTTCTTTTGGTGGTATTTGATCACCTCTGCGGTTTTGATTTTTTGCACTATAAACAAAAAAAGAGCGACAATTTTGAAAAAAACGCATTATTTTTTACTTTCTGCTGTAATAAATATCCCCAAAAATATATTAAAAAAAACAATTTTTTTCATAAGTTTAGGCTGATATGTATTCTTCTACATATTTTTGGTAAAAAAAAATCTCAATAAGCTTATATTGATTGGTTTGCGCAAAAGGGACTGCGACGTTATGGCAGACACGTCGGACAATTTTGACACATTTTTGGGACCATTGGCATGCATAAAAATGCATTGATTACTGTAAAAATGTCACTGGCAGTGAAGGGGTTAACTGTATTCCCTGGGGGGTGATTCTAACTGAAGGGGGAGGGGACTGAGTAAGGGAGATGACAGATCGCTGTTCATACTCTGTATGAACAGACGATCTGTCACTTCTCCCCTCAGAGAACTGGCAACTGTGTGTTTACACACACAGATCCCGGTTCTCGGTGTGCCCCGAGCGATCGGGGGAGCCCGACGGTGATCGCGACTGCTGGGCAGTCACATCGGCTCAGTGGGCAAGCAGGGGGCGCGCACCCCTAGTGGCCACAGGATGAAGCAACGTTACATAACGTTGTTTCGCCCAGCCATGCTGTTCTTCCGCAGTACAACTGCGGCGGCTGGTCGGCAAGTGGTTAAATAAAGATGGAGCCCTGAGATACTGCAGATGACTTTTATTGGTGTCTCTATTGGGATAAAGGACGAGTGCATAGTGCCAAATTTTTCAAATATCAGTATTTGGATTTGGGCTACTCCAAGGACACAGTGTAGCAGTTATACCAAAAATGGAAACAATCAGCGCAAACAAAATAAATAAAAACTAATGCAAGCTGAACACTAAGGGTTAACACCAAGCCCATACATCAAGATAAAAAACAAATTAAATGCAGCGCAAATGATATAGGTGAAAGTCCATATATGAAGGGACACAAATCTTCTGTAGTGAAGATACTCCTTCTTAATATAAGGACACCAAAAGATCTTCTCCACTTTTCAAGCAGAGGAATCTGCAACTAGCAAACTTCTCCCATGAGTCCACCTGTCAATCTGCTGCACTGAAGAGATATCTGCCGGGAATTTTTGAGGACAACCAGAGGATCTGAGCCGTGTCTATCCAGTGTGTATGGAATCTATGCTTTTATGACCTCCCATCTGGTAAGCATTCTATATGCATATGAGTGGAGAAGATCTTTTGGTGTCCTTATATTAAGAAGGAGTATCTTCACTACAGAAGATTTGTGTCCCTTCGTATATGGACTTTCACCTATATCATTTGCGCTGCACTTAATTTGTTTATTATAGTGTAGCAGTTGACTGGTAGTGCCAATTTCATATGCTGAGTTCAGTTTAACAGGTGTATAGTTATGGCAGGTGTACAGTAAAAAAAGTACAATCACAGATTTAAACCTTACAACGTTATCTTTTTTCTTGAAGGTGGATCACAGAAGTTCTAAATAATGATTTTAAACATGATTTCATTGTTTTCAATATTTGTATCAATAGAATTTGATGGTATTTTAAATGAGTTTGTTTTACTATTGGAGGCATATATAAAGTCCCATAACTATGTTTTTTTCTTTCAATATATTTCATAGGGATGATGCCTTCCCTGGTAAGTTGATGTGAGGATCACCACACATATACACTGAGCAAAATTATAAACGCAACACTTTTGTATTTGCCCCTATTTATCATGAGCTGAACGCAAAGATCTATGACTTTTTCTATGTATACAAAAGGCCTATTTCTCTCAAATATTGTTAACAAATCTGTCTAAATCTGTGTTTGTGAGCAATTCTCCTTTGCCGAGATAAACCATCCACTTCACAGGTGTAGCATGATTATTGCACAGGTGTGCCTTAGGCTGGCCACAATAAAAGGCCACTCTAAAATGTGCAGTTTTATCACACAGCACAATGCCACAGATGTCGCAAGTTTTGAGGGAGCGTGCTGACTGCAGCAATGTCCACCAGAGCTTTTGCCCTTGAATTGAATGTTAATTTCTCTACCATAAGCCGTCTCCAAATGCGTTTCAGAGAATTTGGCAGTACATCCAACCGGCCTCACAACCGCAGACCACGTGTAACCATAAGAGCCCAGGACCTCCACATCCAACATCTTCACTTCCAAGATCGCCTGAGACCAGCCACCCGGACAGCTGCTGCAACAATCGGTTTGCATACCCAAAGAATTTCTGCCCAAACTGTCATAAACCGTCTCAGGGAAGCTCATCTGCATGCTCGTCATCCTCATTGGGGTCTCGACCTGACTGCAGCCTCCCCCACGCGGCTTGGTGCTCTGCTCACACTCGCAAGCACAAGCAATTTAGTACAGTATGTTGCAATGGGCGGCAGCCCCGATGTCACAGGGTGCGGCCTGCCCCCCCCCGCAACCCCATAGCAACACCACTGCTGTACAGGGCAGATGGCAAATAGCGTGTATGGCGTTGTGTGGGTGAGCAGTTTCCCGATATCAATGCTGTGGATGAGATCCTGAGGCCCATTGTTGTGCCGTTCATCCACGACCATCACCTCATATTGCAGCATGATAATGCACGACCCCATGTTGCAAGGATCTGTACACAATTCCTGGAAGCTGAAAACATCCCAGTTCTTGAATGGCCAGAATACTTACCAGACATGTCACCCATTGAGCATGTTTGTGATGCTCTGGATCGGTGTATATGACAGCATGTTCCAGTTCCTGCCAATATCCAGCAACTTGGCACAGCCATTAAAGAGGAATAGACCAACATTCCTCGGGGCCACAATCAACAACCTGATCAACTCTATGCGAAGGAGATGTGCTGCACTGTGTGAGGCAAATGGTGGCCACACCAGATACTGACTGATTTACGGACCCCCCTGACCTCCCAATACAGTAAAACTGCACATTTTAGAGTGGTCTTTTATTATGGCCAGCCTAAGGCACACCTGTGCAATAATCATGCTGTCTAATCAGCATCTTGATATTCCACACCTGTGAGGTGGATGGATTATCTCGCAAAAGAGAAGTTCTCACTAACACAAATTTAGACAGATTTGTGAACAATATTTGAGAGAAATAGGCCTTTTGTGTAGATAGAAAAAGTCGTAGATCTTTGTGTTCAGCTCATGATAAATAGGGGCAAACACAAAAGTGTTGTGTTTATAATTTTGCTCAGTGTATATTGGATTTGAGGTCATCATATGATCAGCTTAGAGTAAAAATATAAGCAGGTTATTTTTTTAAAACACTAAATTAAAAGCTTGCATGTCTTTAAAAAAAAAGACCCCTAAAACAGGCAGGTATTTTGTATAGACAAGCCTTGATTGTTATCTCAATATAGGAAGGTTTTAGTACACAGTGTTATTAACAGAACTGACAAATCCTGAGTCTGAAACAGAAATATATCTTTTAATAAAACCTCTCCGATCTTTTTAATAGCTCCTTTTAGCTGTCAAAATTGAAGAGAGTGAGTGTATGGATTTGTGATTTGCTTCCTGCCTAATGCACACTACCTTCTCCCACGTCTCTGTTCACACAACACATGGAATAACAACCTGCATCTGGGTGTTGGCTTTTCATATGCCTCATACCTTCACCTGTGCAGTTTGGCTGAAGAAAATAGCAATCAAACTGCATTCTGGGTTAAGCCGGTCATAGATGGTTCGAATTTTGGCAGGTTCAACAGGGACCGGCCGATATTCAAACATGTATAGGCAGGCTGAATGTACCCAAGTTGATTGATCGACCTATTTGAGTACAACCAGCATATTAGATTGTACATGTGGTTATTGCTAGTGGCTATTATAGCAGCTAGCAGTAATCACTGTGTTCTCACAATGGAGGGAGGGATTCCCCCATCAACACAGTCAGTGTTGCAAGAAAGGAAATCACTCCATCTATGCCTGGCTTAAGTGGGAATTCTAGGGATGTTTGCAACATTCTGTCGATATTTTTGAAATTACATTTTACACATGAAATAATTCTACAGTTGTTTATTAATAATGTGTCTGCAGACAATGTTCTGTTTTTCACCATTGGATCTCTTTTAGTTGCCTCATGCTGCTTTAAAAACTTCCTTGTAAAAAGTGCTAATTATTACACTCTTATAGATGACACATACTGCTTTTTGGCAATCGGTATAATATGACTTACTTTTTGTAGCTGTGTTTGTAATTGTGATTTAGTTATTTTAAAATGTAAATCCTTTTTCCATGTGGTGTTTCTGTGTTTTACATTTCTCCTAGAGGGAAGGAAATTCTGAACTATTTAAAAAGAATGTATAATTTTTAACACATTTTGTATGTTTATTTACTATGCTCAGAACTAATAAAAAATGTTTTTTTTTTCATTTTTTTTTGGAGGCAGGGGTAAATATGAAAAATTGTCAATTCACATTTCCAACTGGCAAGTAGAATTTCAAGTTCATTTTCACAAGTTTGAATCTTTAATTGATCTGTTAAAATACCCTGTTGTTTACAGACCTTAGTAGCTCAAGCTAAAATGTACATATACTTGATATATCAGTCATGTAACTATTACGCTGTTCTTATTACCAATAAAAATATTTTCAACCCTAAAATGTACATATACAATTGAGTGAATTGGGGCTGTCGATAAGAAAACACAACTTCTGCTTTGTTCAAGCAAGCCCTGTGGAGTTTAAATCACAGAGAAAGAGCAACTGACAGGAAACAGCAACAGTTAACTAATGGTTAGAGATAGCAGTGTGGTGAGAAAACCCCAGATCCTATAGCCTTTGTTCTAAGTGTACAGCACTATAACCTTTTGTCATTATACTGTGTATTACTGCATTAGTTGAACTGTTTAATTTACCAAAGTCAGCATCATGCCAAGTAAATTGGCAACTTAAAACTAACAGTTATATATATAGTCAGGTCCATAAATATTGGGACATCTAAACAATTCTAATCTTTTTGGCTCTATACACCACCACAATGGATTTGAAATGAAAGAAACAAGATGTGCGTTAACTGCAGACTTTCAGCTTTTATTTGAGGGTATTTACATCCAAATCAGTTGAACGGTGTAGGAATTACAACAGTTTGTATATGTGCCTCTCACTTTTTAAGGGACTAAAAGTAATGGGACAGATTAACAATCATCCATCAAACTTTCATGCATGCATGCTCAATCGGATTCAGGTCATGTGATTGACTTGGCCATTGCAAAACATCAAACTTATTTCCCTTAAAAAACTCTTTGGTTGCTTTCGCAGTATGCTTCCGGTCATTATCCATCTGCACTGTGAAGCGCAGTCCAATGAGTTCTGAAGCATTTCGCTGAATATGAACAGCTAATATTACCTTAAACACTTCAGAATTTATCCTGCTGCTTTTGTCAGCAGTCACATCATCAATAAATACAAGAGAACCAGTTCCATTGGCAGCCATACATGCCCACGCCATGACACTACCACCACCATGCTTCACTGATGAGGTGATATGCTTTGGATCATGAGCAGTTCCTTTCCTTCTCCATACCCTTCTCTTCCCATCACTCTGGTACAAGTTGATCTTGGTCTCATCTGTCCATAGGATATTGTTCCAGAACTGTGAAGGCTTTTTTAGATGTTGTTTGGAAACTCTAATCTGGCCTTCCTGTTTTTGAGGCTCACCAATGGTTTACATCTTGTGGTGAACCCTCTGTATTCACTCTGGTAAAGTCTTCTCTTGATTGTTGACTTTGACACACATACACCTACCTCCTGGAGAGTGTTCTTGATCTGGCCAACTGTTGTGCAGGGTGTTTTCTTCACCAGTGAAAGAATTCTTCGGTCATCCACCACAGTTGTTTTCTGTAGTGTTCTGAGTCTTTTGGTGTTGCTGAGCTCACTGGTGCGTTCTTTCTTTTTAAGGATGTTCCAAACAGTTGATTTGGCCACACCTAATGTTTTTGCTATCTCTCTGATGGGTTTGTTTTGTTTTTTTTCAGCCTAATGATGGCTTGCTTCACTGATAGTGACAGCTCTTTGGATCTCATATTGAGAATTGACAGCAAGAGATTCCAAATGCAAATAGCACACTTGAAATGAACTCTGGACCTTCTATCTGCTCCTTGTAAATGGGATAATGAGGGAATAACACACACCTGGCCATGGAACAGCTGAGCAGCCAATTGTCCCATTATTTTTGGTCCCTTAAAAAGCGGGAGGCACATATACAAACTGTTGTAATTCCTACACCGTTCATCTGATTTGGATGTAAATACCCTCAAATTAAAGCTGAAAGTCTGCAGTTAAAGCACATCTTGTTCGTTTCATCCATTGTGGTGGTGCATAGAGCCAAAAAGATTAGAATTATGTTGATGTCCCAATATTTATGGACCTGACTGTAGAAGAATAGGGCTACTGGTTTAACAATGACCTTGAATAATAATAAACTTTTGCTACTTACAAATTCTGTTTATTGAGTCGCTATGAAATAAAACAAAGGCCATCTATTATTCCTATAATGCCTACAAAAAAGTTCAAGGAAATAACGATTGCTTCAGTTCATTGGGCTGACCAAAGATGGCTTGAATTTTTGGGCAATTTCTACTGATTTGTCCAAAACTTGAGTTGTGGATGATCCTGCAAGCACTACACAGCTCAATAAAAGTCAATTCAAAAATCATTGTCTGAATAATAACTGAATCCTATCAGTTCATCAGTGTGACTCTATTCAGGCAGCTGTAGGTGCCACAGCTGTGGAATACATTAGCCATCAGTGGGAATTCAGTTTGGATGGAAGAATCAATTGATTTTCTTTTGTTGACACTGCAGGCGGAAGAGAAAACTGAGCTAAGCATGGCTTGTTTTAGCCAGTGTCTCCTTTTTGAGGTCAACTTCTTCACCTCTACTACATCATATGCTGCACATAAACACACACATATATGATGTTCGTGTTTCCAATTTCCATGGGTTTGCAGCAAATCCTCGGATTTGTGGAGATGGCAAGTCATAGATAACCCAGCCCCCTTTGAATAAAAGGGTGGGCTCACAGCACCCCACCCGAGGGTGTGACCTCAACTTGTGGGCAAAAAAAAAGTCTCCAGCAGTGAAAGGGTTAAATGGCAGCACTGCTTTGTATTTGGTGCCTGGCACAAACTGCATAATAGACATATCTGGGAACTTTTAGAACTACTTAAATCCGAAGGGGAAGGAGGGAGTAATATAGAATATAATACATAGGCCAAGAAAGGGCAGTTTTTACTCAACAACACTTGGACAACTGTGAGAATGCAGTGCATAGGCAATAAAATGCAAGTGTGCATATATTTTTTGAGCAGGCAGGTATGTTGTTTGTCATAGAAAAGGAAACCGGGTAGAATTTCTGGGTTTTGTTGTAGATGTTTCCTTTATGAACAACCTCTTTGGCTATAGGAACGTTTCATTTGTAATGTGCAATTACAATAATTTTAGTTGATGAAATATCTAAGAGAAATAAACAACATGTTATGGTTTTAGGGTTGGTTGCACAATTGAGTTATGACCTGCCAGAAGTCTGCAACCTGTAAAAATAAACAATTAAATCAACTTTAAAAACACATTTTGTAGACTGTTAGCATTGCCTTGCATGCCAAGATGAATTTAAAATGCATGAAGCAATGTGTGCAATGATTGCTTATTTTTCACTTGAGTTAGTAGACATGAATTGGTTTAAAAGAGCCGTGTAAAATGAAAAAAAAAAAAATACTACTTGAGTGCTGAATCACTTCTTTCAATATTGCCATGAACTATCAATAAAACGGTGAATGTTAAAAGGATTCAGTATTATTTCACCCTGATGGGACTAGAGAAATCTTAAAAATATTTGACATGTTACATATTTATCTAAGAATAAATTCTCACATAGTTACCTTAAAGCAGAGTTCCCCTGATTTTTTATTTATTTTTTTTTAAAGTCAGCAGCTACAAATACTGCAGCTGCTGACTTTTAAAATAAGGACACTTACCTGTCCATGTCGGCACCCGAAGCCAATCTATCCCTCGGCTGTCGGATGCTGCCGCCACCATCCTCCGGAAGGGAACCATGAAGTGAAGCCTTGTGACTCGCACTGCGCTATCCCACTGGTCCCTGCTGTGTTCTGGGACCTGTGTGTATCCCAGAAGACAGTGGGGGGGAAAGTGGCGTAGACACTCGCGGGTGGCTCGGGTATCGATGCCCGGAAGTGGGAGCAAAATACCTGTATTAGAAAGGTATCTGCTCCCCCCTGAAAGGTGCCAAATGTGACAACGGAGGGGGGGGGGAACCGGAAAAGCGGAAGTTCCATTTTTGGGTGGAACTTCGTTTTAAGTCACCTAATATTTTAGTACATCTTGGGTTTTATGGTTTACTCACCTATCTCACAGGGTCACCAGGAACTCTGGCAGTAAAATCCTTTAGCTGGTGGTAATTGGTAGTATGTAAGGAGGCACCGATGGTGTTAGAAATTAGATTACGGTGACCACCTGCACTCCATTTATTATGCAGTGCTTACCCCCGAAGGAGCCACTTGGTATGATGGGTTCTCTGTTCCCCTCCATCCCCTATGATTCAGTTGTAACGTAAGTATTGGTATACCACACCCTATATTAGTACACAGGAAATAAACCATAAGCTACTTGATGGTAGATAAAGTGAATATATTGTGGCAAGGCAGGTGCAATGGACAAAGCAATAAATAGGCAACTGAATACATTTAAATGCATAAACCTAAATACTATAAATAGTAGTCTATATTGTGGCGATTAACCTAGACCCAAATAAGACTAATCCAAATTAAACTGGTATACACACTTTTAATAAAGAACAGCAAGAACCATGAAGAGTATAAATGGCACAAAGAAAGGCTCCACTGTAACTCTCAGCAGTTTTTCTGAAAGTGCCCAGAATGGGGTACCCCTGGAAAGAGATTGTTTAATACCTGACACCTAAATTTGCAATCCTAAGCCGGCTAAAATTGGAGCCCATCTGTATGGTTACTGTCTAAGACTAAATGCAGTGAATGACTGTTGGGCTGCTAAATAATGAGCAGCCTCTATGGGCATTAAACTGCTCACAGGGATAGGATAAGCACAGTGAATTCTGATCCTAGCAGACAGTGAATCTTGTCCAGAATGCTTGATGGTCTTCTGTCCTCATAAATCCAGTCCCTGTTGGCTCAGCCTTCATGATCAGGTCCTCACAAGGCTCAGTCCCAGTGCTCAGATCCTCACTGATTCTCCATTGCTTTAGGCACACAAGACAACATATCCAGTCCCAGCAAAGAAAATGGCCTTTCAGTGGCTCGGTCTTCCAGTTCTCTGGTGTGGGCACAAACACCCAGAATCCGATCTGCACTCTCTGCTCCCTGCACTGCAAAAGCTCTGATCCATAGCCACCTGATAAAATACTTCCAAGCAGCACAGTTAGCTCAGTTGACCAAATATCATGCCACTTGAAAAGTCCCATTGTGGGTCAGGTAAGAAGGGGCCTACTGTGACTGTAATATTTTATGGCTCAAACCAATCGAGCAGGCTTCAATTTCTAACCATATCACGCTTCACTCCCTGGGCTATGGCATCAAGTAAAATATCAATCAAAACTACTCTCCTAACATCTTACTATCCTTCACTCCCCATTCATCCTTTTACAGAGCCAGAGCCTCTCTACACTCCTCTACAGCATGGTTAAAGCGGAGCTCCACCCACAAGGGGAAGATTTGCTTATCTGCCTCCTCCCCCCCCACTGACAGATTTGGCACCTTTTGGGGGGAGTGGATACCTGGTTTTGACAGTTACCTGCTCCCACTTCTGGCTCAGTTTGCCCCATCTCCTTCCCTCACAGCCAGCCCAGTTAGAAAATGCAGTGCACTTCGTGAATGTGCAGTGGGCAACCGGCTGGCCGCATGGCCTTACTGCCAGTTTCCCTTAGTGGAGATGGGGACGTGGCCTGGTGGAAGCCCAGTCTGAGGTTGTCATTTTCACCACCATACATTCACGGACTCCTCTCTCTCTCCCTTAGTGGAGATAGCGGCGGTATTATCCAATAGCCGATTAAAAAATTGGCTCGGGTGAAGACACTACTGGATTCCTGAACAGGTAAGTGTCCTAATTCAGCAGCTACAGTATTTGTAGCTGCTGACTTTTATTTTTTTTCTGCAGGAGCCTGGAGCTCCTCTTTAAAGAGGAAGTCTGCCCTCCCTTTTAAAATTAAAAGTCAGCAGCTACGCATACTGTAGCTGCTGACTTTTAACATTAGGACACTTACCTGTCCTGGAGTTCAGCGATGTGGGCACCGCAGGCGATCTTCAGATCGGCTGGTCAGGTGCTGCCACGGCCATTGCTACTAAGGGAACCCGGCAGTGTAGCCTTTTGGCTTTGCGGCCGGACCCCCACCTGCGCATGCACAAAGCGTGCTGCGCTCTTTCACTGGCCGGCAGAAGAGGAGGGAGAAGGGAGACCAAGCTGCTGACGTAGATCGCCGCGACCCGGTCTCCCAGAATTGGGGACAGGATACCTGTCAAAAACAGGTATCCGCTCCCCCTCCCCCCAGAAAGGTGCCAAATGTGGCACAGGAGGGGGAAAGAATAAGATGAGCGGAAGTTCCACTTTTGGGTGGAACTCCACTTTAAGCTTAGGCCTCACCCATCTCCATCTCCTGCCTGACCCTAATGGGTTTTTATTGTTCTCCAAGCTAAAAGAATCCTATCACCTCCCTAGAACAGAGATTTCCCACTATTTACAGGTTAAACATTTGTATGAATTTTCTATACCATTTAAGTCTTCTTTATGCTAGGTACACACTATCAGTTTTTTTGTTTAACAAAGTGGGCTGAAGGAAGGAAACTGAAGAACTTGGGAGGAGCTCACTGTACTAACTAATGTTAGTACAGTGATCTCCCCACTGAGCTATTGTGTTCTGACAGGGAGACTGCCCCCCCTCCCCCACCAGAACACACCGATCAGCGCTCACAGCCATTGGCTGTGAGCGCTGATCGGATGCCAGTCAGATGCTGGTTTTCCAGCATGCACGTTCTACAGAAGCCAGCCGTTCGGCTGGCTTCATCAGACAGGCTGGTGTACACATGAGCTGAATGTTGGCCAGGTTCTGTTGAATGGTCAATACCGGACGAAATCCAGCCCATGTGTACCAGGCTTTAGAATAGTTGTCTATGTATGAATGCATGTGTGATTTTCACTCTTGTATCCCATTTATATTGCCACATACTATTAGCTATATCCCTCCATCCCCCATCCTACAGACGCAAATGGATGTCTGACCCCAGTGTCATGATAGAACCAGAAACATGGACTGATATCAGGCAGGCTAATAAATCTTCCAGAACATAGCAGCCCTGGAAACCAAGTTTAACCAAGTGCTCTCCTGATGGTGCCTAGTTCCAGCTTGTATAGCCAAATTTGTGCCGAATTATGTTGCAGCCTATTTTCATGACTGTGGAGAGATTGGCATGTACCACCATATTTGGTGGTCCTGCTCCTAAATATAAGTGTTTGGGATGCTGTCAACACTGGGAAAGTCCCCCCTCCGTGATCCAACCATAGCTCTCCTCAACAAAAACACAACAGAGTCCACAAAGGACGCAATTGAACCACTACTGCAAATATCAGTGCTGCTAGGCAAATGGTCGCAAAGATCTGAAAGATTTCGTAGCTCTCTATTACAGAATCCAAAAATAAATTAACACAGGACATGGTTACCCAAATACACAAAGCTGTGGAGTCCATGGATAGAACACGTTTTACCCCCAGGCTTTGAGAAGTCCCTTCTAGAATCCCAAGCACAGGTTAATTCAGTTCCTAAACATAATACTACCTATTTGGCATGCATGTGCTCTCCCAGAATTCCCCCCCCCCCCCCATACCCCAACTCACTCTTCTCCCTGCCCCAGTTCTATATGATTGCAACTTTGAAAGTTTCAATTACCACTGCTAAAAACATCACCGGTGGTAGAAGTCACCACTAGACCAGTTGGATCCACAAACTGTAAACATTATGTGATTCTTAGTCCTACCTAATGCATAATATTCGGTGTTATCAAAAATGTTTTACCAAAAAGTACGGATGTTCAATTTAGGGTAATTTTGTTTATTTAATTTAGTTTTCTTTTTTCTTTTAACTTTTTTTTAAAAAACAAACAAACAAAAAAAAACAAGACTATAGAGGGGTTGTTTTTTGGTTCAAGAATAGGTCCACTATAGTTAAAAGCAGCCTTAAAAGCCATTTAAAGTCTGTAAAACCCTTACAACACATTAATTTTGCCTTTTCCACTGCCTGATAACTTGCCTGATTTTTGCCTAAATTTGAAGAAAATTAAAACTCAACTCAATTTCACTCATATATAATCAAGACAGAAAAATAGACAGAGGGCAAAGGACTAGTCACCACTATGGTGGTCTCCCTCCAGCTGATTTTTCTCTCATTATTGACATACCATGTCTTGTTCTGCACTCTGAATCTGTATATAGGCAGACATTGTGGTGTAGTTGGGCTTTGCATCCTCATGTCAGACACTCCCTATTGATTATGGATGATCACATGACTCTGAGGATAATGATCAAGGAGGTTCAGAAGTGGTACAGAAATCGCATATCCACAGAATGAATCAGAAACAAAAAGATACTTCAGCAGGAAAAGGAGTGAACAGCAAGGTAGAGACATCATCAAATCACAATTCAAATCTCGTGAGAGTAGCAATCCGAAGTAATGTCCTTTAGATGAGCTTACCCTACAGAAATACATCTCTGAGGCTCAAGGTACAGGGGTGCCTAGGCCCAGGAAGTACACTGGTATTTTGCAGGAGAGTTTCAATACAAAAGATAGATTTTCTCTAGGTACTGCTTCAACACAGTTAACATTTCTAAATGTTCCCTATAACATAGTAAATGTTCACTTTTTAGTTCAGTTACAATTTAAATACTCACACTAGTTGCATTTTAAACAGATTTAATATTTCTGAATGCAAACATAATGGCATTAATTGGTACACTTTTATCTGCTTGGAGTTCAAAATGTAATTTATGCAAAACTAAAATTAGCCTTTCTCATTTGGTATTCATGTAGTGTCCCCATATTGTAGAACACGTTTCATGGTTCTAGGTTACATTAGTACATTAGTGCCATGTAGATAATTCTGCATGCACTTCTATTGAATAAGAACAAACAGATGGGATGCATATTACAAGCTCCACAAGCTTTCTCATTCATATAGAGGAGAGTGGAAGGTCAGGCCTTCATGATTACAACACACAAGTGCAGCAACATTAAAATGCTTCTGCAATTACTTTTTTTACCAATTCTTTTGTGATTTCTACTAGAAGTAGAGTACTAAAAGCTAAATATTTACATTTTTAAAACTTGGTTTTTATTATAGTCTTTTTTACTTTTGTTGTATTTAATGTTGTTTTCAACAGTGTTCTACACTAGCTCAGCTAATAGACTTAGTTTGACAGTTAACCATTTCCAAAAATTGTGGGGAAAATTATGAATTTTATATTTCGAGATATTGTATTTATTCAGTTTTCAGAGCATGACTTAACCTGGGTTCAAACGTAAATACACTGACCCCTCAGTGACCAGTGTCTACCGATATGCATTAATTGTGTAGCATACTTCTGAGTATGTGCTTGAACCCCTCTCTTTTACATGCACATCACTGCATATAACATGTTGCATATAATGTTATCCCCCTCACACCCACATTGCACACCCTGGACAGATGGTAAAATCGCTTAAGACTCATTTACACAAGTAGGCAGAGGTTTTACCACTACCCAACTGCTGAGCTACAAGTTAATATGGTCAGCACCCATGTTAGCAGATACTCCCATGGTTGTGGTGCAGTGTGAGAAAAAAAATACCACAGGTCACATTTGGCAGGCAGTACTACCACCAAATGCAACCCATTGAAGTGAATGGGGCTGCAATGCAACTGCTCTGTAACTGTGCATAATGCTTGCAGTTGTTGTATGGTGTGGCATGATTTCAATGGTTAACACAGGAGTTGAGGAGGCAAATGTCAATTTTTGATACTTGATGCTTTTACACTTATTTTTCCTTTACTATACTGAGAAAGCATTTACATTTTCTGCATGTTTCCCACTAGAATTTTTCCTCCTCCAGATATTAAAGACAATTAGTCATGCACACCAGCAGGCACACTTTTGCTAGTCATGGGTAGTGGCTTATTTAGTGGCTTAGTTATGGAAATTCATTGCTATTTCTGTAATGGAAAAAACAAAATTTAGCTACCGTAAAGACTGCTAAGTGTCTTAGTACAGCCTAGTGCTCCACTCTAAAATAAACCCTGCATGGCTTTCTAAAGCTTTAAAATAAAATGCTAATTTGTTGTCAATTGCCACAGATCAAAGTCAATAAGTAGCATCACAATTTTACTCATTCCAGCATCCTAGTTTCGGCTATGGCATTCTCCTTGTCTGTCTGTCCACTTGCAAGGTGATTGATGACTCTGGTTGTAGACCAAACCTGATATAAGCCAACCAAGCTTGCAATCTCATGCGCTCCAAGCCTCAGGCATGATTGGAGAGAGAGACATCAGCGGCGCATTGCTCGCCGGCTATTGTCTCCTCCCTGTCACGTGACTGTTATGGCTTCTAACGCAAGCAGGAGGAATAGGTTCCTCTAACCACCACAGAAGCGAGGCTTGGAGTGCAAGCTTAGCCCGCGATCCGGCGTGTAGGCCGTATTTAAGGTTTATACCTCTACCAAATCCCTCAGTCAGTTTTATAAGTTTAGCCCTCATTTATTATACTACCATGTATGTGATTTTAAATATATGTGGCTTGTTTTTAAGGTTTATGGTACTGAATCTACTACTTCCGGTTCCGCCATGATGGGGGCGGACCCATTCAATTTGTAATGGTGTATACAGTTTATATATAAGGGCAATGTGGGGAGGCCCAGTTTAAGGCTTTTTAGTCGAAACACGTAGGGCGTTCCAGCTTCCCACGTTGCCACCATTTTTAATTACTTGTGATCACTTTTACCTGTAAAGGTTTTTTATTCAATAAATTCCTTTTAATTTTTGACCTACGCCACGTGGAGCCTTTTTCATCTTTTTTCTTCATGATTTCATCCATTATTGGTTCCCTTTGACCGTTTTGGCCCCGGAATCGGAGAATATGTGAGTGAGCCGTTTATCCCCACCTGCGACAACCCTGCCTATCGGTGATCGTGACCCAAGGGAACACACCTGGGAGGATTCTACGGGAGGTCTCCTCCATAAGCTCTGATAGACGTACTGCTATAAGGCAGATATGTCCTACAAGATCCGGTAAGAGTACCTACTTTAGATGTCTATGAAGTATTTCCTGTGATTGTCCTATACTCCAGTCTTCAGTCAACATCCTGTGTTCAAGCTCCCCCTCTTTTGAGAAGACTCCTTTCATGTTTATTTATGGACTCTGGTCGCAGAGCATAGCTCATTGCATCACAGACTTTTTTTATACATTCCACTGGTCTATATTATGTTGATTCACATTAGTCATAGGTTTTTCATAGTCACAGATATATTTGTGGTTTTACTCACTATTTTCTGTGGAGCATAGCATATTTCACCACGTTTATTTGTATATGCCCCATAGGTTTTTGTATTTTGTTGACTCACAATCATTTACAGTTGCTTGTTAGTCACTGGTACTAACATTTTTTTTTCTTTGTTTGATCCATTCACAATTTCAGTTGTGGTTTGGGATTTTAGCGCTGCACTTGTTTCTTTATATTTGGTTTGACTTGGTTTGTTTGTGTGTCAGCTGCTATATATTACTTTGACAAATAATTTTGGGGATCAGCGCAGCATTCTCCCTTATCACCAATTTACAGAACATGACCACAACTTTGGAGGTTTTTTTTAAATTTTTTTTATTGTGAAGCAGACAACAAGTAGGACAAAATAACAGAAAAAGTCAATGTGCATAACTATTCACCCCCCTAAAGTCAATACTTTGTAGAGCCACCTTTTGCGGCTTACACAGCTCCAAGTCGCTTTGGATAAGTTTCAGGGCTGGGACTGGCACTGATAGCCAGCACTGATGGGCTCTGATTGGCATCACTTATGGCCACTGATTGGCACTGATGGGCTCTAATTGGCAGCACTTTTGGGCACTGATTGGCACTGATAGGCAGCACTGATAGGCAGCACTGATGGGCACTGATTGGCACTGATTGGCAGCATTGATTGGCACTGATAGGCAGCACTTTTTGACACTGATAGGGAGCACTGATTGGCACTGATAAGAAGGCAGCATTGGTTGGCACTGATAGGCAGCATTGGTTGGCACTGATAGGAAGGCAGCATTGGTTGGCACTAATAGGAAGGCAGCATTGATTTGCACTGATAGGAAGGCAGCATTGATTGGCACTGATAGGGGAGAGGGGGAGTATCACATGCAGCAGATCAAGGCTTGCAAGAGCCACTGGGTGTATGAAACTGTCATGAGCTACGATGTTGGGGGTGGGTGGGACCAAGCAGCTTTCAACACCAGCCAATGAGTGCACTGCTTAAGAAAGGGGATGGAGCCACATAAATGTAGCGGCCCGCCCAGAGTTTTGACAGCTGGTCTCTCTCCCTGCGATCAGTAACATTTCATGACAGTTTCATATACCAAGCGGATCTCAACCTCACAATGCTGTCTGTGAAACAGTTTCACAGACAGCATGGGCTACACATTGCTTGTATGCAACATTTCGGGGCAGATCTCGGGAAACAGCAGGGGGTGATTAAAGTGTGACCAGGCACACCTGGCATACCCCACGCGCACGCCTATAATGTTTTTCTTTCTACCTTGAAATGATTTTGTCAATGTATATTACTTATCTTATTTTGTTATCTCTACTGTAATATAGCCAGCTTTCTTAATTTAGACCAGAATATAGCAAAACATATTACATATTACATTTTTTAGTAAGCAGAAAATATTAATGGCTGATTATAATTGAAATGATACCCCTCAAGGAGCTGCTTAAAGCGGAGTACCACCCAAAGATGGAACTTCCACTTTAAGGGAGGTGACCCCCTGACATGCCACATTTGGCATGTAATTTTTTGGGGGGGCGGTACCCTCTTTTCTGAGGGTCCCAGCTCCCACTTCCTACCGGCGCACCGAGGCACCAGAAGGGAGAGCATCTCTCCCCTCTTCCTCTCAGGAATCATCGGGGACACGTCACAGGTCCCAGATGATTGCCCGGCCAGTCATGGCGCATGGCGCGTGCATGCGCAGTGGGTACCTGGCTGTGAAGCCACAGCCGGGCGCCCACAGTTACAATGCAGAGAGGAGGCGGAGATGAGCGGGACTTTGTATGCCCACATCGCTGGACCCTGGGACAGGTGAATGTTTGATTATTAAAAGTCAGCAGCTGCAGTATTTGTAGCTGCTGACTTTGAATTTTTTTTTTCAGCAGAACTCTGCTTTAAGTTTGTTAAGTCCGTTACTCTGCCTCTCAACCACAAAGAACTGTCTGAGTCCCTCTGACACACCTAGCAAACAGTGTACTTGCAAACACAGTAAAAAAGACACAGATGTAATGAACAGGAAGTTTGTTTACTGGGAGATTTTCTGCAATTAAACAAACAGTGATCTGGTAACTCAATAGTCAAAAATGGCAAACTATGGCATTTAATAGTGTTAATCAAACCCAAAATACAGACTTCAAACTAATACAGTCAAACAACTTAAATAGGTCTAGAGTGGCCTATGCACATAAACGGGAACTGATCTGACTTAACAACAATCCTGAAATCACAGACCCAGGCAATTAAATGTGAGGCAATAGGCCACAAATGCAATTTATCACTTTAATGTTTAACGTGAGAGTTCCCCTTTAAAGGTAGTCACTGGGATCACTAAATTACCGATACTGAAGGAGTAAGAGAAAGGGTTCTCATAATGGAGATATCCAGGATCTTCAGCTAGCCTGGCATTGGTGCATTTGGTGTCCTGTTGAGCAGGATACACAAAGGGGTACTTGAAAGTATCCTGGTAGGCAAAATGTAATGTGGGTTGCTAGCAGTATCCTAGTAGGCAAAGTGGAATATGGTGACTGTTCAGCAGGGTGCAAGTGTTCCTGCAAATGTGGACACTGGTGAGGCAATGTTGCCTGACTACCATGTCTTTAAAGATGGGCAAAACGCCCATCCTGCTACCAAAGGATCAAGTGACCAGTTCCCCGAAAGCCCCAACTGGCCACCTTGTTATCCGATTGCCCTCAGGGACACCTGGAGATATAGCCGGGATCCCTCTCAGGCTGGGTGTCCGTCGCCGTCCAACTCCTGGAACCGTGGCAGGATCAGCACACCGACCTCTGGAGCTGTGGCAGGATCAACACACCGACCTCTGGAACTGTGGCTGGATGGATCTCCTGGGTAACAGCAGCCCCTCAGATCATGTCTGTGTCTCTCTCACTCACTGATTGACCGACTTTTACCTCAGGACACAAAATTGAGTCTTTTACTTTCCTATCAGCAAAACCTGCTGGGATTTGTATTTCTCCCTGTATACCAGACTATGGGGTTGTTTTGTTTGGGAACTGCATGTCCCAGAATCCATTGCAACTCTCCCTGCAGTTCAGTACAGTCTCTTCCATTGGCTGTTGTAACTGTGCCTTTAATTGGCCAATAGGGGCACAAAAGAGGCTGCTGAATGCACAGCTCTGTGTGTGTCAGCTCACATTACATTACATTGAAAACAGGAAGAAGGGGGGGTGAAAAGCCCATGCAGACATGACAGCCAGCTCTCTCTCCACTCTTTCAGGCATGAAAGCCTGTTTACATGCAGTCATCTGTGTTAATGTACATCAGGGATGAGCCGAACACCCCCCTGTTCGGTTCGCACCAGAACATGCGAACAGGAAAAAAATTTGTTCGAACACGCGAACACCGTTAAAGTCTATGGGACACGAACATGAATAATCAAAAGTGCTAATTTTAAAGGCTAATATGCAAGTTATTGTCATTAAAAGTGTTTGGGGACCCGGGTCCTGCCCCAGGGGACATGAATCAATGCAAAAAAAAGTTTTAAAAACGGCCGTTTTTTCAGGAGCAGTGATTTTAATAATGCTTAAAGCCAAACAATAAAAGTGTAATATCCCTTTAAATTTCATACCTGGGGGGTGTCTATAGTATGCCTGTAAAGGGGCGCATGTTTCCCGTGTTTAGAACAGTCTGACAGCAAAATGACATTTTGAAGGAAAAAACACATTTAAAACTACCGCGGCTATTGCATTGCCGACAATACACATAGAAGTTCATTGATAAAAACGACATGGGAATTCCCCACAGGGCAATCCCGAACCAAAATTAAAAAAAAAAAATGATGTGGGAGTCCCCCTAAATTCCATACAAGGCCCTTCAGGTCTGGTATGGATATTAAGGGGAACCCCAGCCAAAATTTTAAAAAAAAATTGACGTGGGGTTCCCCCTAAATTCCATACCAGACCCTTCAGGTCTGGTATGGATTTTAAGGGGAACCCCGCGCCAAAAAAAACAAAAAAAACGGCGTGGGGTCCCCCCAAAAATCCATACCAGACCCTTATCCGAGCACGCAACCTGGCAGGCCGCAGGAAAAGAGGGGGGGACGAGAGTGCGGCCCCCCCCTCCTGAACCGTACCAGGCCACATGCCCTCAACATTGGGAGGGTGCTTTGGGGTAGCCCCGCCCCCCAAAACACCTTGTCCCCATGTTGATGAAGACAAGGGCCTCATCCCCACAACCCTGGCCGGTGGTTGTGGGGGTCTGCGGGCGGGGGGCTTATCGGAATCTGGAAGCCCCCTTTAACAAGGGGACCCCCAGATCCCGGCCCCCCCCTGTGTGAAATGGTAAGGGGGTACTTACCCCTACCATTTCACTAAAAAACTGTCAAAAATGTTAAAAATGACAAGAGACAGTTTTTGACAATTCCTTTATTTAAATGCTTCTTCTTTCTTCCTTCATCTTCTTCTGGTTCTTCTGGCTCTTTTGGTTCTTCCTCCGGCGTTCTCGTCCAGCATCTCCTCCGTGGCGTCTTCTATCTTCTTCTCCTCGGGCCGCTCCGCACCCATGGCATGGGGGGGGAGGCTCCCGCTCTTCTCTTCATCTTCTTCTCTTCTTCATCTTCTTCTTCATCTTCTTCTTCTTCTTCTTCTCTTCTTCCTTCTTCTCTTCTTCATTTCTTCTCCGGGCCGCTCCGCAGCCATGCTGGCATGGTGGGAGGCTCCCGCTGTGTGACGGCGTCTCTTCGTCTGACGATTCTTAAATAACGGGGGGCGGGGCCACCCGGTAACCCCGCCCCCCTCTGACGCACGGGACATGACGGGACTTCCCTGTGGCATTCCCCGTGACGTCACAGGGAAGTCCCGTCAAGTCACCGTGCGTCAGAGGGGGGCGGGGTCACCAGATGGCCCCGCCCCCCGTTATTTAAGAACCGTCAGACGAAGAGACGCCGTCACACAGCGGGAGCTTCCCACCATGCAAGCATGGCTGCGGAGCGGCCCGGAGAAGAAATGAAGAAGAGAAGAAGGAAGAAGAGATGAAGAAGAAGAAGAAGATGAAGAAGATGAAGAGAAGAGCGGGAGCCTCCCCCCTCATGCCATGGGTGCGGAGCGGCCCGAGGAGAAGAAGATAGAAGACGCCGCGGAGGAGATGCTGGACGAGAACGCCGGAGGAAGAACCAGAAGGGCCAGAAGAACCAGAAGATGAAGGAAGATAGAAGAAAGAAGAAGTATTTAAATAAAGGAATTGTCAAAAACTGTCTCTTGTCATTTTTAACATTTTTGACAGTTTTTTAGTGAAATGGTAGGGGTAAGTACCCCCTTACCATTTCACACAGGGGGGGGCCGGGATCTGGGGGTCCCCTTGTTAAAGGGGGCTTCCAGATTCCGATAAGCCCCCCGCCCGCAGACCCCCACAACCACCGGCCAGGGTTGTGGGGATGAGGCCCTTGTCTTCATCAACATGGGGACAAGGTGTTTTGGGGGGCTACCCCAAAGCACCCTCCCAATGTTGAGGGCATGTGGCCTGGTACGGTTCAGGAGGGGGGGGCCGCACTCTCGTCCCCCCCTCTTTTCCTGCGGCCTGCCAGGTTGCGTGCTCGGATAAGGGTCTGGTATGGATTTTTGGGGGGACCCCACGCCGTTTTTTTTTTTTTTTTGGCGCGGGGTTCCCCTTAAAATCCATACCAGACCTGAAGGGTCTGGTATGGAATTTAGGGGGAACCCCACGTCAATTTTTTTTTTTAATTTTGGCTGGGGTTCCCCTTAATATCCATACCAGACCTGAAGGGCCTTGTATGGAATTTAGGGGGACCCCCACATCATTTTTTTTTTTGGTTCGGGGTTGCCCTGTGGGGAATTCCCATGCCGTTTTTATCAATGAACTTCTATGTGTATTGTCGGCAATGCAATAGCCGCGGGTAGTTTTAAATGTGTTTTTTTCTTCAAAATGTCATTTTGCTGTCAGACTGTTCTAAACACAGGAAACATGCGCCCCTTTACAGGCATACAATAGACACCCCCCAGGTACGAAATTTAAAGGGATATTACACTTTTATTGTTTGACTTTAAGCATTAATAAAATCACTGCTCCTGAAAAAACGTCCGTTTTTAAAACTTTTTTTTTGCATTGATCCATGTCCCCTGGGGCAGGACCCAGGTCCCCAAACACTTTTTATGACAATAACTTGCATATAAGCCTTTAAAATGAGCACTTTTGATTTCTCCCATAGACTTTTAAAGGGTGTTCCGCGGCATTCGAATTTGCCGCGAACACCCCAAATTGTTCGCTGTTCGGCGAACTTGCGAACAGCCAATGTTCGAGTAGAACATGAGTTCGACTCGAACTCGAAGCTCATCCCTAATGTACATGCAGCCCATCTGTGTTCATATAAGTCTTTGGCTGCAATACCCGCTACACAATGTTAAAGTCTTCATGGTCCTTTTCAGTCCAGTTTGCTTTTTAAGTGCTATATTTACTCCTTGCTTCCACATTTTTCAAAATTATTTTGAAAGCATTATAAATAGAGTAATATAGCAATCAATGTTCTAACTAAGTAATTTTTCTGCTTTCAAGGCTCTCAATATGTAATTTAGTTCACAGGCACTGCTCTTGAATTCTAACAATGAAAATAGCTATTTTTATTTCAAGAGAAAATTTTATTAATGTACTAATCCTAACTTTATACAACCCGTTTTCTTTTATTTCTAAAGTACTTAAATGCATTCAGATTGCACTAGGCAAACAGTAGGATGTATAAAGACTATTTATATTTCTGAAAACCCACAATAAAATTTTTATGTATAAATATGAGCTGAACTGAAGCAAATCATTGAGCATTAATGGGATACTAGATACAGAGGATTAGGCTTTAATATGATAACGTGTTATAGGTCATAGGACTGACTGCATGAATGAATACTCTAAGTGACTTACAGTGCCTTGAAAAAGTATTCAAGCCTCTTGAAATTTTCCACATTTTGTCATGGTACAACCAAAAACCTAAATGTACTTTATTGGGATTTTATGTGATAGACTAACATAAAGTGGCACATAATTGTGAAGTGGAAGGAAAATGATAAATGGATTTCAACATTTTTTACAAATAAATATCTAAGAAGTGTTGTGTGCAATTGTTTTCAGCCCCTTTACTTCGATACTGCTAATTAAAATCTAGTGGAACCGATTGCCTTCAAAAGTCACCTAATTAGTAAATAGAGTCCACCTGTGTGTATTTTAATCTCTGTATAAATACAGCTGTTCTATGAAGCCCTCAAAGGTTTGTTAGAGAACCTTAGTGAACAATCAGCATCATGAAGGCCAATGAACACACCAGCCAGGTCAGGGATAAAGTTGTGGAGAAGTTTAAAGCAGGGTTAGATTTAAAAAAATGTCCCAAGCTTTGAACATCTCACAGAGCACTGTTCAGACCATCATCCAAAAATTGGAAAGAGTATGGCACAACTGCAAACCTACCAAGACATGGCCATCCACCTAAACTGACAGGCAATGAGAGCATTAATCAGAGAAGCAGCCAAGAGGCTGTGGTAACTCAGGAGGAGTTGCAGAGATCCACAGCTCAGGTGGGAGAATCTGTCCACAGGACAACTATTAGTCATGCACTCCACAAATCTGGCCTTTATGGAAGGGTGGCCAGAAGAAAGCCATTGTTGAAAGAAAGCCATAAGAAGTCGCGCTTGCAGTTTGCGAGAAACCATGTGGGGGATACAGAAAACATGTGGAAGAAGGTGCTCTGATCAGATGAGACCAAAGTTGAACTTTTTGGCCTAAAAGCAAAATGTTATGTGTGGCGGAAAACTAACACTGCACATCACCCTGAACACACTTTCCCCACCTTAAAACATGGTGGTGGCAGCATCATGTTGTAGGGATGCTTTTTTATCAGCAGGGACAGGGAAGCTGGTCAGAGTTAGTGGGAAGATGGATGGAGCCAAATACAGGGCAATCTTAAACAAAAACCTGTTAGATTCTGCAAAGGACTGGGGCAGAGGTTCACCTTAAAGCAGGACAACGACCCTAAACATACAGCCAGAGCTACAATGGAATGGTTTAGGAATCAAAGCATATTCATGTGTTAGAATGGCCCAGTTCAGACCTAAATCCATTTGAGAATCTGTGGCAAGACTTGAAAATTGCTGTTCACAGACACTCTCCATCCAATCTGAAAGAGCTTGAGCTATTTTGCAAAGAAGAATGGGCAAAAATGTCACTCTCTAGATGTGCAAAGCTGGTAGAGACATCCCTAAAAAGACTTGCAGCTGTAATTGCAGTGAAAGTAGTTCTACAAAGTATTGACTCAGGGGGGCTGAATACAAATACATGCCACACTTTTCAGATATTTATTTGTTAAAAATTTTGGAAACCAATCATCATTTTCTTTCCACTTCACAATTATGTGCCACTTTGTGGTGGTCTATCACATAAAATCCCAATAAAATACATTTACGTTTTTGGTTGTAGCACAACAAAATGTGGAAAATGTCAATGGGTATGAATATTTTTTTCAAGGCACTGTATATGCCAAGGCTATGCATACAGATATCATCAGACTTGATCTACTGTTTAAGTATAGTGCTACAGTTTTAAAGTCCAATTCCAAACAAAACTTTTTTTTACTTTTTTAGTTTTGAACAGTGTGGAAGTGTTAGAGCCCATCAGTTTTTTTGCTGTCTGTGATTCCACAGGGGACATTCCCCATCACTTTTTATCCCTTTGACACCTGGAGAAGAAATGTGGCAAAAAGGTTAGGAACACACATGCACCAATAAAAACCTGATGGGTTCTATCCCTTCTACGCTCTATTAACAACTTCAGCCCCGTGAGATTTTACCCCCTTCATGATCATGCCATTTTTTGCTATTCGCCACTGCGCTATTTTAACTAGTAATTGCGCAGTCATGCGATGCTGTACTCAAACAAAATTTATATAAATTTTTTCCCCCACAAATAGAGCTTTCTTTTGGTGATATTTGATCACTACTGGGTTTTTAATTTTTTAAGCTATAAACAAAAAAAGAGCATACTTTTTGAATAAAAAACAACAATATTTTTTACTTTCTGTTATAAAACATATGCAATAAAAAAAAGATTAAAGTGTTATTTCCTCATACATTTAGGTCAAAATGTATTCTGCTACATGCGTTTAATAAAAATAAATTCCCAATAAGTGTACATTAATTGGTCTGCGTGAAAGTTATAGTGTCTACAAGCTGTAAGATATATACTGTAATTTTTAATTATTTATTTAATTTTATATGACTAATGGCGGTGATCAGAGACTTATAGCGGGACTGTGATAGTACGGCGGGCAATCAGACACTTTGTGGGAACTGGCTAACTGTCACTGACATCTCTAGTGACACTAATACAATGATCAGCTCTAATAATATACAGTGACATTGAACCAATGACACTGGCTGGGAAGGGGTTAACACCTGGGGCAATCAAAGGGTTAAATGTGTGCCTAACTATGTGTAAAGTGTTTACTGTGTGGTGCTTTTACTAAGGGATGTGCTGGTTTTTATTCCCTGCTTTACAGGGACACAAAAACAGGTTCCTCGCCGCTGTCAGAAGAGAGCTCTCTGTTGTTTACATACACAAAGCTCCCTCATGTCACTTGATCTACTGATTGGCAGGTCCCAGCCAGTGACAGCACAGCTGGGTGGGCGGGTGCGCGCATGCACCCCCTACCTGGAAATGCAAAATTACATATCCAGTATCTTACAAAAGTGAGTACACCCCTCACATTTTTGTAAATATTTTATTATAACTTTTCATTTGACAACACTGAAGAAATGACACTTTGCTACAATGTAAAGTAGTGAGTGTACAGCTTGTATAACAGTGTCAATTTGCTGTCCACTCAAAATAACTCATCACACAGTCATTAATGTCTAAACCTCTGGCAAAAAAAGTGAGTACACCCACACAGTGAAAATATTCAAATTGGGCCCACAGTGTCAATATTTTGTGTGGCCACCATTATTTTCCAGCATGGCCTTAACCCTTATGGGCATGGAGTTCACCAGAGCTTCACAGGTTGCCACTGGAGTCCTCTTCCACTCCTTCAAGATGACATCACAGAGCTGGTGGATGTTAGAGACCTTGCGCTCCTTCACCTTCCGTTTGAGGATGCCTCACTGATGCTCAATAGGGTTTAGGTCTGGAGCCATGCTTGGCCAGTCCATCACCTTTACCCTCAGCTTCTTTAACCACTTGACCATTGGGCACTAAAACCCCCTTAATAACCAGACCAATTTTCAGCTTTCAGTGCTCTCACAATTTGAATGACAATTACTCAGTCATGCAACGCTGTACCCATATGAAATTTTCGTCCTTTTTTTCACTCAAATAGAGCTTTCTTTTGGTGATATTTGATCACCTCTGGGTTTTTATTTTTTGTGCTATAAATGAAAAAAGACTGAAAATTTTGTAAAAAAATGCATTTTTCTTCATTTCTATTAACATTTTTTGCAAATAAGTAATTTTTCTTCATAAATTTAGCCAAAAATGTATACTGCTACATATCTTTGGTAAAAATAACCCAAATTAGTGGGTATTATTTAGTCTGTGTGAAAGTTATAGGGTCTACAAGCTATGGTGCCACTCACTGAAAATGTATCTTTTTGATCACACCTGATGTACTTGAGACCCTAACAAGCCAGTAAAGTACAAATACCCCCCCAAATGACCCCTTTTTGGAAAGTAGACATTCCAAGGTAGTTAGTACAAGGCACAGTTAGTTTTTTGAAGTTGTCATTTTTTCCCACAATTCTTTGCAAAATGAAGATTTTTTTTTATTCTTTTTTTTTCACTCCAAATTGTCATTATAACAGGTTATTTCTCTCACATGGCATGTACAGTCCACAAATGAAACCCCAAAATATATTCTGCTACTCCTCCTCAGTATGGCAATACCACATGTGTGAGACTTTTAGATAGCCAGGCCACATACAGAGGCCCAAAATTGAAGTAGCCCCTTCAGGCGTTCTAGGAGCATAAACTACACATCTAATTTCTCAACCACCTATTACACCTTTGAAGGCCCTGGAGCACCAGGACAATGGAAATGCCCACAAAGCGACAACATTTTGGAAAGCAAACACTCCAACGTATAATCTATAAGGCATGATGAGTCTTTGGAACGGTTAATTTTTTTCCAGAAGATTTTGGAAAATGTGGGAAAAAAATGAAAACGCATTTTTTTTAACACAAAGTTGTCCATTTATAAGATATTTCCAACACATAGCATGTACATAGCAAAAATGACACCCCAAAATGTATTCTGCTACTCCTCCTGAGTATGGTGATACCACATGTGTGAGCCTTTTGCACAGCCTGGCCACATATAGAGTCCCAACATTAAAGTAGCAACTTCAGGCGTTCTAGGAGCATACAGTAAATTACACATCTAATCTCTCAACCACCTATTACACTTTTGAAGGCCCTAGAGCACCAGGACAATGGAAACACCCACAAAGTGACCCCATTTTGAAAAGATAACACCCCAATGTATAAACTATGAGGCATAATGGGTCTTTGGAACGGTTCATTTTTTTCCAGAAGTTTTTGGAAAATGTGGGAAAAAAATGAAAACGCATTTTTTTTTACACAAAGTTGTCTATTTATTAGATATTTCCAACACATAGCATGTACATAGCAAAAATGACACCCCAAAATGTATTCTGCTACTCCTCCTGAGTATGGCGATACCACATGTGTGAGACATTTACACAGCCTGGCCACATACACAGGTCCAACATTGAAGTAGCAACTTCAGGAGTTCTAAGAGCATACAGTCAGGTCCATAAAAATTGGGACATCCACACAATTCTAATCTTTTTGGCTCTATACACTACCATAATGGATTTGAAATGAAACGAACAAGATGTGCTTTAACTGCAGCCTTTCAGCTTTAATTTGAGGGTATTTACATCCAAATCAGGTGAACGGTGTAGGAATTACAACAGTTTGTATATGTGCCTCTCACTTTTTAAGGGACCAAAAATAATGGGACAATTGGCTGCTCAGCTGTTCCATGGCCAGGTGTGTGTTATTCCCTCATTATCCCATTTACAAGGAGCAGATAAAAGGTCCAGAGTTCATTTCAAGTGTGCTATTTGCATTTGGAATCTCTTGCTGTCAATTCTCAATATGAGATCCAAATAGCTGTCACTATCAGTGAAGCAAGCCATCATTAGGCTGAAAAAACAAAACAAACCCATCAGAGAGATAGCAAAAACATTAGGTGTGGCCAAATCAACTGTTTGGAACATCCTTAAAAAGAAAGAACGCCCCAGTGAGCTCAGCAACACCAAAAGACTCGGAACACCACGGAAAACAACTGTGGTGGATGACGGAAGAATTCTTTCCCTGGTGAAGAAAACACCCTGCACAACAGTTGGCCAGATCAAGAACACTCTCCAGGAGGTAGGTGTATGTGTGTCAAAGTCAACAACCAAGAGAAGACTTCACCAGGGTGAATACAGAGGGTTCACCACAAGATGTAAACTATTGGTGAGCCTCAAAAACAGGAAGGCCAGATTAGAGTTTCCAAACAACATCTAAAAAAGCCTTCACAGTTCTGGAACAATATCCTATTGACAGATGAGACCAATATCAACTTGTACCAGAGTGATGGGAAGAGAAGGGTATGGAGAAGGAAAGGAACTGCTCATGATCCAAAGCATATCACCTCATCAGTGAAGCATGGTGGTGGTAGTGTCATGGCGTGGGCATGTATGGCTGCCAATGGAACTGGTTCTCTTGTATTTATTGATGATGTGACTGCTGACAAAAGCAGCAGGATGAATTCTGAAGTGTTTAATTCTGAAGTATTATCTGTTCATATTCAGCAAAATGCTTCAGAACTCATTGGACGGCGCTTCACAGTGCAGATGGACAATGACCCGAAGCATACTGCGAAAGCAACCAAAGAGTTTTTTAAGGGAAATAAGTGGGGTGTTTTTCAATGGCCAAGTCAATCACCTGACCTGAATCCGATTGAGCATGCATTTCACTTGCTGAAGACAAAACTGAAGGGAAAATGCCCCAAAAACAAGCAGGAACTGAAGACAGCTGCAGTAGAGGCCTGGGATGAAACCCAGCGTCTGGTGATGTCTATGCATTCCAGACTTCAGGCTGTAATTGGCTGCAAAGGATTTGCAACAAAGTATTAAAAAGTGAAAGTTTGATGGATGATTGTTAATCTGTCCCATTACTTTTAGTCCTTTAAAAAGTGAGAGGCACATATACAAACTGTTGTAATTCCTACACCGTTCACCTGATTTGGATGTAAATACCCTCAAATTAAAGCTGAAAGTCTGCAGTTAAAGCACATCTTGTTCGTTTCATTTCAAATCCATTGTGGTGGTGTATAGAGCCAAAAAGATTAGAATTGTGTCGATGTCCCAATATTTATGGACCTGACTGTAAATTACACATCTAAACTCTCAACCACCTATTACACTTTTGAAGGCCCTGGAGCACCAGGACAATGGAAACACCCACAAAGTGACCCCATTTTGGAAAGAAAACACCCAAACGTATAATCTATGAGGCATAATGAGTCTTTTGAATGGTTCATTTTTTTCCAGAAGTTTTGGGAAAATGTGGAAAAAAATGAAAATACATTTTTTTTACACAAAGTTGTCCATTTATAAGATATTTCCAACACATAGCATGTACACATAGCAAAAATGACACCCCAAAATGTATTCTGCTACTCCTACTGAGTATGGTGATACCACATGTGTGAGACTTTTACACAGCCTGGCCACATAGAGGTCCAACATCCAAGAAGCACCATCAGGTGTTCTAGGGACATAAATTAAGCATCCAATTTCCTTACAATCTATCACATTTTTGAAGGCCCTTTTGCTGGGGTGTCTCTCCGGTGAAGATTGCGGAAGAGGGGCAAGCTGGTATAAAATTATCCACATAAAGATGGTATCCCTTTCCAAGGAGTGGATAGACAAGCTCCCAGACCACTCTTCCGCTGGCTCCAATGTACTCTGGGCATTCAGGGGGATGCAGTTGGGAGTCCTTCCCTTCGTACAACCGGATGGTGTAAAAAGTTTGTACATTTTTACACCATATCGGGCCCTTTTGCTGGGGATGAATTGTTTGATGCCCAGCCTGCCTGAAAATTTTACAAGGGACTCATCCACGGAAATATTCTGTTCGGGGGTGTATAACTGGGGAAATTTTTCAGAGAAATAATTTAGGAGTGGCCGAATTTTAAATAGTTTGTCAAAAGCTAGGTCATTTCAGGGAGGGCACTGGGTGTTGTCATTGTAGTGGAGGAACCGCATAATCATTAGTTATCTGGATCTTGGCATAAGGGATGAGAAGAGTAGCATGTGGTGGATGGGTTTGGTAGACCAATAGGAGTACAATTGTTTTTTTTTTGTGAGTCCCATAGTAAAAGTTAGGCCTAAGAAAATTTTGAATTCCTCTACGGTTAGTTCTTCCCACTCAAAGGGACGGGCGTAACTAGAGCCAGGGTTGCTTACTATGTGCTGCTGTGCGTAGAGGTTGCACTGGGCCACAATGGACGATAGTAAGTCTTCAGTGAAAATCAAATGAAAAAAATCAAGTATGGCAAAATCATCGGTGTTCACCTGGACACCTGGCTGGGTGGTGAAAGGGGGGATATTTACTGCTCCGGAATTAGGGGGAAGCCACAGGGCGATTTGAAGGGCTTAGGGAAGGCTGGCATGGCCCCTATCCCTTTGGGGCTGAGATGACACCCTACTGGTGCCTGGCCTTTGTTGTAGTGGCTCTGCTCTTGAGGTGGATGGCACTGCTCTTGAGGTGGAGGGCACTGCTCGCGAGGTGGATGGCCCTGCGCTGCTGGTAGTAGGCTGCTGCTCCACGCCAGAATGCCTTCTTTTCACTGGCACACATTCCTCTTCCGATTCTGTATCAGAACCGCTGCTTATCACGGGTTCATAGGACGAATCCGAATCGGAGTTGGACTTAGACTCAGAGAGCTCCCCGCTGCTCTCATCGGTCATGCTTAGGCGTTGGTAGGCCTCCTCGGTAGTAAAATATTTTTTTGCCATACTGGTGGTTGAGGAGGCTGCACTGCAGAACACTGTGGTGGAACTGGTGGGCACAGGTTGCACTGGTGGGTACAGGTGGCACTGGTGGGTACAGGCGGCACTGGTGGGCACAGGCGGCACAGGTGCTGGTGGGCACAGACGGCACTGATGTGGCATTGCAGTGGCACAGGTGGCACTGATGGGCACAGGTGGCACTGGTGTGACACTGGTGTGCACTGTAGTGGCACTGGGGTGGCTCTGGTGGCACTGATTAGCACAGAGGTGGCACTGGTGGGCACAGGCGGCACTGGAGGGCACAGGCGGCACTGGTGGGCACTGGTGGGCACAGGCGGCACTGATGTGGCACTGCAGTGGCGCAGATGAGCACAGGTGGCACTGATGGGCACAGGTGGCACTGGTGTGGGACTGGTGTGGCACTGGTGTGGCTCTGGTGGCACTGGTGTGGCACAGAGGTGGCACTGGTGTGGCACAGAGTTGGCACTGGTGGCACAGGTGGCACAGGTGGTACAGGTGCAGATGGCACTGTTGTGTCACTGTTGTGGCACTATTGTGGCACTATTGGGGCACTGCTGGGCACTGCTGAGCACTGCTGGGCACTACTAGAATGATAAGACTCACAGTTTGGCACACAATCTGCTCGCCTCTCCTCTCACGCTGCATTGGTGTGAGGAGAGCAATGAACTTGTGATGCCCCTGTTTGACGGTTTTGTTGACATTTGTGATCGCTCCGTCATTGGACGGAGTGATCACGTGGTAAAGGGCCGCTGTCATTGGCCTTTTACCACGATCCGTGTAGCGCCGGGTCCCGTGAACCCGGCGAGCATCGATGTTCCTGTGTGCGTGCCCCAGCGGGCACGCGGGAACGATCCTCTGGGAGGACGTCCCTGGATGCCCTCCCAGAGGTAACAAACCGCCCTGTAGCCTTTATTTGGCTATGGGCCGGTTATTAAGTGGTTAACAAGGCAGTGGTTGTCTTGGTGGTGTGTTTGGGGTCGTTATCATGTTGGAATACTGATTGCTCTGAAGAAACCAGCGTCTACTGGCTGATGAAATGCGTCAGCAGCATAAGGTCAGCACGTCACTCTGGAGCCGCGCACCTCTTGAACTGAGTGTCTGGAAGGAACGAACAGCTGATCCACAGCTGACAGCCGGCATGTGTTTTCTCTGGATGGTTGCGGGAGGTTATGTGAGCCAATATACAGCGGGGGATCAACTTACCTGGCAGCAACACAGCCACCTGCTAAATATGGATTGGTGTCCTCTGCTACAAATCTTCTGGGGTTGAGTTATGCTACAGGAGGACGACGTCCATCGCCAAGCTGGTGAGAGAAGCTTTGATCCATTCATTAGTATGTCTATATGGAGGTGCTCCTTCAGCCCATAGCACTCCCCCTGCTGATACTCATATATCCTTTCATCTATCTGCCATAGTCCCGCTGTATCTCACCAACCTTTGAACATCCCAGTTCAGTTGTTTGTTACATCGGTTGTATTCCTGCCTACTATTAATTATGGTCTGTGTTGCCACATTTAACAGACCCTGATGAACTGCCATACTTTACTAATCATCACTACACTCTATTCATCCATCCATTTAGCCAGTATACCATGTTTTTGACCAACAATTGAAGGGAATGTATTTACTAGGAGCTTGTCATATGAATATCTTTTATTTTTACTTTGATATTTGATTCAATATTCAAGGTCACCTCCATACCGTATGTGGTGACTGTGGTATGTATGGGTGATGTGTGGCCAAGGCTCCCCATGTTTGTAATAATTGACAATGTTGTCTTTATTTTAATTGGTCTGTGCTAACCACTTGTCTGTGCTCTCCCCTTTTTTCTTTAAATTACTTTAAATTACTTAAATTAGTGTGGTGTTTATTTTTGTATTAATAAAGCCAGTGTTTTGTATTTTCCACAGTGTTCTGTGTTATGCCCTCTTAAGAGAACTTTATTCACTTAGTTTTTCGTGTACCGCTGCACAGGAGTCTGCCGTATACATATTATATATATATGTTATCTGGAATGTCTTTTTGAAAGTTTTTTGGATGTTTTTTTAATAAATGAACGTAATTTTACTACACCATGGGAGTCTATATTTTTTTCTCCCATGAGGGACTCATTAAAGATCATGCTTAATCTACCTGAAGACAGAGGTCTACCTTTGGAACAACAATAACAGTTACGGTGGTGGATTGGTCGCAGTAACTACATCTACACACGCATTGCCCCGCTGGGGTGATTGGATCTGGTGAGTGAGGACCCTTGAGGGGGAGCACAAAAGTCACCTGAGGATACTGCGAGCACTCAAGTCACCATTTGGTTCCTGAGGATTCCTTTGGATACCTGAGGAACATCAGACACACACTATATGGACTGTCATTCGCTCATCTATATGTGAACTTTATTCCCATTTCATACGGATTTATATATGCCCGCATAGTGTGGCTCTACTTCTGGCACTTTGGTATATATTTACACCAGGATATTTTACATGGGATATCCTTGATTATGGTTGATTTTCACTGGGTTATTGGTTTATTATGTTTATTATGTAATATTTTTTTTTTTTTTTTTTTTCATTCACCTTCACATTGTGGTAGCTGGAGAAATTACTACCAGGAAATCAACAGGAAATCACTATATGTTGTATTGTGCAATTGTGTCCCATACTTCTTTGGCCATATACTGTAGCTATTGGGATGTACATGCCACTTTTTCACATTTTTGTTCATACACCCATAGGTTGTGCTCTGTGGCTATCCTAGGGGTTATCCTGCACGGTAGCTCAGGTACACACTCTATAGGGTGCATATGTTGTTTAGTATAATACCCACCTACAATTTACAGACACATTTTTACTTGAAGCACTGACACTTTATCTGAGGTTGGGATTACATGCACTGAGCATTGTCGGGGTACACATATCTGTGGTGCAATTTTTTTGTTCCCCTCTCCCCCCTCCACTTACGTCTTGTCACTAATTACCAGTTGGTAGCGCCACTTACCCCATCTTTCTGTTTGGCTTTTCATTATTTAGAGTTCCCCAAGGGGAGCCCTATTAGAAGAGGCAGCAGACCAATCTTTTATCCTAAGCGCAGTTATTTATATATTCTTATATGTTATAGTTTTTCGTGTATGCCCATAGGCTACCAGAACTGCATCCTACATGGTTCATTTGGATGAATGGTTACATACACCTGCTAATATTTTTCATATATTTAATTAATTATGGAGGTTGATCCAGGTAACTAACCATTATATGTTGGAATACTGCCCTGCGGCCCATGCTCTGCTTCAGTATATCACAGTATATGTTGGCATTCATGGTTCCCTCAATGAACTGTAGCTCTCCAGTGCCAGCAGCACTCATGCAGCCCCTGAACATAACACTCCCACCACCATGCTTGACTGTAGGCAAGACACACTTGTCTTTGTACTCCTCACCTGATTGCCGCCACACACGCTTGATCCAAATAAGTTTACCTTGGTCTCATTAGATCACAGGACATGGTTCCAGTAATTCATGGTTCCAGTAATCCATGTCCTTAGTCTGCTTGACTTCAGCAAACTGTTTGTGGACTTTCTTGTGCATCATTTTTAGAAGAGGCTTCCTTCTGGGACACTATGCAAACCAATTTGATGCAGTGTGCGACGTATGGTCTGAGGACTGACAGGCTGACTCCCCACCCCTTCAAAATCTGCAGCAATGCTGGCAGCACTCATACGTCTATTTCCCAAAGACAACCTCTGGATATGACGCTGAGCACATGCACTCAACTTCTTTGGTCGACCATGGCGAGGCCTGTTCTGAGTGGAACCTGTCCTGTTAAACCGCTGTATGGTCTTGGCCACCACGCTGCAGCTCAGTTTCAGGGTCTTGGCAATCTTCTTCTAGCCTAGGCCATCTTTATGTAGAGCAACATTTTTTTCTTTTCAGATCCTCAGTGTTCTTTGTCATGAGGTGCCATGTTGAACTGCAAAGTGACCAGTATGAGAGAGTGAGATTGATAACACCAAATTTAGCACACCTGTTCCCCATTCACACTTGAAACCTTGTAACACTAATAAGTCACATGACACTGGGGAGGGAAAATGGCTAATTGGGCCCAATGTGGACATTTTCACTTAGGGGTGGATTTACTTTTGTTGCTAGCGGTTTAGACATTAATGGCTGTGTGTTGAGTTATTTTGAGGGGACAGCAAATTTATACAGTTATACAAGCTGTACACTCACTACTTTACTTTATAGCAAAGTGTAATTTCTTCAGTGTTGTCACATGAAAAGATATAATAAAATATTTACAAAAATGTGAGGCGTGTACTCACTTTGGTGAGATATTGTATATACGTGATTCTGTGCAGCTGGCTTGCACTGTAGCAGTAAAACTACAGTGGCAAGTGGTTAAAAAATAATAACAATAAAATCTTTTCCAAAGTTGTGACTGTGACAAAAAAAGAAAAAGTTTTCTCCCAAAAGGCATTATGTGACTGCCCTCTTGGGAAGACGCAGCATAAACAGGAGCATTTAGGTTTGCAGGAGAGGTGTAGAGGTGGGAGGTGAGTGCAGGGTATTTATTTGTGTATGCAGTAAATCTTCCCACCCAAGAGAAGCAGATTGGCAAGTGTCTTCTGAACCTATAATGTTCCTTATATGGAACTTACACATTTTGGGATTTGTTTTTTGAAATCTTTACATGTTACATAAAATACATATACAATACATATACATATACATATAAAATACATATGTAATATGGTCCTTGTGCTGTTTCATTTATGTGCCACACCTGTCAAGCTACAGAAAAACATTTCTGTAGCACACAGTTGAAATTAGAGTAAGCTACATTTTCACCACTCTACTTCAATATGGACACTAAGAAATCAAGGCTATATATATATTCTTTTTAGATATAATTAACCACACACTTCTAACCTCTAATCAACAACTTCAGCCATTATAAATAAAGGAAACCTGTACCGGAGTGTGCCAGTTGTGATCTCTCCTTTTGGGAAATTTAGTTTTCTACCAGTCAAGTGAATTTAATAATTTCTGAGTCACTGACCTGGAAAAAGTGCAGATCTTGTTTTCTGACATTCTAATCTGCATAATTGTTACAGGTCAACATCAGTATTTAAGCCAAAGACAGCCAGGCAACTAGTAATTCAGAAGGAGGTCAGCAATGGCAGCACCAATATTTCTTTCAACGGTTCAGGTAGCGGATCATGTGATTGTAGTGAATGACCACAAATTATTGCTCAATGCTACAAACATATGTAGAGCTCAAATGAATCACTATTCAATGCTGCTTGTGTAGCAAATACTTTAGGAAACAATTTGATCTTTCTGTTTTGCAGATGGGTATCCTTAGCAAGCAAATCCAATGTTGTCCATATACATCTGTGTACGATTCATTGGCATTTTAGCTGAATTGGCTGAAATCTTATAAAAAAACTTGAACCCAAGTTTTTACCCATACCCATTGGAGTGAATTGGGATTGGATTTGAGTTGGCTGTTCAGCGTGAGAGACTGCTCAGTCCTAAGGGATTCTCTGGTTTCCCCACTGTCCAGCTCCCATTTTAGAGTGAACTATAATGGCATTTTTTGTAATCCTGGGAGCGTGCTTTCAGAGGAAAACAAAGCCTCTGATAGGTCACCTCATTGGCACCTAAGCCACAAATTGGCTTGAATGCCATGGGCACAGTCAAAATGGCGACTGGATGAGCTGACTGCTGCCAATTTTTATGATTACTGTAGTTCCAATAACAGTTATACCACTGGACCCTTTTAGTACAGTATATATATAATAGTATAGTACATATATTAATAGTATTTTAAAAAAATAAAGATCAACCCAGGGGTGTTAAGGGGAGTGACCCTTCGCAGCACTCTGCTTTGCTCCTCCAGCACTCACTGGAATGCAAGGCTGGGAAAAGGGTGGGAACAGCTGGTTTTGGCTTTCAGACACGAGCTGAGACAGGTGCCACACAGGAATCTGGGTAGATCCCGCCAATATAAGCATTGCGCAAACTGTTTGCAATATATAAATCCTGTATAATAATAATAAGGATCCTTCTAGAGCCTGGAGCGGCTCCATGATGCCAGCCAACAGCAAGCTTTAGCCTGCTGTTGGCTGATTCTAGTCACAAGAGAGCACAAATAAGTATTGCAACATAACAACTGATGAGATAAAATTAAATTAGCCATGTAGGGAGTGTATTGTTTTTATTCTGAAGATAATGACATACATAAAGAGATAGAAATATTTTACCACCTTTTTTAGCATTACTATTCGGCAAAATAACAAAATATTGATGTAACAGTGAAGCGCTATCAGTGCAAAGAGAACTAAAAAAAACATGGTAATGGGAGCCCAAGCAGAATACCAATAGATTGAGGAGTGCTACCCAAACATGAAGGGAGGGTATATTCACATGGAATTGACATCAACAAACCAAAAAACAAAAAAAAGAAGTGTGTAGCCATTGGGTGTGTAACCCAATAGCTAACTCCACATAATTTATTAAGCATATCAAGTAAAACAGCATCAAAATCTCCCGTGTTGTACCATCTAAAAATTCTCCACAGTCCCCACCAAGCCTACCCCACAATGGTAACCCCATACCCAGGTCCCTCAATACCTCCCTCTACACTGACTTTGCACAATATTATTGCAAATCCCAAATCAATAAATTGTAAACACTATCTAAAAAAAATATATACACATCTCCTTCCCATAGAGTTGATCAGGTTGTTGATTGTGGCCTGTAGAATGTTGGTCCATTCCTCTTCAATGGCTGTGTGAAGTTGCTGGATATTGTCAGGAACTGGAACATGCCGTCGTACATGCCAATCCAGAGCATCCCAAACATGCTTAATGGGTGACATGTCCAGTGAGTATGTTGGCCATGCAAGAACTGGGATGTTTTTAGCTTCCAGGAATTGTGTACAGATCCTTGCAACATGGGGCCGTGCATTATCATGCTGCAACATGAGGTGATGGTTGTGGATGAATGGCACAACAATGGGCCTCAGGATCTCGTCACAGTATCTCTGTGCATTCAAAATGCCATCAATAAAGTGCACCTGTGTTCGTTGTCCATAGCATACGCCTGCCCATACCATAAACTCACCTCCACCATGGGCCTCTTGATCCACAACATTGACATCAGCAAACCGGTCACCCGCACAATGCCATACACACTGTCTGCCATCTGCCTTGTACAGTGAAAACCGGGATTCATCCGTGAAGAGAACACCTCTCCAAAGTGCCCACTCAAGTCGGTTATGACGACAAACTGCAGTTAGGTCAAGACCCTGATGAGGACGATGAGCATGCAGATGAGTTTCCCTGACACAGTTTCTGACAGTTTGTGCAGAAACTGTTTAGTTATGCAAATCGATTGTTGCAGCAGCTGTCCGGGTGGCTGGTCTCAGAGGATCTTGGAGGTGAACATGCTGGATGTGGAGGTCCTGGGCTGGTATGGTTACATGTTGGTCTGCGGTTTTGAGGCCGGTTGAATTTACTGACAAATTCTCTGAAACGCCTTTGGAGATAGCTTATGGTAGAGAAATGAACATTCAATTCAAAGGCAACAGCTCTGGTGGACATTCCTGAAGTCAGCATGCCAATTGCACGTTCCCTCAAAACTTGCGACATCTGTGGCATTGTGCTGTGTGATAAAACTGCACATTGTAGAGTGCTTTCACACTGGGGCATCAGCGGTAAAGCGCCGCTATTTTTTGCGGTGCTTTACCGTCGTTTTAGCAGCGCTATTCGGCCGCTAGTGGGGCGCTTTTAACCCCCACTAGTGGCCGAAAAAGGGTTAGTGGGGGTCAATGGGCAGGGGTGCTTTAGGAGCAGTGTATACACCGCTCCTACAGTGCTGCAAAGATGCTGCTTGCAAGAGTTTTTTTTACCGTCCTGCAAGCCCACCATTCCAGTGTGAAAGCACTCGGGCTTTCACACTGGAGTGAGAGGACAGGCTCTTTACAGGCTCTATGCAGGCGTTATTTTTAGCGCTATAACGCCTGTAAAGCACCTCAGTGTGAAAGCAGCCCAAAAAGTGTCAGATGTATCTGCCATGATGTCGCAATCCTGCTAAAAATCACTGATCGCCGCTAGTAAAAAAAAAAAAAAATCGAGCCTGCCGTAGATGAGATGTTCCCGGAGGGAGCCGGGCCCTATGTGAACCTGGATGAGGCTGGTGGAAGTACAGGACTCCTAATGGACCTGGCAGCCAATGAGAAAGCTGTGCATCTAGACTACTTCAACAATTTTGGAGACCTTTTTGATGATGATGAGATTGATTAATTTTGTAAAATCACAACATTGTTCATGGATTTTGAGTCTAGATGGTAAATGGTGGATGCTGAATTTCTGAGCAAGAAATGTTCTTAATTTATGTATGCTATGTAAATAAAATTACCTAACTTGTAAAAAAAAAAAAAAATCCATAAATCTATCCCCATAGTTTGTAGACAGTACAACTTTTGCACAAACCAATCAATATAAGCTTATTGGGATTTTTTTTACCAAACATATATAGCAGAATACATATAAATTGATGAAGAAATTTGAATTTTCACATTTTTTTATTAGGCGTGTTTTATAGCAGAAAGTAAAAAATATTAGGGTTTTTTTTCAAAATTTTTTGTGTTTATAGCACAAAAAATAAAAATGCAGAGGTGATCAAATGCCACCGAAAGAAAGCTCTATTTGTAGGGGAAAAAAAGGACATCGATTTTTTTTTTGGGTACAGCGTTGCACAGCCGTGCAATTGTCAGTTATAATAATGCAGTGCTGTATCGCAAAAAATGGCCTGGTCATGAAGGATGTAAACCTTCTGGATCTGAAGTGGTTAAAGCAAATATTGCCTAAATACAAGAGACGTGTATTCTTACTGAATTCTTGGAGTGCTTCATGTAAGACCGGTCAATGCTGCTCTCTCTCCCTAGTCAGGATATACAGTATGTACCACCTGTAGTCTTCTAAAGGCAACCTGTAGCAGGTAGTGGCTGTTGGGTCCCTCCCATAGCTCTGCTCTGTGCACAGACAAGGACGCAAAGGCATTTGGTGCACACAAAGTGGATTTATATTGAGGAATATTTTTTTATATGACCATTTTTGTGCCCAGAGTTAAGCTTCAAATACACAGCTCTAAAGATTATTTTTAATACATTTACAAAGCAATGGAAATGACTGTTGGCTCGTTTTAATATAAAATAGCATGTGAATCCCACATAGTGCCAAGTTGTAGCAAACATCTGATGCTGCTAATATAAGGTTATTTGCGCTGATTAACTTAAGCAAAACTGCATATTTTTGCAAGTACACATTTGTGCCCGATTCACACATCCATAATCTGCAAAGCCATGTGCATTGCCCTGCCAACACTGTCTGCAGGTAAACACTTTTCTATGCAAGCTGGTGCATTTAAATGCCAGATGTGTGTGAATAAAGTGACAAAAGGGAGAAGAGTGTTCCTGTAGGGCAATTGCTGGCCTTTCATTGCTGCAGCTAGACAGCTGTTAGGAGTAGCTTGCATTAGCTGCTAAATTAAGAACAATAATATAAAATCAAATGTTACTTTGAATACTAATGATGACTGGAAAATTTAAAAAAGAAAAATTAGCTTTTTCTTATGCACTATATTCTCAATAGTATTGGGACTCCTGCCTTTACTTGCACATGAACTTTAATGGCATCCCAGTCTTAATCTGTAGGGTTCAATATTGCATTGGCACAACCTTTGCAGCTATAACAGCTTCCCAAAAAAATTCTAATTGTTTACATAGGCAAATTTACATCAAACGTTGAACATATACTTTGAACAGAAACAATATGATCAATAACAAGGATAACAGGTAGCCAAGCATTCAGTGTTACATTGCGACCACGTATACAAGGGCGAACCATGTTCAATTAATCAGACAGTTCGTATGTTCCAAATCGAAGATTACAAAGTCAGTAAGTCTGCAAAAGTTTCTATGTTATGCTTGTCGTGTCCAGAGAATAAACTGTATTTAGGGGTGCATCTTGCATTAGTCAAGATGTGTGATTAGCTACATCCCCTTGGGGACATTTGGGGGTCCTCTCAGGCGAAACGTTTATCATGTGAGAATCGGTCTGTTCTTGCAAAGGTGTTAGAACTTGGGGTATGGCTTATGTGGGGTGTTTTGTCATTGGCATCCTGTTAAAGTCGTTGATAGCAAACTTATCTGGGGGGGATAGGTGGGGAAGAAGGAGAGGAGGCTTTGGATTATAAGTGTTAAGTGAGTGTTTCTAGGAATGGTTGAAGGGGACTGATGACACGGGTTTATGTAGATGAGGAGTGTAGGGTAAGGGGAGAAAGGGGGGAAGGCCTGGGGATAGGTGATTTTAAGGAGCATTTTGTGGTTTTGCAGTATTAGCCGTCTCTTGTTTCCCTCCTCCCGAGGAGATCCCCACAAGGCCCACATGTGCCTCTCAGTGTTCTGGAAAATGGGTGATCCTATACTCGTGGTAGTTTCTGGAGTTACGATAAAATAGCGTTTCACCAGGCCTGCAGAAACCACTACTCAGCGCCAAACACCCAAAAGAGCCCAAGATGTAGATAAATTAAAAAGAATGATTAAAAGTGGTTACCATAAATACACATCAGTAAACACTTACAAACTGAAAGTAAATGATTGAACTCTACTGTGTCTGTCTAGGCAGAGAGACAATCTAATAAGCAGCAGCTGTCTCATACCAAAAGAACCAGGTAAAAAATACAAATAAAAACAGTGTTATAAAATAATCCACATTTAGACTAAATTATTACACTAGACAGCGCTAATGTTGAGCAATTGAAACTTGTGGCCAACAACACATAGGGACAGTCTTATAACAGAAAAGAGTCCTTTAAAAGAAATCCCTTGTAAAGGGAAGTGATGAAAAGTCCAGGGTGTAATTCAGAAAATCTACAGGTAATCTTAAGAGAGAGTCCTCCACATGCACCTTCCACCGATCACTTGTAAAATCCACCCGGTGACAAGCACTCACCCCCTAGGGGGTTAAACTCACCAGAAAAGGGGAGTAATAAAGCCTTCAGCGATAGTACGTTGTCATCATCACTATAAACAGGGTCACAGGCTAGCAGGGCTCATAATGAATCAAAGAACAAAAAAAGAGAGATGCACATAGCGTAATCCTATTTAATGATTCAAACCCCTTGTATACAGACACAAACCCCCCTTCAATAAATATACGTACATCAGATAAATATAAAGCAAGCAATCAAACAGGCAGATAGTGTGTACACTTCACCCAGAGCCGTCAGCGCCGCTACTCAGGAAGACAGCGATACTTCCTGGTTGTGCAGGTGATCCAGGTGGAGCGCACACGTCACTTCCGGCGTCGTATTGGCCACGCCCTGACGCGTTTCGTCATATCCTTTGACTTCAACAGAGGTCATATCCTTTGACTTCAACAGCCCTCTGTTGAAGTCAAAGGATATGACGAAACGCGTCAGGGAGTGGCCAATACGACGCCGGAAGTGACGTGTGCGCTCCACCTGGATCACCTGCACAACCAGGAAGTATCGCTGTCTTCCTGAGTAGCGGCGCTGACGGCTCTGGGTGAAGTGTACACACTATCTGCCTGTTTGATTGCTTGCTTTATATTTATCTGATGTACGTTAGGGATGAGCTTCGAGTTCGAGTCGAACTCATGTTCTACTCGAACATTGGCTGTTCGCAAGTTCGCCGAACAGCGAACAATTTGGGGTGTTCGCGGCAAATTCGAATGCCGCGGAACACCCTTTAAAAGTCTATGGGAGAAATCAAAAGTGCTAATTTTAAAGGCTTATATGCAAGTTATTGTCATAAAAAGTGTTTGGGGACCCGGGTCCTGCCCCAGGGGACATGGATCAATGCAAAAAAAAGTTTTAAAAACGGACGTTTTTTCAGGAGCAGTGATTTTATTAATGCTTAAAGTCAAACAATAAAAGTGTAATATCCCTTTAAATTTCGTACCTGGGGGGTGTCTATAGTATGCCTGTAAAGGGGCGCATGTTTCCCGTGTTTAGAACAGTCTGACAGCAAAATGACATTTGGAAGGAAAAAACTCATTTAAAACTACCCGCGGCTATTGCATTGCCGACAATACACATAGAAGTTCATTGATAAAAACGGCATGGGAATTCCCCACAGGGGAACCCCGAACCAAAAAAAAAAAAAAAAAAATGATGTGGGGGTCCCCCTAAATTCCATACAAGGCCCTTCAGGTCTGGTATGGATATTAAGGGGAACCCCAGCCAAAATTTTAAAAAAAAAATTGACGTGGGGTTCCCCCTAAATTCCATACCAGACCCTTCAGGTCTGGTATGGATTTTAAGGGGAACCCCGCGCCAAAAAAAAAAAAAAAACGGCGTGGGGTCCCCCTAAAAATCCATACCAGACCCTTATCCGAGCACGCAACCTGGCAGGCCGCAGGAAAAGAGGGGGGGACGAGAGTGCGGCCCCCCCCCCTCCTGAACCGTACCAGGCCACATGCCCTCAACATTGGGAGGGTGCTTTGGGGTAGCCCCCCAAAACACCTTGTCCCCATGTTGATGAGGACAAGGGCCTCATCCTCACAACCGTGGCCGGTGGTTGTGAGGGTCTGCGGGCGGGGGGCTTATCGGAATCTGGAAGCCCCCTTTAACAAGGGGACCCCCAGATCCCGGCCCCCCCCCTGTGTGAAATGGTAAGGGGGTACTTACCCCTACCATTTCACTAAAAAACTGTCAAAAATGTTAAAAATGACAAGAGACAGTTTTTGACAATTCCTTTATTTAAATGCTTCTTCTTTCTTCCTTCATCTTCTTCTTCTTCTGGTTCTTCTGGCTCTTCTGGTTCTTCCTCCGGCGTTCTCGTCCAGCATCTTCTCCGCGGCGTCTTCTATCTTCTTCTCCTCGGGCCGCTCCGCACCCATGGCATGAGGGGGGAGGCTCCCGCTCTTCTCTTCATCTTCTTCTCTTCTTCATCTTCTTCTTCATCTTCTTCTTCTTCTTTTTCTTCTTCTTCCTTCTTCTCTTCTTCTCTTCTTCCTGTCTTCTCCGGGCCGCTCCGCAGCCATGCTGGCATGGAGGGAGGCTCCCGCTGTGTGACGGCGTCTCTTCGTCTGACGGTTCTTAAATAACGGGGGGCGGGGCCACCCGGTGACCCCGCCCCCCTCTGACGCACACATGACGGGACTTCCCTGTGGCATTCCCCGTGACGTCACAGGGAAGTCCCTCAAGTCACCGTGCGTCAGAGGGGGGCGGGGTCACCGGATGGCCCCGCCCCCCGTTATTTAAGAACCGTCAGACGAAGAGACGCCGTCACACAGCGGGAGCCTCCCACCATGCCAGCATGGCTGCGGAGCGGCCCGGAGAAGACAGGAAGAAGAGAAGAAGGAAGAAGAAGAAGAAGAAGAAGAAGAAGATGAAGAAGAAGATGAAGAAGAGAAGAAGATGAAGAGAAGAGCGGGAGCCTCCCCCCTCATGCCATGGGTGCGGAGCGGCCCGAGGAGAAGAAGATAGAAGACGCCGCGGAGAAGATGCTGGACGAGAACGCCGGAGGAAGAACCAGAAGAGCCAGAAGAACCAGAAGAAGAAGAAGATGAAGGAAGAAAGAAGAAGCATTTAAATAAAGGAATTGTCAAAAACTGTCTCTTGTCATTTTTAACATTTTTGACAGTTTTTTAGTGAAATGGTAGGGGTAAGTACCCCCTTACCATTTCACACAGGGGGGGGGCCGGGATCTGGGGGTCCCCTTGTTAAAGGGGGCTTCCAGATTCCGATAAGCCCCCCGCCCGCAGACCCTCACAACCACCGGCCACGGTTGTGAGGATGAGGCCCTTGTCCTCATCAACATGGGGACAAGGTGTTTTGGGGGGCTACCCCAAAGCACCCTCCCAATGTTGAGGGCATGTGGCCTGGTACGGTTCAGGAGGGGGGGGGGGGCGCACTCTCGTCCCCCCCTCTTTTCCTGCGGCCTGCCAGGTTGCGTGCTCGGATAAGGGTCTGGTATGGATTTTTAGGGGGACCCCACGCCGTTTTTTTTTTTGGCGCGGGGTTCCCCTTAAAATCCATACCAGACCTGAAGGGTCTGGTATGGAATTTAGGGGGAACCCCACGTCAATTTTTTTAAAAAATTTTGGCTGGGGTTCCCCTTAATATCCATACCAGACCTGAAGGGCCTGGTATGGAATTTAGGGGGACTCCCACATCATTTTTTTTTTTTAATTTTGGTTCGGGGTTGCCCTGTGGGGAATTCCCATGCCGTTTTTATCAATGAACTTCTATGTGTATTGTCGGCAATGCAATAGCCGCGGTAGTTTTAAATGTGTTTTTTCCTTCAAAATGTCACTTTGCTGTCAGACTGTTCTAAACACGGGAAACATGCGCCCCTTTACAGGCATACTATAGACACCCCCCAGGTATGAAATTTAAAGGGATATTACACTTTTATTGTTTGACTTTAAGCATTATTAAAATCACTGCTCCTGAAAAAACGGCCGTTTTTAAAACTTTTTTTTGCATTGATTCATGTCCCCTGGGGGAAGACCCAGGTCCCCAAACACTTTTTATGACAATAACTTGCATATTAGCCTTTAAAATTAGCACTTTTGATTATTCATGTTCGTGTCCCATAGACTTTAACGGCGTTCGCGTGTTCGAACAAATTTTTTTCCTGTTCGCATGTTCTGGTGCGAACCGAACAGGGGGGTGTTCGGCTCATCCCTAATGTACGTATATTTATTGAAGGGGGGTTTGTGTCTGTATACAAGGGGTTTGAATCATTAAATAGGATTACGCTATGTGCATCTCTCTTTTTTTGTTCTTTGATTCATTATGAGCCCTGCTAGCCTGTGACCCTGTTTATAGTGATGATGACAACGTACTATCGCTGAAGGCTTTATTACTCCCCTTTTCTGGTGAGTTTAACCCCCTAGGGGGTGAGTGCTTGTCACCGGGTGGATTTTACAAGTGATCGGTGGAAGGTGCATGTGGAGGACTCTCTCTTAAGATTACCTGTAGATTTTCTGAATTACACCCTGGACTTTTCATCACTTCCCTTTACAAGGGATTTCTTTTAAAGGACTCTTTTCTGTTATAAGACTGTCCCTATGTGTTGTTGGCCACAAGTTTCAATTGCTCAACATTAGCGCTGTCTAGTGTAATAATTTAGTCTAAATGTGGATTATTTTATAACACTGTTTTTATTTGTAGTTTCTGGAGTTACGTTGAAAGATATATAGGCGGCATGTGTGTTTTTAGTTGTATGTTTCGGGTTATCTTGGTTCAAGTCTTTAATGGTTTGTGGAGTAAATGCGGGAGTATTCTGGTGTGGTTTGATAATGTATCCAGCATGCCCATTTGATATTAAATTTGTTGGGGGAGTCTCTTGCTATGTGGATTAATTCCTCCATTTCAGGGATCCTGTCAATTCTGTTGAACCATTTTTAATTGAAGGGGGAGTTTGGAACTTCCAGTGTGTTGGTATGCATTGTTTTGCTGCATTTATCATATGCATTGCCAATGATTTGTGGTAGGTTCGATGTGATAGGTGTGAGTGGTGCAGTAGAAATTGGGAGGGGGTTCTTTCCAGGTTGTAAGAAGTAACAAGAGAAGTTATCCGGTGCACTTCTTTCCAGAACGCTTGAATATGGGAGCAGTCCCACCATATCTGGAGTATCGGCCCTGGTTGATCAGTACATCTCCAGCATTGCTCCGGGAGTGCTGTGTTGAATTTGTGTAATAAGGCGGATGTATGGTACCAGCGAGCTTGGATTTTGTATCCATTCTCCTGGGTAGTCACATTGATAGACCCCTTATGAATATTGAGATAAATTTTTTCTCACTCTTCCAGAGCAAGGGATATAGACAGGTCTCTTTCCCATGTGGCACACATTGCCGAATTGTTGGGTTTACAGTCCATGAAGAGAAGGGAGTGTGTAGCTGAGATCAAATGTGTTTGGGGCGATGTCTGGGAACAGAGGTGTTCAAAAGGAGTCAATTGTCTGGAATAGGAAAATTTTCTTTCTATGGTTCTCAAGAAGTGTCTGATCATGAGATATGTCCAGTCCGGTATCTGAGGTTTGTCAAGTCAAGAGGAGAGGTGAGATGCGGAGCAAAGCTTTCCCTAGTCGTAGAAGTCACGGGCTAAAACTTTTTCGGCAGACCAGTGCTGCACTAAAATCAACATGCATGCCTTAGGGGAAGTCAGGGTTCAGTTTCATTGGGATCATTGGGCCCAGAATTGTCAAAAGGAGACAGTGTTTACACGTCTTGTGGAAGCATTGTATTGTCGGTCTAATTAGGGGGTGGAGTTTAAGTTTGGTAGGGAAGTGACGTTCCAGTATACATGGTAACGAAGCCAGTGAGAGATTTGTGAAGGATTCTTCTAGTCTAACCCAGTCTTTTGTGGATCCGTGAAGGTTCCAGTCTAGAATTCCGGTCAAGTGCACTGCTTTGTAATAATTGATAAGGTCTTGAAGGCCGATTCCCCCTAGGTGTTTAGGCAAGGCTAGCTGAGAGTATTTGATCCTAGGTTTGCGACCTCCCCAGATAAAGTTGGAGCTAATGTTTCTGTAAGTTTTAAAGAAGGTCAGTGGTACGTGAATCGGGACAGTCTGTAGTATGTATAAGATTCTTGGTAAAGCATTCATTTTCAGAATTGCTGCCCTTCCGAACTGCAGCTTTAACTGCTTCAACTCTTCTGGGAAGGTTGTCCACAAGGTTTAGGAGTGTGTCTATGGGAATGTTTGACTATTCTTCCAGAAGCGTATTTGTGAGGTCAGGCACTGATGTTGGATGAGAAGGCCTGGCTCACAGTCTCCGATCTAATTCATCCTAAAGGTCTACTATCATGTTGAGGTCAGGCTGGCCAGTCAAGTTCCTCTGCCCCAAATTTGCTCATCCATGTCTTTATGGACCTTGCTTTGTGCATTGGTGCGCAGTCATGTTGGAACAGGAAGGGGCCATCCCCAAACGATTCCCACAAATTTGGGAGCATAAAAATTGTCCAAAATGTCTTGGTATGCTGACACCTTAAGAGTTTCCTTCACTGGAACTAAGGGACCAAGCCCAACCCCTGAAAAACAACCCCACACCATAATCCCCCCTCCACCAAATGATTTGGACCAGTGCACAAATCAAAGTCCAAAAAAGACATGGATGAGAGTCTTTGGGGTAGAGGAACTTGACTGGCCTGCACAGAGTCCTGACCTCAACCCAGTAGAACACCTTTGGGATGAATTAGAGCGGAGACTGAGAGCCAGGCCTTCTCGTCCACATTAGTGCCTGACCTCACAAATGCGCTTCTGGAAGAATGGTCAAACATTCCCATAGACCCACTCCTAAACCTTGTGGACAGCCTTCCCAGAAGAGTTGAAGCTGTTAAACCTGCAGTTCGGAAGGGCAGCAATTCTGAAAATGAATTCTTTACCAAGAATCTTATACATACTACAGACTGTCCCGATTCACGCACCACCGACCTTCTTTAAGACTAACAGAAACATTAGCTCCAACGTTATCTGGGGAGGTCGCAAACCTAGGATCAAATATTTCCCAGAAGAGTTGAAGCTGTTATAGCTGCAAAGGATGGGCTAACTCAATATTGAACGGACTAAGACTGGGATGCCATTAAAGCTAATGTGCGTGTAAAGGCAGGTGTCCCAATAGTTTTGACAATATAGTGTATGTTCATGCTGCATAATCTACTTTGATTATCTTCATCTACTTTTCCTTGTCAAAAGAAGTTTATTGAGTATACAATATTTTAAAGATACATAAAGTAAGTTTACAAGGATCTATAAAGTAAGCTCATTGTTTTACAGTAGGGTTTATATAGGTAAATATCATGAAATTTCAAATATTAAACATTGGGTTCACGTAAACCTAAATTAAAGATATATATATATCATTTCCTTAGTTACTTTTGTAGGTATTTAAATGATTTATACCTACTATACATATTGTTTACAAGTAGAGTGTATATAGGTCAAATAAATTCTGATAATGAGTTTTAATCGTAAGGTGGAGAAAAGGAAAGAGAAAGAAGAAAAAGGGTTGAAAGGTAGAGGTATGGTCCACAAGGTTGTCCTGCTCGTCAGTTTATTATTCTTTTTAGTTCTCTTTGAAGCCTTAGAATGGGTGTCTCTGTAAGATCTTCATCTACTTTTAATCTATTTTGATTAGTGTCATATATAACACCCCTCAAAATAAGTTACACTTGTATTTACTAGAATATAGTCATATTTTGTAATGCCAAATGAATAAAATATCAAACTTGTGTTGGAAAGTGGGGAAGGATCCAGCTTTGTGGGAACTGAAACTATTCCTAAACTTACATTAAGGCTCCATCTTGCTTGTCAGCAGCCTGCATTCCAAAGAATTGTGCACAATGGAAACATTTGTTTCATTTTGGATTAATTTGTAAAGTAAATCATTTTTTTTTCCCCGTCATATTTGTTATGTTAGAATGATTAATTTTCGGAACTCTTTTCTTATATTTGGATTTGTATCGTATATTAGTCATTCTGAATCAATTTGCATTTTCTGAAGTTATTTTAGAAGATTGGCTATATTCATTTTAATGTGTTAATTTATAATTTGGGGGGATTACTTAGACCCCTTTCACACTGAGGCAATTTTCAGGCGTTTAGCGCTAGAAATAGAAACCAATGAATGGGCAGCGCTTCCGAAGCGCTTCAGAAACATTGCAACATGGGAGCTTTTAACCCCCTCTTTGGGGTTAAAAGTGTCCCGCTAGCGGCCAAAAAACGCAGCTAAAACAGCGAAAAGCACAGCTAAAATGAGCAGCACTTTACCACTATCGCACAGGCAGCCCCAGTGTGAAAGAGGTCTTATGCATTCTGAGTCATCCCTGCTAGTCCAACCCACAAAGAGAAATGAAATGAGCTGATTTGGTGATATTGACTGGAATTGCCTACATCCAAAAGTAATGAATAGAATAAAATTCATTTTGGATTCATTTGTTAAGTTATGATCCAGAGATTCTGATGGATCCATCCCAAACACAATAAGTAGAAATCATCTTTTTTCACTTTTATACCTTATGGGATTTATTGCGTTATGTTTTCATTTCATATGTAGTGCATTTTTTATAATAGTTAGAATATTCACATTGTGCTCAATAAAATAATAATGATTGAATTTGAATGAATTCGGATCATTCATTATGTTGTTACGTTATTTCAGATGTTTCAAACATTATCAAAAGGCCCAAACTATTGCATTATGTTATCCGAATGAAACAAATGAATACAAATTTGTTGTTTTCGTTATAATTTATTTTGTATTCGTTGAAATTCTTTACTATTGGGATTTGGAGATTTTGATACATCCGAATCTCTGAATAATGATTTTTTTTCTGAATCTATCTATTTTGACACCTACTTTATCACCTAACACTATTTAAGGAATCAGCCCCAAAATGCATGTAGTGTATTTTTGTTTAGTGAATGCAAAATTGAAATGTAAACTTCTTGACTACTCTGCAAGCACAAAACAAAATTGCATCTGATATATCTGGAGTGAGAAAATGTAAGTGACAAATTCATGCCAAAATATGAAGTCCTAACCTTTACAAAATCAGGCCAATTGTGTTTTATGCTATTACTTGCTCTTGTTAAATATAATCTCAGCTTTTTTTTCCCCTGAAACAAACAAAATAAACCAGATTCAACACTTTTTCAAATACTATACTTATATTTCAAATATGCTAAAAAAAAATTACGGCCACCGCTACCATAACACGGGGGCATACCTGCAGTAACCAGGCTACCAGTATGTAAATGCAGGGGGGTCCATTGTTGCTGAGGAGGTCTAATGTTGCTGATGGGGAACCTATTGTTGCTGAGGGTGGGTCTTATATTGGTGGGGGGTCAGATGTGGCTGGGAGAGATCTACTGTTGAGGGAGGGATCTATTGTTATTTGCTGGCGGAGAGTATATTGATGCTGGTTGCGGGGAAATTTTGTTGCGTATGGTCTATTGTTGTTAGGGGGATCTATTGTTGCTGGCGTGGGGCCCTATTGTTACTGGCTGCAGGGGATCTATTTCACTGCTTTTCTTACTATCATTACCAAATTCCATACAAATTACTGAGTACCACAAAATTATATGTGGTTTTGTATTCTTTAAAAGGGGCAATAATGGGAGGTGGGTAGGGGGTGAAACCAAGGAATAGGGCTCGGAGGTGGGTAGAGACGGAGACAAGGTGTCACTGGGAAAGGGGGAGTTCCTGCACCTATTCTCTGAGAAAAAAAGCCCTGGATTACAGTAATGTTGTTTGGTTACAGCCAATTACATGAAACATTTTACTTAGTAATCTCAATAAGTTCTGCCCACCCAACAGGTACAACAACAGGTACGACAACGAGTTGTCGGGTGGGCACAGCTTGATGGGGAACTCTGAGAAATGAGTTTCCCATCAGGTCCCCACCCATCAGGTCCCCACCCACCTTTGATTCATGGTGGATGGCAATGAGTGGATTCCAAAACTGCTTTTGGACTGAAAAGTGGCTATAAAATCTGCCCACTGCCATCCGCTGTCAATCACAGGCAAGGTGGATGTAACGGGGAACTAGCCTTTCAGAGTTCTCCATCAGGCCCCTCAACTGTCAGTACAGTATGACTTGCCTCATTGGTTGTTAGGATGTGGGCGGCCTTTATAAGTAAAGAAGTATGATATAAAAGACATTCAGACATGTTCACGGACACACAACAACACCCCTCCCTCTATATCCCAACTCTCAGTTGGTTCTATTTACTGACAGTTTGCTTATCTTCAAACTGGTCATAATTATTTTAGAATCTGTTGCAGCCATTGTGACAAATTCTAAAAGTGGTGGTAATATAAACTACCAGAATCTGGCACATATGTTGGCAATTGTACCAAAACTGGCACAAGGCTTTCATAAATTAGTGGAAGGCCATATTAAAGGAGCCATACCTCCAGAAAAGTGACCTGCTTTATGAATTCCCCTGATTATTGTTTAGGAGCATTTCCTGTTTCCTTTCAAATACACCAAAGCTTTTTGTATCCATACAGATTTTTAAACCCCAGTGATCATGTTCCAGCTCCTTGTCGGCTCTTCTCCTCATTGTTCACTCCACCTTCAGTTTTTTTTTTATCCTGCTTCCTATCAGCTGTACTTGCTTGGGGTGATTGTAGCAGTATTAGTGCTTATTGTAACAGAAACAATGTAGTACTGTCTGTGATACTTTTTTTCATTTTCATTAACATACCATTTTTCAGAACAAGCTTTCAGGGTATGTCCCCTTCATCAGCAGCCAAGCAGTACTAAGCAGTACTGTGCTGCTCAATTGCTTCTACCAGCTGTACTGGAAGCTTCATGCACCCATTCAGTTCCACGTTTACATCTCTTGGATTTACTACTCATTCACCCAACTCCATTACAGCATTTATACACATACAATTCTTCTAATGACTTTACACATGTACATGTATATGCATTTACATGCATTTAGACACGCACAAGCATAAAATCTGCAGATCTGTAGTTCAGCTGTGTCTGGGTATATACAACGCAGCATGTAAATGATCCCTAAAGAGAAGCTGTCAGCGTTATTTTTCAAATTTTTTAGACATGTATGATAAGTATATTGTATACTTTCTGATAGGAGTTCATGTAAATTGCCTCCCTACCTTGCTCAGAAAAAGCATACTGATCGGTGTTGAGTGCCGCCAACTTGTGTTTGATGTAAGTGGCCCCAGCTTCAAGGAATTTGGATTTGAAGTGACACTGCACCAAGATCTTGCACCTGCATGGACAAAACATGGCTGGATGCCTCTGTACAGCAGCTGTACTTTCTTTTCTTCACATTGAGATTTTGCCACGATAAATTGTGGGAAATCACAACTCATAGTTACATAGTTAGTAAGGTTGAACAAAGACACCAGTCCATCTTGAGTGAGTGTGGGTGCGTGTCTACAATTGTCCCTATCCCTGTATATTGTGTCTCATTAAGATGCTCATCTATTATATTATTATTTATTTAAGGTGCCCATATAGCACCGTCAATTTATGCAGCACTACATACATACATCACACAATCACATCGGTCCCTACCCTCAAGGAGCCTACAATCCAAGGTCCCCAACTCACATTCATATACAAGGGCCAATTTTGGACAGAAGCCAATTAACCTACCAGCATGTCTTTGGAGTGAGGGAGGAAACCGGAGTACCCGGAGGAAACCCACGCAGGCACAGGGAGAACATGCAAACTCCAGGCATGTAGTGTCATGGTTGGGATTTAAACCAGCGATTCTTTTTAATGCTAGGTGAGAGTGCTACCCACTACACTACTGTGCCACCCAAACTCGCGATGCTGTCTCTCAAAAGAAGCTCCTGCTGCGTTTTGCAGCAATTGCAGTGCGATTTATCGTGGCAAAATCACAGCAAGATTGGGGTGCCATTAGGAAGTAATGGCATCGTACAAGTGTCCCGCGACTTGCTGCAATTTGGAGTCACGGGCAGAGTAGTGATTCCAATCGCCCAGGTGTGAACGGAGCCTTAGTAATGTTAGTGAAATAATTACAAAACATGTAAACAGTAAAAATAGGAAAGGAAAGAGAAGTGATCATCACTTTTCCAAACACAGCCTCCACACTGTCAACACAGATAGTGCTTTAAAGAGGGGCATGAACAAGAGCAGCCAGATCGATTCTACAATCTCAGAAGCGTCAATTTAAATTTTGCCAAAAGGCGACTTTTTAAAAGCCAAACTGAACCTTTGAAAAACAATGTGTTAATATAATGCAGCAATCTAGAGATTTCGACCAAGACTCTGTTCCACAAAGCTGGAAGTAAAAGACGATCTGATTTATTACTGTATATGCAGCCTAACTGCATTACAGTAACATATTGCAGGATTTCAGTTGGGATTTAGAGGAATTTCCCCACCCCTTTGATTTTGTTTTTATTATCCCCTTATACATGGCTATGCAGGGTGTTCCTCAGAAAAAAACACTTATCTGCCAAGTGAATTCAACATTGTCCTGCTGGGATCTGCTGCCACAAGTCCCATTGCTGCCACCTTCCCCTCATAAGTCATTGAGAGCTGGCTTGTCTCTTCAAAGCAATGCATAAGCCCCTCTTAGTTGTACCCGGAGTCAATCTGTGGATAGTGTAGGAAAGGAACAAAGAGCAACAGAGAACATAGACCTGAAGTGTGCCTGGGTCACGTGGTCAGTATGCCTAAAAGGGGGCATACCCAAGTATGAAATAAAATGAAATGAAAAAGAAAAAAGGGAATGGGTGGGTGGGACACAAGATCCTACAACCACAAGGAAGGAGGCAAAGGAGGGCAGGCTTTATGCAGCCTGACTCCTCCTACAATTACAGGCTGACCTGCGGTCAGCCTTACACTTGTACTCGGAGTCAATCTGTGGATAGTGTAGGAAAGGAACAAAGAGCAACAGAGAACATAGACCTGAAGTGTGCCTGGGTCACGTGGTCAGTATGCCTAAAAGGGGGCAAAAATAAACCCAGTAGGATGAAAGCTTTAACAGCCAGATTCATTACCCACTGAATAAATGTACAATCTGCCAAATTGACAACCGCTTGTGGCATCTCAGAAGTGGCTCTGGGACATACCCAGAGAAACATGACGACCTCCTCCTACCCAAATAAGGGCCGGGGCCCCCAGCATGAATTCACAGAAGCTGCTCCTATCTTGAATAAATGCCAAAGTATGCCTTAAGGGCCAGACCCCGATTGGCCAAAAAAGGGGGCGTCAATGAAGTATGCAATGAGCTGCGGAGAGGGGAGCACTAGGAAAAGGCAACCGATGGCCACCCCTGGGTTTATCAAATGTAGCACAGCCGAGCTGGTTTAAACCAACACCGGGCATCACGCCTTGCCAGGCTCCAAAAGCCTGATAGTGCCGCCACCCGATTGCCGCGTCTTGCGAGCGTGCAGATGTAAACAGAAAAGGCTGAGGTGCAAAACCAGTTGATTTGGCCAAAGTAAGAGAGACACTGGGCCAAAAGAGCAACTCCCCTGGCCTTAGGACTCCCAAAAGGCTGGGTATAGCGCTGCCTCGAGCATCAATCTGGTACCCAACGCAAAGGAGACCTTGAGAGCATAACAGATACGACACGAAAATATGACCCATGGCGAGAAGTCTGCCGAGCACAGCAGGAGGGCTACTCTTCAGGATCCCTGAGGACAGCTTAATGGAGTGCATAGAAAATAAAGAAAGGCCTGTCGGGGTCTACCAACAAGATGAAATGCTGAGTCCCAGCCAGATACGCCCTGATAGTGCTGTAGGCCGATATGAGTTGAAAGAGGCAAAAACAAAAAGCAAGTAGGTACTGGATGTTAACCATCAGGACTGGGAATTTTTTGACTGGAAAACATCCCAAGCAGTGTCATGAGCCTTCCTGGTATTCAAAATAAAGACTTAACGATCAAGGCTGTTGCGACAGCCCAAATAGAAACCCAATCCAACACAAATGCTGGAACCGAAGAGAAGGCGTGACGCCAGCATCTGCGACCAAGACCTGAGCCTACTGGTACTGGCCTAGGCACTGAGAAGGTTCCGGAATCCACTAAAGCCCCTGAGCCCGTAGAGGCTGCTGGAGCTGCCATAGACCGACTTAACAATAGTTCTATACTACTGCTACTCCTGGCCGGACGTAGCTAGGAAGTAAATGGTAGTGTGCATTGGGACAGGAAAGAAACCGCAGTCCGCTGGGTAACCAGCTCAACACTTGCGCTTGACGAGTAAGGGATCAGTAACTTAAAAAGCTGGGTTTCCCGCGCCAAAGCCGGGAAAGCAGTCCACTGCGTAGGAATACTGCCATCGGGTCAAGAGTTGAAGCTAGCCGAGTGTGAAAAAATGAAGCCTTGGGACGGACCAGGTTCTGAGAGAGGGTGAGCTACTTGATGAGTTGATGAACAACGTGAGAAACATGAGAAACGAGAGTAACATTGGGAAAACATGAGAAACCTGGGAAAAACGAGAGAAACATAAAAAATGTGAGTTGGCATAGAAACAACAAATTGCATGAGAAACATAAATTGCATAAGAAACGTAAATTGCATGAGAAATGTAAATTGCATGAGAAACGTAAATTGCATGAGAAATGTGAGTTTGAATGAAATATGTAAGCAGCGTAAGAACAGATGAGGAGACTTGCCACTGAACAAGCCAATTAAAAATGATCACTTCAATCTGATAACCCATAGACGTGAAGGGTAAGCTGCAGTGGAAGAACCTGGACAACCCATCTGTGTAAAAGTGACCAGAGAACATTACAGACAATCAGCCCATGACATAACACCCCTACTACCTGACAAGTATGAGGATGTGGGTGCAGACATGACAAGACCAACAACGCATGAATGTGAACCTAATGACAACACCACCCTACTGAATGCAGCAAGCCAGCCCGAGCAACCTGCAGCGCCAAGACAGGAAATTAAAAATGAACACTCAGGGCTAAAGTCCCCACAGACTGTGGTGGGTAGTAGTAAAAGGTGTAATGGTGAAGACGTATGATGTATGAACTACAGGCAAGAAGATTGTGGGATGACAATCAATTAAAAACGAAACCTCATCCATTAGACTTAAATATGGCATCGAAAACAAATTCTTCTTCAAATACCTTTTATTGCGACATGCCCTTAAGACACAATTTGGCTCATTGACCATAGAGCTCAAGGAATCCTCCATGGAGGACCTTCTGTCATTTCCAGAAATAAACAAACTCGTGACGACCTTTTATGGGCGCCTTCAGGTGATGGGCGCGGATCCTTTTCAGAACTCTCAATGTAAATGGCAAAGGATTATGCCTGAGCTTCCTGAAGAGGACTGGGAGGAGGCAGTGGAAATATGTTTTCAGGATATATAAAGAGGGGTTGAGGGGCGGGACTTTGAGTGAAGCACACGGATGCATTAAAGAAATGAATTTAGAAAATGGTTTATTAATTGAGTCATCTTGGAGCATAAGTTGGGGGTATACAGTTCAGTACATAAATTGGATATCAATACCTCAAATTACATATCACATATAAATGCATTGTCCAACCAAGGTGTAAAACAGTATTTTACAAATACACGGGTCACGTCATAACATGATTAATTGCATTGCAGGGAATACTCATAAAAGTAGCTTGCGCATTAAAGCGCCATTAGAAATAATAGTAAAGATAAGATAAGTGGGAAAAATTATTTAAAAACATACATATTGACTCTGTTAGAAGATAAATGTCAGTATTTTACAGTTGCACGGGTCACTTCAGAGCGTGATTAATTGCAGTGTAAATGATACTGGAAAACAAAAATGGATGCATTAAAGTATCACTTGGGAAAAAAGGAGTACATATACTGGGTGAAAAGAAACGGCCGTGGTAGGTTCATGAATACACTGTTGTAACGGTAGTTGTTAGCTCTACGCGTTTCGGGACCTTAAAGTCGCTCATCAGGAGCAAAACCGTATTGGTTATCTAAAAAGATGAAAAAATAGGGACATGGGTGGTTATCTGAAAAAATGCATGGGCAAATGCAGAAAATGTGAAAAACCCCACACATATCCATACATTTGTCCCACAAACTTACATGAGCGTGACCACGCATGGGAGAGATCATCGCCGCACAGGACAATCCGGCCAAGGATGCCACTACCCGGAGCTGAGGGGGCCCGACCCGGCAGCGCAGCCAGCAGCGGCAATGGCCCCAAGTAGTGACAGGAAAAAGGTGAATGGGAAAAGTGAATGACCCCAGACGGGGGAACCTGCTGGAGAAAAAACAGCCAGTGAATGAGGTGCACTGGAATGGAAAGAGAATATGGGGGGGAAATGTGTAGTGGTGGAGAGTGAGAAATGATGAGGATCATAGTGAAAAAAGACAAGGAGAAATAAAGAGAAGAAAGGAAAAGGAGAGGAAAGATGGGCAATGGGAAGGGAGGAGGAAAGAGAGAAGGGGGAGGAAAAGGGAGAAAAAGCAAATGAGATTGAATAAAGTGAAAAAAAGGTTGCCTGCTGCACAGTGAAATTGGACAAGAAAACCAAAGGAAAGTGGTGTGAGGATAGGATTAAGCATAAAAGACAGAGGTGCCAATCACACCTTGGGGGGGTAAAAACCCCAACCGGGTGAGCCGTCCAGATCCGACCTCCAACGTCATGCTGTAGCCAAGTGAGGAACAGAGTTGGCATAGAAACAACAAATTGCATGAGAAACATAAATTGCATAAGAAACGTAAATTGCATGAGAAACGTAAATTGCATGAGAAACGTAAATTGCATGAGAAACGTAAATTGCATGAGAAATGTGAGTTTGAATGAAATATGTAAGCAGCGTAAGAACAGATGAGGAGACTTGCCACTGAACAAGCCAATTAAAAATGATCACTTCAATCTGATAACCCATAGACGTGAAGGGTAAGCTGCAGTGGAAGAACCTGGACAACCCATCTGTGTAAAAGTGACCAGAGAACATTACAGACAATCAGCCCATGACATAACACCCCTACTACCTGACAAGTATGAGGATGTGGGTGCAGACATGACAAGACCAACAACGCATGAATGTGAACCTAATGACAACACCACCCTACTGAATGCAGCAAGCCAGCCCGAGCAACCTGCAGCGCCAAGACAGGAAATTAAAAATGAACACTCAGGGCTAAAGTCCCCACAGACTGTGGTGGGTAGTAGTAAAAGGTGTAATGGTGAAGACGTATGATGTATGAACTACAGGCAAGAAGATTGTGGGATGACAATCAATTAAAAACGAAACCTCATCCATTAGACTTAAATATGGCATCGAAAACAAATTCTTCTTCAAATACCTTTTATTGCGACATGCCCTTAAGACACAATTTGGCTCATTGACCATAGAGCTCAAGGAATCCTCCATGGAGGACCTTCTGTCATTTCCAGAAATAAACAAACTCGTGACGACCTTTTATGGGCGCCTTCAGGTGATGGGCGCGGATCCTTTTCAGAACTCTCAATGTAAATGGCAAAGGATTATGCCTGAGCTTCCTGAAGAGGACTGGGAGGAGGCAGTGGAAATATGTTTTCAGGATATATAAAGAGGGGTTGAGGGGCGGGACTTTGAGTGAAGCACACGGATGCATTAAAGAAATGAATTTAGAAAATGGTTTATTAATTGAGTCATCTTGGAGCATAAGTTGGGGGTATACAGTTCAGTACATAAATTGGATATCAATACCTCAAATTACATATCACATATAAATGCATTGTCCAACCAAGGTGTAAAACAGTATTTTACAAATACACGGGTCACGTCATAACATGATTAATTGCATTGCAGGGAATACTCATAAAAGTAGCTTGCGCATTAAAGCGCCATTAGAAATAATAGTAAAGATAAGATAAGTGGGAAAAATTATTTAAAAACATACATATTGACTCTGTTAGAAGATAAATGTCAGTATTTTACAGTTGCACGGGTCACTTCAGAGCGTGATTAATTGCAGTGTAAATGATACTGGAAAACAAAAATGGATGCATTAAAGTATCACTTGGGAAAAAAGGAGTACATATACTGGGTGAAAAGAAACGGCCGTGGTAGGTTCATGAATACACTGTTGTAACGGTAGTTGTTAGCTCTACGCGTTTCGGGACCTTAAAGTCGCTCATCAGGAGCAAAACCGTATTGGTTATCTAAAAAGATGAAAAAATAGGGACATGGGTGGTTATCTGAAAAAATGCATGGGCAAATGCAGAAAATGTGAAAAACCCCACACATATCCATACATTTGTCCCACAAACTTACATGAGCGTGACCACGCATGGGAGAGATCATCGCCGCACAGGACAATCCGGCCAAGGATGCCACTACCCGGAGCTGAGGGGGCCCGACCCGGCAGCGCAGCCAGCAGCGGCAATGGCCCCAAGTAGTGACAGGAAAAAGGTGAATGGGAAAAGTGAATGACCCCAGACGGGGGAACCTGCTGGAGAAAAAACAGCCAGTGAATGAGGTGCAATGGAATGGAAAGAGAATATGGGGGGGAAATGTGTAGTGGTGGAGAGTGAGAAATGATGAGGATCATAGTGAAAAAAGACAAGGAGAAATAAAGAGAAGAAAGGAAAAGGAGAGGAAAGATGGGCAATGGGAAGGGAGGAGGAAAGAGAGAAGGGGGAGGAAAAGGGAGAAAAAGCAAATGAGATTGAATAAAGTGAAAAAAAGGTTGCCTGCTGCACAGTGAAATTGGACAAGAAAACCAAAAGAAAGTGGTGTGAGGATAGGATTAAGCATAAAAGACAGAGGTGCCAATCACACCTTGGGGGGGTAAAAACCCCAACCGGGTGAGCCGTCCAGATCCGACCTCCAACGTCATGCTGTAGCCAAGTGAGGAACAGGGAACACACCAAAGGAGCCCGGCAAAGCCAGCCCTGGGCGTCAACCTGGTCTCCCCACTGCTGGAGATGGAGAAGCCGGTCAGCTGATTTATAGGTGCCGAGTAGACACCAAGCAGCTGACACTGATTGCATAACGCTGACGAGCAGTGGGGGAAATCCCGCCCGCCCTATGGGAGGAGGGGGCGGTGGGAAAACCCACAGTGCTAGTCACAGCTCCGGGAAGTAACAAGAGTGACACAGGATATGCACAATGACGGACAGCGACCCCCATGCGTGCTCACACTACACATATAGGAAAATGGCATTAGAAAAAATATATAAAGTATTGTTGAGATGGATGGGGGGGGGGGGGGGGTTTGGTGGTGAGGTAAGCTGTTCCAGTGGTGTGTGCAAATAACCACCTATTGCACAGGGAGAACTGGAAAGGAAATAAGGGAATAGTGTAGATGGCTGAGAAGCAGCCATATCAAGTACTAGGGCTAAATTAGCATTGCAGCCATGTGCTTCCATCCCTGTAGGTTGAACAAAAGAAAAATAACAAAAAGGTGGGACTTTGTATGAGGAAGGGGGGCCGTACAGATCCCATCCTCCATCCCATATTGGTATATAAAGAGGGGTTGAGGGGCGGGACTTTGAGTGAAGCACACGGATGCATTAAAGAAATGAATTTAGAAAATGGTTTATTAATTGAGTCATCTTGGAGCATAAGTTGGGGGTATACAGTTCAGTACATAAATTGGATATCAATACCTCAAATTACATATCACATATAAATGCATTGTCCAACCAAGGTGTAAAACAGTATTTTACAAATACACGGGTCACGTCATAACATGATTAATTGCATTGCAGGGAATACTCATAAAAGTAACTTGCGCATTAAAGCGCCATTAGAAAAAATAATCCTGTGTCACTCTTGTTACTTCCCGGAGCTGTGACTAGCACTGTGGGTTTTCCCACCGCCCCCTCCTCCCATAGGGCGGGCGGGATTTCCCCCACTGCTCGTCAGCGTTATGCAATCAGTGTCAGCTGCTTGGTGTCTACTCGGCACCTATAAATCAGCTGACCGGCTTCTCCATCTCCAGCAGTGGGGAGACCAGGTTGACGCCCAGGGCTGGCTTTGCCGGGCTCCTTTGGTGTGTTCCCTGTTCCTCACTTGGCTACAGCATGACGTTGGAGGTCGGATCTGGACGGCTCACCCGGTTGGGGTTTTTACCCCCCCAAGGTGTGATTGGCACCTCTGTCTTTTATGCTTAATCCTATCCTCACACCACTTTCCTTTGGTTTTCTTGTCCAATTTCACTGTGCAGCAGGCAACCTTTTTTTCACTTTATTCAATCTCATTTGCTTTTTCTCCCTTTTCCTCCCCCTTCTCTCTTTCCTCCTCCCTTCCCATTGCCCATCTTTCCTCTCCTTTTCCTTTCTTCTCTTTATTTCTCCTTGTCTTTTTTCACTATGATCCTCATCATTTCTCACTCTCCACCACTACACATTTCCCCCCCATATTCTCTTTCCATTCCAGTGCACCTCATTCACTGGCTGTTTTTTCTCCAGCAGGTTCCCCCGTCTGGGGTCATTCACTTTTCCCATTCACCTTTTTCCTGTCACTACTTGGGGCCATTGCCGCTGCTGGCTGCGCTGCCGGGTCGGGCCCCCTCAGCTCCGGGTAGTGGCATCCTTGGCCGGATTGTCCTGTGCGGCGATGATCTCTCCCATGCGTGGTCACGCTCATGTAAGTTTGTGGGACAAATGTATGGATATGTGTGGGGTTTTTCACATTTTCTGCATTTGCCCATGCATTTTTTCAGATAACCACCCATGTCCCTATTTTTTCATCTTTTTAGATAACCAATACGGTTTTGCTCCTGATGAGCGACTTTAAGGTCCCGAAACGCGTAGAGCTAACAACTACCGTTACAACAGTGTATTCATGAACCTACCACGGCCGTTTCTTTTCACCCAGTATATGTACTCCTTTTTTCCCAAGTGATACTTTAATGCATCCATTTTTGTTTTCCAGTATCATTTACACTGCAATTAATCACGCTCTGAAGTGACCCGTGCAACTGTAAAATACTGACATTTATCTTCTAACAGAGTCAATATGTATGTTTTTAAATAATTTTTCCCACTTATCTTATCTTTACTATTATTTCTAATGGCGCTTTAATGCGCAAGCTACTTTTATGAGTATTCCCTGCAATGCAATTAATCATGTTATGACGTGACCCGTGTATTTGTAAAATACTGTTTTACACCTTGGTTGGACAATGCATTTATATGTGATATGTAATTTGAGGTATTGATATCCAATTTATGTACTGAACTGTATACCCCCAACTTATGCTCCAAGATGACTCAATTAATAAACCATTTTCTAAATTCATTTCTTTAATGCATCCGTGTGCTTCTCCCCTCTTTATATACCAATATGGGATGGAGGATGGGATCTGTACGGCCCCCCTTCCTCATACAAAGTCCCACCTTTTTGTTATTTTTCTTTTGTTCATGTTTTCAGGATATCATCAGTACGGCTGATGTCCTGATACAATTTAAGTTTATACATCACTTACACTATACACCCGGTAGGTTGGTTACAATGGGACTGGGTCGAGATATTGCATGTGCTAGATGTAAAATGATTGCCGCCGATTTCTTTCATATGTTTTGGACATGTCCTGGACTTACAACATTCTGGAAGGATGTATTTTCTTTTTTCAACCGTAAGCTACATGTACCATTGCCGCAGACTCCGGAGGTTGGACTTCTGGGGGTACTAAATGATATTGTTCCTCGCACTCATGTTAGAATGTTGATACATATCTTATTATTTTATGCACGTAAGACAATTCTATTGCATTGGAAAGATACTGTCCCCCTTTCAGCCCATGCCTTCTTCTGTATTGTTCATGGGACCCTCCCAAAATTTAAGTTGATATATAAAAGTAGGGCATGCCCTAAGAAGTTCACCAAGATATGGCAGCCATAGCTGGCGTTTCGGCGGACTTCTGGGGGGATGTCCTCTCCTCACAGTTATCTCAGTGAGGAGATAAGATGATGTGATTTAGCAAACATTATTTGGCATATATATGAATGTGGATGGAGACTTGTATACACTCTAATAAGAGTCTATTCCATAAGGCGTGCTGGAAATGTACTGCATTAATGGGGTCGTGTGTGCTAGGTGTGTGAATGGGTGTGTGTATGGATGGTGTAACTATGTCTTTGTTTGGGGTATTGCTGTTTTATACAGCTGTACTACTTCATGAGCTCTGTTATATCAGCATTAATCTTAATGTCTATGACATACATGTATGTAGAGCAGTCTGCATTGTTGGTTACTTTATTATTTTATTGCTTTTGTATTTCTTTTATTATAAAAATGAAAAATAAACACCTTTTAAAAAAACAAAAAAAAACTCAGCCTGTAATGGATCTGTAGACGTGAAAGATCCTGGATGCGAGCACTAACTAACGGAAATGCAGTGAACTAAAGACAATGACATGGAGTGTGAGAAACATAGGAAACGCGAGAAACATGGGAAACGCGAGAAACGTAAGGCACATGGGAAACGCGAGAAACATGGGAAACGTGAGAAACGTAAGGCACATGGGAAACGTGAGAAATGTAAGGCACATGGGGAACGTGAGAAATGTAAGGCACATGGGAAACGTGAGAAACGCAAAGCACATAGGAAACGTGAGAAACGTAAGGCACATGGGAAACGTGAGAAACGTAAGGCACATGCGAAACGTGAGAAACGTAAGGCATATGGGAAACGTGGGAAACGTAAGAACATGGGAAACGTGAGAACATGAGAAACGTCAGAAACATGGGAAACGTCAAAAACATGGGAACACTTGAATTTGCATGAGAACTGTAACTGCATGAGAAAACATAAATAGCATGAGAAAAAGCGAAAAAATTGCAAGAGAAAGTATAAATTGCATGAGAAACTGTAAACTACATGAGAAAAACGTAAAATTGCATGAGAAAAAACCCTAAAACTGCATGGAAAAACCCTAATGCCCCGTACACACGGTCGGACATTGATCGGACATTCCGACAACAAAATCCTAGGATTTTTTCGGACGGATGTTGGCTCAAACTTGTCTTGCATACACACGGTCACACAAAGTTGTCGGAAAATCCGATCATTCTGAACGCGGTGATGTAAAACACGTACGTCGGGACTATAAACAGGGCAGTAACCAATAGCTTTCATCTCTTTATTTATTCTGAGCATGCGTGGCACTTTGTGCTTCGGATTTGTGTACACACCATCGGAAATTCCGACAACGGATTTTGTTGTCGGAAAATTTTATAGCCTGCTCTCAAACTTTGTGTATCGGAAAATCGGATGGAAAATGTGTGATGGAGCCCACACACAGTCGGAATTTCCGACAACAAGGTCCTATCACACATTTTCCGTCGGAAAATCCGACCGTGTGTACAGGGCATAAAACTGCATGAGAAATCGTAAACAATACAAGAAATCGTAATTGACATGAGAACTTAAAATTGCATGAGAAATCGTAAATTGCATGAGAAATCGCAAATTGCATGAGAACGTAAATAGCATGAGAACATAAATAGCATGAGAACGTAAGTAGCATGAGAACGTAAATAGCATGAGAACGTAAATAGCATGAAAACGTAAATAGCATGAATACGTAAATAGCATGAGAACGTAAATAGCATAATAACGTAAATAGCATGAAAACGTAAATAGCATGAGAACGTAAATAGCATGAGAACGTAAAATTGCATGAGAAACCGTAAAATTGCATGAGAAATCGTAATTGACATGAGAAATCGGAACTGACATGAGAAACTGTAAAATTGTATAAGAAATAGTAAACTGCATGAGGAACTGTAAATTGCCTGAGAACATAAATTGCATGAGAACATAAATTGCATGAGAACATAAATTGCATGAGAAAACTGTAAAATCGCATTAGAATATAATTTGCACGAAAAATCGAAAAATGTCATAAGAAAGCGCAAAAATGCACGAGACACCGTAAACTACATGAGAAAGTCGTAAAATTACATGAGAAAGCCCTAAAACTGCATGGAAAAACCGTAAAATTGCAAAACAAAACCGTAAAATTGCATGAGAAATCGTAAATTGCATGAGAAAACATAATTTGCATGAGAAAACCGTAAAATCGCACAAGAAAACCGTAAAATCACATGAGAAAGTAAATTGCGTGAGAAACCGTAAATCGCACGAAAAAGCAACAAAATTTCATAAGAAAGCATAAAATTGCATGAGAAACTACATGAGAAAGCCGAAAATTACATGAGAAAACCGTAAAATTGCATGCGAAAAAACCCTAAAACTGCATGGAAAAAACGTAAAACTGCATGAGAAAACCGTAAAACTGCATGATAAAACCGTAAAACTGCATGAGAAAACCGTAAAATTGCATGAGAAATCGTAAATTACCTGAGAACGTAAATTGCATGAGAATAATATAAATTGCATGGGAAAACCGTAAAATCGCATGAGAATGTAAATTGCATGAGAAACCGAAAAAATTGCATGAGAAATCATACTATGCCAAGGACCCCCAAAGAACCTAATATGATGACTGGTGACGAGCAAGTGTCATGTCATCCGCCTGAATTAACCCCTGAACACCCACACTATAGACCACGTGGAGCTCGGGGGGGACATGACCCACTACGAGCGCTCAGGAGGGGGAAACCCATCACACGAAGCTGAGGAGGGGGGGGGGCAGTGGTGACAGCAGACCCAATGACCCATCACTAATGCAGTCATGATCGTCCCTAGTCCTGCCAACTCCGACCCCTGCCCCGACATCAGACCCCTAGCCCTGCAGGCAACAGCAGAGCCAGCCAGAGTGCAACCTGACAGCATCGTGCTTGTAAGTTACCAACAGCACCTTAGTAACCTGCACGTGTGCCCAGACACAAGCCGTAAGGACCTCAGCCCCCAAAATTGCCAGAACTGACACTGGGAAACCGGCGGGGGGCCAACTTAGTAAGGGGAAGCCCATCATGAGACAAACATATAGGTTGCTATTAATTTATGAGATCTCCACTACTTCCTGTAAGGTCTGGATGTAGACACTCCAGGCTCTGATCCCGACCGGACCCTGAATAGGGAGAGTAGCGGCGTGCCAGTAGATGCCCTGGATAGTCCAGATTGGGGTGGCCGCCTGTCCGTGGACCCCCCTGACCAAACCTGAATCCTGCCGCTGAAACCGTGGAGACGCGGAACCCCCCTTGTCCCCGCACATCTTCCTTGCCGAGAGAAAAAACCCGGAAGTGACGACAGACATATCGCACCGGAAATGACGCACACAACACGAGATCCTACGACCACAAGGAAGGAGGCAAAGGAGGCACAATTACTTATAACCAGAACAGGTATAACATTGTAAGATTTCTCCTCACCTCCTGTTCCTGTGAAAACTCCAAAATGTTGGATTTCTGTCTTTTTTTCTGTAGCAGATACAATGGTCACTGATCTCCTGGAAGTTTGGCCCGCTCCAACTTTCTCCACCATCTGGCCAATCAGAAAGTGCAGCGCGCTTTGTGTATCCGCAGTAGGGAACTGGGAGTGAAGCCAAAAGGCTTCACTGCTGGGGTCCCTTACCTGGAATGGTGGTGGCTGCACCCGACAGTCGATCCGAAGATCGGCTTGGGTGCCAACATCGTGGGCTCCTAAATAAGTGTCCATATATTAAAAGTCAGCAGCTACAGTATTTGTAGCTGCTGACTTTTATAGTCTTTCCCCAAGGCGGAACTCCACTTTAATTTATATTTCTGTCCGTTTGGGATTTACTGGTACATTATTCATGTGTAGCTGCTCATCACAACAAACTAGAGTAAAACAACTAGGGCATGTGTAATGCATCTAATATTATCTCAGCAAAATAGCACAAGCAGGAGATTCTCTGTAGCATCCAGTTAAAGCACAGGAATCCCCAGACCTTAAGAAAAGGATTACCCTGCAACCTAACAGTACTAAGAAAAAAATGTCCACCAAGGATTACCATGTAGTAAAGCAAAACAATTATATTCCTTTATTTTTTACATTACTACATATAAACACAAGAATAAAGCATGATAATAGATTGTAATGGAGACTGCAAATTGTAGTTGTTATATTAAACTAGTAAAACCACTAATAATACACAGAATGTCATTAACATAAAGATGTGAAGAGATTCAGTCTCTCCAAAAGTTTTTAACTTTTGATGGAGCATTTTAAAGAAAAGGAGACTTGGTGTGGAACATATGAAGAATCATTTTTTAAAACCTAATGGATAAGAAGGATTTTCTTTTTATATTGAATAAAGTAACTTTAATACTGGTGTTGGGATTTTTTTGTTAAATGTATTGCATTAAGCTGGTAAGTAGGGATAAGCCGAATACCCCCCGGTTCGGTTCGCAGCAGAACATGCAAGCAAGCAAAAAAATTGTTCAAACACGCGAACACCGTTAAAGTCTATGGGACACGAACATAAAAAATCAAAAGTAAAGTCCGCCCGTTTTAAAATTAATCCGTCATAAGAGTAAATTGAAGATATTGCCAATCCACCCAATCAAATGCCTTTTCAGCATCTGTTGATAAAAGGAGAAAGGGCCGGTTCTCTGAATGAGCAATATGAATCAAGTCTATCGCCCAGGGGCGGACTGACCATTCGGTCAGTCGGTCGCCGTCCGAGGGCCCCGTGGTGGGGGGGGCCCGGGCCGGCTCAGTCCGTCTGTCCCAGGAGGTGCCCGCAGCATAATGTGAAAAAAAATACCCCTTCCGCTGAAGCAGTAAAGTGTAGCCTTTACCTCTGGTTGATGGGGCTATATAAGCAGAGCTGGCCAGGATGCATCATTCATCAGCTCAGAGGCGAGCCGTCAGCCGTTCGGGGATGATTTTAATGACAGGCGCTCTGGCCACCTCTCCCCCTGGGGAATTCAGCCGAGGGGCGGGCCATTCGTCACTGCCGCGGGGGACCAGTAAAGAAGCTGGAGGCAGCAGAGCGCGCCGCACAGGCTGAGTGAAGTCATCTGGAGAGAAGAATTTCCCTTTCCCAAAGGAACCCACACTGACCTGCCTTGTGTGCAGCAGCAGGTCAGTGTGATAATGACAAAGAGGAGAGCAGTTGCCAGTTAGTGTATAATGTGTGTTGTAAACGAGAGAGCCATGCTGCTGAGTGTTCCACTTCATTCTTGCCCTGTGCTGTGCCTATTTACCAGGTGGCAGGTGCTATTCACTAGTGCACACTGACATCTGGTACATTGAATGCCACTCAGTGCACTCAGTGTATAGATATCAGTGTTATATATAGGGAATAGCACTTATACCTTGTTCACATTGAAGCAATTTGCCATGCGATTTGACATGGCAAATCGCATGGCAAATCAGCGGCAATCGCCGGCAATGGCACTACCCGAATCAGTGCGATGCCACATTTGTGGCACCGCACTGATTCCCAAAAGTAGTTTCTGTACAACTTTTGGTGACTTCTGGGTGCGATTTCCATAGACATCTGTGCAGCAACCCGCACAGATGTCTCTGAAATCGCTGCCAAACTCGCACTGATATGTGGGTATGAAATTGTGCGAGTTTAGCTGAACTCACACACTTTCATTCCCGCTGTCAGTGTGAACCTGGGCTAAGTGCGTTTATTATATATATATCACTAAAATCTGTACACTATAAATGTTCCTTACATTGGTGGTCAGTGAGAAGAATGTTCCTTACATTGGTGGTCAGTGAGAAGAATGTTCCTTACATTGGTGATCAGTGGGAAGAATGTTCCTTACATTGGTGGTCAGTGGGAAGAAAGTTCCTTACATTGGTGGTCAGTGAGAAGAATGTTCCTTACATTGGTGGTCAGTGGGAAGAATGTTCCTTACATTGGTGGTCAGTGAGAAGAATGTTCCTTACATTGGTGGTCAGTGAGAAGAAAGTTCCTTACATTGGTGGTCAGTGAGAAGAAAGTTCCTTACATTGGTGGTCAGTGAGAAGAAAGTTCCTTACATTGGTGATCAGTGGGAAGAAAGTTCCTTACATTGGTGATCAGTGAGAAGAATGCCCCTTACATTGATGGTCAGTGAGAAGAATGTTCCTTACATTGGTGGTCAGTGGGAAGAATGTTCCTTACATTGGTGATCAGTGAGAAGAATGTTCCTTACATTGGTGGTCAGTAAGAAGAATGTTCCTTACATTGGTGATCAGTGGGAAGAATGTTCCTTACATTGGTGGTCAGTGGGAAGAAAGTTCCTTACATTGGTGGTCAGTGGGAAGAAAGTTCCTTACATTGGTGGTCAGTGGGAAGAAAGTTCCTTACATTGGTGATCAGTGGAAAGAATGTTCCTTACATTGGGATCAGTGAGAAGAATGTTCCTTACATTGGTGATCAGTGGGAAGAATGTTCCTTACATTGGTGATCAGTGGGAAGAATGTTCCTTACATTGGGATCAGTGAGAAGAATGTTCCTTACATTGGTGATCAGTGGGAAGAATGTTCCTTACATTGGTGATCAGTGGGAAGAATGTTCCTTACATTGGTGGTCAGTGAGAAGAATGTTCCTTACATTGGTGATCAGTGGGAAGAATGTTCCTTACATTGGTGGTCAGTGGGAAGAAAGTTCCTTACATTGGTGGTCAGTGAGAAGAAAGTTCCTTACATTGGTGGTCAGTGAGAAGAAAGTTCCTTACATTGGTGGTCAGTGGGAAGGAGGAGGAGGACACACCCAAGGAGCTCTCTCAGAACCAGCCTTTTTTCAAGCCTGGGCCTTGCCTGTTAGCTTGGCCCAGCAATAATGCCTGATCCTGGGGGAGGCCCAGGGAGGGATCCCCCTGATGACACGGGGCCTAGTGAGGAGGAGGTGGAGGATCTGACTGTGGGTCCAGGCCCTGGTATGGATGCGAGTATCTTCAGACAGAAGATTGTTGATCGTTTTAGGGAAATTGGAAGGGCTGAAGAAAAACTTCAAGATTTGAAAGTTGAACATAAAAACTTTAAAGCCAAATACTTCCAGGCATGGAGTAGAAATCGCACAGCCATGAAGCCTGAGTTACAGGAATTAGAGGAAAAGGTAAAGCAGCAAACTTTATTGTTGGAAAAATTAAAAGCCAGAAGTGGAGCTTTGAAAGAAAAGTTCGACAATGAGAAGAGATTTGCCAGCCAGTCCTCAGTAAGTCGCATGGATCAGCAGCCTCAGGCTATGGATGACCCGGGTCCATCTGCCTCTGCACCTCTCCCCCCATGTAAGGCCTTGGAATCGCCAGCAGCAACCAGCCAGGGGGTTGAGAGTGAGCATGGCACCCTGACCTTCATCCAGCAGATGGAGTCACCCCTGAGAGCAGACAAGTTTGCCATTTCTGGTGATCCATCAGAAATCCCTGAGGATGAGATAAAAAATAAACCAGGGAATGAAGATGGACCTGCACCAAACACCCTGAACATGGATGTTCCTACTCCTGCATTTGCTGAGACCAGTAGTTCCTCTACCAAGTTTGCTGCATGTGTTTCACACAGTAAGGCTGACACCAGCAAAGAGATTGCCTCACCTGAACTTCCCTGTGTTCCAGCAGAGCTGATTGATGGTGATGGGGGAGGGGATCAGCACATTGCACCATGTGCAGTGGAAGCCATGGATGTGTCAGACCAGCCTGCTGAAAGTCCTGTCCTGATGGAAGAGAACAGGCCAGCTGAAGATTCCACCAGCACAGCAGTGGGAACTGACACTGTTGGGAAGACTACAGGAACTGTGAATATACCAGCAAGTATTAAGAATGACAGTAATGATAAAACTATGAATGTGGTGGGTGGTGGTGAAGGGGTTAATACTGCTGGGAAAAATAAAAATGACATTGCTCTCCCTGCTCAGCAGAGGAAAGACTCATTGATTGTGCAGACCAAATCTGTACAATCGATATCTGCCAGAAATGTGACAGACGGTTCAAAGCACACAAATGCTTCTTCTGCTGGGAGAAATGTGGGCAGTTATGCGTCTGTTCTGGGGAGTCGCACCAGGGAGGGTGGAGGGAATTTTAGTGGTCACAATTTGGGGGGGCTTGGTGGTGGGATGGTTGGTGGGTACAGGAGGAGGAATGTGGTTCAATTGAAGTGGGAGGGGGAGGGGACCCCACCAGTAAGGGGGAGGGTGGCTGAGTTGGTTCTGGAAATGGGGTTTAAAGCATCAGATATCTTTGCTTTGATTTGCCCAGTGGGGAGTTATGAATTTGATTTATCCTTTGTAAAGCCTGAGGGTTTGGATTTATTTTGGGAGAGGTATAGTAGGTGCAAGGGCCTTCCGCAGTGGAGTGGTTTGGTGCCAAAGGTGATTTCCAGGCAGCCTCTGATAAAGTCGGTGACAATCCTGGTGCGTAACGAATCCATACCAGAGGCTGATTTGATAGTATGGCTAAGCCGATATGGTGAGGTCCTCGCTCCACTGCGGAAGGTCCTTGATGAGCATGGAATATGGACAGGGGCCTGGACAGTGTCACTAAAATTGGGGGTGCTTGGAAATGTAGTTCAACACCTTCCCTGTTCAGCTTTTCTGGGGAGAGATAGGCTGACTATTTTTTACCAGGGTCAGCCTAAAGTCTGTAATAAATGTGGAGACAAAGGCCATTTTGCATCTACCTGTACCCGTAAGAAATGCTCACTATGCCAGGATCTGGACCATTTGGCTAAGGATTGTACTGAAATTCGGTGCAATTTGTGCCAAAAGCTGGGTCATCCTTATAGTCAGTGCCCGGAGGCATTACATAACTTGCCAGGATTGGAGGCTGAGTTGCAGAGACTTGATAAGGAGGATGAGGTCGCTAAAACTGTTATTGCCCCTCCTGTTTCTGTTATATCTGTTCCAGATTCTGTTTCCCCTAGTAATGTGGTCCCTGAGTCTGTCCCTCCTGTGTCTGTTACATCTGTTGTTTCGGATTCTGTTTCACCTAGTAATGTGGTCCCTGAGTCTGTCCCTCCTGTGTCTGTTACATCTGTTGTTTCGGATTCTGTTTCACCTAGTAATGTGGTCCCTGAGTCTATCCCCCATGTGGTGGTCCCTAATCCTGCTGTACGCAGATCCTCCAGGCTGGCAGAAGCTGCTGGGGGGGCAGGTTTGGCGGATCTTCCCACTCGGCCTCCAGTCCTTGTCCCTCAGCGGCACAAACGTGGTCAGGGGAATGTGGGGGTGCTGGATGGGGGTGGGGCTGATAGAAGGGTGTCCATATCCCACGTCTCACCCTCTGTTGAGGGGGATTCGGATGATGAGGGGTGGGAGAAGTTTAGGAGGAAGAAGAAGAAGAGGAAGACAAGTAAAGTGGTCATTTCTTCCTCAGGGTCGGACCCAGGAGGGGTTCCTCTTGGTAATACCTTTTCAGTTTTGTCGGGTGATGAGATGTCTGATATATCTTTCTCTTTATCATCCATGGATGAGGGGGAGTCACGTAGTCTGAAGAGAGCTGTTTCTGGTGATGAGAGTGTGGCAAAGGTTAAGAAACGACTACCCCAATCATCCTGATGGCAGTTCCCACTCCGATAAAGGTGGCGACCATTAATGTCGCCAGCATTAAATCTGCAAGAGCTCGTGATATTGCCTTATTTTTGCTCAGCGAGTTTGATGCCGAGATTTTATTTTTGCAAGAGACCTGGCTCAATACTTTGGCCGATGTCCATCTAGCAAAAAGGGAGTGGAGATGCGGTCCCTCCTTTTGGTCTCTTGCGGCTGAGCCCTGCAGCGGAGTTGCGGTACTTTTTAAAACCGATATGGTAACATGCCGGCGGGTAATTGAGGTAGAAATGGGGAGATGCATGGTCTTGGACGTCTCTGTTAGGGGGCAGGACCTGCGGCTGATCAATATCTATGGACCGCAGTCAAAATGGGGCAGGAAATGCCTCCTCACAGAGATCAAGCCCTTCCTTTTTACGTCCCAGCAGGTTGTCTTTGGAGGTGATTTTAACACCATAATTAGGCCTGAAGACAGGAGAGGCTCCATAGACAGGCTGGGTTACGATAGCGTTTTTCTTAGAGATATGGTGAGACAAGCAGGCCTGGTAGATGTGCATATTAAGCACTGCCCTGGCAGCACGGGATTCACATTTCAGAGAGGGAATAGTCAGAGTAGGATAGATAGGTTTTTTTTAAAGGAGAACTCTGCTTTCTCGGCTCCTGAGTTGAGGGCGGTGGAGTTCTCTGACCACTGTATGCTGTCTGTGACTCTGAATGCCTCGGACACTCCACCCAGGGGAAGGGGTACCTGGAAACTGAATTCGGCTCTCCTGGAAGATGTAGAGGTAAGACAATCCTTTGAGGATTTTTTTCAGGCACAGGTTTCTATTCTGGACTTTTGCAGCAGTAAGTCAGAGTGGTGGGAGCTTGTGAAACAAAGGACAATTGGACTTTTCAAGGCCATAAGTAAGAAGAAGCAGCTTGGTATGTACATTGCCTACCAGCATTTGCGGAGGAAGCTTGATCATCTTGTCTCGTATAGAGGAGATCCAGGGGAGATCTCTGAGGTGAAGTTTCTTCTTAGGAAGTGTCAATACGACCGGCATGCCTCCTTGGTTCTGGAGAGGGATTATGGAAAATATCACTCGCCTGATCCTTACCAGAATTGTAAGCAAGGCATAGCAGTTAAGACGGTCATAGGCCTGAGGGATAGTATGGGTTCCCTGGTGAAGTCCAGATCAGGGATCCTGGAGATCTTCAGGTCATATTACGCAGACCTTCTGGGAAGAAAGGACCTTTGTCGGGACAGGATGGAAAGCTTTCTGGATTCTACTCCAGGATTGGGAAATGGTACATTGCCTTTGATGGATTTGACAGAACCAATTTCAGTGGATGAGGTAGTTCATGCTATAGAGAAGCTGGCTACCAAAAAATCGCCTGGGCCAGATGGGTTGACAGCTGAATTCTACAAGTGTTTTAAGTCCATTCTGGCTCCCTTTTTAGCAGAGGTTTATAACAGCTGTCTAGAAGAGGGTTCGCTCCCTCCCTCCATGAGGCAATCCGCTGTGATTCTTCTGTCAAAAGGTAAAGACCCCTCAATGATTGAGAACTGGCGCCCCATCAGTCTTCTTAATGTTGATAGAAAGATCCTGGCGAAGATTCTTTTTTGGCGCTTGTCGTCAGTAGCAGGCGATTTGCTGTCCAGTCATCAGCACTGCTCAGTCCAAGGTAGAAGTACCTTTTCAGCGGTTTTAGCTGTCCGGGAGGCTTTGGAACGATGCAGGGCTGCTGGATGGAGAAAGTACTTGCTGGCATTGGATCAGGCGAATGCTTTTGATAGAGTCAATCACGAGTACCTGTATTTGCTACTTGGTAGATACGGCCTGCAGGGGAGGTTTATAGATTGGCTGAAGACATTATATAGAGGGGCTGAGAGCTTCCCACTGGTTAATGGTTGGGTTGGACAGCCTTTTGAGGTTGGCTCTGGTGTGCGCCAGGGATGTCCTCTGAGCCCCCTGTTATATGTATTCGCAATCGACCCCTTCATAAGAAGGCTAGAGAGTGGATCTTTGTGCGGGGTGCCTTTGGGCATTGCTGGTGTGCCGCCTCTGAAGGTCGTGGCCTATGCCGATGATGTGTCTGTTATTGTCTCTGGGACAGAGGAGGCGCAGGAGGTGGTCTCTATGATAGAGCAGTACACGGAGGCTTCTGGTTCTAAAGTCAACCATGAAAAGAGTGAAGTTTTCTGGATGGGTGAGGAGGGTGAAAGCTTCGAACTTCCGGATGCCTTCCCAGAGCCCCAGCAGGAATTAAAGTGTTGGGCATCAAATTTGGTCCTGGTGACTATGGTCATCGAAATTGGGAAAGCAGGTTGGTGTGTGCCAATGCCAAAGTAGCAAGCTGGAAGAAATGGAAGCTTTCCTTGAGGGAGAGGGTTGACTTGATCAAAACGTACCTGGTCCCAATCTTTTTATATGTCAGCTTCGTCTGTATCTTGCCAGCATCTCTCTATGCAAGGGTGTACAGCTGTTTTTTCCAACTGTTATGGGGAAGTAGGCTGAACCTGATCAAACGCAATGTAACTTACCTGTCTAGGCGGGAGGGTGGCCTAGGAATGGTCAACCCAATAGTTTTCTTTTCTCTGCTCTTTTTAAAGTACAATCTTGGTAACATGCTAGCAGAGAACCCGCCGGGATGGGTGGGCATTTTTCAGTCTTGTTTTAGGCCTTTTTTGCGATGCTGGGAAGATGGCGGGCCAGTGAAAAGTCTGAGAGTCCGACATGGCAAGCTCCCGGCTTATGTTGCCCCGTGTCTGAAAATACTTCGGCAGTGGCAGGTGACAGTGGAGGATATCAAGTCCCTCCCCAGGAAGCTTCTGGAGAAGAGGATTTTGAGCTCTGCTTTCAGTGTGTCACTGGCCTTAAGGGATTGCCCAGGCTCTGTAATGAGGGAGGGGTTGCGTTTAATCAATTTAGAAAGAATCCCCTTGAAGTTTAGGGATCAAGCCTGGCTCGCTTTCCATGGAAGGCTCTATGTCAGAGGGAACTTGAAGCATCGCCCTGTGGATGATCAGGATTGTCCTAGAGCGGAGTGTGTTGGTAAAGTGGAGTCTATTGACCACTTTTTGCTGCAGTGTCCCTTTAACATAGAGGTGTATAAAAGGGTGGGGAGGGCTCTAGGTATCCCCTTTTTCTATCGCATGAGTTATGCGGAGTGGGTGTACGGGGCATTCCCGACTTGCTGGGATTTTGATTTGGATACACTGTTTTTAGTTAGTATAGTTGTCCGTTACTTCACATGGAATGCACGGTGCCAGATTACCCTGCGGAAAAAAGTCCTCTCTGTTGAGGTGGTGGTGCACGATATTCTGGGTGAGGTTGGGAAAATTCGGGGTCTTGAGAGGGGCAGGGAGCCTCGGGCGGTCTGGAAAAGGCGTGGAGGAATATCAGACCTGCCTTTGGTGAACTGCCCATCTCTGGGTGAGGTGCTCCTTTTCTTTTTCTGTTTCTTTCACTCCCTTAGCTTTTGTTGGTTAGTATCTTCTTTTTGAAGAAGGGCTGCATGCATAATGGGTGCGGGTTTGTTTCTTGACCTCACAGTTTGGATGTCTGGTGTATTGGTGTGAGTTGTAGTGAGATTATCCCCAATAATGACATGTTCATGATGAGTTTTGTTTTTGCTGTAAAGTCATTTTTTGTTTGAGAGCAGATTTGCTATATTTATTTTCATTTATGTAAATATGTATATATTTATGTATATTATATATAGTGATTTTATGCTTATTGATTGCAAGACTTTTAATAAAGAAAAATTGGGAAGAATGTTCCTTACATTGGTGGTCAGTGAGAAGAATGCCCCTTACATTGATGGTCAGTGAGAAGAATGCCCCTTACATTGATGGTCAGTGAGAAGAATGTTCCTTACATTGGTGATCAGTGGGAAGAATGTTCCTTACATTGGTGATCAGTGGGAAGAATGTCCCTTACATTGGTGATCAGTGAGAAGAATGTTCCTTACATTGGTGGTCAGTAAGAAGAATGTTCCTTACATTGGTGGTCAGTGGGAAGAATGTTCCTTACATTGGTGGTCAGTGGGAAGAAAGTTCCTTACATTGGTGATCAGTGGGAAGAATGTTCCTTACATTGGTGGTCAGTGAGAAGAATGCTCCTTACATTGGTGGTCAGTGAGAAGAATGTTCCTTACATTGGTGGTCAGTGGGAAGAATGTTCCTTACATTGGGATCAGTGAGAAGAATGTTCCTTACATTGGTGATCAGTGGGATGAATGTTCCTTACATTGGTGATCAGTGGGATGAATGTTCCTTACATTGGTGATCAGTGGGAAGAATGTTCCTTACATTGGTGGTCAGTGAGAAGAATGTTCCTTACATTGGTGATCAGTGGGAAGAATGTTCCTTACGTTGGTGGTCAGTGGGAAGAATGTTCCTTACATTGGTGGTCAGTGGGAAGAATGTTCCTTACATCGGTGGTCAGTGGGAAGAATGTTCTTTACATCGGTGGTCAGTGGGAAGAATGTTCCTTACATTGGTGGTCAGTGGGAAGAATGTTCCCTACATTGGTGATCAGTGGGAAGAATGTTCCTTACATTGGTGGTCAGTTGGAAGAATGCTCCTTACATTGGTGGTCAGTGGGAAGAATGTTCCTTACATTGGTGATCAGTGAGAAGAATGATCCTTACATTGGTGGTCAGTGGGAAGAATGTTCCTTACATTGGTGGTCAGTGGGAAGAATGCTCCCTACATTGATGGTCAGTGGGAAGAATGTTCCTTACATTGGTGGTCAGTGGGAAGAATGTTCCTTACATTGGTGGTCAGTGGGAAGAATGTTCTTTACATTGGTGGTCAGTGGGAAGAATGTTCCTTACATTGGTGGTCGGTGGGAAGAATGTTCCTTACATTGGTGGTCGGTGGGAAGAATGTTCCTTACATTGGTGGTCAGTGGGAAGAATGTTCCTTACATTGGTGATCAGTGAGAAGAATGCTCCTTACATTGGTGATCAGTGGGAAGAATGTCCCTTACATTGGTGGTCAGTGGGAAGAATGTTCCTTACATTGGTGGTCAGTGAGAAGAATGTTCCTTACATTGGTGGTCAGTGGGAAGAATGTTCCTTACATTGGTGGTCAGTGAGAAGAATGCTCCTTACATTGATGGTCAGTGGGAAGAATGTTCCTTACATTGGTGGTCAGTGGGAAGAATGTTCTTTACATTGGTGGTCAGTGAAAATTATATAAAGTAAATAATAATAATTAAAAAAAAATGTAAAGCATCCCCATGATCCCCGCACATGCTCTATATGAAAAGCTTTATGTAGGATGAGCACATGTATGTAAACATGTGTCTATAGACGCAAATGCTGGACATGGGAGCGCACCTGAAAGGTAACCCCCCCCCCCTCCCCCAGGAGAGCGCTTCTCCTAGGGAGTTATCTGATGTGGGGAGGAGCCGCGAGAGCCACCCCCAGAAGACCAGGTTCAGGGCCACTCTGTGCAAAACGAGCTGCACAGTGGAGGGAAGTATGATATGTTTGTTATTTAAAAAAAAAAAAAAAGAGCCTTTACAATCACTTTAATTTTGGAAATGTACCGTTGTTGCACTTTCTTTAATGTAATTCTGTGACGAACGCATGTAGTGTGGGCAGTGCAAAATGTAGGTGGGAATTTGTGTGGGTGTGGCTTGAGTGTGGGTGGGAACACATGAGCGGGGACAAGGGGCCCCAGGATCTCCTATTGCCCGGGGGCCCCATGAGTTGTCAGTCCGCCCCTGCTATCGCCCTTACATTGTTGTCCCTGGCCTCTCTTTCTGTGGGATAAAACCTGCCTGGTCTGCATGAATAAGATGAGGAAAGTGTGGCAATAACCTATTCTCTAGGATTTTTGAGAATAATTTTAAGTCAACATTTAAAAGAGCTTTAGGTCGATAGTTCCCACATTGAGTAAAATCTTTATCCTGCTTGGGAATCACAATAATGTGGGCCCTCAAAGCATCCTCTGTTAGCTTACCATTAGCTGAGATGGATTTGCAAGCACGTAGGAAGTAAGGAGAGAGAACGTCCTGGAATGTTTTATAGTATATGAGATTTAACCCATCAGGACGGGGGGTCTTCCCTGGTTTAGAGGATTCTATCGCCAAGGCCAGTTCTTTATTTGTTATAGGGGCCTCCATCCTTGCGATTACCTCTGGCGGAAATAAGGGCATACCTGATGGTGTCAAAAAGGAGGAAATCAAATCTGCCTGGGTAGAACATTGTTGGATTTGGGTATTTTACAGATTATAAAGCCTCCAAAAAATTTTTTGAAATTCCTGAGCTATAGCCGCAGAATCTGACAGCCTAATGCCGGGGTTAGCCGTGGGTGATATGTGATCCTTTCAATGCCCTAGCTAATAGAACACCTGGTTTATTTCCATACTCATATATAGACTGTTTATATCGACTCAATTTCTCCCTTACTTCTGAATTCACAATTTAATTATACTGCTGACCTAGGGAGAATAATTCTTCCTGTGTCTGCTTAGCGAGTGTTTTTTTGTGAATGGACTCAAGTTTACCAATCCTCACGAGTAACATTTCAGTTTCCAACCGCCTTTGTTTTTTTATCCTGGCTCCGTTTTTAAGAAAGATTCCTCTTATAAAGCATTTATGCGCCTCCCACAATACTGTCAGAGATGTATTAGGTTGGTCATTCTGGCTAAAATATTCTGCTAAACCCTGTAGAACCTCAGTTATGATAGTTGGGTCCTTTAACAGTGTATCATTAAGCCTCCAAGACAGGGTCCTTGTAGTCACTATATTTAGATCTATATCTAAGTGAGCCGATCCATGGTCAGCAAGTAAAATTGGATCTATCGAAGTTGCTCTAACTCTGTCCAGCTCTTTTTGTGGAAGAAAAAAATAATCGATTCTTGAGTATGATGAATGAACTGAAGAAAAAAAAGTATACTCTCTGACATTGGGATGTTGTAAACGCCATATATCTACCAGTTGAAGAAGATTTAATTCTGCCTTTAGTCGCTTTAAATAAGAGAATGATAGATGAGATACACCCCTTGAGACATCTAGGAGTGGATCATATGCAAAATTAAAACCCCCTCCTAAAATCAATACCCCACCCCTATGCTCCAAAATCGGAGGAACCAAAGACCTTAGGAAAAGCAACTGATTCGAGTTAGGAAAATATACATTAACCAAGGTTACCCGAGTAGCGCCGATTACGCCCTTAACTATTAAAAATCTGCCTTGCTCATCGCTAATGTATGTACCTAGCGACCATGAACAGAACTTGCTATAAGAATACTTACTCCCTTAGCTTTAGATATTGGGGATGGGCTATGATATACCACTGAGTAAGCTCTATTGCTCAATTTAGGGATTTTTCCGGCCTGGAAGTGTGTTTCCTGAAGGAAAGCAATCTGACTTTGCATTTTGGTCAAGTCTCTCAGTAGTCCAGACCTTTTTTCGGGGACATTAAGGCCCTTCACATTAAGGGATGTTAACCTGACCGGAGTGGACAGATGTGCCCCAAGCGGGAATGATGTCATGTTTCCTCAAAAAAAAAAAAATTAGGGGGGGAGTGGAGGGGATACAAAAAGGAAGCAGTAGATGAGAAAAAGAAGAGAGAGAAAAAAACTCTCCCAACTAAGCCCAAAGGGACTGAGAGAAACCTATTTGGGGGTGTGTCTATGGCCTGCTGTGCTGCCAATGCCCTAAAAAAAAAAAAAAAAAAAAAAGAAAAAAACCGAGCCAAAGCACTTCCTCCTCCGAGAGCATTAATGCTAAATAGTTACCTCTAGGCCTATTGTAGAAAAACTGGGGGTCCAAAAAATTTCCAAAACTATCCATGGGGAGCTCAAACCAATATAATCCACATAGATATACTCTCTAAAGTAACACCAACACAGTAACACAAACAAGAAAAAAAAAAAACCCCAGTAAACCCAGACTTGCTCAGGTAGGGTCCAGCCAATTTGGAACTGGAACTGGATCACACCCTAAAAAACTAGTTAAACCTAAACCTAAAAAACACCCTAAAAATAGTTCTTGAAGCTGATCCTATGTGTGAAGTAAAAAGGACTGACTGTCTTTTTTAACCCTCAGATGGAATGGTTGTCCCCAGGAGTATGTAGCCCCCGAAGCTTTATTCTGATCTAAGAGTGGACGCATGCATCCTCTCATGCGTTGTGTATTCCTAGATAAATCCGAGAGGACCATTATCCGTACTCCTGCATGTTCAATCTGGCCCAGCTGCCATGTTTGATGCATAATCTTCTCCTTTATATTAAAAAAATGAATGCGACAAAGTACATCTTGTAGGCCAGACCCCTGGTGACTCCTATACGGAGTGATTCTATGTGCTCTGTCTATTAAAAGCTCAGCTGATGAGTGTTTGCCCAAGATTTTATTACAAATAGACTGTATTGTTGGTCTCAGTTCTGCTGCGCTGCAGAATTCGTTAATACCAGTTCATCCATGCGCATATTCACATTATCTACTGCAGATTCTAGGTTAGTAACCCTGGTCTCCACAATATCCAACTGTTCCTACACCTCAGAAATCTCTTTCTGTAAGGCCCCTTCTAAGCGTAATGCCACTGCTTCCAGATCTCCTCGATTTGGTAATAATGCTAGATCTTGTTTGGTGGGGAGTGAAAGCAATATAGCCCTCAGCTCTGGATCTTCTGTCCATGGATGACGAATACTCGGTTGAGCTGAATTTAGAGGAGCAGATATTCCTGATTGTATATTGACTATACTCCCGGTCTCGTCTAGAGATACTGAGGCACGTGACTGAGCCACAGTTGCTATGTGTTCGGGTGCCTCCATTATTGCTGGCGTGGTAGCAGAGAGGTCATTATAGCCAACAGGAGGCGTTGGTAGGATTAATGGCAAGTTCACCGGTCCTCCCGTTCTAACTAAGTTATCCGCCGGTACCAGAATCAGAGAGAAGATATCTCCACTGTCGCCGCTGATGGTTCCTGTTTCCGAGGTTACCATAAGTCCCTGTTCCCTCCCCCCCCCCCTGAGCCCTCTGAGCCCTGCTGGACTCCTTATGAACTAACAGCTATATCTCTCCTGTTATCAGAGGGGTTTCCAGAAATGTTCTCATTTTCCTGGTGATGTTCCATATCAACCATGTCTGCAGGGGGGCCTATAGATTTAGTGTTCCGGGTATTTCAAGCTATTTCTGAGGAAGGGGTAACTTTTATTTTTGTTTTTCCAGAGATTAAAGAAGGAGGGGATGAGGAGGTAGAAATAGAGGTGGAGGTAGAAGGAACAGAGGACATATACAGATGAAGGCTATTTGGCCTAGACAGTTTGGGTTGTTTAGCTGTTGCTCCTGTAATTTGTTCTGTGTGCTTCCTACCCCTAGTCATGTCCTTGCAATGTCTTCAGTAACGCAGATCTGGCTAAAGGACTCCCCAAGAAAAACATCTAAAAACTGACCAATCATATGAGGTCGGTACTATGACCGGTATGCCCAGTTCTAAGGCGTGAATTGAGCTAGATTAGTTAGGGCTAGTCTAAGCTTAAGCAAAGCTGGGCCAGACTGGATCAAGCTAGGTTGAGTGGGTTAGGCTAAATTGAAATATCTTAACACTGGGGGTTCCAAAACAAAAACACACACAAAAAAAAAAAGCACGAAAAAAAAAATAAGTAGCCTGAGATATAGAACAAATATACTCAAATATTCATATCCCTATATATATATATATATATATATATATATATATATATATATATATATATATCCCTATATACTTATATACCCATAAATCATAACAAAAACATAAAATAGCAGTAACAAATGAGTAATGGCAAATGGCCAATATCTAATTACTAAAGATTATAGCAATGGCTATGACTATCAAAAAAAAATAGAATCGACAATTGTCCGCAATATCTCGTCTAGAGATACTGAGGCACGTGACTGAGCCACAGTTGCTATGTGTTCGGGTGCCTCCATTATTGCTGGCGTGGTAGCAGAGAGGTCATTATAGCCAACAGGAGGCGTTGGTAGGATTAATGGCAAGTTCACCGGTCCTCCCGTTCTAACTAAGTTATCCGCCGGTACCAGAATCAGAGAGAAGATATCTCCACTGTCGCCGCTGATGGTTCCTGTTTCCGAGGTTACCATAAGTCCCTGTTCCCTCCCCCCCCCCTGAGCCCTCTGAGCCCTGCTGGACTCCTTATGAACTAACAGCTATATCTCTCCTGTTATCAGAGGGGTTTCCAGAAATGTTCTCATTTTCCTGGTGATGTTCCATATCAACCATGTCTGCAGGGGGGCCTATAGATTTAGTGTTCCGGGTATTTCAAGCTATTTCTGAGGAAGGGGTAACTTTTATTTTTGTTTTTCCAGAGATTAAAGAAGGAGGGGATGAGGAGGTAGAAATAGAGGTGGAGGTAGAAGGAACAGAGGACATATACAGATGAAGGCTATTTGGCCTAGACAGTTTGGGTTGTTTAGCTGTTGCTCCTGTAATTTGTTCTGTGTGCTTCCTACCCCTAGTCATGTCCTTGCAATGTCTTCAGTAACGCAGATCTGGCTAAAGGACTCCCCAAGAAAAACATCTAAAAACTGACCAATCATATGAGGTCGGTACTATGACCGGTATGCCCAGTTCTAAGGCGTGAATTGAGCTAGATTAGTTAGGGCTAGTCTAAGCTTAAGCAAAGCTGGGCCAGACTGGATCAAGCTAGGTTGAGTGGGTTAGGCTAAATTGAAATATCTTAACACTGGGGGTTCCAAAACAAAAACACACACAAAAAAAAAAAGCACGAAAAAAAAAATAAGTAGCCTGAGATATAGAACAAATATACTCAAATATTCATATCCATATATATATATATATATATATATATATATATATATATATCTATATATATATATATATATATATCTATATATATATATATATATATATATATATATATATATATATATATATATATATATATATATATATATATATCTATCCCTATATATATATATATATATATATATATATATATATATATATCCCTATATATATATATATATATATATATATATATATATATATATATATATATATATATATATATATATATATATATATATATATATATATATATATATATATATATATATATATATATATCTCCCTATATATATATATATATATATATCCCTATATACTTATATACCCATAAATCATAACAAAAACATAAAATAGCAGTAACAAATGAGTAATGGCAAATGGCCAATATCTAATTACTAAAGATTATAGCAATGGCTATGACTATCAAAAAAAAATAGAATCGACAATTGTCCGCAATATCTATCACAATTTATAATTGTTTATAATTGTTCCACTGTGGTTGTAGCTGAAACTGTAGCAAAAAAAAAAAAAAAAAACTATTAAAGCAACTGTTAAAAAAAAAAAAAAAAATCTTTGAAAAATTTGAAAAAACAAAAATTGTCCTTGGTAGCGCTAGCAATCGCTAACAGTTCCACCGTGGCTATTTCAACTCCAGCTTTTCTTTTCAACCCTTCAAATATGTCCGATTTCTTTTCTTTTTTTTTTTCCAATCAGCTTTCTTATTTCTTTCAGTTTTTTTCAGTTTTTACCTGTGAGAGGTTATTGTCTCTTTTATTCAAACTAATTCATCCTCCATGCAGCTGCATATACCTTTATATACCTTTATACCCGCATATCCGCATACTGGGTGGGGGGTTACGATGGAGGGTTAGCGCTGAAGAAGACACTTAAAAATAATCACAAAATCGCACAGTTGCACAATTTCACAGACTCACAGGTAGGATGGAGGGTTAGCGCTGAAGAAGACAATCAAAAATAATCACAAAATCGCACAGATTTTTTTTCTGTCTCACAGGCAGGATGGAGGGTTAGCGCTGAAGAAGACACTCAAAAATAATCACAAAATCGCACAGTTGCGCAATTTCACAGTTTCACAGGCAGGATGGCGGGTTAGCGCTGAAGAAGACAATCAAAAATAATCACAAAATCACACAGATTTTTTTCTGTCTCACAGGCAGGATAGAGGGTTAGCGCTCCATCCTTCAACATCGAGCTCGTCCCTACTGGTAAGGGCCACTTTAGGGCTTCATATAGACGCAATCACCCAATGCTATAGAACACATGGGCTGGCTTCATCATGACTGTGGACCTATAGCCTCAGTGGCTGGTATCTCTGGCTAGTATCATATGGGCAAGAAAAGGGACACTGATATATTCAGAAAAAGAAAAGATAATACATTCTGATAGTTCAGTGGATTTGAACCCAGTGGGTTGTAGGGGTGAACTAAAAAAATAGCAGAACAGTTTTTAATTATTAACTGATGTCTATTTATAATTCACAGAATGGGCATCTTTATTTTGTTGAGATATGCAAAATATATAGGAGAGAAAAAATGCTATAACAGGGAATCAGCATGGGTTTATGAAAGATGCATCATGTCTGGTTAGCTAGCATAATCAGTTTTTTTTTCTTCCCAAATGTTTTTATTGAAGGGTTTTCCAATAACAAAGAGTAATGCACTTAACCACTTCAATACAGGGCATTTTCACCCCCTTCCTGCCCAGGCCAATTTTCAGCTTTCAGCGCTATAATATTTTGAATGACAATTGCGCAGTCATGCAACACTGTATCCAAATGAAATTTTTATCATTTTTCTCCCACAAATAGAGCTTTCTTTTGGTGGTATTTGATCAACTCTGCGATTTTTATTTTTTGTGCTAGAAAAAAAGAGCGACAATTTTGAAAAAAAAACACAATATTTTCTACTTTTTGCTATAATAAATATCTCAATTTAAAAAAAAAAATTTTTTTCCTCAGTTTAGGCCGACATGTATTCTACATATTTTTGGTAAAAAAAATTGCAATAAGCGTATATTAATTGATTTGCGCAAAAGTTATAGTGCCTACAAATAAGGGGATAGATTTATGGCATTTTTATTTATTTTTTTTACTAGTAATGGCGGAGATTAGCGATTTTTATTGTGACTGCGACATTGTGGTGGACAGATCGGACACTTTTGACACTATTTTGGGACCAGTGACACTTATACAGTCATCAGTGCTATAAATATGCAGTGATTACTGTATAAATGTCACTGGCAGGGAAGGAGTTAACACTAGGGGGATATTAAGGGGTTAAATGTGTTACCTAGGGAGTGGCTCTAACTGTGGGGGGAGGGGACTGACTAGGGGAGGAGACCAATCGGTGTTCCTATATACTAGGAACACACAATATGTCTCCTTTCCCTTGACAGGACGTGGATCTGTGTGTTTACACACACAAATCCACATTCCTGTTCTATCACCAGCAATCATGGGTGCCGTGGCGGACATCAGCTTCTGAGTGATGCGGCGCGCGCTTGCGCCCCTATACTGCCGGGAAGCTGAGGACATCATATGACGCCTGCCCAGGATGGGAAATCTCACCGGCAGATGTCATATGACTATGGGCGGGTAGGGAAGTAGTTAAAAAACAGTTATCAAGTTTTCATACAGAAAGAACTTACAATGAGCATAGTATTTGTAAAAACGCATAGGACATATTAAGGTGTAAACAGATATGAACATGAACATTTGAACATATCAAATATAAAGCTTTACTTGTAACCATGAAGAAGGTTAGGAGTGCAGTCCAGTACCCTCAAGACACCCCAATTGGGTTCAAACTGTGTCAAGGATATAAACTACCCCCCACTCTCCTCTCTTTTGTCAAAAGTGTAGTTTCATGTTATGAACTGTAATAGATTGTATAGTCAATATCATCCAAGCAACACATCCTGTAACATATTGGTCATCACATCAGGTGATAGCTGGAAAGAAGAGCTATAGAGATGAAATGGGAAGGGGATTAGGGACTCCATTCTCCTCTGCTAGGGGGTGTTGGGGGTTCGATTTCAGTTCTTAGGCTGATAGTTGATCAAATTCGTCTGTTGGTACAAAGTGGTGCCAACAGGACCAAATCTTGTTGAATTTTGATTTAGTTTCTTTCGCTTGGTGGAAAGCTCCTCCATCTCTGTGGTTTTTGTTATGCGTCAAAGCCACTCTGCTATCGTAGGAAGGTTGGGATTACGCCAACGGCATGGTACGTACATTTCTCTGCATTTATCATATGTATGGCTAAATAGCAACCGTATGTTTTAAGTGAAATGGAGAAGTTATGTAATAAGATCCGCCTCAGGGGGGAAGTCTAAGGTGAATGTCATGACCTGGTTGGTAAGGCGGTGGCCTTCCTTCCAAAAAGGTTGGATTTGTGAACTTGACCACCAAATGTGTAGTAGTGAGCCCTCAGTGTTGTCGCATTGCAAACAATTGAGCGAGACCGTAGGGTAAATCTTATGCAATTGCGAGGGAGTCCTATACCACCTTGATAGAACTTTAAATCAATTTTCCCGAGTTGAAACATTAACTGTTCCTTTGTGTATGCACGTGTATATATTTTCCCATTCCTCCTCTGTTAAGTCTAGGGAAAGTTCTTATTCCCATTTGCTGCTTACTTTATTGGATTCGGGGTTGTGATTGTAGAATAGCATGGAATATGTGTCGGAAATCAAATGTTTTTTTTTTTTTCTGCAGATCGTGTTCGTGGTGTTTTCTAGCGAGACCAGAGTGGGATAAGTTTAGGATATATTTATTATATATATTTTTAACTTTATACAAAACTTTTGTTTCTCTGCAGTATGCTCTTGCACAAAGAGGAACTCAGCAGGTTTCTGTATGGGAGGGGGAGTGAGTAAGTCCAGTGTCTTTAACCACAACCTGTCATAAATAGTTTCAGGATGAAATACAAGAAATATGATTTTTAGCTGAAATTCTAAATCAGTCTTACTACACACATAACTATGGCTATATAAACTGACCCTCGTTGCCACTTTATTATGTTATCGCGTCAGTGAGATATTCAAGGGTGTGAAATTTCAAGAAATTGATCTGTAGATTAGTCAAGGTTATGAAATTTAAAAAAGAGGATTGTTCCCCAAAAAGGGGTTTTTAGCAGCCGAAAATAATTGAAAAATATACTGAGCAAGTAGCGTAGTAAATAGTTTTTATTGTAGCAAAATATCAAAAATATTGTTATAGACATAAAGTCAAAACATGAGCTGTAGTACAAAGGTAATGAATTAAAAACCAATGGCATAACACCCCTTGTACATTGTTTTGCCATTGGTGTTGTTTTTAATTCAATACCTTTGTACTACAGCTCATGTTTTGACTTTATGTCTATAACAATATTTTTGATATTTTGCTACAATAAAAACTATTTACTACGCTACTTGCTCAGTATATTTTTCAATTATTGTCGGCAGCTAAAAAAAACCTTTTTGGGGGACAATCCTCTTTTTTGACAATTTTATCTGGGGTGTGCAGCCATTTTTTTGCTTTTACTCTTATGAGTGTCTCTCTTCTTTTTAAAGGTTATGAAATTAGAGAAGTCTTTAAGCAAGTTTGGGATTGTAGTGATAGGGTTGGTCAAAAAAAGGAGAATATTGTCCGCGAATGCAGCCAATTTATCTGTTTTTTTGGCAATTGATACACCTGTTATATCATATATACACATCCATATCAAATGATCGGAAACACAATATTCCTCAGAACTGAAGCAGCTAGAAATAACTCTCCTTCTAAATGCTTATCTCTTTACTTTTAACTCCTCTTAAATCTATCTATTCAAAATCTTGAAATAATGGTATAGATTTTAAAAATGTATAAAATAATGATTACTAATATCAATAATTAATAATAATAGGAATTGAAATAAGTAAAGGATGTAACAATATATTTCCATATTTGTGCTCAAATAATATTTTAGCTCTTTGGAAATATACTTTACACTCTAAAACTTGTCATAATATTCCAATGTTCTTTTAAGAGCGATATGTTTCTTAAGTTATGAACAAAAGATGTTCTATTAACTTGATCATTGTGCAGTTGTAAACTAAAAATATTCAATATATGAATAAGGAAAAATAAATAAAAACAGTAATGATAATCCTAACTTAATATGAACATTAATATCAGAATAATTGGAAAGTCAAAAAATGTATATATGGACAAATGTTTCAGTCCTAAATGATTTATCTATAGTAGATAGATAAGTTTCTTCTGATTATTTTTTTCTGCATGATATGTCTTGTAAACTTTCTTCTTCAAGTTCTGTTAGGTTAGAAAAACCTTGCTGATTAAGATAAAACAGTCATAAATATGAAGTATAAATCTTTTGTCCAATATTCTTCCCGAGAGGATTCCTTCTTTAACTTTGAATTTCCTGATAATCTCTTTGCTCTTCATATGAGCTTGTTATCTTCCATATTTATTTGATTTTAGATGCCATTTCTGTAAAAGAGATGCAGTACGATTACTTAGGCATACAATATTTATATTCTTGTACCTATTTTTTTATTTTATTTTTTTTCAACAAATGTTAAAACATTATGGGACAATAACTTTGTGAATTTGTTAAACTATATGTAAAATAATACTATCTTTTATTTTCCTTCAAATAGAACCTCTGTATGACAATGCACTGTCCTTATCCTGTCTAAGATGGCCTAAACTATAAAACATATGTACTGTGAAGTTTAGGTATGACAGGATTCAACACCTCCTATTGGTCATGAAACAAATCCTTGTTTTCACAAAGAAAGGTTTTGTATCACCCCAGAGATGACAATGGACTATGCCTTTGTTCTCATCTCTAAAAGATTAGAAATATGCGTACCGTATATACTCGAGTATAAGTCGTCCCGAGTATAAGTCGAGACCCCTAATTTACCACAAAAAACTGGGAAAAACTTATTGACCCGAGTATAAGTCGAGGGTGAAAAGTGCAGAGGGTCAATAATGTCCATCTGCAGCTGCATGCCTCCCTGTGTCCTGTGCAGCCTACCTGTACCTGTACATGTGTGTCCTGTACATGTGTGTCCTGTACATGTGTGTCCTGTACATGTGTGTCCTGTACATGTGTGTCCTGTACATGTGTGTCCTGTACATGTGTGTCCTGTACATGTGTGTCCTGTACATGTGTGTCCTGTGCATGTGTGTCCTGTGTGTATGTGTGTATGTGTGTCATGTGTGTCCTGTGTGCATGTGCAGCCTACCTGTGTCCTGTGTAGCCTTCCTGTGGCGATCTCCTTCCTCCCTGTGGCGATCTCCATCCTCAGACAGCGGCCGTGTGATGATACTGTTCAGCGGCCATTCCACAGTTCAAAAGCCGCGCCTCCTCCTCGTCTGTGATAGGCTGACCGCTGACTGCCTATCACGGACATTCTCTCATTCTCATACCACGGACGAGGATGAGAGAATGTCCGTGATAGGCTGTACACTGACAGCTGTTCAGCCTATCACAGAAGAGCAGGAGGCGCGGCTTTTGAAAGCTGGAATAGCCTCCGTGCATTATCATCACACGCCGGCCGCCGTCTGCCTGCATGACACGCTGATCATGCAGACAGACGGCGTGGACTCGAGTATAAGTCGAAGGGAAACTTTCAGCCCAAAAAAAAGGGCTGAAAAATTCGACTTATACTCGAGTATATACGGTAACTGTATTCTGTGTTGAAGCTCCTATTCTAGTGTTAGACTGTTCTGCAATAACAAGTATTGGTTCAATGTCTTTCTCTCTCCTTTGCTGGAAACCTGAGGTAAAAACTTCTCAGATACAGCTGTATAAACATGTGCTAGTGTACTTTCCTGAAGATGTCTTCCTTTTACATCTATCTGAATGTATTTGGATGATAAAGCTCTGAACCATAGAGGATATGTTTTCCGACATTCTCTAAAACTATCTTTCTCAAAAATACTTTTTAGTGAGCAGTCCAGTGTCTGTATAATTATTTTGTTTGATTTCAATATGCTCTCTGTAGCTTTAATTACATAGTAAACACTTAGCAATTACTTTACACCTGACTCAAAAGTTTTTTCCAAAAATTATAAAACTCTGCAGAAATAGGCAACTTTTTTTCTCCTTAACTTTTTGTAATTGAGACAATGTTACTGAGATGGCATTATCAGATACAAAAGATGCTTCAGAACAAACCTCTATTGTATTTAATGCTGGAGCATTCTGCAAATCTTTTTTCAACACTTCAAAGGCATTTTTCTCATTTGTACCCCATTGGTCAACTATATTACCTTTATTCCTCAAAAGATTATATAGTGGATTAACTTTTTCTGCAAAACAGTGTACAAACTCTTTGCAATGATTTATTTTATGCAAAAATTGATGCAATGCCTTATGAGTTGTTGGAGTTGGGATTGCAGTGATATCTTTAATGCCCCGTACACACGGTCGGACATTGATCGGACATTCCGACAACAAAATCCTAGCATTTTTTCCGGCGGATGTTGGCTCAAACTTGTCTTGCATACACACGGTCACACAAAGTTGTCGGAAAATCCGATCATTCTGAACATGGTGAAGTAAAACACGTACGCCGGGACTATAAACGGGGCAGTAGCCAATAGCTTTCATCTCTTTATTTATTCTGAGCATGCGTGGCACTTTGTGCGTCGGATTTGTGTACACACGATCGGAAATTCCGACAACGGATTTTGTTGTCGGAAAATTTTATAGCCTGTGTGTCAGAAAATCCGATGGAAAATGTGTGATGGAGCCTACACACGGTCGGAATTTCCGACAACAAGGTCCTATCACACATTTTCCGTCGGAAAATCCGACCGTGTGTACGGGGCATTACTATTTCTTGCAACATTTGTCTCTTTCCTTGACTAATTTGGATGTGAAGGTATTTCACTTGACTTTTAATCAGCTGAACTTTCGCCATGTTTAATTTTAGACGTTCAGCTTGTAACATCATAAACAACTCAGACAAAAGAGCCATATGTTTATCGATATTCTGAGTACTCAGCAAAATCGTATCCACATCCTGACAAATACAGTCTGGCCTAGAAAATTTTGAAAGTATTTTTGCTATAGTTTCATGAACTACACCATCACCGATACCTAGGCCAGGTATTAATCGAGTGAACTTATAAGTCTCTTCTCTGAATGTGAACGCAAGTTTGTACTGACAACTTTTAGCTATAGGGATGGACAAATGACTATTAGAGATTTCTAGTACAGAGAACACTTTGTCCTAAGCATTCAAATTTATCAGGAAGAACTGGGTTATTTGTGATATGTTTATTCAGTGTCCTTAAGTTGACTAATCAAGAATATGAATTATCAGCTTATTTGATAGGCCAAATACAGTAATTTACCACTGATTTAGCTTTCTTTACAATTCCAAGTTGTACTAACTCTTGATTAATGGCAGTAAGTGGACCAATTGATTCTAGTGGTATCAGTCATACTGATTAAGGGATTCTGGATATTTTTCCCCAATATTCAATTCAGTATTTTTCAAAGTTCCAATGTCATTTTAGAACTTTGGCCACAAACTTGGAAAACGTTGTACCACTTCCTTTAAAGTACAATTACCATCAATATCAAGCCACTTTTGTTCTGTAGACATATTCGTAATGGAACCAACATTACTGTATACAGAGGGATCAATAAGCACTGATTTGGGCCTAGATGGATCTTTACAAATTTTATTAGCCAAATCAATCACCCACTTTTGTTTATTGATTACATCAATGCAAAGTAGATTCTCTACATCCTGACAGACCCAAATGTTAATATTAGTTTTCACTAATCCAGGTACTTCAAATGTTCATTAGATACATGTCTAGCAGTGGAATCACCCGTATTATTAAAACCCACTATATTACACATAGGAGAATTAGGTTTCACAGGTATGTTTTCTCTGGTAAGGCTAATCTCAGATCCACGGTCAATGAGACCATTAATATTTTTACCATTCAGCAAACCTTGTATATATGGTCTACCATTCTCATCCAATATAATTGGTGCTACATATTGTAATGGCAGAGAAATTGAATCTCGATGTGATTCTATTTTTGGCAATGGCAATAAACCCTCTCTTTCAGTGACAGCTCCTTTCGCCATGTTGTCTGAACTGCTAACAGTCAAATTACTGATCTGTTTGACTTCAGTGGCATAAGGCAATTCAGTCAAAATTTTATCTTGACATAAAAAAATAGGTCATACAAAAGCTGATTTTTCATTCTCCATATCTTTAGTTTTTATTTGTGAGTCTCTCTTAAATTTACAGCAATGTTTTCTATGGCCAGATCTATGACAGTAAAGACATGTGATAGGCTCTCCTTGCCTCACTTGTTTGCACTTGTCATCGTCATTCTTGCTAAAAACTAGGGATGAGCTGAGCACCCCCCTGTTCGGTTCGCACCAGAACTTGCGAACAGGCAAAAAATTTGTTCGAACACGTGAACAATGTTAAAGTCTATGGGACACCTTGCTGGAGTGAGCCGTTCCTCTGTTCCTGGCCTGGTTGTGAAGTTAAGGGGCCCCCCTCGTTATCCTGCCTGCCCGTCCACAGGCCTGGTGCGGTCCGGTGGCCTGCCGGTGGCCTGCCAGGCCGCTAAAACTGCCCGTCGTGGCCACGGCCTTTTCCGGCCTAGTGAAGCCTCCAGGATCCCCGGTCTTTCCTGCGAGCGCTGCCCCGCGGAAGTGCACCACGGCCGGCCTGCCTGGACACACCATCTATCCATCTCCCTGCTGTGCCATCAGGTGAGCTGCCCGGCAGTACAGTACTGTAATATGCTTAAGTACTGTATACAGTGTACTGTACCTCTCTGCTTCCTCCTGTCCCTGCCGCCATGTAAAGAGTGAGAGGGGAGAGCTGTGCTCCTCCCTTCTCAGCTATGACAGGAAATCTAGCACAGTGCTAGGACTCCTGTTTTGGAGGTGACAGGGTCAATAAAGGGAACCTGTCACCTCCAATTGCTATCACACAGGGAATTGTTTTCTCCTGTGTGATAGCAATAAAGTTAAGTGAAAAAAAATTGATAAAAAAAAATAAAAAATAAAAAAATAAGAAATACAGTAATAATTAAATTAATAAAATAACAAAGTAATTAAAAAAAGTAAAGAATAATTAAAAATAAGAAAATTATACAAAAATTAAAAAAAATACAGTAAACGACATACAAATAAATAAAAATAAAAAAAAGTGATAAAGTAAAAAAAAAAAAAGAAACAAAACATATTTGAACTAACCGTGCCACCCCTGCCATCCAGTTGCCATTTTTGGGGGGGTGGTTCGGTTGGCGGGGAGTGGGTGCATTGCGGAACCTGGCCTTGGGGTGGCAGGGAGAGCAAATCCGGCCCTGCTTGTACCACACACAATTGAATGAGAGCTCCACAATAGGCAGATGACATGAGCCCCCGCTGGAACACAGGGACAGAATGTATCCCTGTGTCCCAGCACGAGCCCATGCCATCTACCCATGCAGAGCCCCCACCAAATTGCGCGTGTTTTTTATACCATCTTTGCTTGGTCCTGAATGTAACCACTACTGTATCCTTCTGTTCTCTTTTAGCCCTGTTTTTTTGTACTGTACTGGATCCCACAGTGCTGGACAGCTCTGAGGACGCACAACAAGCGGGCATACTGTATCTATCTTGCCGCCACAGTGAGTGTTTTTATACAGTTCCAGTCTAACTAGAATAAATTGGTAATAAATTGGCTGGCTGCTACACTTTTTTTCCTTCTTGTTCTTCTTTTCTAGAGTGCACTTCATTCCACATTTTTTGTCTTCAACATGCCGAAAAACAAATCTGATGCAAGTGCTGGTGATACAGCAAAGAAAAGAAGATCCATCACCATGGAAAATAAAGTAAAAATTCTAAAAAGATCAGAAAAAGGTGAAACTCCATCATCTATTGGCAGAGCATTGGGCTACAATCGGTCAACGATCGCAACGATTTTAAAAGATAAAGGTAGAATAATGGAGCATGTGAAAGGCCATACCCCAATGCATGCTACGATTATTACCAAGCAACGCAGTGGTTTAATTGTCGAGATGGAAAGGCTGCTGACAATTTGGATAGAAGACCAAAATCAGCGTAATATGCTTACTTTTGTTCAAGAAAAGGCTCAAAGCCTTTTCAACGATTTAAAAGCTGCCCATCCAAGAGAAGATGATTGCAATGAAGAATTTGGTGCAAGTAGGGGTTGGTTCAATCGCTTTAAAGAAAGTGCTAATTTGCAAAGCATTAGAGTTATTGAAAGCTATTATTGACAATGAAGGTTATATGCCAGAACAAATTTTTAATGTAGACGAAACTGGCTTGCTTTGAAAAAAAATGCCAGCTAGGACCTACATTTCAAAAGAGGAAACATGTACACCAGGACATAAGGCATCAAAGGACAGGCTGACTGTATTACTTGGGGGTAATGCATCTGGGGATTTAAAGCTCAAGCCTTTGTTAGTGCATCACTTCTTAAATCCCAGGCCACTACGTAATGTCACTAAGGCATCTCTTCCTGTTATTTGGTGGGCAAATACAAAGGCTTGGGTTACAGCTACAATGTTTGAAGATTGGTATTTGAACCATTTTGTCCATGCTGTTGAACGTTATTGTTTGAGGGAAAACATTCCCTTCAAAATTCTTCTTCTCCTTGACAATGCCCCTGGACATCCAAACACTTTAGCTGACTTGCACCCCAATGTAAAGGTGGTATTTCTACCCCCCAACACCACATCAGTACTTCAACCTATGGATCAAGGAGTCATTGCCTCCTTTAAGGCCTATTATTTACGGAGGACATTTTCACAAGCTATCAGGGCTACCCAAAAGGATCAGATGACCTTAAGAGAGTTCTGGAAGAATTATCACATTTATGATGCCATCAAAAATATTGCTGATGCTTGGGCTGAAGTGAAAGAAACAAATATGAGAGGTGTTTGGAAAAATTTGTGCCCCTAATTCACAGAAGAATTTCTGGGGTTTACAGATGAAGAAATCTCCGCAACCAGGCAAGCTGTGGTTACTATTGGTAATCAACTGCAGTTGGACATCAGTGAAAATGATATCATCAAGTTACTCGACTCCCATGGGCAAGAACTAAGCAATGAAGAGCTTATGGAACTAGAGCAGCAGATAACAGCATTTAGTGAAGAAAAACAGGACCTAGAAACTCCAACATTGAAAAAGTTTTCTACAAAACGGTTAGCTGATGCTTTTCATCTTGTTGAAGCAGGAATGGCAAAGTTAGAGGAGCAAGATCCTGATACAGAGAGGTTTACCAAAGTTTATCGTACAGTTACTGACGGCCTGAGATGCTACAGGGCTATTTATGATGAGATAAAGAAAAGCGCTGTGCAAACATCCCTTGATGCCTACTTCAAGAGTCCAGCAGCTGAATCAGATTCTATAATAACAGTCCCATCCTCTTCAACAAGCCCATCATCCTCTACCATAATTGTTTAAGGTTGTACTGTTCTGTACAGTACTGTATAGTGTTTGAAAATGTTTAAGAATTTACATGTATGTATCTGCATCTACATGCACAGGTAAACATAAATAATATGTTACACCAAACACCTGTCTACATTGTGTTTATTTATTTATAGAGCCACTGAAGTTTTTACTGCTGTCTGTATCCTCATTAGATGGATTTAATCTCACTTCCTGTCTCTGAGACTGGATTTGCACTTAAAAAAGGTACTGTTCCAACTTACAAACAAATTCGACTTAAGAACAAACCTACAGTCCCTATCTTGTTCATAACCCGGGGACCCCCTGTATGCAAGTTATTGTCATAAAAAGTGTTTGGGGACCTGGGTCCTGCCCCAGGGGACATGGATCAATGCAAAAAAAAGTTTTAAAAACGTCCGTTTTTTCGGGAGCAGTGATTTTAATAATGTTTAAAGTGAAACAATAAAAGTGTAATATCCCTTTAAATTTCGTACCTGGGGTGGTGTCTATGGTATGCCTGTAAAGGGGCGCATGTTTCCCGTGTTTAGAACAGTCTGACAGCAAAATGACATTGCAAAGGAAAAAAAGTCAATTAAAACTACTCGCGGCTATTAATGAATTGCCGGTCCGACAATACACATAAAAGTTCATTGATAAAAACGGCATGGGAATTCCCCACAGGGGAACCCCAAACCAAAATTTAAAAAAAATGACGTGGGGGTCCCCCTAAATTCCATACCAGGCCCTTCAAGTCTGGTATGGATTTTAAGGGGAACCGCGCCAAATTTTTTTTAAAAAAATTGCGTGGGGCCCCCCTAAAAATCCATACCAGACCCTTATCTGAGCATGCAACCTGGCAGGCCGCAGAGGGGGGGACGAGAGAGCAGCCCCCCTCCTGAACCGTACCAGGTCACATGCCCTCAACATTGGCAGGGTGCTTTGTGGTAGCCCCCCAAAACACCTTGTCCCCATGTTGATGAGGACAAGGGCCTCATCCCCACAACCCTTGGCCGGTGGTTGTGGGGGTCTGCGGGCGGGGGGCTTATCGGAATCTGGAAGCCCCCTTTAACAAGGGGACCCCCAGATCCCGGCCCTCCCCCCTGTGTGAAATGGTAAGGGGGTACAAAAGTACCCCTACCATTTCACAAAAAAACTGTCAAAAATGTCAAAAATGTTAAAAATGACAAGAGTTTTTGACAATTCCTTTATTTAAATGCTTCTTCTTTCTTCTATCTTCCTTTGGTTTCTTCCTCCATCTTCTTCTTCTTCTGGTTCTTATGGTTCTTCTGGTTCTTCCTCCGGTGTTCTCGTCCAGCATCTTCCTCCACGGCGTCGGCGTCTTCTTTCCTTCTTCTCCTCGGGCCGCTCCGCATCCATGATGGCATGAAGGGAGGCTCCCGCTGTGTGACGCTTCTCTCTTCATCTTTTTCTCTTCATCTTTTTCTCTTCATCTTCTTCTCTTCATCTTTTTTTTGGGCCGCTCCGCATCCATGATGGCATGGAGGGAGGCTCCTGCTGTGTGACGCTTATCCTCTTCTAACGGTTCTTAAATAACGGGCAGGCGTTACGTAACCCCGCCCCCTTCTGACATCACAGGGAATGCCACAGGGAAGTCCCCGTCAAGTCCCCGTGCGTCAGAGGAGGGGCGGGGTCACCAGGTGGCTCCGCCCCCGTTATTTAAGAACCGTTAGAAGAGGAGAAGCGTCACACAGCGGGAGGCTCCCTCCATGCCATCATGGATGCGGCGCGGCCCGAAAAGAAGATGAAGACAAGAAGATAAAGAGAAGATGAAGAGAAGAAGATGAAGAGAAAAAGATGAAGAGAGAAGCGTCACCCAGTGGGAGCCTCCCTCCATGCCATCATGGATGCGGAGTGGCCCGAGGAGAAGAAGGGAAGAAGACGCCAACGCCGCGGAGGAAGATGCCGGACGAGAACACCGGAGGAAGAACCAGAAGAACCAGAAAAAGAAGATGGAGGAAGAAACCAAAGGAAGATAGAAGAAAGAAGATAGAAGAAAGAAGAAGCATTTAAATAAAGGAATTGTCAAAAACTGTCTCTTGTCATTTTTAAAATTTTTGACAGTTTTTTTGTGAAATGGTAGGGGTACTTTTGTACCTCCTTACCATTTCACACAGGGGGGAGGGCCGGGATCTGGGGGTCCCCTTGTTAAAGGGTGCTTCCAGATTCCGATAAGCCCCCCACCTGCAGGCCCCCACAACCACCGGCCAAGGGTTGTGGGGATGAGGCCCTTGTCCTCATCAACATGGGGACAAGGTGTTTTGGGGGCTACCCCAAAGCACCCTCCCAATGTTGAGGGCATGTGGCCTGGTACAGTTCAGGAGGGGGGGGGGCGCTCTTTCGTCCCCCCTCTTTTCCTGTGGCCTGCCAGGTTGCATGCTCGGATTAGGGTCTGGTATGGATTTTTTTTATTTTGGCGCGGGGTTCCCCTTAAAATACATACCAGACCTGAAGGGTCTGGTATAGATTTTGAGGGGGACCCCACACCATTTTTTTTTTTTAAATTTTGGCCGGGGTTCCTTTTAATATCCATACCAGACCTGAAGGGCATGGTATGGAATTTAGGGGGACCCCCACGTCATTTTTTTTTTTAATATTGGTTCGGGGTTCCCAAGTGGGAAATTCCCGTGCCATTTTTATCAATGAACTTTTATGTGCATTGTCGGACCGGCAATTCATTAATAGCCGCGAGTTGTTTTAAATGACTTTTTTCCTTTGAAATGTCATTTTGCTGTCAGATTGTTCTAAACACGGGAAACATGCACCACTTTACAGGCATATGTATATGACATTATTAAAATTGCTGCTCCAGAAAAAACAGCCGTTTTTAAAACTTTTTTTTGCATTGAGCCATGTCCCCTGGGGCAGGACCCAGGTCCCCAAACACTTTTTATGACAATACTATGAATATAAGCCTTTAAAATTAGCACTTTTGATTTCTCCCATAGACTTTTAAAGGGTGTTCCGCGGCATTCGAATTTGCCGCGGACACCCCAAATTGTTCACTGTTCGGCGAACTGGCGAACAGCCGATGTTTGAGTCGAACAAGAGTTTGACTCGAACTCGAAGCTCATCCCTACTAAAAACTGTAGTTTCTAACATGTCTGTAGCCTGACTATTTTTGTCACAATGAATTATAGCTACCTCGTGTGTGAGATTGCTTTGATTCAATTGTCTCCTAATTTTATCAATGACGCTTACTATATCATTAAAATGTTGATGTTCCTGTGCTATGGCTACTAAAGTTGAGTCAAGGTATTTACATTTTTTTATGAAAGCCATTTTCAAACCTGGACCATAGTCATTATTTACAACAAATATAATTTCATAAACCTTGCAAAATTGTATTTTAAACTGAAATGGATCTTCTTCTGCAGTAGTCTGTAATAGATCTAACATTTCTATGGTCGGTATTTGCTCACTGGTCATACATAGCAATAATTGTCGCAGTCTATTGCCCCGTACACACGGTCGGACTTTGTTCGGACATTCCGACAACAAAATCCTAGGATTTTTTCCGACGGATGTTGGCTCAAACTTGTCTTACATGCACACGGTCACACAAAGCTGTCAGAAAATCCGATCGTTCTGAATGCGGTGACGTAAAACACGTACGTCGGGACTATAAACGGGGCAGTGGCCAATAGCTTTCATCTCTTTATTTATTCTGAGCATGTGTGGCACTTTGTCCGTCGGATTTGTGTACACACGATCGGAATTTCCGACAACGGATTTTGTTGTCGGAAAATTTTATATCCTGCTCTCAAACTTTGTGTGTCGGAAAATCCAATGGAAAATGTCCGATGGAGCCCACACACGGTCGGAATTTCCGACAACACGCTCCGATCGGACATTTTCCATCGGAAAATCCGACCGTGTGTACGGGGCATTATGTCGTGCCGTTTTGTTTTTCCTGACCTTCATCATCAATAGGTAAATTAATTTGTTTAGCAAAATTAACAGGAACCCACAACTGAAATATGTAATTGCGTTGATCAATTGACAGATTGAAACGATCTGCAAACATTTCAAATAAATCCCAATTAGAAAATACAGTTGCCTCCAAGTCATAGGAAAATCTTTTAAAACTTTCATAAGTTGGTCATGTATTTGCAACTTCAGTTTTGCAGTTCTACATAAGTGTAGCGGTCACATTTTTGATATATAATTAATGTTATGTTATAGCTTAGCATCTGGTGCCATCTAGCGGCCAAAATATGAAAGGACTGCATCTTTATTTTTCATTGTTCAAGAAGTTGACATGGAAGTGTCTTGTTTGTTTACATTGGACATTAACTTGACCTATCCATAATGCCCATTAACTCCCATTAAAATCAGGAGAACAGAACTGCATTGTGGGAAGACTATAAAAGACCCTGTGTGGCCATTTTAGGTCTCTTGGACACGCATGGCCAGCCTGGGAGGATCTGTGTGAGGTCTCCAGTACAGTGCGGCCTACCTCCACGGAAGAGTGATCCGAGCAGCAATACTGTGATACACCAGTGAGCTGGGCTGGCAGTGGGGCAAGACTGGGAAGGAGCCAGAGGATCCTGTCGGAGCCATCTGAGAGTTCCGGAGCATCTCGTTGTGTGGAGCGGAGCAGCGCAGAGGTGCCGGCCGGAGGCAGGACCCTGTACACCAGGCCGGAACTTTCTGACAACACTGACCTGGTTGGGTGAGAGGGCTGTTGCCCAAGTTTCCTTGATGCACTTTTACACATTCATCTGTACAATACAGAGTTGCTGGGATCCATAGTCCCACAAGCAAAGTCATAAGGATTAGACTGAGCTAAAACTAGGCCCTGGGCCTGTATTCCATTGAGGATCTGGTACTGTGTCATTGGCAGCAGAGATAGTTGCAGTACTGCTGTACCATAACTTTGATTCAATATTCAGCTTGCTTTGATCAGGAGTCATTAACCATTGGATTACAAATTCAATTTATTCATAGCTAGCAGAAGTAAGAAGAAAAGAATGGCTGTCTAATAAAACACAAGGCTTTGTGTTTCATTGCCATATTAAAGTTACTGTGACATCAAGTAATGGGAGCTCCCTAAAGATTGTACTATACTTTATTAAATTAGCATTTGATTCCCTTGTAGTTACAAAGCGTGCAAAGGATGGGACAGTGCTCATAGTGAAATCAGTTCACTCTGCCATTTATTCTATTTTCCTTAGCACATTACTAGCAAGTTAATTTAAACACTTTACATCTGTATAATATCTTTGTATGTTTAAATCTGTTGACTGTCACACTACGCTGGTCTGACAGTACAACTATTGTAGTGTTCTACTTTAAAGCAAGTACAGTAAACAAAGTTCTTGTTTAAGTAATTTGTGTGAGTGTTGTTTTGCTTTGCATTATTGGCCAAGTGGAGACTGGAGACCAAAGGTAAAGACAAAAAAGGTATATTACATTGTATATTCTGAAATTGTCTTCAGGGTTTCTACTGCACGCTATATTACATCACAGCTGTGTCAGGGGGGATTGAGAGAAATCAAAGGGGTAACAAAACAGAGTACAGGCCCAATTAAAAAACAGCAGCTCCTTTGGGGGTCAGTGCTACATAGGTTTTTTTGTTTCATTTCTATTTCATCCGTAGCATCAACATTCTCCATTTCTAAACTTTCCGGGAATATAAAAAGGTTGTGGCTTAAATTTGCATTCAGTCTTTTTGTCATCTGTTGAAATTACAGCAATCTGTCTGTCATTTTGTAACTCTTGAAAAATCATTTTTTTAGATTCTAATTGTTCTTCAAGATTCTCTATACAATTACAAAAAATGTCACAGTTTGGACAACTAAGAGAATCTTGGGACACATTTTCATGTATTCCTGTGTTCTGTACATTTTTAGTCTCTGTCTGATTTAGTGTACACATATTTTTGGCAGGTAAAATATTAATAATCATCTTATTAAATATTCTTACAAGTTTTAACACATTATTTATCTTTTTACGTAATTTGTGCACAGTAAATCTGGCTTTGTCAATCTGTGTATTAGCTTGTAAACATTCATTGTACATATACAGTGGCTTGCGAAAGTATTCGGCCCCCTTGAACTTTTCAACCTTTTGCCACATTTCAGGCTTCAAACATAAAGATATAAAATTTTAATTTTTTGTGAAGAATCACCAACAAGTGGGACACAATTGTGAAGTGGAATGAAATCTATTGGATATTTTAAACTTTTTTAGCAATTAAAAAACTGAAAAGTGGTGCGTGCAAAATTATTCGGCCCCTTTACTTTCAGTGCAGCAAACTCACTCCAGAAGTTCAGCGAGGATCTCTGAATGATCCAATGTTGTCCTAAATGACTGATGGTGATAAATAGAATCCACCTGTGTGTAATCAAGTCTCTGTATAAATGCACCTGCTCTGTGATAGTCTCAGGGTTCTGTTGAAAGTGCAGAGAGCATCATGAAGACCAAGGAACACACCAGGCAGGTCCGTAATACTGTTGTGGAGAAGTTTAAAGCCGGATTTGGATACAAAAAGATTTCCCAAGCTTTAAACATCCCAAGGAGCACTGTGCAAGCGATCATTTTGAAATGGAAGGAGTATCAGACCACTGCAAATCTACCAAGACCTGGCTGTCCCTCTAAACTTTCAGCTCAGACAAGGAGAAGACTGATCAGAGATGCAGCCAAGAGGCCCATGATCACTCTGGATGAACTGCAGAGAACTACAGCTGAGGTGGGAGAGCCTGTCCATAGGACAACAATCAGTCGTACACTGCACAAATCTGGCCTTTATGAAAGAGTGGCAAGAAGAAAGCCATTTCTCAAAGATATCCATAAAAAGTCTCGTCTAAAGTTTGCCACAAGCCACCTGGGAGACACACCAAACATGTGGAAGAAGGTGCTCTGGTCCGATGAAACCAAAATCGAACTTTTTGGCCACAATGCAAAACGATATGTTTGGCGTAAAAGCAACACAGCTCATCACACTCAACACACCATCCCCACTGTCAAACATGGTGGTGGCAGCATCATGGTTTGGGCCTGCTTTTCTTCAGCAGGGACAGGGAAGATGGTTAAAATTGAGGGGAAGATGGATGCAGCCAAATACAGGACCATTCTGGATGAAAACCTGTTGGAGTCTGCAAAAGACCTGAAACTGGGACGGAGATTTATCTTCCAACAAGACAATGATCCCAAACATACAGCAAAATCTACAAAGGAATGGTTCACAAATAAACGTATCCAGGTGTTAGAATGGCCAAGTCAAAGTCCAGACCTGAATCCAATCGAGAATCTGTGGAAAGAGCTGAAAACTGCTGTTCACAAACGCTCTCCATTCAACCTCACTGAGCTCGAGCTGTTTTGCAAGGAAGAATGGGCAAGAATTTCAGTCTCTCGATGTGCAAAACTGATAGAGACATACCCCAAGCGACTTGCAGCTGTAATCGCAGCAAAAGGTGGCTCTACAAAGTATTAACGCAAGGGGGCCAAATAATTTTGCACGCCCCACTTTTCATTTTTTTATTAGTTAAAAAAGTTTCAAAAATCCAAAAGATTTCGTTCCACTTCACAATTGTGTCCCACTTGTTGGTGATTCTTCACAAAAAATAAAAATTTTATATCTTTATGTTTGAAGCCTGAAATGTGGCAAAAGGTTGAAAAGTTCAAGGGGGCCGAATACTTTCGCAAGCCACTGTATATCCAAAGGTGGCTGTCATTTTGATAAAAAGACACATCTTTAAACTTTAGCTTGCTTTCTCTAGCTATTTCATCAATAAACTCAATCATTTTTACTCACCGTCTTTAGAAGAATTTCTCGTCTTCAACTGTCTGTTACTGGACTGTTGTCCACATCTGACGCAACACAAACACCTCTTGGTTGATAGGTTCTGAACCGTCTTTTTTTTCAAGACTTGAATCTCTCCCCCCTCAGCAAGGATCGACATGTCCGTAAAAATTAAGAGATGACGGCAGTGTTTGACTCACCAAATGAATAAAAATAATATCTAATATTCTTCTATCTAAAGGGCATTTCTGGATGAATAGCATTGAAAGTCAGACTGACTTAAAAACAAAGTGTGAGATTATTGTCACACAGTTGGCATCATAAATACAATGTAAAAAGTACAATAGTTCAGTTCAGTGTAGGTAAAAATATCTAAAATAGAATAATAGTCATAAAGCTGTATTAAGCTTAGGAAAGCATGTGCGCTTCATGGCTGCTGCCTTCTGTCTCCATGCTGTCTTGTGTAACCAAAAAGAAGCAGGAAATGACATGACCTGTGAAGGACTTAACTTCAGTCCTAAAAGCTACCCCTTATAACAATTACCCACTAAAAACTCCCACAAATGACGTGACAAGGTGGTGGAGTAAATGGCCTTGCCGGCCTTTTATTAATAAAATATAAAATCAATAAATAACATTTATAAATAACTTTTTAAATAACTTTTAATAATAACTTCTCAGAACTTATTGGAGTCTAGGAGGGGAATACACCCACAGGTCACTGCATAAGAACTCGTAAACTTTTTAAGGCCTCCAGTCGCTAACCCCAGACTGTGAGACAGTACCCAACCTTCTCAGTGACCTAACTTTTCCCCTTCCTGGTTAACCCCTCGTAACCGGAAGGTACATAAAACAGCCCATATTATATATGGGTACCAACCATGTTATCTCTCCATACCATCAATCTCCTCCTTCTCACAGACCCAAACCACTGCCCAATCTAATCCCAACGTTTCCTATTACCATAAGCACCAGGGAGGGTGGGTGGGAATCTTCTTCCCCGTCGCTCTCCACTGACGTCACTTCCCCCCTCTTCCCATCTACATTATACTCCGGCATCCTCCCCTGCTCCAGCCCCTCCCTTTTCCTTAAAGGGGAAACAGCAGCGTATACAGCGTGACTGTGCAGTCCACACAAGTCATGCTGTCCCTGCGCTGATCCCCTGCTTCTCTCTGCTCCGGGACCCTCTTGACCTGTGAAGGACTTAACTTCAGTCCTAAAAGCTACCCCTTATAACAATTACCCACTAAAAACTCCCACAAATGACGTGACAAGGTGGTGGAGTAAATGGCCTTGCCGGCCTTTTATTAATAAAATATAAAATCAATAAATAACATTTATAAATTTTTAAATAACTTTTAATAATAACTTCTCAGAACTTATTGGAGTCTAGGAGGGGAATACACCCACAGGTCACTGCATAAGAACTCGTAAACTTTTTAAGGCCTCCAGTCGCTAACCCCAGACTGTGAGACAGTACCCAACCTTCTCAGTGACCTAACTTTTCCCCTTCCTGGTTAACCCCTCGTAACCGGAAGGTACATAAAACAGCCCATATTATATATGGGTACCAACCATGTTATCTCTCCATACCATCAATCTCCTCCTCCTCACAGACCCAAACCACTGCCACCGCTCACAAGGGGTAAAACCTTACCCTTGCGAGCACCTCCACACCTTCAAAGCTCGTTGTACCCCTTCCTGCAGACCAAGCGCCCAAAGATCAGTGCCCACGTCATTAAGATGCACCCCATCGCTCCTAAGGTACTTCCAGGTATCCACCTCCAACTCCCTATGCCGTATGGTCACACCCCCATTCCTCATAACAAACCTGCTGACCTCCTTGTTTACTTTTACATGGGCCCTATCAACCTTTTTATCAGACAAAGCCCATCGCCATGACCTCCTCCCCACCATGTCCGACCATACTATCACCATATTAGGAAATGCCACCTGTAAGCGCAAAACATCACATTTTATATCTCGGATAAGATCCCTCATGGACCTAACCCCCATGTCATTCCCCCCCACATGCAACACTAAGACATCTGGGGCCCTGTCCCACCGAGCAAACTTGTGAACCTCTGACCTTACCCTATTCCACAGCATCCCTGACAACCCAATCCACCTTACTCGTGCCTCCTGCCTTGGGATGCCCAGCTGCCTACCATTCGGCCGAACGTCGGCCCGCTTGGCCCCCCAGAAAACGAATGAGTGGCCCAATATCCACACCAGAGCCACCGAGTCACCTGTAAAGCAAGATTGACATAACACAACAATAAATCACCCAACCTTAACCCTAACTTCCCAAATGAAAGAAAACCACCCCCTATTCAACAAGCCTGTAATAAATGTGGGCGGATGTAAAGCTTAAACCTATCTGAGTCCCACCTGCCAATACGCTTTACTGCCTCAGAACCAAGACCTGCTCTAGCAGCTTCCGTAGCCGCCCCAATACGAAAAGAATGGGACGAGTAGCTAGTGGGGTCATATCCGGCTGCCGATAAACACTTTTTGAACACGGCTATGAATTGAAATTTCGACAAGGACGACCCGTCTGCATGAATCAGAAATGAGCCCGGGCATCGCGGGCGCACATCTCTAAACGTTGCCACCGCTGCTACCGGACATATCTGTGATCCCGCAATACGGAACACCTCCAGGTGTACTCCCTTCCCCGCCTGATCAGTTTTTGACCGTTTAATATGAATCCTAACTGAATCATTTGAACACTCTAGATCATCCCATTGCAGTCCCCCGTTTGCACGCTTAGACGGGCTAACCAGTTCGCTCACCCGCAGCGCCCCGAAGAACGCTAATGCAAACGCCGTGCAAAATAAAGCGCTTTCAAACTTTGAACTGCAAATGCCTTCTATCTGGCTAAATAGACCGTGCAACATGTCAAAAGACACCGGGCGTCGTCCATCTCTCCTCTCGTGACCTTTCCTGTAACCTTTCACTGCCTGCCTAACCCAAAAATCTTTTGTATGATCTCGCAGCCCCTGCAACTTAAAAAGAAAGGCCAAACCCGCCATTTTTTTATCGACGGCGGCTGCCGAGATGCAGTGGAGCTCCGGATCACAGGGACCCACAGTGGCACGAAGCGGTATACCAGGGGACGACTAAACCACCCCACCTGGGCGAACTACAAGCACCCTGATGGTGATGCCGAGGAAGAGGAAGGAGCATAGGAAGCCACAGAAGCTGACCAAATACTTTACACAGCAGCAGTATGGAGGTAGGCAAGATAGCTTCGGCTCATCCTCCACCCCAGCCTGTAGCAATCACTCTCTATCACCAAAATCGGCATCTAGCAGTAAGAATAGTGGCTCTCCCGGAACCCCCCAATCCTACCCTAACACACTTTAATCGGCCAGCCCTGCTAAAGCGTAATTTAGGATGGATGGCCCTGCATGCAGACCGATGGCTGGGCCGGACATTGATTCTAGGGAGGACACCAGGGAGCTTCTTGATAGGATTGAAGAATTCCCCACCATAAATCAGCGTGTTATGGACACTGTATTGAAGGACATGCTGTTACCACTGCAAAGCACACTTCAGACTGTCATGATGTCCAGTATGCAAAAGTTTCATAAAAATATAAATGTGGTAGAAACCAGAGTAGACCACATTGAAACTAAAATAGGAGAATTTGCATCCACAATAAATGATCTAATTGATGCCCATGATGGGAAAGAGGGGGAGATGGAGTGGCTTAAATCAAAAATGGCAGATATGGAAGACAGAACCAGGAGGAATAATATGAAAATTAGAGGTATCCCTGAGTCCATACAGCAAGGAGACTTGCTGCCTTATGCTATAACTCTCTTCAAAGAAATCATCCCTGAGCTAACTGAGCTTGATGTCACCATAGATAGGATACATCGCCTACCCAAACCAGCCTACCTCCCTGATCACACACCAAGAGATGTGATTTTGCGCCTGCATTTTTACCACACCAAAGAAAAATTGATGGCTGTAATGCACACCAAAGATCACATCCCACCACAGCACCAAAATCTACAATTCTATGCAGACTTATCCCAATATACTCTCCAGAAAAGAAAGAGCCTTACCACTATTACTAAAGCACTTTGTAACCACAAGCTAAGTTACAGGTGGGGTTACCCAACAAAACTCACTATTACTAAAGATGGGAACACTTACAGAGTGGACTCCTTGGAAAAAGGCCTTTCTCTATTAAAATAATGGCATATCATCCCTGAGCCTATCAGCAACCAAAACTATCCTAGAAATGTTCCAACAGTGGAACCATAAAGGAGGATGGTCACTGCTAAAAACTCCAAGAAACAGTCATAAGCCTAAGCAGAATATATGACAAAAGAGTCCCTGTGGAGGCTCTCTCTAGCACAAACTTACCCCTCTAAATCTGAGCAGCATTTTGTTGCATCCAGGTACACAGTACCCTAAATAGACTTGGACAGTATGTCCAGAATGGTTAAACCTATCCAGTTATCTAAACTCTTCAACGCCACTGTACAGCAAAGACAGAGTGACAATACGTGAGTACTATGATACATGTTTGCACACAATACCGCCACAAGAAGCGCAGTTCCAACTCTGTCCACTGGGGGGGAACCCTTCTCACACAAAAAGCATTTCAACAGGAAGACATACCAGTCAATCATTCTTAATTCATCCACATGGGGGTGACATTTTTATCTGTTAACACGAGATGCCTCAACCATCCAGCCAAAAGGAAATCCATGTGGAATGAAGCCCTACAATTTAAAATTGATGTTCTGTGTGAACAGGAAACGCATTTCTGTAACACAGCACAACCCAAATGTTCCAATAAGAACTTTCCCTACCTTTTTACTGCCAGTGCAGATTCCAAGAAACAGGGAGTTCTTACGGCGGTTAGAGATATCAGGCGCCTGAGATGACGTCTTGATGATGAAACGCGTAAGGCGTGGTCACGTTAGTACGCATACGTCGCTGTAAGCTGTTGTTCGATTACTTCCGGTTTTTGGCAGTCCGGCTGTGGAACGCACGCCGCTGCCTCGCTACTGTCTCGGCTATCGGCTCTTCACTAGCCGGCGGAGCAGTGCCACGTCTCAGTCAGACACCATTCGTTTTACCTATTTCATTTATTTTATTTTGTTCTAATGTAAGCTGACTGGCTAAATAAATAAAAACATTTTTGGATTCACACTATGAGGCTCCTCTCTTCTCCATACATATGTATACGCTCTGGTGGACTTTTTTAAAGGACTAGCGGTAACCCAACCAGGAAGGAGATCGCGGAATCACAGAGGGGGACACCGATCGATTTCTGCCAGTGGATTTACTTTCATATGCCCATTACCCCTGCAGGGGTTGGGCTTTCCGGTGAGTGGGGACACAATTGGGGGTTCCAGAGGAGGAGATCACACAACAACCACAATAATTCACACGGGATCCTTTGGAAGCAAAGACACTTCTCACAGATTTTTCCTTTTTTTCTTTTTTCTCTTTTACATATATAGAACTTTATTTTTGTTTGGACACTTATATTATTTGGATTTTATTTTTTGTTTAAACTTTCTTTATTGTTGTCCATCACATCTCAACAAATACAGTACAATACAAATTCGTTGGTGACAGACTTTTCTCATATCAACATTTAGCAATAACCTGCATATTTGTATTTAACATAAGAAAAGAAAGGGGATGGGAAGAAATGACAAGGGGAAAAAGAAGAGAGGGGGGGGTGGATATTCTAGGGCTGTGATAAGATATCTGTTGAGACCGGGAGAATTAGTGTCTTCGATGGTACCAGTATATGCTACATTGAGGTTTACAGGTCCTCGGGGGCGGAAACCAGCTATAGCCTCCACCCACCGCAGACCCCACAACCTGAGCTATAGTGATCCCCCAGACCGGGGAGAGGTAAGCCGCGGCTAGTCCGAGCCGCCACTGTCCGGTGTGCCCGCCGGAGGAGGGGGGCATAAGGCCTCCATCTGTCCTCCCCCAGCGCACCCCCAGGACCACGGTCTCGTCCCGCCCACACGGCCCCCCCGGTCAGGAGAGCATCTCCTTCTCGACTTTATCTGGTAAGTTATATTAGTTGCTAACACTCTGTGCAATCAACAAACAGTGCCATTACTAACATCACTTGATAGAATAGGAAGAGTAGAGGTAAAAAGGGCAGAAAGTAGAAAAAAGGGGGGGAGGGGTAAGGAGAAGAGTAGGTGGGGTAAGGAGGGGTAGACAGGATCAAACCTTGTTTACGCGTGCATCTCCGATCATCCACTCCGGATTATCCGCCCCCAGGCAGCCCTCTGGCAAAGACACATGAATCCATATGCGATCTATATTCAGTCCTTGGGAGAAACCGTGGCGGGGGCTATTTGGGGTGGGCACTGTGACCCAAATTGGGGTCCGCTAATTTAAGTAGGGACGTGTTCAGGCTAGAGGGTACATAAGAAGTATCTTGAAAGTGTTCTTGCCATATTGACCATATGGCTGTGTGCTTTACTGTAGTGTTTTTGCCCACTGCCACCCATTCCTCTACTTCCCTTATTGCATTAACCCTGCGTATCCACTCCTCTTTGCTCGGTATCTGCTCTTTCTTCCAGAAGATAGGCAGTAGACGTTTAGCGGCATTAAGCAAGTGAGGTAGTGCGCTTTTTTGTAGCGACTAACTGGTACGGGAGGGATATGCAGGAGGAAATGTTCTTGGGAGAAAGGGATCTCTATCCCGAGAATATCTTTAACCTGGTCCTTAATCATTTGCCAATACGTTGTTATTCGTGGGCACTCCCACCACAAGTGTAGGAGGGTGCCTCGGCCTCCGCATCCCTGCCAACACCAATCTGAACTAGCAGGGTAAATCCGTGCCATGTCAGATGGGACTCTGTACCAACGTGCTAATAATTTGTAGTTTGTCTCCTGCATCTTAGAGTCCATCGAGCTGGAGTGTGTGAATTGGTACATACATGTTAGTTGAGACTCGGAAAACTCCTTCCCAAGGTCTTTCTCCCAGGCTCTTATATAAGTAGGTTTAGAGGCCGAGGCCAAGGACCCCAGTAATTGATAAATTTCGGAAATCATGTGTGGGATCGGATCTTCCAATATAAACATTCCCTCAAAGGGCGAGAGTGTTGAGATATCTCTAATAGAGTTGCCATGTACTGCAAAAAAGTGGTGCAATTGTCTGTACTTCCAGAAATTAAGGTGTGGGCTGCCTGGCCTATTTCCCAGAGACTCAAAGGGCAGAAGTCTCCCATCTCTCAGTAGTTTGCCACAGCTGGCGTTCTTGTCGTCTACCCAGGCTTCAAAAAAGCCTGTGCGTTCCCCCGGTGTGAACCAGAGGAATCCGCCCAATGGAGCCAACGGGGACACAGGGGGGGCTAAATTCAGCCTTCTGTTTCCTCTATCCCATGTGTCAAGCATGAATGTCGTTAGTGGGGACGTAGATTCTGATAATCCCCTGTGGTCCCGTGAAAGCCACAGGGCGTAGGACAAGTTTCTGCCCGCCATATATTTTTCCATGGACACCCATAGTTTGGAATGTCCATGGAAGTGCCAATTCAGAGTTCTCTGTAGGGAAATAGCCTGGCATTATCGCTGTAAGTCCGGGACTCCCAGCCGTCCATATTGTTTCGAACGTCTCAGCACCCTCATAGCAATCCGCGGTTTCTTTGAGTTCCAAATGAAGGTGGTGATCAAGTTGGAAACTTGTTTAAAAAAAGTTTTGGGCAGGTGTATGGGAAGCATCTGCATATAAAACAGAATTCTGGGGAGTACGTTCATTTTTATTATATTCGTCCTGCCTATCCATGTAAAAGCTATTTTCGTCCAACGTATTAAGTCTTGTTTAATTTCTGTCAAGAGTCTGGGGAAGTTTGTGGTATATAGAGTGTCAAAGCTATCCGTCAGTTGTATGCCTAGGTAGCGTAGGGAAGAGTTAGTCCACGTGAAGGGGAATGCCGCTTTTTGGATCTTATTTTTGATAATTTTGGTGCACTATCATGTCAATTATTTATTACACCATTGATTCTAATTTTTTGGGGTATTTTTTGTGCGTTTTTTTTGGGGGGGGGGGGATTTTTTAAACCAGCACTAACATTACGCACATATTTATATATTTGGTATGTTTATTTTTGAGTGCATGTATTTCTTTTAGGATTTATTATACTCCAGCTTAACCTATATTCATTTGCACTTGGCTTCATTATATTATGTGATGTTTTACACTTGTGGCATTTACACATGACATACTGTTTGTTTACTATTTACACATTTTCTCACAGTACTTTTCACATATTGTAACAATTTTTTTGGGGTACTATTTTAATTACATTCACTTTTGAACAGCGCCACATTCCCCACAAGAGTTTTTTAGTCTTTTTGGATTTCACCTTGGTGTTTTTCCATTTTTTTGGGGGGGCTGCAGTTCTCTTTAAACACTGTCCTAAGCGCGGAATATTTGAGTTTGAATATGGTAACATGACAGTTCTTGAAATACTTATACCATATAGCTATATAGTAGTTGATTACATAAAGGTTACTAAGTGAGTATTGTTTACATGAGGAGGACTCCAGGAAGGAAAGGGTCCTGAAGCCTAAAAAAGTACTTAAGAGTCTCTCCGGATATTTTTGACACTCATGCAGTAATATTATATGCTAGCGACTTTATAAATCAAAAAAAAAGTAAAAGCAAAAAGAGCAGAAACAAACAAACTTTCAACCACTAAAATGTGGAACAGAGAGGGTTACGGGAGATCAACTTGGGGCAAGCAGTAAATAGTGCCACTAGATTAAGGGATCAGTATTCATTTGCCTCATGAAGATGCCGAGCGCTCAGGGAACCCATAATTTCCATTTCAGATCATAAGTGTGCATAGTGTCCGTGATTGTATGAGAGACTTTTTCCATAAGTTGGATGGCAGACATTCGTCTAAGGACCTGGACCCAGGGGACCGCCAAAACAGGGCTATACACCAGTGGTGCTATACACCACTAAATAATGTGTGGGAAAGTTTTTGGTCATGGGGAGAGGCCCCAGGGATATCTGCGAAAAGTAAGCCCATCTGGTGAGTTATAGTGACCGGTACCCCTGTGATCTCTGCCACCTTGGTTGTAGCTTTCTGCCATAGGTCTCTCAAAGCTATACAACTCCAGAAAATGTGTAGATGGGTCCCCTGCTCAGGGCATCCCCTAAAGCAATTCTCAAAAACAGTGGGGGAGAATTTATGTAGGGGTGTAATACCACCTCGTGTGTAGCTTCATCACTGTTTCTTTAACCACTACAGACTTTGTACTTTTATGCAGATTAGTTATCCTGTCTATCCACTCCTCAGGGGACACCACCTGTCCAGTCTCTACTTCCCATTGGATCATGGCAGAGGATTTGTCTGGGAGTCCTACACCACCCAGATAATTGTATAACAGTTAGATTGTCCCCTTGTCTCTGGATGTTGGGCCACAAAGACCCTCGAAAGTGATAATAGGGTTGGAATCCGATCTAGGGAAGTGTGAGTTGTAAAAATGTCTGATCTGAAAATATCTGTAGAACTCTGACCTAGGCAAGGAGTGAGAGGATTGTAATGATAAAAAGGAATGGAGCACCCCATCCTTCTGGAGGGAGCCAAGAATGACCAGAACCCTAGAAATCCATAGGACAAAGGAGTTAGGATTAGGAGAAGCTGCGATAAATGATGGGTTACCAACAAATGAGGCCCATCTGGGGTAAGGAGAGAGTAGAGAGAATTTTTTTTTGCATAGGGACCACAGATGTAAGGATTGACCCACCACTGAGTTAAGGGAGGAGATATCTCTTGGGCGAATTGCAGGGACCCATAATAATCCTGGTAAAAAGCAAGGGGCTATGGAAGACCGTTCAAAACAGAGCCAGGGGGTCCCGAGAGGGGAGATATGCCATTGTGCCAACTGTAGGAGTCTGGAAGAGAGGTAATAGTGCCAAAAATTGGGAAGGCCCAATCCTCCTCGAGCCTGAGGTCTGTAAATCATCTGCTTACCTAATCTGGGTTTTTTATTGTGCCATACAAATTTGTTTAAATCTCTTTGGATTGATTCAATTGTTTGACGTGACACATAATTTGGGCGGGCTCTAAAAAAATAAACGTTTGGGAAGAAACAACATTTTTATCACCTGGATCCTGCCTAAAAAGGTGATGTGGTATGAGTTCCAAGTGCTTAAAAGTTGTCTGACTCTGGCAAATGCAGGTGGATAGTTAGCTAAATATAACCTGTGGAGAGAAGGTGCCAATTTTATCCCCAAGTACGATAAGTACTATCCATCCATTACAAAACCAAAGTTTGATTGGATTGTAGAGATAATACCTTGGGGGAAGTTTATAGGAAGGGCTGAGCATTTGGAAATGTTAATCCGTAAACCCGTGAGGTCTTGGAAGGTATGGGGGGTGGAAATCAGGTTGGGAATTGAGACTATCTGGTCAGACAGAAACAGGAGGACATCGTCCCCTTTTAAATATCCTTTAATATTAGGGTCCAAGCTAATGGACTGGGCTAAGGGTTCGATGGCGAGGGCAAATAAAAGTGGTGACAGGGGGCAGCCTTGCCTTGTTCCCCTGCCTAACATAAAATATTCAGAGTTACAGCCTGGTAGTCTAATCTGGGTGCGGGGGTGGTGATATGATGCCCGAAAACCATGAACAAAGGCTCCCAGGAAGCCAAATTTTTCTAGAGTTAGTTCAAAGTATGGCCAAAGCACACTATCAAAGGCCTTATGAATGTCCAGGCTCAGAAATAGTACTTTGCCGGAATGTAGGTCGGCATCTTGGATGATATTAGATGCCAGTCTGATGTTGTCAGTGATTTGTCTAGTCGGGATGAATCCTGTTCGGTCAGGTGAGATTAAAGAAGTAATGATAATCGAGAGTCTGTCTGCTAAAATACGCCCGAATATCTTCAGATCGGTATTGATGACAGAAATTGGGAGTGGTCCTTGTTGGGTTTAGGGATCAGAGACATGTTCGCGTGAAGCATATCATCTGGGAAAACGTTACCTTTTAGAATGTGATTGAAGTTAGACTTTAGATATGGGGTTAGATATTCGGTGAATTTCTTGTAATAAGGGGCCCAATACCCGTCTGGGCCTGGGGTTTTAGAGGGTTTCAAGGATTTGATGATCTTGGTAATTTCTAGGTTCGAGCAAGGGGCGTTAAGTACTTGCAGCTGTTCCTGAGTTAGTTTGGGGAGAGGGATATTATCAAGCCATGATTTAAGGACAGGGTCAGATGTGGTGAAGGGGGGGCAGATTTTCATAAAATTTGGAAAAAATCTGCAGGACCTCAGTTGGGTGGGAGACCAAGCTCCCATTATGATTTCTTAGCTTATAAGTATGGGGGGGTTGGATGGATTGGTTGAGCTTTCTCGCAAACATGGTTGATGCTTCATTACTGTGTAACAGAAACTTAGCCTTCGACCACCTGAGGGCCTTTTCCGTCTGTTCAGAGAGAATTTTGTCAAGCTCAAATCTAGTGTCGTTAATTTGTTGTAGGAGATTGGTGGAGTGGTCCTGTGTGTGTAAATGGTATAACTTATCAAGCTCAATAGTGAATTTAGTAATGTCAATTAGTCTTTGTTTCTTCCTTTCAGCAGCCAACTGGATTAAATGACCTCTGATTACCACCTTATGGGCCGGCCAGAGGATGGTGGGTGAACTGTCTTCTACATTATTGGTGGTAAAGTAGTCTTCTAAATGTTTTGAGATCTGTGAGACAATGATAGGGTCAGTGAGGAGAGATTCATTTAGTCTCCACCCCGCTACATAAGGTTTCAGGCCAATGTGGGAAATGTCAAGGGACACCAACTGGTGATCTGACCACGGGCAGGAGTGAATGGCAGCAGTGGTAGAATTGGCTAGTAAAATGGGAGAAAAAAACAAATAGTCCAATCTGGAGTAGCTGTCATGAGGGTGGGAATAAAAAGTGTACTCCCTGGCACCAACATTGTGTGCTCTCCATGAGTCCACCAAATTATGTGAGTGTAGTAGTAATTTTAGAGTTTTAGGGAAGGCGTTAAAGGTGCTGCCTGTTCTGCTCCTATCCATGGCCGAATGCGCCACCAAATTGAAATCCCCTCCCAAAAACAGATGAGGGGAGTTATATTTATCTAATACCTAGAAAAAGGCCCTAATAAATGATGCTTGAGAGTCATTAGGGGCATACACGTTGGCAATAGTTACCATCTTACCCTGTAGGGAGGGAATTTACACTTATAGTGGATTCCTTTTACTCGCAGAGTTTCCAGTAGGGGCTGCAGGTTTCTGCAATGTTGTAGGGTAATTGCAGAGAGATCCTGGTAGATTTTGATGTCACTGCCCGCGTGGGAGATCTTAATCCTATTGCGGGCCTTCCGTAGAATCTCCTCTTTCAACTGAAAATTCACTAGACAGCATACCACATCCCGTGGTGGGTCTGTATCTCTGCCCCATGGCCTCAGGGCTCTATGGATACGTTCTAGCTCTATTGGGGTAGCAGTGGGTCTGTCTAAGAGGTTGTTAAACAGACTCACCACTGTTTGCAGTAGCTGATCTGGTTCCACTGTTTCTGGTAGGCCTCTCACTCTGAGGTTGTGCCTTCTCCCTCTGTTGTCCAGATCTTCTATGTGGCGATTCATGTCCCTTAGCTGCAGCGTGTGTGTGTCTACAGCATGGTGCATGTGTCTCAGGGCTGTGACATGGTGGGTGGCTGTGATTTCTATCTCCTGCACTCTGCCTGACAGGGCTTGAACGTTATGGCAGAGGTCCGAGATTGCCACTGACAGTGTGTCTTTAATATCAGTTGCAACCACCTGTGGGTCATTTAGAGTCAGCTGCGGCAGTTGTGGTTGTCGAACAGGACCCGCTGGTGAGGAGGTGGGCTGGTATGAGGAGGCTTGGCGAGCGTCGTCCATTCCCGTTGTGCGGGAGGCTTGAGAGGATCCATGAGCAGAAGCCGCCATGTTGCCAGCCTGTGTGCAGAACATCTCCGGGATTGACTGACTTAGCTGACTGGCGGTATCGCAAGGAGAGCAGGATCGGGTGGCTGAGGTGCCGCGGGATGCAGTCCCCATTGTCACAGGCTGGAATGTGCAGTATGAAGTCTCCTGATATGGCAGATAAGCGGTTCTGTCAGAGAGAGATGGCAGGCTAAGCAGCCATCTTCTCTCGAGGTCAGACCATGCCCCCAGCATGATCAGTTTTTATGAAGAGGTGAACTCAAATCTAGATGTTAAAAATACAGCTGATGTGATCTTTTTAGATTTTGATAAACATTTGACACTTTGGGGTTGATTTACTAAAGGCAAATAGGCTGTTCACTTTGCAAGGGAATTTTCACTTTGTAAGGGAACTTTCCCTTTAGGTTAGTGAATGAGGTGAAGCTCTGCTGAATTCTATCATCCAATCATGTGCAAGCATTTTTTTTTAATATTTTCCTTGTAAGCAATTGCAAAGTGAATTTTACCAAACTGATAGTAAATTTCCTTACAAAGTAAACAGCCTGTTTAGGTTGTAAATCAACCTCTTTTCTCAGAACAGCTTGAAACAGAAAATCAGAATGCAAAAACGTGGGTAGAATGTTTATACATGGGTGAAATTAGTAGTGAAGTACCTCAGGTGTATTCTTTGTGATCTGTTTTACTATTGATCTGGTGGATGAAATAGAAGGTGATGTGACACAAAATTATGTAGAGTTTTTAAACTCAGCAGGATAGTGATAGATTACATAGCAATCCCAATAAAATGTCAATATTGACAGCTTGTTAAGAAGATTTTTCCATTTACTTGTGGGACCAAAGGGGTTCATTACTAAGAATAAGGTGAAGCAATAGATGTAAAGCCCCATACACACGATAGGACTTTGTACAAACTTTCCCTTGGATTTTTGTACAAAGGGCGTTGCCCAAAAGTTTGTCTTGCATACAGACGACAGGATTTTTCCAGCCAACTTTCACCATATCATGTGGTTTTTCAGCTCTTTACCACCACCATTTGGTCAACTTCTGTATTGTTGTCTGATATTGTGTCAATCTTGCCACTTTTATTGGCGAGATTGACACCTTGCAAGCCGGGTTGACACTGGTGCGGGGATCCGACTTGGATCCCCGCCAATGCCAGGCACTGTGTTTGGTATGAATCTTGAGGGGGAACTCCACGCCAAATTTTAAATAAAAAAATGGCATGGGTTCCCCTTCGTGGTCATAGGATGACATGACTATGCCCCCTTATGACCTCACAATCCCCGGGACTGGGATGTCATAGGGGGCAGGGTCACCGCCTATATAAGTCCGTTGCGGAGCGCTCAGAGAGCATTCCGGCTGGAGAGAGCGTTGTGTCAACATCTCTGGAAGAGAAGAGGGAAGAAGATGATGCAGAAGTCCGGGCCACCGCTGGCAAAAGAACGCCAGAAGATAGCGGTGGAGCCGGCAGAAGATGCGGACACCGGGAGAAGACGCCAGAGAGACCCCCGAAGTCGGAAGAGGACCCCCGAAGTCTGAAGAAGACCCCGAAGTCGGAAGAGGACCCCCGAAGTCGGAAAGGACCCCCAAAGTCGGACGAAGACCCCAGAGCTGCCTAATAAATTACTTTAAAAATCTGTGTACTGTGTTTTTTATTGACACTATTTTTTCCCTAGGTGAATGGGTAGGGGTACGATGTACCCCATACTCATACACATAGGGTGGGGGGCCGGGATCTGGGGGCCTCCTTATAAAAGGGGGCTTCCGGATTCCGATAAGCGCCCTGCCCGCAGACCCCGACAACCAACGGCCAGGGTTGTCGGGAAGAGGCTCTTGTCCTCATCAACATGGAGACAAGGTGCTTTGGGGTGGGGGGGGCGCAGGGCGCCCCCCTCCCCCAAAGCACCAACCCCCCATGTTGAGGGCATGTGGCCTGGTACGGCTCAGGAATGGGGGGGCGTTTGCTCGTCCCCACCCCCTTTTCTGACCAGCCAGGCTGCGTGCTCGGATAAGGGTCTGGTATGGATTTTGGGGGGACCCCCACGCCGTTTTTTTCGGAGTAGGGGCTTCTCCTTAAAATCCATACCAGACCGAAGGGCTTGGTATTTCCCAGAGGGGAATTCCCTCTCGCGCCCGCCGCAGTAGGAAAATGTGTTTTTCCTATTGCAGCTAGCGCGAGATGTACAGTACCCTGCCGCCGAGAACCAGCGCGATCCGATCGCGCTGGAAACATTCTCACGCCTGCGTACTGTAGTTTGTACAAAAGTCCGATGGCTTTGTGTACATACGATCGGACTTTGCTCCATCGGACTTTTGTTGCAGGAAAGTTTGTCCGTTCGCACAGCCAACAAAAGTCCGATGGAAACTAAAAAAGTTTGTCCGATGGAGCGTACACACGGCGGATGTTGCTCCAAAACAGCTAATTTGCATGTTTGTGGTCAAAAAGTCCGATCGTGTGTACGGCCCTTTAGACTTCAATGTGGAGAATGGAGATGCACCATCAAATAGGTGAACGTCTATTAGTAAATGTCAAGTCAGGATAGTCACTTTTCCATAATAGAAAATGCTAAACTTGGTCCCTAGAGAACGTAGGACTGCAGGATTTAGCCAAGATCCCGTTTGTGTTTAAAAATAAACAATTGGCAAGTGTGATTTTTTTGTTTGGCTGTTTTTGACACTAAATATTTTAAATTTCTTTCTTGTTTTGTAGTGTTTTTAACATGTTCTGCAAATGAATGCATTTTTAAATTAATGTTACAGAGTAATGCATACTTTTTTCTGAAGTTAAATATATCTAAAAAATATATAGTTATATCTCTAGTATACCGTACGACAAACAGTTTTTCATGTTTGGTTCAAATTTTATTGGACTATCTACTTATAATTGTATATCTTAATTCTTAAATCATGGTGCTACTATATATTCTTGTGAAAACTTTAGGCACCACAGTGGCTTAGTGGTTAGCACTTTTGCCTAGCAGCACTAGGGTCCTTAATTCAAATCCCAACCATGACATCAGTGATGCATGTGGTGCAAAAAGCTGTGGCTGGGGTAGGCGGGCTGTAAGATGTCTCCTACCATACATTATATTAAAACAAACTATAGCTTTAACCACTTCTCTCTTACCTAACCGAAATTTTCCCTTCCCCTCTTCACTTGCCCAGCCTGTCTGTTTTTTGTGTGCATTTTAGCTTGTTCATTTTCAGCTGCCTGCAGCTGCTGTAGTGTGCCTTAGCCCAAGCAAATTACCTATGTTCTTATGCGTCAGCATATGGATGGTGTGGCGGGGATTAATGACACTGACTGGGGACAGTATGTTAAAAATGGAAAAAAAACAAAAATGTGTGTACAAAAAACTTAAATATTTTTTTGAAATATTTTTTAATTAATGTAACATGCTTTCATCCGAGTATTTCAGTGTCACCATATTATCACTGTACTATTCTGGGTGAGGAAGTCCATTTTTTTTATGTTAACATTTTGATTAGTGATACGATCTTTGTACCAGCAATACTTTGAACTGTCATGCATGCGTTTCATTCATGATTGTTGTGTTTACTATTGATCTGTGATTGGCTAAAGCTAATCAAATAGTACAGGGTACTGTGATAGGCCCAGGTACCATGTGATAGCTGTAGGCCAATCACAGCTCACTAGTAAAGGAAGCAAAGCTGGTATAAATTAGATTCATTCATAACAGCTTTATAGACATTGTGATCATGTGATCGCACAGCTCAAAGTAGTATGGTATCGCGAGCCAGAATACGGTGTGTCCTGTGGACACAGCAGTTGAGAGGGACATGCTGAGCCGCCCAGCAGACATGCAGCAACTAGATATTGGCCGAATGACCCCCGACTTGAATAACGAGCCCCATTGAAGTCTATGGGACCAGTGGAAAAAAGTGCCCATGTTGAAGGCTTATATGCAAGTAATAGGGTATACATTGGCTATTGGGGTGCAGGCACTGCCCTAGGAGACATGTATCAATGAAAAAGAAGTTTGTATAAAACATAATTTTTTAATAAGCAGTGGTTTACTGATGCTTAAAGTGAAACCATAAAAATGAGAAATAACAGTAAAAATTAAAAATTCCTTTAAATATAGTGCCTGGGGGGTCCCCTTAGTCTGCCTGTTAAGTGACACATCTGTATTGTGTATAGAACATGCTGCAGCAATAATGACATTAAAAAAGGGGAAAAAATGACATTTATCCTGTAAGCTTTCTTTATTTTGTAAACAACGGCTTGGGGAGTTTGTATGATGAGGTCACAGTTTAGTGCACTCGGAACAAGATTAGAGATTTTTTGGATAAATTCTGGTGTCTCTTTTGCAGACTTTGGATAGAAGTAAGAGGTACGAAAAAATTGAGCTTTGGGTGTTGATGGTGCCTTTACGGAGGTATTCTTGATGAAAGCAAGAATTGGCCTTGCTGTCAAAAATTTTAATGATATGCACCTGTCAAACAATTCATCACAAAACCTCCGGCAGTACTGAATGCCGTTCGGAAAGCACACTGGATGCAGGGCAGCCCAGCAGCTCAATTGCATACTGGGCAAGTTCTGGCCAGTGGTCTATTCTCATGATCCAGTAACCCAGTGGATTGGGAACTGGAAAGCTCTCCATGTCTGTTTCCACCCCTACGCTGCCAATGGGGTGTGGAAGCTGACAGCCCTGGGCGCTGAGGACTAAAATAAAATGTGAAAACATCACTCCTCTCTTGACCAACAAAAGCCTCAAAACATGTTTTCCACAAGACTGTAACCTACCAGAGTCTGGAAAGGCGTTACAAAAGCTCCTCTTTAAGGTGTCCTCAAGAGAATCTTCTGCTTCCTCTGTGAGGATGGTATGAGTTCTGAGATTTTACCCTTGTAACGGTGGTCAAGGAGGGTTGCTAACCAATAGTGATCCTTTTCCTTGATGCCAATGTTCTCAGGTCCTTTAGCTTATGCAACGCAACTTTGCAAAGGCTTGAGAAGAAGACTCCTTGGGGACACTTAGATGTTCAGTATCCTAACTGCCTCATCCTAGCCACATACTACTCCCAAGGGTTCTGGGGATGGAAAACCATCCATTAAGGATTGATGCATGTTTTCCCCTGCTTCTCCTATGGCTGGGCTTCTCCTATAGGTCACAGGAGTGCAATTCCTTTTGCACTCCTGTGACCCTTTTTAGCAGAGAGCAGTCTGAAATCTGCACTCTGCTGATGTCACTGGAATCAGTCCAGGCACCGTGTCATTACAACAATAAAGTCTGGATCCGCCAATTGCCTGGACTGATGCCTGCCTCAGCCTCTCAGCGAGAGATTGAGATGGCCGCTCCCTGCCCCTCCACAGCTCAGCACTCCAATAAGCGTGGAGGAGCAGAAAGGAGAGCTGCTGACTGACAGGCTCGGGGAGCTGAGAGGCCTGAGCCATTGGTAATGTTTCGATCGCTCGGTTCTCAGTGCAGAGACGTTAGGGAACAGATGCAGCATCGGCTCTTTCACAGTGGACAGCAGGGAACAAAAGGCTAATATGAAACAGTCAACACATTTATGGTACAGCAACTCTCACCAGCCCACCCACCCCCATCAATTTGTTGTTAGGTGCAAGACTCTCAAAAACAGATAAAAATAAATGCAGCATACCAACAAACTTCAACATAGCATCAACCCCCCAGTTTCCACACACATACATTTCTGATTATGGTAAGCAGGAAGCAGCATTTCTGTCAACATGATTAAGCAAAGTTAGGAGTTGGAAGAGTATAACAATTGACATTTGTTAGTAATGAAAACAAGACAAGGGTCAGCAGATGCTCATAAACACATGGTCAGACAGGAAAAATACACACAAATACACAGCCATGCCCACAAAAACCCACTTTTGAGAAACAGTTGCATAACAATTACAGCAAACACACAAAACCAGGGCTTTTTTTTAGCGGGAATGCGGGGGAACGCAGTTTCAGCACCTCCAGCACTGAATGTATGTAATAGCATGGGGTGTGGGGTGTGCTGGAGGGTCTATTGATATTGGCTGCTGGGGGATCTATTGTCACTGGTGGGGATCTGATTTTGTGTGAGGGTCTATTGTTGCTGATGGGGAATCTATTGTTGCTGGGGGATCTTATGTTGCTGGAAGGGATCTACTGTTGAGGGAGAGGTCTATTTTTACTGGCTGCTGGAGGATCTATTGATGCTGGCTGCAGGGAGACCTGCTGGGGGGGTCTAATGTTGCTTGGGTGGATATTTTGTTACTGGGTGTGATATTTTGTTGTTGGTGGTTCACTGTTGCTGCAGGGAATCTATTGTTGTTGGGTTGGAGTTCATTGTTGCTGCGGGAGTCTTTTGTTGTGTGGGGATCTATTGCTGGGATTCTATTGTTGCTGGCTGCAGGGAATCTATTTTACTGCTCTTTTTATCATCAACATGTTCCATACAAATGATTTAGCACCACAAAACGATACTTGGTTCTGTATTCTCTAAACGGGGCAGTACTGGTAGCTGGGTAGGGGGTGGAATCAAGGGACGGTCGTCAGAGGTGGGTAGGGTGCAGAGACAAGGGGTGACTCAAATGGGGGGAGTTCCTGCACCTATTTTCTGAGAAAAAAAGCCCTGCACAAAACAAACATCAAAATAGCCTTAGTGGGGTGTTGGTCATTATGTAAAAAAAAAATTATCTCCCCACCCCCAAAAAGGAAGGAAAAAAAATATGCAAGGACTGACAGCAAATAAACTGGCCTCAAAAAACTGGCATCAAAACAAACTTCACTACTGCAGTCCTTTATAAAACATAGTGTAGCACTAACTCACGGTGGAGCTGCTAATTTAATGCGGGCTGTTACCGTCACCTTGTTACCTGTAATTTAACCAACATGGGATCTAGGGGTCTCCGTCGAGCTTACTGCGAGGCAATGTAGGCACCAGTCACTTAAGTACTTTTTCAATGCTTTAATGGGGATAACTGGAAGAAGTAGCAGGAAAGAGGTAGAAGGAGAGTTGCAGGGGTGTTCAAATACCTTTTCTTGGCGTAGCGTCAAGGAATTTAAATCTTTAGGATGAATGTATCCTCAGCTAAGGATTAAATCTTTGCCCGCCCGGATAGGTTTCTCTCACTGACCTAGCAACCGGAACGCAGCACGAACAAAAAGTCTCTGCCACAGACTTTGGTGGGCAAACTCATACAATCCTCTGCCACAGGATGTAGTAGTTTTCGATGAACAGCATACACAGTACCAGAACCTTTAAGCCGACCCGGCAGTACTTGTGTGGTAGGGTAATTTAGGATGCGTCCTCCAATTGATTCACCAGGCCCCTCTCAAGAGTAGCGCTCCGCATAGTCCCTTCCAAAACGGGTCCTCCCCTGGATTCTTCTCAATTATCCAGCTTCTTCCCGCAGGACAGACAGCACAGGACTATCCCAGGAGTAGCAGGCCCCAGACAGACTTCTGTGCCTACCCGCCCGGCTGCAGCGGCGTAACCCTCCAAGCTGGAGGGCTACGAGATAGCACTCACTGACACATACCTCTAGGCCAGGGGGCCACGAGGCAAAAAGCTCCCCGAAACATGGCGTCTGCCCCATAAATACCCTCTCCCAGAATGTAACTCGGAGGACGACCTCTGCCGAGTCCTCCGAGTTACACTTTAGCTTGTTGCTTTCCAACAGTGACCCACGGTGACAACGACACCCACAGGCGCAATGTGGAACTGCACGCAACACAGCCAAGCTGGAACAGAGGCTAAACTAACCTTAGATTAAAACGGAACAACGTATAGCACAGATGATCCATAAATTTACCTATAAGTGGTAGATAAGAAATCTACCAGCGTTACAATAGGTTGGATTGTGAGCATTTCTACACACGCCCAATAAAGGACACGCTCACCAGTGTCATTCAATCTGTCCATTCATTATGCCTAAAGTGTAGAAGCTAATTGCAGGCACAAAATCTCTCTCCAACTGTGTTAGCCTTGGCTTTGTGCATCAATTCACACACTACAGACCAAGGATCTAATAGCATGCACAGAAAAAAAGCAACAGTTATATTAGCATATGTGAATGAAATGTCCAAATCCCTGGACATTATCAGTGATAAAAAAGCAAAACAACCAGTGACTCATCCCTGCTGTCAGCAGTGATTCCCCAATGGCAGTATAATGGCAACAACATAGTCAACATATCACAAAAGAGCATGGGCCCTTCAGTCTGTCATTGATTTGAGGGGGGACCCTCAATCCCAATCTCAACCCTAATCTGAGCATACAGCCCTGCAGGCCAAGAAAGGGGGGTAGAAGAGCGAGCCCACCGCCCCCCCCCCCCCCCCCACACACACACACACACACACACACACTTTTTATTGGTAATATCAGCTCTTTTGTTTCCATTTTGAAACCCATCTAAAACGTACCAGATTGCAAAAAACACATATAAAAAACATGCATTATTATTTGTTTAGGTACTTATATAGCACTGTCAATTTATGCAGTGCTTTATGTATATTATACATTGACATCAAGTCCTGCCTTCAAGGAGCTTACAAAAGTCCATAACCCACATTCATACATACACATACTAGAAACAATTTAGACAGGAGCCAAATCAAATATCAGCATGTCTTTGGAGTGTGGGAGAAAACCTTATGCAGGCACAGGGAGAACATGCAAACGCCAAAGCAGGTAGTGCCGTGCCTGGGATTCGAACCAACAACCCCAGTGCTGCTAGGCAGACTTAGCCACTGTGCTTCCATATGCATGTAGACTGCATCTCTGTGGTGTGAACCAGCCCTAGGTTCAGAGGGTGACACCACTATTCCAAAGTGACACACACAAGAAAAGAAATAAATATAAAGCCGGGATTCACTGTTTTCACCTCTGCTCCACTATGTACATTAAGCCATGTGATTTATCCTTGTACTTATGTGAGTAGATGGACAATTTTTATTACACAAAACCTGCAGATTGCACTATACACTGTATGGAATGCTTGCTTATCCCTTAACTGCCTTAATGTACATGGGGAGGGGAGATCCAAACAGTGAATCATTGATGATGTACTCTGTAGTTCCTGAGTGCCAATGAACAACCTGTTTCTGTGATATGCCATATGCAAGGCTGTGAATGGATGATTACTGACAACATGCTGCTATAAGACCACCTATATTTTGAGTCTTAGCACTTGGTAAGAGACTGCAATTGGTGTGAATTTCACAAGGCTGCTTATTGTCATTCATGAGTGCAAACATATGGCAAGATTTGCAATGATGGTGGAACCCTCCTACACATGGTGGAACCCTCCTACACATAACTACTTACAGTATTTTATTTGGACATTTACATATAGGTGGTGGACTTACATCAGGATTTATGTTGATTGATTTATGAATTGATATTATTTCTTTATTGTTGTGTCACTGTGGAACAGTGGTGTCATCAGAACAAAAAACAAAAATTGTGTACACCCACAATGCTACTGCCTCAACTTTATTAAACATATAAAAGATACCATATATAAAACAACACATAATCAAAATACAAAAAATTCCCAGTCCTAACATACCCCGCCTCCCCCCTTAAACCAAGGGGGGGGTCTAAAATTTTAGAGGGGGAGGTAGGGTATGTTAGGAATGGGAATGTTTTGTATTTTGATTATGTTCTGTTTTATATGCTTAATAAACTTCGGGAGGTGGTCTTTTGGGTGTACACAATTTTTATATTTTTGTTCTGTTAACACACCCTGCCCATATCTTGGGTGGCACTACCCATTATTTACCATATTAGGTTCCCATACTTTTTCTTTTTCGTTTTCTTTATTAGAATAGTGGTGTCACCCTCTGATTTTTTTTAATTAAAATTTTTATGTGTATTTATGATGTTGGGACACATATCACATTTTTTGGAATAATATTATGATCCTTTGTATTGCAATACATATAACTAACACACATCGAATTTAGTAACATCACAACATTGTGTTCCATTTAATTTTGCTTTAGCAGTACCATTATGTGCGGTTCGTGTAGGAGTTTCGATTTCGATTTTTGTTAGATGCTGTGCAGTTTTTGTACCATTTCGTTCATATATCTTAAAAGTCTAAAAGTCAAAAGGCATTCTCAATGCACATGTACATAAGTATATATACTGCCCAAAATATATGCTACAAAAAAAAAATATATATATATATATATATATATATATATATATATATATATATATAAAAACACGGTACTGGCATTGTTTAAAAAACAAAAAAAGATAAATAAATATTTATGTATACTGTTATAATATACAGGATATATATATATATATATATATATATATATATATATATATATATATATATATATATATATATATATATATATATATATATATATATATATATATATATATATATATATATATATAATGGCGTTTAGCATTAATCATAGGAAAAGGAGGCATATGGGTTATATGAAAACACTAAATTTCAAACAAGCCCATTTTCCTGAACTTCAGTCACTGCTACATGACATTAATTGGGACTAAATTCTGTAATCATTGAATAGAGAAGAGGGAATGCTTTAGGAGCATATTAAACAAATGTATCAAACAGGGCATTCCAATGGGCAATTAATATAGAAGAGTGAAAATTAAACAGGGGTGGTTAAACCGTAATGTGAGTAGCCTCATCAAGGAGAAAATATGGCCTATAAAAAATATAAAGGGAATGCATCACCATCAGCATTCAAGCACTACAAGCTATGCAATAATAAATGTAAAATCGCAATCAGGATGGCTAAAAAGGACTACGAGAGACACACACAGCGGAAGAAAGTAAAAATAACCCAAAACCTTTTTTTAGATATATTAACAGTAAAAAGACAAAATCGGAGCACATTGCACACTTAAAAGATGAGGATGGGAAGATGGTTACAGATGACACAAAGAAGGCAACTGTATTAAATGCCTTCTTCTCCACAGTTTTTATGCAGGAAAAAGACGGGTTTACCGACAGCAACTGTAGTGTTAGTAACACAATACATGACATACCCATGTGGTTAACAGAGGCTGGAGTCAATGAAAGACTTAATAAACTTAACACAAATAAATCACCAGGACCAGATGGCTTACACCCGAGAGTCCTCAGAGAACTCAGTCAAGTTATAGCCAGGCCATTATACCTAATCTTTGTGGACAGCATAATGACAGGATTGGTACCAGCTGATTGGAGAAAAGCCAACGTGGTACCAATATTCAAAAGGGCAGAGACATATTCCTGGGAATTATAGGCCAGTCGGCCTAACATCAATAGTGGGTAAATTATTGGAGCGAATGATTAGGGACTATATCCAAAGTCTTACTGAGGAAAAGAATATCATTAGTGGTAATCAGCATGGGTTTATAAGAGGACATTCCTGTCAGACAAATCTGCTAACATTCTATGAGAAAGTAAGCTGCCATCTAGATAGGGAGAAGTCTGTAGATGTATCTAGACTTTGCAAAAACATTGGATACCATCCTCCATAAACACTTAATTTACAAGCTGAGGTCTGCAGGCTTGGACCATAGGGTTTGTGCTTGGGTAAGGAACTGGTTACAGGGATAGGTCCAAATGGTAGTGATAAAAAACATGTACTCAGACTGGTCTGGAGTGGTAAATGGGGTACCCCAAGGCTCTGTCTTGGGATCAATTCTATTCAACATATTTATTCAGTCTCAGTTTTTGCAGATGACACAACTATAAGCAGAGTAATAAACTCTCACCAGGAAATTTTGCAGAATGACCTGAATAAAATAAAGGAGTGGGCAGACAAATGGCAAATGATGTTTAATGTGGAGAAATGTAAAGTAATGCACTTGGGGTCAAAAACATAAATGAAAAATATTCACTAGGTGTAGAACAGCTGGGAGAATCAAGGATGGAGAGGGATCTGGGAGTGCTAATAGATGACAGATTGAGCAACAGCACACAGTGTCAAGCTGCAGCTAACAAAGCAGGCAGAATATTAGCATTCATAAAAAAGTGACAAAACTATAATCCTGCCAAATTCTGGTTAAGCCTCATCTGGAGTTCTCCTTCAAGTTCTGGTCACCAGTCCTCCGAAGGGATGTGCTGCAGCTGGAGAGAGTCCAAAGAAGAGCATGGAAACTAATAAGGTTACTGGAGGACCTCAATTATGAGGAACGACTGCAAACACTAAATTTATTCTCGCTGGAAATGAGACTCTTAAGAGGGGACATGATAGCGATCTACAAATATCTCAATGGGGATCCCAGCATAGGAAATAAACTATTTAGTCATAGGGATTGTAAAAGGAAATGTGGGCACACAATGAGACTGGAGGAGAAGCGGTTTAACCTTAAACTGCATAGGGGGTTCTCTGTTAGGGCAATAGGGATGTGGAACTCTCTCCCACAATTGGTGGTGGCTGCAGGGAGTATGGATATTTTTAAAAGACTCTTAGGTGTACATCTTAAAGACCACAACATACAGGGATATGGGAAATCATTATAGACACTGATACACATAAACCTACACAGGTTGAACTGGATGGACAGATGTCTTTTTTCAGCTTTACCGACTATGTATATAAATGTTAGCCTGTTTATTAATTGGGCTTTCTCAAAAACAGGTTCCCGCATTTCAAACAACATTTCCAGGCTTGCCAACAATGGCATTTACTATAGCAATTAAAAAAAACAACTGAGGGTAGGCACTTTGTAGGTTTCCTAGTCTGGACATGCTCAGTTATGTCAATACTGAGATGTTTGAACTAGGAGCAATGCCTGTTTTAATTTTTTCTTTATACAGACACATATAGAATTCTTCTACTTTTCTACTTTTCGGAAACATCCCCTGTATTTGCATGTGCTGATGTCATGCGCACTGAAGCAAACCGAAGCAATGGCATGTATGTGCCGTTGCTTCAGCGAGTGTGCCGTTACCGGCGGCTCCTGCGCGCATGCACGGGAATGACACAATCACAGTTCTGGCCAATCACAGAGCAGAAATGTGAGTGCATATGATATGATGCATATGATGTTATTAATTAAAAGCAAGTAATTCAGATATTTTGGAAATATTTTGATCTAAAGAATAGATTTTATTGCTTTTGGGCCCCCAGCTGTCACTAGTATGTTATTTTGGCTTCCTTTGGACCAAACTGCACATGATAGATACAATCATGTTGTATTATTATAACTGTGAGATATTATAGGCAGTCATAGAATAGAAAACCTGCAACATTCCTAAATTTTTTTTTTTTTTTTTTTTTTTATTATTATTATTAATAAATAATTGTAGCACAAGCAAAATCTTCTTTATTAGGTTATTTTTAACCTTCCTTTGTCTTCAAAAATGCACCTTACACAACCTTCATTTGCACTCTGCCACATAAATTGCAGTTAATTTTAAATAAACACGTTACTCATGAACTATCTTTCATAGATAGTCAATTCTTGTGGTCAAAATTCTAGTTTCCATGACAACATTTGCAAGTAGGCAGAATCCACTTGTTGACCTATAATTTAACACCTATCAAGGTAGCTGAAATGGAAATGGAAATTGCATGTTACATGTCTGTTAACATAAAGTGAGCTAAGATGGCAAAAATGAACAAGAATTAACACCTGTTAACAACAATCATGTTAAATGGAAACCCTTAGAACATGTCAATGGTGAGATCTGAGGTATATGTCTTAATCACCACATTGCTAATAATTCAGCAAATCAGGGAAATGAGCAGTTTTAATATGAAAATTGCTTTATACAATTGTAACCAATTATCTAGATGATGTATCTGTTGTAAAATAAAATACAGTTGGTTGCTATAAATGACTACACTTTGCACATCATTATTGTGCTTTGCACTGTCTCTTTGAATAAAGCCGGCCATCAATGGTTCGAATCTAAGTTCAGCAGGGACCGGACAGGCCATGATTCGAACCATGTATGGGCAGGCTGAATGTACCCAAGTTGATTGATCAACTTGGGTACAACCAGCCTGTCAGATTTTACAAGCGATTATTGTTATCGGCTATTGTAACCAGTAGCAATAATCACTGTGTTCTCCCAATTGGGATGCCCCCCCCCCCCTCACTGGGAGAGCACAATGGATTTCCCCATCAACACTGACTGTCTTGATTGGGGAATCAAGTGAGTTTCTTTCCTGCAACCTGGGGTTGGTGGAAAGAAAAACCTTCCATCTATGGCCAGCTTAAGTGTGACAAGAGGATAACAGGTGGACATTCTAAAAGTGAACATATTACATCATATTATATGCAAATTTGCAGATACAGGGGATGTGAATTAATCTCATTATACATCCCTGCTTAAAAATGGTGGTTATAAGAAATCAGATAAAGGTCATCTATCATTGCTGCCCAAATAATAGTAAAGAAAGTTTGTTTTAGATCATATTTGGGATAACCTTTGTGCATATAATTAAGGAAAGCAATGTATACCTACTAGCACATTAATCACATGACTCTACAGATCTGTCTATAATCATGTATATGATAAATATTAATCTTTGTCAGACTAGAACCACCTGTGCTTAAATGGCCTGATATGGCCAGTTTAACCAATTTTCAGATTTCAGCGCTGTCATACAACACTGTACCCAAATGAAATTTTTACCATTTTTTTCACACAAATAGAGCTTTCGTTTGGTGGTATTTAATCACAGCTGGGATTTTTATTCTTTGCTAAACAAACAAAAAAGATGGAAAATTTTGAAAAATAAATGTTTCATAGTTTGTTATAAAATTTTGCAAACAGGCATTTTTTCTCCTTCATTGATATACACTGATGAGGCTGCACTGGTTGGCACTGATAGGCACAGTTAAGGCAGCACTGATGGCCACTGATAAGATGGCACTGATGGGCCCTGATGGGTGGCACTGATGGGTGGCACTGATGGGCACTGATAGGTACCACTGATAGATGGCACTGATGGGCACTGATAGGTGGCACTGATAGGTGACACTGATGGGCACTGATAGGTGGCACTGATGTGTAGCACTGCTGATGAGACACTGATTGTGGGCACTGATAGGTGGCACTGAGGGCACTAATGGGTGGCACTGTGGGCACTGATGGGTGGCGCTGGTGGGCACTGGTAGACGGCATTGTTGACTACTGCTAGGTGGCACTGGCAGGTGGCACAGGTGGGCACTGAGGAGCTGGCGGCAGCTCTCCGTGATCGGGACTTATGTCCCTCTCACAGCCGCCAGTGATCGGCTTTTTTTTTCTACTCACGCTGTCAGCGCGAGGAGAAAAAATAGTCGATTACTGGCTCTAATTACATCACATGATCAGCTGTCATTGGCTGACAGCTGATCACGTGGTAAGGGGTTGGGATCGACCCCTTACTCCGTTCTGTGATCCAGCGAGTGTCATAGACTCGCTGATCACAGAGCGCACCACGCAAGCCCCGCAGGAGGCACGCAGGCCGCTCGGGCATGGGAGGACATCAATAGATGTACTCCCGGCAAAGCAGGTCCGCGCTGTAGCCGTCATTCGGCTATAGCGTGCATCTGAACCAGTTAATTTAAGGGATGAGTTCCAGGACACATGTTGCTTAAAGTGGAACCAAAATCTCCAATTAAATAACTGCAAGTAGGCAGGCTCTTTATTGCAGAAGAGGCATGTAATGGCCTGTCTTTCTGCTCTCAATCTTCCATAGATTATGCACTGAGCTGCTCATAGCCGAGCATGTCAAGCCTCGATGTGAAAACAGGGGAAGAAAATGAAAGTAATGTAATAGAGTGCGTGTCAAGCCTTGATCAAAGAGCGAGGCGAGCAAGTCAAGCCTCAAATGGAAACAAGGAAAGACCACCGGATATGAGGCATCATGGATATAAGTCAAGCCTTGTGTACAAAGGCCAAGACCAGCCCACGTACCGTCAAAAACCAGCTCACTGCACGCTACCCAAGCCTCTACATGGAGTGACCAGGCGAGGCAGCAGGCGCCGACTAGAAAGCAAGGCAAGAACCGACCTAGATGACGCCAATGCTGCAAATCTCTCCATACAATCAATCATAACATAACATGTATAAACAATAGCATTAGTAATAAAACTTCTAAATAAAATACAAATTAAAACAAGACAATACTGATATTAATTATTATATAAAATCTATATGAAAATAATATAATTAAATCAAAAACTTTATATCAACAACTTTATATCAAAAAACCCCATGAACCATCTATTTTATATATCGGGATGAAATCACACTTGATTAATAAAAGCATTAATATCCCACTCAACATTCACCCCGAACGGGAAGTAGGAACTCAATTGATAGATTCAGAACGTTTCAAGTCTTGAGACACCTCTGGTATGAGCCCCTCTACACTAGGATAGTATGTAATGATCGATGATCAAAAATTGGGTACCACTAGGATTCCAATTGTGGTATTTATAATAGTGTTTAGGGACCCTATGATTAATTACTTCATTTTTATATTGGCTATGTGTTCGTTCACTCGTACAGAAAATGTGCGAATGGTTTTGTCTACATATTGCTTGCCACATGGGCAGGTAATCAATAATACGATATGTTTGAAAGCACAGGTGAAAAATTGTTTCATATCGTAAACCTAATTTATGAGGGTAGAATAAAATTGTTTTGTTTTTACTTTGCACACATGTATTGTGTAGGCAAACATTCTATTTTTTACAGTGGTAGTAACCCACAAGATTATGAAAAAAAGAGGGTTTAACTGGAGGATTTATTATGCTAGAGGCAATTTTACTTTGTAGGGATGCGGTACCTATGTATATAATCTTGGCTCAATCTGGCAAAAGGGGACCCAAGATCCGATCATTTTTAATAACATTCCAATGTTTATCTAAAATCTGTTTAACTTGTCTATTTTGAATAGAAAATGTGGTAAACATGGACCAATTAAAGGTATCATGCTTATTCTGGTAACGCTTAACTTCCAAAAGAGAGCTTCTATCGACATTGCATATTTTATGTAGTTGGTAGTTTATATCGAGAATTTAAATTCAAAACCTATTTCAACCCAACAGATCATAATGGTTTCATCCCGGTGGATAGTTGCCATCATAAATAATGGCTACAGTTCATGCCTTGTAGTCAATTTTTACATTTACATCGTAATTGTACTGACACACAGGATTACATTCAACAGGCCTCTATACTTAGGCAGAGGAGTCTTGATAAGGGCTATACGCAGGTTGATATAGACTCAGAACTACATAAAATATGCAATGTCGATAGAAGCTCTCTTTTGAAAGTTAAGCGTCACCAGAATAAGGATGATACCTTTAAATGGTCCATGTTTACCACATTTTCTACTCAACATAGACAAGTTAAACATATTTTAGATAAACATTGCAATGTTATTAAAAATTATCAGATCTTGGGTCTTGGCCCAACCTTTTGCCAGGTTGGGCCAAGATTATATATAGAAGTGCCCCATCCCTACAAAATAAAATTGTCCCTAAACACTATCGTAAATACCACAATCGGAATCCTAGTGGTACCCAGTTTTTGATCATCGACCATTACATACCACCCTGGTGTGGAGGGGCTCATACTAGAGGTGTCTCAAGACTTGAAACATTCTGGATCTATCAATTGCATTCCTACTCCCCGTTCAGGATGAACGTGAAGAGGGATATTAACGCTTTTATTAATCAAGCGTGATTTCATTCCTTAAGGTTATTAAATACATGGTTCATGTTTTTTTTTTATATAATTATATGATTTTCATATAGATTTTATATAATAATTATTATCATTATTGTCTTGTTTTTATTTGTATTTTATTTAGAAGTTTTATTACTAATGCTATTGTTTATAAATGTTATGTTATGATTGATTGTATGGAGAGATTTGCAGCATTGGCATCATCTGGGTCGGTTCTTGCCTTGCTTTTAAGATGAGGCTTGACCCGCTATCTAGTTGGCACCTGCTGCCTCGCCTAGTCTCTCCATGTAGAGGCTTGGGTAGCGTGCAGTGAGCTGGTTTTTGATGGTACGTGGGCTGGTCTTGGCTTTTGTTTGTACACAAGGCTTGACTTATATCCATGATGTTGTCATATCCGGCGGTCTTTCCTCGTTTCCATTCGAGGTTTGACTTGCTCGTCTCGCTCTTTGATCGAAGCTTGACAAGCACGCTATTACGTTACTTTCATTATCTTCCCCTGTTTTCACATGGAGGCTTTACATGCTCGCCTCTGTTTCAGATCGAGGCTTGACACGCATGCCTCCACGCCATTTTGCCAGTAAGCCTGGAAGTGTTTGGCTGATTAGACGTTGTGTTAAGCAGCGTGGTTACACATGTGAGGGGGTACATTGTTTATAAATATTGTGGTGGCAGAGGCATCAGGACACCCCGGCTGATGTCTGACTGAGACTAAACGTGTCGGGTCCGCTGTCCTGCCTATGTCATTACAACTTGATTTATATGCACTATTCAATCCATGCCTTTTGATGCTTATAGAAATGTGAGTGTTTTATCTTTAAAAAAATAAAATAAAATTATTTACGGTTTTACACTTGAGTCTTCTATCCTTTCTCTTCGGATTTATGTTCTAATGGAGTACTGATGAGACGATTTCAGTTTTGACTCTGAAGTGCCTTATATGTCTACACATCCTATTATACTGGCTCTGGTTGCTGTTGAGAAATCCTCCTAAAGATCATAAGGTCTATTGGAGAAGATTACAGCAAACCGTCTACACCTAGGTTTTTGAGACACCACTGCCTGTCTTACCCATTTACCATAAGCTGATTAGGGTCCATATGTTTCGGTAAGCCTCCTCATATCACATTTGGTGGCTGAAGTCTTTCACAGATTCTTCTCCTTTTTTGTCTATTGGGTGATTGATCATCACTACTTGTCACCACAACGTTTTTGGACTCACCTATATGAACCGTACAAGAGTTCTCTTATTATTGTATTTTTCACTTTCTTTCAATTTTCTTTTTATCTTATGATTAACCATCATTATAATTATTTTTACTTTTATGTTTAGCGCTGTACTGTTTATATCCATATTCATTTTTACTTAGCTGATCTAGTATATTTGTTAACAAAATAATTTTTTCTTTGCTTATAATCAACCAAGTTACCTATAATTTTGTGTTATTAAGAAAATGCTGGATCTGGAATCACAAGGGTGTTTAAATACATGTACCTAACCTAATGCAAATATTTAATCTAATTTATCTATGCCTATTCTACAACAAATGTAACCATTTCATAAAAAACACAGTAGTTCTGAAATATTGCTTAGATTTTAATAGTTTTTTTTTTTAAATTCTGATGTTTAAAGATTATATCAATATTGTGAAATACAAAAGTTAAATTTACAAAAGTTATAATGTGGTCTTTGGGAAATGTCATTGACTGTAGGTTTCCATTCATGTCTTAATTTACAGAGGTCATTATTTTGCCAGAGAAACCTTATCAAAGTTCCTAATTGTCTGTGAAAAACCAACTTGATTTCATTGCTCCTTAAAGAGAAGCTAGGCCACCATTCAGGATGTGATAGACAGACTGACATACGAGAGTTATACTGTACCCTGTTAGGAGCCTAATCAAGTATATATAGAATGAGCATACATCCTCATTAAAACCATGCTGTTTCATCAGGATAATTCTCTGTAAAATGAGCACAGCATGGGATATTCAAACGTTCAAGAAAAACAGGTGAAAAAATTTGAAAAATAAACCTGAGGAAATGTGCAGAGAGAAGCACATTTAGTGTCATGGAATCATGGAAATATTTATCAAGTAAGATGTGTCATTCATCCTCATGTATCATAGCAATCCTATATTTTATATCCTGTCACTATCCTGCATAGCAAAGCATATGAAACCTAATTTTATGACAAGGGCAAATATATAGAATCTGTGACTCCTCTGAGAGATTAAAATAACCTAAAAAAAATAGACTTTAACATGCAGACAAACATGTAGTGCCATGTTTGTTGTGCATGTACTGACTGTGCATGCAAGTTTGGAGTGCCATTGGACCAGAAATCTACCTGATGTTAATGTATTGCAAGTAATGCTTTCTGTGCATATGCAAGACAATGAGGCAGCTTTTTTCTCCCAATTTATCAGCCCCAGATTGTTTTCCTATCATCATTAGAGATAAAAACATATAAGCTTATTTTTCAAATTTTGACAGACAACTCTGTCACTGGCAATCACTAAAATTCAACTTATCTGTTACTGAAAGTTGCATTTATAGCTACAGGTTCCAAAAGACAAACAAAGCCTTACTACTATTGCAAAATATATGCTTTATTATCAAATTCTTATACTTGACATGCCATAGCACAACTCTCCATACCAGATGCAATCCAAAAACAGCAATATAATGTAATATATAATCATATTAAGCTTTTCTGAGGAAGTGGGACTCTCAGGATATACATGGAGCATTTAAGGGGTGCCCTCCCTAACCCTTTTGGATAACCCTTATAATGCTGGACACAGGATTGCCACATGACCCTACTTATCTTAATGACTTTCAATTTATTTCACATTTCCTTTGTAACTGTCACATTCACATGGGTATTTTAAAGGTTGATTGTTTTCACTAATTAATGTTTATGGCATATCTGCATAACTTGAAGCAATGCAGCTTATGGATTTGAATAATGTGTAACAGTATCACTTTATTTATTTTTTTATTTACTTGCTGTGGAGTTATGAGTTATTTTTATTTAAAATCACAGTGATTTGATAAGTTCTGGGTCCTTCCCAAGTGGTTGTTTTGTTTGTGAATGACAGCTGGAAGATTGTGTCTTTGTGACCATGTATTTTGACAATTATGATTGCATTTAATAGTTGCTAGTTTGGGGGTTGTATCTGGTATGGAGGGAACCCTGGTGATATATGGAATGTTTGCATTTTTGTTATGGGTTAGTGCTTTGCTAAGCATGTCTAAGAATTTGATATTAAAGCATTTGGTTTGGCAATGATAACGTGGTTTTGATTTTCTTGTGAATCCTGCTGTAACTATTATTACCATTAGTTTTTGCTTATTGCCAGCACACAACTGTAGTGCAATTGTTTTGAGTGGTCATTACTGGAAGTTGCTTCATTAATACCTGAAATTGGATTTCTAACAATGGAACAGCGATAGGGCTTCATAACTCTGGTTCAAGTAGTGACAGAGCAGCTCCACAAGCTAATGTAAGCTGAAATTTCTCAATTCTGTTAAAGTTAATTGTCTCCAACTGCAGAATCACCTTTGTGTTATGGGCATACCATTTTATCAGCAGAGAACATACCTGGGTTTAGTTTGTGGAGGTTCGGACACATATATCAAGTGAAGATGCTGATTCTAAAACCCACTGAAATCCACTGAGGCCAAATCTGTCAAAATCAATGTTCTCAGTTTTTTAGGGCATATATCCAAGGGATTGGCAAATAAAGTGAAGGGGGGCTGGGCACTACCCCATGGGATATATACCAATGCAAACAATGTTTTAAAAAAATGCTGTTTTGCAGTGAGCAGTGAATTTAATAATGCAGAAAGTAAAACATTACAAATGCACTATTCCTTTAGAAAAAAACATTTTTGGGGTCCCCTAAACCTGCCTGTAAAGGGGTCATCTCTGCCATGTAAGCAAAGTAGTATAGCAAAAGTGACATTTACAAATGAAAAAAAGTTTTAATTCACACTTGTCTGCAAGCTTCCTGTATTTTGTAAAAAAATGCAATAGGGGCTCCCCCAAAATACATACCATTAAGGCGAATGAGGATCTATTATGTATTTTGGGGGGCTCATATTGCATTTTTCACAACATAAAGGAATCTTGCAGCGAAAAGGGAATTCATATATTTTTTTTATAAGTTACTTTTGCTAAAAATTTACATAAAAAATGACACAAGCCCCCAAAATTCAATAGGGGGGGTCACAAGACAAATAACATGGGCTCCCTATTACAAAATTAATATTCTTTGAATCTGGTACAGATTTTAAGGGGGGAACCCAGCAAAAGAAAGGTAAGTGGGCCCCCCCCTGAATTCATACCAGACCCTTAATCCATGTACACAGCCTGACAGACCAGGAAAGGGGGGCATGTTAAATTTGACAAGGGCCTTGACCCTGACCTAGTGACTGTGGGGCGCAAGGGGGATTGAAAAGAATCATGAGGCCCATTTAGGATAAGGGGGCCCCTAAATATCCCGCTCCCTTCTATGTGAATGAGACATATGGATATGGGCGGATTTGGTCTTTGGCCGTGGCCATATTTAGTCTTTCGCCATGGCCATATTTGGTTAAGGATGGCACCAGTACTCCACCCCATCACCCTGGGATTCTTGGCCATGTAAGAGATGAATTTGTGCTCAAACTGGAGCTTAAGCTCATCCCGACACTATGGTAAAAGAAACAAATTGTTTTCATTAATAGGAACAGAATACCAAATGATTCAGCAATAGTTTTAAGAAAATATTACTGTTACATTTCACTGTTACATTAGCCTTAGTTTCATGTTGTACCTCTTCTCAGCTAGGAAGAATCATTATATTGATAATATTAACACGTGTAGATAGTCCTTGAGCACATTCTTTGTGAAATGCATTGAAGCCAAACATCCAAAAAGTATAAATATTTAAACAACTATAAGTTCTCAAAATGTTCTTTAATATAAAAAGCAGACACAATTAAGAAATATTGTTACTAGTCATAAAATAGGCTGGGCTGAGGAAGAAGAGGCATGCTTTGAAAAGTGTTCCTATCTCCCAGCTCACTCCCAGCAGTGTCCGACATCCTCTCCATCCAGACTCTGGCTTCCACCCCTGGCCGGGCTGTCCCCCTGCAACAGCGGCTTCCTCCTGCCTGTGCTCTTCTCCCCCTGCTCACCCTACTTTTTTTACTAAAAAACTGATTCAGGTTAATTTTTTCTGGTATTTCCAAAAGACCAATCATTTACATTGCAAATGATATAGTAATGTATACGTGTTGTACCGTACAACCAAATTAACTTGCTTGAGAAATGTTTACAAGACATTTTACATATGTTCTCTACATTTTTCTACTTAAAGGGTAACTCCACGTGGAAAAAATATAAAGAAATAAAATTAACATATACAATTGCTACACACATCACGTTCCAATATAATATTAAAATTATCTTTCCTTTTCAGTCTGCAATGCTGTACCGTCCTGTGAAATTCAATGCAATATGGCAACCTGGAGGCTTTCTGTAAAAATGTAGTTGCCTGCTCATGTGATTGACTCACTGATTTTCCCAGAAATCTGCACCAAGATAGTGAAATTTTAGGTATCCCCTGCAAGAGAAATGCAACTGTTGATGAGATACTCCCTAAAGGTTAATTACTTCTAATGAAATGGTGGCACTGCAGCTTTCCTATATAGAACACAGAAAGTATATCAGTTGTTTAATAATGAACCCTCACATTCAAAATGAATAAGTGATCAATCTGGTGAAACAAACAGCTATTTCTTTAGAGCAGGAGTCTCCAAACTGGAGCTCAGGGGCCGGATGTGGCCCTTTGTTTGCCTTTTTCTGGCCCTTGAGGCATTATGGCATCATTTCTGTCACTGACATCAACAATAGGGCACTATTCCTTTCACTAACACTAACCATGGGGCACTATTCCTCCCACTGACACTAACGATGGGGCATAATTCCTGTCACTGATGCCAACAAACCTACATTTTAAGTATAATTTAAAAAAACCTAGTCATGTATTTAAGGTCTAGAAGAGACTGGATACTTACCTCTTCCGCCACCTGGGATGTTCAGCACTGCTTTTCTGTAGAGAACTGGTACTCCAAAGTCCACTGGGAAAGCAACATTTCTGGGAATTTCAATTTCTGCATCCCCTGCAGCTCTCACTGGTTCTCTCACAAATAATGTGCAGAGTAAGTAATCAGAGACTTTCAGGTCTTTCTTTCTCTTGACTACTCCAAGCTCATGAAAGGTAAAATATTCCTTTACTCTATGGGCTAGACTTTTTTGTGAACAGACTTGTTAAAGCCTAGCTCAAGCCAAAATAGTTTATATAATTATGAATAAAGCAAAAATCCACATTTTCTTTGCTGTCTGTCTTCCTTTTGGGTGAAGTGTAGAAGGAAGTAGAGCATCTACTTATTATAAGTTGGTAGGTGATTACATTTAACGGTTAATGGTTAACTCCCACCTTCTTTTGACCTAAATAAAAAAATAGAGTGGCTGCTGCAGGAGTGGTCTTTGTGAAAATAGTTACAGGAGCAGCAGTCAGTGTATATGTGCATGTCTATGTCTATTGCATATACACCACCACCAACTCAGTGATTCTACCTTTTAAATCTTGACTTCCTTCTACACTTTATCATTACCTGAGGCTTATCAGAGGGTAGAGAACAACCATATATAGGAAAAGTCATTTTTCCACAGTGACAGTTTATAAGTGATTGAAGCAACAGACTTTTAGGGTACATTAAAATTAAAATATAATTTAAAAGGCCAAAAATGTAACAACATATAAAACCACCATGAATGTGCTTATGGTATATAGTTCACAGTTCATAATATGCAGCCTCAGATTATTCTTAATCTCATCCAACACATGTTTGCTATCCATACATATCAACTTTATCCATCCTAAAATGTCACGTTAGTTTCAAAAGCATATTTTCACTACAATAGTCAATGGAATGGAGGCTTTTTTCCATGCATTTCAGGAAGGTAGATTCTGCTTTATCATGGGCATAATCGAGGCTATGCTGTAATGACCTTACCTTTTTTGATATATGTTTATTGCAGAATAGTCTAGATTATGCTCTCGATTAATCTGGGAAATACATAGAAATAGAGTACCATTCCATTGCTTATTGTGGTGAAGATCCACATCAGATATCCCTAAAATCCAGACTAAATCCTGACTAAGCCCTTCCTGTTTTCATAATGGGGGAAATTTTACTTGTCCAATTGGGAAACAGTTAAAAACAAAATTGCATTGGGACAGAAAGTGAAGGAAAATCTCCCTAATAGGGTTAAAGCTATATTCACAAGGGCTCTCTTACAACCCAGCTTTCATGTTTTGCAGAGTCTGATTACTCTGTATTATCAACACTCTCCAGAACAGAGGAGACTGGTTGAGGGAAGCGACTCAATAAATATACAGCCCATGAGGTAAAATGTGGTGTCTGACAAATTTTAATAAGTGTATAGGGCTGCGTGGCTTAGTTTTTAGTTAAAATGCCTTACAAGAGCCCTATTACATGTCTGTATAAGCTTAGCCATGGAGGAAAACACAAAAGCAAAAGGGAAATACAAGTAGGTGATAAGCAGTCCCCTAATAGCATGATAGCAATAACAAATAAAACTAAATGACTATGCCAGGCTTATTTATATCAGTGACCACATTAATGATAGTGACTTGCTAGCATTCATTATTTTCAGTGAGTTAATTTGCTGAATTAGATCATATGTAGGCTGTTTCATTTTGATGTTGGATCTAGGTTACCGCTTACTCGCTTCAGTGATCTCCAAACCCTTTTCAAAAGAAAAAGGTAATTTATCCTGGAAATTACCTTTCCTGGACTGGAAATAAATCTTTAAACAGATGTTGCCAGATCTGATTTTTGTTTATTTTGCAGATTAAACAAGAAATACAATTCTTATATTCTGTTGATTGAATTAAATCATTTAAATTTATTAAACTGTTTTTAGCAATTGAAAATGACTAATCTGGAAAGGTAAATATTAATGTAAAGGTAAAATATATATTTGTACATGGCTTTTAATCATAGAAGAGGCAAGTTTTTTTCTTGCAATACAAATGAGAGTGTTTTATCAGAGAGATAATAGCCACAAATATTGTTCAATGGCTGGTTAAGCTGCATAATAAGAGGGGAACACGAGGCAGCCTTTAATTTTTCTTGGGGGGGGGGGGGCTGGGGGGGGGTTGTAGTCATTGGTAATCTAATACTATATTTTACTGAAAATGAGCCTGTTCACAAGGGACACAGCTCCTGCTGTTCTAAAGGCCCACTCAGACAGCTATTAGTCCATGGCTTTGGACATGATGCAGTCAGCAATCATCTGGTTCAGGCATTGCCTGTGAGTGCTGTCTACAAGTGTGCCTGGCCACTGAGGCAGCCACCACTACTACTGATGCTCCCTCTTTTAGTGATCAGGGGATCAAAGGCACATTGTCATCAGAGGATATCATGCCACCGTCAGGGAAAGGGGTTCTTACGCAGCACTTCCTTAAAGCGACACCTCTTTGGCTGTCTCTGAGATGGCACAATAGCATCCATTTACCCTTGTATCAGTAATTTAATAGGATGGCCACCCAATAGCGGCCCCTTTCCTTGATAAGACAGATCTTTGGGTCTTTGTGCAGGATTTGAGCATAAGATTATCTGCTACTGTCTCTCTTTGTTTTGAAGGAATGAAACATCCCTCTTGAAGCTTCCCCCACTTTCTCTTTCTCATCACCAGTACCCCAACCCTCCTCCTCTTTATATTCCTCCTTTGCCTTATAGTAATGGAAGCAGTGAGCTAAGGATTCCACTGGCTGTGAGACAGCGGAAAATCCTCCTCTTCCTCCTACTGCTGAAACTCCAGTGTCCATTTTATCAGGCCGCAAAATGTTTGCTCCAGGATTACCACAAGAAAGATTATATCATCAATCCTGCCTCACCATTATATCGGTCTCCTCAAAAGGTTCCAAAAATATACATGCATCCTGAATGATGATCTATTGTCACTGTAAAACAAATCCCAGCTCCCCAGAGCCTTCCTCATACCATAATTGTACAGGTTCTTATTGATGGCACACTGCTGCTGATGCAAACTCTGCAACATGGCCAATGTTGAGTTTTAGAGCATGGGGTGTCACAAATGAGGCATTTGGCAGGGAGATGATGTTGGTGCCAGGTGACCTTTAGCCAGATATCACCACCTTAAGTGGCCACCTTGAAAGATGTATAAAATTGTGTTTTTCTTTTTATACGAATAAAAAAAATACTTGATTATGGAAAAAAAAAAAGTGATCACAAACCCTTAATGACCTTCTGCAAGTCAGGGAACTTCATGGATAACTACTGGACCACCAAGATGAGGACATCTGCCAGACAAGGTACATGTGGGATTTTTACTAGTTGAAGGGTAACCAGAAAGTTACTGTCATTGTAACGTACAACATTGTGTGAGGAGGAGTGGGTACAAGTGAATGCACTGTCATCCTCAGATAAGACACATTGTGGCACCACCAGCTCCAGCGATGTACCCCATCCTTCATCCTTCCAAGCCACCAGAAATCTTGCCCAGTGTGCCATGAATATGGAGTCCCTGAACATGCTTACTGGACCATATGTCTGTGGTCTTGTGTAGCCTGTCACTGACATTATGGTCCAGGGACATAAACACATTACATTCCATATGCTGGCGAAAGGCAGCGATAAACCTCTAGACAAAATAATGGCAGCTGAGTTCCTGCCATTGTGGTGTAACACAGGTCATACACTTTCAAAAGTGGGTTGATTTTAAGAGCTGGAGACAGGGGTGGACTGGGCCGGGGGGCCAATTTCCCTCTGAAGCCCCCAGAAAAGGCCAATGAAGCAGCAGCTCCGCTTTACTTATCGAGTGACCTGGCTGGCCAAGACAAGTTTGTTCCACCGCTGGCCTCTATCGTCTGCAATGGTTGCTAGGGTCGCCTGCTACCAGGGCGTCTAGCAACTAGTGACATCATGGCCCTGAGAGTGGAGGAGGATCTTCCTCCTCCGCGCCTGTTACTGTTTGGCTCCACCCACCTCCTCCATCCATCTCCAGTTCTGCGGCATGCGCCTCAGAGCCTGCCTGAGGGAAGGGAACTGTCACTGACTGTGCCAGGAGAAACTCTCCAGAGTCAACCTGCCTGGGGTGAGGTCAGGAGCAGTGATTGAAATAGAACATATGTGTCATGTGGACCATGTGTTTCATGGGAGCATGAGCTGGCAGCAGAAGAGGTTACATCCTCTCAGCCAGGGACTTATAGTCCTTTACTTTTGGGGATGTGACCCCCCCAAAAGTGAAGGACTACAAGGACCACAAGTCCCAGCAAGAACCCCTCAGAGCTCAGGATGTGTCACACCCCCCCCCCCAACTGGTGAAGAACTGCAGCATTTATAGAACAAGGATAAAGTCCAAGAGGAATCTTCAAAGAGAGACAACCGGTGATAGAAAAATAATTTTTATTGAGAAAAAAACACAAATTTAAATTTAATAGATAAAAAATGCACCTCCACCACATTCATTTAAAATTTGACAACTTTGTCAAGGCACAGGTAGCAACCACATTCATTCAAACTTCACACTCTCATCCTAAACAACTGAGTTGAAATAAACAAATACGCTGGGGTAAGTGTCTGCTCTGTTGCAAGAGCAATAGCTCAGTAGATAAAAGCACACACAATACAGCGTATGATGCAGAAACAGTCCCTAGTTTTAGTCTTTAGTGTGGGATAGAGAAGTGTGATCCAAAACTAGACATTTCATCATACTGAGGCTTGATAATCCTTGGAATAGAACCCTGTACTGGAGTAGCAAGGAATCCTGTATCGTGTATAGCGCGCTAAGTTAGTTACAGCTGATGCGGCTTTCTGCTCCCATTGAGAAACAGAGTCCTCGGCATCTACCGCCACGGCGGATACTATGTAGCAATATATGTCTGGTCAGTTGTATGGTGATGCATGTATCAGGTCCCAAAGTATGACAGGAACCTAGGAAAAAGCTCACCGCTCCGCAGACTGCCAATCTATCATGCTGGTATGGAAACAGTTGTTTTGGATTGAACAGAACCGCTCGGTACTCTTGTTTCTGTCCCCCTGGCCAAATTAACCTTCGATGTAAAAATGTGCACATTCAACCACAAATCACTGACACGGACACGTTCAGTAAGTTTGGTACTTCTGACGTTTACTTCCTGAGCTCAGGATGATATACCGAGAGCCGGATATTTCGTTATCAAATATCAAATAAAACAAGCGTGTACAAACCACAAATTATACATATTCATTATTGTGACGAAATGTAAGCTTTGCTGGGTTATATCTGTATAAGGAGATAGCAGACTATCATAGCTAATTATGGTGTCTTATTTTCAGTTCCTGTTTCTATTGCATAGGCCTGAAATTAGGTGCAATCTTCTTCTCAGCTTTGTTCTTTAACTCTTGCAGTTCTGTTCCACATGAAAGGAGAAGCTGGCAGACATCTAATTTGAGCATAATTAAGGTTAATAGCTGGTTATAAGAAAATAAGCACTTATATCTATGCGATTATATTAAAAATAGGCATTTCACAATAACACTCATAATCACATTCCATTACAGTCCCCCCCTGAAATGCGTATTTCCTTAAAACTGTCACTCACACTGGAGAACAACCTGTCATTTCCCCCGGCTCATTTCACTGACTGCAACTCTTTTAAGCTGTATGTAGAGAAAGGGCTGTGACTAGCTCACCACCCCCCTCGATACAGCTGGTGAAATGCCGCCAGGTGCTATCTGTCCCTATAGCCCTATGGTGTTGCATCACGGGGAAGGGTGACTGTAACGGAGCGTAATGTGTAACTTTCATCATAGGTTTCGTCAAGCCTTACATAGACATCGTCGTCATCTGGGATCTCTTGGTTCACAAATGTGGGGGTATTTTGGTCAACAGCTTTTTTTACACACTTCTTAATACAGGGGAAGACACAGCAGATTATGGCAGCTATTGTCAGGACGGCTCTCCATATCTGGGTCAGTAGTCCCTGCCACCCTCCCTTTATCCAGGTAAAATACTGCTCCCATGGGTTGGTGAGCCCTGAATTCTGTTTTAATTCTTTGGACAGATTCTCTAGTTTCTGGATGGCTAAAGTCACTTTACCATTTGGGCCGGTGTTGTCTGGGATGTAAGTGCAGCATGTACTTGTCTCAGGGATCATCTTGCATACACCCCCCTTTTCAGCTAGGAGCATGTCTAAGACCATACGGTTTTGGAAAGTCGTGTGATGCTGCCTCTAACTGTTCGGCCAGACCTTGGAGTGCGTCCCTGGTGTAATTGACAAATCTTTGCTGGTTGTAGTAGATGTAATTTATCCAGTCTACATTCTTGTTTACAGTGATAATGGGTATCAGCGAATCAAATCCTGCTGCTACTTGGTCTCTTGCTTTGAATTCATCTGGGACCCCCCTTGGGACCCATATGGCGTCTATGTATACATGGGGGTCAAAACTTCCTGATGGGGCACTCCTGCGTCTCCTGTTGGGTTTGGGTACATCGCTTGCTTCTGGCTCTGGGTTCTCTGAGAGAATATGCAGGGGCATTATGGTTTTAGCCATTGCACATTCTCCTGTTCACTGTCCTGTCATTCTACTTCTAATTTTCATGTCTCCACAGATCCAGTACACATCACCTAGAGACTGGACTTGATTCTGCACTAGGTCTGCAGACACCTTACTATAAGACTCGCAGTAACCCTCAGTGAAGTTCCCAAGGGTTTTTCCCACCCCATGGTACTTCCTATAACATGTATAATTGCCAGGATATATGGTAATACCTTCTGCTGGTTATGGGGCTTTAGTGACTATAGGGTACACCTTTTTCCAATGCTCGCATAGGGAGTGGTATGTAGCTGTGTTTGTGAACAAACTAAGGACACAGGTCTCATGTTCTGGGGGTATGTTAAGGGGGACTGTTCCTAGATGTGGTTTAGCCCCCCCACACACGTAGCAATTAGTCTTGTTATGTTTCCCTGCATTGTACCTCATCCATTCGAGCCATAAGTTGACATCTGACAAACCGGTCTCAGCAGCCATGGTGTACTCAAAGGTAGGGTCTGCTATGGCTACCATGTCTCCTAATGTTTGTAAGTGAGGCTTTAGGGGGTTCGAATTGGATGTAGATTGGGGAACTGTCCACTCTGGGTTATTGAACATATCTTTCAGTTGAAAAGGTTTCCTAAAGCTGGGATACCCATTTGCCCACCACAGACCCAATACATAGGTCCCACTGTCCCCTGGGCTGGAATTCTCAATGGTTGGTCTAAACTCTTTTGTGAAGTATTGATCTGTGTGCTTGTTGATTGTCATTCTGTCTAGGAGTGATTTCCCTTTCTTGTCTTTCTTATTTTGGGCGATTTCAGGCTTATACCCCCAGTTTGTGTCCCCAGTGTTCCAACCCACTGCTCCCCAGTAATCACAGTTGTCGCCCCAGTAGTCATTAGTAACACATACATACACAGTCATGGGACCTACTGTTCCTTCATAGGATCGGATTCTGTAATCTGTACCTGGAAGTATCGTACTATAAGGGGATATGAAAGTGGCAACGTGTGTTGGATGAGTTGTACCAGAATTGAGTTATACCATTTTTCTGTTTGATGGCCCCTTCTTGGGCCTGAGCAAAGATTATAACAAAAAGGATAAACAAGATCATGGTATATGAAAAAATGCGCCGTGCCTAGGGGTGTAACTGAATAACTGTAAATCTAAGTACAAATCATAGATAATAAAGCGTGCAAATCAAATAGAGCCTAATGCCGCGTACACACGGTCGGACTTTTCGTCTACAAAAGTCCAACGGACGCTGACGGACTAAAGTTGGCTGGTAATCCGATCGTGTGTGGGCTGCTTCGGACTTTCAACGTACTTTTTTAGCCTCAAATCCGACGTACTTTAGATTTGAAACATGCTTTAAATCTTTACGTCGTAACTACGACGGACCCCGAAGTCCGCTCGTCTGTATGCTAGTCCTACGGACAAAAAAACGACGCATGCTCATAAGCAAAAACTAAACGGAAGCACTCGGTCTAGTAAAACTAGTGTTCGTATTGTAGGTAGCACATTCATCACGCTGCAAAATCTGTGATCGTTGAATGCAGCGCATTTTATTTCTTCTTTACGAATGCTCTAAAGAACGAAGGTGTTTTGCTGTTCATAATCAGAGTTCTCCCAAACTGATTTCTGAATTCTTTTTCTCTTTGATCTCATGAATGATATAGTATGCTTTTTATAAACAATGTTTCCATACTAATAATACTTTTTCCCTTTTTTTTTTTTTTTATGTTTGTAAAGTTACCACAAAGAACCCATTATTCTTTTTTTTTTTTTTTTCTAGTGATTATTTTTTAATTTTTAGATAAAGTTAACCCAAAGCACCGTTTTTGTTTATGTATATATTTTTTTTTCAAGACTTACCACTTGAACATTCTTAACATTAGTAATGTATTTTTGGTGTGTTTTTTTAAAACTCAATGAGATTGTTGTCCCTTGTTAATTTAACATTGTGTGTAAAATCAATGATTTAAAAGAAAACACATAAAAGTCTTTTGCTAAACTCAAAAAAGATCCATTTATTCATGGTCAAAATAAAATAAAGAGGAAGTCAACGCTGGAAAAAGTCGGTGTACAAGAAAATTGGGATCTTGAGGAGTCCATATAAGAGGGAGCACAATCTGGTCCAAGAATCCCAGAGATCAACAGCACCAGCAGATGATCTAGATGTCCCCAGACTGTGGTCCTACAACAGCCTGCGTCTTCTGTCAGACCAGACTGAACCCAGGTCATCACTTTCTTCTCTTCCCTGCAGCCTTTCCTCCACGCTGCCCTGCAGCCTTCCCTGCAGCCTTCCCTGTAGCCTTCCCTGTAGCCTTCTTTTGAGGCTGTGGCTCTGGTGTTTCAGTTGTGGCAGGAGGAGGAGGAGGAGGAGGAGGAGGAGGAGGAGGAGGAGGGGGGGGGGCTGCCTCATGTAGTTGGGTGTTTTTGGTTAGCGTGCCCTGCAGCCCCTTATGGATTGTTTCCCCAAATAGGCGCTCACAAATGAGGCGCTGCTCCCAATCCATCTGAAGAAGCCTGCTGGCTAAGTAGCAGCCATAGGCTTCTTCCGCTTCTGGGGGGCTTGTTAAAAAACGGGTGGCCTGTTGCATGAGGCGCAGGGATGCGTCCTGTGTGACCATCCCCTTCTTGGCCCTTTTTTTGGGAAGGTGGAGGGGAGGCACTTGGGATTGGGTGAGGCTCCTACTGGGCCCAGCCACCTCACTTGGCCCAGCCACCTCACTTGGCCCAGCCACCTCACTTGGCCCAGCCACCTCACTGGGAGCAGCCACCTCCTGCCTGACACTGGGCCCAGCCTCCTCCAGGATGATGGTGAATCCGGCCTCCTCCAGGCTGTCCATGGGCCCGGTCTCCTCCTGCCTGCCACTTTCCCCACATTCCTCCTGGATGGACTCATCCTGTGTATAAAAAAAGGACAATAGTTTTAGTTTCTTTTTTTGGGTTCATCAATGACACACAGTTTGCTTCTCATGACTAGCAAATTCAATGTGAATACATCTCTTTAATAAAAGAGTCTAATCAGACACCCTAATTATTTCAAGCAGGTGCCAAACATATTTAGTCACTACTATCATTTGATATGTATACACAATTTGGAGTGCTAAATTATTTGAGACAATTATAACATCCAGTTAACATCATTAATATTAGTACAGTAAATCTTTGTTAAAATAATTTACCTGACTCCAGATGGTCATATCCGGTTCATCCAGGATGGAAGACCCAGCTTGCTCCTCATCAGCCTCTGCTGGGGTGGAGGGAAGGGTGGAGGGAAGGGTGGAGGGAAGGGTTGAAAGTGATGCCCTGGCTTCATTCTGGTCATCAAGAAAACGGAGTTGTTTGTAGTACCACAGCCTGGGTACATAAACATCATCTGCTGATGCTCCTGATCTCCTTGATTCCTGGATCTTCCTATGCTCCCTTTTATACATGTTCCTCAAGACCCCAATTTTCTTGTACACTGTCTCCATTGTTGCTCCAGGGATGGTCTCCTGGACAAAGGACAGAAGTCTCTCCAGCGTTGACTTCCTCACATGCTTGTTATAATACTGAGGGTGTTTCACCTCCCACAAATTCCTCATCTCTCGATACTTTGAAATAAAAGAAGTAAGGAACTCTGGATCCTTCAATAGGGGATTCATTATATCTGGAAAAGAGAAAGTCACAAGACCAAAAAAACTTATTATATGTTTCTGCTAACCCCTCATCATCTTCTCCCTATGTAGGCCTCATCAATCTATCAAGCCATATAGGCCGCTTGCTACAAAGTCATGACCATAAACCCCCCCCAAAAAAAATATATATCTCAAATTACCTTCGTTTTGGAACGTCCTGGTCCACTATCACCTACGCACAGAACGTACGTACGACACGCGCGAAAGGCCCTCCTTTATACACTACGCATGTGTGAAACTCCGCCTGCGTCGCCCGCCCCTGACGTTCGAAATGAACTCATGTTCTCCGCCCCCTAATTTGACGCACAGAACGTACGTACGACACGCGCGAAAGGCCCTCCTTTATACACTACGCATGTGTGAAACTCCGCCTGCGTCGCCCGCCCCTGACGTTCGAAATGAACTCATGTTCTCCGCCCCCTAATTTGACGCACAGAACGTACGTACGACACGCGCGAAAGGCCCTCCTTTATACACTACGCATGTGTGAAACTCCGCCTGCGTCGCCCGCCCCTGACGTTCGAAATGAACTCATGTTCTCCGCCCCCTAATTTGACGCACAGAACGTACGTACGACACGCGCGAAAGGCCCTCCTTTATACACTACGCATGTGTGAAACTCCGCCTGCGTCGCCCGCCCCTGACGTTCGAAATGTACTCATGTTCTCCGCCCCTTTTTTGTTACGGCGCGTAGTGGAGTTAAAGAATGGCGGAGACACCTGAAATGTTGACGACCTCAGGTAGTGGAGACAGCCCGCAGGCTGGAACGTCTGGAACGTCAACCAAATCTGTGAGGCCTAGATTTAAGGCCTCTAATATGAGTTTCAAAGAGATGGTGGAGATGGTGGCCATTCTTCGCAAAGACGACTATGATGGCAATTATGGGCCGTACGCACGGCCAAATTTGCGCAAGGCCAAAATCATGGCAAAGGTCGTGGACACTTTGCAGGCATCATTTGGGGTCCAGCGCTCCAAGGATCAATTGCGCAAAAGATGGTCTGACCTGAAAATCAGGGAGCCGGATCAATACCGACGTATCCGGAAAGTTCTTAAAAAAAGTAAGTACTTGTCGTGTTTTTCTCTTGTGTTTATTACCTTGTATACTGCTCCATGTGCTTTTCCTTTCTATACGATTTTTGTTCATCGTTCTAAACGATCTTTGAAGAAACCTCGTTACATATCCATATCTATATATCTATCTCTCTATCTATCTCTCTATCTATCTCTCTATCTATCTCTCTATATCTATCTCTCTATATCTATCTCTCTCTCTATATCTATATCTATATAGATAACAATATAAATATATAAAAATATAAAAATATAAATATATAAAAAAATATAGAAATATATATATATATAAATATATATATATATATATATATATATATATATATATATATATATATATATATCTATATATATATATATATATATATATCTATATATCTATAATATATCTATATATATATATCTATTATATATCTATATATATATATATATTATATATCTATATATATATATATATATATATATATCTATAATATATCTATATATATATATATCTATATATATATATTATATATCTATTTTAAATTCTCTTAATTTTTTGGATTTACATTTAGTTAGATATTTAGAGATTTTGTTACAGATATAGAGAGAGATCAAAAGATTATTAACTATATTTTGAGATATTGATATCTATCTATCCGGTATGTCTTTATAATTTGAAATATTGAACTAAAATAGGAACTCTACACAAACCACTTCACTACAAATGTTGGAAAATTATTATGTCCTAAAATATCTGTGTGCTAATTAGATTACTAATTTTTTGTTTCACATAGGGGAAAAATCACTCAGCCAACCAAAAGAACACAGTCCACCCCAAGCAAAACAGGATTGGGCAATCAGTCCAAGTCCCATTGACGATGTGGAGGAAGGAGAGGTGGGCGACATGGGCACCCCACCAGGTGAGTGTCTGACACACCAGCTTACGTTAATCTATGCATGGCTGCCTTTTGTTTAATTGAATTTGTCTACTCTATTTTAGGGGATCTGCTTCATTCAAGCAACAGTGACACCCCCGAGGATGTGGAGGAATTAGGCTACATGGCCACCCCACCAGGTCAGTGTCTGAGACAACAGCTTTAGTTCTGGTAAGGTAAACTATGTATGTGTGCATATTTGTAAAGACATTTTTTGGTTTCATTCCACTTTAGGAACAACAAGAAGTGACCATTTCACCTCGGAAAGTGCCCAACGTCTAATTGGTCAAATAATGGGCTGGAATCAAGACATGGATCAAATGCGTAATAGGCTGGATCGTATGCAGCAGGAAATGAAGGACATGATTGATGTTTTGGGTCGAATCTAAATGCCCTTTTTTAAACCCCAAAACATCAATCATGTCCTTCATTTCCTGTTTTGCTGACCCCATTCTGGGCCTTCTCTTTGTTTTTTTGGCCTAACATAAATGGCTGTTTAACCTAATGTCAAAAAGGAGGGCTGTCAAAAATCCACAAAAAAATAAAAATTGATTTTCTAAAAAACAACCAAAAAAAAAAAAAAAATTGATTTTAAAAAACCCAAAAAAATAAAAAAAAGTGATTTTAAAAAACCCAAAAAAAAATAAAAAAAAGTGATTTTAAAAAACCCAAAAAAAAATAAAAAAAAGTGATTTTAAAAAACCCAAAAAAAAATAAAAAAAAGTGATTTTAAAAAACCCAAAAAAAAATAAAAAAAAGTGATTTTAAAAAACCCAAAAAAAAATAAAAAAAAGTGATTTTAAAAAACCCAAAAAAAAATAAAAAAAAGTGATTTTAAAAAACCCAAAAAAAAATAAAAAAAAGTGATTTTAAAAAACCCCAAAAAAAATAAAAAAAAGTGATTTTAAAAAACCCAAAAAAAAATAAAAAAAGTGATTTTAAATAACCCAAAAAAAAAAAAAAAATTAATTTTCAAAAACCAAAAAAAGTAAAAAAAATTGATTTGAAAACACCAAAAAAATTAAGAAAATTAATGTTAAAAAACCCCAAAAAAAACAAAAAAAATGATTTTAAAAAACAAAAAAAAAAAAAAAAAAAGAAAACTTGCTTTTAAAAAAAAACAAAACTTGATTTTCCAAAAACAAAGCCTGTTTTTGAAAATCCAAAAGCCCAAAATATTTTTTTGTGGATTAGGTAGAAATATTTCAATATAATTATATTTTGCTACATCATTAAGATACCATTATATTTTTGTCTCGGAACATTTTATACTAAATGCAGAACTGAATGCATACCAACCATTAATAAAAACATCTCCTTTTATAGGATTTTAACAAATGTGTGGTTTGTTATTTCAAGGCTCAGTATCAGTTTGGTTATAATTGTCAAAAAGTTGTTTACAGTGGCAATGGAGCTTATTTAGACATTTTGAAAATTCTAATACAGTTGGCACTACAACTGCTCGACCATAACCTAGGAGACAGCCCAAAAGAAAGGCAAGCAATAAATATAATGCCAGATTTCAGCAATATTTTTTTTATTGTAAAAAAAATTATATATCCTGGCCCATTGCAATGGCCCCCCTACCCATAAAATAATCAACATATTGCTGTCTAACCTGACGGGAACTTTGGGGGGCCAAGCCAGTACGGACAGTATCCAGGCCTGTAAGGTTGGCTTCTATTTGTCCGGCCTCAGGCCCAACTGTGCCTATATAATTGGCAGAATGCTTATTTAAAAAGTTGTGCAGAATGCAGCATGATAAAATTATAAAATTAAGTTTGTATTCCGCCAAATTAATGGCTGTTTGAAACAGGCGGAACCGGCTGGCCAGAATTCCAAACGCATTCTCAACCACTCTTCTAGCTCTGGCCAGCCGGTAATTAAAAACCCTCCTCTCCGGGGTGAGGGTTCTTTGGGGGAATGGCCTCATGAGGTGCTTGCTCAGAGCGAAGGCTTCATCGGCAATGAAGACAAAGGGGAGTCCTTCCACGTTATCCTCATCAGGTGGCAATCCCAGGCCACCACTCTGGAGACGCTGGCAGAACTCCGTCTGGGCAAATACTCCTCCATCCGACATCCGGCCATTCTTCCCCACGTCCACATATAAAAAATCATAGTGTGCCGACACCACCGCCATTAAAACAATACTGTGGAACCCCTTATAATTAAAATAATATGACCCCGAATGGGGTGGTGGCACAATGTGGACATGTTTCCCATCTATAGCCCCTCCACAATTGGGAAAGTCCCAACGGCTTGCAAAATGGGATGCCACAGTCTGCCATTCCTGTGGCGTTGAAGGAAACTGGGGAATCAAACAAGAAAACAAAAATCAATTAATTTGGAAGCTAACATTGCAAGAAAATTAGACAATTAAAAACATTATTCCCCAGCATCAGTATAACATTCAATAATTTAATTCTTCTGGAATAACTAATATGGAAAAAGGCACACTTATCAGATTGCTCACCCCCTCTGATAGAACATTGATTACATTTTAGGGGGTTGTGAAATCCCCAAAAAAAATTACTTTAACAACACGCAGGAATTTAGGGATAACAAAGGCTACAAGACTGCAGTTGTCGCACTCTGCAGGTGCAGTTGCAAACCAGCTTACAGTAAATGAGGTAATGTCAAAAGGCATTCATGTTGTAAACAGTACACAATCACATGCAAGGGCAATTAATGAAAACACTTTGAGGCTTGCATATGATTTGATGATGGAAATCAGCAGAGCTTCTGCTCATTTACTAAAGCAATGGAACAAATGCACTTGTAGAGTGCACATGCATTTTGCAAAGTGCAACATAGATTTGCTTTAGACAAATCAACACCACAGAACATTCAAGCAAATTTTAACGAGGGTGGGGGTGGGGGGGTTGTGAAATCTAGCTAATTGCTAATTAGCAGCACACTATTTGGAGTGAGTTCAGGTGGGGGGGGGGGGTTGTGAAATCTAGCTAATTGCTAATTAACAGCACACTATTTGGAGTGAGTTCAGGTGGGGGGGGGGGGGTTGTGAAATCTAGCTAATTGCTAATTAGCAGCACACTATTTGGAGTGAGTTCAGGTGGGGGGGGGGGGGTTGTGAAATCTAGCTAATTGCTAATTCTAAGCACACTAAATACACTCCAACAAAATACATTCAAAATGAGTAGACTAGGTGGATATGTTCCCATCACTTCATGCTGGGAAGGTTATTGAAGGAAACTATACATGCATGACAAAAAATAACAGGAAAAAATCCCAGCATGTGTGAGGATAAAAAGGGGACATTCACACTATATTGCAATGATGGGAAGTAGTGTTTGAAGCAAGAAATACATTACTTTATCAAAGATTACATAAAAGAACATGTGATGCTAATAAACTAAAAATAGCTTACCTTAATATAGTCCTTCTGCAGGACCTGTATGATGGCAGAACAGGTCTCTGGGATAATGATCCCCAGAGCCTGGGGGGAGATGCCTGTCGAGAACTTAAGGTCCTGCAGGCTTCTCCCTGTGGCCAAATACCGCAAGGTAGCGACCACCCTCTGCTCCGGAGTGATGGCTTGCCTCATGCAGGTATCCTGCCTGCTGATATAGGGGGTCAGCAAAGCCACCAAACGATCAAAAACGGGGTCCGTCATCCGGAGAAAGTTCCTGAAATCCTCAGGATTATTCTCACGGATCTCACGGAGCAAAGGCATGTGACAGAACTGGTCACGCTGAAGCAACCAATTCTTGGTCCATGAACTCCTCCTCGCCCTGTTCATGGACTGGTCTTGGGCTGAAGAATAAACTACAGCACCAAGCACATACAATGCACGAGCTCTACGACGAGTACGTACAGGTAACATGGCTTCAAAACGGTCGGCTGGTCAGAACGCACTAAACAGAACGCACTGAAGAACAGCAAGGCCTGTGAAGAACGACCTGAAAATCAGGAACGAGCGGCCAATAAAACAAAGATTTCTCAATGCCAACTGACCAAACGCACTGAAAAGCAGATACAAACCTCACAAGCACAGACTGAACACCAGTTAAAACGAACTGAAAAATACGAGTCTCACAAGCGCGAATCGTCTCTCACCAAACTTCTACTAACACGAGATAAACACGAGATTAGCAGAAGGAGCCCAAAGGGTGTCGTACGGGCTATTGAACTTCCGTTTTATAGTCTCGTCGGACTTGGTGTACGTCACAGCGTACTAAACTGGCGTACTTTTGTGTGGTCGTGTGTGGGCAAGTCCGTTCGTAAGAAAGTCTGCCCCAAGTCCGCCGAAGGTACGCCGGAAGTATGTCGGGCAGGCTGTCCGACTTTTGTAGCTGCAAAGTCCGACCGTGTGTACGCGGCATAAAGCTCTGATCACTTACTAAGATCACCTGCTGTGTGAATCCTAAAGCTCTTGATCACTTACTAAGATCACCTGCTGTGTGAATCCTATGACCAAACACACTAAAAAATATCTAGTGCAATAAATCACAAAGTGCAATGTGCATGGAAAAACGTAATAAGATAAATATACAATCCACAGTGATTAAAATATAATCATTCCTAATAAGGTGTATATGCTAAAAAATGTTACACATATGTAGATCCACTGTGATTAAAATGAAAAAGAAAAAAAATTAAATAAAACAATATATATATTCGTAAAACACAAACAGAGTAAATCAATTACATGCGTGGGCGAATTGAAACTATAATCGCCCTAATAAAGGTGTTCAAATCACATCCGTGAAAAAATCTTCCAATCCAGTAACATAAAGTGACCAAGTTCAAATAAAAGTCAGTGTAATGGTGATGGTTCAAAGAAAAAGTTCCAGTTTTGAATCAAACAAGCCCAAAAAAAAACATGCTGTGAAGTGCCTTGGTGACCCCCAATGTGATTGCGCTCACCTTGGAGCGCGTGACACAGGTTTTAATTGTGTCAATACACGCTTTTGGAGCCACCCCTGGGCTCAGTATTAGGTACAGCTGATTCCCACACTAGATTCTTTATGGCTCCACTCACATCAGACCATATAAAAGAAAAAGGCTAATATAGTGTAATACCGTAGGATACTTTTATTAAAATCACATCCAATCCCCACATGGGGTACTCACATTTATAAGGTGCTCATGTGCACCAAACATAACATAGGAAAAAACGGCTGTGCGGCGTGCTGCAGGGTGTGAGAGCTCCACAACCCAGCTCTGTGCTGATCGCTCCGTCCTGGCCCCTCCCCTACGCGTCTTCGACACAGGGAGTCACGTGTCTTCATCAGGAATATCCCCCTGATGAAGACACGTGACTCCCTGTGTCGAAGACGCATAGGGGAGGGGCCAGGATGGAGCGATCAGCACAGAGCTGGGTTGTGGAGCTCTCACACCCCGCAGCACGCCGCACAGCCGTTTTTTCCTATGTTATGTTTGGTGCACATGAGCACCTTATAAATGTGAGTACCCCATGTGGGGATTGGATGTGATTTTAATAAAAGTATCCTACGGTATTACACTATATTAGCCTTTTTCTTTTATATGGTCTGATGTGAGTGGAGCCATAAAGAATCTAGTGTGGGAATCAGCTGTACCTAATACTGAGCCCAGGGGTGGCTCCAAAAGCGTGTATTGACACAAATAAAACCTGTGTCACACGCTCCAAGGTGAGCGCAATCACATTGGGGGTCACCAAGGCACTTCACAGCATGTTTTTCTTTGGGCACGTTTGATTCAAAACCGGAACTTTTTCTTTGAACCATCACCATTACACTGACTTTTATTTGAACTTGGTCACTTTATGTTACTGGATTGGAAGATTTTTTCACGGATGTGATTTGAACACCTTTATTAGGGCGATTATAGTTTCAATTCGCCCACGCATGTGATTGATTTACTCTGTTTGTGTTTTACGAATATATATATTGTTTTATTTAATTTTTTTTCTTTTTCATTTTAATCACAGTGGATCTACATATGTGTAACATTTTTTAGCATATACACCTTATTAGGAATGATTATATTTTAATCACTGTGGATTGTATATTTATCTTATTACGTTTTTCCATGCACATTGCACTTTGTGATTTATTGCACTAGATATTTTTTAGTGTGTTTGGTCATAGGATTCACACAGCAGGTGATCTTAGTAAGTGATCAAGAGCTTTAGGATTCACACAGCAGGTGATCTTAGTAAGTGATCAGAGCTTTAGGCTCTATTTGATTTGCACGCTTTATTATCTATGATTTGTACTTAGATTTACAGTTATTCAGTTACACCCCTAGGCGCGGCGCATTTTTTCATATATCATTTATCGCACGGTCATGAATACGTGATCTGCGCCTGCAGCCGGGTCGCTGTTTGGTTGAATTTCCATTAAGGCACTGGATAATTGTGGCTCGCAAGTTTTTTTTCCATAAACAAGATCATGGCTTGGTCTCCTCAGCCTCTTCTTCATGTTGGTAACGGGATAGGCTTCCGGTCTACGTGGCAGACGCAGTCTCTTGTTTGATTCCGTGATTCCTTCAACTTCTGTGGCTCCTTTTTTGATCCACACTTCTTTTTCTTCTTTGTCAGCTGTCTCTTGTTGCTCCTTGAGGTGAGTTTTGCTCACAGGAGGGGTTTGTAGAATCATGGTCGTTTGTGTTGTCTCTTCAGGGCTGTCTATTGGGTCATCCAGGATAGGTGCATTTACTCTGCTGACCACTTCTTGCGTTCCATCTGCAGCTTGCTTTGCGGCAGTATCTGCCAGATAATTGCCTCGTGCTTCTTGGGAAACCAGTTTGCCGTGTGCTTTCACCTTAAGTATGGCCAAATGCGTTGGGAGCAGTAAGGCATCCATCAGGTTCTTGATAGCTGTGCTGTGTTTTACAGGAGTTGCTGCTGCTGTCAGGAATCCTCTAGTTTTCCAGATGATCCCAAAATCGCAGGCCACTCCCAGAGCATATCTTGAGTCTGTGTAGATGTTATCTTGAGTCTGTGTAGATGTTAGCTCTTTTTCCTTCTGCCAACTTGCATGCCATAGTTAGGGCCTGCAACTCTGCTTCTTGTGCAGACATGGAGGGGGGTAACGCTGAGGCTTGGAGGACCGTGTCTTCTGTGGTGACTGCATATCCTGTATGGTACCGCCACAAAGATTGTCAAGTCAGGCTTTTCAAGGGCAGTTTCACTGACTGTCGGTAGGTGTGATGTCTCCATCTTCTTCACTTCAAAGCAGTCATGGGTGGTGTAGCGGTAATCATCTTCCACAGAGGTTCCCCCTCGAGAAGGGTAAGTAGAGTGGATGGGTTGAGGGTATCACATCGGAGAAAGGTGATGTTGTCTGGGAGAAGTAAGGCACACTAGAGTCTGAGGTGCCTTTGTGAAGACAGGTGTCTGGGCTGTATCTGTGGCATGTCCTTGCCTCTCTGAGACAAACAGTTTGAAAGTCTTTTAGTCCCAAAGCAGAGGCTGTCGAGAGGATTTCCTTCAGAGTTTCAAAATTCAAAATTGTCCACAGCTTCTGGTGAAGCAGGAAAGGGTCAGATTTCAGGGCGTCATAAAGGGATTGCTTGACCTTGAGGCAAAGGGATGCCCTTGATTGCAGCAACTCTTTCTTCAGTGAGATGTCGAGTACCTAGTGAGATGCAATGACCCAGGAAAATCACCTTCTCTCTACACCACTGGACCTTCTGTTTTGAGGCCTTGCAGCCTTGCTCAGCCAGGTAGCGGAGGAGACTTTCTGAGAATATAGAGGCGTCACCGAAGGAATCTGCACACAGCAGGAGGTCATCTACATATTGGAGGAGTACAACATCTGGGTGTAGTATCAACCATGTGTCCAGGATGAGAGCCATTGCTTTGGCAAATTAAGTAGGGGAGTTCTGGGCCCCTTGTGGCATAACAGTCCAAGTGTAGCTCCGTCCCTCATGGGTGAAAGCGAAAAGGTACTGGCAGCAGGGACTAAGCGGTACATTAAAGAAGGCGTTTGCCTGGTCCACCACTGTGAAGTATTTTGCTGTGGGTGGTATTCCTGCTAGCAACGTGTGGAGATGGGGGATGATGGGACTCTCCAGGATGGTAGCTTCATTCACTGCTCTGAGGTCTTGTACCATCCTGTACTTTTCTGGTTCCCCTTTTGCGGTGTGTTACAAGGAGATGTACAGGGTACCAAGGCTCCATTTGACAGAAGAGCCTCAACTTGTCTTGAGATGGATGCCGATTGTGCAGGCTTCAAGGGGTATTGTGGTTTTCTGGGTAGGGGAGCCCCAGGCTTCAGTTGTACCATGACTGGCAGCACTTTCAGATGTCCTATGTCCTCCGGCCCTGTGGACCATAGACATGTGGGGACCCGATCCAAAACTTCTTCAGGGACTTCAGGTTCGTCTTTTGGGTTCAGGGATAACAGGAGTGGGATGGAGCGGAGTGCCGTTGCGTCATCGATGGCCAGTGGTGAGGTGATCAGAACACCACTATCAGGTTGGAAGGAGATAGAGGCTTGGAGCCTGGACAGAACATCAGTTCCTAGTAGGTTCAGGGGGCATGTGGGTGAGACCACAAATCTCGCTAATAAGTCAGGAAAGTTGCTGACTTGCAGAGGGCGGGTCAACTGGCTCTTTCTGGGCATTTCATCAACCCCTACACATGCTATGTTAATGTCCGATAGGAATGAGGTATCGGGTAATTCTTTTGCCCTGATTATGGACCGGGCTGCACCTGTGTCACATAAAAATGTGGTGGGATGTCCTTCAATGGGGAGGGTTATCTTCGCTAAAGGTCCTCCTGAATCTCCCGAAGACATCATAACCGGGGCAGGTGACACAGGCTTGCCGGAATCCTAGCGGAGAAGGTTCATGTGTTCCGGAGTGGTAGGCGAGGCGAGGTGTCATGTCCCTGGTACTGGGCGCTTTCATGTGGACCATGGTTGGGGCTTGGTGTCTTTCGCAGTTGTAGCAAGCAGACACATGGAGTTGGTACTGGTGGGTGCAGATAGGGTGTGTCAGAGGCCATTATGAGAGGAGCTACTCTCTACTGTTCTGTGAGGATTCTGGACCTAATAACTACTAATAACAACGCCTCAAGCTCAAAAGTTGTGGGTTCTCTATACTCAAACCCTTTCATATTGACTCTTTAAGACCTGAAATAAATGCGGCAGCTAACATGTGTCTATGCGCTCTGTTCAGCATGCTAAAACCTAAATCAGTAAAATTCTTGTACACATATTGACTTCAGGCGTTTAATGCCCCGTACACACGGTCGGACTTTGTTCAGACATTCCGACAACAAAATCCTAGGATTTTTTTCGACGGATGTTGGCTCAAACTTGTCTTGCATACACACGGTCACACAAAGTTGTCGGAAAATCCGATCGTTTTAAACGCGGTGACGTAAAACATGTACGTCGGGACTATAAACGGGGCAGGGGCCAATAGCTTTCATCTCTTTATTTATTCTGAGCATGCGTGGCACTTTGTCCGTCGGATTTGTGTACACACGATCGGAATTTCCAACAACTGATTTTGTTGTCGGAAAATTTTATCTCCTGCTCTCCAACTTTGTGTGTCGGAAAATCCGATGGAAAATGTCCGATGGAGCCCACACACGGTCGGAATTTCCGACAACACGCTCCGATCGGACATTTTCCATCGGATTCCGACCGTGTGTACGGGGCATTAGAGTGGATAATTTTTTTATAGGGAGCCTCGGTCCAGCCGATCTCCACAACATAGATATTTATCTTTCTTTCTAAACATTCTAATTAGATACTGACTTTTTTTTTTTTTTTTTTAGAATACAAAACGCTCAGATGTGAGTAAAACTAGCGCATAGATTTAAGCAAAGAAAGCACTTCCTCTTTATTGCTAATACAGCTTAAACACAATTAAAACCAAAAGAAACACCTTTTAGCTTTAATAATGCAAGGGTAAGCAATTACAACTAAATTCAGACTCTGACTGAAATATTCAGAAATATTCAATACATCCTATACATAAATTATTTATTTAATTACAATGCTACATTGGTTGCTACTATGCACCATCACTGGAAACATGTGGGTGGGTTTCGGTGTGGGCGGTTGCATAGGGCGTGTTGCCACAGGGGGAGGTGTCACTTAGAACAGAGGGGCGGTAGATGAAGGGCAGTGTCTACTTCCTGGGGACCAGACGCCATTATAGGGCGGTGGCTGACTACTTAGCTTCCTCTTTTCTAGTTTTCTTGTACACGTACACGATGCAACCATTTTGGTTCCATTCCATCCACCCTCTTCTTCATGAATAGTGTTTGCAACTTTAAACCAAGCATCTGCTGCTCGTAGCAACCCATAATCTGACAACAGACCTTATTTACGTTTCAAAAAACAGTACGCCATTCATCTACTTTTAATCTACCACCCAAATTCCACGCACTCTCGCTAATTTCTTTCCCTTTTTCACAGCATCCTCTCCCTCCCACTCTAGTACCAAATCACAAGCCAAACTGCCCTCTGTGGGCCTAGTCAACTTATTTCCCATTTTACACAATTCTTGAATTAAATAGGAGGAGAGGAAAGCAAGAAAGGTTGAGGTAAAACAGAAAAGAAATGAAGATATGCAGTGACAGGGTGATGTGGAAGATGAGGAAGTAAAGAGATCTCTGTTAAATCTGCAACAGGGGAGACATGAAACAAACCAGACAAAACACAGAATGTGAGTCAACAACTGATATTCAGTGAACCATTTTAAACGTCTTCTACACGTCCCAACTCAAAACCCAAACTCCTCACTCTGGCTTTCTCTGCCTCCTCGTAATCTTCTGGCTGCTGAGGTTGCAGTGGACAACTTTTACTTCCCTGTCCTCTTATCCTAGCCTCAGCCTAAATAACTTCCAATTTCTTACCAACTGAAAACTTCACTGGATAATGTACATTCAATCTGAATACCATTACTTGGGGGACCTCTGGCACTAGGGGTTTGTAACCGAGAATAGATCTCGTATAACCTGTCTCTACCTTTGTGATCAAGCCCCAGGCCTCCTCATTAATGCCAAATAACAGTCCACAGACACATCTAGGACATAACATTAGCAACAACAATTGATGTGACGACTGGAGTGAATTCTGGACTTAATCAGATCCTCACGGGATCCCCACGCCACCGCTGGGCGTAATTTGACGTCCCCTTTCCTGGTAACCCGTGCTTTACCGCACCCGTGCTTTACCGCACAATTATTTGCCCCAGGAGGAGTTTATCGCGTCCCGACGCCCTCTCTTGATATCAATCCTCAAGAGAAGTTTAACCATGTCAATTCTATCCGTGAACATAAAATCAATCCCTCATTCACAATAGCCGTCACACAACACGATCGATCGACAAAACAAAACACAATATACTCCAAATACAGGCGGGTCAGAAACAATTGCAGGTTCATACTATATAAATAGGCTCGAGACAAGATATATACCTGTCTTTGTGGACGCCGATGCAGAGACAGAAATTAACCAAATACGGATGCGGATCAAACAGCAGACAAATTAGGAAAATGTCTTACCGTTTTCTCCAGAGTTGATCAGGCTCTGCTCCGCCCGTATTTGGTCCTTTCAGTGTCCTCTAAGTACGGCTTCCTTTTGGGCCAATCCCTTTTCTCTGGGGAAGGTTAAGTCTGTAGATACCCTTAACCAGGAGTCCCTTGGGGTCCCCCCCATGAAAGGTAACAAAATGTTGTGCTAGGGGGCGGTCATCATGCTTCTTTTGGATACTTTGAATGTGTTCACCAATTCTAATTTTAAGCTGTCTCTTAGTTTTGCCCACATAGTATTTACCACACGGGCAGGTCAACATACATATTACCCGTGTGGTTAAGCAATTAATAAAGTTCTGTATCTTAAATCTCTTCTTCCCCTCAGACCTGTTGAACACATCTGTCCTATCTACATATTTGCAGATCGTGCATCTCCCACATAGATGCATACCTTCAATAGGAGGGAGGTCAGTTAGCCAGTTGGTGGCAGTCGACCTCTGATATTCAGAGTGAGTTAGACTATCCCCAAGATTTGGGGATCTGCGTGCAGTCAAGAGAGGGCAATCCCCGACTATCTCTCCCAGAATCGGCAATCCTGAGATTATGTGCCAGTGGTTATTGACAATGTTTTTAACCTGGTCCCATTGGGACCCAAATCTGGTGATAATCCTAATTGGGGCATTATGTAAATCAACATGTTTGTAACCTGAAGTTATGTCTAAGAGTTTATGTCTATCAGCATTATGGACTTATTTCTTGGCTCATCTAATACATTTGTGCGATTTTCCCCTTTCTCTAAACCAGTTATACATGTCATTATCCTCAGTAGAGAAGTCCTTATCCAGTGAGCAATTCCTTTTAATCCTTAGGAATTGTCCCACTGGAACTCCCTGAATAAGAGATCGTGGGTGGTCACTGGTAGCATTGAGGAGCGTGTTAGCCGCTGTCTCCTTGTGGTAAGTTTTGGTTATAATGTGATCGCCACAGACTCCTACATTGAGGTCCAGAAAGGGCAACGTTTCATGATGGAAGGAATAGGTAAGTCTAATATTTCTATTGTTGGTATTGAGTCCATCAATGAAATCAGTTAGTTGTTCAGTGGTGCCCCTCCAGACCATAAGCACGTCATCAATGTACCTCAGCCACATCTTGCTGTGGCTGAGGTACAATTGAGATGAGTAGACCACCTCCTCCTCCCAAAAATCCAGATGTAGGCATGCATAGGAAGGGGCCCAGGGGGCTCCAATCAAGATCCCCCTAATTTGCTGATAGTTGGTTTCCAAAAATTATAAGCAGTTATGCTCCAACATAAATTGCAAAATCTCAACTCTAAATTCATTTTGAGCCACTAGGAAGGAAAATTTCTTATCCAAAAAATGATGGATGAATAGTCCCCATTCGTGAGGGATTGACGTGTAAAATGATTCTACGTCAATCCCCCCTAGGGAGCACAATAGAATCCAATCTATGCAGGACAGCTCTATTGTCCTGAACAAAGGAGGGCAGATCACGCACCAACTTCTTAATAGGGGCATCACAAAATGTACCCAGTCAATCAAGGGGGACTTTTATAGCAGACACTATAGGCCAGGGACGTGTGGAGCTTAAGAATGGTGTAAAAAGTAGGTGTATTGAATTCATCAACTCTAAGATAGTTTAATTATTTTTTAGTAACTTATCCAGCCTCATGTGGTAGATTGAGTTTATAATTCAATGCATATACTATTCCTGGAAATGGACTACAGGTCAATCTCTGATAAGTAGTTGCATCTGTCAATTAACGCATTGCCTCCTGTTCATACCGATTTGTTAAGATGTCAATATTTTCACTCTTGTCACTCCCTTTAATAATTCGATTTTTTGCTCCCTCCAATTTTTTTAATGCCAGTAGTTCTTCCTTCGTTAGATTGTCAATTCCCCTCCAGTTCCAATTGACTTTAGCCCAATCTTTCTGGACCTGGTCAAGGAACAGACTGATCCATTTGCGTTTGGATAAGGGAGGCGTTTTAATTGATCTAATAATAATATTTGAGGCTCTAGGGCATTCACGTGTATGAGTAGATGTTTCTGTATCGGAGTCCGAGTCAGCATTTTCCTGAAGCAAAGATACCAACGCATTAAGTGCTTCAGCTTCCTCTTTATTGTCTGGACTTGCCATTATGTTATTAGTGGGGCTATTATGCCAGTATATGAAGATCACTTTGTGCAAGAAAAGGCTGACATCCTTATAAACTTCAAATTCATTCATAGCCAATTTCGGAGAAAATGAAAGTCCCTTTCTAAGTAAGGAAATGTGGTATTTATTCAAAGGTAAGTCTGTCAGGTTGACTATCTTCATATCCACCTTATCTGCTTCCCCCAGGGGTTTTCAAGGTGTCCTAGTCTCTCTTACTATTTTCTGTGTGTGCTGGCTCTGAGCTCTCTTTGAATTCTTCCTGTGTCTTTTCCTCTTTCTGGGTCTGTCCCCTGTGTATGGGTATTGCATTTGCCTCTCTGTGTTGTTTTGGAATTTCTTCCCTTTTTGGTGCATATATTGTCCTGCCCACCCTCCCCCATTTTCTCTAAAAAAGTTACTGACTTTTCCAGAGGTTCTCCTTCACTATCTGTGGAAGAATGTATATAGGAGGTAGAGATCTGGTTTCTGCCCTTTCTTCTACGAGGCCTGCTTCTTCCCTTCCTTCCCTTCCCTTCCCTTATGTGCAGTTATGTCAAACACGTCATCTCTTTCCCAATCTGAAATATTTTGTTTACATTTCTCCTGTTTATTACTTCATAAGTTTTTCTGCGTTCTATAGTGAAGGACTGCAGGTCCCACTGTCCCAGCTTAAACCCCTCAGAGCTGAGGATGTGTCCCCCCTGCCCTTCAACTAGTGAAGGACTACAGGTCACAGCATAAACCCGGGAGATCTTATTTGGTGGTTCAATGGGCCACTTGACTGGACTTGCCCCCCAGGCCTAAGGCTGCCAGCCCTCCCCTGGCTGGAGACACCTTTCTTTGGAAAGATGCTGCTGGAGATGGGGATGTGAGTATAGGAGAATTCTGCAGAGGTTCAGGCCTTCAATTGACCCTCCTCTACATGACACCATGACCCTGTACCCCACTTGGAAAACCTGAAGCCTCTGAAACCCCTTGTAAGACTTCCCTTCCTGTCACTAGAGGCCCCAAATGTTGTGGATGGGTGGAATGCATTAAGTGAGAAACACGGAGAAGTACAGCTTTTGCTACTGACTTGTTTCATTAAAGTGCTGCTCCTACCGAGCTCTGTTGTGCTCCTCATGCATATGGTATTCAAAGGGCTGGCACTTTTCTGACAGCAGATTTTCTGCAGACAGAGGCTGCAGACAACAGTGATGTTGCCAATATGTATTTAAAAAAAAAAAAGCCTATGCTGCCAAGCCCTGTGGCCTGTACTGCTGGGGGTGCTCCCTCCCATCCTCTGCAAGAGACCTTCCCCTAAACAATATCCTCCCCCACTGTTTTTCTGCCTCCCCTATAATATTGCTTACTTTCCAATTTGTGGCACCCATGGAAATCTACCACCTCATCATTTACACCCGTCTTAATTCTGGAGCCCACTTGGAAGTAAGCTACAGCTGTTGGAACATTATTGCTTCATGCTGCTCCCAGCCTGATGTCCCTTCTCTCTATGTTCATAGCAGTTATTTCCCTATCCTCAGGATCTGACCAAGATCACCCTCCTACAGCAAGTTTGTGGATGTGTGATCGTATGATTCTGAGGACTCCTGCAGGGATAGCAGAAAAAGAGGAAGATGAATAAGTGGCTGCAGTAGCAGTAGTTCAAGACAAGTGGCTCCTCTGGCCAGGGAAGAGGAAGAAAAGAAAGGCTCTGTCAGCCACTCAACTATTTCCTGTGCCCTGTGGCTCTATAGCACAGCCACTCAAAGTCAAACATGCCCTAGATGGTGCAGTTAGAGAAAAAGAGAGCAGTCTGGGTACTGTCTCTTAATATAACACAACTCCATCCCTATAAAGCATATAATACAAAACGAGTTAGCCCATGGGACTTTAAATGAGTTGGTCATAGAGGTCATGACAAATAGTATAAGGATTTATTGAAATTCCAAAAACATGATTAGAAATGAGCATAAAACATCATAAGGCATTGTTTAACCATTGACATGTTGATTACAGTAATAAGATACATAGTATACATATACAACTTTTGTACTCAACGTGTTTCGTGAGCTCCGCTCACTTTCTCAGGAGTTGGTGTATATGCAGAATATCCTAAAGATAGTAGATATCAGTAAAATATAACATTCAATGATAGTTATGGTCAGAAGAGAAGCACATGGCCTTAAAGAGGCACCCCATACTTACATCATGGTCAATTGGTCCATTTGACATTATCTTTCTTTCTTTTCCTCACCCTGGTTTGTTTTTCTTCACTCTTCATATTTTTCTCATGTCTACCCTTATTTGTTTGTGCTCTTTTTTCATTTCAGTATACAACACGGACATTATAAAGATATTTACATTTTTATACTTTTTTTTCGCCATCATGGTGATTACTTTCAGATCTATTATATTTTATTGCCAACATTGCTGTTACACTGTATATGTTTAATGAGGCACACCAAGGAACATAATCTCTTTTTTTATTTCAATTTCTTTTTCACATGCTCGCACTCTTTACACTCTCTTTATCACCTCTTTCTCTTTCCTGTTTTCATCCACGCCTACTATGTCATGGATTTCTCTACATAACAGTGATATTACACTATTTATACTCCCAAGTTATTATCAAGTTTTATTTTGACTTAGATTCATATATAATTTTATTACAGCTATCATGACCTAGGTGGCCATTTGGGCATTTCAGGATACACCACATTCTCATCCTTCTTCTCCGCCATGTCCGCCTTCTGCCAGGCCCCTGTTTGGTTGCTGCGGGTTATGCCTCTTTAGCTCCCGGTTGAAATACTTTCCGCTGCTGCCTTTGTAGATCAGTCCTATGGACCAATTGACCATGATGTAAGTATGGGGTGCCTCTTTGAGGCCACGTGCTTCTCTTCTGACCATAACTATCACTGAATGTTATATTTTACCGATACCTACTATCTTTTAGATATTCTGCATATACACCAACTCCTGAGGAAGCGAGCAGAGCTCGCGAAACGCATCGAGTACAAAAGTTGTATATGTATACTATGTATCTTATTACTGTAATCAACATGTCAATGGTTAAACCATGCTTTATGATGTTTTATGCTCATTTCTAATCATGTTTTTGGAATTTCAATAAATCCTTATACTATTTGTCATGACCTCTATGACCAACTCATTTAAAGTCCCATGGGCTAACTCGTTTTGTATTATATGTTTTATAGGGATGGAGTTGTGTTATATTAAGAGACAGTACCCAGACCGCTCTCTTTTTCTCTAATTACTAAGGTGGAAGACACCTACCAGCCCACTTGGTCTTGGACTTAAGCTTGGAGGCGCTGACATGGCAAACTTTCCTTTCTCTCCTCACTTGGATTGTCCTCTCACATTTGAGAGGTTCTACACAGGGGTAAGCACATCACAGACATTTACCATGTCACCCTACTCTACCTAACTCTATTCGCACACACATTGTGTGAATTGTTATACTCATTATTAATCAGCAGGACACATTTCTCTATCTTTCTTTCTTTTCCTCACCCTGGTTTGTTTTCCTTCACTCTTTGTATTTTTCTCATGTCTACCCTTGTTTGTTTGTGCTCTTTTTTCATTTCAGTATACAACATGGACATTATAAAGATATTTACACTTTTATACTTTTACTTCGCCATCATGGTGATTACTTTCGGATCTATTATATTTTATTGCTAACATTGCTGTTACACTGTATATGTTTAATGAGGCACACCAAGGAACATAATCTCTTTTTTTATTTCAATTTCTTTTTCACATGCTCGCACTCTTTACACTCTCCTTATTACCTCTTTCTCTTTCCTGTTTGCATCCACGCCTACTATGTCATGGATTTCTCTACATAACAGTGATATTACACTATTTATACTCCCAAGTTATTATTAAGTTTTATTTTGACTTAGATAAATATATAATTTTATTACAGCTATCATGACCTAGGTGGCCATTTGGGCATTTCAGGATGCACCACATTCTCATCCTCCTTCTCCGCCATGTCCGCCTTCTGCCAGGCCCCTGTTTGGTTGCTGCGGGTTACGCCTCTTCAGCTCCCGGTTGGAGTACTTTCCACTGCTGCCTTTGTAGATCAGTCCTATGGACCAATTGACCATGATGTAAGTATGGGGTGCCTCTTTGAGGCCACGTGCTTCTCTTCTGACCATAATTATCATTGAATGTTATATTTTACCGATACCGATATCTTTTAGATATTCTGCATATGCACGAACTCCTGAGGAAGCGAGCGAAGCTTGCGAAACGCATTGAGTACAAAAGTTGTATATGTATAGTATGTATCTTATTACTGTAATCAACATGTCAATGGTTAAACCATGCCTTATGATGTTTTATGCTCATTTCTAATCATGTTTTTGGAATTTCAATAAATCCTTATACTATTTGTCATGACCTTTATGACCAACTCATTTAAAGTCCCATGGGCTAACTCGTTTTGTATTATAGATGGTGCAGTTATACCGCTGATTTGTCCTTCTAACCACCTACTACCATTTACTGTAATAAAATAGTAAAATATAGAAAAATATAACAAAATAATGTGTGATGCTTTGATGCTAATACACTATATTACCAAAATTATTGGGATGCCTGCCTTTACACGCACATGAACTTTAATGGCATCCCAGTCTTAGTCCGTAGGGTTCAATATTGAGTTGGCCCACCCTTTGCAGCTATAACAGCTAAGTATGTAACAGGTAAGTATTAGGGGGGGGGGGGGTGGAGGGCATGCTGCACACAGAATGTGTTTTACCTTCATACATGCAATGCATGAAGGTAAAAAACCTTGTGCCTTTACAACCACTTTAATGAGATTTGTTTTTGTTCCCCTTTTTGTTCGATGTTACTGTAACATGATATCATGGTTAACTGTCTTTGTCTCGCACATGTACTGTTCTAGGCCCTGGGGCCTATGTTCATGTATTTTCTTTTTTGTCCAAATAAAGTACTTTATGGAGAAAAAAAAGAAGCAAGTACCCACATTTGGCCTATGTAGCGGCTGCTCTGCATCAGCACTACATTGCCAAGCTGACTGGGATGCTCATTGAACAGAGACACAGCTTGTTAGCTCTGCAGGAGTGCTTTCCCCCCTCCCCTTTTGTTTCCTTCTCACTGTGAGATGAGTCATAGACATGTGCTCAGGCTGCAGCGGTAGGGAACTCTGGGAGATGGAGTTCTCAGCACAGGCTGCTGGATTAACATCAACACACAGAGAACTACACATCCCAAGAAGTACTGCTGCATGGGAGAAGTTTTACCCCAGAGGCTTTCTGGGAGAAAAGGAGAGCTACCATGAGGCGCGAAAGAGTCTGGACGTGGGGACAGAGTGCTGTGGCCTTAGATCTGGGGGATCACGCCTGCTACAGCCAGGAAGTCGGCGGCAGGCATCCGGAGCTAAAGGAAGACTCCAAGTGCATCCCCCAGGCATTCCGATCAGAGTGCGATGTCCCTGTGAGGTGTCAATCGGGCACTTGCAAGGACCAGTACCACGGTATCTCCCCCTGCAGGCCTTTAGACACAGGAGTTGGTGAGTGGGCTTTCACCCAATCCTCCCTAAGGCAGAACTCTGAATTATCTTTATTACTCTGCCTTCCTTAGTTACATGGAACTGTGATGCTGTTACACTCTGCCTGGCAGTGAAAACACTTCCATTATCCCATAGGATTACAATACTGGTTGCCTGTCAAGCCCTTTGGATGTATTGTGTTCACCTCATTACAGGAGGAGATCAACAAGTGCACCACCCTAAAGTCACCCGAGATCTTAAGAGCGCCATCTGTGTTCAGGACACTAGTCGTTTATAAGTGGATCCACACTGGGGGTTGATTTAGTGCACTGGGTCAGGTATTGTGGTTAAGCGGGCCTGCTGGGACTGTGGTGCTGGAGCGAAGAAGGGAGAGGACTGACAGACTAAAAACAAGGTCATTCCTCTGCCCACCTCCTGCCTGGACTCATATAGCCCATTTTATTTCAGGTTGTCAGGTGCTATATAGAAGTTAACGTTACCTTTTGACTTATTATTCTCATGTATTTACCTCTGCTCTTGAGACCATTTCTCCTAAAGAAGTCCCCTGAAAGCAGACAGACTTGTTCCTGTTGATTTTTCCTGAAACCTTTGTCCTTTGTTCTACTGCAACATATTTGTTTACTGCCTTATATTACCGTGATTGTCGGTTCCATTCTCCATCTCACAGTAAAAGTTACTTTCTATGTTCACTATAACCTGTGTCCTTTACTGTGGTATTTACACTACACTACTACCAGGTGTGCCAGTAGGGTTGAGTCTGTTCTTGGGGTTGAAGAGGCAGAGTAAGGAACCAACAATATTCCAGCGGCTCCTGCAGTGGTAGTGCTTACACCTGGTATCAGCAGCCTCCAGTCCTTGTACAGCAGAGCTGGAATGTTAGGGAAAGAAGCAGCACAAGGAGCAGAACAGGTCAAGTGCTGACAAGAAGCATGTTGATAGGAGAGGGGAGAAGAATGACAGAGGGATAAGCTCATCACCGTGTGGCTTCTTCTTTCATTGTCTACTACCAGGCTGAAGTGGGTTCATAATGACCTGGGCTCACTGGAAGTTGATTTGGATGCTGTTGCCAATTAGATGACTTGTGGCAGAAAAGTTCTGTGGGGAGAAATCTTTGGAATAAAGGTGAATAGTGTAGCAAAAACTAGTTTGGTATTTATAATTTAATAGGCAATTCATTTTTATTTTTGACCTTTGTAAAGTGAAACTCTTGTATCTGAAATACACATACACTATATTACCAAAAGAATTGTGACGCCTGCCTTTACACACACATGAACTTTAATGGCATCCCAGTCTTAGTCCGTAGGGTTCAATATTGAGTTGGCCCACCCTTTGCAGCTGTTACAGCTTCAACTCTCCTGGGAAGGCTGTCCCCAAGGTTTAGGAGTGTGTCTATGGGAATGTTTGACTATTATTCCAGAAGCGCATTTGTGTGGTCAGGCACTGATGTGGACGACAGGGCCTGGCTCACAGTCTCCACTCTAATTCATCCCAAAGGTGTTCTGTCATGTTGAGGTCAGGATTCTGTGCAGGCCAGTCAAGTTCCTCCACCCCAAACTTACTCATCCATGTCTTTATGGACCTTGTTTGTGAACGAGTTTGGGGTGGAGACATCCTTCACAGAAGCGATGAAGCTGTTATAGCTGCAAAGGGTGGGCCAACTCAGTATTGAACCCTACAGACTAAGATTGGGATTAAAGTTCAAGTGTGTGTAGGCATCCCAATTCTTTTGGTAATATAATGTATGTGAAGGGTGACACCAATATTTAATGTTGCAGCTATTCAGGTTCCTTCCTGCTTGGTGTACAATGAATTAGCACAATCAAATAGTAGCATCCTTCTTTGTGCTCTTTTCCATGTGAAAGCTACCTAAAATGCCTGTTAACAGAATTGCACAATGCAATGGAACCATTGTTTTCTCACAGTACTAAACATCCCACTCTTAAGCCTCCTACACATGGTACGAAAACCAGAAGGGGATTGTCGTTTGACAGACTGTTGTCCGAAGTTCTTACCATTAGTACGCTCCTTTCAACAATTGTTTTCCAATTTTCGGCCAACAAATGTTGGATGACAGGCTAGTAAATTTTTGTTAAACGACAGCTCCACATCATATTTTCGTATGGTCAGTACACAAATCCATCACACAAAAGTCGAAAGTACAAACACACATGCTCTGAATCAATGCTCACCAAACATGAAATTAGCAGAAGGGGTCCAAAGGGTGGCGCTCAAGAGCTGGAATTCCTTGTAGTAAGCCACTACGTTCGTGTTTGCAGCACGACAATTTGTGTAACGTTAGTATGCAAGACAAGATCCTGGCACATGCCCATTTGACAAAAATCAGACGCTTGGTTGTCCAACAATCATACCGTGTGTACGAGGCTTTAGCCTTATCTCTGGGAAGGTGAAACACAGAATTCAGGTATACTAACTAGGACTTAAAACATTCTTAAAGGTTTTTAAAGCATAATTGGACTAAAGTTTTTTTTTTTTTTTTTGTTATTTTTTATATCTTTGCCTGGGGTTTTTCTTAATAGCATGTCAGTGACTTTCTATTTTGTCTTATGCAACGACTGTGAACTCAAATTAAATTACCTAGCAGTGGAAATAAAGTTCTGATTTATCTAAAATGGAAGCTGCATGTGATAAACGATTGACTCATCTGAAGCTTTTTTGTAGTACTAAGAGAAAAATCTTTTTTTTTGTTGTTTTGATATTTTTCTTCATACAAGATGAAATACCTTACCACAAAGCAATCTGTCTATAATGATTCAATTGTAGTTTTAAATATCACTTTTATTCAGGAAAGGAGAATAAAAATCACCAACTGAGAAAGAAGTGGCAACATAGAATAATGAAGTAACAATGTAAGCCTATCATGTTCTAGGTGTTATGTCTTCTCTTTGTTGGATTTCAGCAGTAAAAACAAAAGACCACTGATGCAATGAACAGTTTAGTTTGAAAGAGGAAAATTCCTCTATCAGCTACCTTGCTGTGTTAAAGCTGTGTGGCATGCTTGGAAAAAAACAATGCCAACTGATATAAAGAATGGAGAACGTTTACCTCTACAATTACTAGAGCAGAAAGTGAGTGGCACTAATTAATTCATGTTCAGTTTATTATTAAAATGGGGGCATAATGCAGGTTAAGAAATTTAATCTAAATATATAACACTATTAATATGTAAAAAGAATTCACATGAGACTAACCTATAGCTTGCCTTGCTGTTATGAGTAGAATCCTACCTAGGATGCTTTCTACATTTATATGTCTGTATTTTGCCCCATGTTTGTGGGGGTTCCTCCTACAGATCAAAAGGAACTAGTAGGTCAATTGACTTTCACATGCATTTGACCCTCAAGGGAGAGGTAGAGACATTATATTTTGAGTTTTGGGGCTCAAAGACTAACATGAAAGTTTCTTTGTACTCTATAAAAACATTAAGGATATTTTGGCACTATATAATTACTAAAATAAACTACAGTGGAACCTTGGTTTACGAGTAACACGGTTAACGAGCTTTTTGAAAGACGAGCAACTTTTTTTTTTAAATTCTGATTCGGTTTGCGAGTGTTGTTTCGCAAAACGAGCATAATTCAAGCTAATGGGCGCTGCAGGTGGCCAGAGGTGCGGGGGTGCCGGGGACACTCAGAATGGTTCGGAGCCATTCGGAGATACTCGGAAATACTCGGAAACACTCGGAAATACTCCATTCCCGAGTGTTTCCAAGCCTTTCCGAGCTCAGCCGAGCTGTCCCCGAGTATTTCCGAGGCTTTCCGGTGCCCCCCAACCTCTGGCCACATGCGTTATTGCATGTAATAGAAGTCAATGCAGAACAAATTATCTTCATTTCCATTGACTTCTATGGGGAAACTCGCTTTGATATGTGAGTGCTTTGGATTACAAGCATTCTCCTGGAACAGATTATGCTTGTAATCCAAGGTTCCACTGTAGATCCATGTAGTTGTCAAGCTACTGTTTTAAAAAGGCCTAAGGTCTTCTGTATCACCATGTTCTTTGTCCTGGAGTTACTTTTTCTCCACCAATCAGCATCAGTCCAACTCTTAAGGTGGCCATAGATGGATTGGGTTCACACTTTTGCGATTTGGATGCAGGTTTATCCGCATCCAATTTACATCACAGGAGACTGTGAAAGGCTCTCAATGGAGCCAGTTCACATTGGCTCCATTTCAGGTCTGAATTCAGGAAAAAATTTGGGCCTGATTCATCCCTGAAATTGAGAACAGGGACTTACCAGACCCCTGCTGTGACCACATCTGAATAAAGTGTGAACCCAGCCTCGTGTGTGGCCACTGCAGTTGAACAGAAATTGATCTACTAATCAGATAAAAGCCACTTGATAAGTGCTGTAAGCAATAGGCTGAAGTGCTGATCTATGTATTCTGACAGTAATGGAGTCCTCCTGCTGTCAGAATACAGTAGTGCAGCAGGGAGGACCCATCTTGAATATGTGGATGGGGGAATTCGTTTTTTTTTTTTTTTTATTTAGCCCCCTGGCTGAACAAAAAAAACTGAACCATGAATGGCCAACGTAAGGCCATATTCACACCTGATTTTTTGTAGCTTGAGTCCTGGTTCATGCTGATTCAATACGGAAAATGCACAAGTAGGGATGAGCCGAACACCCCCCGGTTCGGTTCGCACCAAAACATGCGAACAGGCAAAAAAAACAGGCAAAAAATATGTGCAAACATGCGAACACTGTTAAAATCTATGGGACACAAACATGAAAAATCAAAAGTTCTAATTTTAATGTTATTGTTTAAGTTATTGCCATAAAAAGTGTATGGGGACCCGGGTACCCGGGTACTGCCCCCCCCCCGGGGACTTTAATAATTCTTAAAGTGAAGCAATAGAAATGAAATATTCCTTTAAATATCATGCCTGGGGGGTCCCCTTAGTCTGCCTGTAAAGTAACAGGTAAAAAACAGCGTGGTGTCCCCCCCAAAATTCATACCAGGCCCTTTGGATCTGGTACAGATTTTAGGGGAACTCCATCCCAAAATTTTTTTAAAAAATTGGCATGGGGGGCCCCCCTCCAAAATCCATACCAGACTCTTATACGAGCATGCAGCCTGGAGGACAGGATGGGGGGGTGAGCGAGCACCCCTTCTGAACAATACCAGGCCACATGCCCTCAACATGGGGAGGGTACTTTGAGGTCCCCCAGAGCACCTTGTCCCCATGTTGATAGGGACAAGGATCTCATCCCCACAACCCTTGCCTGGTGATTGTGGGGGTCTGCGGATGGGGGGTTTATCGGAATTTGGAAGCCCCCAGATTCACCCCTATGTGAATGGGTATCAGGTACCCATTCACCAAAAAAGTAAAAAAGTAAAAAACACAAAAGAAAATTTTTGACAATTCCTTTATTAAAAAAAAAAAAAAAAAAACGCCCCCCCCCCATAGCATAGATTTTAAGAAGAACTCCACGCCAGAATTTTTTAAAAAATTGGCATGGGGTACCCCCCTAAATCTGTACCAGACCCTTATCTGAGCAAGCAGCCTGGCAGGCCAGGATGGGGGGATGAACGAGCACCCCCCTCCCAGCAAACCATACCAGCCCTCTTAAGCAAATAAATGATTTTGCGCTACTCCATCTTGTATAATTAAATAAACAATGTGATATAAATGTGAACTGAAATCTGAAATCACTGAAGTCCAGTGATGATTATAAATCAGTAATCCTAAAATAATAAATTCTAAGTTCAATATAAATGATAATATTATGATCCAATAGTGGCTGTGATCCAAATATAAACACTGTGATCAATGTGCAGTCCTTCAATCAACAGATCCAATAACCTTCTTAGTAAAACTTCAGAGAGTCTATGCGCCGCCACCAACACCTCAGTGCTCACAGAACTCTCCCCTCATAATCACAGAATATAAGCCTTGAGTATTATTAAGGACAAGCTGTTCCTTCCTGCTGGAAAACTCCTCCGCAGATCCTCTCTCAGAAGGTCCAGGACCATGTGTGGGGTAAGGTAAACAGACAAGCCTACAATAGTGCATTAACGGTACCAAACCAATGTGTTTAAAAGTATTAAAATATGCTTACATCTAAGCACAATTAGAAGTGCTTCAAACAGCAAAAACGGTGGGGTTTTCGCCTCTCACATCACTTCCGGTCCACTGCATTTTATGGCCACGCCCTATCCATTACATCATGTCACGAGACTTCTTCAGGGGCTTGCCCTCAACATGGGGAGGGTGCTTTGGGGCCCCCCTAAAGCACCTTGTAACCATGTTGATGGGGACAAGGGCCCCATCCCCACAACCCTTGCCCGATGGTTGTGGGGGTCTGCGGGCGGGGGGCTTATCAGAATCTGGAGGCCCCCTTTAACAAGGGGGCCCCCTGATCCCCCCCCTATGTGAATGATTTTGGGGTACGTTGTACCTCTACCCATTTACCAAAAAAAGTGTCAAAAAGTAAAAACCACAAAAGACAGTTTTTGACAATTCCTTTATTAAAAAAAGTGTCTTGCTATATCCATCCCACTTCAATCACGGTGCCAACGGACCATCAAGGTGGGACGCCTTGATGAGTGGTGTCCCACCAACTGCTGTCTTTTTGCTGTGACACCTGCTATAAAGGCAAGGGCGGGGGCCACCCACGGCGGTGCTGTGATTGAAGAAGGATGGACATCGCAGGACACTATTTTAAATTTTTTTTAAAGGAGTTGTCCAAAACTGCCTTTTGTTGTTTTTGATTTTTGACACTTTGTTTGGTGAATGGATAGGGGTACAATGTACCCCATACCCATAGGAGGGGTGGGGTCTGGGGGCCCCCTTGTTAAAGGTGCCTTCCAGATTCTGATAAGCCCCCCCGCCCACAGACCCCAACAACCACCGGGCAAGGGTTGTGGGGATGAGGCCCTTGCCCCCATCAACATGGGGACAAGGTGCTTTGGGGGGACCCCAAAGCACCCTCCCCATGTTGAGGGCAAGCGGCCTGATATGGTTCAGGAGGGGGGGCTCGCATCCCCCCTCCTGGCCTACCAGGCTGCTTGCTCAGATAAGGGTCCGGTATGGATTTTGGGGGGACCCAACGCCAATTTTTAAAAAAATGTTGCCGTGGAGTTCCTCATAAATTCTATGCCAGACTCAAAGGGCCTGGTATGGATTTTGAGGGGACACCACACTGTTTTTCTTTTTTTTAAATTTGGCGTGGAGTTCCCCTTAAAATCTTCACCAGACTCTAAGGGCCTGGTGTGGACTGGGGGGAATCATGCTTTTTTTTCTTAATTCTTTCATAGGGTTCCCCTTAACCACTTCAATACGTATTATATACTGTACACTGACTGTACACTATATACTAGACTGCCTGCACTGTATATATATATATATATATATATATATATATATATATATATATATATATATATATATATTACACTGCATGCAGTGTATATATATTCTACACTGACTGCACTGTATTTACAGTCAGGTCCATAAATATTGGGACAATTCTAATCTTTTTGGCTCTATACACCACGACAATGGATTTGAAATGAAACGAACAAGATATACTTTACCTGCTGCAGACTTTCAGCTTCAATTTGAGGGTATTTACATCCAAATCAGGTGAATGGTGTAGGAATTACAAGAGTTTGTATATGTGCCTCCCATTTTTTAAGGGACCAAAAGTAATGGGACAATTGGCTGCTTAGCTGTTTCATGGCCAGGTGTGTGTTATTCCATCATTATCCCATTTACAAGGAGCAGATAAAAGGTCCAGAGTTAATTTCAAGTGTGCTATTTGCATTTGGAATCTGTTGCTGTCAACTCTCAATATGAGATCCAAAGAGCTGTCACTATCAGTGAAGCAAGCCATAATTAGGCTGAAAAAACAAAACAAGCCCATCAGAGATTTAGCAAAAACATTAGGTGTGGCCAAATCAACTGTTTGGAACATCCTTAAAAAGTAAGAACGCACCAGTGACCTCAGCAGCACCAAAAGACCTGGAAGACCATGGAAAACAACTGTGGTGGATGACCAGAGAGTTCTTTCCCTGGTGAAGAAAACACCCTTCACAACAATTGGCCAGATCAAGAACACTCTCTAGGAGGTAGGTGTATGTGTGTCAAAGTTAACAATCAAGAGAAGACTTCACCAGAGGGAATACAGAGGGTTCACCACAAGATGTAAACCATTGGTGAGCCTCAAAAACAGGAAGGCCAGATTAGAGTTTGCCAAATAACATCTAAAAAAGCCTTCACAGTTCTGGAACAACATCCTATGGACAGATGAGACCAAGATCAACTTGTACCAGAGTGATAGGAAGAGAAGAGTATGGAGAAGGAAAGGAACTGCTCATGATCCAAAGCATACCACCTCATCAGTGAAGCATGGTGGTGGTAGTGTCATGGCGTGGGCATGTATGGCTGCCAATGGAACTGGCTCTCTTGTAATTATTGATGATGTGACTGCTGACAAAAGCAGAAGGATGAATTCTGAAGTGTTTCGGGCAATATTATCTGCTCATATTCAGCAAAATGCTTCAGAACTCATTGGACGGCGCTTCACAGTGCAGATGGACAATGACCCGAAGCATACTGCGAAAGCAACCAAAGAGTTTTTTAAGGGAAAGAAGTGGAATGTTATACACTGGCCAAGTCAATCACCTGACCTGAGTCCGATTGAGCATGCATTTCACTTGCTGAAGACAAAACTGAAGGGAAAATTCCCCAAGAACAAGCAGGAACTGAAGACAGTTGCAGTAGAGGCCTGGCAGAGCATCACCAGGGATGAAACCCAGCGTCTGGTGATGTCTATGCGTTCCAGACTTCAGGCTGTAATTGACTACAAAGGATTTGCAACCAAGTATTAAAAAGTGAAAGTTTGATGGATGATTGTTAATCTGTCCCATTACTTTTGGTCCCTTAAAAAGTGGGAGGCACATATACAAACTGTTGTAATTCCTATACCGTTCACCTGATTTGGATGTAAACACCCTCAAATTAAAGCTGAAAGTCTGCAGTTAAAGCACATCTTGTTTGTTTCATTTCAAATCCATTGTGGTGGTGTATAGAGCCAAAAAGATTAGAATTGTGTCGATGTCCCAATATTTATGGACCTGACTGTATATATATATATATATATATATATATATATATATATATATATATATATATATATATATTTTAGCCTGCCTGCACTGTAATATATATATATATATATATATATATATATATATTTTTTTTTAATATATATATATATATATATATATATATATATATATATATATATACACTAGACAGCCTGCACTGTATATATATATATATATATATATATATATATATATATATATATATATATATATACACTAGACAGCCTGCACTGTATATATAGTCTATACTGAATACAGAGTGTATATATATACTACATGGTATATATATAAAGTGGGGATGGAAAGTATTCAGACCTTACATTTTTCACTCTTTGTTATATTGCAGCCATTTGCTAAAATCACTTGGCTATCGGGCCATAGTAAAATGACGTCCTCACTTTGAGGGGGATATCTGAATGATGCCTGTAGCTACAGGCATCATTCAGATATCATTCTTTCCAGCCAGTGATTCTGTGTACAATAAGAATGATCATAGTAGCACTTCCACTGCGAGATCGTTGTTATAGGTGACGGGAGGGGACACCCCCCCTCCCACCACCACCCGGTGCTTCTCCGGGCTCTCCCGTGCCATCGGGCACCCGCCGCCGGATGACGAGCATAGAGATTTCCGGTGACCACATGGTCACCAGTCATCTCTATGACAGTCGGAGGCCTGGGCACGACGTTATGACATCATGCCTGGACCCCGCATTGTAAACAAAGCTGCGATCGCGGCTGTTAGCATGAGATCGGAGAATTTTTTTTTCCGATCTTATGTTTTACAGTCTGGAGGAGATATATGGGGTCTTATTGACCCCGCACCTCTCCATAAAGAGGACCTGTCATATATTCCTATTACAAGGAATGTTTACATTCCTTGTAATAGGAATAAAAGTGATCAAAAAAATATTACAATTTAATGTAAAAAAAAGTGTAAAAATAAAAAAATAAAGTAAAATAAAAAAATAAAAAAATAAATACATTTTTTTAAACGCCCTTGTCCCCGGTAGCTCACGCTCAGAAGCGAACACACGTAAGCCCCGCCCACATATGTAAACGCCATTCAAACCACACATGTGAGGTATCGCCGTGTGCGTTAGAGCGATAATTCTAGCCCTAGACCTCCTCTGTAACTCTAGACTGGTAACCTGTAAAAATTTTCAAAGCATCGTCTATTGAGATTTTTAAGTACCGAAGTTTGGCGCCATTCCATGAGTGCGCACAATTTTAAAGCGTGACATGTTAGGTATCTATTTACTCGGTGTAACTTCATCTTTCAAATTATGCAAAAACATTGGGCTAACTTTACTGTTTAGTTTTTTTTTAAAGCACAAAACTGTTTTTTTTCCAAAAAAAATGCATTTGAAAAATTGCTGCGCAAATACCGTGCGAGATAAATAGTTGCAATGAACGTCATTGTATTCTCTAGGGTTTTTGCTAAAAAAACATATATAATGTTTGGGGGTTCTATGTAATTTTCTAGCAAAAAAATTTTGATTTTTACATGTAGGAGAGAAATGTCAGAATTGGCCTGGTAGGCAAGTGGTTAAGTTCAATTTTTCTTCATTAATGTACACACATCACCCCATATTGACAGAAAAACTGAGAATTGTTGACATTTTTGCAGATTTATTAAAAAAGAAAAACTGAAATATCACATGGTCCTAAGTATTCAGACCCTTTGCTGTGACACTCATATATTTAACTCGGGTGCTGTCCATTTCTTCCGATCACCCTTGAGATGGTTCTACACCTTTATTTGAGTCCAGCTGTGTTTGATTATACTGATTGCACTTGATTAGGAAAGCCACACACCTGTCTATATAAGACCTTACAGCTCACAGTTCATGTCAGAGCAAATGAGAATCATGAGGTCAAAGGAACTGCCTGAAGAGCTCAGAGACAGAATTGTGGCAAGGCACAGATCTGGCCAAGGTTACAAAAAAATTTCTGCTGCACTTAAGGTTCCTAAGAGCACAGTGGCCTCCATAATCCTTAAATGGAAGATGTTTGGGACGACCAGAACCCTTCCTAGAGCTGGCTGTCTGGCCAAACTGAGCTATCGGGGGAGAAGAGCCTTGGTGAGAGAGGAAAAGAAGAACCCAAAGATCACTGTGGCTGAGCTCCAGAGATGCAATCGGGAGATGGGAGAATGTTGTAGAAAGTCAACCATCACTGCAGCCCTCCACCAGTCGGGGCTTTATGGCAGAGTTGCCCGACGAAAGCCTCTCCTCAGTGCAAGACACATGAAAGCCCGCATGGAGTTTGCTAAAAAAACACCTGAAGGACTCCAAGATGGTGAGAAATAAGATTCTCTGGTCTGATGAGACCAAGCTAGAACTTTTTGGCCTTAATTCTAAGCGGTATGTGTGGAGAAAACCAGGCACTGCTCATCACCTGTCCAATACAGTCCCAACAGTCAATCATGGTGGTGGCAGCATCATCCTGTGGGGGTGTTTTTCAGCTGCAGGGACAGGTAGACTGGTTGCAATTGAGGGAAAGATGAATGCGGCAAAGTACAGGGATATCCTGGACGAAAACCTTCTCCAGACTGCTCAGGAACTCAGACTGGGCAGAAGGTTTACTTTCCAACAAGACAATGACCCTAAGCACACATCTAAAATAACGACTCCGTGACAACTCCATGACTGTTCTTGAATGGCCCAGCCAGAGCCCTGACTTAAACCCAATTGAGCATCTCTGGAGAGACCTAAAAATGGCTGTCCACCAACGTTTACTGTCCAACCTAACAGAACTGGAGAGGATCTGCAAGGAGGAATGGCAGAGGATCACCAAATCCATGTGTGAAAAACTTGTTGCATCTTTCCCAAAAACACTCATGGCTGTTTTAGATCAAAAGGGTGCTTCTACAAAATACTGAGCAAAGGGTCTGAATACTTAGGACCATGTGATATTTCAGTTTTTCTTTTTTAATAAATCTGCAAAAATGTCAACAATTCTGTGTTTTTCTGTCAATATGAGTGCTGTGTGTAGATTAATGAGGAAAAAAATGAACTTAAATGATTTTAGCAAATGGCTGCAATATAACAAAGAGTGAAAAATTTAAGGGGGTCTGAGTACTTTCCGTCCCTACTGTCTAAACCACTGGCAACAAAAGTGAGTACACCCCTAAGTGAAAATGTCCAAATTGAGCCCAAAGTGTCAATATTTTGCGTGGGCACCGTTATTTACCAGCACTCCTTTAAGCCTCTTGGGCATGGAGTTCACCAGAGCTTCACAGGTTGCCACTAGAGTCCTCTTCCACTCCTCCATGACAATATCACAGAGCTGGTGGATGTTAGAGACCTTGTGCTCCTCTACCTTCCGTTTGAGGATGCCCCACAGATGCTCAATAGGGTTTAGGTCTGGAGACATGCTTGGCCAGTCCATCACTTTTACCTTCAGCTTCTTTAGCAAGGCAGTGGTCGTCTTGGAAGTGTGTTTGGGTCATTATCATGTTGGAATACTGCCCTGCGGCCCAGTCTCCGAAGGGAGGGGATCATGCTCTGCTTCAGTATGCAACAGTATGCAACAGTACATGCTGGCATTCATGGTTCGCTCAATGAACTGTAGCTCCCCAGTGCCGGCAGCACTCATAGAGCCCGAGACCATGACACTCCCACCACTATGCTTGACTGTAGGCAAGACACTTGCCTTTGTACTCCTCACCTGGTTGCCGCCTTACACGCTTGACATCATCTGAACCAAATAAGTTTATGTTGGTCTCACCAGACCATAGGACTGGTTCCAGTAATCCATGTCCTTAGTCTGCTTGTCTTCAGCAAACTGTTTGCGGGATTTCTTGTGAATCATCTTTAGAAGAGGCTTCCTTCTGGGACAACAGCCATACAGACCAATTTGATGCAGTGTGCGCGTATGGTCTGAGCACTGACAGGCTTACCCCCAACCCCTTCAACCTCTGCAGCAATGCTGGCAGCATTCATATGTCTATTTCCAAAAGACAACCTCTGGATATGATGCAGAGCATGTGCACTCAACTTCTTTGGTCGACCATGGCGAGGCCTGTTCTGAGTGGAACCTCTCCTGTTAAACCATTGTATGGTCTGGGCCACCGTGCTGCAGCTCAGTTTCAGGGTCTTGGCTATCTTCTTATAGCCTAGGCCATCTTTATGTAGAGCAACAATTCTTTTTTTCAGACCCTCAGAGAGTTCTTTGCTATGTGCCATGGCCATGATGTGCCATGTTGAACTTCCAGTGACCAGTATAAGAGAGAGTGAGAGCGATAAAACCAAATTTAACACACCTGCTCCCCATTCACACCTGAGACCTTGTAACACTAATGAGCCACATGACATCGGGGAGGGAAAATGGCTAATTGGGCCCAATTTGGACATTTTCACTTAGGGGTGTACTCACTTTTGTTGCCAGCGGTTTAGACATTATTGGCTGTGTGTTCAGTTATTTTGAGGGGACAGCAAATTTACACTGTTATACAAGCTGTACACTCACTGCTTTACATTGTAGCAAAGTATAATTTCTATAGTGTTGTCACATGAAAAAATATAATAAAATATTTACAAAAATGTGAGGAGTGTACTCACTTTTGTGAGATGTGCAGGGTGCAGGGCGTTGCAGGTGCAGGATGCTGCTGACTCCCCTCAACTTTTAAAAGTTTCTTGGTGTGGGCCTTTTTCGACACGTGTGCAGCAGATTGCACCATTGCTGTTTGCAACCTATATCTGAAGCGGATCAAACGTGGCCAGAACAACAGCAGCTTGGGCACCACATGCTTGACCAGACATATGACAACCTGCCATGCAGCCCATTGGCAACAGCACTTGAAAGACCCACATTAAAGAAAAAGGCGGACTTCTCCTTGCTTCTCATCTGGGATGTCCAACCCTAATATACCTCCAGCCCTCTCTGGCAGGTGGCAGGTTCCAAAACGCCATTTCTTTTCATGGAAGTATGTCAAACAAAGAAGAGGATTGGTAGGACTTTGCATGAGGCTTGTCTGTGTATTTAATAATAAGGATAAAAGATATATATTCTGTAATGAGGTTTAATATTGGTGTGATATGATGCAGTGGCCCCGCGAAATGATGCAAAGCCATCGCACACGTCAGAGCGGTTAAAGTGTATCGTTTGATTGAGATAGTCAGAAATTGGTAACGGTAGTGATAACAATGATGCATCACCACTGATAGTGTTAGTATTCATGATAATAGTAATAATAATGATAATAATAATAATAGTAATATTCATAAAATCTTTTCATGGAAGGTCATTCCTGCTCTCTACCGGCATGTGGAAGGCAATATTTTGGCCTCATTGGACAGGGCAGTCAGCAGTAAGGTTCATATTACCGCTGACTCATGGTCCAGCAGGCATGGACAGGAACGTTACCTTACCTTCACGACGCACTGGGTAACTCTGTTGGCAGCTGGGAAGGATGCAGGACAGGGTTCAGTGTTGTTTGAGCTTGTTCCGTCACCACGCCTCCAAAATGCTAGTGGTGATTCCGCCACAGCTCTCTCCTCCACCCCCTCCTCTTCTTCTTTCTCTATGTCCTCTTCTGCAGATTTGTCCTCTGAATCAGACACTGTCCCTCTAGTCTTCCTGTTGGAGCACACGTTTCATGGAATCACGGACAGGGCACTTGAGGCAGAACAGTGGGATGAAGAGAAGGTCTTCCTTACCTCTCAAGGCCCCCTTTATCCAGATAGCATTCCTGCAGGCCCGCCAAACACACAGGAAGAAGAGGAGGAGGATTGTGTCAGCATGGATGTAAAGGATAACACTCAGCAGCAGTCTTCAAGGGATGGTTTTCAATACCCAAGGAGTTGTATGTGGCTGGGATGAGGTAGTTATGGATCATGTGATCCTTAGTGACCCAGAGGACTCAGAATCGAATGCCTCTGCAAACTTACGCTACATGGACTGCCTGATTCTGCAAAGCCTAGGACCCTAGGATTCATGGTTTCAAGGAGAGGGATCATTACTGGCTGGCAACCCTTCTTGATCCACGTTACAAGGGTATGGTTGCAGAACTCATCATGCCTTTGCAGAGAGAGCAGAGGACGAAACATTTTCATGAGGCCTTGAAGAAAGGTTTGTGCAACGCATTTTCAGACGCTGGGAGGTTACAATTGGTGCTGGACAACCTGTTGCTGAGGCTTCGTTCAGTCAGAGGAAGAGCAGTGGAGAAGGTGGCCGGTTGGCCGATGCCTTTAAACAATTTTTCAGTCCTCAGCTTCAAGGTCTGATTGGTTCAAGCAACCATCGCCAGCGTCTGCATTACATGGTGCAGGAATATCTAGGGGCAAGAGCAGACTTGGAGACCTTTCCAACAGCATCCACTGGGTTACTGGGTCTTGAAGATGGTCCACTGGCAAGAACTTGCTCAATATGCAGTTGAGCTACTGGCCTGTCCTGCATCCAGCATGCTTTCTGAACACACATTCAGTGCTGCTGGTGGGTTTGTAACGGATCAAAGAGTGCGCTTGTCCACAGACTCGGATAGGCATTCAGAAAAATGAATCTTGAAAATTGAATTTGCTATGGATGTGGGATCCCTTGAAGACTGCCTATGATGACTATCCTATTCCTCCTCAATCTTGATGATGCTAGCTTCCAACAATATTTTTGGTTTAGGGTACCACCACCACCACCCAAGGCCCAATTTTTCTGCCCCTGTTTAACAGGGGCATGTAATTACAATTTTTGATGTAATATTTCACAGCAGGGCCCAGTTCCTGCGCCCAACAAGAGTATCTGTGAGGGGTTACATTGTTGTGGCACCACCACCGCTCAGGGCCCAATTTTTCTGCCCCTGTTTAACAGGGTCATGTAATTACAATTTTTTATATAATATTTTAACGCAGGGCCCATTCCTGTGCCCAACAAGAGTAACTGTGGGGGCTTACAGTGTTGTGGCACCACCACCACCAAAGGCCCAATTTTTCTTCCCCTGTTTAACAGGGGCATGTAATTACAATTCTTTATATAATATTTCACAGCAGGGCCCATTCCTGCGCCCAACAAGAGTAACTGTGAGGGCTTACAGTGTTCTGGTACCACCAACACCTAAGGCCCAATTTTCTGCAAAGTATATAGGGCAGGCCATATAGTATATATACTGCTGTTTAAAGTAAATAGTGCCTGGGGGCCTGGGGGACCCCCATACCATTTCTTTCAAATTTGGGTGCGGGGTTCCCCTTAATATCCATACGACCTAAAGGGCCTGGTGTGGATTCTGGAGGTGACATCCATGCCATTTTTTGGGGGGTATTTTTATCTATATTGTCAGGATCCGACAATACATTACAGCCGCGAGCAGTTTTAGATGACATTTTTTTCTTTAGAAATGTCATTTTGCTGTGGCATTGTTATAAACATGGGAAAGATGCGCTACTTTACAGGCATACTAAGGACACCCCCAGGCACGATATGTAAAGGAATATTTCATTTTTATTGTTTCACTTTAAGCATTATTAAAATCACTGCTCCTGAAAAAACAGCTGTTTTTGAAACTTTTTTTTGCATTGATACATGTCCCCTGGGGCAGGACCTGGGTGCCCAAACACTTTTTATGACAATAACTTGCATATAAGCCTTTAAAATTAGCACTTTTGATTTTTCAGGTTTGTGTCCCATAGACTTTAACGGTATTCGCGTGTTCGAACACATTTTTTGCCTGTTCGCATGTTCTGCTGCAAACCGAACCGAGGGGTGTTCGGCTCATCCTTAATCAGGCTCATCCCTATGCACAAGATTTGCTGTGTTTTTCTGCATCGCATTGCAGTGAAAGGCAATCCCATGGTGTGCATGCGATCTGGTGCAAGTGTCAATGTTAGATTGACAACACCCTGAAACATATCACAAAATGCAGTGTGATTGCCAGAATTGCATTGCTGGGATTCAAGTAAGGAGAGAAAAAAAGGATCAGCACTATTTTGGTGTGGATGTGTTTTGATTTGAGCCATACAAAATGTATGGCTCAAATCGCACTGCACAGATATTGCATGTGATGGGCAAGGAATGCGGTGTGATTCCTGTGCGAATCACATGCTGTGTTTTGCCACGCACCAGTTTGAACCTAGGCTTAAGCTGAAAAGCTTCAACACTCTCAACAAACAAAATCGCATGTAATTTAATGTTGGTTATTTACATATGTGAACTCTGACTGCTGTAGTTAGATGCCTAAGGCTCCAAAAGCTACATGAGCTACTTTTAAAGTGGAGTTACACCCAAAAGTGGAACTTACACTCATTTGTCTCCACCCCCCCTCCAGTGCCACATTTGGCACCTTTCGGGGGGGGGGGGGAGTGGGGAGCCGATACCTGTTTTTGACAGGTACCCTATCCCCACTTCTGGGAGACTGAGCCGCATTACGTCAGCAGCTCGGCTCCTTCCTCCTCCCTCCTTCTTCCCCCTCCACCGGGCCAGTAGGAAAATGCAGCAGTGCTTCGCACATGCGCAGTAGGGACCCGGCGTTAAGCCATAATGCTTCATTACCAGGTTCCCTTAGGCTGGCCATACATGGTCGAATTTTGAAAGAATTTCCTTTTGAAAATCAGAAATTTTGTGCCTTTTGTAATCCGATGATGCCACCATTGATTTCGAAATGCGACCAACCAAGCCTTCAATTTCACCTGCTACAGAAAATAATTTTTGTGGCTGGGAATCTTCTTTTCTTTCCGCTGATTTTTTTTCTTGCACATGCGCATTCCTTTTTTGATTACATTTCTGGCACGATTCTCTCATCATTGATTAGAAAATTGTTAGTTTTTTCAACAAATTTCCCACATGCCCGATTACTCAAATTCGATGGCCGCATGAAAATTGGCTGTTGCTGAAGCCCACTAATGGTGCGAAATTTGAACGAAAATTCTTTTGAAATTCGACCCTTGTATGGCCTGCCTTACCGATAATGGCGGCGGCAGCACCCGACAGCTAATGGAAAAATCAGCTGCGGTGCAGACATCGCTGGACTCCAGTGTCCTATTATTAAAAGTTAGCAGTTGCAGTATTTGTAGCTGTTGGCTTTTAATTTTTGCAGGGGTGTGCGGACCTCCGCTTTAAGGCAGGTTGGGGATTTTTGACCAAATAGACCTCAATAGACAACTTTAAATGCTGAAATGCATTTGGATTTTCTTCAGATCTACAGTATTCCAGGCATTTTTTAGTCTCTTAGTGCTTTTCCACCCCAGATGATGACTGTGCAGTCGAAACGCTTCGGGTGGACCTTCTGTCAACATCGCCTTCATGCTTTTACATGCTTTATACATTTCTACCAAATGTGAGTGTTGAATTTGTATTTTTAATAAAATCACCACTTTTTTAAACGGTATCACGCTATGTCAGCTCCCTCTCTCTATTACATGATACCATTCCTGTGACAATAAGTTTCCACCTTTCTTGAAACTCCTGAAGCCTTCAGTTAACATCCAATGAGCATTTAAGGTTGACCGACTGACCGAGTTCCAGGACTTGCTGTCCCCCATTGGGTGGTTTGAACCCAACAATAGGGATGAGCTTCGAGTTCGAGTCGAACTCATGTTCTACTCGAACATTGGCTGTTCGCAAGTTCGCCGAACAGCGAACAATTTGGGGTGTTCGCGGCAAATTCGAATGCCGCGAAACACCCTTTAAAAGTCTATGGGAGAAATCAAAAGTGCTAATTTTAAAGGCTTATATGCAAGTTATTGTCATAAAAAGTGTTTGGGGACCCGGGTCCTGCCCCAGGGGACATGGATCAATGCAAAAAAAAGTTTTAAAAACGGACGTTTTTTCAGGAGCAGTGATTTTATTAATGCTTAAAGTCAAACAATAAAAGTGTAATATCCCTTTAAATTTAGTACCTGGGGGGTGTCTATAGTATGCCTGTAAAGGGGCGCATGTTTCCCGTGTTTAGAACAGTCTGACAGCAAAATGACATTTGGAAGGAAAAAACTCATTTAAAACTACCCGCGGCTATTGCATTGCCGACAATACACATAGAAGTTCATTGATAAAAACGGCATGGGAATTCCCCACAGGGGAACCCCGAACCAAAAAAAAAAAAAAAAAAATGATGTGGGGGTCCCCCTAAATTCCATACAAGGCCCTTCAGGTCTGGTATGGATATTAAGGGGAACCCCAGCCAAAATTTAAAAAAAAAATTGACGTGGGGTTCCCCCTAAATTCCATACCAGACCCTTCAGGTCTGGTATGGATTTTAAGGGGAACCCCGCGCCAAAAAAAAAAAAAAAAACGGCGTGGGGTCCCCCTAAAAATCCATACCAGACCCTTATCCGAGCACGCAACCTGGCAGGCCGCAGGAAAAGAGGGGGGGACGAGAGTGCGGCCCCCCCCCCCTCCTGAACCGTACCAGGCCACATGCCCTCAACATTGGGAGGGTGCTTTGGGGTAGCCCCCCAAAACACCTTGTCCCCATGTTGATGAGGACAAGGGCCTCATCCTCACAACCGTGGCCGGTGGTTGTGAGGGTCTGCGGGCGGGGGGCTTATCGGAATCTGGAAGCCCCCTTTAACAAGGGGACCCCCAGATCCCGGCCCCCCCCCTGTGTGAAATGGTAAGGGGGTACTTACCCCTACCATTTCACTAAAAAACTGTCAAAAATGTTAAAAATGACAAGAGACAGTTTTTGACAATTCCTTTATTTAAATGCTTCTTCTTTCTTCTTTCTTCCTTCATCTTCTTCTTCTTCTGGTTCTTCTGGCTCTTCTGGTTCTTCCTCCGGCGTTCTCGTCCAGCATCTTCTCCGCGGCGTCTTCTATCTTCTTCTCCTCGGGCCGCTCCGCACCCATGGCATGAGGGGGAGGCTCCCGCTCTTCTCTTCATCTTCTTCTCTTCTTCATCTTCTTCTTCATCTTCTTCTTCTTCTTCCTTCTTCTCTTCTTCCTGTCTTCTCCGGGCCGCTCCGCAATCCATGCTGTGGCATGGAGGGAGGCTCCCGCTGTGTGACGGCGTCTCTTCGTCTGACGGTTCTTAAATAACGGGGGGCGGGGCCATCCGGTGACCCCGCCCCCCTCTGACGCACGGTGACTTGAGGGACTTCCCTGTGACGTCACGGGGAATGCCACAGGGAAGTCCCGTCATGTCACCGTGCGTCAGAGGGGGGCGGGGTCACCGGGTGGCCCCGCCCCCCGTTATTTAAGAACCGTCAGACGAAGAGACGCCGTCACACAGCGGGAGCCTCCCTCCATGCCACAGCATGGATTGCGGAGCGGCCCGGAGAAGACAGGAAGAAGAGAAGAAGGAAGAAGAAGAAGAAGAAGAAGAAGATGAAGAAGAAGATGAAGAAGAGAAGAAGATGAAGAGAAGAGCGGGAGCCTCCCCCCTCATGCCATGGGTGCGGAGCGGCCCGAGGAGAAGAAGATAGAAGACGCCGCGGAGAAGATGCTGGACGAGAACGCCGGAGGAAGAACCAGAAGAGCCAGAAGAACCAGAAGAAGAAGAAGATGAAGGAAGAAAGAAGAAAGAAGAAGCATTTAAATAAAGGAATTGTCAAAAACTGTCTCTTGTCATTTTTAACATTTTTGACAGTTTTTTAGTGAAATGGTAGGGGTAAGTACCCCCTTACCATTTCACACAGGGGGGGGGCCGGGATCTGGGGGTCCCCTTGTTAAAGGGGGCTTCCAGATTCCGATAAGCCCCCCGCCCGCAGACCCTCACAACCACCGGCCACGGTTGTGAGGATGAGGCCCTTGTCCTCATCAACATGGGGACAAGGTGTTTTGGGGGGCTACCCCAAAGCACCCTCCCAATGTTGAGGGCATGTGGCCTGGTACGGTTCAGGAGGGGGGGGGGCCGCACTCTCGTCCCCCCCTCTTTTCCTGCGGCCTGCCAGGTTGCGTGCTCGGATAAGGGTCTGGTATGGATTTTTAGGGGGACCCCACGCCGTTTTTTTTTTTTTTTTTGGCGCGGGGTTCCCCTTAAAATCCATACCAGACCTGAAGGGTCTGGTATGGAATTTAGGGGGAACCCCACGTCAATTTTTTTTTTAAATTTTGGCTGGGGTTCCCCTTAATATCCATACCAGACCTGAAGGGCCTTGTATGGAATTTAGGGGGACTCCCACATCATTTTTTTTTTTTTTATTTTGGTTCGGGGTTCCCCTGTGGGGAATTCCCATGCCGTTTTTATCAATGAACTTCTATGTGTATTGTCGGCAATGCAATAGCCGCGGTAGTTTTAAATGTGTTTTTTCCTTCAAAATGTCACTTTGCTGTCAGACTGTTCTAAACACGGGAAACATGCGCCCTTTTACAGGCATACTATAGACACCCCCCAGGTATGAAATTTAAAGGGATATTACACTTTTATTGTTTGACTTTAAGCATTATTAAAATCACTGCTCCTGAAAAAACGGCCGTTTTTAAAACTTTTTTTTGCATTGATTCATGTCCCCTGGGGGAGGACCCGGGTCCCCAAACACTTTTTATGACAATAACTTGCATATTAGCCTTTAAAATTAGCACTTTTGATTATTCATGTTCGTGTCCCATAGACTTTAACGGCGTTCGCGTGTTCGAACGAATTTTTTTCCTGTTCGCATGTTCTGGTGCGAACCGAACAGGGGGGTGTTCGGCTCATCCCTACCCAACAAGTTGTTGACTTGGGTGGTATATGCCCCGCCAAGTCAATACCATCCGGTAAGCCTCCTCCTTCTTTCACGGTGGTGGTATTTTCTTCTATTTCCTCACTTCAAGGTTCCCAGTAATGTCAGGAATTCTTCCCATGTGCATTGGATCACAAACCTAATTGGACTGTATTTCATCATTTTGCTCAATGTGGACTTTTGGGTGTAGTGCAGTCACTACATTAGCACACTATATAATTTATTCACATTTATTATGATTGGAGTTAGTGCTGTTATGTCACTTACATGTTTGTATCACATATAATTCTATGTTATTATGTCACTTATATGTTTATATTACATATAATATATGGACGGCACAGTGGTGTAGTGGGTAGCACTCTCACCTAGCTATAAGAAGGGTCACTGGTTCAAATCCCAACCACGACACTACCTGCCTGGAGTTTGCATGTTCTCCCTGTGCCTGCGCGGGTTTCCTCCGGGTTCTCTGGTTTCCTCCCACACTCCAAAGACATGCTGGTAGGTTAATTGGATCCTGTCTAAATTTTCCCTAGTATGTATGAATGTGAGCTAGGGATTGTAAGCTCCTTGAGGATAGGGACTGATGTAAATGTACAATGTATATGTAAAGCGCTGCATAAATTGACAGTGCTATATAAGTACCTGAAATAAAATAATATAACTTTATTACCTTCCTTTTCTTGCAACATTAGCGCTGCACTTATTATACTTTAGTGCTTTCCATTGGCTAAAACAAAAACACTTGAAGCTTGAATACACATGTAAAACTCTTGAAATATTCTTCTTAAACACTCACATATGTGCGCAAAAATGCTCAAATAAGAGAAAAAAACAAAAACTTGAAAACATCGCTCTGCTCAGGTGTGACTGCAGACTAATGCTGCATACACACGGTCGGAATTTCCGTCAAAAAAAGTGTGATAGGAGCTTTTGGTCGGATATTCTGACCCTGTGTATGCTCCATGCAACTTTTTCTGTCTGAATTTCCACCAGCAAAAGATTGAGAGCTGGTTCTCTGTTTTTCCGACGGAAAAAGTTCTTGACGGAAATTCCGTTCGTCTGTATGCAATTCCGACGCGCAAAAAAACACGCATGCTCGGAAACAATTTGACGCATGCTCGGAAGCATTGAACTTTATTTTCTCGGCTCGTCATAGTGTTGTACGTCACCGCATTCTTGACGGTCGAAAGTTCAGAGAACTTTTGTGTGACCATGTGTATGCAAGCCACGCTTGAGCGGAATTCCGTTGGAAAAGCCAGTCAAGATTTTTCCGACGGAAATTCCGCTCGTGTGTACGGGGCATAACAGTTTGAATCTTAATGGTGGAAAAAAACATGAAGAAACATAAAGCTCCTTAGGTATGGGCACATTTCATACAACACAGAAAAATGCTAATACACAGAGTGCAGTAATAAATAACCATCAGATTTAGGTTTGTCCTACCTAGATAATGTCACACGAGTTCAAATTTGTTGTCACTAAATAAACATCATCAGTGAAACTCTTTTATTTAATTGCAACTAAACCCATCAATTTAACAGTTTCAAAAAACTGTTACATTCCCGACACGTTCCGAGATTGTGACTGTCACATTAATGAACAATGATGTGCGCTGCCAATAAAATAATACAAAAAAAAACAAAAGCTGCAGCAACCACTAAATGATATTCAGAATAAAAACAATGATATGTGTTTGCGCTGCTTAAACAGGAAACCAAATCAAGCTTAAAAGTGAATACTATAAATCAATATTCCATAGCAATAGACTATCGACCAATAGCAAAATAAACAGGAAACCAAATCAAGCTTAAAAATGAATACTATAAATCAATATTCCATAGCAATAGACTATCGACCAATAGCAAAATAATGTGTGAATAATATAAAGTTAACCAATTGCTAAAAAATAACATATAGTGCAGAACAATAAATAACACATACAATGTTCAATACGTGAGTATATGACAAATGTGCTACCACTTGCCCTTAACCACTTCCCTACTGGCGTATTGTAAAATGACGCCAGCAGGAACCTCTCATCCCTCTGGGTGGGCATCATATGACGTCTGCCCATTCTCGCCGCTCGTGTGCGCCCCTGGGGACATGCAGCACCGCGATCAGGGATGAGGCGTGTCCCTCGGACACAGCTCATCCTTACCACGTGACCGGCTGTGTCCAATCACAACCGGTCACAAATGTGAACAAACAGCTGTAACTCGCCATTACCTGGTTCTCCTCAGTGTGTGAGGAGATCTGGAAACAGCAAGTTACTGTATTACAGTACTGTGCCCCGATTGCCCCCAAAATAAAGAGTACCTGTCTATAAGCCTATAAGAGTACCTCTCTGTAAGCCCATCAGAGTACTTTTTGTAAGCCCATCATAGTACCAGAATATCTGTCTGTAAGTCCATCAGTGTGCACGAATACCTGTCACCAGCCCATCAGAGTACCCAAGTACCTGTCCCAGGCCATCAGAGTACCCATCTGCAGCCCAACGTACCTGAGTACCTATCTGCAGCCCATCAGAGTATCCGAGTACCTGTCTGCAGCCCAGAGTACCCAAGTACCTATCTGCAGCCCAGAGTACTTGAGTACATATCTGAGTCCCAGAATACCTGAGTACCTAGCTGCAGCCCATCAAAGTACCCGAGTTCCTGTCTCCAGCCCATCAGAGTACCCGAGTGCCTGTCTGCAGCCCATCAGAGTACCCAAGTATCTATCTGCAGCTCATCAGAGTACCTATTTGCAGCCCATAGGAGTACCTGAGTACCTATCTGCAGCCTATCAGATTACCCGAGTACATGGCTCCAGCCCATCAGAGTACCAGAGTACCTTTCTCCAGCCCATCAGAGTACCCAAGTACCTGGCTCCAGCCCATCAGTGTACCAAAATAACTGTCTCCAGCCCATCACAGTACCCGAGTACCTGGCTCCAACCCATCAGTGTACCGGTCCCCAGCCCATCAGAGTACCCGAGTACCTATCTACATCTCATCAGAGTACCCGAGTACCTGTCTCCAGCCCATCAGAGTACCCAAGTACCTAGCTCCAGCCCATCAGAGTACCCAAGTACAGTACCTTTCTCTAGCCCATCAGAGTACCCAAGCACCTGTCTCCAGCCCATCAGAGTAACCTAGCACCTGTCTCCAGCCCATCAGAGTACCCGAGTACCTAGCTCCAGCCCATCAGAGTACCCAAGTACCTTTCTCCAGCCCATCAGAGTCCCCAAGCACCTGTCCCCAGCACATCAGAGTAACCTAGCACCTGTCTCCAGCCCATCTGAGTAACCGAGTACCTAGCTCCAGCCCATCAGAGTACCCAAGTACCTTTCTCCAGCTCATCAGAGTACCCAAGCACCTACTGTAGCAAGCTGAGAAGAGACACTAGGGGGAAGCCTGAAGCACAGGAGAGTGGGGGAAGCTGGGTAATAGTGGGAGAGACAGACACAGCAAGCATGAATAAGGACAGGAGGCAAAATGTCAAGAAATAATGCTGTGGAGAGCACCCACAGTAACAGAAAATGAAGGAATGCACAAACAGAACCCTTAGGGAATATAAAAATGTAGCCAGCCAGAAAACACTGAGAGCAACCACAAGACCAAACAAACACACGGAATACAAGTATACTCAAGTGACAGCAAATGCCACAGGAAACAGGGAGGTCTGGCTACAGCGTGGAGACATGTTGCTCGAATACTAACCCGCAGGTGCAAATGCTTAATAATATACAATAGATAAAGGTCGCACTATTCAATCATGTATGTACCAATGTAAAAATTAGATGATTAGAACAGTCCACAAGTGATGTGAAAATAAATCCTGATGTTAATCTCAACCATCCACCACTGTAGTGATCTTAAATATCAGTGCCTCCACCAACAGCTGAAAGGCTCGCTTACCAGCTCTTATTGATCCCTCATTACAAGGGGTTGTTAGCGCCTGTGACTTTAGCCCAGCCAAGGCCTTTCTCCAGATCCAGATGGTCTCCCAACAAGATCACCCCTTGGACCATATAAGATGTGAAGATTTCTCACTCAGGTTCCAGGTGATGCATCTTCTCTGTCCGGAGGAAACACAAGGATGTGTTCACGTTTTTAAATGCTTAATGATACTTAGGTTCAGGGCAGATTGACAGGAACCTGAGAAGCTTAGACAGGAGACAAAAGAGAACGGTGACAACACTAAATTACAGTCAGGTCCATAAATATTGGGACATCAACACAATTCCAATTTTTTTTGGCTTTATACACCACCACAATTGATTTGAATCGAAACAAACAAGATGTGCTTTAACTGCAAACTTTCAGCTTTAATTTAAGGGTATTTACATCCAAATCAGGTGAACGGTGTAGGAATTACAACAGTTTGTATACGTGCCTCCCACTTTTTAAGGGACCAAAAGTAATGGGACAGATTAACAATCATCCATCAAACTTTCACTTTTTAATACTTGGTTGCAAATCCTTTGCAGTCAATTACAGCCTGAAGTCTGGAATGCATAGATATCACCAGACGCTAGGTTTCATCCCTGGTGATGCTCTGCCAGGCCTCTACTGCAACTGTCTTCAGTTCCTGCTTGTTCTTGGGGCATTTTCCCTTCAGTTTTGTCTTCAGCAAGTGAAATGCATGCTCAATCGGATTCAGGTCAGGTGATTGACTTGGCCATTGCATAACATTCTATTTCTTTCCCTTAAAAAACTCTTTGGTTGCTTTCGCAGTATGCTTCGGGTCATTGTCCATCTGCACTGTGAAGCGCCGTCCGATGAGTTCTGAAGCATTTTGTTGAATATGAGCAGATAATATTGCCCGAAATACTTCATAATTCACCCTGCTGCTTTTGTCAGCAGTCACATCATCAATAAATACAAGAGAACCAGTTCCATTGGCAGCCATACATGCCCACGCCATGACATTACCACCACCATGCTTCACTGATGATGCTTTGGATCATGAGCAGTTCCTTTCCTTCTCCATACTCTTCTCTTCCCATCACTCTGGTACAAGTTGATCTTGGTCTCATCTGTCCATAGGATGTTGTTCCAGAACTGCGAAGGCTTATTTAGATGTTGTTTGGCAAACTCTAATCTGGCCTTCCTGTTTTTGAGGCTCACCAATGGTTTACATCTTGTGGAGAACCTCTGTATTCACTCTGGTGAAGTCTTCTCTTGATTGTTAACTTTGACACACATACACCTACCTCCTGGTGTTCTTGTTCTGGCCAACTGTTGTGAAGGGTGTTTTCTTCACAGGGAAAGAATTCTTCGGTCATCCACAGTTGTTTTCTGTGGTCTTCCGGGTCTTTTGGTGTTGCTGAGCTCACCAGTGCGTTTTTTCTTTTTAAAGGATGTTCCAAACAGTTGATTTGGCCACACCTAATGTTTTTGCTATCTCTCTGATGGGTTTGTTTTGTTTTTTCAACCTAATGATGGCTTGCTTCACTGATAGTGACAGCTCTTTGGATCTCATATTGAGAATTGACAGCAACAGATTACAAATGCAAATACTACACTTGAAATGAACTCTGGACCTTTTATCTGCTCCTTGTAAATGGGATAATGAGGGAATAACGAACACCTGACCATGGAACAGCTAAGCAGCCAATTGTCCCATTATTTTTGGTCCCTTAAAAAGTGGAAGGCACATATACAAACTGTTGTAATTCCTACACCGTTCACCTGATTTGGATGTAAATACCCTCAAATTAAAGCTGAAAGTCTTGTTCGTTTCATTTCAAATCCATTGTGGTGGATTATAGAGCCAAAAAGATTAGAATTGTGTCGATGTCCCAATATTTATGGACCTGACTGTATATTTCTTGACCACTTGTACAGAGGCGACTATTACAGTACATTGGTTTTGACACAATTGGTTGATTTGTGTGATACACAAGATACAATATCTGGTACATAATCAGTCCAGACAGTAAAAAAGTCTCACATGTGGTATTGTCATACACAGGAGGAGAATGTGTTTTGGGGTGTAATTCTAAGTATGCCTATACTGTGTTTGAGAAATATCTTATTAAATTGACAACTTTGTGCTAAAAAGAATATTTTTCATTTTTTCTATATTTTCCAAAAACTTGTGTAAGAAAAGTGAAGTCTTCAACAGACTCACCACGTGGGTGTTTCCACTGTCCTGGTGCTCCAGGGCATCCAAAAATGTGAGGAAATCAAATGTGTAATTCATGCCCCTGGAACCCTGAAGGTGCTCCCTGGATTTTGGCACCTATATGTGGCTAGGCTGTGAAAAAGTCTCATGCATGTGATATTGCCATACTCAAGAGTAGCAGCAGAATGTGCTTTTGAGTATAATTATAGATATGCTTATGATTTGTGTTAGAAATATCTTATTCATTGATAACTTTGTGAAACTGAAATTTCCATTTTCTTTCCTTCATTTTCCAAAAACTTTTGGCAAAAAATGACATTTTCAAAAGACCTACTATGCCTTTCAGAAAATACCTTGGAGTGTTTGCTTTCCAAAATGGGGTCTTTTTATGGGTATTTTCACTGTACAGGTGTCCCAGGGCCTCTAAAAATGAGATATGTAGTCAGGACATTAGATGCGAAATTTATGCTCCTTGGAAGCCCAAAGGTGCTCTTTGGTTTTTGGGCTCCTCTGTGCATCTAGGCTGTGAAAAAGTCTCACACATGTGGTATCTCCATACTCAGGAGGCATAGCGGAATATGTTTTGAGGTGTTTTTTGATTAAATACCACCAAAAGAAAACTCTATCTCTTTCAAAAAATAGAAGAAAAAAAAATTGGGTAAAGTGTTTCATACCTGAGTAATTATCATTCAAAGTGTGATAGAACTTTAAACTGGTCTGGACAGGAAGAGGGTGAAAATGTCCGGTATTGAGGCATTCAATAATGTTCTTATAATTTGTCTGAGAATCATTCTGTTGCCACTGAGCTGACTTTATAATGATCAACAGTACTTAAAAAAGAGATTAACATTCTCTGCCACAAAAGGCATTTACAAAAACCTGGTGAATCAAAGAAGAAAAGTTTCTTTTTTTTAATGGACAATTAGGCCTCATGCCCACAGACGTTTTTACAGCCGCTTTTAGGAGCATTTTTCATAGCTTAAAAATGCCTCTCCATGTTAGCCTATGGGCTCATGCTCACCAAGGCATTTAGGAGCTGTAAGTGACTTAGGCAATTTTAATCTCCTAAAGCCGCTTTTAGGAGCATTTTTCACAGCTTAAAAATGCCTCTCCATGTTAGCTATGAGCTCATGCCCACCAAGGCGTTTAGGAGCTGTAAGTGACATTTGTTGCATTTTTAATCTCCAAAAAAAAAAACCAGGACCAGCACGTTCTGAGGCTCCAGCGCTAGAACTGTAAATGCCAGACACTGGTAAAAGGTGTTAAACATGATTTAACAAGTCTTAATGCTATATACATAGCATTAAGCCTCATCCGGCGTTTCTCTGTCTCTATTCAAAATCAATGGTTCCCTATGGGAGCCCATTAATTTGGATAGACGTCGCACCAGAAGTCGGATCAAGATGATCAGACTTGCGGTGCAATTTGTGTGCTGAGAATCTTGAAGTGGAATCCTGCCAAAATTTTGCTTGAGGTTCCCCCCAAGATCCATACCAGACCCTTATCCGAGCACACAGCCCGGCAGGTCAGGAAAGGGGGTGAGCGAGGCCGCAGCCCTTGTGACGTCACCGCCCGGGGCATGATGGGGCGATGATGTCACAAAAGGCGTGACTTCCAAATTACGTCATCAGGTGGACCCACCCCATGTCAATATAAGTCATTGCACACGGCGGACCCAGCATTACACCGGGTGATCGCGTTGAGTTAACATCGGAAGAAGAACAGGGGGAGAAGACCCAGCAAAAGAGAGAGAAGACCCTGCATAAGAGCAAGAAGATAGCGGAGAGAGAGGACAGCGCAGAGAGAGGACAGCGCAGAGAGGAGAAGAACCAGAGATGGGAGAAGAACCAGAGAGGGGAGAAGGACCGGCAGAGGGGGAAGACGTCGCCAGAAGAGGGAGAAGAGCCGGAGCTGCCTTAATAAAATACTTTAAAAACCTGTGTATTGTGTTTATGTTTGACACTTTTTTTAGGTGAATGGATAGGGGTACGATGTACCCCATACTCATTCACCTAGGGTGGGGGGTTAGGATATGGGGGCCCTCTTGTTAAAGGGGGCTTCCAGATTCCGATAAGTCCCTGCCCGCAGACCCTGACAACCACCGGGCAAGGGTTGTCAGGAAGAGGCCCTTGTCCTCATCAACATGCACCAACCCCCCCCATGTTGAGGGCTTGTTGCCTGGTATAGTCCGGGGGGAGCTCAATCACCCCCCCCTTTCCTGACCTGCCGGGCTGCATGCTCGGATAAGGGTCTGGTATGGATCTTGGGGGGGAACCTCACGCAAAATTTTGGCGGGGTTCCCCTTCAAGATTCTCAGCACACAAGTCGCACCGCAAGTCGGATCATCTTGATCTGACTTTTGGTGCGACTTCTATTCAAATCAATGGGCTTCCATAAGGAACCATTGATCTTGAATAGAGACAGAGAAACGCGGCTGAAAGCTAGCACGGCTAAACGAGCATTGACGCCAGTGCAAAACACGGATAAAATCGCGCTTTTAATGACGATTTTTTTCCTGGCGTTGGTACTAGCTTTACAGCTCATTTTTAAAACACCCGTGGGCATGAGGCCTTATGGTTGATCGCTTCTTATACTGAATGAGGTGCCTTAAACAGTATTAAAAATCTGTCGGGTGTGAAGCAGCATGAAACAGCTTGGGTACATACAAGACAAACCAGATTAGTAATTTAAGAATTCTGTTATCATGAGTCATCATTCACAAAGTTTCCTGGGATCCTAATAATAGCACAAACTAGGCTTTTACATATTTTGCTTTATTTTATAGAATCTCTTGAACCTGCACAAGATTATAGCCATATATCTGTCACAGTTTAAATCTTTGCTGCCTAAAACCATGTTCATATTAACACTAGTTTTTATCTTTTTAATCTGAATTGCTACTGTAGTGGAGTCCAATTTATTCGCCATTTTGAGATGCAGGCCAAGCCCCTTTAACACCATTTAACACAACTTCCTGGTCTCATGGACATGGAACACATGTGCCTCAGCTTCCTTTACTCAGAGAACTGGCCATTATTTCCCTAGAGGGGTAAGCAAGAAGGATGACCAGAATTCCATTCACAAATTAGTTGGCTGCTAAGAAGTGGTGTATGGCCAAACGATAATTTTAGGGGGCGTTTGGGCTCACTTCATTGGCAGAAAGCAGGAGAACCCATTGCCCACTATGCACTGGTATTATGAGACATGGCAGCCACGATACATCGCAGGGAAAAAGGCAGAGTAGAATAGTCAGTGTGAGGTGATGCAGACAGATGGCTACAATTCATAGATGGGTTGTTGTGCAACAAAGTCAGAGAAACTTTGCGAGGAGAGGAGGATTGAAGCAACCTCACTTTACAATTCCACAAACTTAGAAGTAGTCATTGTGTGTCAAGAGCAGAGACATACAGGCTCAAATGTACCCATGGCTGTTGTTCATGGAAAATCAAAAGATCCACCTGCAACAAAACAGACAGCTCCATGGGAAATGCAAATATGAAAATTGACAGAAGGGTTGGCTTTGCTGCAGAGTTATCCATGTTGAAGTGAAGACAGGAATGCTCCTCCAAGAGCAAGCAGAGGATGCACCTTCATGGAGAAAGTATACACCACGTCAGACACAGTCAAGGCAGGCAAGTTCACGATGCTGGTGCTGAGCTGTTGGGAAATAGCTACCACAGCAAAATAATATTTCTAAGGGAAAAAATCTCATTTAAAATTGCTTGTGGCTGTAATGAATTGTCGGATCCCAGCAACATAGATAAAAATCAATTCATTGTACAAAAAATGAATGATAAAATAATACAATAAATACAAAAGATACAAAAATAAAAGAGCTAATACAGGCACATCTTCCAGCACCTACCCCGCCATGGGTATCGTACTGTAATAATCTCAACAGATTTACTAAAGGCAAATAGACTGCGTACTTGCACTCATTTTCCCCAGAGCTTAGGGACTACACTTACAAAATATATTTGCCTTTAGTAAATAAAACCCATAGCTTTTTAATTCAGATATACATATATATTACATGAGGATTTAATGAAAAACTGTACTCACTGGTTGAATGAAATAAAAATGGACTCATCTATGGCCATCCTTACTCTCTGTCTGATCACTCTGCTGATTACCTATTTTTTAAAATGCTTTTTGGAAATAACTATTCTATAAGCATAACAAATACATTGTGCGCTTACTGTTCAACTTTCTTTGAAAATCTCACAATTAAACCACTGATAAAAACAAAGCAAAGTAAAGTAATGTTTCTTTACAGGGACATTTTATACCTTCTCAATTGTATCCTCTTAACTAGTGCTGCCAGTGTATTCTATCCGGTAAGCACTTTCTGCATTTAGACATAATGTCTCTGAATTGTGATGGATGATCCAGGATGAGGTGAAAATTCCAGAAGGGTTTAGTCTGTCAAAGAAAAATGCATTTATTTAAACTAGTTACTGCAAAATCTAATGGCTTAAATCAAAGCTGAAGTTTAGCTAAAATTAAAAAAAACTTTATAGCATTAGTAACCTTACTTACCTGTAATGAAGTATGTCCCATGTTATATACGCAGATGAATCCTGTGTAAATCTTCTGTGCAGGGATGCCTGTCTTCTTCCTACTAGTGAACTTCTAGTGCTGGAATGGATAACAGCTCTGAATCTTCTGTGAAACTTCAGTGAACGAGCTCCAATTAAAGACCTGCCCCTTCCTCCCCCATTGGGAAAAGTTGTATTATAGTGCACACTGCAGGTAACACAATCTCTGAATGGGGGAGAAACTGATGAATCACTAGATTCTCTTCCCAATTTAGATCACATTATGCGCAGTGTACAATGTAAAACAACTTTTCCAAATGAAGGAGGGAGGATGGGGCGGGTTCTCTTTGAGAGCTTCTTCACTGGATCTTTACAGCAGACTATTAACTTTACTCAGAGCCTTTAACCCCTACAGTGTCAGAATTTAAGCAGCAGGAAGAGAACTGGACATCTCTGCAGAAAAGATTTATACAGGATCCAGCTGCTTGCACAACATGTTTTATTGCAGGTAAATTAGGCTACAAAAGCTTTAGAGTAGTTCTTGGGGATACATTTAAGCATTAAGTGTTTCTATTTAGCTACCTTCTCTAAATACTATAAACTCATTCTGTTTGCTGCTGAGGGTTGTATTTTATGGCACTGAGAGTGTAACCGAGGTGTGTGTGGAACAGAACATGCAGAGAGAGGCAGAGTAGTTTGAAGCAGAGTTCCACCCAAAAATGGAACTTCCGCTTTAAGTGAAGGTGACCCCCAGACATGCCACATTTGGCATGTCATTTTTTTTAGGGGGGGGGGGCAGATACCCTCTTTTTATAGGGATCCAGCTCCCACTTCCTCCTGGGACACCGTGGCACCGGAAGGAAGTTCACCTCTCCCCCCTCCCTCTCGGCAATCATCTGGGACACGCCACAGGTCCCAGATGATTGCCCGGCCAGTCACAGTGCGCATCGCAGCTCGAGCATGCGCAGTGTGAAGGCACAGCCGGGCGCCCACAATGGCAATGCTGGTGCCGCAGAGAGGAGGGGGAGAGGAGCGAGGCTTTGTTCGCCCGCATCGCTGGACCGTGGGACAGGTGAGTGTCCAATTAATAAAAGTCAGCAGCTACACTTTTTGTAGCTGCTGACTTTTATATGGGTGGAACTCTGCTTTAAGGACCCTTGCCACAAGAGTTTCTTTATTGAGGTGTTCAGCAGACAGAGAATGGGGCAAGGGTTGATCCCCACGGAAGCAATCTGGGTATAATTGTGGGAGCAGGGGCACAAGTACAGGGCAGTATACAGCCACCTAAAGGGGTAAGTCCAGGTCCCCAGGTAATGATTGGGCAAGACAACGTTTAAGTCCAAGGGCACAGGTCATTAATTTGGACACAGAAAAGGTTAGGCAGCAGCCTGGCCAGCAAAGGTTAACCACTTGCTTAATGGGCACATATACCCCCTTTCTGTGCAGGCCAATTTTCAGCTTTCAGCGTTGACACTCTTTGAATGACAAATTGCGTGGTCATGCAACATTGTACTCATATGAAATTTTTATCTTTTTTTTTCACAAAAATAGAGCTTTCTTTTGGTGGTATTTAATCACCACCGGGGTTTTTATTTTCTGCTAAACAAACAAGAAAAAGACCGAAAATTTAAAAAAAAACTGTTTCATAGTTTGTTTAAAAATGTTGCAAACGGGTAATTTTTCTCCTTCATTGATGTGCGCTGATGAAGCTGCACTGATAGACACTGATAAGGCGGCACTGATGGGCACTGATAGGTGGCACCGATGGGCACTGATGAGGTGGCACTGGTGGGCACTGATCAGGAGGCACTGATAGGTGGTACTGATAGGTGGCACTGATGGGCACTGATAGGTGGGACTGATGGGCACTGATAGGCACTGGTAGGTGGCACTAATAGGTGGCACTGATGATGGGGCACTGATGGGCACTGATTGGCAGCACTGACAGGCACTGATAGATGACACTGGTGGGCACTGATAGGTGGCACTGGTGGACACAGGTAGGTGGCACTGGTGGACACTGGTTAGCAGCACTGGTGGGCACTGGTAGGTGGCACTGGTGGGCACTGATTAGCAGCACTTGTGTCTACTGAGTGGGACCGATGTCCCTCTTACAAAAGTCAGCAATCGGCTTTATTTTTTTCTCCTCACGCTGTCAGCATGAGGAGAAAAAAAGGCAGTTACCGGCTTCTGTTTACATTATGTGATGAGCTGTCATTGGTATCACAGAGCGCACTGCCCACATACCGCAGGGGGCGCACAGGCAGCGCGAGCTTAGGAGGACATACATGGATGCCCTCCCGGCAATCTAAGCCCGCGTTGTGGTCGTCTTTTGGCTATAGCGTGGGCATGAAGTGGTTAACATCTAGCAGCACAGGCAGTGATCCAAGGCACAGCTAGGTTTAATGCACGGATTACTCATAGGCAATTTGCTGGGTCCTGGGAGAAGGATTGGAGGACCTGAATGGTCTGGCCTCAGCTTCAAGGCCACACAGGCAGCACGTTTGCCACATGGAAGGACTTTGACCCTTGTCCCTTGGCTTGAGTAAATATACCTGAGCTAGAGTGCAATCCTGTGGCCCGGGCAACATACTCCACTCCCCTGCTTCACATCCACATCAGGAGCACGGCCAGGGTAGGCTCTTTTTCTCCAGTGGGACTCAGCTCTGGAAGGACAGTGAGGTGTGTCAGAGGGGCTGGAGTCGAGGTGCAGAACATAGAACCCAAATTACCAAGTGGCTCCTGTGGGGGTAGTGCTACATTTGCAAGCATGTTGTTTTGTTTTTCTTTAGGGTTTATGCTTTTGAATTCCTTTGCTGGGCTACACAGCAATGTGGCTTTGATTTTGCAGTTAATTTCCAGTCAGGAGAGTAGGAGCATAGAGGTGTTTTTAGACCAAGCAGTTAAATTAAAGTGGGGTTTGCATACTAAGAGGTCTCTTTTGTCCTCTGGGAGTTTTACTGATATTTTGTGAAGTAGTAGTGCCATTTAAGCCCTTTCTGGCCTAGAGGTGTGGCGTATTTCAACATAATCCACCTACCAAGCTATATGCCCTTTATGTAGCATGGAAGTAAACAGGAGATGCATCTCAAATCTGCTTTAAAAGATTTATCCAGAATTCTATCAGTTCTATTTTTGCATGAATTAATGTGTCCTGTACTGCTGTCAATTTAAAAGAAATTGTCACAACTCGAAGAGTGTTATGAATACAAGTTCAATGTACCCAGAGATGACTGAGCCTTTATGCGATCAGTTAGTATGGGATGTGTTTTGACAGAATTGTAGTCTATAAAGAAAATTGAGAATTCCCCTTTGTAAGGTCTATAGAGACAGAGTAACCATTATTTAAAAAGACTGAGAATAAAGAGTTTAGATCAATGAGATGAAAATTGTATCCTGTGTTTTCCTAGTCTTTTAGGTCTTAGCAGAGTAGGTGGGTGCACATTTGTGAGTACATATTCAGACACTTAAACGCAGGGTCTATATATATATACATATATATATATATATATATATATATATATATATATATATATATATATATAGTGCCTTGAAAAAGTATTCATACCCCTTGATATTATCCACATTTTGTCATGTTACAACCAAAGACGTAAATGTATTTTATTGGGATTTTATATGGTAGAACAACACAAAGTGGCACATAATTGTGACATGGAGGGAAAATGATAAATGCTCTTCAACATTTTATACAAATAAATATCTGAAAAGTGTGGCGTGCATTTGTATTCAGCCCCCTTTACTATGATACCAATAACTAACATCTTCTGGAACCAATTGCCTTCAGAAGTCACCTAATTAGTAAATAGAGTCCACCTGTGTGTAATTTAATCTCAGTATAAAAACAGCTGTTCTGTGAAGTCCTCAGAGGTTTGTTAGATAACCTTAGTGAATAAACAGCATCATGAAGGCCAGGGAACACACCAGATAGGTCAGGGCCAAAGTTCTGGAGAAGTTTAAAGCAGGGTTAGGTTATAAAAAAGAATCCCAAGCTTTGAACATCTCACAGAGCACTGTTCAATCCATCATCTGAAAATGGAAAGAGTGTGGCACAACTGCAAACCTACCAAGACATGGCCATCTACCCAAAATGACATGCTGGGCAAGGAGAGCATTAATCAGAGAAGCAGCCAAGAGGCCCATGGTAACACTGGAGGAGCTGCAGGGATCCAAAGCTCAGGTGGAAAAATCTGTCCACAGGACAACAATTAGTCGTGCACTCCACAAATCTGGCCTTTATGGAAGGGTGGCAAGAAGAAACCCATTGTTAAAAGAAAGCCATAAGAAGTCCCATTTGCAGTTTGTGAGAAGCCATGTGGAGGACACAGCAAACATGTGGAAGAAGGTGCTCTGGTCAGATGAGACCAAAATTTATCTTTTTGGCCTAAAAGCAAAAAGCTATGTATGTCGGAAATCTAACACTGCACATCACCCTGAACACATCATCCCCACAGTGAAACATGCACATCACCCTAAACACACAATCCCCACCGTGAAACATGGTAGTGGCGGAATCATGTTGTGGGGATGCTTATCTTCAGCAGGGACAGGGAAGCTGGCCAGAGTTGATGGGAAGATGGATAGAACCAAATACAGGGCAATTTTAGAAGAAAACCTGTTATGCCGCGTACACACGGTCGGACTTTTCGTCTACAAAAGTCCAACGGACGCTGACGGACTAAAGCTGGCTGGTAATCCGATCGTGTGTGGGCTTCTTCGGACTTTCAACGTACTTTTTTAGCCTCAAATCCGACGTACTTTAGATTTGAAACATGCTTCAAATCTTTACGTCGTAACTACGACGGACCCCGAAGTCCGCTCGTCTGTATGCTAGTCCTACGGACAAAAAAATGACGCATGCTCATAAGCAAAAACTAAACGGAAGCACTCGGTCTAGTAAAACTAGTGTTCGTATTGTAGGTAGCACATTCATCACGCTGCAAAATCTGTGATCGTTGAATGCAGCGCATTTTATTTCTTCTTTACGAATGCTCTAAAGAACGAAGGTGTTTTGCTGTTCATAATCAGAGTTTTCCCAAACTGATTTCTGAATTATTTTTCTCTTTGATCTCATGAATGATATAGTATGCTTTTTATAAACAATGTTTCCATACTAATAATACTTTTTCCCTTATTTTTTTTTTTTTTTTTTAGGTTTGTAAAGTTACCACAAAGAACCCATTATTCTTTTTTATTTTTTTTCTAGTGATTATTTTTTATTTTTTAGATAAAGTTAACCCAAAGCACCGTTTTTGTTTATGTATATTTTTTTTTTTCAAGACTTACCACTTGAACATTCTTAACATTAGTAATGTATTTTTGGTGTGTTTTTTTAAAACTCAATGAGATTGTTGTCCCTTGTTAATTTAACATTGTGTGTAAAATCAATGATTTAAAAGAAAACACATAAAGTCTTTTGCTAAACTCAAAAAAGATCCATTTATTCATGGTCAAAATAAAATAAAGAGGAAGTCAACGCTGGAAAAAGTCGGTGTACAAGAAAATTGGGATCTTGAGGAGTCCATATAAGAGGGAGCACAATCTGGTCCAAGAATCCCAGAGATCAACAGCACCAGCAGATGATCTAGATGTCCCCAGACTGTGGTCCTACAACAGCCTGCGTCTTCTGTCAGACCAGACTGAACCCAGGTCATCACTTTCTTCTCTTCCCTGCAGCCTTTCCTCCACGCTGCCCTGCAGCCTTCCCTGCAGCCTTCCCTGCAGCCTTCCCTGTAGCCTTCTTTTGAGGCTGTGGCTCTGGTGTTTCAGTTGTGGCAGGAGGAGGAGGAGGAGGAGGAGGAGGAGGAGGAGGGGGGGGGGCTGCCTCATGTAGTTGGGTGTTTTTTGTTAGCGTGCCCTGCAGCCCCTTATGGATTGTTTCCCCAAATAGGCGCTCACAAATGAGGCGCTGCTCCCAATCCATCTGAAGAAGCCTGCTGGCTAAGTAGCAGCCATAGGCTTCTTCCGCTTCGGGGGGGCTTGTTAAAAAACGGGTGGCCTGTTGCATGAGGCGCAGGGACGCGTCCTGTGTGACCATCCCCTTCCTGGCCCTTTTTTTGGGAAGGTGGAGGGGAGGCACTTGGGATTGGGTGAGGCTCCTACTGGGCCCAGCCACCTCACTTGGCCCAGCCACCTCACTTGGCCCAGCCACCTCACTTGGCCCAGCCACCTCACTTGGCCCAGCCACCTCACTGGGAGCAGCCACCTCCTGCCTGACACTGGGCCCAGCCTCCTCCAGGATGATGGTGAATCCGGCCTCCTCCAGGCTGTCCATGGGCCCGGTCTCCTCCTGCCTGCCACTTTCCCCACATTCCTCCTGGATGGACTCATCCTGTGTATAAAAAAAGGACAATAGTTTTAGTTTCTTTTTTTGGGTTCATCAATGACACACAGTTTGCTTCTCATGACTAGCAAATTCAATGTGAATACATCTCTTTAATAAAAGAGTCTAATCAGACACCCTAATTATTTCAAGCAGGTGCCAAACATATTTAGTCACTACTATCATTTGATATGTATACACAATTTGGAGTGCTAAATTATTTGAGACAATTATAACATCCAGTTAACATCATTAATATTAGTACAGTAAATATTTGTTAAAATAATTTACCTGACTCCAGATGGTCATATCCGGTTCATCCAGGATGGAAGACCCAGCTTGCTCCTCATCAGCCTCTGCTGGGGTGGAGGGAAGGGTGGAGGGAAGGGTGGAGGGAAGGGTTGAAAGTGATGCCCTGGCTTCATTCTGGTCATCAAGAAAACGGAGTTGATTGTAGTACCACAGCCTGGGTACATAAACATCATCTGCTGATGCTCCTGATCTCCTTGATTCCTGGATCTTCCTATGCTCCCTTTTATACATGTTCCTCAAGACCCCAATTTTCTTGAGCACTGTCTCCATTGTTGCTCCCGGGATGGTCTCCTGGACAAAGGACAGAAGTCTCTCCAGCGTTGACTTCCTCACATGCTTGGCATAATACTGAGGGTGTTTCACCTCCCACAAATTCCTCATCTCTCGATATTTTGAAATAAAAGAAGTAAGGAACTCTGGATCCTTCAATAGGGGATTCATTATATCTGGAAAAGAGAAAGTCACAAGACCAAAAACACTTATTATATGTTTCTGCTAACCCCTCATCATCTTCTCCCTATGTAGGCCTCATCAATCTATCAAGCCATATAGGCCGCTTGCTACAAAGTCATGACCATAAACCCCCCCCAAAAAAAATATATATATCTCAAATTACCTTCGTTTTGGAACGTCCTGGTCCACTATCACCTACGCACAGAACGTACGTACGACACGCGCGAAAGGCCCTTCTTTATACACTACGCATGTGTGAAACTCCGCCTGCGTCGCCCGCCCCTGACGTTCGAAATTAACTCATGTTCTCCGCCCCCTAATTTGACGCACAGAACGTACGTACGACACGTGCGCAAGGCCCTCCTTTATACACTACGCATGTGTGAAACTCCGCCTGCGTCGCCCGCCCTTGACGTTCGAAATTAACTCATGTTCTCCGCCCCCTAATTTGACGCACAGAACGTACGTACGACACGTGCGCAAGGCCCTCCTTTATACACTACGCATGTGTGAAACTCCGCCTGCGTCGCCCGCCCCTGACGTTCGAAATGAACTCATGTTCTCCGCCCATTTTTTGTTACGGCGCGTAGTGGAGTTAAAGAATGGCGGAGACACCTGAAATGTTGACGACCTCAGGTAGTGGAGACAGCCCGGAGGCTGGAACGTCTGGAACGTCAACGAAATCTATGAGGCCTAGATTTAAGGCCTCTAATATGAGTTTCAAAGAGATGGTGGAGATGGTGGCCATTCTTCACAAAGACGACTATGATGGCAATTATGGGCCGTACGCACGGCCAAATTTGCGCAAGGCCAAAATAATGGCGAAGGTCGTGGAGACTTTGCAGGCATCTTTTGGGGTCCAGCGCTCCAAAGATCAATTGCGAAAAAGATGGTCTGACCTGAAACTCAGGGAGCCGGATCAATACCGACTCTTCTGGAAAGTTCTTAAAAAAAGTAAGTACTTGTCGTGTTTTTCTCTTGTGTTTATTACCTTGTATACTGCTCCATGTGCTTTTCCTTCCTATACGATTTTTGTTCATCGTTTTAAACGATCTTTTAATATATATATATAATATATATATATATAAATATATATATAAATATATATATATATAAATATATATATAAATAAATATATATATATAATATATATATATATATATATATATATATATATATATATATATATATATATATATATATATATATATATATATATATATATATATAGATAAATATATATATATATATATATATATAAATATATATAGATATATATATATATATATAGATATATATAGATATATATATATATAAATATAGATATATATATATAAATATATATAGATAGATAGATATATATATAGATATATAGATATATATATATATAGATATATATATATAGATATATAGATATATATATATATATATATATATATCTATATATATATATCTATATATATATATATATATATCTATATATCTATATATATATATCTATATCTATATATATATATATCTATTTGAAGTTCTCTTAATTTTTTGGATTTACATTTAGTTAGATATTTAGAGATTTTGTTCCAGATATAGAGAGAGATCAAAAGATTATTAACTATATTTTGAGATATTGATATCTATCTATCCGGTATGTCTTTATAATTTTAAATATTGAAGTAAAATAGGAACTCTACACAAACCACTTCACTACAAATGTTGGAAAATTATTATGTCCTAAAATATCTGTGTGCTAATTAGATTACTAATTTTTTGTTTCACATAGGGGAAAAATCACTCAGCCAACCACAAGAAAACAGTCCACCCCAAGCAAAACATGATTGGGCAATCAGCCCAAGTCCCATTGAGGATGTGGAGGAAGGAGAGGTGGGCGACATGGGCACCCCACCAGGTGAGTGTCTGACACACCAGCTTACGTTAATCTATGCATGGCTGCCTTTTGTTTAATTGAATTTGGCTACTCTATTTTAGGGGATCTGGTTGTGCTTCATTCAAGCAACAGTGACACCCCCGAGGATGTGGAGGAATTAGGCTACATGGCCACCCCACCAGGTCAGTGTCTGAGACAACAGCTTTATTTCTGGTAAGGTAAACTATGTATGTGTGCATATTTCTAAAGACATTTTTTGGTTTCATTCCACTTTAGGAACAACAAGAAGTGACTATTTCACCTCTGAAAGTGCCCAACGTCTAATTGGTCAAATAATGGCCTGGAATCAAGACATGGATCAAATGCGTAATCGGCTGGATCGTATGCAGCAGGAAATGAAGGACATGATTGATGTTTTGGGTCGAATCTAAATGCCCTTTTTTAAACCCCAAAACATCAATCATGTCCTTCATTTCCTGTTTTGCTGACCCCATTCTGGGCCTTCTCTTTCTTTTTTTGGCATAACATAAATGGCTGTTTAACCTAATGTCAAAAAGGAGGGCTGTCAAAAATCCACAAAAAAATAAAAATTGATTTTCTAAAAAACACCAAAAAAAAAAAAAAAATTGATTTTAAAAAACCTAAAAAAAAAAAAAAAAATTGATTTTAAAAAACAAAAAAAAAAAAAAAATTGATTTTAAAAAACCAAAAAAAAAAAAAAAAAATTGATTTTAAAAAACCCAAAAAAAAAAAAAAATTGATTTTAAAAACCCAAAAAAAAAAAAAAAATTGATTTTAAAACACCAAAAAATAAAAAAAATAATTAATGTTAAAAAACCAAAAAAATTAAAAAAATTGATTTTAAAAAACCAAAAAAAAGAAAAATAATTAATGTTAAAAAACCAAAAAAAGTAAAAAAATTGATTTTAAAAAACCAAAAAAAAGAAAAATAATTAATGTTAAAAAACCAAAAAAAGTAAAAAAATTGATTTTAAAAAACCAAAAAAAAGAAAAATAATTAATGTTAAAAAACCAAAAAAAGTAAAAAAATTGATTTTAAAAAACCAAAAAAAAGAAAAATAATTAATGTTAAAAAACCAAAAAAATTAAAAAAATTGATTTTAAAAAACCAAAAAAAAAAAAAAAAACTTGCTTTTAAAAAAAAACAAAACTTGATTTTCCAAAAAAAAAAAAGCCTGTTTTCGAAAATCCAAAAGCCAAAAATATTTTTTTGTGGATTAGGTAGAAATATTTAAATATAATTATATTTTGCTACATCATTAAGATACCATTATATTTTTGTCTATGAACATTTTATACTAAATGCAGAACTGAATGCATAACAACCATTAATAAAAACATCTCCTTTTATAGGATTTTAACAAATGTGTGGTTTGTTATTTCAAGGCTCAGTATCAGTTTGGTTATAATTGTCAAAAAGTTGTTTACAGTGGCAATGGAGCTTATTTAGACATTTTTAAAATTCAAATACAGTTGGCACTACAACTGCTCGACCATAACCTAGGAGACAGCCCAAAAGAAAGGCAAGCAATAAATATAATGCCAGATTTCAGCAATATTTTTTTTATTGTCAAAAAATTATATATCCTGGCCCATTGCAATGGCCCCCCTACCCATAAAATAATCAACATATTGCTGTCTAACCTGACGGGAACTTTGGGGGGCCAAGCCAGTACGGACAGTATCCAGGCCTGTAAGGTTGGCTTCTATTTGTCCGGCCTCAGGCCCAACTGTGCCTATATAATTGGCAGAATGCTTATTTAAAAAGTTGTGCAGAATGCAGCACGATAAAATTATAAAATTAAGTTTGTATTCCGCCAAATTAATGGCTGTTTGAAACAGGCGGAACCGGCTGGCCAGAATTCCAAACGCATTCTCAACCACTCTTCTAGCTCTGGCCAGCCGGTAATTAAAAACCCTCCTCTCCGGGGTGAGGGTTCTTTGGGGGAATGGCCTCATGAGGTGCTTGCTCAGAGCGAAGGCTTCATCGGCAAAGAAGACAAAGGGGAGTCCTTCCACGTTATCCTCATCAGGTGGCAATCCCAGGCCACCACTCTGGAGACGCTGGCAGAACTCCGTCTGGGCAAATACTCCTCCATCCGACATCCGGCCATTCTTCCCCACGTCCACATATAAAAAATCATAGTGTGCCGACACCACCGCCATTAAAACAATACTGTGGAACCCCTTATAATTAAAATAATATGACCCCGAATGGGGTGGTGGCACAATGTGGACATGTTTCCCATCTATAGCCCCTCCACAATTGGGAAAGTCCCAACGGCTGGCAAAATGGGATGCCACAGTCTGCCATTCCTGTGGCGTTGAAGGAAACTGGGGAATCAAACAAGAAAACCAAAATCAATTAATTTGGAAGCTAACATTGCAAGAAAATTAGACAATTAAAAACATTATTCCCCAGCATCAGTATAACATTCAATAATTTAATTCTTCTGGAATAACTAATATGGAAAAAGGCACACTTATCAGATTGCTCACCCCCTCTGATAGAACATTGATTACATTTTAGGGGGTTGTGAAATCCCTAAAAAAAATTACTTTAACAACACGCAGGAATTTAGGGACTAACAAAGGCTACAAGACTGCAGTTGTCGCACTCTGGAGGTGCAGTTGCTAACCAGCTTACAGTAAATGAGGTAATGTCAAAAGGAATTCATGTTGCAAAGAGTACACAATCACATGCAAGGGCAATTAATGAAAACACTTTGAGGCTTGCATATGATTTGATGATGGAAATCAGCAGAGCTTCTGCTCATTTACTAAAGCACTGGAACAAATGCACTTGTAGAGTGCACATGCATTTTGCTAAGTGCAACATAGATTTGCTTTAGACAAATCAACACCACAGAACATTCAAGCAAATTTTAACGAGGGTGGGGGTGGGGGGTTGTGAAATCTAGCTAATTGATAATTAGCAGCACACTATTTGGAGTGAGTTCAGGTGGGGGGGGGGGTTGTGAAATCTAGCTAATTGCTAATTAGCAGCACACTATTTGGAGTGAGTTCAGGTGGGGGGGGTTGTGAAATCTAGATAATTGCTAATTAGCAGCACACTATTTGGAGTGAGTTCAGGTGGGGGGGGGGTTGTGAAATCTAGCTAATTGCTAATTAGCAGCACACTATTTGGAGTGAGTTCAGGTGGGGGGGGGTTGTGAAATCTAGCTAATTGCTAATTAGCAGCACACTATTTGGAGTGAGTTCAGGTGGGGGGGGGTTCTGAAATCTAGCTAATTGCTAATTATAAGCACACTAAATACACTCCAACAAAATACATTCAAAATGAGTAGACTAGGTGGATATGTTCCCATCACTTCATGCTGGGAAGGTTATTGAAGGAAACTATACATGCATGACAAAAAATAACAGGAAAAAATCCCAGCATGTGTGAGGATAAAAAGGGGACATTCACACTATATTGCAATGATGGGAAGTAGTGTTTGAAGCAAGAAATACATTACATTATCAAAGATTACATAAAAGAACATGTGATGCTAATAAAATAAAAATATCTTACCTTAATATAGTCCTTCTGCAGGACCTGTATGATGGCAGAACAGGTCTCTGGGATAATGATCCCCAGAGCCTGGGGGGAGATGCCTGTCGAGAACTTAAGGTCCTGCAGGCTTCTCCCTGTGGCCAAATACCGCAAGGTAGCGACCAGCCTCTGCTCCGGAGTGATGGCTTGCCTCATGCAGGTATCCTGCCTGCTGATATAGGGGGTCAGCAAAGCCACCAAACGATCAAAAACGGGGTCCGTCATCCGGAGAAAGTTCCTGAAATCCTCAGGATTATTCTCACGGATCTCACGGAGCAAAGGCATGTGACAGAACTGGTCACGCTGAAGCAACCAATTCTTGGTCCATGAACTCCTCCTCGCCCTGTTCATGGACTGGTCTTGGGCTGAAGAATAAACTACAGCACCAAGCACATACAATGCACGAGCTCTACGACGAGTACGTACAGGTAACATGGCTTCAAAACGGTCGGCTGGTCAGAACGCACTAAACAGAACGCACTGAAGAACAGCAAGGCCTGTGAAGAACGACCTGAAAATCAGGAACGAGCGGCCAATAAAACAAAGATTTCTCAATGCCAACTGACCAAACGCACTGAAAAGCAGATACAAACCTCACAAGCACAGACTGAACAACAGTTAAAACGAACTGAAAAATACGAGTCTCACAAGCGCGAATCGTCTCTCACCAAACTTCTACTAACACGAGATAAACACGAGATTAGCAGAAGGAGCCCAAAGGGTGTCGTACGGGCTATTGAACTTCCATTTTATAGTCTCGTCGGACTTGGTGTACGTCACAGCGTACTAAGCTGGCGTACTTTTGTGTGGTCGTGTGTGGGCAAGTCCGTTCGTAAGAAAGTCTGCCCCAAGTCCGCCGAAGGTACGCCGGAAGTATGTCGGACAGGCTGTCCGACTTTTGTAGCTGCAAAGTCCGACCGTGTGTACGCGGCATTAGAGTCTGCAAAAGACTTGAGACTTGGGTAAAGGTTCACCTTTCAGCAGAACAACTACCCCAAACATACAGCCAGAGCTACAATGGAATGGTTTGGATCAAAGAATATTCATGTGTTAGAATGGCCCAGTCAAAGTCCAGACCTAAATCCAAATGAGAATCTGTGGCAAGACTTGAAAATTGCTGTTCACAGACGCTTTTTTGCAAAGAAGAATGGGCACAAATGTCACTCTCCAGATGTGCAGATTTGCAGGGAAATGTGGTTCTACAAAAATTGACTTGGGGGGGGGGGGCTAAATACAAATGCACACCACACTTTTCAGATAGTTATTTGTAAAAATAAATGTGAAAACCATTTATTGTTTTTCTTCCACTGTATATGTGTGTATATATATATATATATATATATATATATATATATATATATATATATATATATATATATATATATATATATATATATATATATGAGCTGACGGCCCAAATTTTCCATTCATAGAAAATCACCTTGGGAGACTCCTGGTAGGCCTCACCTTCCCGTCATATACTGTGAACTTTAGAATTCTGCTTGATGTTTTTCATTGTTATTCCTGTTTATTTTTGATATCCTTTTAGTCTATCTGTTGTTTGTACTGAACTTCTGCCTGGTCCCTAACTACAACTGCCTTTCAATTTGGAAAGTTCTTTGCTTGTTCATGACCCACCGATCACTTCTTAACAGAAGTTGTTAGCATTGCTATCAGGTAGCTGTTACGAAGCCAAGTTCGAACATCCCTTGTATAGGGGCAATGGTGAAGGTTAGACTTGCCATAGACTCTTTACCTTGGTGAGACCCTATCACTACCACTCATAACACAGAGGATCTGCCACAATCTGTAGCAGAAAACAGGATTTGTTTTTGTTTTGTTTTTTTTTTGTTTTTTTATTATTGTAATAGACAGCACTGATATATTAAGTGAGGTTTTGCTTCCAAGTTATAAAAATGGACTTCATAAAGCACTTAATTTTACCAGGAAACATTTATACATAAACAAACTAATCCATTTTTCAGTCAACTTTACTCACCTGACCAACCTGCTGTTGGTTAGGAATTGCAATGCTACACTCAGGAAGCTAATATCACACAGCATGGTAAGGAATCAATGACAGATGGCAGGATGTGCCATATCCAATTACATTATGATGCATATTTTTTCACTTGCTTTTTTTTCAGCTTTCCATTGAAGTTAGCTAGAATCCTCATACCAAACTATAATTGCAAGGTCCTTGGCAACACTAGTCAAATAATTGCTACAATTAACAGCAGAACAGTAATGCCCCGTACACACGATCGGAAATTCCGCCAGCAAAAGTCCAATGTGAGCTTTTGGTCTGAAATTTCGATCGTGTGTATGCTCCATCGGACTTTGAGAGCAGGTTCTCTATTTTCCAGTCGGAAAAAGTTCCTATCGGAAATTCCGTTCGTCTGTATGCAAAAAACCACGCATGCTCAGAATCAAGTACAAGACTGAAGCGCTCGATCTGGTAAAACTAGCGTTCGTAATGGAGATTGCACATTTGTCACGCTGTCAATTTTTGGATCTTTTTATGCAGCTCATTCTTTTGTTCTTTGCAATGCTAAAAGAATGAAGTTGTTTTGCTGCTAATATTCACACAGAGTTCTGACAAACGTATTTCTTTATTATTTATTGTGATCTCCTTAATAATATTTTTAGTTTTTAAAGCCAGATCTCCATAATAATGTTTGGAACTATTTTTTATAGTGATTTTTTTCCTTTTTTTTATTTAAATCAAGATTTCCTTTTTTGGATTATTTAAAAATTATTTTCTAGTGATCTCCATAATTTTTTGTAATTTTTTTTGTGTGTCAAGTTACCACAACAACATTATTAACTTGTATTTTTTAACCTCAAGGAGGTTGGTGTCCCTTGTTAATTTGACATTGTATTTTTGAAATGTACCTGCCTACTCACAAACAAACTGTCCCTTTTTAATAAAAACACATGTAGGCAAGTATTTGCTGAAAACAAAATTACCATTTATTCTGGGTCATAACAAAAGAAAGAGGGAAGGCAATGCTGGAGAAACTGCAGACATTTGCGAAGCCTTTGGACGTCAGGGCAGACATCAACTATTTGAAAAAGAAAATTGGTAGCCTGAGGAGTCCATACAATGACATATATGTCCCCAGGCTGTGGTACTACAGCAGCCTGCGTCTTCTGTCAGAACCCAGGCCATCACACTCTTGTCTTCCTTCCATGCTTCCCTGCACGCTGTGGCTTTGTTAGTGGAGTTGTGGCAGGAGGTGGAGGAGGTGTAGGAGGAGGAGGAGGAGGAGGAGGAGGAGGATGGACAAACTCCGAAAGGTGGGTATTTTTGGTCATTTGGCCACTCAACCCCTTATTTAGGGTCTGAAAAATTATGTTCTCACATAAGAGGCGTTGCCCCTTCTCCATTTCCTGCATTTTCGCTGTTACTATGCAGCCATAGCCCACATGAACACTGGGGGGGTCTCTTAGGGTCCCATGAGCATCCCGAATGAGGGCAAGTGCTGCTTCCTCCACGTTCCTCTCATTCCTGGGCCTTTTGGGTGGAAGGAGGAGAGGAGGGACCTGGTATTGGGTCAGTCCACTTCCCCCTGCCACCTCCTGGCTGCCACATTCCAGACCCTCATCCTGGCTGAGGCTTTCCTGTGTATAAAAAGGGTCATAGTTTTAGTTTTTTTTTGCTTCATCAATCATACACAATTTTCAGCTCATGACTGTTGCAAATTGAATGTTAATAAATAGAAAAGACTATCAATCTGACCCCAGCATTTTTCATCCTTGTCCCAATCATTTTTGGCCACTACTGTCTATTGATATGTAAAACACTTTTTGTTCAATCATTAATTTCTTATCAATAATAACATCTAGTTAACATCATTAATTTTAGGACAATAAATATGTAGAAAAATACTATACCTGCCTCAAGCTAGGCTCCTCCACTTCTTCCTGGCTGGAAGGCCAAGGTTGGTCCTCAGAAGCCTCAGCTGGGGTGGAAGGAAGTGTGGAAAGTGATGACCTCACGTCAGTCTGGTCTTCCAGAAAACGCATTTTGTCATAGTACTACAGACTGGGTACATACACGTCCTCTGCTGCTGCTCCTGACCTCTGGGATGCCAGGACATTATTACGCTCCTTCTTGTATGTGCTCCTCAAGCTACCAATTTTCCTGTCCAAAAAAATCGCTGGCTGCGTTGGGGACCTCCATCCTCACAAATTCCAAAAGTTTCTCCAGCACTGCCTTCCTAGCTGGTCTGTTATGGTATAAATTATGTTTGACCTGCCACAAACTGGGCAGCTCCCTGTACCTATCTATAAACTGGCTCATCATCTCTGGCTTTTTGAATAAATTCATTATTTCTGCAAGACAAAAAACAAGAGAAAAAACCCTAATGTCAGGCTAAACTCTCATAATATTGTCCCAATATAGGCCTCAATCTAGAAGCAATATAGGCCACTGATGCCCCAAGTTAAAATGTTACCTTCGTTCCAACGATTGGCACTTCCTCCACTCACAGATCGTACGTTCAACGCACACGCGTTATGCTTTATGTACACTGCGCATGCGTGAAACTCTGCCCGCGTCGCCCGCCCCTGACGTTCTTTCTAGAGTATTCCCCGCCCCTTCTCTTTCTGCGCAGTGGGAGAGGACATGGCATAGACATAGCAGGTGCGTAATTCCAGTAATGATGAGGAAAGCCCGGAGCCAGAAACGTCCCAATCCCAAAGGAGATTTAAGGCCTCAAATATGGCCTTTGTAGAGATGGTGGAGATGGTGGACATCTTGAAGAGGGCCGACTATGATGGGAAGTATGGACCTTACCTAAACCCAAATGTGAGAAAGGCCAAGATCATGTCTAAAGTTGTTAGAAGTCTGCACAGGAATTTTGGGGTACAACGATCCAAGTAGCAATTGAGGAAATGCTGGTCAGACCTGAAATTGAGGGAGCAGGATCAGTACAGAAGGATCAAGAAAGTGCTTCTAAAAACTAAGTAGTTGTCCTGTGTTCCTATTATTATTATTACTTGCATGCTGCTCCATGTGCTTTTCTTTACTGTTGTACAGTTTAAAATGGCAACTTTCAGGCTCGTGGGCTTGTGGGCACAGTATTCGGGCTTCAGTTTTTTTATTTTAAGTGATATGCAGTAGGGATATGCAGTAGGGATGAGCCGAACACCCCCCTGGTTCGGTTCGCACCAGAACCTGCGAACGGACCGAAAATTCGCACAAACGTTAGAACCCCACTGACGTCTATGGGACTTGAACGTTCGAAATCAAAAGTGCTCATTTTAAAGGCTAATTTGCATGGTATTGTCCTAAAAAGGGTTTGGGGACCCGGTCCTGCCCCAGGGGACATGTATCAATGCAAAAAAACGTTTAAAAACGTCAGTTTTTTCAGGAGCAGTGATTTTAATGATGCTTAAATTTAAAAAAAAAAGTGAAATATTCCTTTAAATATCGTACCTGGGGGGTGTCTATAGTATGCCTGTAAAGTGACGCGTGTTTCCCATGCTTAGAACAGTCCCTGCACAAAATGTCATTTTTAAAGGAAAAAAGTCATTTAAAACTGCTTGCGGCTTTAATGTAATGTCGGGTCCTGGTAATATGGATGAAAATCAGTGAGACAAACAGCATGGGTCCCCCCCAGTCCATTACCAGGCCCTTTGGGTCTTGTATGGATATTAAGGGGAACCCCGCACCTAAATTAAAAAAAGGAAAGGCGTGGGGCCACCAGGCCCTATATACTCTGAACAGCAGTATACAGGCGGTGCAAACAAGACAGGGACTGTAGGTTTGTTGTGAAGTAGAATCTGTTTGTAATTTTGAACTGGTACATTTTTAACGTATTTAGCTCCAGCCAAAAAATCTATTTTAAGCTTTTTGGAAAACATAGGGAAGGGTTATCACCCCTGTGACATTTGTTTTGCTGTCTGTGCTCCTCTTCAGAAGATTTCACCTCATTTTTTGTCCCAATGACAAATGTTTTTCGAAAATTTGGGGTTTTTTGTGAAACAAGGATTGGTGATAAAGCATCAGTGGAAAGGAGAAATGTTTTTCCCATATTAACTCTTACAGGAGAGAATTTTCCTTCCTAGGGGTAGATTTCATCTCACTTCCTGTTGTCTCCTTCTGTTTGCAAGTAGGAGTTGTTTGTAAGTTGGATGTTTGAAAGTAGGGGCCTGCCCTATATACTCAGCAGAAATTTGGGCCTTAGGTGTTGTTGTGGCCACAACACTGTAAGCCCTCACAGGGCCCTGCTGTGAAATATTAGATCAAGAATTGTAATTACATGCCCCTGTTGAACAGGGACAGAAAAATTGAGGCTTTGGTGGTGGTGGTGGTGGTGCTAGTGCCACAACACTGTAAGTTCTCACTCGCTCTTGGTGGGCGCAGAAACGGGCCCTGCTGTGAAATATTTGATCAAGAATTGTAATTACATGCCCCTGTTGAACAGGGGCTGAAAAATTGGGCCGTAGGCACTGGTGCTGGTGCCACAACACTGCAACCCCTCACAGATACTCTAGTTGGAACGCAGAAACGAGCCCTGCTGCAAAGTATTGCATCAAAAATTGTAATTACACACCCCTGTTAAACAGGGGCTGAAAAATTGGGCCTTAGGCACTGGTGCTGGTGCCCAGAACCAAAAATGTTCTTACAAGCTATCAGCGTGATCATTGAAGAGGAAGAGGATAATTACTCAGGATAGTCACTCAGCATCAGCATAGGCAGTCTTTGAAGGGATCTGAGATTTAAAAAAAAAATATTCAGTTACATCAGCATCAGGTGCTTGGTAGCTGGTGGTGATCCAAGACTGATTCATTTTTATGAAGGTCAGTCGATCGACCGAGTCGGTGGACAGACGCACCCTGTGATCGGTTACAAAGCCTCCAGCAGCACTGAATGTGCGTTCCGAAAGAACGCTGGATGCAGGACAGGTCAGTAGCTCAATTGCATACTGTGCAAGCTCTGGCCAGTGATCCATCCTCAAGACCAAGTAACCCAGAGGATTTTGGGTGGGAAAGGTGTCCAAGTCAGATCTTGCCCCTAGGTATTCCTGTACCATGTAAAACAGCCTCTGGCGATGGTTGCTGGAACCGATCATACCTTGGGGCTGCGGACCAAAAAATTGTCTGAACGCACACAGACTTTCCTGGCCTGCCTCAGGACATCCTGTAAGCCCGGGTACCTGCCCAAGAACCGCTGCACCACCAAGTTAAGGACTTGAGCCAAACAGGGCACATGGGTCATTTGTCCCTGTCGGAGGGCAGGGAGGAGGTTGGTGCCATTGTCACAAACCACCATTCCTGCCTCAATTTGGCGTGGCGTCAACCACCTCTGAACCTGCCCCTGCAGAGCTGACAGAACCTCTGCCTCAGTGTGGCTCCTGTCCCCCAAGCACACCAGCTCAAGCACCGCATGGCATCTTTTGGCCTGCATACTTGCGTAGCCCCTTCAACGGCTATGGAGCACCGCTGGTTCCGAGGACAAAGCACAGGAAGAGGCCATGGAGGAAGAAGAAGAGGAGGGGGTGGAGGAGAGAGGTGTGTCACAATCATTAGTAGTGGCATTTTGGAGGCGTGGTGGCGGAACAACCTCCAACACTACTGCACCTTGTCCTGCATCCTTCCCAGCTGCCAGCAGAGTCACCCAATGCGCAGTAAAACTTAGGTAACGTCCCTGTCCATGCCTGCTGGACCATGAGTCAGCGGTAATATGCACCTTACCACTGACCGCCCTGTCCAGCGAGGCCAAGACATTGCCTTCCACATGCCAGTAGATAGCCTGAATCGCCGGAAGTAGTGTTTGGGTACCTGCCACTGAGGAACCGCATATTCCACAAACTCACGGAAGGGGACAGAGTCTACCAACTGAAAAGGCAGCAGTTGAAGTGCTAGCAATTTTTCCAAGCTAGCATTCAACCGCTGGGCATGTGGATGGCTGGGAGCAAACTTCTTTTGGCGGTGCAGCAGCTGGGGCAGGGAAATTTGCCTGGTACAATCTGACGTAGGTGTACCGAAAGCAGATTGCCCACAAGTACTTGGCTGTGACACAACTAATTCTACACCTTCATTCCTCTCAGTGCAGGTCTCAGAGAGGACTGAAGGTATAGTGGGGTTGGAGATCTCAGCTGATGAGGAGCAAGGAGAGGTCCTCTTTGTTCTTTGGTGTGGGTCTTTTAAATACGCTTGCCAACGAACTGCATGGCAGGTCAACATATGTCTGGTCAAGCATGTGGTGCCCAAGCGGGAGATGTTTTGGCCACACGAGATACGCTTGAGACATATGTTGCAAATAGCAGCGGTGTGATCTGATGCACTCGTCTCAAAAAAGGCCCAAACCAAAGAACTTTGTGAAAAACGCGCAGAGACTGCAGCGCCCTGCACATGCGGAGCATTGGGGTGTGATGCAGTCAGTGTGCTGCCCTTTGGCTGGCCCCTGGAGTGCATCATGCCTCGTTGGTGATGTGCCGCCTCCTCCTCCTCCTCCTCTCTCCTATCAGGCACCCACGTTGAGTCAGTGACCTCATCATCCCCTCCCTCCTCATCACTAGAGCAAACCTGGCAGTATGCTGCAGCAGGGGGAGCATGACTGCCAGATTGCTGTACTTCTTGGGCACCCCCTCTGTCCGTGCTCACGTTACTGCCTTCATCTAGCTCAGTATCATCATCAGAGCCTTCCAAACGCTGGGCATCCTCCTGGAGCATGTACCCAACACTGTGGTCAAACAGTTCGAGGGACTCCTCAGGAGGACATGGTGGGGCTAGGGAAGGAGTCACTGATGACATTGAGCCGAGGGAAAAGGACGCTTCTTTGCCAGACAAAGTACCCTGAGCATGGTTGAGAGAGGATGAGGAGGATGAGGAAGGCTTGGTCATCCACTCGACCAAGTCTTCCACATGTTGCGGCTCAACACGGCCAGCTGCCGAAAAAAAGGCCAAGCGTGTCCCACGGCCATGTGCTGATGAGGATGCACCGTCTCCACGACCAGCACTGTTGCCTCTAGACACCGAGCCTGCTTGCCCTCTTTTATTGGCTTGTGACTGTCTGCCTCTCCTTGTTGGCCTTCCAGACATACTAATGGCCTGTAGCTGCACTAAGCTGGGATATATATATATATGTACTGATACTGCAGCTAGCAAAATCAACTGCCTGCCTGTAGTATGAGAACACCACCAACCTTCTACAGGTAGCTTTAGGTGAAGACTTTGCAGAGCTCGCCAAAAAAAAACTTGTAGCTTATTTAGCTGCCTGCGGTAGTGATAGGATCAGAAAAAACACCACCAACCTTCTACAGGTAGCTTTAGGTGAACACTGTGCAGAGCTCGCACTACACTAGCTTGTAGCTTATTTAGCTGCCTGCGGTAGTGATAGGATCAAGAAAACACCACCAACCTTCTACAGGTAGCTTTAGCTGAACACTGTGCAGAGCTCGCAAAAAAATAACTTATAGGTTTAGCTGAACACTGTGAGGAAGATGCACTACACTAACTTGTAGCTTTAGCTGAACACTGTGCAGAGGTCTCACTACACTAACTTGTAGTTTTAGCTGAACACTGTGAGCAGGACGCACTACACTAACTTGTAGTTTTAGCTGAACACTGTGAGCAGGACGCAGTACACTAACTTGTAGCTTTAGCTGAACACTGTGCAGAGGTCTCACTACACTAACTTGTAGTTTTAGCTGAACAATGTGAGCAGGACGCACTACACTAACTTGTAGCTTTAGCTAAACACTGTGCAGAGGTCTCACTACACTAACTTGTATTTTTAGCTGAATACTGTGCAGAGGTCGCACTACACTAACTTGTAGTTTTAGCTGAACACTGTGAGCAGGACGCACTACATTAAATTGTAGCTTTAGCTGAACACTGTGCAGAGGTCTCACTACACTAACTTGTAGTTTTAGCTGAACACTGTGAGCAGGACGCACTACACTAACTTGTAGCTTTAGCTGAACACTGTGCAGAGGTCTCACTACACTAACTTGTAGTTTTAGCTGAACACTGTGAGGAGGACGCACTACACTAACTTGTAGCTTTAGCTAAACACTGTGCAGAGGTCTCACAACACTAACTTGTAGTTTTAGCTGAACACTGTGAGGAGGAAGCACTACACTAACTTATAGCTTTAGCTGAACACTGTGCAGAGGTCGCACTACACTAACTTGTAGTTTTAGCTGAACACTGTGAGCAGGACGCACTACACTAATTTGTAGCTTTAGCTGAACACTGTGCAGAGGTCTCACTACACTAACTTATAGCTTTAGCTGAACACTGTGCAGAGGTCTCACTACACTAACTTGTAGTTTTAGCTGAACACTGTGAGCAGGACGCACTACACTAACTTGTAGCTTTAGCTAAACACTGTGCAGAGGTCTCACTACACTAACTTGTAGTTTTAGGTGAGCACTGTGAGGAGGACGCACTACACTAACTTGTAGCTTTAGCTGAACACTGTGAGCAGAACGCACTACACTAACTTGTAGCTTTAGCTAAACACTGTGCAGAGGTCTCACTACACTAACTTGTAGCTTTAGCTGAACACTGTGCAGAGGTCGCACTACACTAACTTGTAGTTTTAGCTGAACACTGTGAGCAGGACGCACTACAACAACTTGTAGCTTTAGCTGAACACTGTGCAGAGGTCTCACTACACTAACTTGTAGCTTTAGCTGAACACTGTTCAGAGGTCTCACTACACTAACTTGTAGTTTTAGCTCAACACTGTGAGCAGGACGCACTACACTAACTTGTAGCTTTAGCTGAACACTGTGCAGAGGTCTCACTACACTAACTTGTAGTTTTAGCTGAACACTGTGAGGAGGACGCACTACACTAACTTGTAGCTTTAGCTGAACACTGTGCAGAGGTCGCACTACACTAACTTGTAGTTTTAGCTGAACTTTGTGAGCAGGACGCACTACACTAACTTGTAGCTTTAGCTGAACACTGTGCAGAGGTCTCACTACACTAACTTGTAGCTTTAGCTGAACACTGTGCAGAGGTCGCACTACACTAACTTGTATATTTAGCTGAACACTGTGAGCAGGACGCACTACATTAACTTGTAGCTTTAGCTGAACACTGTGCAGAGGTCTCACTACACTAACTTGTAGTTTTAGCTGAACACTGGGTAGAGGTCGCACTACACTAACTTGTAATTTTAGCTGAACACTGTGAGCAGGATGCACTACACTAACTTGTAGCTTTAGCTGAACACTGTGCAGAGGTCTCACTACACTAACTTGTAGTTTTAGCTGAACACTGTGAGCAGGACGCACTACACTAACTTGTAGCTTTAGCTGAACACTGTGCAGAGGTCTCACTACACTAACTTGTAGTTTTAGCTGAACACTGTGAGCAGGACGCACTACAGTAACTTGTAGCTTTAGCTGAACACTGTGCAGAGGTCTCACTACACGAACTTGTAGTTTTAGCCGAACACTGTGAGGAGGACGCACTACACTAACTTGTAGCTTTAGCTGAACACTGTGCAGAGGTCGCACTACACTAACTTGTAGTTTTAGCTGAACTTTGTGAGCAGGACGCACTACACTAACTTGTAGCTTTAGCTGAACACTGTGCAGAGGTCTCACTACACTAACTTGTAGTTTTAGCTGAACACTGTGAGGAGGACGCATTACCCTAACTTGTAGCTTTAGCTAAACACTGTGCACTACACTAACTTGTAGTTTTAGCTGAACACTGTGCAGAAGTCACACTAAACTAACACTGTGAGGAGGACGCACTACACTAACTGTAAATAGTCTAGCTGCCTGACTGTGGTACTAATTGGATCAAAAGAACACCAGCAATTTTCTTCAGTTAGCTGTAAATACTGTAACAAGACAAGCCTGCCTGTCAGTAGGAAGATAACAGGAACGGATCTAGCTAAACTGAATACAGTGTATATATATATATATGCAACACCTGGGATGCATATATATACACAATACACTATAAGTGCAGCTAACTTACTGACTGTCCTGCCTAATCTAGCTCAAATGAAATGACACTGTCTTTCTCTCTCTGTCTAAGCACGCCAGAACACACTACACAGGGCCGCCGTGCAGGCGGCCTTATATAGTGTGGGGCGTGTTCTAAACCTCCTGAGCCATAATTGGGCAAAGCCGCCCTGGCTTTGGCCAATTACAGCTCTCTCTACCGACGGCACTGTGATTGGCCAAGCATGAGGGTCATACTGCATGCTTGGCTAATCATCAGCCAGCAATGCACTGCGATGCCGCAGTGAATTATGGGCCGTGACGCGCCACATGAATTTGGCGCGAACGGCCCATATCGTTCGCAATTCGGCGAACGGTCGAACATCCGATGTTCGAGTCGAACATGGGTTCGACTCGAACGCGATGCTCATCCCTATTCACAAGTGAAAGTGCACAAATGCTAATCCAGGACATAATGCTTTGTAGTCGGGATTTAGACATCATCAAGCAAAAAAACAATGATGTTGAACAAAAACTGAAGAACAAGATTGATGTATTAGGGAGAATCTAAATTTCAACAAAATTACACTATTTTATATTTTTGGGGAGAAAATTCCTAAATTTTTAATACATTTTAAAAGCCAAATTTTGAAGATGCACACAGTGTGTCAACATGTGCTATCTGCCATCATGGGATATCAATGTACGCGTTTTGTGGGTGCAACCTTTTCCTCGCAACTCAAGTAGATGAGAGGAAGGGGTTGCACCCCCAAAACACGTCCATTGATCACCCGTGATGGGGGCTAGCACATGTTGACATTAGGCATGGGGTCAGGAGGGAAATTCCCATTTTGAATCCCAATTTTTGTGCATCTTCAAAATTTGGCTTTTACAGGGGTGACATCACCCCATCTGATGAAGGCAATATCAACACAGTTTTGACCTACTAATGTCTGATATTGCCTTAACTTTTTATACGTTGAACTTTGTAAGTTCCAAAGTTGTGTATGTTATGGTGTGAAACATGCCTGTTATTGCCAAATATAAAACTAAAAATGTCAAACTTAATTAAACAAAGATGTATTTTTGGTGGAAAAATGTTTTACAACGCATATGTAAATGTGCACGGAGTAAAAGATTTTATACTCAACAACGTGTGGCTTCTTCTTTCAATGCTCAGTACCAGTTTTTGTATTAAGTTGGTGTTTACAGTGACAATGGGGGTTATTTAATAAAGCAAAATCCACTTGGCACTACAAGTGCACTAGGAGAACCTAGGAGACAGCTAAAAGAAACACAAGCAGTAAATCAAATTAAAGATGATTTCAGATCAAAATCATTTTTAATTTTATAAAAGAATCAAAAATTTGCTGGCATAGCAATGGCCCCCCTACCCGCAAAATAGTCCAGATACTTTTAACACACATCATGAGTGCTTTGGGGGGGCAAGCCAGGACGGCCAGCTTCCAGGGCCATCATTGTATTGATGTCCTGAATTGCGGCCTCAGGCCCAACTGAGGCCGCATAGTTTGGAGCATTTCTCCTTAAATAATTATGGAAAATACAGCACTCTAGCACTATGTGGTTCAGTTTATACTCTGCCATATTGATTGCCGTAAGGAATAGGCAGAACCAGCTGGCCATTATACCAAACGCATTCTCCACCACTCTTCTGGCTCTGGCCAGCTGTTAATTAAAAACCCTCTTCTCCGGGGTGAGGTTCCTCTGGGGGAATGGCCTCATCAGATGTTCACCAAGACCAAATGCTTCATCTGCGACAAACACAAATGGGAGTCCTTCCACGTTTTCTTCCGCAGGTGGCAATCCCAAGCCACCACTCTGGAGATGTCCGTAGAACTCGGTCTGGGCAAAGACTCCACCATCCGATATCCGGCCATTCTTCCCCACGTCCACATAGAGAAACTCATATGTCGCCGACACCACAGCCATCAACACTATACTATGAAACACCTTATAGTTGAAATAGTATGACCCCGAGTGGGGTGGTGAGATGATGTGGACGTGTTGCCCATCGATTGACCCTCCGCAGTTGGGAAAGTCCTTACGCTCGGCAAACTGGGAGGCCACAGTCTACCATTCCTGTGGCATTGAAGGAAAATGTGGAGTCAAACCAGAAAAAAAAAATTAGTACTTTAGCACATAACATTGCAAGCAGATAAGACACAAACATTCTGGGCCAACATCAGTATAACATTTATTTTAAGGAGTATTTAAAGACAAAAAGATAAGGTACACTTATCGGATTCCTCACCCCCTCTGATGGCCCATTCTAAAAAGTTTAGGGGGGTTCTAGATGAGTTTGGGACCCCAAAAGAAAGCCTCTGGCACTCTGCCTGAATTTAAGGACACAAATAAAATTTGAACACATTTTAGGGGATAAAGCAGTACTGTGGAGCTGACAAAATACATTGTTAAGTGACTAGGCTAGGTGTATATGGGCCCAGGATAGCATGCTGGGGAGGTTAGTGAAGGGAAATATGCATTAAGGACAAAAAAAGAGCATTGAAAACTTCCAGCATGCATGAGGACAAAGGGGACATTAACAGCATATTACAATCATGGTAATTAGGGAATGATGAAAGAAATACAATACATTAGCAAACATTAAATACATAGAATGTGATGTTAAAGGAGAAAACGTACCTTAATATAGTGAATGATGGCAGGGATCTCCCTCAACAAAGGCATATGACAGAATTGGTCACGCTGAAGCAACCAATTCTTGGTCCATGAACTCCTCCCTACCCTGTTCATGGACGTGTAAGGAGAGGCTCCCTCCTAGCTCCCCGCCTGAGGTACAACCCCCCCCAGAAAGAGGGTTCCCTCAGACACAACAGTCTAACACTCCATCATCCAGTTCACTCAGCCGACAACTCCTCCCCCAGCAGGCTGGCCATAGGTATATGTAGGAGGCCTACATATTGGGGATTGGTCAGAGCTCCTCACATGCATCCCATGTCACTCCAGCTCTCTGCCCTGCCCCTTTTCCAGAACATTCTCCCTGAAAACAGAGGAGGCGCCCAAGAGTTGAAGTACATTTCAGTCACCTACTGCTATACTAAACCACTCCCCTGCCCCCAGATCAAAACAAACAGGCCTAGCTCACAGCATAGGACTGCTTAAATTTACCTGCTTTGGCAGCTTACACAAAACCCTACACTAGCACCTACCTAGGTAGAGGGTGCTACATTAGTGTAATCAGAGCACTCCACTGTCACTTTAATGGCTGCTCCACTGTGCTATCAGCATTACTGGTTCAAAACAGGACAGTTGTCAATCTGACAATGAAGCACTACTGATTACATTGAGTGAGCTGCTCTTCAAATGTAATCTGCAGCACTGAGCTGTCAGCTGAACTGCTCTGAACTCATTTGCAAGTAGAATGAAGAATTATCTCCCTTCTTACTCTGCATGCATAAATCCTATGTTCTACTTTTATATATTGGTTTTAAGTTTACAATACATACTTTTATCGCAACAGAATTAATACATAGGACATAAAATAAGAGTTTTGTATTTACTTACGTATAATCCTGAGTCCATTTGGGACACACAAATGTTAGGGGTTCTTAAACAATTAGGTTATACTGCTGCCTACAGAAAGTTGGGTTACTGGCAAAGAAAAAACATCTATATACACCTCTGACTCCAACTGTCATGCTTCCGTTTGGTGAACAAACAGTGCAAGGGCCAATAACACAGAAAGGCTGCACCTATCTCCCTTAATGGACTTTAAGAAAAAGATTTATTTGTGAGTACAAAAATTGTATTTTCTTTATGGTCCATTAAAAGACACAGAAATGTTAGAAACTCTTAAACAGCAAAGGTCGCCCTCGGACTCCAGCTGGAGTCTGAGGGCGACCTTTGCTGTTTTCACTGTGGCATGAGTTACCAAAAATCAACTGCTGGTCCTTAATGCACCAAGAGTAAGTGCCCTTGTATTGTTTCCCTTTCAAATTACATTTCAACCTGGTCTTTCTGTGTCCCCTGGGGCCGCACGGTGTGCCCACCTCCCTAGAGGTGTGGACTGTCTTGGTGACTTTCATTGGTGGTCTATTGGTCTTTGGACTAATGGTGGTCTGCAAAACCCCTGAAGAAGACAACTTTGGCGAAACATGTCTAACATTACCTCCTGACCATCCACACAACGGAAACTAATAACCAATGAAGTGATATGTGTAAATGCTCTCATTTGATTAAATTTTTAAACTTTTTGTAAATAAACGTGATATATTTTATATTTACGCGGTTCTTACTATTTTTGGCACCGCTATAATCCTACAAAATATCCTGTTGTCCCATTATTATACAGGGGTTGGCTTAACATTCTTTGTTTGCCATTGTCCCAACCTCCTGTAGGAGACAGTATAAACCAAGGGACAATAAAGACATATGATACTTTAATGTATATTTATTTTTTGTTGACAGAATATTATTCTATTTTTAATGACTGTAAATAGTCAAAGAGTGGAGAAAAAACATCCTTAAAAAAGAAAGAAAGGTCAAGAAAGTTCTCAGAACCAAAATGTTAATAAATGACATTTGCTTATAATGGAAAGAGAGCCCTGTTGCTGAATTCCTGTGGGGTCCACAATCAGTGTGCTTTACACCAGCTGGCTGTCTTTTAAGATGGTGTTTGAAAATATGAAGAATAGTGTTACCTACATAGAAGGAATATGGCTGAATATCCAAAACAATACAATTTTTGTATTTTTTTCTGAAAAGCGAGATGTGGTAAAATATGCCAATTTTCCTGGTTAAAAGGCAATGGGGAATAGCCAGTAGGAGACATTTCTTTTTTATGCGTAAATTGAAACATTAAAAATATCCAATTCCTCTAAAGAACATGTCTGATGCCTGGAGGGTGTCCTAATACTGCCTGTGAAGGGGCACATCTCTTTAATATACAGAAAATGCTACAGCAGTCTTTTAGCATCTTTGCTAAAAAATTAAAAAAAAAAACAAAGTACACAGACCACCTCAGGGGCCTAATATATATTTAGGACCTTTGGAAGAGTTTGTGTGCTTTTTTTTTTCAAGCTGGCAATGGTGCTATTTGTTGGAAATATAAACAGCATTATTGGATTTCCACACGAAAAAAAAATGCATGAGGTCATATCTCGGTAATGCATGAGGGATATCTCGGTAATGGCAGCAAGTGCTGCCACAACAGAGGTATCCATCTTTTCAGGCGGCAGTTCGGTTAAGGATAATGGTGGTCTCTGCAGCGGATTCGCCACGAGATCACCGTTATCGGTGGTGGGAGAGGGCCCCCCTCCCACCGCTCTCCCGCGCCCTCCGGCGCTTACCGGAGCCATCGGCAGCGGCGGAGGAGATCGGGACCTGTCCGTGGCTGGGTATGGAGACGAATGAGGCTAAGATGGGCCCCACCCATCTCTATACCATAGCAGGGCGGAAGCGACGTCAAAACATCACTTCCGCCCATACGTCTTAAAGGCACATTTTTCTGTTGTCATTTTTTTCAAATGACAATTTTTTTTTTTCCTTTTATTGCATTTAAGTCCAAATATGAGATCTGAGGACTTTTTTACCCCAGATCTCATATTTAAGAGGACCTGTCATGCTTTTTTTGATGTTTACATTCCTTGTAATAGGAATAAAAGTGACCCATTTTTTTTATAAGTGTAAAAATAAATAAAATAAAATAAAATAAATAATAAAAAAAAAAACAAGATTTTTTAAAGCACCCTGTCCCGACGAGCTCGTGCGCAGAAGCGAACGCATATGTGAGTAGTGCCCGCATATGAAAACGGTGGTCAAACCACACATGTGAGGTATCGCCACGATCATTAGAGTAAGAGAAATAATTGTAGCCCTAGACCTCCTCTGTAACTCAAAACATGCAACCTGTAGAATTTTTTAAACGTCGCCTATGGAGATTTTTGAGGGTAAAAGTTTGACGCCATTCCACGAGCGGGCGCAATTTTGAAGCGTGACATATTGGGTATCAATTTACTCAGCGTAACATTATTTTCACAATATAAAAAAAATTGGGCTAACTTTACTGTTGTCTTATTTTTTATTCAAAAAAGTGAATTTTTTCCAAAAAAAGTGCGCTTGTAAGACCGCTATACAAATGTGGCAAAAATTATTGCAATGACCGCTATTTTATTCTCTAGAGTGTTCGAAAAAAAAATGTATAATGTTTGGGGGTTCTAAGTAATTTTCTAGCAAAAAAACGTGTTTTTAACTTGTAAACACCGAGTCTGAAAAAGAGGCCCCGTCTTAAAGTGGTTAATATGAAACATATAGGGGTTCATTTACTAAAACTGGAGAGTGCAAAATCTGGTGCAGCTGTGCATGGCATCCAATAAGCTCATAGATTAACAATAGACTGTTAATTGGTTCATATTCACAGCCTAAAAGCATAATCCAACTTTTGCAAAAAAAATATATATGTATTCATTTTTTGCATTTGAGCCCACAATACATTGATCAGTGGATCGCACATGAGACTGCAGACTTTTCCTCCAACCCAAGTCTGTACCAAAGTAAGGACCATTGGTTACGGGGCTGGAGAAAGTAAAAATGTGCTATTATTGCTATTGATGTACTTTTTAAAATACAATTTTCTGTAATATTTACTGTGTGTTTCTTGCATAATTAAACAATCTCTCAAAATCATTGTGCTCTAAATGCTCTAAACCAGAACTAAACAATCACTGTCAGTTTAAAGAGTGCTACTATTTTTAATTCAGCCCAAGAGATCATCACTCTCAGTCTGCTGACACTTAAGCCTCGTACACATGGTACGATTGTTGGCCAACCGAGCGTTAGATTTTTGTCAAAAGGGCGAGTGCCAGGATCTTGTCTTGCATACTAACGGTACACAATTGTCGTGCCACAAACACGAACGTAGTGACGTACTACGAGGAATTTTATCTCTTGAGCGCCACCCTTTGGGCCCCTTCTGCTAATTTTGTGTTTGGTGAGCATTGATTCCGAACATGCGTGTTTGTACTTTCGACTTTTGTATGACAGAATTGTGTTCTAACCATTGCGAAAATCTGATGTCAAACCATTGTCCGCCAAAAATTTACTAGCCTGTCATCCAACATTTGTTGGCTGAAAATTGAACAACAGTTGTCAAAAGGAGCGTACTAAAATTTTAAGATTTTAGGACAACAGTCTGTCAACAGACAATCCCCTGCCAATAATCGTACCATGTGTATGAGGCTTTGGATTAGTGTACCATGGGTTAAAAAATCTCTGTGCAAGGTGAGGCTGAGAGTGCCAATGTCATATACTGGTGACATCAGCAGCATAGTGACCTTGCATTGGTCACACACTAAATAAACATGGATAAAGTAAGGCAATCTGGCACACAGGTATCCGTCCTTGAGCACAAATTTATTCAATGTGTGGAAAACCTCAGCATTACCACTAATGTGTTTCAGTCTACAAAGAAGCCTCAGTCATAGCTAAATGTCAAAACTTCACATCGATTAAAATACACACAGAAACATTAAACATGCTAAAAACATTTCTATAAAAAATTACAGCATATTAAATGCAACTAGTGGATACAATTAAGATACAGAAAGATGGCTACATGGTTCCATATCATAATAAAAGCAAACTTGTTTGAAATAAACATACCAGTGGTAATTTAAACCAGAAGTCATCCTGGAGAGCAATCTAAAAATCCAGTTCAAGCGGTAGTAAACCCTCCGATACTATCATAACAATTAACATATTCATAAAGACCATGTAGTTCTATATCGATTGATCGCTGTATGTTTATCCAAATTATTTTTCTTACTGTATATACTGTTGATCTTGTAAAGCGTTATTCTTCTAGTAAGCCCGCGCCATCTCCGTTGTGGTCTTCCGCGTCTTATTCTATTTGAATTTCTGCCCACAGTTCCTTCTTGTCTCCATAATCCTACACGTGCGCATTACAGTCACAATATTCAAGCCTCTTCTTCGTTTCTGGTTACTATGGAAACGAAGAAAAGTTATTCACAGCGTACACCAGGAAGCTGTAACCATACCTTCTGGAGCACGATCTGTAAGCGAGGACTATAAATTACTCATAGTAATTCCCTAATCTAATTTTTTCTATGGAAAGCTATTAAATATCTGTCTCTCCTGTATCATGTGACATTCAGGTCACGTGCTAACCATCATGCTCTTTGGAATTTTAAGGGGAACTCCCCATGCCAAAAAAGAAAAAGAAGGCATGGGGCCCCCCCATAAGCCACACCTGACCTTTTTCAAGCATGTAGCCCAGTAGGTCTGGAAAGGGGATGGATGAGTGAGCGCCCCCCCAGACCATACCAGGCCACATACCCTTAACATGGGGGGTGGGTGCTTTGGGGCAGGGGGTCTCTATGGGGGTCTCTATGTGAATGAGTATGGGGTAAAACGTTTCAAAATGTATAAAACCAGTTCACAGGTTTTTGACAAAGTCCTTTATTAAAAATGAAGTCCCCTGTCGCAGCTCCAATGTGTCCTCTTTCTCCAGTGATGTCTTCTTCCTATGGTCCTTGGGGGGGACCCCCACACCTTTTTTTTAATTATTTTTTATTTTGGCGTGCGTTTCCCCTTCAAGATCATCAGAGCACAAGTCGCATGCCACAAGTCAGATCAGTTAAAGCGGAAGTAAACCCATCCTTAAAACATTTACGGCACGTGCCAGAAATGTAACACTCCCATTGGTTGTGCTCTCAAACAAACTGTCAGACCATCCAATGGCTTGTGTTAAACCTGATCACATGTGCAGCATCATGGCAGTTGTAGATTAACCACTTCAGCTCCGGAAGAATTTACCCCCTTCCTGACCAGTGCGTTTTTTGCGATTAGGCACTGCGTCGCTTTAACTGACAATTGCGTGGTCGTGTGACGTGGCTCCCAAACAAAATTGACGTCCTTTTTTTCCCACAAATAGAGCTTTCTTTTGGTGGTATTATTGTTTGCGTTATAAACAAAAAAATAGCGACAATTTTGAAAAAAACGCATTATTTTTTACTTTTTGCTATAATAAATATCCCCAAAAAATATTTAAAAAAACATTTTTTTTCCTCAGTTTAGGCCGATACATGTTCTTCTACATATTTTTGGTTTAAAAAAAATCACAATAAGCGTTTATTGATTTGTTTCCGCAAAAGTTATAATGTTTACAAAATGGGGGATAGTTTTATGGCATTTTTATTAATAATTTTTTTTTACTAGTAATGGCGACCATCAGCGATTTTTTTCGTGACTGCGACATTATGGCGGACACATCGGGCATTTTTTACACATCTTTGGGACCATTGTCATTTATACAGCAATCAGTGCTATACAAATGCACTGATTCCTGTGTAAATGACACTGGCAGTGAAGGGGTTAACCACTAGGGGGCTAGGGAGGGGTTAAGTATGTCATGGGGAGTGTTACTAACTGTGGGGGGGTGTGGCTACATGTGACACGTCACTGATCTCTGCTCCCGATCACAGGGAGCAGAGATCAGTGACACTGTCACTAGGCAGAATGGGGAGATGCTTGTTTACATTAGCATCTCCCCGTTCGTCCTTTCCGTAAGGAGATCGCGGGTATCCCCATGGCGATAGAGTCCGCAGGACTCAGGGAGCTCACGGCCGGCACGCGCAGCCAGTGGCGTGCACGCAATGGCATGGCGGCAAATTCAAAGGGATGTATGGGTACGCCCATTTGCCCAGCCATGCCATTCTGCCGACGTACATCGGCGTGCGCCAGTCGGGAACAGGTTAAACTGAGGCAAAGATGGCAGCTTCCTTGGCTGAAAACAATAGGGGGTTCCTTACACTGTAAGACGATGATCCAACTTGGATCTGACTTACATTCAAATCAATGGGCTAACATTGTGCCCAAGTCGGACCAAAGTAGTGCAGGAACCTTTTTCAAAGTCGGACCAGTTAAGAGGGCTCTCATAGGGAACCATTGATTTATACACGTTATGCGACATGTGCTCCCAAAGTCTGAGTGTATGTCGCACCAGTGAACCAGGCCTATATCTCAAATCCAGGAGATTTTGGTGCAGATCACCTGCCCCTGCTAAACACAAACACCCTTTCAACTCCTTGAAAGAAAAATGAAGATATGTCTTCCTGACAATGTCCCAAAAACTACTTAGAGACATTGAAATGTCGAGACACAGAAGGATTTTGTCCCCCACAGTAGTGTTTGCCAATCTTAACCTATAAACACCAATCCTAATCCATAACAGTCTGGAGGTACACCCTACATATGCAATTTATCAGCTACAATACATGTGATTTTGTTTAGGTGATCTACTTTTTTGTGTGTGTGTGTGTTTTTGTGTGTGTGTGTTCGGCAACACGTCACTTGAAGGAAGCTGCCAGGTAAATCACGATCAGGACTGTGCCAATGCTTCCCACAGCATCCGCCGCTCTCGTTTTACTAGCAGAGCAGAGTGAGAGGCAAAACAGTGCTGGATGGAGGACGGGAGCACAGCAGCTGCTTTAGTTAACTTTGCAAGGTATTCAGCAGGTGATTGGTTGCTGGCCAGTAGGGATGAGCCGAACACCCCCCGGTTCGGTTCGCACCAGAACCCGCGAACGGACCGCAAGTTCGCACGAACGTTAGAACCCCATTGATGTCTATGGGACTCGAACGTTCGAAATCAAAAGTGCTCATTTTAAAGGCTAATTTGCATGGTATTGTCCTAAAAAGGGTTTGGGGACCCGGGTCCTACCCCAGGGGACATGTATCAATGCAAAAAAAACTTTTAAAAACGGCCGTTTTTTCAGGAGCAGTGATTTTAATGATGCTTAAAGTAAAAAAAAAAAAGTGAAATATTCCTTTAAATATCGTACCTGGGGGGTGTCTATAGTATGCCTGTAAAGTGACGCGTGTTTCCCATGTTTAGAACAGTCCCTGCACCAAATGTCATTTTTAAAGGAAAAAATCTCATTTAAAACTGCTTGCGGGTTTAATGTCATGTCGGGTCATGGCAATATGGATGAAAATCAGTGAGACAAACGGCATGGGTACCCCCCAGTCCATTACCAGGCCCTTTGGGTCTTGTATGGATATTAAGGGGAACCCCGCACCCAAATTAAAATAAGGAAAGGTCCCTATATACTCTGAACAGCAGTATACAGGCGGTGCAAACAAGACAGGGACTGTAGGTTTGTTGTTAAGTAGAATCTGTTTGTAATTTTGAACATTTTTAATGTGTTTAGCTCCAGCCAAAAAATCTTTTCTAAGCTTTTTGGAAAACATAGGGAAGGGTTATCACCCCTGTGACATTTGTTTTGCGTCTTTCCTCCTCTTCAGAAGATTTCACCTCACTTTTTTGTCCCAATGAAAAATGTTTTTTGAAAATTTGGGTTTTTTTGTGGAACAAGGATTGGAAAGCATCAGTGGAATAGAGAAATTGTTTTCCCATATTAACTCTTACAGGAGAGAATTTCCCTTCCTTAGGGGTAGATTTCATCTCACTTCCTGTTGTCTCCTTCCGTTTGCAAGTAGGAGTCGTTTGTAAGTTAGATGTTTGAAAGTAGGGTCCTGCCCTATATACTCAGCAGAAATTTGGGCCTTAGGTGTTGCTGTGGCCAAAACACTGTAAGCCCTCACAGGGCCCTGCTGTGAAATATTAGATCAAGAATTGTAATTACATGCCCCTGTTGAACAGGAGCTGAAAAATTAGGCCTTAGGCACTGGTGCTGGTGCCACAACACTGCAACCCCTCACAGACACTCTAGTTGGAACGCAGGAACGAGCCCTGCTGCAAAGTATTGCATCAAAAATTGTAATTACACGCCCCTGTTAGACAGGGGCAGAAAAATTGGGCCTTAGGCACTGGTGCTGGTGCCACAACACTGCAACCCCTCACAGACACTCTAGTTGGAACGCAGGAACGAGCCCTGCTGCAAAGTATTGCATCAAAAATTGTAATTACACGCCCCTGTTAGACAGGGGCAGAAAAATTGGGTCTTAGGCACTGGTGCTGGTGCCACAACACTGCAACCCCTCACAGACACTCTAGTTGAAACGCAGGAACAAGCCCTGCTGCAAAGTATTGCATCAAAAATTGTAATTACACGCCCCTGTTAGACAGGGGCTGAAAAATTGGGTCTTAGGCACTGGTGCTGGTGCCACAACACTGCAACCCCTCACAGACACTCTAGTTGGAATGCAGGAACGAGCCCTGCTGCAAAGTATTACATCAAAAATTGTAATTACACGCCCCTGTTAAACAGGGGCTGAAAAATTGTGCCTTAGGCACTGGTGGTGGCGCCCAGAACCAAAAATGTTCTTACAAGCTATCAGCGTGATGATTGAGGAGGAAGAGGATAATTACTCAGGGATAGTCACTCAGCATCAGCATAGGCAGTCTTTGAAGGGATCTGAGATTTCAAAAAAAATTATTCGGTTACATCTGCATCAGGTGCTTGGTAGCTGGTGGTGATCCAAGACTGATTCATTTTTATGAAGGTCAGCCGATCGACCGAGTCGGTGGACAGACGCACCCTGTGATCGGTTACCACGCCTCCAGCAGCACTGAATGTGCGTTCCGAAAGAACGCTGGATGCAGGACAGGCCAGTAGCTCAATTGCATACTGTGCAAGCTCTGGCCAGTGATCCATCCTCAAGACCCAGTAACCCAGAGGATTTTCGGTGGGAAAGGTGTCCAAGTCTGATCTTGCCCCTAGGTATTCCTGCACCATGTAAAACAGACGCTGGCGATGGTTGCTGGAACCGATCATACCTTGGGGCTGCGGACCAAAAAATTGTCTGATTGCATCGGTCAGACGGCCACCTTCTCCACCGCTCCTTCTTTGACTGACCGAAGCCTCAGCAACACGTTGTCCAGAAACAGGAGTTTGTAACCTCCCAGTCTCTGGGAACGCGTTGCACAGACCTTTCTGCAAGGCCTCCCGAAGATGTTTCATCCTCTGCTCCCTCTGCGATGGCAAGATAAGGTCCGCAACCTTACCCTTGTAACGTGGATCAAGGAGGGTTGCCAGCCAGTATTGGTCCTTCTCCTTGATACCACGAATACGAGGATCCTTACGCAGGCTTTGCAGGATCAGGGAGGCCATGCAGCGTAGGTTTGCTGAGGCATTCGGTCCGGAGTCCTCTGGGTCACTAAGGACAACAACGTCCGCAGCCACCTCCTCCCAGCCACGTACAAGTCCATGTGTTCCTTGGGACTGATCCCTTAAAGACTGCTGATGCTGAGTGCCAGGCTCCACCTCCATACTGACACAATCTTCCTCCTCCTCCTCCTCCTCCTCCTCGTCCTCTTCCTGTGTGATCGGCGGGCACGCAGGAACACTGTCTGGATAAAGGGGGCCTTGAGAGCTAAGGAAGTCCTCCTCTTCCTGCCTCTGTTCTGCCTCAAGTGCCCTGTCCATTATTCCACGCAGCGTGTGCTCCAACAGGTGGACAAGGGGGACAGTGTCACTGATGCATGCACTGTCAGTGCTCACCATCCTCGTGGCCTCCTCGAATGGTGACAGGACAGTGCATGCATCCCTGATCATGGCCCACTGGCGTGGGGAAAAAAAACCAAGGTCCCCTGACCCTGTCCTGGTGCCATAGTCGCACAGGTACTCATTGATGGCCCTCTGCTGCGTGTGCAGCCGCTGCAGCATGGCCAACGTCGAGTTCCACCTGGTGGGCATGTCACAGATTAGGCGGTTCTTGGGCAGGTTAAACTCCTTTTGGAGGTCCGTCAGCCGAGCACTGGCATTATATGACCGGCGGAAATGCACAGAGACTTTCCTGGCCTGCCTCAGGACATCCTGTAAGCCCGGGTACCTGCCCAAGAACCGCTGCACCACCAAGTTAAGGACGTGAGCCAAACAGGGCACATGGGTCAGTTGTCCCTGTCGGAGGGCAGAGAGGAGGTTGGTGCCATTGTCGCAAACCACCATTCCTGCCTTAAGTTGGCGTGGCGTCAACCACCTCTGAACCTGCCCCTGCAGAGCTGACAGAACCTCTGCCCCAGTGTGGCTCCTGTCCCCCAAGCACACCAGCTCAAGCACCGCATGGCATCTTTTGGCCTGCGTACTTGCGTAGCCCCTTGAACGCCTACGGAGCACCGCTGGTTCCGAGGAAGAGGCCATGGAGGAAGAAGAAGAGGAGGGGGTGGAGGAGAGAGGTGTGTCACAATCAGCATTTTGGAGGCGTGGTGGCGGAACAACCTCCAACACTACTGCACCTTGTCCTGCATCCTTCCCAGCTGCCAGCAGAGTCACCCAATGCGCCGTGAAACTTAAGTAACGTCCCTGTCCATGCCTGCTGGACCATGAGTCAGCGGTAATATGCACCTTACCGCTGACCGCCCTGTCCAGCGAGGCATGGACATTGCCTTCCACATGCCGGTAGAGAGCCGGAATCGCCTTCCGTGAGAAAAAGTGGCGTTTGGGTACCTGCCACTGAGGAACCGCACATTCCACAAACTCACGGAAGGGGGCAGAGTCTACCAACTGAAAAGGCAGCAGTTGAAGTGCTAGCAATTTTGCCAAGCTAGCATTCAACCGCTGGGCATGTGGATGGCTGGGAGCAAACTTCTTTCGGCGGTGCAGCAGCTGGGGCAGGGAAATTTGCCTGGTACAATCTGACGTCGGTGTACCAAAAGCAGATTGCCCACAAGTACTTGGCTGTGACACACCTAATTCTACACCTTCATTCCTCTCACTGCAGGTCTCAGAGAGGACTGAAGGTCTAGTGGGGTTGGAAATCTCAGCTGATGAGGAGCAAGGAGAGATCGTCTTTGTTCTTTGGTGTGGGTCTTTTAGATACGCTTGCCAACGAACTGCATGGCAGGTCAACATATGTCTGGTCAAGCATGTGGTACCCAAGCGGGAGATGTTTTGGCCACGCGAGATACGCTTGAGACATATGTTGCAAATAGCAGCGGTGCGATCTGATGCACTCGTCTCAAAAAAGGCCCACACCAAAGAACTTTTTGAATAACGCGCAGAGACTGCAGCGCCCTGCACATGTGGAGCTTTGGGGTGTGATGCAGTCAATGTGCTGCCCTTAGGCTGGCCCCTGGAGGGCATCCTGCCTAGTTGGTGATGTGCCACCTCCTCCTCCTCCTCCTCCTCCTCCTCCTCTCTCCTATCAGGCACCCACGTTGAGTCAGTGACCTCATCATCCCCTCCCTCCTCATCACTGGAGCAAACCTGGCAGTATGCTGCAGCAGGGGGAGCATGACTGCCAGATTGCTGTCCTTCTTGGGCACCCCCTCTGTCCGTGCTCATGTTACTGCCTTCATTGAGCTCAGTATCATCATCAGAGCCTTCCAAACGCTGGGCATCCTCCTGGAGCATGTACCCAACACTGTGGTCAAACAGTTCGAGGGAATCCTCATGAGGACATGGTGGAGCTAGGGAAGGAGTCACTGATGACATTGAGCTGAGGGAAGAGGCCGCTGCTTTGCCAGACAAAGCACCCTGGGCATGGGTGAGAGAGGATGAGGAGGATGAGGACGGCTTGGTCATCCACTCGACCAAGTCTTCCGCATGTTGCGGCTCAACACGGCCAGCTGCCGAAAAAAAGGCCAAGCGTGTCCCATGGCCACGTGCTGATGAGGATGCACCGTCTCCACGACCAGCACTAGACACAGAGCCTGCTTGCCCTCTCTTATTGGCTTGTGACTGTCTGCCTCTCCTTCTTGGCCTTCCAGACATACTAATGGCCTGTAGCTGCACTAAGCTGGGATAGAACACCTGTAATTTTCTTAAGGTAGCTTTATATACTGTAACCAGACAAGCCTGCCTGTCAGTAGGAAGATAACAGGAACGGATCTAGCTGAACACTGTGAGCAGGACACACTGTACTAAATGTAAATAGTCTAGCTGCCTGACCGTGGTACTAATAGGATCAAATAGAACACCTGTAATTTTCTTAAGGTAGCTTTATATACTGTAACCAGACAAGCCTGCCTGTCAGTAGGAAGATAACAGGAACGGATCTAGCTGAACACTGTGAGCAGGACGCACTGTACTAAATGTAAATAGTCTAGCTGCCTGACCGTGGTACTAATAGGATCAAAAAGAACACCTGTAATTTTCTTAAGGTAGCTTTATATACTGTAACCAGACAAGCCTGCCTGTCAGTAGGAAGATAACAGGAACGGATCTAGCTGAACACTGTGAGCAGGACGTACTGCACTAAATGTATATAGCAGGAACGGATCTAGCTGAACACTGTGAGCAGGACGCACTGCACTGAATGTAAATAGCAGGAACGGATCTAGCTGAACACTGTGAGCAGGACGCACTGCACTAAATGTAAATACCAGGAACGGATCTAGCTGAACACTGTGAGCAGGACGCACTGCACTGAATGTAAATAGCAGGAACGGATCTAGCTGAACACTGTGAGCAGGACGCACTGCACTGAATGTAAATAGCAGGAACGGATGTAGCTGAACACTGTGAGCAGGACGCACTGCACTAAATGTAAATACCAGGAACGGATCTAGCTGAACACTGTGAGCAGGACGCACTGCACTGAATGTAAATAGCAGGAACGGATCTAGCTGAACACTGTGAGCAGGACGCACTGCACTAAATGTAAATACCAGGAACGGATCTAGCTGAACACTGTGAGCAGGACGCACTGCACTGAATGTAAATAGCAGGAACGGATCTAGCTGAACACTGTGAGCAGGACGCACTGCACTGAATGTAAATAGCAGGAACGGATCTAGCTGAACACTGTGAGCAGGACGCACTGTACTAAATGTAAATAGTCTAGCTGCCTGACCGTGGTACTAATAGGATCAAAAAGAACACCTGTAATTTTCTTAAGGTAGCTTTATATACTGTAACCAGACAAGCCTGCCTGTCAGTAGGAAGATAACAGGAACGGATCTAGCTGAACACTGTGAGCAGGACACACTGTACTAAATGTAAATAGTCTAGCTGCCTGACCGTGGTACTAATAGGATCAAAAAGAACACCTGTAATTTTCTTCAGGTAGCTTTATATACTGTAACCAGACAAGCCTGCCTGTCAGTAGGAAGATAACAGGAACGGATCTAGCTGAACACTGTGAGCAGGACGCACTGTACTAAATGTAAATAGTCTAGCTGCCTGACCGTGGTACTAATAGGATCAAAAAGAACACCTGTAATTTTCTTAAGGTAGCTTTATATACTGTAACCAGACAAGCCTGCCTGTCAGTAGGAAGATAACAGGAACGGATCTAGCTGAACACTGTGAGCAGGACACACTGTACTAAATGTAAATAGTCTAGCTGCCTGACCGTGGTACTAATAGGATCAAAAAGAACACCTGTAATTTTCTTCAGGTAGCTTTATATACTGTAACGAGACAAGCCTGCCTGTCAGTAGGAAGATAACAGGAACGGATCTAGCTGAACACTGTGAGCAGGACGTACTGCACTAAATGTATATAGCAGGAACGGATCTAGCTGAACACTGTGAGCAGGACGCACTGCACTGAATGTAAATAGCAGGAACGGATCTAGCTGAACACTGTGAGCAGGACGCACTGCACTAAATGTAAATACCAGGAACGGATCTAGCTGAACACTGTGAGCAGGACGCACTGCACTGAATGTAAATAGCAGGAACGGATCTAGCTGAACACTGTGAGCAGGACGCACTGCACTGAATGTAAATAGCAGGAACGGATCTAGCTGAACACTGTGAGCAGGACGCACTGCACTAAATGTAAATACCAGGAACGGATCTAGCTGAACACTGTGAGCAGGACGCACTGCACTGAATGTAAATAGCAGGAACGGATCTAGCTGAACACTGTGAGCAGGACGCACTGCACTGAATGTAAATAGCAGGAACGGATGTAGCTGAACACTGTGAGCAGGACGCACTGCACTAAATGTAAATACCAGGAACGGATCTAGCTGAACACTGTGAGCAGGACGCACTGCACTGAATGTAAATAGCAGGAACGGATCTAGCTGAACACTGTGAGCAGGACGCACTGCACTGAATGTAAATAGCAGGAACGGATCTAGCTGAACACTGTGAGCAGGACGCACTGTACTAAATGTAAATAGTCTAGCTGCCTGACCGTGGTACTAATAGGATCAAAAAGAACACCTGTAATTTTCTTAAGGTAGCTTTATATACTGTAACCAGACAAGCCTGCCTGTCAGTAGGAAGATAACAGGAACGGATCTAGCTGAACACTGTGAGCAGGACACACTGTACTAAATGTAAATAGTCTAGCTGCCTGACCGTGGTACTAATAGGATCAAAAAGAACACCTGTAATTTTCTTCAGGTAGCTTTATATACTGTAACCAGACAAGCCTGCCTGTCAGTAGGAAGATAACAGGAACGGATCTAGCTGAACACTGTGAGCAGGACGCACTGTACTAAATGTAAATAGTCTAGCTGCCTGACCGTGGTACTAATAGGATCAAAAAGAACACCTGTAATTTTCTTAAGGTAGCTTTATATACTGTAACCAGACAAGCCTGCCTGTCAGTAGGAAGATAACAGGAACGGATCTAGCTGAACACTGTGAGCAGGACACACTGTACTAAATGTAAATAGTCTAGCTGCCTGACCGTGGTACTAATAGGATCAAAAAGAACACCTGTAATTTTCTTCAGGTAGCTTTATATACTGTAACGAGACAAGCCTGCCTGTCAGTAGGAAGATAACAGGAACGGATCTAGCTGAACACTGTGAGCAGGACGTACTGCACTAAATGTATATAGCAGGAACGGATCTAGCTGAACACTGTGAGCAGGACGCACTGCACTGAATGTAAATAGCAGGAACGGATCTAGCTGAACACTGTGAGCAGGACGCACTGCACTAAATGTAAATACCAGGAACGGATCTAGCTGAACACTGTGAGCAGGACGCACTGCACTGAATGTAAATAGCAGGAACGGATCTAGCTGAACACTGTGAGCAGGACGCACTGCACTGAATGTAAATAGCAGGAACGGATGTAGCTGAACACTGTGAGCAGGACGCACTGCACTAAATGTAAATACCAGGAACGGATCTAGCTGAACACTGTGAGCAGGACGCACTGCACTGAATGTAAATAGCAGGAACGGATCTAGCTGAACACTGTGAGCAGGACGCACTGCACTAAATGTAAATACCAGGAACGGATCTAGCTGAACACTGTGAGCAGGACGCACTGCACTGAATGTAAATAGCAGGAACGGATCTAGCTGAACACTGTGAGCAGGACGCACTGCACTGAATGTAAATAGCAGGAACGGATGTAGCTGAACACTGTGAGCAGGACGCACTGCACTAAATGTAAATACCAGGAACGGATCTAGCTGAACACTGTGAGCAGGACGCACTGTACTAAATGTAAATAGTCTAGCTGCCTGACCGTGGTACTAATAGGATCAAAAAGAACACCTGTAATTTTCTTAAGGTAGCTTTATATACTGTAACCAGACAAGCCTGCCTGTCAGTAGGAAGATAACAGGAACGGATCTAGCTGAACACTGTGAGCAGGACACACTGTACTAAATGTAAATAGTCTAGCTGCCTGACCGTGGTACTAATAGGATCAAAAAGAACACCTGTAATTTTCTTCAGGTAGCTTTATATACTGTAACCAGACAAGCCTGCCTGTCAGTAGGAAGATAACAGGAACGGATCTAGCTGAACACTGTGAGCAGGACGCACTGTACTAAATGTAAATAGTCTAGCTGCCTGACCGTGGTACTAATAGGATCAAAAAGAACACCTGTAATTTTCTTAAGGTAGCTTTATATACTGTAACCAGACAAGCCTGCCTGTCAGTAGGAAGATAACAGGAACGGATCTAGCTGAACACTGTGAGCAGGACACACTGTACTAAATGTAAATAGTCTAGCTGCCTGACCGTGGTACTAATAGGATCAAAAAGAACACCTGTAATTTTCTTCAGGTAGCTTTATATACTGTAACGAGACAAGCCTGCCTGTCAGTAGGAAGATAACAGGAACGGATCTAGCTGAACACTGTGAGCAGGACGTACTGCACTAAATGTATATAGCAGGAACGGATCTAGCTGAACACTGTGAGCAGGACGCACTGCACTGAATGTAAATAGCAGGAACGGATCTAGCTGAACACTGTGAGCAGGACGCACTGCACTAAATGTAAATACCAGGAACGGATCTAGCTGAACACTGTGAGCAGGACGCACTGCACTGAATGTAAATAGCAGGAACGGATCTAGCTGAACACTGTGAGCAGGACGCACTGCACTGAATGTAAATAGCAGGAACGGATGTAGCTGAACACTGTGAGCAGGACGCACTGCACTAAATGTAAATACCAGGAACGGATCTAGCTGAACACTGTGAGCAGGACGCACTGCACTGAATGTAAATAGCAGGAACGGATCTAGCTGAACACTGTGAGCAGGACGCACTGCACTAAATGTAAATACCAGGAACGGATCTAGCTGAACACTGTGAGCAGGACGCACTGCACTGAATGTAAATAGCAGGAACGGATCTAGCTGAACACTGTGAGCAGGACGCACTGCACTGAATGTAAATAGCAGGAACGGATGTAGCTGAACACTGTGAGCAGGACGCACTGCACTAAATGTAAATACCAGGAACGGATCTAGCTGAACACTGTGAGCAGGACGCACTGCACTGAATGTAAATAGCAGGAACGGATCTAGCTGAACACTGTGAGCAGGACGCACTGCACTAAATGTAAATACCAGGAACGGATCTAGCTGAACACTGTGAGCAGGACGCACTGCACTGAATGTAAATAGCAGGAACGGATCTAGCTGAACACTGTGAGCAGGACGCACTGCACTGAATGTAAATAGCAGGAACGGATCTAGCTGAACACTGTGAGCAGGACGCACTGCACTAAATGTAAATACCAGGAACGGATCTAGCTGAACACTGTGAGCAGGACGCACTGCACTGAATGTAAATAGCAGGAACGGATCTAGCTGAACACTGTGAGCAGGACGCACTGCACTAAATGTAAATACCAGGAACGGATCTAGCTGAACACTGTGAGCAGGACGCACTGCACTGAATGTAAATAGCAGGAACGGATCTAGCTGAACACTGTGAGCAGGACGCACTGCACTGAATGTAAATAGCAGGAACGGATCTAGCTGAACACTGTGAGCAGGACGCACTGCACTAAATGTAAATACCAGGAACGGATCTAGCTGAACACTGTGAGCAGGACGCACTGCACTGAATGTAAATAGCAGGAACGGATCTAGCTGAACACTGTGAGCAGGACGCACTGCACTAAATGTAAATACCAGGAACGGATCTAGCTGAACACTGTGAGCAGGACGCACTGCACTAAATGTAAATAGCAGGAACGGATCTAGCTGAACACTGTGAGCAGGACACACTGCACTAAATGTAAATAGTCTAGATAGAAGATAACAGGAACGGATCTAGCTAAACTGAATACAGTGTATATATATATATATGCAACACCTGGGATGCATATATATACACAATACACTGTAAGTGCAGCTAACTGACTGACTGTTCTGCCTAATCTATCTAACTCAAATCAAATGACACTGTCTCTCTCTCTCTCTATCTCTCAGCACACCGGAACACACACTACACAGGGCCGCCGTGCAGGCGGCCTTATATAGTGTGGGGTGTGTACTAAATCCCCTGAGCCATAATTGGCCAAAGCCACCCTGGCTTTGGCCAATTACAGCTCTCTCTACTGACGGCGCTGTGATTGGCCAAGCATGCGGGTCATAGTGCATGCTTGGCCAATAATCAGCCAGCAATGCACTGCGATGCCGCAGTGAATTATGGGCCGTGACGCGCCACACGAATTTGGCGCGAACGGCCCATATCGTTCGCAATTCGGCGAACGACCGAACAGCCGATGTTTGAGTCGAACATGGGTTCGACTCGAACACGAAGCTCATCCCTACTGGCCAGTTCTAACAACCATTTATCAGCTTGTTAACATGAAAAGTTAAGTCTGGCAGCGTGCGCTTTCACCCTTCATCCAGCACTCTGCTTCCTCTAACTTTACTCTGATGCAAAGCGGATTTAAGGTAGGAGAGAGCACAGAGAGGCAGAGGATACTAATGTGGGGGGAGTGGCTTGCACTGGACACTGCTATGGGGGGTGCAGAGGGCACTGTCATGGGAGGGCAGGGAACAATACCGAGGGGGGGAGTATGGCAGAGGACACTGGTATGGGGGGGGCAGAGGGCACTACAGAGGGGGGCAGGGGACACTACTGGGTGAGGGGGGATACAGAAGACAGTGCTATGCAGGGGGTGCAGAGGACACTACCATGGAGGGGGCAGAGGACACTAATGGGGGATGGCAGAAAACACTGCTATGGGGGCAGAGGACAATGCCCTGGGGGGGGTACAGGAAACTATTGTGGGGAGGGGGGCAGAGAACACTTCTGTGTGTGGGGGGATTCAGAGGACAGTACTGTGTGTGTGTGTGTGGGAGAGGGCAGAGAACATTACGGTCGGGGTTGATGTCAAAGGGGGCAGATGATACTACTGTGGGAGGTGTGTTTTGAAGTGGGGCAGAAGACACTGTGACACACTATAGTATGTGTTTTTATTGGAGGCATTATTTTTTTTATTTTAAAGGGCAACAACTTTGCACAACCTTCCTACCTATGTTGTCCAGGTACTGTAGATCTCAACCTCTTAAAGGTTGCCTACCCCTGCTGTGGAGTATCGGCCATTAGCTATGACTGCTAGAGGTGTGCACAACAGAAAAACTTGTTTAATTTCGATAAGTTAAGCATTTTGTTTTGTCATATTCATTATGTTAGAATTATTCATTTTCAGAATTTGTTTCCTATATTTGGATTCATTTTGTATATTCAGATTTGTTTTGTTTCGATTTGATTCCTATATTAGTTGATCCAAATTGATTCCTATTTTTGACAGTTATTTAGAAATATTGGCTATATTCCTTTTAACGTGGTAATTCGAGTCATCCCTGCTACTCCAAGGCACAAAGAGGAATGGAATGAGCTGATTGGATTATATCAATTGGAGTCACGTGCATCTGAAAGTAGCAAATTGAACTAAATTAATTTTGGATTAATTTGTTATGTTATGCTTTGGAGATTCTGATGGATCCACCACCATCCAACTCAAACACAATAAGTAGGAATCATCATCTTTTTTACCTTTATACTATAATGTATTTATTGCAATATGCTTCTATTTTATATGTAATGCATTTTTTTAACCACTTGTCGCCCAGCCGCCATCAATATACTGCGGCAGGTCGACACGATCCCGCGAACCGCCGTAGCTGTACGTCGGCTCCTTTAAGTAGGATAGCAGGCGCGGGGGTGCCGATGCTCGTGACTGGCTGTCGCGATGACCGCCGGCCATACGCGATCGCGGGCACGAGAGGCAGAACAGGGACGTGTGTGTGTAAACTAGGAACAATGATCTGTCATCTCCTATAGTCAGTCCCCTCCTCCCAACAGTTAGAACAGACACTAGGAAACACATTTAACCCCTTGATCGCCCCCTAGGAAACACATTTAACCCCTTGATCGCCCCCTCCCTTCCCTGCCAGTGACATTTATACAGTAATCAGTGAATTTTTATAGCACTGATTGCTGTATAATTGTCAATCGACCCAAAAATGTGTCAAAAGTGTCCGATGTGTCCGCCATAATGTCGCATAAAAAATTGCAGATCAATGCCATTACTAGTAAAAAAAAATAATAATAAAAATGTCATAAATCTATCCCCTATTTTGTAGACTCTATAACTTTTGCGCAAACCAATCAATATACGCTTATTGTGTTTTTTATTAACAAAAATATGTAGAAGAATACATATCGGCCTAAACTGAGGAAAAAAATTAGCTTTTTTAAAAAGAAAATTAAAACTGCAGAGGTGATCAAATAACACCAAAAGAAAGCTCTATTTGTGGGAAGAAAAGGACGTCAATTTTGTTTGGGTACATCGTTGCATGACGGCGCAATTGTCAGTTAAAGCAACGCAGTGCCGTATCACAAAAAATGGCCTGGTCATTGAGCAGCCAAATCTTCTGGGACTGAAGTGGTTAAATAATGAAAAAAGCAAAATAGATCTGAATCAATTTGGATCATTCGTTATGTCGTTACATTGTTTTGAATGCTTCAAACATTAGCAAAATACCCAAACCATTGCATCATGTCATCTGAATGACACGAATGAATACAAATGAATTTGTTGTTTCATTATAATTTATTTTGGATTTGTTACTCTTTTGATTCGGAACTTCGGATAAATCTAAATCTCAGAATAACTTATCATTTTTGGAGATTTTCGAGAATTTCGGTTCATAACAAAAGGTATTGCACATGTTTAAACGCTTCAGCCCCAGAAGATTTGGCTGCCTAATGACCAGACCATTTTTTGCGATTCGGCACTACGTCGCTTTAACCCGACAATTGCGCGGTCGTGCGACTCTGTACTCAAACAAAATTGACGTCCTTTTTATCCCACAAATAGAGCTTTCTTTTGGTGGTATTTAATTGCCTCTGTGGTTTTTATTTTTTGCGCTCTTTTTTAAACAAAAGAAGAGCGCCATTTTTGAAAAAAAACACAATGGGGGTTATTTACGAAAGGCAAATCCACTTTGCACTACAAGTGCAAAGTACAAGTGCAAAGTGCACTTGAAATTGCACTGAAAGTGCACTTGGAAGTGCAGTCTCTGTATATCTGAGGGGTAGATCTGAAATGAGGGGAAGCTCTGCTGATTTTATCATCCAATCGTGTGCAAGTTAAAATGCTGTTTTTTATTTTCCTTGCATGTCCCCCTCAGATCTACAGCGACTGCACTTCCAAGTGCACTTTCAGTGCAATTTCAAGTGCACTTTTCACTTGAAGTTTGCACTTGTAGTGCAAAGTGGATTTGCCTTTCGTAAACAACCCCCAGAATCTTTTACTTTTTACTATGATAAATATCCCACATTTTTTATAAAAAAAAAATTGTTTCCTCGGTCTTAGGCCGATATGTATTCTTCTACATATTTTTGGTAAAAAAAATCGCAATAAGCGTATATTGATTGGTTTGTGCAAAAGTTAAAGCGTTTACAAAATAGATAGATTTATAGCATTTTTATTATTTATTTTTTTACTAGTAATGACGCCGATCTGCGATTTTTATCGGGACTGCAACATTATGGTGGACACATCGGACACTTTTGCTACATTTTTGATACCATTGACAACTATACAGTGATCAGTGCTATAAAAATGCACTGATTACTGTGTAAATGTCATTGGCAGGGAAGAGGTTAACACTAGATGACGATCAAGGGGTTAACTGTGTTCCCTATGTGTGTTTCTAACTGTAGGGGTGATGGGACTGTCTAAGAGGAGAGAGAGATCGGTGTTCATACATAGTATGAACACACGATCGGTCTCCTCTCCCCTGAAAGAACGGGGATCTGTGTGTGTACACACACAGATCCTGGTTCTCGCTCTGTCACGAGTGATCGCAGGAGCCCGGCACTCATCACGCCCGCCGGGCACTTGCATCGGTGCGCGCCCCTAGTGGGCAAAAGGCGAAGCAACGTAACATAACGTTGTTTCGCCCAGCCCAGTAAAACTGTGGTGGCTGGTTGGCAAGCGGTTAATGACTGCCAAGGTTTTCCTTTTTTGAATATACTTATGTTATAAGTATACATCATATGTATGGAGGTAGGGTGATTATATTGCATTTATTACTTATTGTCCTTGGATTATTCAGAGCTCCCTCTGTAAGCTTGTAAGTTTGCAAGAAGAGGAGATTAAAGTCTTGAATATCCTAGGCATCTACACATCTGGATTTGCATATGGATTTAATGTTTGGCAGCATACCTCTCAATACATGCATGGAGCATTCGAATAATGTCTGCTAACACAGTAACAATGGTAGCTGTGGGACCTACAACAACTGCAGAAGATTGCTTGGTCAGATTAGTCAAAGTCTTCCCAAGGAGCACCAGGTATGCCCACATTTAAGTCTGTGTTTAGGGTGGAATATAAAAGCCTGGAGAATGCTACTGCTAGGGCCGATTCACATCACATGCAGTCTAGTGTGTTTTTTTTCCACCTCAAAAATGCATGGAAAGTAAGTTACATGGATTCCAATCGTAAAGTTCTCACCATTGTAGTGTGTCCCAGTACAGGCAACAAAAGTAGAATGCATGGCAAAGCACACTGTCCTGAGTGAGTTTCTGCACGTATGGAAACGCACAGATGTAAATGCAGCCTAACTGTTAATGACACCCCAATCACGGTTAGAATGCCATCATGGCGAAGCAAGCGTGATGCTCATTTGCTGCATGTTTCCGAAATAAGCAACAGAGCACATATTTTCTGTGCAGTTTGCCGCATGTTCAGAAATGTGCAGATCTGAATGCAGCCAAATTGGTAATGACACCCCAACTGCAGTTAGCATGCCATTATGGTGACACAAGCATGATTGCTCGTTTACAGTACATTTCCAATACGCACTACAAAGCACACTTTTTCTGTGCAAGCTGCTGCATGTTTGGAAACTTGCAGATGTAAACACAGCCTTTGTTGTTGACACCCCAATTGCAGTCAGCATGCCATTATGGTGACAGAAGTGCAATGCGTGCTTGCAGCATGTTTCCAAAATGCACAAGAAAGTGGTTTGCAGCACATTTGAAAATGGACAAATGTGAATGCAGCCTAATTGTTAATGACACCCCAGTCATGGTTAGCAGTCGTTTGTTTTGCAGCGCATTTGCTGGCAATGAAACATAATACAATCGTGCCAACACGAGATGCTTCATGACCAAAACCTAGAGGACTGAGAATCAAAATTGTTCTCTCTACTGTGTACTCAGAACAGTTCTGAATGTCTGACTGGGATTTAATATTGTTCAACTGTTTAAAACATTTGATACAATGCATTGTAGTGTAAGAGGAACAAGCCCCGCAATATATTCATGCTAAAATGGAGGAAATGAGAGAGTTCCTGATGAAATTTGATTATCTGTAATTGTATCAGCAATATAAGTACTAATTGAAGCTGGAAGTAGAGAAAATGGAGGCTTATATTATGGAAACAAAGAGAATTAAATATTTCTGTAACATATAGGACTTTGTGAAAAGCCCTTCAAATGACTCGTGTACTGTAACTGCTAAGTTTAGAAGACCATCTCTATTTATATTTAGATAACTAAAGAACCAAGTATATTTTAGCTCACTAGGCACATCTTATGTAATAAGCTCCCTAGGGAATTTATATTTTCTGTGTCCTCTGAGAGGAAAGGTACAAAGGACCAAAAACAGGCAAAAATTAAGTTACTATAAGTTACTAAAAAAAGAAGAAAAATACAAAGATCAAATTAAAAACACTGCAGTGGAGAAGGGCACATGTTATAAGGGCCAGTGGAGGGCATGTGTTATTGCAAAGAACACTTATCCACTGAAGGATTTACCATGGTTATTGCCACGGAGTGCTTTTTGGCAAGTTCACCTTTTCAATGGACTGATTGTATTAGTACGTTATCATTATCACTGTTGCCACAAGGTGATCACGTTCACTGTTTAATGTTTATATGATATTAAGAATGTTTATCTATGTTATTGCACTGTATTGTTTGGTTTGCAGCAAGTTTGTGATTATCATATTTGTAATTTAATTCATTTCTATAGGAGGGTCTCAACATTATTGCTGCTTACTGAGTTGTTATATCACTATTCTCACTAAGTTAGCCAGAGTGGCACTAGTATCACTGTTGCAGCACGTTTTATGTCATTTACTTAAGAGGAGGTAGCGCTTAACCTTTATTCTTTTATTTTTTCATAGTTTATGTGGGGACACTATTTGTGTTAAGCGACAACCCCATACACATTTTTTATAAGAATTATACACTTTTATTTGCTAAAACATTTTATAGTAGCGCAGAAGTTACTATGTTATTGCACTGTATTGTTTGGTTTGCAGCAAGTTTGTCATTATCATATTTGTAATTTAATTCATTTCTGTAGGAGGGTCTCAACATTATTGCTGCTTACTGAGTTGTTATATCACTATTCTCACTAAATTAGCCAGAGTGGCACTAGTATCACTGTTGCAGCACGTTTTATGTCATTTACTTAAGAGGAGGTAGCGCTTAACCTTTATTCTTTTATTTTGTCATAGTTTATGTGGGGACACTATTTGTGTTAAGCGACAACCCCATACACATTTTTTATAAGAATTATACACTTTTATTTGCTAACACATTTCATAGTAGCGCAGAAGTTTTATTACTCTTATTTTAGAAACCCCACACACTTGAAGGTCTGTGCCATAGACAAAATAGAAACCCGTTGGCGTGGCACCCACAAAAAGCAAGTGGTTTCACAGAATGAAACGTTTTGGATCCACAGAATAAATACTATAATGCCAGTGGGCCTTAATGTTGAAATAGACATTAACTGTTATATTCATAATTATTAATCTTAGTTATGGGGCGGGAGTTGGAGCTAATCATACGTACAAGAACATAATATATAGGAATTAGCAGAATTTTCATCAGTAGACAGAGGACAAAGATAGATAATCATATGACTAGGGCACATTACAAGGAACAATTTATGAATAAAGTTCCATTTTAAACATAAATGAAGGACAAAATACAATATGTTGGTATATATAAAATATACAAGGATAAGGGTTAAGCCACTGAATAATAAAATATTGGGAGGTCAATAACACAAGTCTAAAGGGAATTGAATGTACATATTTTGATGAATTAAATACTGTTAGGTTCGTTATATATATATATATATATATATATATATATATATATATATATATATATATATATATATATATATATATATAGGCTATAATTAGCATGCCTAATACAATTAATACAATTAGAAAAAAATAATTATATCCAAATATATATTTTTATATATTTAAAGGTGTATTACATGTGAGTGAAATACCTGTTTTCTACTACCATTTTTTTTTAACCACTTGCCGATCACCTAACGCGGATATACTGCGGCAGAATGGCACGGGCAGGCAAAATCACGTACCTGGGGTCGGCATCGTTAGGGGAGCGATCCGTGCTGAGGGGAAGGCCACTCATGCGTGGCCACCCCCTCGCGATCGCTCCTAACTAATGAAAATCTTCCTCTGCTGCTGTAAACAGCGGCAAAGGAAGTGATGTCATCGCTCCTCGTGAAGCCTTTTCGTTCCGGCTTCTGAGGAGAGAAGACATCAAGTAAGTCTGCAACAACACAACACTTACAGTAGAACACTCTAGGCACACTTTTCACCCCCGATTACACCCCGATTACCCCCCTGTACCCCCTGTCACAGTGACACCAATAGCAGTTTTTTTTTCTTCTGATTACTGCATTGGTGTCATTTTGTGACAGTTATAAGTGGTAGAACAGTTAGTGCTAGACCCCTTTAGGTCTAGGGTACCCCCCTAACCCCCCCTAATAAAGTTTTAACCCCTTGATCACCCCCCGTCACCAGTGTAACTAAGCGATCGTTTTTCTGATCGCTGTATTAGTGTCACAGGTGACGTTAGTTAGGGAGGTAAGTATTTAGGTTCGCCGTCAGCATTTTATAGCGTCAGGGACCCCCATATATTACCTAGTAAAGGTTTTAACCCCCTGATGGCCCCCTAGTTAACCCTTTCACCAGTGATCACCGTATAACTGTTACAGGTGACGCTGGTTAGTTAGTTTATTTTTCATAGTGTCAGGGCACCCGCTGTTTATTACCTAATAAACGTTTAACCCCCTAATCGCCCGGTGGGTGATATAAGTTAGGTTTTAGGGTCAGATAGGGTCTGCATTGCCCCAGGCAGAGTCAGGTTAGTGCCAGTACCGTTAACACCCACGTACGCAGCATACACCTCCCTTAGTGGTATAGTATCTGAACGGATCAATATCGTATCTGATCAGATCTATACTAGCGTCCCCAGCAGTTTAGGGTTCCCAAAAACGCAGTGTTAGCGGGATCAGCCCAGTTACCTGCTAGCACCTGCGTTTCGCCCAGCCCAGCCCAGCCTACCCAAGTGCAGTATCGATCGTTCACTGTCACTTACAAAACACTAAACACACATAACTGCAGCGTTTGCAGAGTCAGGCCTGATCCCTGTGATCGCTAACAGTTTTTTTGGTAGCTTTTTAATACGGTCGCTAACAGTCAGGAGCTTTTTTAGCTATGAGTCTCACTAGTGTACCACTAAATTTAGAGCCCAAAATGGCAAATCGAAGGTACACTAGTGAAGAGGCCTACACGTTTCTGAGCATGACAGATAGTGAAGAAGAAGTCACTCATCTGTCAGATTCAGGCTCAGAGTACGATCCTGTAAAGGACAGCGGCTCCATGACAGATAGCTCTGACGACGGCGTTGTGGTCCCTGCCAAGGTCAGGCGTACCAGACCCCGAACTTCTTCTTCTGTCGTTGATGTGCAAGAACCTCAGGTCCCTCGTATGCAGCAGAGAAGTACTAGCGCCGCTATTCCTTCTGGTGAACTGGCAAGCACCAACGGCCTAGTACACCCTGGTCGTAGTCAATCCAGCACTGCAGTATCACGTGGTGATGTGGCGAGTCCCATAAGTGCAGTTCAAGCTGGTGAGGTGCAAGCACAAGTAATGTCCCGCTGCCACCAAGAAGACGAACACAGGTCCGTCGTGCCCATAGTGCCCTTCCTGCTGCATTCACCAATCGTAATTGGGAACCCACCACTTCTGCAGCACCTGTACTTCCCCAACCCGGCATTCAGGTGGAAACAGTTGATTTTATGTCGCTTGATTTTTATTTGCTGTTTTTCACCGAAGATCTCTATAGATCTATTGTGTACGCTGGTCAAATTGCCACTATTCCCCAGTCCTCCCTTGCCAGAGATTGGAGACCAATTACGGTTTCCAAATTTAAGCTCTTTCTGGGCCTTTCCCTCAACATGGGCATAACTAAAAAGAGTGACTTGCGGTCATATTGGTCCACTGACCCAATTCACCATATGCCCTTGTTCTCTGCCTCCATGACCAGGGCATGATACGAGCAGATCTTGTGGTTCATGCACTTCAATGACAATGTACTCTGTCGTCCTCGTGGAGACCCTGGATACGATCGGCTCTACAAAATTCGGCCCCTCGTAAACCACTTTAACCAACGTTTTGCAGACTTGTTTACTCCCTATCAAGTTGTCTGCGTTGATGAGTCCCTGATTAAGTTTTCTGCCCACTTGTCATTCAAACAGTACCTTCCCAGCAAGCGTGCCAGATACGGGGTCAAGATGTATAAGCTCTGTGACAGGGCCACAGACTATACATGTAGTTTTATGGTTTACGAGGGAAAAGATAGCCACGTAGAGCCGACAAACTGCCCTGACTACATAGGAAGCGCTGGCAAGATTGTGTGGGACTTGGTGTCACCCTTATTCGGAAAGGGGTACCACTTATATGTGGACAATTATTACATGAGCGTGACACTTTTTACTCACTTGTTTGATCAGCAGATTGGAGCATGTGGCAATGTGCGACCTAATCGCCGGGGCTTTCGCCAGCGGCTTGTAGATTTCCGTCTTAGGCTGGGGAGAAAGCCTGCTTTTAAGTGTAATAACTTGCTCGCTATGAAGTGGAGGGATAATAAGAATGTTTTCGTTCTTACCTCCCTTCATGCAGACACGACGGTCCAAATTACTACAGCGACTGGTGTTGTGGAGAAACCCCTCTGTGTCCACGAATATAACCAAAATATGGGAGGGGTGGACCTCAACAACCAGTTGTTGGCGCCGTACCTAATTGCCCGTAAGGCCAGATGCTGGTACAAGAAAGTATATGTTTATTTATTTCAATTGGCTTTGCTGAACACTCATGTACTATACAGAGCTTCAGGATGGACTGGATCCTTCCTTAAATTCCAGGAAGAGATCGTCAGAGCCCTTCTGTTTCCAGACGGTGCTCCACCTCACCATCCCCAACCAAATGCAGTAAGCCGGCTGCATGAGAGGCATTTTCTTTATGTCCTCCCGAGTACCCCTACCCAAAGAGCACACCGATCTTGGTGTGGTCAGATGCTTTGAGGGCAGAGGAGAGATCTAGGGTCTAATGGACCCCAATTTTTTCAAAAAAGAGTACCTGTCACTACCTATTGCTATCATAGGGGATATTTACATTCCCTGATATTTTACAATAAAAAAGATTTTAAAAAAATGAAAGGAACAGTTTAAAAATAAGATAATAAAGCAAAAAAAGCAAAAAAAAGCATCCCTGTCCCACCCTGCTCTCGCGCAAAGGCGAACGCAAGCATCTGTCTGGTGTCAAATGTAAACAGCAATTGCACCATGCATGTGAGGTATCACCGCGAAGGTCAGATCGAGGGCAGTAATTTTAGCAGTAGACCTCCTCTGTAAATCTAAAGTGGTAACCTGTAAAGGCTTTAAAGGCTTTTAAAAATGTATTTAGTTTGTCGCCACTGCACGTTTGTGCATAATTTTAAAGCATGTCGTGTTTGGTATCCATGTACTCGGCCTAAGATCATCTTTTTTATTTCATCAAACATTTGGGCAATATAGTGTGTTTTAGTGCATTAAAATTTTAAAAAAGTGTGTTTTTTCCCCAAAAAATGCGTTTGAAAAATCGCTGCGCAAATACTGTGTGAAAAAAAAATGAAACACCCACCATTTCAATCTGTAGAGCCTTTGCTTTAAAAAAAATATATAATGTTTGGGGGTTCAAAGTAATTTTCTTGCAAAAAAAAAATTTTTTTCATGTAAACAAAAAGTGTCAGAAAGGGCTTTGTCTTCAAGTGGTTAGAAGAGTGGGTGATGTGTGACATAAACTTCTAAATGTTGTGCATAAAATGCCAGGACAGTTCAAACACCCCCCCCCAATGACCCCATTTTGGAAAGTAGACACCCCAAGCTATTTGCTGAGAGGCATGACGAGTCCATGGAATATTTTATATTGTGACACAAGCTGCGGGAAAAAGACAATTTTTTTTTTTTTTTTAGAACAAAGTTGTCACTAAATGATATATTGCTCAAACATGCCATGGGAATATGTGAAATTACACCCCAAAATACATTCTGTTGCTTCTCCTGAGTACAGGGATACCACATGTTTGAGACTTTTTGGGAGCCTAGGCGCGTACGGGACCCGGAAAACCATGCACCGCCTTCAGGCTTTCTAAGGGTGTAAATTTTTGATTTCACTCTTCACTGCCTATCACAGTTTCGGAGGCCATGGAATGCCCAGGTGGCACAAACCCCCCCCCCCCCAAATGACCCCATATATAATTTAAATAAAATCATTACCATTCAAATAAACCACAAATCTTTACAAGTGTCTCCATTGTCCCCAATACCACACAGCTTCCTGTCCGTGGAGGTTTACATCTGCAAGGGTGCAGAGCTCTTCCCACCAACCCATATACAAGTTAGGAAGGAAGAGGAAAAAAGTATCCTCCATAGAAGCTCCATGTCCCAGATGGTAGAAAATCCCATTGAACAGACAAAGATTTTTGTTATGGAGAAACTCAACTGACATAATCACAAACAATTGCAACCCCTCTTTATAACAACTATTTATGTTCAAATAATGTTGGAATACAACAGGTGTCAAATGGTGGAATATAAAGCCCTCACATCCAGAGCTGCCTTTGATAAATCCTCTTGTCAGGTGAGACCACTAACCTGGGGCAAAACAGACACTCTGTCACTATGTCCCTTCCCTGGGAAGAAACTACCTAATGGTTAAAGGTGCAGGTCCACCAGCTCCCTCAGCCCTTCAAGTAAAAAATGATCCTTCCCAAAATGGGGTGAACCTTTGTTTTAATTTCAGTTTGGCTTTTTGGTAGGTGAAGGAGGACTGGGGTAATAGAGGACTGTAACCTCAAATATGGAATCATGAGCACTATGAAGCCACCTTTATCAGCATTATTCGTTATTAGGTCCAAACTCTGGATGGTTGCTTATTCTGATGCCAAGTCTCTACCTGTTGGCATATTGGAAGCTTTTATCTGAAGATAATCTTTTTCTATTACATCCTGAAATATACCCATATCCCTAGTTTGAAAAGGATAGAAATATATAGTCTAAAGTCTCAGCTTATTACTCTGAGTAACCACAATCCCAGTCTTAGATTCAGCCTCCAGCTGTTTAAGTGGAAGAACTGCCTGTAATTTCTAAAAATCTAAAGTAATTCCCTCAGACACTGGAGGGCTGTTATTGTTTCCTTTAGGGATATCAGTTAATGTTTGCACAAAATGAAATTATGAACATCCTATTAACATCTAATATGTTATTGAAAACATCATAATGACAGGTAGGGGAGAATCTCAAACCCTTAGAGAACAGAAATACTATTAAAAATGAAACTACCAAAAAGTTAACAACATTAATAGCATCAACACCATTTATTTTGCATTTATTTCACCATTTATCTTGCATTATGGATATTGTTTACCCTCGGGGCACCCACTCATTCTCCATTGCATTTTTTTATTTTATTTAATATTTGTATTTTTCTTCATCTTTTAGAAACTTGTAGTAACTTAATTTCTGCCTGTTTTTGGTCCTTTGTACCTCTCAGAGAACACAAAAAAACATAAATTCCCTAGGGAGCTTCCTAAATCCATCACATCAGAAACCTCAGACTGTACAGACGATGGGCCTGGAGAGCTAAAATATACTTGGTTCTCTTGTTACCTAAATATAAATAGAGGTGGTCTTCTATACCTAGCAGTTACAGTACACAATCCTAGTCATTTGCAGGATCTTCCGATACTTTAAAAAATTCTCCCAAAATGGCCCAAATTAATTTACAAATGCTCACCTACATTGAGGAATCAACTAGTCAAAAGTGTCCCAGATCCACCTAAGAAAATAGTCATGCTTTTAGATCAGACAGGATTCTTTAGATGTGGGAGATGCGTTGCATGTCAAACAGGTTAAGGCAATAAAAAAATGACACAATTTCAATCAAACGCCACAGAAGAAACTTTCAAAATAATAAAGTTCATCACCTGTTGCAGTACACATGTTACTTACACATAAATAACATCAAAAAGGGTTTCAAAAATCATAGCCTCTCAAAACATTTCAGAAAACAAAACAGCATAGTAGAAACTCCACACACTTGAAGGTCTGTGCCATAGACAGAATATAACCCACACCCATAGGCACCCACAAAAAGCAAGAGGTTTCACAGGATGAAACATTTTGGATCCATAGATTAAATACTATGACACCAGGGGGTTTTAATGTTGAAATAGACATGAACTGTTATATTCATAATTGTTCATTTTAGTTATAGGGCGGGGAGTTATAAGCATACATACAAGAACATAATATATAGGAATTAGCAGTAATTTCCATCAGTAGACATAGGACAAACAGAGATAATCATATGACTAGGGCACATTACAAGGAACTATTTATAAATAAAGGTCCATTTTAAACATAAATGAAGGACGAAATACAATATGTTGGTATATATAAAATATACAAGGATTTAGGTTTAGGCCACTGATTAATACAATATTGGGAGGTCAATAATACAAGTCTAAAGGGAATCGAATGTACATATTTTGATGAATTAAATACTGTTAGGTTCAGTATAGGTATGTTTGGCATAGGTATTATGGAGTGGCATACACATAGACTATAACAAGCATGCCTATACAATACGATTTTTTTTTTTTTTTATATCCAAGTATATTTTTTAATATATTGAAAAAAAAATGTATATTCCTCAATAGAATTATGTTTGCATTATATATGATCAATAGAAGTTATGGATACACCAGGATTAATAACAGATTACAGAAATTATACCCCAAAAGACACTGAGTTTTATTGTGACAGACAAAGTACAAAGGTATATTAAGGTTCCATGCACACTGGACTTAAAAAACCGTCAATTCTACAGGTGTGTCTTTGCACATTATGACTACTACAGGCGTTTTCTGTCAGGGACGTTCAGAGGCAGGAAAAAAAACCCTTCTCTATCGCGTTTCTGGAGAAGTTTAGGAGCTGTAAAAATGTCAGTCTCTCCTAAACTCCTCTTATCGCTTCTAAACGTCAAGTTTCAACATTTTTTAGTAAAAAAAGGTGTGTTGTCACTGTACATCATTTCCTGGCTTTACAGGAAGTATCTTTTGACCCTGTCCATCGTCTCCATCTTTCTATGAGAGAGCCACACGTTCAGACATGACCAGGAGGGAGGACACACAACATCAGTTGATTGCAGCTGTGCAAGGACATGCCAACCTCTGGGATAAATCTCACCCAGATTATAAAGACAGAATTATAAAACAGTCATCCTGGGAGGAGATAGCGTGAACTGGAGCACCCTGAGTATTTGGGAAAAGTAGAATTGAAAAGTAGAGTAGCATGGCTCTTGATGGCTCAGGAATCTCTGCTCACAATATCCTTTGCTCTTTTTGTCCAAAATGACACCCAGCAAAAAAAGGCTGTGATATGCTTATTTTGGGAGTAAAACTTTTGCAGAGGGGAGTGTAGTGCAAAAAACGCCTATAAACTAAAATGCTCTTAAACTCTCAAAGACTCGCCTAAACTTTGTACAATATGCTCTCAATTCGCGTCTTTTATACCACGTTTTTATAGCTAAAACGCTGACGTTTTTTCTGCTCTAGTGTGCATGGAGCCTAAAATGACAATCAGTCCGAATTTAGGCAGCAGAGTCACAGACAGCTCATCTGGTTCATGACCCGCGATCTTGGAAGTAACTCTGGGGTGTAATAGGAGGTCATTTGGGTGTAGTGGGAGGAGTTGCTCCAATAAAACATCCATACACCACCGGCGTTCCTAACCTCTGATGATGCTTCCGGGGAGGAGCAAAATGCATTAAGCCAAACTTTTGGTGATATCACATCCGGCACTTGGAATGCAAACCGCGGAAGTTGTGTTTACAGCCGGCGTTGTTTGCTTTTACACAAGTCTATTACATGTGAGTTGAATACCTGTTTTTCCTACTATATTTTTTTAATAAATGGAATTATACTATGGATATCCCTTGATCTTTTTTACAAAAAACGCACATAAGAGACCTACTGTCCTGTTGAAAAGTACAGTGAAATAACAAATTGCCCAGCACAGACATCCTGAGTATTGCTGCATACCTTATAGGTGTTGTATCCATTGGGATTTGGTGAGTGAGGGCACATGAGAAGGGGAGCACAGCACCTTATTGTTGATCACTGCACAACATCAGCACAAGTGAAAAGCACGGATTGCACTTTAACCACTTAAGCCCTAGAAGAATTGGCCCTTAATGACCAGAGCACTTTTTTACAATTTGGCACTGCGCTGCTTTAACTGGTAATTGCGTGGTCATGCAATGCTGTACCCAAACGAGATTTGTGTCCTAATTTTCCCACAAATAGAGCTTTCTTTTGGTGGTATTTGATCACCTCTGGGATTTTTATTTTTTGCGATATAAACATTAAATACGTAATTTTTTTACAAAAATTATTTTCTGCTTTTTGTTATAAAAAAATCCAAGAAACTCAATTTTAGTCATACATTTAGGCCAAAATACATTCAGCCACATGTCTTGGGTAAAAAAAAATGTCAATAAGCATATATTTATTGGTTTTCACAAAAGTTATAGCATCTACAAACTATGGTACATTTTCTGGAATTTACGCAGCTTTTAGTTTATGACTGGCAATCTCATTTTATGAGGTGTTAAAATGGCAGGGCGGTACAAAAACCCCCCAAATGACCCCATTTTGGAAAGTAGACACCCCAAGGAAATTTGCTGAGAGGCATGTTGAGCCCATTGAATATTTTAATTTTTGTCACAAGTGATTGAAAATGACAAAAAAAAACATTTTACACAAAGTTGTCACTAAATGATATATTGCTCACACATGCCATGGGTATATGTGGAATTACACCCCAAAATATATTCTGCTGCTTCTCCTGAGTATGGGGATACCACATGTGTGAGACTTTTTGGGAGTCTAGCCGTGTACAGGACCCCGAAATCCAGTCGCTGCCTTCAGGATTTCTAAGGGCGTCTCACTACCTATCACAGTTTTGGAGACCATAAAATGCCAAGATAGCAACCCCCCCCCAAAAAAAACCCCCAAATGACCCCATTTTGGAAAGTAGACACCCCAAGCTATTTTCTGAGAGGCATGTTGAGACCATGGAATATTTTATATTTTGCCACAGGTTTTGGGAATTTTTTTTTTTTACACAAAGTTGTCACTAAATAATATATTGCTCACGCATGCCATGGGTATATGTGGAATTACACCCCAAAATACAGGACCCCGAAAACCAATCACCGCCTTCAGGGTTTCTAAGGGCGTAAAATGGCCTCGCTACCTATCACAGCTTCGGACACCCTCAAAAGTCAAGATAGCACAAACCCCCCCCCCCAAATTACCCCATTTTGGAAAGTAGACACTCCAAGGTATTTGCTGAGAGGCATGTTGAGTATTTTTCAGATCTCGCTTTTTGTCACAAAATTTTGCCATGTTTGAACAATATATCATTTAGTGACAACTTTGTGTAAAAAAAAAAAAAAAAATTTAAATTTTCCCGAAACTTGTGGCAAAATATAAAATATTCCATGGACTCAAAATGCCTCTCAGCAAATAGCTTGAAGTGTCTACTTTCCAAAATTGGGCCATTTTATGCACAACATTAGAAGCTTATGCCACACATCACCCACTCTTTTATCCACTTGAAGACAAAACCCTTTCTGAAACTTTTTGTTTACATGAAAAAATTACTTTGAACCCCCAAACATTATATATTTTTTTAAAGCAAAGGCCCTACAGATTAAAATGGTGGGTGTTGCAATTTTTTTCACACAGTAGTAGCGCAGCAATTTTTTTTTTGGAAAAACAAACACTTTTTTGAATTTTAATGCACTAAAGCACACTATATTGCCCAAATGTTTGGTGAAAAATATGATGTTATGCTGAGTACATAGATACCAAACACCACATGCTTTAAAATTGCTCACAACTGTGCAGTGGTGATAAACCACATACATTTTTAAAAGCCTTTAAAAGCCTACTTTAGATTTACAGAGGAGGTCTACTGCTAGAATTACTGCCCTCGATCTGATGTTCGCGGTGATACCTCACATTCATGGTGCAATTGCTGTTTTTCAATTTTTTATTTTTACACTGTTCCTTTCGGGTTTTTTTATCATTTTTATTGTTATCACAGGGAATGTAAATACCCCCTATGATACCAATAGGTAGTGACAGGTACCCTTCTGAAAAAAAAAAATTGGGGTCTATTAGACTCTAGATGTCTCCTCTGCCCTCAACGCATCTGACCGCACCAAGATCGCTGAGATAAGATGCTTTCCAAAGTTCCCAAAGGTGCTGTTTATATCCGGCAAAACCGAAGTCATGAAATGCTCGTAGCTTCCAGTTTCTTAGGCCATAGAGATGATTGCAGCCATTCTGGTCTCTCCGATCAGCTCTATGGTCAGCTGGTGGAACCACAGCTATATTCTCAGGTTCCCCGATGAGGAGGTGTGCCCAAGAAAAGCATGCAATGGGGGGAACCCGAGGATAATGTCCACGCTGAAAGACTTGTTCATGCATTTAAGAGATCCCATCCTTTGAAGTTGGCCCGATTGGGCATCCGGAGGCTGCCCATTAGAAGGGGGCAATGTCAGGAAAGGCAAGCCAGCAATCAAGATGGCGACCAAAGATGCCCTCCTGTTCTGCATGTCCCACTGAGAAGGGGTGCACGGGCACGTTTGGGCGCACCTGCGCACACGCGCGCACCTATGCATGTGCGCACACTCTTGTGCACTACTGCCGCACAAAATGCTAACGTTGGCGTGCCCAGTACAGGGCGCCAAACCGACTATTTAAACTGCCTTACTTCCTTGGATCGGTGCTGTCCGGTCTACAGCGTTACCTGAGACCCCTGATTGTTGTTTGCCTATATCCTGCACCAGTTGATCCTACCCGGCTTGCTCCTGACTATCCCTGCTTATCTGCCTGCATCTGTCCTCGGTCTGTTTGACTACATTCCAGCCTGCTCCCTCTGTTACCTTGCTGCCAGTCTGTTGCCGAACCTGCCTGTACCTGAGACCACGTTCCTGTCTGCTCCTTCTGCTAACTTGCTGCCAGACTGTTGCCGAACCTGCCTGCACCTGACCCTGCTCCTGTGTCCACCTGCCCTTGACTTGTGTACCTACATTTCCAGTTCATCTGCCTGCACCTGCCTGAGCTCCAGTTTCCAGTCTAACAGCTGTTCCTGGGTCTGTTCCAGTTCCTGCTTCTGCTCCGGTCCAGTTCGTCTACCAGCAACCTTGCCAGGCACTCGTGCGACTCTGCACTCCTGCGCCTCCTGTCTGCTCTATCGGGGGCCTCGAGTCAGAGGTGTAAGAGAGGCCTCCCTCTGCATACCAGACTCTACCACCAGGTACGTGACAGTTGATGGGGGAATCGGGCGAATTTCTTTCCTGCAACCTAACAGGAAAGAAATTGGCTCCATGTATGGCCTGCATAAGAGTGGAATCGCAAGCACAGGATTCTTGTAGACGCTATAATTCGCTGTCCACATCCCCATTAAAGTGATATCCAGATAAATGTATGATGTTAGAACCCAATTCAAAAGGAAAATGTAAATACAATCATTATTGTTGCCCCCTCGCGATGGTATGCGTGTCAATATACCGTATTTATCGGCGTATAACACGTGCTGGCGTATAACACGCACCCCAAGTTTAGGAGAGAATTTTAAGGAAAAAATTTTTTAGGAGGGAAGTTTAAGGAAAAAAAACTTACATTAAAATGCCCATCAATGCAGCCTTATCTGTCCATCTGCAGCCTTTTCAGTGTCAGTGCAGCCTTGCCCCAGTGCAGCCTTGCCCCAGTGCAGCTTTGTCAGTGCAGCCTTGTCAGTGCAGCTTTGCCCCAGTGCAGCCTTGTCAGTGCAGCTTTGCCCCAGTGCAGCCTTGCCTCAGTGCAGCTTTGCCCCAGTGCAGCCTTGCCTAAGTGCAGCTTTGCCCCAGTGCAGCTTTGCCCCAGTGCAGCTTTGCCCCAGTGCAGCCTTGCCTCAGTGCAGCTTTTCCCCAGTGCAGCTTCGTTAGTGCACGTCTGCCCCAGTCCAGCCATGTCAGTGCAGCTTTGTGCACTCGGTGTAGATTCAAAAAATGGAGCCGAGACTGCAGGGAGCCGAGATACACATACCCGAGTGTTCTCGGCTTTTTCCGGCGCCGCTGTCACGCCCAGTCCCGCCCCTGGACCTGTGTTATGTCCATCATAGGGCAGGACTGGGCGTGACTGTGAGCGGCGCCGAAAAAAGCAGAGAACACTCGGGTATGGGTATCTTGGCTCTTGTCGGATCCGAGATACACATACCCGAGTGTTCTCGGCTTTTTTCAGCGCTGCTCACAGTCCCGCCCAGTCCCGCCCAGTCCCGCCCTATGATGGACATAACACAGGTCCAGGGGCGGGACTGGGCGTGACGGCAGCGCCGGAAAAAGCCGAGAACACTCGAGTATGTGTATCTCGGCTCCCTGCAGTCTCGGCGCCATTTTTGAATCTACCCACGGCTGTGTATGTCGGCGGCGACCGCGGCAATTGCCGCGATCGCTCCGATGACACAGAAATCGGCGGGGATCGGCCTATAACACGCATCCACGATTTTCCCCTGATTTTCAGGGGAAAAAAGTGCGTGTTATATGCCGATAAATAGGGTATTTAAATAGACTGCTGCTGTGATGAAAGACGTAGTGTCCTAAAGTGCTAAATTATATATGAACCCAGCGCTGTCTTGGAATAATAATCAATATCAATAATCAGTAACAATGCTCATACATGCTAATACAAAAATGAACATGAAATGCTCTGCGTGCTAAAGTAAATGTGCAAAATTGTGTCATGAAAAACACATGCAGTGAATTACAAATTATGAATAGTCTATATCAGTGGTCATCAACCCTGTCCTCAGGGCCCACTAACAGTCCAGGTTTGCAAGATAACTGAAATACATTCATGAAAATCATTTGCTGCTCAGTGATTGCAGTATTCTAGTCTGCATCTCCCCAAGGTCATACATAAAACCTGGCCTGTTAGTGGACCCTGAGGACAGGGTTGATGACCACTGGTCTATATAAAAATTCAGTTCCAGAAATGTAGTTAGTCTCTTTAACTACTTGAGGACCAGCCGCCACAGTTATACTGCGGAAGGTTGGTTCCCCTGGGCGAGCCCTCATAGCTGTATGTCAGGCGCACGGCTGCCTAGGGGGTGCGCGCACGCACCCGGCACACGCGTTGCGTTCGGATTAGTTTAAGAACCGATCAGTCTCCATACTCCATACAATGATTTCTGGCCTAGACCTGGTGATTGGTTCTGACGAATGAGAAACTGTCCCCTGCCTGTGTAATGTAAATGTAAATCCTTTTCGGTTCCAGAGAGAGGAGAGAGGACATCTTACCGTGAGTTGCACAAACACTACACTGACACAGTAAATGTAGGCACACTTTTCACCCCCCGATCACCCTCCGATCGCCCCCCCCCCAGTTAACCCCTTCACTCCCTGTCACAGTGTCACCAAGTGCAGTGTTCATATTTTTCACTGATCACTGTACTGGTGTCATTTGAGACACTGATCAGCGGGCAGTTAGTAGCAGGCCAAGGTATCTTTAGGGTGCCCCCTAAAACCCCCTAATAAAGGTTTAACCCCTTGAACACCCCCCCAGTTAACCCTTTCACCCCTGTCACCAGTGTCACTAATATAGTCTACAGATCTTTTTTCTGATCACTTTTCTGATCACTGATCTCTTTTCTGATCACTGTAGTTAGCCAGTTAGCTAGTTACTGTCACTGTCAGGTTTTTATAGCATCAGGGTACTCGCCATATATTACTAAATTACTAAATAAAAAAGGTTTATAAAGGTTTATAAAGGTTTAGGTTAATAAAGATTTAACCCCCTGATCGCCCCCAGTACAGATTTTAGTGTCAGTTAGGGTCAGTGTCAATCCCAGGCAGCATCAGATTAGTGCCAGTAGCGCTAACACCCACGCACACACCATATACCTCCCTTACTAGTATAGTGTTTGAGGATATCAATACCTTTGATCTAATCAGATATATACTAGTGTCCCCAGGAGTTTAGGGTTCCCAAAAATGCAGCGTTAGCGGGATCAACCCAGACACCTGCTAGCGCCTGTGTTTAGCCTAGCCCAGCCCAGCCACCCACCCAAGTGTAGTATCAGTTGATCACTGTCACTTACAAAACACAACACACATAACTGCAGCATTCGCAGAGTCAGGCCTGATCCCTGCGAATGGTAACAGTTTTTTTGGTAGTGATCGAAGCAGTCGCTGACAACCAGTTGCTCTTTTTGCCTGTTAATCGCACTAGTTGTACCTGTAAATTTAGAGGCCAAAATGTCCAAACAGAGGTACAGTAGTGAAGAGGCCTACACGTTTCTGAGCATGACAGATGAGAGTGAAGGGGAAGTCACCCATCTGTCAGATTCAGGCTCAGTATATGAACTGGTAGATAGCACCCTGACAGATAGCTCTGATGACGGAGTAGTGGTTCTTGCTGAGGTCAGGCATACCCGACCCCGTTCTGCTGTTGGTGAGGTTCAAAAACCACAGGGCACTAGTATGGAGCAGCGCCGCTCATCCTTCTGGTGAACTGGCAAGCACCATCAGCCTAGTACATCCTGGTCATAGTCAAATGAGCACTGCAGTAACACATGGTGACATGGCGAGTCCCATAAGTGCAATTCAAGCTGGTGCGGTGGCTAGCACAAGTGGTGCCCCGCAGCCACCATGAAGACAAACACAGGCCCATCGAGCCTATAGTGCCTATTCATAATTTGTAATTCACTGCATGTGTTTTTCATGACACAATTTTGCACATTTACTTTAGCACGCAGAGCATTTCATGTTCATTTTTGTATTAGCATGTATGAGCATTGTTACTGATTATTGATATTGATTAATATTTCAAGACAGCGCTGGGTTCATATATAATTTAGCACTTTAGGGAACTACGTCTTTCATCACAGCAGCAGTCTATTTAAATATATTGACACGCATACCATAGCGAGGGGACAACAATAATGATTGTATTTACATTTTCCTTTTGAATTGGGTTCTAACATCATACATTTATCTGGATATCACTTTAATGGGGATGTGGACAGCGAAGTATAGCGTCTACAAGAATCTTGGGCTTGCAATTCCACTCGTATGCCAATTTCTTTCCTGCTAGGTTTCAGGAAAGAAATTTGCCCAATTCCCCCATCAACTGTCACGTACCTGGAGGTCTGCAAGATATAGGCAGAATTCCTCCATGGGAGAGGCTCCCAGGTACAGACTCTGACATGGCTGTCCAGTACTGTCACGTACCTGGTGGTAGAGTCTGGTATGCAGAGGGAGGCCTCTCTTACACCTCTGACTCGAGGCCCCTGATAGAGCACACAGGAGGCGCAGGAGTGCAGTGCCTGGAAAGGTTGCTGGTAGACGAACTGGACCGGGGCAGAAGCAGGAACTGGAACGGACCCAGGAACAGCTGTTAGACTGGAAACTGGAGCTCAGGCAGGTGCAGGCAGATGAACTGGAAGTGTAGGTACACAAGTCCAGAGCAGGTGGACACAGGAGCAGGGTCAGGTGCAGGCAGGTTCGGCAACGGTCTGGCAGCAAGGTAGCAGAAGGAGCAGACAGGAACGTGGTCTCAGATACAGGCAGGTTCGGCAATAGACTAGCAGCAAGGTAACAGGGGGGGCAGGCTGGAACATAGTCAAACAGGCCGAGGTCAGATGCAGGCAGATAAGCAGGGATAGTCAGGATCAAGCCGGGTATGATCAACTGGTGCAGGATATAGGAAAACAACAACAAAGGGGTCTCAGGTAACGCTGTAGACCGGACAGCACCGATCCAAGGAAGTAAGGCAGTTTAAATAGTTTGTTTGGCGCCACAAACGTTACTGGGCACGCGCGCAAACACGTGTACGCCTGCGTGCGCCAACATTAGCATTTTGTGCGGCAGTAGTGCGTAAGCGTGTGCGCACGTGCATAGGTGCACACGTGGGCGCAGGTGCACGCAAACGTGCCCGCGGACCCCTTCTCAGTCTGATATGCAAAACAGGAGGGCATCTTTGGTCGCCATCTTAATAGCTGGCTTGCCCTTCCTGACATCAACACAGACAGTGTTGACAGGATAATTCCTTTCACCATGCCATTGTATTCTCCCGTCAGAAGAGCAGGGATAGCCATCCCCACCGGGAGAACTCAGTGATTATTGCTAGTGGCTATACTAGCAGCTAGAGATAATCACATGTACAATCCAACAGGCTAGTTGTACCCAAGTTGATCGATCAATCTTTGAGTACATTCAGCCTGCCCATACATGGTTTGACTCTCGGCTGGTTCCTGCTGAACTGGCCGAGATTCAAACCATCTATGACTGGCCTTAGAGTCACCAGCTGTCACCTCTCTCACACGAATCAAAGATATACCAGGTGGTGAATATATAAGAGGCAGAATAAATTGTGCTTTTGATAACCTCTTTGAAGAAAAATCAGATCTTATGACAGACATCTGTGGGAAAGAGAATATGCTGCTTGGTCCATCACAAGAGCAGAAAGGATGGCATCAGGGAAATCAAGGAAAGGTCTATTGATGGAAGGTGGTATAGGGAAATAAAGAGTAAGCAAGGTAGTAACAGACATCCAAAATACATTTGTGACTGAGCATGTGCAGAGCTGCCAACCCTACTCTTCAAAATTCCCAGCTGCATTGGGGACCTTCAACAAAAGAGGGAGATAGGGAACAGCAGGATCAACCAGATTTTTTGCAGAATGCAAAAAAATCAATCTCCTAGTTTGTATGAAAAGCATTTAATACACCATTTATTGATAGTGTGTATTTTTCAACCTTTGTATATATGCATGGAATTCTAATGCCCTTAGGGGCAGCTGCTAGACAGATGACTGTTCTAAAACACACTTTATTTTACATCTCTTACCAATCTGTTAAACCAATGCCATTAAACCTTTTCATTGTCAGAGAGCCATGATTGCATTTTCTATTTGCACAATGTTTAAAAGCACATTTTAGGATGGGAGATTGGTTAAAACCCGCAAAACATTACATTACAGGCCCTGCAGATTAAAACAATGGTAGTTGGATTTTTTATGTCCATTTTTTGTAAAATATAAAAGAGGAGTAAATACATACAAAACATGCTAAGGCTTAAAATGATATGCATCCATGAAACATCAATTAACTATGGTAACAAAAATTGTCTATATGTGACAATTAAAAGCTTTTACAGGTCATCAGTTTATCGTCAACTATAGGGGTTAAATTCTTACTGTCAGCCTCCCCCTCACCTTTCCTTGGCCCAGGGCCCTGAAAATCCTGCTTATTCAGACACACACTGGATCATGAAGGGTGGAGACTTGTTTATTGGGCGTGGCTCATCATGTTAGGTATACAAAAGACATATGGGTGGGAACATCTCTGCCCACCAATCAGATACAAATATAATAAATATTATGATAAGTGAATGTCAAATGACATATTTCCTTTACTATAAGGAGAAAACCTCCTTTATTCATTTAACCAATCATAACGATACACATATTATAACATATTAATTATTCATGATTTATAGAATAGTCTCAAACTAAAATTTTCCATTAGACAGCTTCCTCTGCTATTCTCGCTGCTAGGCTGTTCTTGAATTTATAAGTTCCTCATTTAAGTTTCACTTTTACTATATTAATATTAACATTATTATCATTATTTCAGGTATTTATGTAGCGCTTTCAATTTACGCAGGGCTTTTACAATGCAACATATTGTACATTCACATCAGCTCCTGGGGGAGCTTACAATCTAAGGTCCCTAACTAACATTCATATACTAGGGCCAATTTAGACAGGATCCAATTAACCTAACAGGATGCGTTTGTAGTGTTGGGGGAAACCGGAGTGCCCAGAGGAAACCCATACAGGCACAGGGAGAACATGCAAACTCCAGGCAGGAAGTGTTGTGGTTGGGTATATATCTTTCTCAAATATGCTTAGAACAAACAGCTTCTAAACAAAACCTAAAGTAGCACTCTACAGCCTGAAATATTATATATATATATATATATATATATATATATATATATATATATATATATATATATATATAAATTAACCAATTAGTTAACGCTTCACAATCACCCTTTTGTCCCAAGTGACAGCTCGAAATGCTTGGTTCCAATATGCCTCATATATCTACTTCATCTATTATTTTCCTAACTTTATAAGCAGGCATATTATTATAAGAAAAAAAGAGACACATTCAAATTACCATATGACAAGACCATGATACATAAATGAAGGTCATTTAAACCGTTATTTCAACTGTATAGCAAATGTCCATGAAAAAATAATGTCAACATGACAGTCTTTAGGTTGATAAAATAGTCACCAGCAAAAATAGAAGAGAACACAAAAAGAGTCTCTCTTGTATTGCTTGTAAATGTCAATACATTTCCAGATTACAAAGTCCACATTATTTCACTCCTTAAGTTCATTTCTTAAACTTCTAACACACCTCCATTTTTCCTGTACCCACTCATGCACTCAGGAGGTTTACCACTCCATAAAAATGTGCCCCTTGGTAAGGACAGAACTTGACATCCGCAGACTGGAACTGATGCATTTGCACTATGTTTGGGTCTTCGGGCTGGCACCTCAGATCTCTCTCTCGTGGTGTTCACTGGAACTCTTGGGCCTTGGGTTGGCATCATGGCTCATCCTCTAGGCATTCCCAGGAACATTTTCCCAGCAGGAGTTTCCTTTCAACCTTAAAAGGTAGGGGTGTCATACTGAAATGATGGCTTGGCAAAGCTTCTGGAACCATTCCAGGACCTCCCATGTGGCTTTAAAAAAACAGAGTTTTACATGCAAAGATGTAGTCATTTCTTCAAGTAGAGCATCTGGATAGAGGCATGAATGGGGGGGTGTCATTTCTTCATGTGAGCCACTTGAATCACTTCCACAAGAAATTTGACAGTCCACTAAAGGAAATACAAACACACTCCCACTCCTCGCATCAGTGGAAGCAAAGGCATCAGTGGAAGCAAAAGCATTAAAAGGTAATAATTTTTTCTATCATAATATAATATATAATCTATATGCTAAACAACAACTGAAGCTATTGTTAACACACATAAAATGTCTTAAAACGTACTGTTGGATCTATGCTCTGTAAACACAAATATGTGTACACAAAAATATGGAACCCTATTACGCTACGCTGCAAATTACAGCTACTGTATGTATCACAATACATAGCCGTAAACAGGGGATAAAGATTATACACACACTCCCACTCCCCGTTGCTATATAATCCTCACGTCAGTGGTAGCAAAATGCTTCACTTTACTGTTGTGCAGAGGAAGATGAGCTTGTGCCTCGTCAAAACATCACAATAAAACTTTGACACTATATGTTCACCTTTCAGGACCTGTGAGTGCAGTTCTGTCTTTTGGCTTTTACATATATATAGTATATGTAACGAAGGTAAGAAATATTGGATTTTTCTTTTTCTTCTAATCCAGTCTCTAATCCAGATCAACTTATCTGCATAATTTGGTTTGTGAGTTCCTGTGTCCCCACAGGGGGTAGGACATGAGGCTGCACTAAGGAGGCATGACGTAAATCATTGTATACTGTACCAGGATACAGACAGACACCTTGGCACCACCTGAATTTGAGGGGAGGTCTCTGGCTGAATTCAAAGTACCTAGATAGCAAAGAAGTGTGTCAGACTGTTCAGAGACTACTTTAGTGATGGACACAGGAGCTCATGGCTGCAGGTCTCCTTAGAAGTAGGCTACACAATTCATGGAACTGCTGGGACAGACTTTGCTTACTGCACTGGTAGGACTTGTAGTTAGGTGTGGCTTTCTGGACACAGGGACTTTACTCTATCCTCTGCTCTTCCTTCAACTGCTACCTGCCTGCCCTAAAGTGGAGCCACACAGCCTTCCAAGGACACCTGATGGGTTTGTGAAGGACCTTTGCCTTCTGGACCTCCTTTTCCCTGCCACTTTGCCTGGACTTCCTCCACTGAGCCCACTTTTGGCTGGTGAGTCCCTGAATTGTTGCCTTGGGCCCCTGGGTTTAACCTTTGCTGTGCCAGATTTTGGCCTGCTACTCACTATGGATGGATTGCTGCTCTATGCCCCTGGACATATTCCTTGATATGCCCTATTGCCACCCTGTTATATTTCTGTATGTCTCTCACAGTGTTGGAATTATTGTGCTGTGGTCTTCCCCTTACTTGACTCCCTGTTTTTCAGCCCCCAAAATAAAGAACCTCTTGGCCAGGAGCCCTAAAACCCCTCTTGATCTTCGCATTTGTTCTGTTCCACCCACACCTCCATCGCAATATATACAGTATATACTGTATATATTTGTGTGTGTGTGTGTCCCAGAAAAGTGCTTAAAGTGAACCTTTGCCCAGATTATGCATATGAAATACTTACATTTTCTTAACAAGTCTTAGGTCCATTTTAAAATAAATCCTCATTCATCTCTGTAGCTATAGGAACTGAGAAATTCAAACAGTGGGAAATGAGGCACTGAAATCATAACTTCATCCCGTTTTCTTTCTATAGAATCAGAACCTTGTTAGCCTTCCAGCCTTCAGCAGGTGTTTTTGCTAGAAACAGACTAAAGCTGACTTTAGAGACTTTTTTGTAATAGTTGAGAATTGATTAATCATTTCACATTACAAGCAACTGCAAAGGTCAATGCGGTCTTGTTTTAAAGCTCTTTTATAACGTGTTAAGGATATGTGAACACTTTTGTCAATAGCCTGGGCACAGATGCACTTTAAAGTTGATTTCCAGCCATATGTTTTTCTTTTTCAGCAAAGACCAGAGCAGGGATGGTTTAGAACTTTCTTCAGGTTTTATTGCAGTGTTTACACCCACTGAGAAGGCTTCCTTTACACTGTTTTTGTGGTCACTTGAACATAAAATGAGCAGGGTCTCTGTTAAAGGGACAAAGTTATAAACAATAAATATTTTTTTCACTATTCAGAGGAAGGATTGATATTTGTTTAGGTTTTTCTTTCTCTGTACCCATTGGAAGATTCTTCTTGTGCTGTCTGGTGACCATTACAGGAATTGAGGGGAAATATCCCCAATAGGGACATAGGCAGCAATTAAGACCCTACGGAGGTTTTGATTTTTTCCAAAACTAAGGAAAATCTTAAAAAAATGCTTAAAATTGGACATGTACTAATTAAGACTGCTCTGTGGCCCTGTGATTTTTCAGATGGAAGTTGGAGATAGTAGGAAACCTACAGAGTAATAGGACTGATTATTTACCCAGGAGCTATAATATGCCTAAATATTGAGGGTCTGGCATTGGTCTCTGCAATATAGATGCTGCGCTTTGGTAACACCAGAATGCTTTATAATATGGAAACAAAAAAGCAGTGTTGTGGTAATATAGCAACAATATGGAAGCGGTATGGCAGGGTTTGATTCAAATACTAGTTACATCTTTCAGACATGGCTAAATGACAGATACATTTCTAGGCATCAAAAGATTTATGCCTGTAGGGGCCTTGGAAATAAATGCAATGCTGGTTGAGATGGACTGTTTACTCTGTACAACAAAGAGTTCAGTACGATTAAAAATGCAATCCAGAGCTTACATGCACGGGCGCTGGATTATTTTATTGAGAGCTGAGACTTCTGATGTGTTAATAAAGTCTTTAGAGAATGCAATGGTCTCAACAGAAAGTTATGGTTTACAACATTGAAATATGAAATCTGTACAGAATCTCAACATGCTATATCTGTAGATTTCATCTAGGTAGCCAGTGTAAGGTCAATATACATCAATAATACATTATGATACCTGGTAATTCTGAAATTCAATAAAAATAGAAGAGTTGACAATCTCCAGTATTACAGCTTCAGACTCACGCACATGGGAATGAAAATATCTAACTGACTTTTGTCCTAGTCACGGTCTTTATTATTAGTAAACATTGTGCAGATAGATAATGAGTCAGCATTTAGGTACTGGCAATTCCATTTCAAAGCAAGCAGACTTTTTTGAATCTATATTAAACTGGTTATCCAGTTAAAATGTTAAAAGTAAAACAATGCATAAACAATTCTATTTTAGCAAGATTATGCTGCACACACACACAAACAAAGACATTTACTATACAATCTCAATTTAATATTTTAGGTGTGATTTAAGGTATTACTGACTATATCCCAAAATAATTGCGTTTTTTTAAATATTTTAGAAACACAAGATATAGCTTGCATAATACATTTTATTATGTAAGTTTTATTTCTAGCGCTTCCACCTAGTAGCACTAGGGTCGTTGGTTTGAATCCCAGCCTCAGCGCTACGTGCCTGGAGTTTGCATGTTCTCTCGGTGCCTGCATGGATTTCCCCCGCTTACTCCGATTTCCTCCTACATTTCAAAGACATGCTGGTAAATTAATTGGCCCTAAAATATGTATGTATGTATGAATGTGAGCTAGGGGCCTTAGATTGTAAGCTCCTTGAGGGCAGGGACTGATGTGAATGTACAATATTTAAAGGAAAAAGGGCTGCATAAATTGACAGCGCTATATAAGTACCTGTAATAAATAATAAAAAAACATAAAAAAATTTCAGTAATGACACATCTGAGGGAAACTCTGGAGGACTTTCCTCACTCTGTTGGGCTCTGCTGTGTCTGAGGGTTGTTAAGTATTTTAATGAAAAAAGAGGGGTTTCTGTGGGAGGGAGGTTTTTTTTTTTACCAGGGAGGTGATTTGCTGATAGAAGGGGGCTTTTCTGAAGGAGGGGAAATTTTCTGAGGCAGAAGAGGCTTTTCTGAAGAAGGCAGGGGGTTTGCTGAGGGAGAGAGGAGTTTTGCTGTAGGTGGATTTTTGCTGGTGGGGAGATTTGCTGTGGGGTGAGAGTGGGGGAAAATATTTGGCTATATAGTGTCACAGTTGCCCATTTTTTCTCTGCATATTGTCACAGTTGCTCATACATTATCACATATGCCTGTTTGTTTGCATTAGTCATAATTCCCCATTTGTTGTCTGCATAGCGTCTTTTTTGTACATTTGTTACCTACATATTTTAACAGTTTACTGATTGTTGCCTGCCTATTTAGGGTCCATGTATTGTCAGGATAGCCATTTTTGCCTATATTTTTTTAAGTCACAGCTATTTAGAGGATCATATTATTATAATTATTATCAAAGAATGCTACTATTATCTTTATGTTCACCATGGTGCACCTAGTGTGCTTCTGTTAACACATTCAATATTATTTTATTTAGCCATTACTATCCCCATGTTTCACCATGGTGCAAGATATGCTCCACTATTAAAACTTTATTTTTTATTTTATTTAGATCACAGATAATTTCCCCTTCCTTCATCATGACACACATTAAGCCTCTAATAAGCCTTCAATTTTATTCTTTTTTACTAACGTAGTTATATATAAAACATTCAGAAAAAGAAAATCATCCCTGTCTGTATTGTTTTGTGCCCATTATTATTATTCATTTAATTTCATGATTACTACTGAAAATAATTATGATGTAAAGAGGAGAGTGGGGGATTTATATGGTAGGTACACCACTGCTCATTGGTTGTTCCCCTGTATTCACACCTCACTTTCCAGTATCCATCCAGTGCACAAAGTCACTTGTTCTTCCTCAGTTGTACTATGTTTTACTGATACCAGCCTGCTGTTTCAGTGTGTTCCCCCACCTTAACAACATATAGTGCTACTGGCATACTCCCCACCACCTGCACTGTCCCAAAATAATTTGCTTTCATTTAAAGTGTAACTCTACTTTTGTGGAAAAAAATATTGTAAATAAAAAAATGTAAATAGCATATACAATTGCGACACACGTCCCATTGTAATTTATTGGTCTAGACATTTATATTTCCTTTTAATCTGAAGCACAGTCATTTTCTGTAAAATTCAATGCAATATGGCAACCTGGAGGTGTTCCATACACACTTGGTGTACAGAACGCCCCGAGATGTAATTTCCTGCTTGTGTGATTGGCTTAATGATTTACCCAAAAGTGTTCACTATGATACATGTAAGATTTTGGACACCCCCTGCAACAACAATTTCAGTTTTGGTTAACCATGACTAAAGGAATGCAGACCCTGCCACCCTCCTCAAGAGCCCTGTAAGTGCATCAGCTGATCAAATATGAAAACGTCACTCCCATTCAGAATAACTCTTGCACAAGACATGATCTAACAAAGAGCTAGTCCTTTAGAGCAGAAACAAGTAGGACTCTGCAACAAAGTTTGCTAAAATTCTTGCAGTGTACACCCAGAGGGGAATGTTTTTTTTTTTCAACAAAAATGAAGATACTCTTTAAAATGATTGCAAGCGTCCATGCATACTGGGCTTAAAAAACAGACACAGACAGCACTATTTGGCCTGCTCCCTTTTACTGCTGAGTCTCCTGTGAGAAAAGAAAGAGGGGAGAAGAGCTGCTGCAGATGGACAAAGCACTAGATCGAGATCGGGCTCAGGTAAATGTTTACAGGATAAAGGAAAAAAGGAAAAAAATATTGCAAATAAAAAAATTATAATAATAGTGAAGCAACCCTGCCTTGAGTTCCATGGAAGCTGGTTGACTCTCCTGCAGAAGATCTGAATCATGATGGAGACCCAGAGGAGGATCCCACAGGAGGTATCTGCAGTGATTGTACACTGTAACCTCAGGTGTGGATGCTTGGTGCCTCCCCTGGAGATAAATTGTTGCTGATCACATTGTTTACAAAAGAATGCTAAACCATAGGAGTGTTAAATTCTACTTAAAGACCCTTTTTTTCTTTCCTGTGCTGTGACAAGTAATGTGATGGAGTTCTGCCCTAATTTTAAGCATCTGCAACACTTATGGGCTGTACACACGATAGGATTTTCCAACAACAACTTGTTGTCGGAAAGTCTGACCGCGTGTATGCTCCATAGAACATTTGTTGTCGGAATTTCCGCCAACAAATGTTTGAGAGCAGGTTCTCAAATTTTCCGACAACAAGAGCTTGTGTACACAATTCAGACGCACAAAAGTCCACACATGCTCAGAATCAAGCAGAAGAGCCGCACTGGCTATTAAACTTCATTTTTCTTGGCTCGTCGTATGTGTTGTATGTCACCGCATTCTTGACGTTCTGAATTTCCGACAACTTTTGTGTGACCGTGTGTATGCAAGACAAGTTTGAGCCAACATCCTTCGGAAAAAAATCCACGGTTTTGTTGTCGGAAAATCCTATCGTGTGTACATAGCTTTACCCTCTCTCCCATTGATTGTGAGTAATAAAAAGAGAGTAATACCAAAAAGTGACTGGCGCCCACCTGTCTACATGTTCCACTATGCCTAAGACACCTAATCCTGAGATGAAACGTTAGCCCACCCTGTCTCTCGGAGTATTGCTATGCAGTGGCGGCTGGTGCTCAAAATTTTTGGGGGGGCGCAAACAAACTGAAAAATTCTGAAAAATACTTTAAAAAAATAACATCAATTTCAGCCACTTTGCCAATCAAATGCAGCCACTGTGCCATCAATTGCAGCCACTGTGCCCAGCAAATACAACCAGTGTGCCATCAAATGCAGCCACTGTGCCATCAAATGCAGCCACTGTGCCCATCAAATACAGCTACTGTGCCCTTCATATGCAGCCATTGTGCCCATAAGATACAGCCATTGTGCCCATCATATGCAGCCACTGTGCCCATCAAATGCAGTCACTGTGCCCATCATATGCAGCCACTGTGCCTATCAAATGCAGTCACTGTGTCCATCATGTGCAGCCACTGTACCCACAAAATACAGTCACTGTGCCCATTATATGCAACCACTGTGCCCAGAATATGCAGCCACTGTGCCCACCAAATACAGTCACTGTGCCCAACATATGCAGCCATTGTGCCCACCAAATACAGCCACTGTGCCCATCATGTGCAGCCACTGTGCCCACCAAATACAGTCATTGTGCCCATCAAATACAGCCACTGTGCCCATCATGTGCAGCCACTCTGCCCACCAAATACAGTCACTGTGCCCATCATATGCAGCCACTGTGCCCACCAAATACAGTCACTGTGCCCATCATATGCAGCCACTGTGCCAACCGACCCCCCCACTCGCGGGCCTCGGGGCTCTGGTAGCACCCCCCCACACAAGGCTCTGACAGACCCCCTAGCACTTACCACCAGGCAGCAGCTCCTCTCCAAGTGCACCAGAGCAGCAGGCGACCTCCGCTCCAGCGTGTGTCTCCTCTGCTCCTCTTCCAATAGGGTGGCCTGGCGCTTTGGCCAATCAGGAAACAAGTCTGACGCCCTGCCTCCTGAGTGGCGGGGAGGAAGGTTAGTGTGAAAATAACGAAAATTAATTCGCTATTGTCACACACTTGGGTGGGACCAGGGCGCACTCTCTGCGCCCCGAGCCCACCCTATTTTGAAGCCTATTAGAGCCTCTGGCTCGAATCAGGTGCTTCAAAAAGTGCCACCCCCTCCCCACAATGCACGGGCTGCTATGCCTCCAGGGGGCAGGGGGGTGCTACAATAGCATATACAATTGTGACACAAGCCATATTGTAAAATAACATTATTAAGAATTGCCTTTCTTTTTCAATCTGCAGCACTGTCATATTCTAGAAAACGCAGTGTAATATGGCAATCGGGAGGCATTTTGTACACAGAAGATGTAAGGAACATTCCCAGAAATGTAATTTCCTACTTGTGTGATTGGCTCACTGATTTTCCCAGACTCTACACTAGGGATGAGCCGAACACAACCCGGTTCGGTTCGCACTAGAACATGCGAAGAGGGAAGAAATTTGTACGAACAAACAAACACCGTTAAAGTCTATGGGACACGAACATGAAAAATCAAAGTACTAATTTTAAAAAGGCTTATATGCAAGTTATTGTCATAAAAAGTGTTTGGGGACCTGGGTCCTGCCCCAGTGGACATGTATCAATGCAAAAAAAAGTTTTTAAAACTACCGTTTTTTCAGGAGCAGTGATTTTAATAATACTTAAAGTGAAACAATAAAAATGAAATTTTCCTTTAAATATCATGCCTGGGGGGTGTCCTTAGTATGCCTGTAAAGTAGCACATTTTTCCCATGTATAGAACAGTACCACAGCAAGATGACATTTCTGAAGGAAAAAAGTAATTTAAAACTGATCGCGGCTGTAATGTATTGTCGGATCCAGGCAATATAGATAAAAAGCATTGAAAAACATGGCATTGGGACCTGGGTCCTGTCCCAGGGGACATGTATCAATGTAAAAAATGTTTTAAAAACTGACATTTTTTCAGGAGCAGTGATTTTAATAATTAAAGTGAAACAATAAAAATTAAAAATCCCTTTAAATATCATGCCAGGGGGGTGTCCTTAGTATGCCTGTAAAGTAGCACGTTTCCCGTGTTTAGAACAATACCACAGCAAAATGTCCTTTATTGAAAAATAAAAATGTCCCGTGATGTAAATCCATCTTCGATGACAGCGCCCGATGGACTGAAAAAATAAAAATAAAAATGCAACAACTCCGCCTCCATAGGAGGCTCCCGCCGACTGATGATTCTTCCCGATGACAGCTGTTATATAGCTGAGGGTGGGGCCACCCGCTGATGTAAACGGGTGACCCCACCTTCCTCTGACATCACATGGCATCAGAGGGGGGCAGGGTCCCCCATTTACGTCATGTTCATACACTCAGACGAGTTTAAGATCTTGACGAAAAACTAATGTCAGGAGCAATAACTATTTTAAAATTCTGAATCTGTATACTATGTCCTTTTTATTATTATTTTTTACTTTACCTATATTTCATGGTTACTATAGTTAAAAAGAACACGACTTGACTTATACATTCGTATAATCACTACAATGGATATGCCATTACCACTTCTCATTGTACTCCAAGTGCAATTTCACAATTATCATTCTATTGTTCAAAAATTGTTTATTTCTTTGACTACTGGATACACATACTGTGTTAATGTATGTTTAATAAACCTCAATTGTGAAAAAAAAATAGATAAGGTTCAAGCAAAGGAAAAAAGAAACAAGATGGACTTTTGATGTGCCAACAAACAACTCATTAAAATCAATATATTTTATTTTTTATTCCAAAAAGTAAATCTAAAACCGTAAAAGGACAAAAACATTAAAAATAGTCATCCCTTGGAACCCTACCACAGCAAATATAGACATCTAGCACATCAGTAAGTAATTTGCCATACATTAAACAAACAACATTTTAGGTGTCTTTTGTAGGTAGGCAGTCTTGCTTTGTCTCTGAACTCAATTTGAGAATAAAAGTTCCCTGACTAGCACTCTAATGCCCTGTACACGCGGTCAGATTTTCCAATGGAAAATGTGTGATAGGACCTTGTTGTCGGAAATTCCGACTGTGTGTAGGCTCCATCACACATTTTCCATCGGAATTTCCGACACACAAAGTTTGAGAGCTTGCTATAAAATTTTCTGACAACAAAATCCGTTGTCGGAAATTCCGATCCTGTGTACACAAATCCGACACACAAAGTGCCACACATGCTCAGAGTAAATTAAGAGACAAAAGCCATTGGCTACTGCCCCGTTTATAGTCCCAACGTCCCAACATAACGATCGGATTTTCCGACAACTTTGTGTGACCGTGTGTATGCAAGGCAAGTTTGAGCCAACATCCGTCGGAAAAAATCCATGGATTTTGTTGTCGGAATGTCCGATCAATGTCCGACCGTGTGTACAGGGCATTATACTTTGACCTCAATGTTGCCTGAAATGTTGATCCAGAACTTGTATAGGGAAAAGTAGTTCTGACTATTTTCTGACCGTCATTTACAGAGTGCTTGTTCTGGGACTGTAAGTAAAATATACTAAAGTCATACACAACCAAGCATCTAGAATTTTTAGGAGGCAACCTGCAATTTCAGAACCCATACTTCTCTCATTAAAGAGAACAGATATATCTTACTTCTCCTGCATTGCAGGTCCAGACCAGACCTGAACCTTGTAGCTCTCCTACAACTTGTGAATATTGGCCCCATATTGGCAATATATCCACTGCAACATTTGTGTTTTGCAGAGCAGAATAGGGACTGGCCAGAGAGGGATTACTTTGACGCAGCTTAAACATGTTTTGCAAAAATCCCTGTTTTTTTATTGCAAAGTTTGCTAGAAAGTGTGCAGTGGGGACGGAAAGTATTCAGACCCCCTTAAATTTTTCACTCTTTGTTATATTGCAGCCATTTGCTAAAATCATTTAAGTTAACTTTTTTCCTCATTAATGTAGACACAGCACCCCATATTGACAGAAAAACACAGAATTGTTGACATTTTTGCAGATTTATTAAAAAAGACAAACTGAAATATCACATGGTCCTAGGAATTCATACCCTTTGCTCAGTATTTAGTAGAAGCACCTGTTTGATCTAATACAGCCATGAGTCTTTTTGGGAAAGATGCAACAAGTTTTTCACACCTGGATTTGGGGATCCTCTACCATTCCTCCTTGCAGATCCTCTCCAGTTCTGTCAGGTTCGATGGTAAACATTGGTGGACAGCTATTTTTAGGTCTCTTTAGAGATGCTCAATTGGGTTTAAGTCAGGGCTCTGGCTGGGCCATTAAAGAACAGTCATCGAGTTGTTGTGAAGCCAGTCCTTCGTTATTTTAGCTGTGTGCTTAGGGTCATTGTCTTGTTGGAAGGTAAACCTTCGGCCCAGTCTGAGGTCCTGACCACTCTGGAGAAGGTTTTCGTCCAGGATATCCCTGTACTTGGCCAGCTCTAGGAAGGGTTCTGGTCATCCCAAACGTCTTCCATTTAAGGATTATGGAGGCCACTGTGCTCTAAGGAACCTTAAGTGCAGCAGACATTTTTTTGTAACCTTGGCCAGATCTGTGCCTTGCCACAATTCTGTCTCTGAGTTCTTCAGGCAGTTTCTTTGACCTCATAATTCTCATTTGCTCTGACATGCACTGTCAGCTGTAAGGTCTTATATAGACAGGTGTGGGGCTCTCCTAATCAAGTCCAATCAGTATAATCAAACACAGCTGGACTCAAATGAAGGTGTAGAACCATCTCAAGGATGATCAGAAGAAATGGACAGCACCAGAGTTAAATATATGAGTGTGGTCACACCCCTTCAGCATCTGATGTGTTATATACATGTACAAACTATTGGGATTTGAGCACAGGTACTGTATATCTTACTTCAAGTACCACTACTCGCATGTGGGAGAAGAGAAGTGATTCACAAGCTCTACACACCCAGAAAGTACCAGATATTTCTCTTGGCTTCAAGTGAAGGGAGGATCGGTATATAAAGCGGGTGATGCTGCTAATAAAGAAATTCTGTTGCATTTCCTGTTGGGAAATGACAAGTTCTTATAATACTGGTGAAATGAAATAGAAAGTCTTAATAAACCTAAATATTAAGCCATTTCTACACCACTTTTTTTACAATGTGTCTTAATCAGGGGCGGACTGACCATTCGGTCATTCGGACGGCGACCGAGGGCCCGCGGCCAGTAGGGGGCCCGTGAGACATGCTCGTCGGGTCTAGGGGTATGCTGCTAGACGTGCTGCGGTGGAGCCGTTCTGCCGACTGCCGCTGTGCGGGGGGGGGGGGGCAAGACACAGCATCTCCCCCTGCACCTGTGGCTTTCAGTTTTAATGCAGTGAGGAGAGTGGGAGGCGGCGATCAGCAGCTCTATGGTGCTCGCAGCATCTCCCTGGGACTTGTATTTCTCCTCCAAAGTGTATAGAGTGGAAAGGGGAGGGGCCTCTGACCCGGGCAGCTACAAGTTTCACTCTCTGCTTGTACACTGTTGCCGACTGCTTCCCAGGTCAGAGGCCCCTCCCCTATCCACTGTACAGAATCAGATGGAGGACTACAAGCCCCAGTAAGATCCACAGGCACCATAGAACTGCCGATCGCCACCTCCCACCTCCCCCTGTGCTGGGGGTTGGACACAGCCAGGTACAGGGGAACCTCTGGGGGGGGGGGGGTTACATCTGGGAACCCTGATGTATGGGGGGGGCTCTCTGGGGACCCTGATGTATGGGGGGGGGGGCTCTCTGGGTACCCTGATGTATGGGGGGGCTCTCTGGGGACCTTGATGTATGGGGGGAGGCTCTCTGGGGACCCTGATGTATGGGGGGGGAGGCTCTCTGGGGACCCTGATGTATGGGGGGGGGGGCTCTCTGGGGACCCTGATGTATGGGGGGCTCTCTGGGGACCCTGATGTATGGGGGGAGGCTCTCTGGGGACCCTGATGTATGGGGGGCTCTCTGGGGACCCTGATGTATGGGGGGCTCTCTGGGGACCCTGATGTATGGGGGGCTCTCTGGGGACCCTGGTGTAAGGGGAGGCTCTCTGGGGACCCTGGTGTAAGGGGAGGCTCTCTGGGGACCCTGATGTATGGGGGGCTCTCTGGGGACCCTGATGTATGGGGGGAGGCTCTCTGGGGACCCTGATGTATGGGGGGCTCTCCGGGGACCCTGATGTATGGGGAGGCTCTCTGGGGACCCTGATGTATGGGGAGGCTCTCTGGGGACCCTGATGTATGGGGGGGAGGCTCTCTGGGGACCCTGATGTAAGGAGGGGGCTCTCTGGGGACCCTGATATAAGGAGGGGGCTCTCTGGGGATCCTGATGTAAGGGGGGGGGGTTCTGTGGGGACCCTGATGTAAGGAGGGGCTCTCTAGCTACCCTGATGTAAGGAGGGGGCTCTCTGGGGACCCTGATGTAAGGAGGGGGCTCTCTGGATACCCTGATGTAAGGAGGGGGCTCTCTGGGAACCCTGATGTATAGGGGGAGGCTCTCTAGCTACCCTGATGTAAGGAGGGGGCTCTCTGGGGAACCCTGATGTAAGGGGGGCTCTCTGGGGAACCCTGATGTAAGGGGGGCTCTCTGGGGAACCCTGATGTAAGGGGGGCTCTCTGGGGAACCCTGATGTAAGGGGGGCTCTCTGGGGACCCTGATGTAAGGAGGGGGCTCTCTGGGGACCCTGATGTATAGGGGGGTTCTCTGGGGACCTTGATGTAAGGGGGGGCTCTCTGGGGACCCTGATGTAAGGGGGGGCTCTCTGGGGACCCTGATGTAAGGGGGGGCTCTCTGGGGAACCCTGATGTAAGGGGGGGGCTCTCTGGGGAACCCTGATGTAAGGGGGGGCTCTCTGGGGAACCCTGATGTAAGGAGGGGGCTCTCTGGGGACCCTGATGTAAGGAGGGGGCTCTCTGGATACCCTGATGTAAGGAGGGGGCTCTCTGGGAACCCTGATGTATAGGGGGAGGCTCTCTAGCTACCCTGATGTAAGGAGGGGGCTCTCTGGGGAACCCTGATGTAAGGGGGGCTCTCTGGGGAACCCTGATGTAAGGGGGGCTCTCTGGGGAACCCTGATGTAAGGGGGGCTCTCTGGGGAACCCTGATGTAAGGGGGGCTCTCTGGGGACCCTGATGTAAGGAGGGGGCTCTCTGGGGAACCCTGATGTATAGGGGGTTCTCTGGGGACCCTGATGTAAGGGGGGGCTCTCTGGGGACCCTGATGTAAGGGGGGGGCTCTCTGGGGAACCCTGATGTAAGGGGGGGCTCTCTGGGGAACCGTGATGTAAGGAGGGGGCTCTCTGGGGACCCTGATATAAGGAGGGGGCTCTCTGGGGAACCTGATGTAAGGGGGGGTTCTGTGGGGACCCTGATGTAAGGAGGGGGCTCTCTGGGTACCCTGATGTAAGGAGGGGGCTCTCTGGGGACCCTGATGTAAGGAGGAGGCTCTCTGGGGACCCTGATGTAAGGAGGAGGTTCTCTGGGGACCCTGATGTAAGGAGGAGGTTCTCTGGGGACCCTGATGTAAGGAGGAGGTTCTCTGGGGACCCTGATGTAAGGAGGGGGCTCTCTGGGGACCCTGATGTAAGGAGGAGGTTCTCTGGGGACCCTGATGTAAGGAGGAGGTTCTCTGGGGACCCTGATGTAAGGAGGAGGTTCTCTGGGGACCCTGATGTAAGGAGGAGGTTCTCTGGGGACCCTGATGTAAGGAGGAGGTTCTCTGGGGACCCTGATGTAAGGAGGAGGTTCTCTGGGGACCCTGATGTAAGGAGGAGGTTCTCTGGGGATCCTGATGTAAGGGGGGGGTTCTGTGGGGACCCTGATGTAAGGGGGGGCTCTCTAGCTACCCTGATGTAAGGAGTGGGCTCTCTGGGGACCCTGATGTAAGGAGGGGGCTCTCTGGATACCCTGATGTAAGGAGGGGGCTCTCTGGGGAACCCTGATGTAAGGGGGGGATCTCTGGGGAACCCTGATGTAAGAAGGGGGCTCTCTGGGGAACCCTGATGTAAGAAGGGGGCTCTCTGGGGTACCCTGATGTAAGAAGGGCTCTCTGGGGAACCCTGATGTAAGGGGGGCTCTCTGGGGAACCCTGATGTAAGGGGGGCTCTCTGGGGACCCTGATGTAAGGAGGGGGCTCTCTGGGGACCCTGATGTATAGGGGGGTTCTCTGGGGACCTTGATGTAAGGGGGGGCTCTCTGGGGACCCTGATGTAAGGGGGGCTCTCTGGGGACCCTGATGTAAGGGGGGGGCTCTCTGGGGAACCCTGATGTAAGGGGGGGGCTCTCTGGGGAACCCTGATGTAAGGAGGGGGCTCTCTGGGGACCCTGATGTAAGGAGGGGGCTCTCTGGGGACCCTGATGTAAGGAGGGGGCTCTCTGGGGACCCTGATATAAGGAGGGGGCTCTCTGGGGATCCTGATGTAAGGGGGGGGTTCTGTGGGGACCCTGATGTAAGGGGGGGCTCTCTAGCTACCCTGATGTAAGGAGGGGGCTCTCTAGCTACCCTGATGTATGGAGGGGGCTCTCTGGGTACCCTGATGTAAGGAGAAGGCTCTCTGGGGACCCTGATGTAAGGAGGAGGTTCTCTGGGGACCCTGATGTAAGGAGGAGGTTCTCTGGGGACCCTGATGTAAGGAGGAGGTTCTCTGGGGACCCTGATGTAAGGAGGAGGTTCTCTGGGGACCCTGATGTAAGGAGGAGGTTCTCTGGGGACCCTGATGTAAGGAGGAGGTTCTCTGGGGACCCTGATGTAAGGGGGTGCTCTCTGGGGACCCTGATGTAAGGGGAGGCTCTCTGGGAACCCTGATGTAAGTGGGGGAGGCTCTCTGGGGTCCCTGATGTAGGGGAGGCTCTCTGGGGCCCCTGATGTAAGTGGGGGAGGCTCTCTGGGGACCCTGATGCAAAGGGAGGCTCTCTAGGGACCCTGATGTAAGTGGGGGAGGCTCTCTGGGGACTTGTTTACATAGGCAGACCACAGTTCTGCCTCTGTTGGAAACGATCGTCTGGGCCTGGCAGACATCGGGTCCTCCGGACCCGCTGGTTAGCTCTCGGTGTGTCCAATCACAGCGGCAGCAGGTCAAACAGCATGCAGTAAATGTACGTGGTTAAAGTGAGTTTATTTTTCTTTATTTTCTTAAATCTTTAACATTTATTTTGAACATGAAGTAGAGAAATTCTGTGACCAATGCATGTAATGTAGCAGTGCAATATATACGTGGGGCTTTGTGAGGGTGTGGCTTGTGTGTGGGTGGGGACAAAGGGGGCCCCATGAGCCCCTATTGCCCGGGGGCCCCATGAGTTGTCAGTCCGCCCCTGGTCTTAATGTAGTATTAAATATATTACTTTACTCTCATAAGTGTGCAGTACTTTTACATTAAACATAAACCTACATTTCTTGAAAAATAATTGGATTCTTTGTGCAGATATTTTTGACTTATTCAGTCATATTGGAAGCACAAAGCATTTAAAATTTTCAGAAGACCTTGACATCCTGAATTCTTAAACAAATACCCCTACATCTCTATTGCTCCCTTTCCAAGAAAAGAAATGACATAAAAGAATGTCATTTAAATAAGCGGCGAAGTGAAGGAAAATATAACATTGTCTATAAATATAACTGGTGTAAATGAATGGCATCTAACATTTGTTCTTCTAATAGACAAGTGATTGCAGGTGCTGTGGGATTTCAAGGATTTCAGCATTACAATGACCATACTTTTTCAGATGATTATAGCAAATCAAAAGCAGGGTTAACCAGGCAGCAATTCCTCTAGGCAAGATAATAAGTGACTTTCATGCCATAGACTACTTTTAATCCAAAAGTTTGATGATTCTGCAAGCAAAGGATGTAAAGGTACTTTTTAATATTGCCACTTTGGTCTGTACTCTATAAATTAATGAAATGAATATGTTACCAGACTAAAATGTCTCAGTCAGGGTGATATTGGAGAAAACTGTTCTATAAATCTGCAGCAGCTTCTGAAACCTTCCTATCGCCAGATCTTAGGCCTTTCTACCAGTTAATGAATCTGAATTTCCTCTACTACCTTCTGCATATTCCTTTTGCCCAGTGAGGCTAGCAATCATGGTGATGGGTCAATAAGAGCATGTGGGGTCAGGGGTTAGTGGCAAGCTCCTTCACTTCCAGAAGTGCTAAAGCTTTGCTTTTCAGAATGCCTAGACATTCTGTCGTGACAGGAAAGTTTGGGTAGCTATTGCAGGTATGTACAGGTACCTCTAGGTGCATTCACTTAATTCCTGCAACAGAGACCCTCTGAAAGAGTCTTTTTAGGGTAATTGCTTCCGCAATGGATGAATGCTACCTGTATGGGCTGTGGTTGGCACAGCATTCATTGCATGGTGCAGGAATGTCAGTGCTACTTTGAGAAGCTATGTGAAGTGTGCAATCACTGATTGTGATCTGTATACTTACATTTACTCTTCTTTCCTTTACCCATATATACAGTGGGGCAAAAATTATTTAGTCAGCCACCAATTGTGCAAGTTCTGACACTTAACAAGAGGAGAGAGGCCTGTAATTGTCATCATAGGTATACCTCAACTATGAGAGACAAAATGTGGAAACAAATCCAGACAATCACATTGTCTGATTTTTGAAAGAATTTATTTGCAAATTATGGTGGAAAATAAGTATTTTGTCAATATCAAAAGTTCATCTCAAGACTTTGTTATATATCCTTTATTGGCAATGACAGAGGTCAAACGTTTTCTGTAAGTCTTCACAAGGTTGTCACACACTGTTGCTGGTATGTTGGCCCATTCCTCCATGCAGATCTCCTCTAAAGCAGTGATGTTTTGAGGCTGTCGCTGGGCAACACGGACTTTCAACTCCCTCCAAAGGTTTTCTATGGGGTTGAGATCTGGAGACTGGCTAGGCCACTCCAGGACCTTGAAATGCTTCTTACGAAACCACTCCTTCGTTGCCCGGGCGGTGTGTTTGGGATCGTTGTCATGCTCAAAGACCCAGCCATGTTTCATCTTCAATGCCCTTGCTGATGGGAGGAGGTTTGCACTCAAAATCTCACGATACATGGTCCCATTCATTCTTTCATGTACACGGATCAGTCGTCCTGTTCCCTTTGCAGAAAAACAGCCCCAAAGCATGATGTTGCCACCCCCATGCTTCCCAGTAGGTATAGTGTTCTTTGGTTGCAACTCACGAGTTGTGTTTCTATCAAACAGTTCTACTTTGGTTTCATCTGACCATATGACATTCTCCCAATCCTCTTCTGGATCATCCAAATGCTCTCTAGCAAACCTCAGACGGGCCCCGGACATGTACTGGCTTAATCAGGGGGACACATCTGGCACTGCAGGATCTGAGTCCCTGGTGGCATAGTGTGTTACTGATGGTAGCCTTTGTTACGTTGGTCCCAGCTCTCTGCAGGTCATTCACTAGGTGTGGTTCTGGGATTTTTGCTCACCGTTCTTGTGATCATTTTGACCCCACGGGGTGAGATTTTGCGTGGAGCCCCAGATCGAGGGAGATTATCAGTGGCCTTGTATGTCTTCCATTTTCTAATTATTGCTCCCACAGTTGATTTCTTCACACCAAGCTGCTTGCCTATTGCAGATTCAGTCTTCCCAGCCTGGTGCAGGTCTACAATTTTGTTTCTGGTGGCCTTCGACAGCTCTTTGGTCGTCACCATAGTGGAGTTTGGAGTGTGACTGTTTGAGGTTGTGGACAGGTGTCTTTTATATTGATAACAAGTTCAAACAGGTGTCATTAATACAGGTAATGAGCGGAGGACAAAAGAGCCTCTTAAAGAAGATGATACAGGTCTGTGAGAGCCATAAATCTTGCTTGTTTGTAGGTGACCAAATACTTATTTTCCACCATAATTTGAAAATAAATTCTTTCAAAGATCAGACAATGTGATTGTCTGGATTTGTTTCCACATGTTGTCTCTCATAGTTGAGCTATACCTATGATGATAATTACAGACCTCTCTCATTTTTTTAAGTGGGAGAACTGGCACAATTGGTGGCTGACTAAATACTTTTTTGCCCCACTGTATATCAATCTAGGGTCTGTGTTCCTGCTGAGGCACACTTCATGGAAAGATCTATATTCCAACATTTATCTAACAACTACCTGAAAATATTCTCCTAAAAGCAAGCAGATGAACTCACATTGAGCCCCACGTCTTGCGTCCCCAGGTTGCTATATCGGATACTTAGATACACTAGGTTGGTTGCTATTAAATGGTCGAACATACTATATTTATAAATTCTATGTTTACACTTTGTACTTTATTCCTTTTCACTCTATCCTTTCCCCATCTTCCCCTTTTTCCCTCCCCCTTCCCACCCCCTTTTTCCCCCTCCCCTTTCCTTTTCCTCATTTCTCCCCATACCTCCTTCCCCCTTATTTTCGCTCCCCTCCCCCTCATGTCTTCCCTTTTTTCCTTCCCCCTATCCTCTTTCCTCCTCCTCTTTCTTGCTCCCTCCTTTTTTCTCCCCCTCCCCTCCCCTCCCCCTTCCTTTGGTTCCCCCCTCCCATTTTTTACCCTTCCCACCCTTCCCTCTTTGCTCTGCTCCCCCTTCTCCCTTCCCATTTTCTTCCTCCTCAATACCTCATTCTTTCTCCTTATCCATTCTCGAATTCACTTCACACATTTCACAGTTTTTTCCCCTACTCTTTGGCTTCTTCCCTCCTCACTTTCTTTTCTCTTCTTCTTATTCTCCATTTCATTCTCTTTACCTCTCCCCCCCTTTTTACTTTTTACTTTCTCTACTCTCTCCCCTCTTCCTTCTTCTCCCCCCTTCCTTCTTCTCTTCAATCCTCTCTTCCTCCCTTTCTCCTTTCTACCATTTAAATAGATGATATACCATACCACTTATAAATTTTGTAAATGTAGAACCCAGCAATTCTCAAGTCTATATAACACAAACTGAACACATGTCCACGGGCTCTGTTTTGCAATTGAAACAACGTTATGAATACTGTTTTCACACAGCTGGAGACTTCCAAACTGTTTGCTGTTTTATTCGGTTGTGATCAGCAAGTGAGTTACTGTAAAAAAAACGCAAGTTTGACCCTTGCAAACAGAATATTTTCAAATCTATCACAATATTTTGCATGGGTAAAAGAGAAACAGTCTTTTGTTTGATTTGTTTTTTGCTATATCAACAGCAGCCCTCCAAAGTACATGGGCAGCTTTAGTCCTCTGGTAAATTAACGGGAATCTATAATGCTTTTAGGTCAATGAGAATAATGACAGCCTTACCAATCTATGGCCACCATCTAGCAAACTACATATTATTGTTTGGTAGATGGTGGCCATAGATTGGTAAGGCTGTCATTATTCTCTTTGACCTCAAAGCATTATAGATTCCCATTAATTTACTAGAGGACTAAAGCTGCCCATGTACTTTGGAGGGCTGTTGTTGATATAGCAAAAACAAAAATCGAACGCAAGACTGTTTCTCTTGATGGGAATTTTACCCATGTAAAATATTGTGATAGATTTAAAAATATTCTGTTTGCAAAGGTCAAACTTACATTTGTTTACAGTAACTGATTTGTTAATCACAACCCAATAAAACAGCAAACAGTGTGGAAGTCTCCAGCTGTGTGAAAAAAGTATTCATAACGTTGTTTCAATTGCAAAACAGAGCCTGTGGACATGTGTTCAGTTTGTGTTATATAGAGATAAGTGAATCGATTGGCAAAGGTCAGGATTTAACCCAGATGGGTCTGATTCAGAGTCAGTGGAAATTTGCAGTTAGTATTAGATTCACTTCAAATCCATCAGTATGCAATCTTTTTTTTTGGTTTTACTTTTTATAATTTTTATTAATTGTTTTGTTTTCTTACATTTCAAAATGACACATGCTCTTCACACCAGGCATGGATGCATTATTCCGAAGACTGTAGAGCTTCAAGTATTAGTACTATATATATATATATATATATATATATATATATATATATATATACACACCCAGATTCCACAGTTACATTGTTATTTACTGATTCAATTCAGTAGGAGCCATTGGTGTTTCAATAACACAACAAACTTTCCCGAAACATTATTGAATGGATTTAAGTAATTACCGGATCTTAAAGTACCCACAAGGTTCTTAAGGAAATATAACCTGGTATCCTAGCATGGTAGTGATTGGGGGACTGTATGGTTTCATCCTGGCACCCATGGGAATATAAGACTACTAAGCTGGTGTAATTCTGCTGAGTGAGGGACTAAAAGTTATGTTTTTATTTAATTAATACCAGCAAATGAAATAGACATACTGTATTATATTAAGTAATCTGTAGTAAGCACGCCAACACAGTTTGTTATTTGGGGCAAATAATTTAACACACAATGGGAATGATTTACTAAAACTGGTGAGTGCAAAATCTGCTGAGGATGTGCATGGTAGCCAATCTATTTTTAACTTCAGCTTGTTCAACTGAGCTTTAACAAAAAAAAAGTGGAAGCTGATTGGCTTCTATGCAGAGCTCCACCAAATTTTGCATTCTCCAGTTTTAGTAAATCAACCTCAATGAATGCACATTTATTATAGGGATATATACAGTATCTCACAAAAGTGAGTACATCCCTCACATTTGTGTAAATATTTTATTATGTTTTTTCATGTGACAACACTGAAGAGATGACACTTTGCTACAATGTAAAGTAGTGAGTGTACAGCTTGTATAACAGTGTAAATTTGCTGTCCGCTCAAAATAACTCAACACACAGCCTTAAATGTCTAAAGCGCAAAAGTGAGTACACTAAGTGAAAATGTCCAAATTGGGCCCAATTAGTTCTTTTCCCTCCCCAGTTTCATGTGACTCATTAGTGTTACAAGGTCTCAGGTGTAAATGGGGAGCAGGTGTATTAAATTTGGTGTTATCACTCTCACTCTCTCATACTGTTCACTGGAAGTTCAACATGGCACCTCATGGCAAAGAACTCTCTGAGGATCTGAAAAAAAAAAGAATTGTTGCTCTACATAAAGATGGCCTAGGCTATAAGAAGATTGCCAATACCTTGAAACTGAGCTGCAACATGGTGGCCAAGACCATACAGCGGTTTAACAGGACAGGTTCCCCTCAGAACAGGCCTCGCCATGGTCGACCAAAGAAGTTGAACGCACATGCTCAGCGTCATATCCAGAGGTTGTCTTTGGGAAATAGACATATGAGTGCTGTTAGCATTGCTGCAGAGGTTGAAGGGGTGTGGGGTTCAGCCAGTCAGTGTTCAGACCATACGCTGCACACTGCATCAAATTGGCCTACATAGCTGTCACCCCAGAAGGAAGCCTCTTCTAAAGATGATCCACAAGAAAGCCTGTTTGCTGAAGACAAGCAGACTAAGGACATGGATTACTGGAACCATGTCCTGTGGTCTGATGAGACCAAGATAAACTTATTTGGTTCAGATGGTGTCAAGCCTATGTGGCAGCAACCAGGAGAGGAGTAAAAGACAAGTGTGTCTTTCCTATAGTCAAGCATGGTGGTGGGACTGTCATGGTCTGGGGCTGCATGAGTGCTGCCAACTGGGAAGCTACATGTCATTGAGGGAACCATGACTGCCAACATGTACTGTGACATACTGAAGCAGAGCATGATCCCCTCTCTTCAGAGACTGAGCCGAAGGGCAGTATTCCTACATGATAATGACCCCAAACACATCTCCAAGATGACCACTGCCTTGCTAAAGAAGCTGAGGGTAAAGGGGATGGACTGGCCAAGCACGTCTCCAGACCTAAACCCTATTGAGCATCTGTGGGGTATCCTCAAACAGAAGGTGGAGGAGCGCAGGGTCTCTAACATCCACCAGCTCTGTGATGTCATCATGGAGGAGTGGAAGAGGACTCCAGTGGCAACCTGTGAAGCCCTGGTGAAAAAAAAATGAGACTTTACAATCACTTTAAGTTGAGGGGAGCTGTATGCTTACTTGCTTTAGGCTCATATACAGTATCTCACAAAAGTGAGTACACCCCTCACATTTTTGTAAATATTTTACTATATCTTTTTAGGTGATAGCACTGAATAAATTACACTTTGCTGCAATGTAAAGTAGTGAGTGTGTGCTTGTATAACAGTGTAAATTTGCTGTCCCCTCAAAATACCTCAACACACAGCCATTAATGTCTAAACTGCTGGCAACAAAAGTGAGTACACCCCTAAGTGAAAAAATGTTAGCCACACAAAATATTGACACTTTGGACCCAAATTGGACATTTTTTTTACTTAGGGGTGTACTCACTTTTGTTGCCAGCAGTTGAGACATTAATGGCTGTGTGTTGAGGTATTTTGAGGGGACAGCAAATGTACACTGTTATACAAGCACACACTCACTACTTTACATTGCAGCAAAGTGTAAATTATTCAGTGCTATCACATACAAAGATATAATAAAATATTTACAAAAATGTGAGGGGTGTACTCACTTTTGTGAGATACTGTATATGAGCCTAAAGCAAGTAAGCATACAGCTTCCCTCAACTTAAAGTGATTGTAAAGTCTCATTTTTTTTTCTCTAAAAATAACAGACATGTTATACTTACCTGTTCTGTGCAGTGGTCTTATACAGAGCAGCCCGGATTCTCCTCTTCTTGGGTCCCTCCTCTGTGCTCCTTGCCCCTTCCTCCTGTTGAGGGCCCCCACAGAAAGCTGCAGCTCTGTGTGTCCATTCAGACACGGAGCTGTCATTTGGCCCCACCCCCTCTCTCTCCTGATTGGCTACTGACTTTGATTGACAGCAGCGCAAGCCAATGGTGTCTCAGCCAATCAGGCTGGAGGGTCCCGGAGGACTGAGACAATTGTGGACATCGATGGACAGGGATGGCGCTCAGGTAAGTATTATGGGAGCCAAGGGGGGCTGCTGCACACAGAAGTCTTTTTATCTTAATACATATATGCATTAAGATAAAAAACCTTCTGACTTTACAAGCACTTTAAGCTTATTTGACCCCCTGGCAGTGCCAAAAAAAAGCCAATTTTCTGCCAAGGCACAAACACAGAGCAAAAATAAACTTTCAGCACTACTGCATATCCTCCAAAATCTTTTTTTATTGAACAAGCACTAACGTGTTTCTGCCTCACAGGACTTTAGTCATAGCTGTGTGCAAGAGCCTACCCAAACAATGCATTCAGATTTTGTGCAAGCAGGTAGGCTATCACACAACATAATAGTTGGTTAAATGAAATCATGCAATCAGATTGTACTGTGTGTGACTATAAACACTAAACACCTTATTTTAGGGGATGTTCCTGTCCCTTCATGGGTATAATTTGATTCATGGACAAGCAGAAGATTTTTTCAGATAAGCAAAAAAAATGTCATTAATTCTTTATCTACAAGTTTGAGTGTTGAGCAATAGCACAAAAATTCACCAATTAAAACACATATAGTAATCAAAGTAAAGCATAGTACAAGTACCTTGTGTATCTCATTTCTGTATTGTTTTCTTGGCAATTTATCTCATTCTAATCCAGCTTAAACATCTCATTTCAGATGATTAATGCCAGTGACTTAAAGCCAGCAGACAGAGCTTGCTATGTTTGATTATACCAAGGAATTGTTTTTTTTTTTTCAAACTACTAATAGTTGCAGGGTATGTGCTGTGTAGTCTCATCATAAACCCAACATATTTAAAGCCTTGTCATAAACATGTATCAGCTTTCTATTAAAGTGTTAAGAAAACAGTTTGGCTTTATGGAGATCCGCAGGGCCAGACAACATTTTTCACAGCTGCTGACTATGCTTAAAGCAGCTGTCAAAATAGTAGAAGATATTGAGGCGGCTTGTGACATTTGATACAGAAGCTCAGAGGTTGTTTGTTTTTGACAAATAATAGGAACATACTCATATTGTTGATGGGCAATGATAATTCTCTGCTTAACATGCCATTAAAACTGAGCAAACTCTTGGCACTATATAAATCCTGCATAATAATAATAATAATATTAATAATTAAAGCAACAGTATTTTTAGCCTATCTGCAAACATCTTATATTAACGGAACAACCTGGTTAAGATTAAGAGTCATTAAGATCATTTTTAGACTCGCTTATTACACATATTTTCTTTAACACAGCAAAAACGTACATGTCATTGGGGGTGAAAGACGACTGACAGGAGGGGCAAATACGGAAATGAGCAAGAGGGAAGTCCACAGGCAGGTAGTCTGAGAAGACAACAGCAAAGTCAAGACAATAAGTTAGAACAGATACAAAACTGAGTTTCAATACTGACCTAAACACAGGAGCAATCCTGTATAGTGCTGTCAAACAGAACCTATTGTGGATTCTCCTATTACCTGTTAGCTGTCAACTCTGGTTATACAATGGGTCCACCAAACTCTATAAGAGTTTGCAAATGCACAAGCTGAATGTTCAACAGTCTATTTAAAGCTGAGCTCCACCCAAAAGGGGAACCTCCACTTGTCTGCCCCCCCTTCCGCTTTCGCATTTGGAGGGGAGGAGGGAATGGGTACTTAGTTTTGACAATTCGGACCCTCCTCCCCCCCTCCCACAGCTGGCCCAATGAGAAAGCACAGAGCGATTCATACATGCACAGTAGGAAACAAGCTGTGAAAGCAAGGATTCACAGCTGATTTCCCTTGGCCAAGACGGTGGTGTCAGCACCCAAGAGTCGATTCAAGAAGGGAGGTCAAATACTGAAAAATATCCAATAACTCAAAGTGATTGTAAAGGTAAAAGGTTTTTTACCTTCATGCATTCTTTGCATTAATGTAAAAAACCTTTTAATAGCTGCTTCACCCCAGCCCCCTCTTCAACACTTCTTTCAATCCAGCGCTGTCCCCTCTTTCATAGGCTTGGCTGAGAGCAGTGTGAGCCATTGACAGCTGCTGTTAATCAAATTCTGGTATGAGTGAGTGGGGAGGGGAGGGGCTACTGTGTGTCTTAGATGCAGACAGGATCAAGCCGGCACAATTTCCCCCATAGCCAATGGCTTACTGTGGGGGGAACTTAAAGAAGAGGAGGAGTGGAATGCACCAGTGTAGGGCCCCAGAAGAGGGGGTTGGGGCCGCTCATAGCACAGAGCAGGTAAATATAACATGTTTGTTATTTTTTTTAAGAGCCTTTATAATTACTTCAACTATATAGGGCCCTCTGATTCCTCCTGTATTGAATTGTATTGTAACCATACTGTCTGCCCTCACGTTGTAAAGTGCAAATTGTTGGCGGTATAAAAATCCTGTATAATAATAATAAAAACCATGCATTGATTATTAACATACACTAACCAAAATGTTATAAAACCCACTACCCTTTTGGTAAATTATTTTTGTGGGTGTAACAAATATGCAAATTACAAAACTGTAAACAGTAGTGATGGAACAATAGAGCGGAGGTACCAGAGTGCCCAATAATCACCTGAACTATGACCTCTGTTATGAGCCCGGAGCAGGTGTAGAGCTTATCTTCTCTACTGCTGGAATTGGGTATAGATCTAAAGAAATCTGATACACCACTTCTGTATACATTTGTAGCAGCTGCTCACAAAAGTAAATTACATTGTTTTTGGGAACTCGGGTTGATTGACTAAGCCCCGGTTCACACAGGGGCGGCACGACTTGCAGGTCACCTCACCGAGGCGACCTGCACACAACTTCCATGGCGACTTGCAAAACGACTTCTGTATAGAAGTCTATGCAAGTCGCCTCAAGTCGCCCCCAAAGTAGTACAGGAACCTTTTTCTAAGTCGGAGCGACTTGCGTCGCTCCTATTAGAACGGTTCCATTGTACAGAACGGGAGGCGACTTGTCAGGCGGCTAGGTCGCCTGACAAGTCGCCCCTGTGTGAACCGGCACTAAAGGCAAATATGCTGTTCACTTTACAAGAGAATTTGCAGTTCACATGTGATTTTTCCACACAGCTTAGTGAATGTAGTGAATTTCACACAGCAAAGAATATCACATGCAAGGGAAAAAACAGCATATTTGGTTGCGCATGATTGCATTATAGGCGTTAGTAGAGCTTTGCCTCCTTCACTAAGCTCTGGGGAAATTTCTGCACTGTGAACAGTCTATTTGCCTTTAGTAAATCAAACCCCAGCCTGAACACAATCACAGAGAAAAGAACATACGGTATTTATTTAAGCTGCATTGTTTGGCAATCACTTTTAGGCAAAAAAACATATACCAAACAAAATCTTAAAAGTGAAATTTAGTTATCACGGTCTGCTTATCACCAGAGACAGGAGTAGCAAGTATACTGCATAAAAAAAAAGAAATAGACTTTTAGCATTACTTTTACAATAAATTGAGGCCAAAACACCTAGTGCCAAGTAAACTAGCAGAGAATAAGCTGTTGCAGTAGTGTCCTGGGGCCTAAAGTATAACTGTATTTTCACAATGAATTATACATTTTGCCTGTAGTCTCTGAAAAAAGGTCAGTGTGATGGATAATACTTACTGATTACAAAAGCTTTTTTCCAGGCTCTGTGCTTTTAAACATTTTGAAGTGAATGAGCTGTTGTCAATCACCACTAGCAGGCACTACTTCAGGGCAGGAGATTTTCTCTGCATTGAGCTAAATGATCCAGCCATCATTTTGGGCCAGCTTGTGCGCAATAGAATCAAGAGTTTGCAAGCAATGCTGATGGAAACTGAACTTATCTGCAGCAAAGGCAACTCATATGGGCATTTTTTAGAGACTGCAGGGATAAGTATAATTTTGTAATTTGTAGTGAATGTGCATGTATACCTTGAAGGGGGAAAGGGATAATACTGTAATGAGATGATGCCCAAAGGACTGAAACACTAAATTACTTGATACTTATGTAGAAAACCTAAAGCCCGAGTTAGTGGCTTCCCAAGTCAACTGCCCACAATACATATACCCAAAGGATCTGGAAAGTGAGTAGTGTTAGTTAATGAGCTTCTAAGTTTTTATATGTACTATTCATCTGCTTGTCTATTCACCAAGAACATGATCTGTGTGGTTGCTAGATTTATATTTCTAATATCAACTACTAATGTTTAGTATTTAAGAAATTATAGAAGTATATGTCTGCTAACTGTACGGTAAACACTAAATATGACATAAAGAAAAATTATTGAATGTATGTATACTTAAAACACAGAAAAGAACCAGTTGGTTTAATTAGTCATGGTAGAGTGGGTTGTATTGATCCAAGGAAGTACATTATGTTGTTATTTTCAACAAAGTGATAGATAAGCTCTTATATTGTAACTTATTAGATATACCTCAAATACTATTTTAATATGCAAAATGAATATTAAAAGACACAAACCTTTTCATTTTAGATTTTTTACATGGACATAAATGGGGTTTGCAACGTATTAACTCCCCCCACCACCGGAATGCAGCAGCACACCTGCTTAACCGTTTAATCCTGCCTAGAGTAACACTCCCTTTACAAAGAAAACCTACAGCCAGCTCCTCGTCAAACTGTAATGTGCCCTAGCACCCTATTCATATCTATGGGACAGCTGTACTCTAAGACCGCTAGAGGCCACCATGTTTACTGTGGCCACACCAGTGGCCACCATGTTACTGTGGCCACACCATGGTGAGACTACAGGCAGTCCCCAGGTTACAAACAAGATTCTGTAGGCCTGTTCTTGAGTTGAATTTGTATGAAACAGGTAAGTTGTTTAACCACTTCAATACCAGGCACTTAGACACCTTCCCGCCCAGCCCAATTTTCAGCTTTCAGCGCTGTCGCAATTTGAATGACAATTGCGCGGTCATGCTACACTGTACCCAAACAAATTTTTTATCATTTTGTTCCCACAAATAGAGCTTTCTTTTGGTGGTATTTGATCACCCTTGCGGTTTTTATTTTTTGCGCAACAAATAAAAAAAGACCGAAAATTTTGAAAAAAAACAAGTTTTTCTTTGTTTCTGTTAAAACTTTTTGTAAATAAGTGCGTTTTTTTCTTCAATGACGGGCACTGATATGGCTGCACTGACGGGCACTGATATGGCGGCACTGATGGGCACCGATGAGGTGGCACCGATGAGGTGGCACTGATGAGGTGGCACTGACGGGCACTGATGATGGGCACTGATAGGCGGCACTGATGGGCACTGATAGGTGGCACTGATAGGTGGCACTGGTATGCGGCACTGATGGGCACTCACAGGTGGCACGGATGGGCACTAATAGGTGGCACTGGTGGGCACTCATAGGTGGCATTGATGGGCACTTGTAGGTGGCATTGATGGTTACTTATGGGTGGCACTGATAGTTGGCACAGATGGGCACGGATGGGCACTGATAGATGGGCACTGATGGGCATGGATGGGCACTGACAGGTGGCATGAATGGACACTGATGGGTGGCACTGGTGGCATTACTTGTTTGCAGTGATGCCCCTAAGGGTGGCATTGCTGGGCATCACTGCAACATAATTGTGCCAATCAGTGCCCATTTGTGGGCACTGATTGGCACAGATTTGGCATACTGGGCACATGTGGATGGCCATGGGGTACATACCTGGCCATCCACATGTTGCCCCTTCCCTGGTGGTCCTAGTGGTGATCCCTGGTGGTCCAGTGTGGTGATCTGCGGGGGGGCTGCGCTGATAAACAATCAGCGCAGACCCCCCCTGCCAGGAGAGCCGCCGATCGGCTCTCCTCTACTTGCGTCTGTCAGACGCGAGTGAGGAAGAGCCGATCAACGGCTCTTCCTGTTGACAGCGTGATCAGCCGTGATTGGACACGGCTGATCACGTGGTAAAGAGCCTCCGCCGGAGGCTTTTTACCAAGATCAGTGTAGCGGTGTGTCAGACTGACACACCGCTCCACCGATCGCCGCGATGCGCGCCCCCGGGGGCGCGCTGCGGCATGTTATCCTGAAGGACGTCATATGACGCCCAGTCAGGATAACACAACCACTTCCCGGACGTCAATCCGCCATAGGGCGGGCGGGAAGTGGTTAAGTGTAACTCTAGCCCAAATTTTTTTTTTAATTTTTTTTGGAATAGTATAGGGAAGGGTAACACCCCTATAATGTTTGTTTTACTGTCTGTGCCCCTGTTCAGAAGATTTCACCTCGTGTTCTGTCCCTGTGACAATTGTATTTTGAAAATATTGGCTTGTTGTGGAAACAAGGATTGGTGATAAAGCTTCAGTGGAGACACCTTTTTCCCATGGTAACTCCAATGCCCCGTACACACGATCGGACATTGATCGGACATTCCGACAACAAAATCCATGGATTTTTTCCAGCGGATGTTGGCTCAAACTTGTTTTGCGTACACACGGTCGCACAAAGTTGTCTGAATTTCTGATCGCCAAGAACGCGGTGATGTACACCACGTACGACGAGACTAGAAAAGGCCAGTTCAGAACCAAGCGCGGCACCCTTTGGGATCCTTTTGCTAATCTCGTGTTAGTAAAAGTTTGGTGAGAGACGATTTGCGCTTTTTCAGACTCGTGGTTTTCAGATTGTTTTCCGCTGTTCAGTTTGTGCTTGTGGGTTTGTATCTGCTCTTCAGTGGGTGCAGCAAGTGACGCGTGACTCTTGTCATTCTGTTCTTGTTCGTTCGTTACTGTTTTTCAGGTCGCTCTTCACAGGCCTTGCTGTTCTTCAGTGCGTTCTGTTACTTCGTTCTGAGCAGCCAACCGTTTTCTAGCAATGTTGCGTATACTTATTCCTCGTAGAGTTCATGCTGTGCGGGGGCTTGGTGTTGGGGTCCTGACCTTGACACAAGTCCAGTTCATGAACAGGGTGGGGAGGAGTTCATGGACCAAGAATTGGTTGCTTCAGCAGGACCAGTTCTGTCATATGCCTTTGCTCCGTGAGATCCGTGAGAATAATCCTGATGATTTCAGGAACTTTCTCCGGATGGCGGACCCCGTATTTCACTGTTTGTTGGCTTTGCTGACCCCTTATATTAGCAGGCAGGATACCTGCATGAGACAAGCCATCACTCCGGAGCAGAGGCTCGTCGCCACCCTGCGGTACTTGGCGACGGTGAGAAGTCTGCAGGACTTGAAGTTCTCAACAGGCATCTCCCCCCAGGCTCCGGGGATCATTATCCCAGAGACCTGTTCTGCCATCATCCAGGTCCTGCAGAAGGAGTATATTAAGGTAAAATTTTTATCCTTTAACCAGTTGCCGACCGCCGCACGACGATGTACGTCGACAGAGCGGCACGGTCAGGCAAAAGGGCTTACCTGTACGTCCTTGCCTGCCCGCGGGTGGGGGGTCCGATCGGACCCCCCCCGGTGCCAGCGGCGGTCAGATCGAGGTCAGGGTCGATCAAAGGTGAGGGGGAGGCCACTCATTCGTGGCTCCCCCCTCGCGATCGCTCCTGGCCAATGACAAGCTTCCTCGGCTTCTGTGAATGTAAACAGAAGCGGAGGAAGTGATGTCACCTCTCCTCGAGCCGGTCTTTTCGTCCGGCGCAGAGGAGAGAAGACATCCAAGTAAGTGCACCAACACTACACTAACAGTAGAACACGCAGGCACACTTGTCACCCCCCTGTCACCCCCCAGTCACCCCCTGATCACCCCCCTGTACCCCCTGTCACTCTGACACCAATAGCAGGTTTTTTTTTTTCTGATTTATTGCATTGGTGTCAGTTTGTGTCAGTTACAAGTGTTAGGGCAGTTAGGTTAGCCCCCTTTAGGTCTAGGGTACCCCCCTTTAGGTCTAGGGTACCCCCCTTTAGGTCCAGGGTACCCCCCTAACCCCCCTAATAAAGTTTTAACCCCGTGATCACCCCCCGTCGCCAGTGTCACTAAGCGATAGTTTTTTTGATCGCTGTATTAGTGACACAGGTGACGCTAGTTAGGGAGGTAAGTATATAGGTTTGCTGTCAGTGTTTTATAGCGACAGGGACCCCCATATACTACCTACTAAAGGTTTTAACCCCTTGATTTCCCCCTAGTTAACCCTTTCACCAGCGATCACCATATAATTGTTACAGGTGACGCTGGTTAGTTGGTTTGTTTTTTGTAGTTTATTGTAGTTTATTACAGTTTTAGGGCACCCGCCGTTTATTACCCTATAAAGGTTTAACCCCCTAATTGCCCGGCGGTGATAGAAGTTAAGTTTTTCAGATAAGGTCTGCGTCGCCCCAGGCAGCGTCAGGTTAGCGCCAGTACCGCTAACACCCACGCACACAGCATACACCTCCCTTAGTGCTATAGTATCTGAACGGATCGATATCTGATCCGATCAGATCTATACTCCCCAGCAGTTTAGGGTCCCCCAAAAAAACGCAGTGTTAGCGGGATCAGCCCAGATACCTGCTAGCACCTGCGTTTTGCTCCTCGGCCCAGCCCAGCCCAGCCCACCCAAGTGCAGTATCGATCGATAACTGTCACAAAACACTAAGCACACATAACTTCAGCGTTCGCAGAGTCAGGCCTGATCCCTGCGATCGCTAACAGTTTTTTGGTAGCGCTTTGAATCAGTCGCTGACAGTCAGGAGCTTTTTTGCCTGTGAGTCTCACTAGTGTACCCCTAAATTTAGAGCCCAAAATGGCAAATAGAAGGTACACTAGTGAAGAGGCCTACACGTTTCTGAGCATGACAGATAGTGAAGAGGAAGTCACTCATCTGTCAAGTTCAAGCTCAGAATACGAACCTGTAGAGGACAGCGGCTCCATGACAGATAGCTCTGACGACGGAGTTGTGGTCCCTGCTAGGGTCAGGCGTACCAGACCCCGATCTTCTTCTTCTGTCCTTGAAGTGCAAGAACCGCAGGGCTCTCGTATGGAGCAGAGAGGTACTAGTGCCGCTACTCCTTCTGGTGAACTGGCAAGCACCAGCGGCCTAGTACACCCTGGTCGTACATCCAGCACTGCAGTATCACGTGGTGACGTGGCGAGTCCCATAAGTGCAGTTCAAGCTGGCGAGGTGCAAGCACAACTAGTGTCCCGCTGCCACCAAGAAGACGAACACAGGTCCGTCGTGCCCATAGTGCCCTTCCTGCTGCATTCGCCAATCCGAATTGGGTACCCACCACTTCTGCAGCACCCGTACTTCCCCCTTTCACTGGCCAACCCGGAATTCAGGTGGAAACAGTTGACTTTATGCCACTGGATTTTTATTCACTGTTTTTCACCGAAGATCTCTATAGATCTATTGTGGACCAAAGCAATTTGTACGCTAGTCAACACATCGCCGCTAATCCCCAGTCCTCCCTTGCCAGAGATTGGAGACCAATTACGGTCTCCGAATTTAAGATCTTTCTGGGCCTTTCCCTCAACATGGGCATAACCAAAAAGAGTGAGTTGCGGTCATATTGGTCCACTGACCCAATTCACCATATGCCCGTGTTCTCTGCTTCATGGCCAGGGCACTATACGAGCAGATTTTGCGGTTCATGCACTTCAACGACAATGAACTCTGTCGTCCTCGTGGAGACCCTGCATACGATCGGCTCTACAAAATTCGGCCCCTCGTAAACCACTTCAACCAACGTTTTGCAGACTTGTTTACTCCCCATCAAGTTGTCTGCGTTGATGAGTCCCTGATTAAGTTTTCTGGCCGCTTGTCCTTCAAACAGTACCTTCCCAGCAAGCGTGCTAGATACGGGGTCAAGATGTATAAGCTCTGTGACAGGGCCACAGGCTATACATGTAGATTTATGGTTTACGAGGGCAAAGATAGTCACGTAGAGCCGATAAACTGCCCTGACTACATAGGAAGCGCTGGCAAGATAGTGTGGGACTTGGTGTCACCCTTATTCGGAAAGGGGTACCACTTGTATGTGGACAATTATTATACGAGTGTGCCACTTTTTAGTCACTTGTTTGATCAGCAGATTGGAGCATGTGGCACCGTGCGACCTAATCGCCGGGGCTTTCCCCAGCGGCTTGTAGAGTCCCGTCTTAGGCTGGGGGAGAGAGCCTGCTTGAAGTATAATAATTTGCTCGCTATGAAGTGGAGGGATAAGAAGAATGTTTTCGTTCTCACCTCCCTTCATGCAGACACGACGACCCAAATTACTACGGCGACTGGTGTTGTGGAGAAACCCCTCTGTGTCCACGAATACAACCTTAATATGGGAGGGGTGGACCTCAACGACCAGTTGTTGGCGCCGTACCTAACTGCCCGTAAGGCCAGACGCTGGTACAAAAAAGTGTCTCTTTATTTATTTCAATTGGCTTTGCTGAACGCTCATGTGCTATACAGAGCTTCAGGATGGACTGGATCCTTCCTTAAATTCCAGGAAGAGATCGTCAGAGCCCTTCTGTTTCCAGACGGTGCTCCACCTCACCTTCCCAATCCAAATGCAGTAGGCCGGCTGCATGAGAGGCATTTTCCTTATGTCCTCCAGAGTACCCCTACCCAACGAGCCCCCCAAAGAAAATGTCGTGTCTGCAGAAAGCGCGGATTTAGGCGTGACACCCGGTATTATTGTCCCTCCTGTCCTGGCAATCCTGGTCTTTGCATTGGTGAATGTTTTGAACGCTACCATACACTAGTTGAGTATTAGCGTAGGGTACAGCACTTCACAGACTAGGATACACTTCCACAGGGTCTCCCAAGATGCCATCGCATTTTGAGAGACCCAAACCTGGAACCGTTACAGTTTTAAAAGTTACAGTTATAAAAAAAAAAAGTAAAAAAAAAAAAATACACAAAAAAATATAAAATAAAAAAACCAAAAATAGTTGTCGTTTTATTGTTCTCTCTCTCTCTATTTTCTCTCTATTGTTCTGCTCTTTTTTACTGTATTCTATTCTGCAATGTTTTATTGTTATGTTTTATCATGTTTGCTTTTCAGGTATGTAATTTTTTTATAGTTTACTGTGTTTTAAACATTTTTTTGTTTTCAGGTACGCCATTCAGCTGCAGCGCGGATTTATTTATCTTGACAGCAACAGCGTTTGCTCCCACGATACATAAAGCCGTGACTCCAGCACTGTCGGAGGTGATTTCACCACCACAGTTACATACTTCAGCATATATGCCGAAGCGTGGGGGCAGAAGTGGGTGGAGGAGCGATTTGCTCCTGCCTTTTGCGGGAGGATGCCCCCATGCTTCGGCATATATATATTTTAGGTAGGCACAGGTTGCGTTAAATGTTTTATTTTTTACTATGTTTTTTTTTTTTATTTGCTTTGCAGGTATGGTAAGTATTACTGTTATACTGTAATGTTACTTTGTTTTTTGTTAACCATCATTTGCTTAGCAGGTACGCCATTCAGTTGCAGCGCGGATTTATTTATCTTGACAGCAACAGCATTTGCTCCCACGATACATAAAGCCGTGACTCCAGCGCTGTCAGAGGTGATTTCACCACCACAGTTACATATTTCAGCATATATGCCGAAGCGTGGGGGCAGAAGTGGGTGGAGGAGCGATTTGCTCCTGCCTTTTGCGGGAGGATGCCCCCATGCTTCGGCATATATATATTTTAGGTAGGCACAGGTTGCGTTAAATGTTTTATTTTTTACTATGGTTTTTTTTTTGTATTTGCTTTGCAGGTATGGTAAGTATTACTGTTATACTGTAATGTTACTTTGTTTTTTGTTAACCATCATTTGCTTAGCAGGTACGCCATTCAGTTGCAGCGCGGATTTATTTATCTTGACAGCAACAGCGTTTGCTCCCACGATACATAAAGCCGTGACTCCAGCGCTGTCGGAGGTGATTTCACCACCACAGTTACATACTTCAGCATATATGCCGAAGCGTGGGGGCAGTGGGTGGAGGAGCAATTTGCTCCTGCCTTTTGCGGGAGGATGCCCCCATGCTTCGGCATATATAAATGGTGCATGTATGCCCATCATTAGAAGTGGGTGGATGAAGGGAGGTATTCTAATGGTGGGCATACCCACCGATCAATATCTTTTTTTCGTTCAGCCCACAGGCTGCATGAAAAAAAAGTTTACAATATATGCCCAACAAGGACCAGCAACGTACTGGTATGTTGCTGGACTTTGAGTGGTTATACCAGAATGATGCCTGCAGGTTTAGGTATCATCTTGGTATCATTCTTTTCAGCCAGCGGTCGGCTTTCATGTAAAAGCAATCCTAGTGGCTAATTAGCCTCTAGACTTCTTTTACAAGCAGTGGGAGGAAATGCCCCCCCCAACCGTCTTCCATGTTTTTCTCTGGCTCTCCTGTCCCAACAGGGAACCTGAGAATGCAGCCGGTGATTCGGCCAGCTGACCATAGAGCTGATCAGAGACCAGAATGGCTCCAAACATCTCTATGGCCTAAGAATCCAGAAGCTACGAGCATTTCATGACTTAGATTTCGCCGGATGTAAACAGCGCCATTGGGAAATTGGGAAAGCATTTTATCACACCGATCTTGGTGTGGTCAGATGCTTTGAGGGCAGAGGAGAGATCTAGGGTCTAATAGACCCCAATTTTTTCAAAAAAGAGTACCTGTCACTACCTATTGCTATCATAGGGGATATTTACATTCCCTGAGATAACAATAAAAATGATTTAAAAAAATAAAAATGAAAGGAACAGTTTAAAAATAAGATAAAAAATCAAAAAATTAATAAAAAAAAAAAAAAAAAAAAAAGCACCCCTGTCCCCCCCTGCTCTCGCGCAAAGGCGAACGCAAGCGTTGGTCTGGCGTCAAATGTAAACAGCAATTGCACCATGCATGTGAGGTATCACCGCAAAGGTCAGATCGAGGGCAGTAATTTTAGCAGTAGACCTCTGTAAATCTAAAGTAGTAACCTGTAAAGACTTTTAAAGGCTTTTAAAAATGTATTTAGTTTGTCGCCACTGCACGTTTGTGCGCAATTTTAAAACATGTCATGTTTGGTATCCATGTACTCGGCCTAAGATCATCTTTTTTATTACATCAAACATTTGGGCAATATAGTGTGTTTTAGTGCATTAAAATTTTAAAAAGTGTGTTTTTTCCCCAAAAAATGCATTTGAAAAATCTGCGCAAATACTGTGTGAAAAAAAAAATGAAACGCCCACCATTTTAATCTGTAGGGCATTTGCTTTAAAAAAATATATAATGTTTGCGGGTTCAAAGTAATTTTCTTGCAAAAAAAAATAATTTTTTCATGTAAACAAAAAGTGTCAGAAAGGGCTTTGTCTTCAAGTGGTTAGAAGAGTGGGTGATGTGTGACATAAGCTTCTAAATGTTGTGCATAAAATGCCAGGACAGTTCAAAACCCCCCCAAATGACCCCATTTTGGAAAGTAGACACCCCAAGCTATTTGCTGAGAGGCATGTCGAGTCCATAGAATATTTTATATTGTGACACAAGTTGCGGGAAAAAGACACATTTTATTTTATTTTATTTTTTTTTGCACAAAGTTGTCACTAAATGATATATTGCTCAAACATGCCATGGGAATATGTGAAATTACACCCCAAAATACATTCTGTTGCCTCTCCTGAGTACGGTGATACCACATGTGTGAGACTTTTTGGGAGCCTAACCGCATAGGGGACCCCGAAAACCAAGCACCGCCTTTAGGCTTTCTAATGGCGTAAATTTTTGATTTCACTCTTCACTGCCTATCACAGTTTCGGAGGCCATGTAATGCCCAGATGGCACAAACCCCCCCCAAATGACCCCATTTTGGAAAATAGACACCCAAAGCTATTTGCTGAGAGGTATAGTGAGTATTTTGCAGACCTCACTTTTTGTCACAAACTTTTGAAAATTGAAAAAAGAAAAAAAAAATACGTTTTTCTTGTCTTTCTTCATTTTCAAAAACAAATGAGAGCTGCAAAACACTCACCATGCCTCTCAGCAAATAGCTTGGGGTGTCTACTTTCCAAAATGGGGTCATTTTGGGGCGGTTTTGTGCTATCTTCGCATTTTATGGCCTTCAAAACTGTGATGGGTAGTAAGGAGTGAAATCAAAAATTAACGCTCTTAGAAATCCTGAAGGCGGTGATTGGATTTCGGGGCCCCGTATGAAGCTAGGCTCTCAAAAAGTGTCACTCATGTGGTATCCCCGTACTCAGGAGAAGCAGCAGAATGTATTTTGGGGTGTAATTCCACATATGCCCATGGCATGTTTGAGCAATATATCATTTAGTGACAACTTTGTGCAAAAAAAAAAAAAAAATTGTCACTTTCCCGCAACTTGTGTCAAAATATAAAATATTCCATGTACTCATCATGCCTCTCAGCAAATAGCTTGGGGTGTCTTCTTTCCAAAATGGGGTCATTTGGGGGGGTTTTGTGCTATCTGGGCATTTTATGGCCTTCAAAAATGTGATAGGTAGTGAGGAGTGAAATCACAACTTTACGCCCTTAGAAATCCTGAAGGCAGTGCTGGGTTTTCGGGGCCCCGTACGCGGCTAGGCTCCCAAAAAGTCCCACACATGTGGTATCCCCATACTCAGGAGAATCAGCAGAATGTATTTTGGGGTGCAATTCCACATAAGCACATGGCCTGTGTGAGCAATATATCATTTAGTGACAACTTTGTGCAAAAAAAAAAAAAATTGTCACTTTCCCGCAACTTGTGTCAAAAAATAAAATATTCCATGGACTCAACATGCCTCTCAGCAAATAGCTTGGGGTGTCTACTTTCCAAAATGGGGTCATTTGGGGGGGGTTGTGCCATCTTGGCATTTTATGGCCTTCAAAACTGTGATAGGTAGTGAGGAGTAAAATCAAAAATTTATGCCCTTAGAAATCCTGAAGGCGGTGCTTGGTTTTCGGGGCCCCGTAAGCGGCTAGGCTCCCAAAAAGTCCCACACATGTGGTATCCCTGTACTCAGGAGAAGCAGCAGAATATATTTTTGGGTGTAATTCCACATATGCCCATGGCATGTTTGAGCAATATATCATTTAGTGACAACTTTGTGCAAAAAAAAAAAAAAATTGTCACTTTCCTGCAACTTGTGTCCAAATATAAAATATTCCATGGACTCAACATGCCTCTCAGCAAATAGCTTGGGGTGTCTACTTTCCAAAATGGGGTCATTTGGGGGGGGTTTGTGCCATCTTGGCATTTTATGGCCTTCAAAACTGTGATAGGTAGTGAGGAGTAAAATCAAAAACTTATGCCCTTTGAAATCCTGAAGGCGGTGCTTGGTTTTCGGGGCCCCGTACGCGGCTAGGCTCCCAAAAAGTCCCACACATGTGGTATCCCCGTACTCAGGAGAAGCAGCAGAATGTATTTTGGGGTGTAATTCCACATATGCCCATGGCATGTTTGAGCAATATATCATTTAGTGACAACTATGTGCAAAAAAAAAAAAAAAATTGTCACTTTCCCGCAACTTGTGTCCAAATATAAAATATTCCATGGACTCAACATGCCTCTCAGCAAATAGCTTGGGGTGTCTACTTTCCAAAATGGGGTCATTTGGGGGGGTTTGTGCCATCTTGGCATTTTATGGCCTTCAAAACTGTGATAGGTAGTGAGGAGTAAAATCAAAAATGTATGCCCTTTGAAATCCTGAAGGCGGTGCTTGGCTTTCGGGGCCCCGTACGCGGCTAGGCTCCCAAAAAGTCCCACACATTTGGTATCCCCATACTCAGGAGAAGCAGCTGAATGTATTTTGGGGTGCAATTCCACATATGCCCATGGCCTGTGTGAGCAATATATCATTTAGTGACAACTTTTTGTAATTTTTTTTTTTTTGTCATTATTCAATCACTTGGGACAAAAAAAATAAATATTCAATGGGTTCAACATGCCTCTCAGCAATTTCCTTGGGGTGTCTACTTTCCAAAATGGGGTCATTTGGGGGGGTTTGTACTGCCCTGCCATTTTAGCACCTCATGAAATGACATAGACAGTCATAAACTAAAAGCTGTGTAAATTCCAGAAAATGTACCCTAGTTTGTAGGCGCTATAACTTTTGCGCAAACCAATAAATATACGCTTATTGACATTTTTTTTACCAAAGACATGTGGCCGAATACATTTTGGCCTAAATGTATGACTAAAATTGATTTTAATGGATTTTTTTTATAACAAAAAGTAGAAAATATCATTTTTTTTCAAAATTTTCGGTCTTTTTCCGTTTATAGCGCAAAAAAAAAAAAGCGGCAGAGGTGATCAAATACCATCAAAATAAAGCTCTATTTGTGGGAAGAAAAGGACGCAAATTTCGTTTGGGTACAGCATTGCATGACCGCGCAATTAGCAGTTAAAGCGACGCAGTGCCAAATTGTAAAAAGTGCTCTGGTCAGGAAGGGGGTAAATCCTTCCGGGGCTGAAGTGGTTAATATCACATTTTATTGTATATAATGTTTGCTAATATATTGTATTTCTTTCCTCATTCCCTAATTACCATGATTGGAATATGCTGTGAATGTCCCCTTTGTCCTCATTCATGCTGGATTTTTAAGTAATAATTTTTTTGTCCTTCATACATATTTGCCTTCACTTACCTCCCCAGCATGGTCTCCTGCCCTATATTCACCTCATGTAGTCACTTAACAATGTATTTTATCAGCTCCATAGTAGTGCTTTACCCCAAACACCCCTAAAATGTTTTGAAATGTGATTGGTTCTTCAAATTCAGGCAGAGTGCCAGAGGCTTTTTTTGGGTGTCCCCAAATCATTTTGAACCCTCCTTCCCCCCAACTGCTAAGTCAGCTGATAATAATTCTCTATCTATCCTCAATCATCTATCTGCTGACTTTGCCAAACCCATACACACTATACCCATCTCTTTTGTGCTCAGATTTATAGATGAATTCCCCAAAGTATGTAGTGCAAGGGCCTGCCTGTATACTTTCAAATGGTACTGTTTAAAGTTTTGGTATCCTATTATTATCTTGATAGGTAATAGCAGAATGTCCAAATGTGCTCAAATGTGTACAGTGTGTATGTATATCTTTGTATTATGACACTTCTTACCTGTCCAGTGGGCTGCCAATAGTGTAACTAAGGAGGGTCTGTTCAAAGTAATACACATTATATAGGCATTCATCTCTCAATGAAGTGGAGAGGGTTACCTGTCCAAGAGTCCCCCCCCCCTATAATGTTAGAAATGGCCCATGAGAGGGGGGGGAATCTGATAGGTGTACCTTATACTTTGGTCTTTAAAAATTCCCATAAATAAATAGTATCTTGATGTTGGCCAAGAATGTTTGTGTCTAATCTGCTTTCCATGTTTATGTTCAAAAAGACTAATTTTTTTTTTTTTACTCCACAGTTTCCTTCCACGCCACGGGAATGGCAGACTGTGGCCTCCCACTTTGCCCAGCGGTGGGACTTTCCAAACTGCGGAGGGGCAATTGATGGGAAACACGTCCACATCATCCCACCACCCAACTCTGGGTCGTACTATTATAATTATAAGGGGTTCAATAGTATTGTGATGTTGGCTGTGGTGTCTGCTACTTATGAATTTCTGTATGTGGACGTGGGGAAGAATGGCTGGACGTCCGATGGTGGAGTCATCGCCCAGACAGAGTTCTACAGGCGTCTCCAGAATGGCAGCTTGGACTTGCCACCTCCAGAAGACAATGTGGAAGGACTCCCATTCGTCTTCGTTGCGGATGAAGCTTTTGCGCTGGGGGACCACCTTATGCGGCCATTCCCGATGAGGACCCTCACCCCGGACCAGAGGGTTTTTAATTACCGGCTGGCCAGAGCCAGAAAAGTGGTGGAGAACATGTTTGGAATCATGACCAGCCGGTTCCGCCTATTTCTTACACCCATACATATGGCGGAGTACAAACTGAATCACATTATCCTGGCGTGCTGTGTTCTACACAACTTTTTACGGCAACATTCTGCCAACTATTCTAGCTCAGTTGGGCCTGAGGCCGGAATTCAAAATGAACCAACCCTGATGGCGCTTGAAAGTGGCCGTCCTGGCTTGCCCCCCCTGAGTGCACGTGATGTCCGGCTAAGATACCTTGAATACTTTGCGGGTAGGGGGGCTATCAATATGCCAGACAATGTGTAAAACCTTTTTCAAATAAAAAAAAAAGCAAATCTTTGGTGACATTTACTGCTGTTTTAGCTGACCCTGACAGAAATGATGTGAGTCCTGAAAATGGCATGATTGTGTAACCTTACAAAGCACTGTTGGGTGTTATTTACTAAAGGCAAAGACACTTTGCACTACAAGTGCACTTGAAACTGCACTTGTAGTGCAAAGTGGATTTGCCCTTAGGAAATAACACCCATTGTCACAGAAAACACCAATTAGAGCACCACAAAAGTGTTGGAGCGTTGAGACAATAATCCACACATTCTTGATTATCAATCTTTTTAATACCTGCACAATCACATGTGCATTTAGAAAAGGTTTTTTAAAACAAACCAACATGTTTGTTGTATAACAATTTTTGGGGTCACATTAGAAAAAGTAGATATATCCATTTAAGATAAAACAGGCATGTTTAAAACCAACAAGAAAGACACAAATCTTGAACTTATAAAGTTCACATTTAGTAGAATTTGAAGGCAATATCAGACATGAGTATTTAGGAAACTGTGTTTGATATTGCGTTCAGATGGGGTGAAGTCACCCCCGGAAAAGCCAAATTTTGAAGATGCACACAAATATCCGAATGTCAACATGTGCTACCTGCCATCACGGGGGATCAAGGGACGTGTTTTGGGGGTGCAACCCCTTCCTCTCAGCTACTTTATTATTGAGGAAGGGGTTGCACCCCCAAAATGTGTCCATTGATCCCCCGTGATGACAGATAGCACATGTTGACACACTGTGTGCCTCTTCAAAATTTGCCTTTTCTACAATTTGACACAAAAGTTCAAAAATTGTAGTACACCAAAAAAACAAAGGGATTTGGAGGGGTTTTAAACTCTCCCCAAAACATCAATGATGTTCTTATTTTTTTGAATAACATCATTGATGTTTTTCTTGATGTTTTCCAAGTCCCTATTACACCCCATGATCTCCCCGATCAGGATCTGTGCACTTTCCGAGGTGAAAGGATCTGGATCCACAACATCACGATCACCTAAAAAGATAGAAACCAAAAAAAACTATGTATTATAAATATGGCTGCATCCATCTCTTACCTGAGCCTGTGGTCGCAGACATTCACCTGTTGTGGTGCCAATTTCCACCACGTCTTCCTCCTCCTGCTCTGCGTTGCTTGGGTGGATTTCCCCTTCTTCCAGAGGTGGGGGGGGGTCTCTGGTCTTCTCGGATGAGGGGCGTCCTCCGAGTCTTTTCTCCCCTATGTAAAAAAAAATGGTATACTTAGCACACAGATATTTGGTGGCAGAACTATAAATATGAAACATTGCTTGGAAGTGGGGTACAATTGTCTGTTTTGGCAGAGTTCCACGATGTAGAATTTTTTGTGTCCTTTGTCAAGCTTCAATACTTTACCTGTTTTGTACAAGCTTCACAGATGGAGACACCCCTATAGTATCCACTGGAGCACCTGTGTGGGACCCCTAATAAAAAGGGTGTTCTTGTGTCCCACACTAGTGCTCCAGCATTCAGATGTGTAACCAGCTGCTGAGTGTCCTCTCCTTACACAGAATATATTTTGCATTTCATTCTAGTAACAAACACATCTACACAACCAAATTAGTTTCAGACAAGTAGGCCCTAAAAAATGTGGGCAAATGCATATGGCCAAAACAATGGTGTTTTCTAGGCCGCACAAAAAATGTTTGATACAAACAAATAATGTGCCCATGAACATGAAAGTTCACATTTAGAAATGGATAACAGTTAAGAAAAGCACATGGAGCAGCATGAACGTAATAAACATAAAAAGAATCGGAACACAGGACAACTATTTACTTTTTTGCAGCACTCTCCGGATCTTTCTGTACTGCTCATGCCTCTTAATTTGAGGTCTGACCACCGTTTCCTGAGCTGATTTTTCGATCGTCGTACCCCGAAAATTCCGGTGCAGACTCTTGACCACTTTCGCCATGATCTTGGCCTTTCTGGCATTGGGGTTGGAGTAAGGTCCATACTTCCCGTCATAGTCGGCCTTCTTCAGGATGTCCACCATCTCCAACATCTCCCCAAAGGACATATTTGATGCCTTAAATTGTCTCCTTCTGGATCCAGATGTTTCAGGCTCCGGGCTTTCCTCCTCCTTGTTGCTATAATTAGCACGCACCTGCTGTGTCTCTGCCATGTGCTCTTCCCCCACTGCGCCGAACGAAAAGGGGCGGGGAATAGACCAGAAAGAATGTGAGGGGCAGGCAAAGTTACACGCATGCGCAGTGTGTATAAAGCGTAATACGTGTGCATAGTACGTACGATCTGTGAGCGGAGGAAGGAGTATCGGAGGCGCCGATCATGAGAACTAAGGTAAGATCTAAACTTGGGCCTATACTGCTCCTAGATTGAGGCCTATATTGTAACAAGATTAGGAGAATTTTGCCTGATATTAGGGTTTGTCTTGTGTTGTGTTTTGCAGATAAAATGGATGGCTTCAATGACCACAACTTCCTCCCCCTGTTCATAGACAAGTACAGGGAGCTGCCCTGTCTGTGGCAGGTGAAATATCCACATTATAATAATAAACAAAAGAGGCAGGTAGCGCTGGAGAAACTGCTGGACTTGGTGAAGCTGGTGGTCCCCATGGCAACCATCCCCTATTTAAAAACCAAAATTGGTGGCCTGAGGAGCACTTATCTTAGAGAGCGCAAGAAGGTCACGGATTCCCAGAGATTCAGAGCTGCAGCAGATGACATTTATGTCCCCAGGCTATGGTACTATGAGAAACTGCGATTTCTGTCAGACCAGACTGGAGTCAGGGAATCCCTCTCAACCCTTCCTTTCACTCTTCCTTCTACCCTATCTTCCATCCCAGCTGAGGCTTCCGATGTCCAACCTGGGACTTCCAGCCAGGAAGAAGTGGAGGAGCCCAGATGGAGTCAGGTATAGAAATCATCTACAGATTTCTGGTCAATAAATAAATAATCTTTACTAGATGTTATTATTGATCACTAATTGCTGATTTAAGAAAGTGTTTTACATATCAATAGACAGTAGTGGCCAAAAATAATTGGAACAAGAATTAAAAATGCTGGGTTAAGAAGGATAGTCTGTTATATTTGTGAACATTTAATTTTCAACAGTCATGAGATGAAAATTGTGTGTGATTGATGAAGAAAAAATTAAAACTATGTCCCTTTTTCATACACAGGAAGACCTCAGCCAGGACGAGGCTGTGGAATGTGGCAGCCAGGAGGAGGCCGTGGAATGTGGCAGCCAGGAAGAGGCGGGGTAGTGGCAGCCAGGAGGAGGCGGGGCTAAGTGGCAGCCAGGAGAAGCCTGGGACCAGTCGGAGCCTGACCGAATCGCAGGTTCCTCCCCTCCGCCTTCCATACAAAAGACCCAGGAAGGGGAGTCACGTTCAGGATTCAGCGCTCAGGCTCATTCAGGAGGCTTCTGCGTCCCTCAGAGCCTTACCCACTCCTGAAGAGGCCTTTGCCTGCATGGCTGCCACCAAACTGAAGGGCATGCAGGAGGGTCAACGCCTCATGTGTGAGAAACTTCTTTATAAAATCCTAACGAAGGGGGTGAGTGGCGAAACCACACCCAATACCGAAGTGACTGAGTTGGACCATCCTCCTCCTCCTCCTGCTGCCACAACTCCACCACCACAGCCACAGCATGGAAGGAAGCGTGGAAGGAAGACCAGAGAGTGATGACCTGGGTTCAGTCTGGTCTGGCAAAAGATGCAGGCTGTGGTATGACCACAGCCTGGGGACACAGATGTCATCTGCTGCTTTCCGGATCTCTGGGACTTCTGGACCAGACTGCACTCCATTAGATATGGACTCCTCAGGCCACCAATTTTGCTGCAAAATAATTGATGTGTGCCCTGGAGGCCAAAGGCTTCACAAATTTCTGCTGTTTCTCCAGCGTTGCCTCCCTCTTTGTTTGGTTGTGAGCCCTTAATAAAGGAATTTTTGTTTCAATTATACTCGCCTATGTGTGTTTTCCTTAAAAAAAAAACAGTTTGTTGGTGAGGAGTAGGGATGAGCCGAACACCCCCCGGTTCGGTTCGCACCAGAACCCGCGAACGGACCGCAAGTTCGCACGAACGTTAGAACCCCATTGACGTCTATGGGACTCGAACGTTCGAAATCAAAAGTGCTCATTTTAAAGGCTAATTTGCATGGTATTGTCCTAAAAAGGGTGTGGGGTCCTACCCCAGGGGACATGTATCAATGCAAAAAAAACTTTTAAAAACGGCCGTTTTTTCGGGAGCAGTGATTTTAATGATGCTTAAAGTAAAAAAAAAAAAGTGAAATATTCCTTTAAATATCGTACCTGGGGGGTGTCTATAGTATGCCTGTAAAGTGACGCGTGTTTCCCATGTTTAGAACAGTCCCTGCACCAAATGTCATTTTTAAAGGAAAAAATCTCATTTAAAACTGCTTGCGGGTTTAATGTCAGTGAGACAAACGGCATGGGTACCCGCCAGTCCATTACCAGGCCCTTTGGGTCTTGTATGGATATTAAGGGGAACCCAGCACCCAAATTAAAATAAGGAAAGGTCCCTATATACTCTGAACAGCAGTATACAGGCGGTGCAAACAAGACAGGGACTGTAGGTTTGTTGTTAAGTAGAATCTGTTTGTAATTTTGAACATTTTTAATGTGTTTAGCTCCAGCCAAAAAATCTTTTCTAAGCTTTTTGGAAAACATAGGGAAGGGTTATCACCCCTGTGACATTTGTTTTGCGTCTTTCCTCCTCTTCAGAAGATTTCACCTCACTTTTTTGTCCCAATGAAAAATGTTTTTTGAAAATTTGGGTTTTTTTGTGGAACAAGGATTGGAAAGCATCAGTGGAAAGGAGAAATTGTTTTCCCATATTAACTCTTACAGGAGAGAATTTCCCTTCCTTAGGGGTAGATTTCATCTCACTTCCTGTTGTCTCCTTCCGTTTGCAAGTAGGAGTCGTTTGTAAGTTAGATGTTTGAAAGTAGGGTCCTGCCCTATATACTCAGCAGAAATTTGGGCCTTAGGTGTTGCTGTGGCCAAAACACTGTAAGCCCTCACAGGGCCCTGCTGTGAAATATTAGATCAAGAATTGTAATTACATGCCCCTGTTGAACAGGAGCTGAAAAATTAGGCCTTAGGCACTGGTGCTGGTGCCACAATACTGCAACCCCTCACAGACACTCTAGTTGGAACGCAGGAACGAGCCCTGCTGCAAAGTATAGCATCAAAAATTGTAATTACACGCCCCTGTTAGACAGGGGCAGAAAAATTGGGCCTTAGGCACTGGTGCTGGTGCCACAACACTGCAACCCCTCACAGACACTCTAGTTGGAACGCAGGAACGAGCCCTGCTGCAAAGTATTGCATCAAAAATTGTAATTACACGCCCCTGTTAGACAGGGGCAGAAAATTTGGGTCTTAGGCACTGGTGCTGGTGCCACAACACTGCAACCCCTCACAGACACTCTAGTTGGAACGCAGGAACGAGCCCTGCTGCAAAGTATTGCATCAAAAATTGTAATTACACGCCCCTGTTAGACAGGGGCAGAAAAATTGGGTCTTAGGCACTGGTGCTGGTGCCACAACACTGCAACCCCTCACAGACACTCTAGTTGGAACGCAGGAACAAGCCCTGCTGCAAAGTATTGCATCAAAAATTGTAATTACACGCCCCTGTTAGACAGGGGCTGAAAAATTGTGCCTTAGGCACTGGTGGTGGCGCCCAGAACCAAAAATGTTCTTACAAGCTATCAGCGTGATGATTGAGGAGGAAGAGGATAATTACTCAGGGATAGTCACTCAGCATCAGCATAGGCAGTCTTTGAAGGGATCTGAAAAAAATTATTCAGTTACATCAGCATCAGGTGCTTGGTAGCTGGTGGTGATCCAAGACTGATTCATTTTTATGAAGGTCAGCCGATCGACCGAGTCAGTGGACAGACGCACCCTGTGATCGGTTACCACGCCTCCAGCAGCACTGAATGTGCGTTCCGAAAGAACGCTGGATGCAGGACAGGCCAGTAGCTCAATTGCATACTGTGCAAGCTCTGGCCAGTGATCCATCCTCAAGACCCAGTAACCCAGAGGATTTTCGGTGGGAAAGGTGTCCAAGTCTGATCTTGCCCCTAGGTATTCCTGCACCATGTAAAACAGACGCTGGCGATGGTTGCTGGAACCGATCATACCTTGGGGCTGCGGACCAAAAAATTGTCTGAACGCATCGGTCAGACGGCCACCTTCTCCACCGCTCCTTCTTTGACTGACCGAAGCCTCAGCAACACGTTGTCCAGAAACAGGAGTTTGTAACCTCCCAGTCTCTGGGAACGCGTTGCACAGACCTTTCTGCAAGGCCTCCCGAAGATGTTTCATCCTCTGCTCCCTCTGCGATGGCAAGATAAGGTCCGCAACCTTACCCTTGTAACGTGGATCAAGGAGGGTTGCCAGCCAGTATTGGTCCTTCTCCTTGATACCACGAATACGAGGATCCTTACGCAGGCTTTGCAGGATCAGGGAGGCCATGCAGCGTAGGTTTGCTGAGGCATTCGGTCCGGAGTCCTCTGGGTCACTAAGGACAACAACGTCCGCAGCCACCTCCTCCCAGCCACGTACAAGTCCATGTGTTCCTTGGGACTGATCCCTTAAAGACTGCTGATGCTGAGTGCCAGGCTCCACCTCCATACTGACACAATCTTCCTCCTCCTCCTCCTCCTCCTCCTCCTCCTCCTCTTCCTGTGTGATCGGCGGGCACGCAGGAACACTGTCTGGATAAAGGGGGCCTTGAGAGCTAAGGAAGTCCTCCTCTTCCTGCCTCTGTTCTGCCTCAAGTGCCCTGTCCATTATTCCACGCAGCGTGTGCTCCAACAGGTGGACAAGGGGGACAGTGTCACTGATGCATGCACTGTCAGTGCTCACCATCCTCGTGGCCTCCTCGAATGGTGACAGGACAGTGCATGCATCCCTGATCATGGCCCACTGGCGTGGGGAAAAAAAACCAAGGTCCCCTGACCCTGTCCTGGTGCCATAGTCGCACAGGTACTCATTGATGGCCCTCTGCTGCGTGTGCAGCCGCTGCAGCATGACCAATGTCGAGTTCCACCTGGTGGGCATGTCACAGATTAGGCGGTTCTTGGGCAGGTTAAACTCCTTTTGGAGGTCCGTCAGCCGAGCACTGGCATTATATGACCGGCGGAAATGCACACAGACTTTCCTGGCCTGCCTCAGGACATCCTGTAAGCCCGGGTACCTGCCCAAGAACCGCTGCACCACCAAGTTAAGGACGTGAGCCAAACAGGGCACATGGGTCAGTTGTCCCTGTCGGAGGGCAGAGAGGAGGTTGGTGCCATTGTCGCAAACCACCATTCCTGCCTTAAGTTGGCGTGACGTCAACCACCTCTGAACCTGCCCCTGCAGAGCTGACAGAACCTCTGCCCCAGTGTGGCTCCTGTCCCCCAAGCACACCAGCTCAAGCACCGCATGGCATCTTTTGGCCTGCGTACTTGCGTAGCCCCTTGAACGCCTACGGAGCACCGCTGGTTCCGAGGAAGAGGCCATGGAGGAAGAAGAAGAGGAGGGGGTGGAGGAGAGAGGTGTGTCACAATCAGCATTTTGGAGGCGTGGTGGCGGAACAACCTCCAACACTACTGCACCTTGTCCTGCATCCTTCCCAGCTGCCAGCAGAGTCACCCAATGCGCCGTGAAACTTAAGTAACGTCCCTGTCCATGCCTGCTGGACCATGAGTCAGCGGTAATATGCACCTTACCGCTGACCGCCCTGTCCAGCGAGGCATGGACATTGCCTTCCACATGCCGGTAGAGAGCCGGAATCGCCTTCCGTGAGAAAAAGTGGCGTTTGGGAACCTGCCACTGAGGAACCGCACATTCCACAAACTCACGGAAGGGGGCAGAGTCTACCAACTGAAAAGGCAGCAGTTGAAGTGCTAGCAATTTTGCCAAGCTAGCATTCAACCGCTGGGCATGTGGATGGCTGGGAGCAAACTTCTTTCGGCGGTGCAGCAGCTGGGGCAGGGAAATTTGCCTGGTACAATCTGACGTCGGTGTACCAAAAGCAGATTGCCCACAAGTACTTGGCTGTGACACACCTAATTCTACACCTTCATTCCTCTCACTGCAGGTCTCAGAGAGGACTGAAGGTCTAGTGGGGTTGGAAATCTCAGCTGATGAGGAGCAAGGAGAGATCCTCTTTGTTCTTTGGTGTGGGTCTTTTAGATATGCTTGCCAACGAACTGCATGGCAGGTCAACATATGTCTGGTCAAGCATGTGGTACCCAAGCGGGAGATGTTTTGGCCACGCGAGATACGCTTGAGACATATGTTGCAAATAGCAACGGTGCGATCTGATGCACTCGTCTCAAAAAAGGCCCACACCAAAGAACTTTTTGAATAACGCGCAGAGACTGCAGCGCCCTGCACATGTGGAGCTTTGGGGTGTGATGCAGTCAATGTGCTGCCCTTAGGCTGGCCCCTGGAGGGCATCCTGCCTCGTTGGTGATGTGCCGCCTCCTCCTCTCTCCTATCAGGCACCCACGTTGAGTCAGTGACCTCATCATCCCCTCCCTCCTCATCACTGGAGCAAACCTGGCAGTATGCTGCAGCAGGGGGAGCATGACTGCCAGATTGCTGTCCTTCTTGGGCACCCCCTCTGTCCGTGCTCATGTTACTGCCTTCATCGAGCTCAGTATCATCATCAGAGCCTTCCAAACGCTGGGCATCCTCCTGGAGCATGTACCCAACACTGTGGTCAAACAGTTCGAGGGAATCCTCAGGAGGACATGGTGGAGCTAGGGAAGGAGTCACTGATGACATTGAGCTGAGGGAAGAGGCCGCTGCTTTGCCAGACAAAGCACCCTGGGCATGGGTGAGAGAGGATGAGGAGGATGAGGACGGCTTGGTCATCCACTCGACCAAGTTTTCTGCATGTTGCGGCTCAACACGGCCAGCTGCCGAAAAAAAGGCCAAGCGTGTCCCATGGCCACGGGCTGATGAGGATGCACCGTCTCCACGACCAGCACTAGACACAGAGCCTGCTTGCCCTCTCTTATTGGCTTGTGACTGTCTGCCTCTCCTTCTTGGCCTTCCAGACATACTAATGGCCTGTAGCTGCACTAAGCTGGGATAGAACACCTGTAATTTTCTTCAGGTAGCTTTATATACTGTAACCAGACAAGCCTGCCTGTCAGTAGGAAGATAACAGGAACGGATCTAGCTGAACACTGTGAGCAGGACGCACTGACTGCACTAAATGTAAATAGCAGGAACGGATCTAGCTGAACACTGTGAGCAGGACGCACTGACTGCACTAAATGTAAATAGCAGGAACGGATCTAGCTGAACACTGTGAGCAGGACGCACTGACTGCACTAAATGTAAATAGCAGGAACGGATCTAGCTGAACACTGTGAGCAGGACGCACTGCACTAAATGTAAATAGCAGGAACGGATCTAGCTGAACACTGTGAGCAGGACGCACTGCACTAAATGTAAATAGCAGGAACAGATCTAGCTGAACACTGTGAGCAGGACGCACTGCACTAAATGTAAATAGCAGGAACAGATCTAGCTGAACACTGTGAGCAGGACGCACTGCACTCAATGTAAATAGCAGGAACGGATCTAGCTGAACACTGTGAGCAGGACGAACTGCACTAAATGTAAATAGCAGGAACAGATCTAGCTGAACACTGTGAGCAGGACGCACTGCACTAAATGTAAATAGCAGGAACGGATCTAGCTGAACACTGTGAGCAGGACGCACTGCACTAAATGTAAATAGCAGGAACAGATCTAGCTGAAAACTGTGAGCAGGACGCACTGACTGCACTAAATGTAAATAGCAGGAACAGATCTAGCTGAACACTGTGAGCAGGACGCACTGACTGCACTAAATGTAAATAGCAGGAACGGATCTAGCTGAACACTGTGAGCAGGACGCACTGCACTAAATGTAAATAGCAGGAACGGATCTAGCTGAACACTGTGAGCAGGACGCACTGCACTCAATGTAAATAGCAGGAACGGATCTAGCTGAACACTGTGAGCAGGACGAACTGCACTAAATGTAAATAGCAGGAACAGATCTAGCTGAACACTGTGAGCAGGACGCACTGCACTAAATGTAAATAGCAGGAACGGATCTAGCTGAACACTGTGAGCAGGACGCACTGCACTAAATGTAAATAGCAGGAACAGATCTAGCTGAACACTGTGAGCAGGACGCACTGCACTAAATGTAAATAGCAGGAACAGATCTAGCTGAACACTGTGAGCAGGACGCACTGCACTAAATGTAAATAGCAGGAACAGATCTAGCTGAACACTGTGAGCAGGACGCACTGCACTAAATGTAAATAGCAGGAACGGATCTAGCTGAACACTGTGAGCAGGACGCACTGCACTAAATGTAAATAGCAGGAACGGATCTAGCTGAACACTGTGAGCAGGACGCACTGACTGCACTAAATGTAAATAGCAGGAACAGATCTAGCTGAACACTGTGAGCAGGACGCACTGACTGCACTAAATGTAAATAGCAGGAACGGATCTAGCTGAACACTGTGAGCAGGACGCACTGACTGCACTAAATGTAAATAGCAGGAACGGATCTAGCTGAACACTGTGAGCAGGACGCACTGACTGCACTAAATGTAAATAGCAGGAACGGATCTAGCTGAACACTGTGAGTAGGACGCACTGCACTAAATGTAAATAGCAGGAACAGATCTAGCTGAACACTGTGAGCAGGACGCACTGCACTAAATGTAAATAGCAGGAACAGATCTAGCTGAACACTGTGAGCAGGACGCACTGCACTAAATGTAAATAGCAGGAACAGATCTAGCTGAACACTGTGAGCAGGACGCACTGACTGCACTAAATGTAAATAGCAGGAACAGATCTAGCTGAACACTGTGAGCAGGACGCACTGCACTCAATGTAAATAGCAGGAACGGATCTAGCTGAACACTGTGAGCAGGACGAACTGCACTAAATGTAAATAGCAGGAACAGATCTAGCTGAACACTGTGAGCAGGACGCACTGCACTAAATGTAAATAGCAGGAACGGATCTAGCTGAACACTGTGAGCAGGACGCACTGACTGCACTAAATGTAAATAGCAGGAACGGATCTAGCTGAACACTGTGAGCAGGACGCACTGCACTAAATGTAAATAGCAGGAACGGATCTAGCTGAACACTGTGAGCAGGACGCACTGCATTAAATGTAAATAGCAGGAACAGATCTAACCTAATCTAGCTAACTCAAATCAAATGACACTGTCTGTCTCTCTCTCTATCAGCACACCGGAACACACTACACAGGGCCGCCGTGCAGGCGGCCTTATATAGTGTGGGGCGTGTACTAAATCCCCTGAGCCATAATTGGCCAAAGCCACCCTGGCTTTGGCCAATTACAGCTCTCTCTACTGACGGCGCTTTGATTGGCCAAGCATGCGGGTCATAGTGCATGCTTGGCCAATCATCAGCCAGCAATGCACTGCGATGCCGCAGTGAATTATGGGCCGTGACGCGCCACACGAATTTGGCGCGAACGGCCCATAACGTTCGCAATTCGACGGACGGTCGAACAGCCGATGTTCGAGTCGAACATGCGTTCGATTCGAACACGAAGCTCATCCCTAGTGAGGAGGCAGGTACATTTCAAAATACAATGTGAAATTAACAAGGGACACCAACACCAAACAATCTCATTGAGATTAAATAATACAAGATATCAATGTTGTCGTGGTAACTTGACACACAAAACACACACAAAAATATTCTGGAGTAAAAACCAAAAAAAAGAAAGAAAAAAAAACAGCCTTGAAAAAAATAAAAACAACCAAAAAAAAATTGGTCATATGTGACAAATCAAAATATATTGAGGGAATCCCGATAACTAATAAAGAAATAAGTTTGTGAGAAATCTGTGTGAATATGAGCAGCAAAACTACTTCATTCTTCTCACATTATAAAGATGAACAGAGTGTGCTGTATTAGACTATTTAAAACATTGCAGCGTGACGAAAGTGCTGTATCCATTCCGAACGCTCATTTTACCAGACCGAGCTGTTCCGTCTCGGAATTTCTTCTGAGCATGCGTGGCACTTTGTGCGTCGGAACTGGCCACGCACGGTCGGAATTGACGCAATCGGATTTTGTTGTCGGAAAATTTTATAGCCTGCTCTCAAACTTTGTGTGTCGGAAAATCCGATGGAAAATGTCCGATGGAGTCCACACACGGTCGGAATGTCAGACAACACGCTCCGATCGCACATTTTCCATCGGAAAATCCGACCGTGTGTACGGGGCATTACAGGAGTGGATTTCCCTTCCTAGAGGTAGATTTCCTCTCACTTCCTGAGTCGCATGTGTGTCAGATGTTTGTAACTTGGGGACTGCCTGTAAATCAATGCCAGCAACCATAAAAAGACACATGGGAAGTTGTACAAATTATTAACCACTAATTGCAAATACTTAGCACTGGCACTTTGCAGATTTACTATTTCTGACTGTGACAAACAATGATAAAGATGATTAAAAGAAAGATGGTGACATTATGTCACTAAGTTAAAGTAGCTGAGTGGAATATTCCTTCTTCAATAGATTTATAAAATGGTGACCACTGTGGTACTACAATTTCATATTGGGTTTAAGTCTGATAATGCAGCCCTTCTTGATTGGTAGTTAGAAAAGATGGCTAGGCACAAGGGAGCAATAGACAGTATGCAAGGCAGTACAAGGGTGCCTGTCTAAGGAGATCAGCGTCGGAAAATTCCACAAACCACCAAATGTTCATGTATATCTTTACAAACAGGGGGACACAATCTGGATCAAATCCCAATTCCATCTTTTTTAAACCTGACTTACTCTTTTAAAAATATTCTTTCTTCTAAAATTATAACTTGCCTCATCCACTAGCACTAGCAGCAAACTCTTGGCCAAACACAACAGTATCTCTGTAATACACATAGATCTGCCTTAAAAAAACATTATGTACAGACCCACATGACTATATTACTTGTATCGTTCCTTTGTCCTATCATATAACAGTGTCTTTAATTTGATTTGATGTAGCCAGGAGCTGGATACTTACATTTCCTGCAATCAGAAGATGCTGTGTAATTCTGTTAGCAAGGAGATGTACAGTTGAGGGATCATCATCATCCTCATCCGAGTCATCATCATCCTCATCAGAGTCATCATCATCCTCATCAGAGTCATCCTTGTCTCCTGTTCCAATGTGGTGATTGCCCGATTTAACAGACACTGAGTATAGACATCTTTATTTCCTACATCTTTAATGCCAAGATTTGCTCCATACATTATGGACACTATACACAGACATCCATGCCATTCATTGATCTGCTGTTGCTTGTAGTTCCACAGACCTTAATATCCTTAAGTCAGTGATCACTGTGAATTCAAATTGCAAATCTGGTTGCACGGGAATATTGTTTAATTTCTACACATAATTTATTGGAACAGCTACTCTTAACAGGAAGTATTCTTTGCAAGTAATTAAGCACTTAAAAGCTAGCTGAAGATTAACTGGATTTTCACACAGCAACACTGGACTACCATTACATCCCTCCCGACTCAGGGATATGTTTCTGAAATCATCAAAGCTGATTTTGACCCAGAACTCTCTTTAAAGAGCAGGTTGAACTGTGCTATAGTTACTGTGGGCTGGAGTTATATTTGTTTATCTGTTATTGTGCTGAACCTTACTTGGGGAAAGCAGTAGAGAAGGGTCTGACACTTAAAGTAGTCATCCCTTTGCTTTCCTATAGTCCTTTCACATAGACATTATATGCACTTATCTGGTATATAGGGAAAAAGGTTTGAACCCAGGGTGTCAGAGGTGACGGAGGACTCTCAGGGTAGCCAGAGGGGTATTGATCTATCTTTCGACCATCAAGAGGGCAGTGTTACATTGATATGGTCTGGCTGATTAAAAGTTTTAACTATGAATGAGGTTAGATCCATTGCACGGTAGGTTCTTTGTGAATAGGGTGAAATTTGTAGTGCGGTTTACTGGACTGATTTTTAAAGGACTCATAATGCCTAGCAGGGTTAGAATGATCAAAAATGTTCCAGTCCAATCAACTATAAAAAGGTGGGTTCCCGGCAACCATTTGTTGTGTTGGAGTAGTTTTAGGAAAGCCGAAAGTCTGTGTAGGGAGAGTTATTTATTATACTGTGCTTTACCATGCTATACTCTGTTAAATTACTGTGGATTCTAATGTGATAGGCTACACATACTCGTGTACATATTCTAAATTTAGAGACCAAGCAGTCAATTCAAGGACTACTTTTTGGTGCGTGTCAGCAACACCAGTAGTTGCTATTTAGCTGCTGGGTCCTGTTTTATGTTTATTGTAATTATTTTATTTTATTTCATGTGTACCCACTTTTTCATTTTCTGCTAATTTAAAAAATTGGGTTGGGATTTCATGTTTCAGAGTTTATTTTTTGGGGAGGCATATTTTATTTTGTATTGCTACAACTTTTTTATTTTTGAGTATGCACCATACGTTGCAGACACAGAGATACCAAAGATACCCTTTGTTTGAAGCACATCATCGCATAATTTTGGTGCTAAATTAGTATGCATGTAAAGTACCACATATTTATCTCTCTATTGCCATATCGGCCATTAAACTTAAGCAAACCATTCTATTACGTTGTAAAAAATATACAGTGGGGATGGAAAGTATTCAGACCCCCTTAAATTTTTCACTCTTTGTTATATTGCAGCCATTTGCTAAAATCATTTAAGTTCATTTTTTCCTCATTAATGTACACACAGCACCCCATATTGACAGAAAAACGCAGAATTGTTGATATTTTTGCAGATTTATTAAAAAAGAAAAACTGAAATATCACATGGTCCTAAGTATTCAGACCCTTTGCTGTGACATTCATATATTTAACTCAGGTGCAGTCCATTTCTTCTGATCATCCTTGAGGTGGTTCTACACCTTCATTTGAGTCCAGCTGTGTTTGATTATACTGATTGGACTTGATTAGGAAAGCCACACACCTGTCTATATAAGACAGCTCACAGTGCATGTCAGAGCAAATGAGAATCATGAGGTCAAAGGAACTGCCTGAAGAGCTCAGATACAGAATTATGGCAAGGCAAAGATCTGGCCAAGGTTACAAAAAAAATTTCTGCTGCACTTAAGGTTCCTAAGAGCACAGTGGCCTTCATAATCCTTAAATGGAAGACGTTTGGGATGACCAGAACCCTTCCTAGAGCTTGCCGTCCGGCCAAACTGAGCTATCAGGGGGAGAAGAGCCATGGTGAGAGAGGTAAAGAAGAATCCAAAGATCACTGTGGCTGAGCTCCAGAGATGCAGTCGGGAGATGGGAGAAAGTTGTAGAAAGTCAACCATCACTGCAGCCCTCCACCAGTCGGGGCTTTATGACAGAGTGGCCCGACGGAAGCCTCTCCTCAGTGCAAGACACATGAAAGCCCGCATGGAGTTTGCTAAAAAACACCTGAAGGACTCCAAGATGGTGAGAAATAAGATTCTTTGGTCTGATGAGACCAAGATAGAACTTTTTGTCCTTAATTCTAAGCGGTATGTGTGGAGAAAACCAGGCACTGCTCATCACCTGTCCAATACAGTCCCAATAGTGAAGCATGGTGGTGGCAGCATCATGCTGTGGGGTTGTTTTTCAGCTGCAGGGACAGGACGACTGGTTGCAATTGAGGGAAAGATGAATGTGGCCAAGTACAGGGATATCCTGGACGAAAACCTTCTCCAGAGTGCTCAGGACCTCAGACTGGGCCAAAGGTTTACCTTCCAACAAGACAATGACCCTAAGCACACAGCTAAAATAATGAAGGATTGGCTTCACAACAACTCCATGACTGTTCTTGAATGGCCCAGCCAGAGCCCTGACTTAAACCCAATTGAGCATCTCTGGAGAGACCTAAAAATGGCTGTCCACCAACGTTTACCATCCAACCTGACAGAACTGGAGAGGATCTACAAGGGGGAATGGCAGAGAATCCCCAAATCCAGGTGTGAAAAACTTGTTGCATCTTTCCCCAAAAGACTCATGGCTGTATTAGATCAAAAGGGTGCTTCTACTAAATACTGAGCAAAGGGTTTGAATACTTAGGACCATGTGATATTTCAGTTTTTCTTTTTTAATAAATCTGCAAAAATGTCAACAATTCTGTGTTTTTCTGTCGATATGGGGTGCTGTGTGTACATTAATAAGGAAAAAAATTAACTTAAATGATTTTAGCAAATGGCTGCAATATAGCAAAGAATGAGAAATTTAAGGGGGTCTGAATACTTTCCGTCCCCACTGTATATATATATCAGGCAGGCCTAAAATGAGAATTAGAGGCTCTGCACATGGAGGTAGGAGGTGAAAAGGTTCTTCAGGACCAAGCAGTGTTTGGGTCACACCATCTAGAGGAAGGGACTCCCTGCCTTTTCTATCTCAGGGTGGTCATGCTATACAACCACAGCATGTGCAGGAGATATCTTCTACTAATCCTACAATAGTTTCACAAACTGGCTATGAGGATTCAGCAGAATTATTTGATCACATGACCATTGACTTGCTGCAGGAGGATGATCTTGATCAAGCACAACCTTTTTTCAGATACTGAGGATGAGGAAGATAGCTCCATGACCATGGAGGTAGAGGAGTCTTCAGCCACAAAGCCATAAAGGGACATCAGGCAGAAGGCAGCAAGAGATAATGATGGTCCAGCAGCTGCACTGCACTGCAAAATGAGCTTTGGCATTGAGTTGAGAATACTGTGAGGTGGCAGACTGTGCCACTGATTAGCGAATAGGACAGTTCTGAGGCGGAACAACATTGAGGATGGATTTTTTTTCCCAAGAACAAGGGCAGCTTGCAAAGAACTGGAAGGAGAAGCAGTTATAATCCATCTTGCAGCACTGCCGCGCAGGTACAGGTCAATGCTATCCACAGAGCTGGGCCACAGAGCTTTGCAGTGTGGACCTTTTCTAACATATGCTTTGCTGACAGTTGTTATTTTTAGCCTCTGCCTGCAGCATATCAGCTGTGATAAAAGTACCAGTCACTTGGGTGCCATATACATGAGGAATTCATAACTCTGAATCACATAGCTTTGTGGAAATAGCACCTCAATGAGACAAATCATCAGCAAAACCCCTGCAAAACTCTTTCTCCTCATTGCTCATTTTCACAGCATTCTTCTGCTACTTCTGCAGAAGATTTTGTAGTGTCTAGTCACAGAGGAATATCTAACAAGAGGTTTCAGAGGCTTAGAATATACCTTGTCAAGCAGGAGGGAGGGTCATGGGGCTATGCTGAGGAAAGTCTAAGTGAAGGCTTGAATCTCTGCATCATTCTCCTACACCCACCCGACGATATTCCTAAAACAGGTGTCTCTTCCACAGCTGCTGGAGCGGAAAAAAAAATGTATCCCCAAATTACCCCTAATGTCAGCTTGGCAAAACTATTCCATGATTATTCCCTTACTTGAGTTTTTGGCCTGTGCCATACCACAGTGGCAGATACCCAGCGCTCCGCAATCATATGGAATGTAATGTGTTTGTTCCACTGGGCCATACTGTCCTGAGCACAGGCATGTGGTCCAGTAAGCATGGCCAGGGATGCTGCATATCCATCATGGCACACTGAGTCGACCTTTTGCAAAGCTGAAAAAGATGCAGTGCAGAGGACACTGCTGGAGATGGTGGTACAGCCACGTTCATGTCCATTGTTGACAATGTAATCATCTGTGCCCCCTCCTCCTCACTGGCCTAATCACCCAACCCCTCCCCCACAAGTTCTTCAGAGTATATGCAACATCGCAGCTAAACACTGGCATGCTATGTTGCAGCTTGTATGCAGAAGACACACTGAGCCAGAGCTGCTGGCAGTTCTCTAGACCAAGTCTGAGAGGTGGCTTAGCCCATGCCATTTTTAGCCAGGCAAGTTCATGCCAGTGACGCAGTGTTTATCATGTACCCTGGCTTGTAGCAGGTCTTAGGTCAGGTCATAAAGGTTTGTTGTCACTTTAGGCAGTCATTTACAGCAGAGTTTGCCTGGCATAAATGCTCCACCAACATCATCTGCCTGCCAATGGTTTCATCTGTGATGAAACGTGATGGAAGTTAACAATGGCTATCCTGGAGAGATTGCACCAGCAGTAACATGCCATCAAGGAGTATTTGTGCAATTATGGTACAAGAACAGGATCTGGGGAGCTGGTGTTTTTTCACCGCTTCAGTGGCTCATCATTCAGAACATGTGCAACATTTGGCACCTTTTGAAGAGATGACTAATATCATGGACATACTGCGCATGGCTCTGCAACTGGCTGCGGGCGCATGGGTCCATTGGAATCTGTTCCAGTCCATAGGCATTCAGCAGTGAATAGACGTGCGCCAGTGCGCATGCGCGTGCGCACCGCGGACGCGTGCACAGTAACACAGCTTTGGCGCCCAGTAAACCTTAAAAGGGGCCTCTTTAGAATGCATCCTTGCTGTCTGATCTGCAGCTCATCCTGTACCCGATCCTGAACCTGCATCTGCTCCAGTGTTACCTGGCTTCTCCTGACCTCGCTGCTGTCTCCAGTCCTGACCCCTTGGCTTGCCTTTGACCTGTTCTGTGTTCCTGTTTGTTTGATCTCCTGTTGCCGATCCTGCCTGGACTTTGACCATTCTCTGCCTGCTGCTTCTGTCTGATTGATCCGCTGCTGTGACCTGGCTTGTCTGACCCTGCTCCTGCCTGCAGCCCTGCATCTGTGTGCATCTGCCTACAAGTCCTGCATCTGTGTGCATCTGCCTACAAGTCCTGCATCCGTGTGCATCTGCCTACAAGTCGTGCATCTGCCTACAAGTCCTGCATCTGTGCGCACCTGCCTGCTACTTCTCAGTGTTCCTGCATCCGCAGCAATCAAGCCTGTTACTGTCTCCGCCAAGCGGACTCCATCTTCAGTCAAGCGGAACCTGCAGGCTCTCCTACCCTGCTGTGCTCCGAGAGTCACTGTTTCCACTCCAGTGATCCCGGAACCAGAGCCATATGAGAGGTCTCCCTCTGCACGTCAGGCTCACCTTCAAGGTACGTGACAACTAAAATGGTGTGCTGCAAAGAGGTAGAGATTCGTTATACAATCCCTCTCATATACTGCATGACCAAGTAGACCTGTCACTGGAGGCACATAAGGAGGAAGAGGAGAACATGTTGGTGTCTCAGGGCCAGCAGAATTATTTGCCCACTGCAGTCATTACTGTGAGGGAAAAATAGCAGGAGGCTGAGGAGAATAATGAGAAGAGGAGTTGGGGTACTGACAGCAGGAGAAAATGGGGCAGGCTTCAAGAGGGATGTTTCAACTCTCTCATAACCAAGATGTTATATGTGGGTGGGGTGAGATTTTTTTGAGGATAGTGTTGTCCTTAGTGACACCAAGGTCAAGGTCAAGGCATCCTCTCTTGCAGACAGTTTGTAATGAATTTTGCCAGCCCGGGTACAAAAAAATAAATATTTTTGTAAATCCTATCAAATTTGTCAAATGTTTGCATCCCTGCCTCTCATTCCAAGTCCTTTTTTGCCCTTGCCAATTACTGAAGTGTCTTTTGAGAGAATTTCCATGGACTTTCTGGGTCCACTCCCCAAGTCCTCCTAGGGCCAACAACATATTCTAGTCAAATATGAAATAGGCTACTTATTTCTCTATGCAATACATCCGCTAAGAATGTTGTCAAGGAATTACTCCAGTTGTTCAGCCAAGTTGGAGTCCCTAAAGAGATCCGTACAGGAAAAGGCATACCATTTATGTTATGAGCAACAAAAGAGTTGTGCAAATTGTTTTAGGTGACACTACTGTGAACCTCCACATACCACTCTTAAAGGGGAGTTCCACCCATTTAAAAAAGTCAGCAGCTACAAAAAGTATAGCTGCTGACTTTTAATAATCGGACACTCCCATGTCCCACAGTCCTGCAATGCGGGCAAACAGAGCCCCAGGAGAAAGTGGGAGCTGGATGCCTCTAAAAAGAGGGTATCTGCCCCCCCCCTAAAAAAAATGACATGCCAAATGTGGCATGTCAGGGGTTCACCATCACTTAAAGCGGAAGTTCTATTTTTGGGTGGAACTCAGCTTTAAACTGATGGCCAGGTGATACAATCGCAGCAGTGTTGATTGTAAAAGAACAATTTGCTCAAGCCCAGGCAGCCCAGCAAAGAATATACAACGGGAGCTCCCAAGTCCCAACGTTCTCCCTTGGAGACATGGTGCTGGTATTGATCCTCACTGACTCTTTTGTTTAATGGAAGGGTCTCTTTGAAGTTATTTTGAAGTGATAGAGAGAGTTGGTGCAGAACATTACAAAACAAAAAAACACATTGTTAACCATGGTAAAATGGTCCCCAGAAGCGAAGGATTCATCCCAGGTCCTGAATAGGGCTTTGTGCAAACAGAAAATTGTTTACTCCCCAGATATTTCTTTGGACTTTGTAGTTCAGACTCATGCATCCAATGTTGGGGACAATGTTGTCACAGTACAAGATGGGGAGGAACGTCCTGTAAGTTACCTGAGCAGATTACTGAATTAACATGAAAAGAAATATGCTGTGAATGAGAAGGTGTACTTAGATATCAAATGGATTATTTATCAGGGCATCATTTTGACCTGGTGACCATCATGCTCCTCTCAAGTGGATGGCCCACAAGAAAGAAAAATAAATGGGCAAACCCATCAGGATACCTGTATAATAGTAAAAAAATAGATCTTTCAATAGTGTTACTTAAAGCAGAAGTAAACCCATTGTAACTGTTACATTGGTTGTGCTCTCAACCAAACTGTCAAACCATCCAATGGCTAGTGTCCTAACTGATCACATATGCAGCATCATGGCAGTTGAAGATTAAACAGAGGCCAAGATGCCAGCTTCCTTATCTGAAAAGGATAGGAGGGTTTACTTCCACTTTGAATCAAAACTTTGCTCAAGAGAAGAAACATTTGTGAACAGGAAAAGGGGATTTTGCTTGTACATGATTACCGTAGTTGATGGCAGTCAGCAGCTTCTCCTCATTCACTAAGCTCTGGGAAAAATTCCCTTGCAAAATGAAACTACTTTTGCAAAGTGAACAACCTATTTGTCTTTAATAAATCGATGGCCTAGCAAGATTACAGTTTCTAATGTTTCCTGCCTAGAAAATTCTGGGATGTGCCTATTCTGGTGCTCTAGCTCTTAAAAATATTTTAGGATTCGCAGCGAGATCACTTTTATTGGTGGCCCCCTCCCCCTCCCGCCAAGCTCCGGTGCCCTCCTCCGCTTACCGGAGCGTTCGCTCCCTTGTGGTATGGAGCTGAGTGAGGGGAAGATGGCCCCCACCCAGTTCCATACCATTGCAGGGCGGAAGCGACGTCAAAACGTCACTTCCGCCCATAGTTCTTAAAGAGTCTCTTTTTTTCAAACTACATTTTTTTTTAATTGCATTTTAGTGTAAATATGAGATATGAGGTATTTTTGACCCCAGATCTCATAAATAAGAGGTCCTGTCATGCTTTTTTCTATTACAAGGGATGTTTACATTCCTTGTAATAGGAATAAAAGTGACACTTTTTTTTTAAAGAACAGTGTAAAAATAAAAAGTAAAATAAATTAGAAAAAAATAAAAAATGTAAAGGCACCCCATCCCGCCGAGCTTGCGCGCATACGTGAGTAGCTGCCGCATATGAAAACGGTGTTCAAACCACACGTGAGGTATCACGGTAGAGCGAGAGCAATAATTCTAGCCCTAGACCTCCTCTGTAACTCAAAACATGCAACCTGTAGAATTTTTTAAACGTTGCATATGGAGATTTTTAAGGGTAAAAGTTTGTCCCTAATTCCACGAGCAGGCTCAACTTTGAAGGCGTGGCATGTTGGGTATCAATTTACTTGGCATAACATCATATTTCACAATATAAAAAGATTGGGCTAACTTTACTTTTTTAATTAAAAAAAGTATATTTTTTCCAAAAAAGTGCGCTTGTAAGACCACTGCACCAATATGATGTGACAAAAAGTATTGCAACGACCGCCATTTAATTACAACAAGTTTGAAAAATAGGCTCAGGGCTGAAGTGGTTAAGTACTGTCCAGCCTCTCTACAATATTTTTGCTTATTGTCTCTCAGATGATAGATTCTAATATTTTTCATCTTCCCATCATGTTGGATTTCAGCCTAGCCAAACTGCTAACATACTATCAAGCCACTGTACAATCACTATTGGTATTGTCTCTCAGATAATACACTCTATTTTATTAGAATGTTATTAAAATATTTTAGGAATAATTGGGGAGTGGTTTTGTGGACTCTGTTTTACATTTTATTACACTTTTAAGACCATACAGTGTGGTAATCCAGAGAAAAAGTCACAAACTATATCATTAAACTGTTGTGCCATTGGCAAACTTGTAGAAAGTTGAAGATTTTAGTTTTACTTTTTATTAGGAGGAAACCTTCATATAGCTTTCAGATCTGTTGTGGCTCCACACTGTACTGCCTTTTTTTTTTCAATCGCGTTGTTGTGTTGTATTTGTCTACCCTCTTTTTTGACAATAGTGTGTCTTTTAGCTCACAAAAATTAAAAGCAAGATTTACTCCCCTACTTCAGTGGAGTTTGCTGTAAAGTTTCCAGAATACTTGGAGAATTTAACCCTTGGAGATTTGCTCATCGCTAGTTTTTAAACTGACAGGATTGATCCCAGCCTGCACTATCAAAAGAAAATAATGAGACAGATCCAGCCGGACAGTGACCAAAACATAAAAAGGTTGTCTGTGGTAATGTCAAGTGTCTTTATTAATAACATTTTTAATTGCAATAAATATTTTGTCCCATGCCTACCCTATAATGAGTTTTTGGCATTTATGTCAGTAAATCAGAAGATTATCCACGAATGCTGTCTAAAGATAAAGGCTAAATCGTACATTCTGTCAAATACTTTATGCATTCCACATTGCTTTAATTAGCATAGTCTCATACCTTACAAAGTACAAGGTAGACACTGCAAATGTTCAACAGACTTGCCTGTGTAATTAAATAGGTATCTGCTAAATGTCAGTAGGAATGTCTGAAAGATTCAAACCTTTTCTGTTATCACCAGCAAGAGACAATTGAATTCCAGCACATTGTGAACCACATTCCACAGTAGATAAAGAAGTGATGGATGAGCTCTCCTTTGTTTTATGAAGTTTTCCTTGGAGATATTTGTTTTGGACACCATTTGGAATATATGCCACAAGTTTCATGCTGCATATGTCATAAAAGTAATTTTGTATAAATAAAATAATGTATACTTAGAGATTTCTTTAGTCTTTGTTTGTGACCAACCAAACTCCTAACAACTGTCAAATGCTCCAATTGAGGCAGCTGACAATATATCATAATGTTTGTTATTATCTGCTAGATTTTCTTTTTAAACCCGATTTTTTTGCAGGAACATGGAGCTGTTTAAGCATAGTATGTGAATACCTTCTTTCTACAGTGGCATATTACATTCTGCAATATGACATAAATGCAAATAACTTGCCTAATTGGGTACTGTATATACTATTGAAAGGTACACATGGATAGAATTAGCACAGTCTGAAGACATTCTTGTGACAGGTAATATAAAAAGCAAAACTGATTTTAGTGAACAAGCACCAGTCATCATAATATCAGTAAAATTGAATCTAATCAGTGGCAGCCCGCCCATTAGGGGTGCATGGGCGCCACCCCCATCCATGCGTCCGGCCCCTTAATTTACATGCATGGCGCCAGACACATGGATTCCAATGGGGTTTTTTTTTAAGCATGTGATTAGAGCCAGATAGGCTTAAAAAAGGGTGGGCTCGAGTCGCAGAGCACTGCGCCCTGAGCCCAAACAGTTGTGTGACAATAGCAAATGAATATTCGCTATTGTCACACTGATCCTCCTCTCAGCCAATCAGGAAGCGGATCATGAGACCCACCACCTGATTGAATGCCTAGGAGGAGGAGACGCACAGCAGAAGCCGCCGTGGTGCAGAGGAGGAGGAGACGCAATGGAATCCGCCACCCACCGCCGTAGGTGCGCTGCCCGCCCGCAATCTAGATGGATAAGTGCGGATCTGGATGACTGAACGACCACCCGTGAGGGGTTGCGGGTGACCTGACCAACCGACAGCATGGAGGGGGTGCTGCGGCCGACCGGGGGGGTGGTTGTTTGCCCCCTTAAAAAAACAAACACCAGCCAGCACTGGATCTAATATTTTAATGTATTGTATTTAAAAAATACAGTGGGTATAGAAAAGAATCCCCCCCCCTTTAAAATAATCACATGTTGTTGCTTTGCAGTCTGAAATGAAAACAAACACAGTTTTTGTTTTATCTAGCTGTATTTACTAGTGCAACTTATGACAGCCAAGTGAAAGATATAATACCAACATGTCAGAAAAAAAAATCTAAGACAGAATCACTGAGTTGGAAAAAGGATCACCCCTTATGCAAGTATTTTGTTGGACCACATTTTACTTTAATTAAAGCCTTTAATCTGTTGGGATATGTCTCTACTAACTTTGCACATCTAGACTTTAGCAATATTTGCCAACTCTTCTTTGCAGAGCTGCTCAAGTTCAGTTAGATTTGATGGTGACCGTCTGGACTGCAGTCCTCAAGTCAGTATACAGATTTACAATGTGGTTTAAGTCTGGGCTTTGACTAAACCATGCAAGGACATTCACCTCTTTCTCCTTCAAAGACTGTATAGTCATTTTTGCTGTGTGCTTTGGGACATTGTCATGTTGGAAGGTAAACCTTCTTCCCATTGACAACTTTCTGGCAGGGGGCAGGAGATTTTCCTCAAGAATTTGATGGTATTTTGCCCTATCCCTTTTTCTTCCATCCTGACACACCCTCCAGTCCCTGCTGCAGAGAAACACCCCTATAACAGGATGATACCACTCAAATTCTTTACTGCAGGAATGATGTTATTTGGATGGTGATCTGTATTGAATTTCTACCAGACATATTGTTTGGTGTCGAGGCCAAATAATTAAATTTTAGTCTTATCTGACCATAACACATTTTTTCCATATGGTCTCAGAATCTTCAAGGTGCATTTAAGGTGGTCAGATGAGTCTAAAATGAGTCTAAATTTGGCGGACATCCAGTACAGCTCACTATCCAAATAGCACCATTCCTACAGTAAAGCATAGAGGTGGTAATATCCTGTCATGGGGGTGTTTCTCTGTAGCAGGGACTGGAGCATTTGTCTGGATAGAAGAAAAATGGATGGGCCAAAATACCGACAAATTATTCAGAAAAATCTGCTGCCTTGTGCCAGAAAGTTTGGAAATGGGAAGAAAATTTACCTTCCAACATGACAATGACCCAAAGCACACAGCAAAAATGACCACACAGTGGTTGAAGGAGAAAAAGGCGATTTTCCTTGCATGACTTAGTCAGAGTCCAGACTTCAACCACACTGAAAAATATTTAGAATGACTTGAAGACTGCAGTCCACAAATGGTCACCATCAAATTTAACTTGAGCCTTTTGGCAAAGAAGAGTGGGCAAAGCCTAGATGTGCAAAGTTAGAACAAAAGAAAAACAGTTGAATGGACTTTGTTGGTTGCCACCTTTAAACCCAAATATAGTGCAAGAAATATATAATAAACCTCTTAGTGGTTGGCCGGTGAGGCATAAATATTCATAATATATAGATTCTGCACAGGCTCAATTTTTTGCTTAACTTAACTTGGCTGTTTACACCAGCAAGGAACTGGAAAGCAACCCACCAAACTAAGATGCAATCTCTTCCCCCTATTACCACTGGCAATACTCTGCCACTTGAACTGAAGATTCCTTTGCCAGGTTGTTGTTTTGGTGACCATAGGGGGGGTTAAGTGACTTTAAAAACAACTGCAAATTATATTTCAAGTTAAAACCATCCTCATCTGGCTCTGAAACACAGAGGGTGCAAGTCATCATTTCAGTCCTGCAGGATGACCCCCAGGCCTGAGCTTTTAGTCCGGAACCAAACCACCCAGCCCTGCTAACAGTAGATGCCTTCTTTGAAATCATGGGCTTGCTATAAGATGAGATAGATTGTGTTGCTGCTGCTGAATCAGCTAAGCTTAACTTACAGCAAAAGGCTAACTCTGTTGAGATATATTGTTCTGAGTTTTGCAGGTTGGCCTTGGACTATAAAAGGAATGACACAGCACTATAGAGCCAACAGCCAATTTTGAATTGGCCTATCCAAGGAAATTAAGTATGCTTTGGTTAACTATTCCAACCCAGCTTCTTTGGAGGAGGCTATGGGTTTGGTCATCAGAATTGACCATCTTCAGCAGGAGAGGAGACTGGAACTTAACACATCTAAGGCAAAACCTATGCCTTCCTTGACACCCAATTCCTCCCAATTCGGTGTCATGTCTGAGGAGGAACCTATGCAGCTAGGTTCCACCTGTTTATCTGCTGAGGAACACACTTGTCATCGCACTTGGGATTTTTTTGTATTGTTACATCAAGAGTCACTCTTGCCCCACATGTTAGGAGAACTCCAGAACCCAAGGTGATTGGTCTGCTTTTAACTCCACAAAGGGACAGTCGCTTAAAGATCAATGTTGTTATCCACTATGAGTCTGGGTCTCATTATCTACTGGCCTTTGTGGATTCTGGCACCAACATTATTTTTTGTTAATCAAGCTCTGATCATCCACATGAAAACTTATACTCTGGTCTGCCTGATTTTTATGGATAATCAGCCTCTTTTTACAAAACCAAGTGCTATGGGCAACCATTTCCAGCTACAAGTGGAACCTTCACACTGGGAGAAGATTTCTTGTCTTGTCAATAAATCTCTGTCCACACTCTATACCTCTATGACTAAGCCATGTGGGTGGGATCAAATGCACCAAGGGGTGTGGTCTGGGAGGAGCCAGGCTGAAGAAATTTTTACCTTCTACACTTGGGCTGTTTGCTTGGCAGTGCAGCATATTATCTTTCTTCTTTCCATGTGTGTGCAATGAGCCGGAATGGGCTATCCTGATACTGGTACCTGAGATTAGTGTGATTTACCAGACTGTTACAGGATTAGTGCTTGGAGTGGTGCTCAAAGTAACAATGTTTACCCAAAACCTCAAACTGTGGCCTTGAAAACTCCAAAACATCCAAAGCAAAGGCAATGATTTACATTTTCCTGATGTTAAATGCCTGCCTGCTCTATCCAAATTGCCGACTGTCCACATCAGCTTGTTGTGTTATTTTTTCCACCCTAACTGTGCAAGAATAAACACACTCATTTTTTATTTTCTGGTGCTTAATGCCTGCTTAATCACTCAGAAATGGCAGCCTGTCCAAACAGACTTTCTATCTGTTTTGCAAACCTGTATGCTATTTCCATTGTCAGCATACAAAAACAGACACTATTTTTTTATGAATGGTCAATCGCTTAAAGATCTCTGTACCTATCCACTATGAGTCTGGGTCTCATTACCTAGTGGACTTTGTGGATTCAGGAGCCACCAGACCAGACTCTCTCACATAACCAAATACCAGGGTTGAAAAAAAAAGCTTGCACAAAGATCTTCAGCATCCAAAACACTTCCAGGTGTGTCAACCACCTGGTCCTTTACTGTGTGTTAGGTTTACTTTTACCTGGACAGTAACCCATGTCTGGCCAAAGAAACCAGAGAGTGCAGTGAGAGAGGCAAGCATCCAAATGCTAAAGATCTTTTAGCAAGCTTTATTATTTGACCCAGAGGAGTTTGGTGCTACCGCTGATAACAGGGTTTTTTTTGTTTGTTTTCATTTACTTACATGTTTTTTTTTACATCAAAGGCTCGGCCCACCCCACGGTTTCCAGAATTCACCTAGGTGAATGATGTGGTGCCCCCCGGTGCCTCCTGGGATGCATGATGTGCTGTCCCATTCAGCAAAGAGGAGGGGGGTGGGCCTAGCAGTGCCTGCACCCGGGAGAGTCAGCAACTTTTAAAGGCAGCATGGTGGTGCCAAAGCCATACAGCGATTGCAGACAAGAGGATCACAGCAGCTCAACGCTAGACCCGCTGCCTAGGTGAGTATGATAACGGTGCTGAAGAATGTAAAAGGTAAGCAGGGAAAAAATAGAGGGGGAGGGAAAAGGCTGCAGTTCCCCTTTGTTTGCTAGCTTCCTAACTATTCCTCTACTTTTTTTTTTTTTGTGGCACCTCCTTCCACCCCCTAACATATTGAACTTCAGGATGTACTGTAGCCTTTTTTTATTCTCTTTTACAATAGAATACTTATCCTTGACTCTTTGGGGAGTGGAAGAATTGTGCATTAGTCACTTTAGGAAATTTAAATGAGTTTAGTAGGTAAAATAAACTCAGAGAGAGAGCAGTTTTAGGACACAGGATACTCCAAAATGATCAAAAAATGCAGACTTCAATACTCTACTCACAGTCAATACAAAAGAAATAACCTTTGAGCCAAAGCAGCACTCTGTACTCTTTACTCTTCAGACTGAATAGAAGCTTTAATGCCACACCTGTACTACTTAGATGAGCACCACAACTCCATGCAATGTCCACATCTGTCCACCCCTGATACTCCACTGCAGAAAGTTACTTTACTGAATGTTCTCCCCTGGATAAACAATCCTGAAAGACAGTAGGATACTTCAGGCCCCAGACTGGGACCTTTCTGTAGCACAACAGCTTAAGGCTACTTTCACACTGGGGCAGGGGGGCATTAGCGGTAAAGTACCGCAAGTCTTAGCGGCACTTCACCGCTGTTATAGCGGCACTTTTCGGCTGCTAGAGGGGCACTTTTAACCCCCGCTAGTGGCCGAGGAAAGGGTTAAAAGCTCCCTGAAAAAAGCGCCGCTGCCAAAGTGCTTTGCAGGCGTTTCAGCAGCGCTGCCAATTGATTTCAATGGCAGGGACGGTTTAGGAGCGGTGTATACACTGCTCCTGCACTGCTCCAAAGATGTTTCATGCAGGACTTTTTTCCCGTCCTGCAAGTGCACCACCCCAGTGTGAAAGCACTCAGGCTTTCACATTGGGGAGGCATTAGAGGTGCTTTTTGGGCTCTTTATAGGCACTATTTTTAGTGCTAAAATGCCTGAAAAGCGCCCCAGTGTGAAAGAGGTCTAACAGGCAGCAGGCCTGGGAGAAAGAGAACTATCCAAGGTCATTCCAAATATTTATATCCTTCCCCAGGATGCACAACTGGTAATAATCATTCTAGTGGTTGGCCAGTGAGGCATAAATATTCATAACTCCGCAATATTGTATCTTCCCACACTTTTGCTAGGGACACTTACCAATGGAAGGTAGAAGCAAATAATAACACGGAGCTTAGGGAACAACTGAGGAAATCAGAACTATCAAAGGATGATCAGGCTGACTATAGCCTAGCAAGCACTACATTTAGCCTAGGGATACTCCTGCTTAGGGCAGGATACCTACATATCTACCCCAGCAAGACTATAGACACGATGCTTCTTAAAATGCCTCCTATGAGCTATTATATTCTGACAGCGGAGAGAGTTCCACATTGTCAGAATACAATGATCAGTATTACCGGCTATCGCCAACGGCACTGATCGAGCAAAAAATACCCTTTGGGGAGTGATCAAGAGATCGACTTCTGTGCAAACAGCCCGCCCATAGATGGATCGCAATTCGGTCGATCCCTGCTGAACTAGCCAAATTTTCATCCATCTGTGGCAGGCTTAAATGTGTCATTTCCAGGATAATTTAACCACTTCAGCCCCGGACGGATTTACCTACTTCTGACCAGCCCATTTTATGCAATACGGCACTTCTTTGCTTTAACTGACAATTGCGCGGTCATGCAACGTTGTACACAAACAAAGTTGTCCTTTTTTTTCCCCACAAATAGAGCTTTCTTTTGGTGGTATTTGATCACCTCTGTGGTTTTTATTTTTTGCGCTATAAACAAAAAAAGAGCGACAATTTTTAAAAAAATACAATAATTTTTACTTTTGCTATAATAAATATCCCCCCACCCCCCAAAAAATGTCTTCATCAGTTTAAGCCAATATGTTTTCTTCTACATATTTTTGGTTAAAAAAAATTGCAATAAGCGTATACTGATTGGTTTGCGCAAAAGTTATAGCGTCTACAAAATAGGGGATATATTTATGGTATTTTTATTATAAATTTCTTGTTTTACTAGTAATGGTGGCGATCAGCGATTTTTAAGTGGGACTGCGACATTGCGGCAGCAGATCGGACACTTTTGACACTTTTTTGGGATCATTGACATTTATACAGTGATCAGTGCTATAAATAAACAACAGACTTGGGGGGCACACACTAAAAATGCGTTTACATTCAAGATGTTGTTCCTATAAGACCGCAAACAGAACAAATTAGATTATAGAGCACACATACAAAAATGACATTTAAATCTTGCAAGGCTATTTAAAAACACCTGAACATATTAAAAAATATGGGGATTTGGTCACACTATATGGTCATATAGTGCTAAGCCCACTTACTGAGTCAAAGTACCCCATTATCAGTGGGTCCTACAATAGCCAATGATTACTGTATAAATGTCACGGGCAGGGAAGAGGTTAACACTAGGGGGCGATCAGGGGGGTTAACTGTGTTCCCTAGGGAGTGATTATAACTGTGGGGGGAGTAGAGAGAGATCGCTGTTCCTGATTACTAGGAACAGCGGGTCTCTCTCTACTTCCCTGATAGAACAGGGATCTGTCTTTTTACATTGACATTTCCCTGTTCTGGCTCTCTGAGGAGTGACTGCGGGCCACCGGCGTACATCGCGGACGCGCCCCCTTTAGCTCTTAAAACAGCCGATGTACACCTACGGCAGTTTGCGGGGCCATGCCAACCTGTCGCAGTATAATGACAGCGGCTGGTCGGCAAGCAGTTAAACTTTAGTGACATGGGAACAAATGGAAAATGGAGCGCTGACAGGTGCTATTTTTGAAATAAAAAATGGGACAGTGGTGTGGATCAGGAAGTGTGGTGTTTGCATGAGGCAAACAGTTGAGGTGGTCTTTAGACCTACAGTACTGGGTACAAATGGATGGGGTAGGCGGCATGCAGCTTTTCTTCTTTTTTTCTGCTAAACTTTTGTGACATTATGCCTTGTCATGTACCATTTCTTTTTATTTGTCATGTAATGTATAAGAAAGTATAAAAAGGCGATAATCGGTGGACTAAATATTGGTTAAACTCTGAGTATTTTAAATCTTATATATTGCTGGATTCTGCTTGTACTCAGGGGAAAAGATGCAGCACTGAGGTTAGAATGACCATATCCTGCTTCTGTTCAAAGATTGTTCTGCCCTGAGTTCAGGTTTAATAAGTAGCTCCAGTTCAGAAATAAGTGTATAAGTGTCTAGAGGACACTAAATGTTTGAGATCTACCGCTAATTTACAAAAATAATCCAGTATGGAAACATTGAAGGCCACTTTAAAACCTACATTTTTTAATCTCTTTGAGTAGTTCATGTGTGTTATTGTCTTGATTTCCATCCTTCTTTTCAACTTCAGTTGATAGTTCGGGATCGGGGTCTTCATTTGTTCCTTTGAGAGTGATTGGGTGGGACATATGAAGTGAGTGGGTGAGTCTGCTCATTGGCACATTTGGGAAGCTAAAATATCAATTTTGGATGAACTGTCCATTCAATTTGACACAGACGTTTTATGTATGCCTAAGAATATATGCTACTATTGGCAAAAACTTGTATTGCTCCCAAGTGCTCATTATAGCTAATATCTTATTTTTCTAGCTTACAACAGGCATACTTTTCTATAGCTTCCAGCCCTATAAATATCTATTATGCTGACTGAGATCTGAAAGGTTTGCACTGCATGTTATTCTTATCTTGCTTATTAGATGGCTTTGTATCTATAGCTTTTCATTTAGAATGATAGCAAAGCTTCCTTTAATTTAATAGTTGAAAGTCTAATGAACAGATGGCTAAAACCTACACCTGCATAATTGTTCACACTGGGCTAAAGCACAAGTGAAAACCTTTGAGAAAAGTGGCCAATTAGCCAGAGATAAATAAGTACCCTCACATATACCGATTGTCTCATCTGTCAGCATTCTGTTCTCTCCAAGACAGAGAAAAGTATAACTGACATAACTAATGCCAGCAAAAACATCTTTAATGTTCCTGTCCTGAAGCTTATTGTCAAGAAGCCCAAGGAGATTTTACAAAAAAAGCTGCACTGCCAAGATCATCAGCAGAATTAGCTAAAGGGTTCCGGCACACTAATGACATTGCAAATGATATATTTATTAGTATGAGCCCATGAGCAAAAAAGAGAAGCCTTTTTTACACAAATTGATTTTTAGGCCAGGAAGAATTGATTAATTCTGCGTCAAGCTGAACTCCATCCATACCTTCAAGTGATTGTAAAGTCTTGCTTTTTTTTGTTAAAAATAATAAACATGTTTAACATTCCTACTCTGTGCAGTGGATTTGCACAGGGCAGCCCTGATCCTTCTCTTTTTGGGTCCCTCTTTGGCTCTCCTGGCCCCTCCCTCCTGACGAGTGCCCCCACAGCAAGCAGCTTGTTATGGGGGCACTTGAACCAAGCTGCATCTCCGTGTATCCATTCAGACATGGAGCTGCGGGCCGACCCCACCTCCTTTATTTCCTCATTGGCTGAATGACTTTAATTGACAGCAGCGGTCGCCAATGGCACTGCACTGCTGTTTCAGCCAATGAGGAGGGGCAGCCAAGACAATCCTACAACATTGCTTGACAGAGATCGGGCTCAGGAAAGTATTGGGGGGGCTGAGGGCAGCTGCTGCACATATTGCTGAAATCAATAACACATTGTGTGTGTTATTAGAGTACCATTTGCAAATAATGCTGTTTTTGTTAAGCCAAAGGTGATTTAAAGAGTCATTGTAATCATTTGATGAAGATTTTTGTTCTTGTTTGTTCACTTTGCTGCATTCAAAGCAAAAACAATATAACACTTTCGTTTTGACTGATTCGAAAATTTATCAATTTGAACGTTTTGAATCGGAAAAAAAATGGTAAATTCGAAGAGAGAGAGAGAGAGAGAGAGAGAGAGAGAGAGAGAGAGAGAGAGAGAGAGAGAGGGAGAGAGAGATGGAAAAAACAAGGTGGTTGACTTTTGGAGTGCCTGAGCCCCTCCTGCCCCCAAGCATCTACCCCCCCCCTTTCATGGGCTGGCTTGCTGTGTGTTTGGCTAGGGTTTTGTTAGTGTGTGGGAGGGGCACAATATTTTTTTAGTTTGGGGTGGTATTTTTCATGTGGGGGTTCTCATTTTAAGGCTTAAAAGACCCAAATGACCTTATATGTATTGGGGGCAGGCTATTTTTTGTTTTGGGTTAAAATCTTGCAGATTTGTAAGTTTTCTCTAAAGCTGTACATCTTTGAAGCAGCATTTTGGATACATGCTACAGATGCACCACTTTACAGGCAGAGTAAGCTCACCCAAGTTACTACCTTTTAAGCAATTTTGCATTTTTAAAGGCACTTCTCATTGTTTCGTTTTTGTGGTTGTAATTGTTGTATAACTTGCCCATGTTAGGTTCTTTGTTTTCCCCCCCTGGACCGGGGGGTGTTTGTCCCATCTGTAATTTTGTAGCATGCTGGATGATGTATATGTAAATGACTCCCGCGCTGTCTAGAAGTTTAAACTTAAGGGGCACTGCTGCAAATACCTGTGGCTCTGATCCAGACAGAAAAAAAGGAATAGAATAGTGATGGTGTTTGCGCCGTGAGAATAGAAGATCATCACTGAAGATTGCATTTGGTACACGTGTGCTTCCTGGTGGTGGGATTGTTTTTTATCTGATACAGACTTTTTTTCAATTTTTCCTTATTATCACATGGACCTTTTGCCACTTTTTTATAATTGTATTCTATTATTTATATATATTTTATATGTTTTACACGTATCCATTATTGATTTTACTCTTTTTGATTGCATGATTAGACTGCACTAGTCATTATTTGATGTACTTTGGATCTGATGTACATTTATTCATTTGTCATTTATCACTTCAATTTCCACTAGCATTTCTTTTGCAACACTTCCCTCACCTCTATTCCTATTCTCACAGCGCAAACACCATCACTATTCTATGCTGGATCATGTGCTTAATTTTGGACAGGGGGTTGGCTTATTTTGTGCTAGCTGCATTTGGGTTGTTCTGGGCATGCTCAGGGACTTTCCTTTTTTTGGGTTAGTAATTTATGGACATCCTTAACAGGCATACCCACTTTGAAATTCTGTCTCTACATTGGGTGAAATTGCATTTTTTGTGTGTTTCATGGACTGTGCATGTGTTTTCAGTTGCCTCATTAGCACACAAACCTATGTTATTTCAAGCTAACAGATAGCACTTGTTCTGTCCACCAGATGTCTTGCTGATGTTTTATACTGGTTATTTGTACCTGTGTTGTTAGATTTACATGCAAATGTGTAATTTACTTAAGACAATAATATGTGGTGTGCAGGCTCCATCTAACTTTCCTTTTTGGTATTGCTGCAGTTCTGTTAATTGTTGTATGTGTAATAGGAAGTTGTCAGCAAGCAGGGAATTCTGGGTAGACAGGAAATCAACCATCCACCATTCTTTTCAACACATTGCAAGAAGCAAGTCATGTATTTCTCTATCTATCACCATCACCCCTTAGAGAACTTAAAAAGTATGTTTTTATTATCTCATCTTGTACTGTATATCGTTGTTTATGCAATGTATGCTGTATTGTATGCAATATTGTACTTATTGAAGTCTATTTCTGTTATTTTGCAGTTTCACCTTGCTTGTTCTAATAAAACTGAGATCAAAGAAATATGGTATCTACAGTTATTGGGATGAGAAAGTTTAGTTAGCTGTCCCAGAGACAGAATAGTGACATTTTTAAGCTGACCTCTGAAGGGAAGATAAGCTGACTTCGGAAGTCTGTACAGCCCGGGGCTATGCAGTATCCATAGAGTCAGAAGCCTTAAAGAAACAGGCCTGCGGCAGGCGAAGCAAGCAGCCACGCTACACAGAGACGCGCTCTGTCAAGCAGCATGGATACTAGAACGGTCTCTAAACAGCAAGACAGCTTCTTCCCCACAGCCATGTCTCACAGTGGGACATCTTCTTACAAAACACGTTCACGAGCAAGCTCATCTAAGTCATCTGTCGCAAATGCAGCAGCAATCGCCCGTTCAAAAGCTGAAGCAGCAAAAGCCAGGGCCGCATTCACAGTCCAAGAGTTGCAGATGAAAAAAGAAAAGGCCCGCCTTGATGCAGAAAAGATGAGACAGGAACAAGAGAGAGAGAAGGAAAGAGTACACTTAGAGAAAGAGAAAGAGAAGGAAAGAGTATGCATGGAACAAAAGAGAGAGCAAGAAAGAGTACGCATGGAACAAGAGAGAGAGCAAGAAAGAGTACACATGGAACAAGAGAAAGAGAGGGAAAGAATACGCCTGGAAGACGAGCTAGCCCAGCAGGAAGCATCTCTGAAATTGCAGCAAGCTATCTTAGAAGCTAACATGGAGAAGCTGGCAGTAGAAAGAGACACTGCTGCCGCCATTGCAGAAGCAGAAGCTTTAGAAGCAGCCGTCTATGATAAGCCAAGACTAGGCAGCAGCATACGGGTCTAGAAGAGGACCAACAAGATTCTTCGCAATGCATGTTAGATTATGTCTACCAGCACTGTGACCCAAGCAGCATCCCACAACAGGAGATTAAACATGATGTCAGTGAGTCACATCAAATAAAGCAGCAACAAGACAACCTTGGACCCCAGTTCTACAAGCAAGAAAAATTTGACAGAGTTCCAGACTTTCCAGTTCCAACCAAACCTTCTACTCCACAAGGTACCCAGCCTTCATACAAGCATCAAACACCAGTCTTCACTCCAAAAGTGTATGCAATGAACAGGTACGAACTGCCAACCTTATGTAAGTTTGAACCCAGCGCGCCTAAAGAAGAGAATTTTACCAGGTATGCCTTTACACCGCACCACAATACACCAGCAGCCTACCCCAATGCCAATCAGGCTACTGTAGACTTTGCCAAGTTCCTGGCCAAAAGAGAGTTAGTTACCCAAGGACTTGTCAAATTTAGTGATCGCCCTCAACACTACAGGGCATGGCGATCCGCTTTCCAGAGTGTCATTCAAGGTCTAGATCTATCCTGCAGGGAACAGATAGAACTCCTCGTAAAGTGGCTTGGCAATGATTCTGCTGAACATGCCAAAAGGATCAGAGACATTAATATAAACCACCCTGAGATAGGCATTACGAACATCTGGAACAGACTGGATAGATGTTATGGCTCACCAGAGGCTATAGAGAGTACACTGTTTAAAAGGATAGAAGACTTCCCAAAAAAACCTAGCAGAGGTTACCAAAGACTCAGAAAATTCAGTGACCTGTGTATGGAGTTAAAAGTTGCTAAAGCAGAAGGAGACTTACCTGGCCTTTCTTATCTTGACTCTGCTAGAGGTATTAACTCCTTAGCACAAAAACTTCCTTATGAGTTACATGAAAGATGGATTACTCATGGCTGTAACTACAAACGAAAACACTATGTGCCTTTTCCACCCTTTAGTGAGTGAAGTTGTCAGCAAGCAGGGAATTCTGGGTAGACAGGAAGTCAACCATCCACTATTCTTTTCAACACATTGCAAGAAGCAAGTCATGTATGTCTCTATCTATCGCCATCACCCCTTAGAGAACTTAACAAGTAAGTTTTTATTATCTCATCTTGTACTGTATATCGTTGCTTATGCAATGTATGCTGTATTGTATGCAATATTGTACTTATTGAAGTCTATTTCTGTTATTTTGTAGTTTCACCTGCCTTGTTCTAATAAAACTGAGATCAAAGAAATATGGTATCTACAGTTATTGGGATGAGAAGGTTTAGCTAGCTGTCCCAGAGACAGAACAGAAATCTTTACCTTGCCCTAAAGTGTGTGTGTGTGTCTGTGTCTGTGCATGTCTGTGTGTGTGTGTCTGTCTGTGTGTGTGTGTGTGTATGTGTGATTGTAAGGGTTCATTTTTTTTTCTTAAATAACAAACATATCATACTTACCTCTACTGTGCAACTCATTTTTGTACAGAGTGGCACTGAACCTCCTTTTCTCGGGGCCCTCGGGGGCTTTCATGGCTCCTCCCCACATCAGATAACCCCCTAGGAGAAGCGCTCTCCCGGGGGGTTACTTTGCAGGCGCTCTCCCGACTCCATCATTCGGCATCCATACCTGCCGAATGTATGACTTGGAACCACCCCCTGGCACCCGCATCATTGGATTTGATTCACAGCAGTGGGAGCCAATGGCTGCGCTGCTATCAAAAATCTTTTCAATCAGGACACGAGACCCCAGCTGGAGCTGGTGTGCTCATTCCCGTCGCACAAATTTCGTGGCTCAGGTAAGTATAAGGGGGGGCTTGGGGGGGCTACTGCATTAAAAAATGTTTTTTCACCTTAATGCATAGAATGCATTAAGGTGAAAACAGGCAGGGGTTTACAACCCCTTTAAGAGACTTTCCGTTTGTGGGAGAAGTCCTTTTAACTTCTGCCAATAACCAATGCAAAATGGTCAGTAGACATGTGCACACTGAAATATTTTGTTTCGGAATTTCGTTTTCGTCCGAAAAATACATTTATTTAGTTACTCCCGAAATTCGTTTTTATTTCGGTTTTTGTTAAAAATGGCATTCGTCCAAAAATCCAAATTAATTAAGGTCGAATCAGTCATTGAAGGCTTATGGTGTCTGTCGAATGTTCAAAGAAGATTTGATAGAGCAGCTAAACTGTACGACGCCGTATAGTTTAGCTGCTTCATCGAATCTTCTTAGAACTTTCAACAGACACCATAAGCCAAAGATTCGACGTTTGTATGGTTTTCGCTGCTTTGTTGAATCTTCGTCGTTCATGTTGAAGGTATATAGTTCAAACAGAAAATGGACTGGTGATAGTGATCACTGATCAGACAGGTAACAAGATAGGGTATATAGAATCTATATAGAATCTCAATCTATAATATAGAATCTATAATAATAAATCCCCCCCTCCACAACACGGGCAGCCTCTGAGGCTATCACAACACTAGCAACACTAGTATCACTCCAAGTTCACAACACTAACACAATAGCAGCAGATTATTATGAAAAAGTTAAGTTGAACTGTAGCTTGCTTCACTATTGTTCTGCTGCTGTGCTTATGCTTAATTGCTAAATAATTCAGGTTCTCTGACAAACGGACCAGCTAAGATTGACTGTCTTCTGAAATGATTCAGTGCGTGTGTCTCTCTCTGATAGCAAATCGTAAGTGAAAGTAAGTTTGCTGTACGTGTGTACTAGTTCTAGCTATTTTACTGCTCCTCCTCTTTGGTTACAATCAGCCAATAACACTCATCATCATCATTTTTGTTATTTTACTTCCCCCACCCAATTCCAGCAGCGATCTTTTCTCCCCATGTCGAATCTTTTCTCTCTATGTCAAATCTTTTCTCTCTATGTAGAATAATCTTGGACTAATAGAGTTAAGGTTAGGCACATTCGACCACAGGTTCGATGGACACAGATTGTTATTGTCAGCATCATATCGAATCTCCTATCTATATCAAACTGTTGTCGCAATGAAAATGAAAATAAAGCATTTGTTTATGTTGGATCTTTTGTTTTTCGGGTTCTGTACTTTCTTTATCGTTTGTTAAAACGATAATGAAAATACCTGAAATTCGGATGAAAATGCATTCGGAAGAAAACGAATGCACATGTCTAATGGTCAGACTTCAAAACCATATTCTGTAAGTGTCTCAAATTAACATACATGTGTTTTTTGCTTTCCTTGCTCTTTTCCAAGTTCTGTTTTGTTGACCAATAAAATTTGTAGCAAATTTTTATCTTTTATGTGTTTTGGTAATAATTTGTTTTGCAGATGCATGCTCAATCCAAGTAATGCACCCCCCCCCCAAAAAAAAAAAATTCATGCAACAGATTTTCCAGCTGCAGCTTAACTAGGCGGATTGGCATGGCAAAACAAAAAAAAGGTGTGATTTGTCTAAAAGCTACTTTCCTGGTGCCTTCATGATAGCATATGCATGGATTGTGTGTATGCACCAGGAAAGGAAAATTACAGCGAGGTAAGTATTCAATTTTCCATTTTAGCACAGTGGTTCTCAGCCTCAGTCCTCAAGTACCAGCGACAAGACATGTTTTGGGAATTTCTCTTAGATAAATAGCTGTCCAAAATACCAACCTATTGACTTAAAGTGGTGTTCCCGCCGAAATTATACTTTTTAAATAAAAATACCCCTATAATACACAAGCTTACTGTATTCTAGTAAAGTTAGTCTGTAAACTAAGGTCTGTTTTGTTAGTTTATAGCAGTAGTTTGTTATTTTATAAACTTACAGCAGGCCGTGGCCATCTTAAGTGTAGGCATCTGAAGCCAGACTGCATTTCTTCCTGGATCTCATCCTTGCAGATCTCGCACATGCTCAGTGCAGCACAAGCATTGTAATAGGTTTCAGGTCAGGTTTCCATAGCAACGGCAGTGTCAGAGGAGGTTGCCGCCCCTTCCCAGAAGGCATTGCAAACAGGAAATGATGCGATGAGCCAAGGCCAGGGAGGAGGAAGTGAAAAATAAAGCAGATATACAGTAGGTGCTGAGAAAAACCTTTCTAAAATATCCAATTCGTTTACAGTGCACAGTTTAGTGAGGGATGCTGAAGAGTTGTAAAAGTGGGTGAACTCCACTTTAAAGCACCTGTGCAACATGAAGGTAAACCTGCAAACATGGCCTGTTGGGGGTACTTGAGGACAGGGTTGAGAACCACTGATTTAGAGCACTCAGCTAAAATCTAGCTCAAGACAATCCTATTCTTATTGTGGGCATTTGAGGGAAACCAAGTGAGTGTTAGAACCCCTGCTTGTCTTTTAGGTTGGGCTTTGAGTCCCTTTTCTGAAAATTGGCTTCACTTCCTGTCGCATAGACAAACAGGAAGTGAGGGTAAAATCTTACCAATGTCTTTCCTTGGGGACACATAGGTCAATCTAACTAGTGTCCTCATTAGGCAAATTGCACTCTAGCACTTTGTTGTGTACACCCCACATTATTAGGTATTAGGTATTAGGTATAAATTTGAAGGAGAAACTGGCAAAATTTGGGAGGTGTCTTTACCCTATCAGGGGTGCAGACATCCCCAAAAACTGACACGACTACTAATCCCTCTGTACTCTATCCCCAAGCAAAAATAAGAAAGGATTTCATTTAGTTTAATTTTGCAAAGACACATTCCTAAGTTCAACTGTGATGCATGTCAATTTCCCATTCAGACCTTGTTTAATTGAAAACACCAGTTGCCTTTCACTAGAAACATTTGTTAGTCCAGTCCTGGAAATCTGCATCTGCTTTACTATTAATTTCTATAAAATTGGATTTCTGCATCTAGATGCGCCAAATGCATCTAGATGCGCGACCGCTGTGTATGTGAGATACACAGTGTGTGCGGAGGTATGTACCCGTGGCACATATCTGGTTTCCGGAAGTGGTGGCCAGCACACAGGAATGAAATCACGCCCCTCCAGGAAGTTGCTTGTACTGCTGCTAATTTCTTCCCACCACCATGCCCTGCTCACTGTTCTCTGAGGAAGAGATGATCCTTATTTACAAATTAAGATAATTTTTGATTTATTTGTACATGGGGTGGTGTTTGTGTGGGTCATGTGTGTATGTCTAAATGATTTGGCCTCAAAACACACACCTACTTACTGTGTACAGTTTTTCTTCCGGGCCAATGTATAGTGCTTCCTGCTTCAGTGTGTGTGTGTGTATATATGTAGGTTCCTGTGTCCACCTGCAGAGAGAAGTTGGGTAGATTCTTCACTCCCAATTCTGGAGGCATAATAATGGTCTAGCACTGGGGCCTTCAAACTACGGCCCTCCAGTTGATCAGGAACTACAATTCCCATCATGCCTAGTCTTGTCTGTGAATGTCAGAGTTTTGCAATGTCTCATAGGATGTGTAGTTCCGCAACAGCTGGAGAGCCGTAGTTTGAAGATTCCTGATCACTCTAGCATGTCTTGAAAAAAGGTGGTTTTTCATGTGCCTTGTATAATGCCCAAGAAATAACGTTAGGAAAATACAAGTGGGTCATGGTACATCTACATTACAGATTTGGCACTTAAGATGGTCATGCACTATGCAATCTGATTGGCCAATCTCTGTACAACTTGATATTTAGGCAAAATAGGTAATAAGAAGACGCACTTGAGCAATCAATTTAAATTATAGGTAATCAAACAGGCTCTCGCACTAAATCTAATTTATTTAACTGATTGCTGTGTATGGTCACCTTTAAAGATCAAGATCTGAAAATATAAATTTATTGGGTTGAAAAACACTTCTCTGTTCTTTACAATGTATTGAAAGATTTGGGTAAAAAAAGAAAAAAGCACATTTCAAACATATATTAGAAGTGATAGGAATGAGATTAGCATCAAAAGAGTTAATTAACTGAGAACACCTACTAATTGCCTAACAAGATACATCCAATGAGATGAAATTAACCAATTGGATTGGGCGTGCGCTATTATCAATGAGAAAACCGCAGTTACCCTAGCGCCAGTTTACATATGCAGGTATTTATTATCGCTATTTGCGCTTCAATGTGTGGCGGTTCGCATGTTCGATTAATGACTTTTCCGGCGCACCAATTAATGTATGAAATGGTGCAGTGCCTTCTTAGTAAAACACCCCCCCCCCCTAGTATGATGTTACTTGGTCTAAAATAAGGTAAAGCAATGGAAAGGTTTGGTTTAAAAATGTCATTAGCATGTTTATAGTGTGTGTGTGTGTGTGTGGGGGGGGGGGCAGCAAAAGAAAAAATATTATCACATTAAGCTTCAGCTTTAAGGTTAAAAGGAAAAAATTAGGTTGAGCTGAAGCTGATTATAACTTAACTTGTATTTTACCTGTGTGAGTAATGTAACAAAACAGAAAGTGGATGTACTCCAGAGACAAAACAAAACAGAAAATCCCTAAGAGGATCTGTGCAGTGACGCAGTTTACATTTCCATTTTTTTACCTGGTACAAGTTACAGTAAGATGCCTTTCACAGCCATCAACATGAAGCTGAAATATAGAAATGTCATCTCAAGCAATTAATACCAGGGGTTCATAACGCTAAAATGTATGATCTGTTTATTCCTGTTGATATTGCAGACTTCCCGGTGTCATGGGGCTAATCTGGTTTGCTTACAATTACCTTAGCAACCAATCTAATTAGTTAACCAATTCAAACATGTTGCTGCAACAAAACCTTATTAAGTAGAAAAAAATAGTAAGAAAAGCTATGTTAAGTTCCCTTTTCTTTTCAAATTTTACATTGTTTTTCAAAGGGCAGCCTGTGATCCTTTGTTTCAACATAATTTAAATAGTGAAGAGCTATGTTCTATGCAGCTCATGCATTTGTTTAATTCTCACATGACTGAATAATGCTTGGAAGATGTAATCAGGGTTTTGTTAAATCTGGACGTAAGCATTGCATGCAAGTGGCTTCTCATCTGTGTATTGAAGTCGCAAAGGGGGAGAAGCATGCAAAGTACTACAGTACCCAGCACACAAAACAATTACTGAACATTATAAAATACATGCTTACTGAACTGGCGTACCACTAGGCCAGTGATGGCGAATCCTGGCACCTCAGATGTTTTGGAACTACATTTCCCATGATGCTCAACTGCACTGCAGAGTGCATGAGCATCATGGGAAATGTAGTTCCAAAACATCTGGGGTGCCAAAGTTCGCCATCACTGACCTAGGCTATAATCCCCCTCACCTGGGGTACCCACATTGATATACCAATAAACTTTTTATTTTGGGTGATGGATAAGCAGGTGTTTACAGCGAGCTTGTATACAGAGGCTGAAGTTAATCACAGCTGATACTGCCAGAATTTCAGTCTTCAGTTCTGTGTTCTCTGCAGTCTTTTTTCAAGCATTGTTAATAGCCCCACCAGTACAGCTCTGTGAACTACATAACATCATCCCTTATGCTTTGGCGATGAGGAGAGGGGGAGGTGTGTTATATTATATACTATATATGCTCTTGGGTTTAGAGGCACTTTATCTAAACAAACACTCCAGAATCACACAGGTATCCCCTTGCAGCATGGCTTCTGGTAAATCTAAAGTAATACTAAACTCTTGTTTTTTTTCTTTAAAAAGAACAAACATGTTATACTTACCTGCTTTGTATAATGGTTTTGCACAGAGCAGCCTTGATCCTCCTCTTCTCAGGTCCCTCGCTGGCATTCCTGGCCCCTCCCTCCTGTTGAGTGCCCCCACAGCAAACAGATTGCTATAGGGGCACCCGAGTCGAGCCGCAGCTCCGTGTGTCCATTCAGACACAGAGCTGTGGTTCTTCTCTCTCCTGTTTAGCTAACTGACTTTGACAGCAGCAGGAGCCAATGACGCCACTACTGTGTCTCAGCCAATCAGGGGGGAGAGTTCTGGATGCCCGAGGCACTCTTGCACATTGCTGAATAGAGATGGGGCTCATGTAAGTATGAGGGGGGCTGCTGCACACAGAAGGCTTGTTATCTTAAAAGAGAAGTATGGGATTTCTTTTTATCCCATAATCATACTTACCTAGGTGGATGCAGCATTGGTCCAATGCTGTATCTGTACCCCGCCGCCTCTTTACTGAGAACTGAGCCACAGAACATTGCCGATGGCTTGGTTCTCTCACCTTCCTTAGCAAAGAGTTGCTGCCTGTCAATCAGCAGCTCTCTTGCTCTGCTCCTCTACACTAACTGGAGTGCTGAGCTGTGGAGGGGTAGGAAGCCGCCGTCTTAGCCTCTCAGAGGCTCGCTGAGAGGCTGAGATGCCTATCAGGCCAGACACCTGGCGGATCCAGACTTCCAGATGAAGCGGTGCTTGGACTGATCTTGGTGACATCAGGAGAGAGCAGACTTCAGAATGGGTCACCGGACGGCAAAACGAATTGCACTCCTGTGACCAATAGGAGAAGTCCAGCCGAATGAGCTCAGGCTGGACTTCTCCTTTAACGCATAGAATGAAAAAAAAACTTCTGACTTTATAACCACTCTAAGGCTTCATGTACACATAGCCTACTTTGGCCGTCGGCCACGGGAAAAGGTAATATGCAGCAAAACTGTGCCACAATTTGCCACATTTTGCAGAAAATAAAAGAATGTGGGTGGAATTGCTGTAGTCACCCTGTCCCTTTGCCTTCGTCTGGAGGTCTTACAGTGGGGTGCATAAGACTATGGGAGGTGTGGACAGAGTCCTCTTACATAAGTAGTGGTGGAAGACCAGGAAGAGTGTGCCTTCTAGCTGTGTACCCATCTCGGAAGAGCATTGTTTACTAAAGAAAGCACCTTGATCCCCTTGACCTTCAACTGTGGGTCCTGTAACTTGCTTGAATATAGTACTCCCAGGGAAGTGATTCCAAGTCTGTGGTGTTCCCAAGGAAAGCAATGGAGGTGTAGAGGGAAGATGCCTTAATAGAGGTGTACTAGCACTAGCGCTGAAATGACTGCTACAGAATGTCTAACCTTGCATGCTAGTACTTCAATGTGATATGTCACGGAAAAGTCACAGTAAAGTGCAAAAAATGTATGTGTGAACATTCCTTTATTCTCAACTATTAGGAGCTCAGGCCAAGAGAATGATACAAGATGGAGGAGAGTTTCTCAACAACAGATGGGTGGCTGTCCTATCTGAAAAGGAGCAGGGTGGGGACAGTTTTAAAAGTTTTTGATCAAATCTGTAAAATTTGTCCATCCTCTATCTATGAAAAAGGAAGCCCATTTCTTGGGCCATATTGCAATCTGGTTACTCTCTCCCTCATAAATTGCAGCTTTGACAATGAAGGCTTCAAAGTTGTGCTGCAAAGCTGTATGCTGTTTCCACTTTCAGTGTCCAAAACAAAGGCACTGATATACAACTTCCTGGCATAAAATGCTAGCCTGTTCTGTTCCATCAAAAATATGTATTGTTCACACTGGTTTGTTAGTGCTGTAGTTAAGCTATATGTGTTTTTCATTCTCAGTGTGCAAAAAACACTCATTGTTTATTTCCTGATGCTAAACACCTGTTAATTCGCTAATATATTGTAGCCTGTCCATACAGGCTTAATAACTGTGCTTTAAAACATCAAAAAAGACACAAACTTTACAATTCAATGAAATGTGACTTCTCTCTCCTTCTAAAAATTGTTATTTATCAGACAAAGCCTTAAAAAGGTGTCCTTCAAAACCTTTCCATTAGCTCTAAATTTTCTTTTTTTTAGTGTAGTCTGTCTGCTCTCTCCCTCTGGAATAATGGAATAGCTGAAAAGCTTCAATAAGTCTACAACAAGTTTTTACAATTGTATAGGTTTAGGATCTGAGAAAAAGACATTGTGATTTGTTACTTACAGATCAAGTCTGCTGGATCTTCCTCTGACACACAATTCAAGCAAATAAGGAGTATGTACTATATTTCTGGCTTATGCCTCTAAAAAAGCACACTCTAATTTATGTTTTAGGAGAATTAAAGGATAGGTTCACTTTAACCACTTGCTTACTGGGCACTTAAACCCCCCTCTTGCCCAGACCAATTTTCAGCTTTCAGCGCTGTCACTCTTTGATTGACAATTGCGCCGTCATGCAAAACTATACCCAAATGAAATTTTAATCATTTTTTTTCACACAAATAGAGCTTTCTTTTGGTGGTATTTAATCACCACTGGGGTTTTTATTCTTTGCGAAACAAACAAAAAAAGATGAAACATTTTGTAACAAAATAAAAAAAACATGTTCCATAGTTTGTTATAAAATTTTGCAAATGGGTAATTTTTCTCCTTCATTGATATGTGCTGATGAGGCGGCACTGATGGGCACTGATAGACACAGATAAGACAGCACTCATGGGGATAGATAAGGCGGCACTGGTAGGTGACACTGATGGGCAGCACTTTTGATGAGGCACTGATTAGTGACATTGATAGGTGGCATTGTGGGTACTGATGGGTGGCACTGGCAGATGGCACAGGTGGGCACAGATGAGCTGACGGCTGCTCTCCTTGATCGGGACCGATGTCCCTCTGACAGCCACCGGTGATTGGCTTTTTTTTTTCTCCTCATGCTATCAGCATGAGGAGAAAATATAGTCGATTACCGGCTCTGCTTACATCACATGATCAGCTGTCATTGGCTGACAGCTGATCATGTGGTAAGGGGTTGGGACCCCTTACTCCGATCTGTGATCAGCAAGTCTCACGGACTCGCTGATCACAGAGCGTGCTGCGCGCGCGCCCTGCAGGGGGCGCACAGGTCGCACAAACACGGGAGGACGTCCATTGACACCCTACCGGCAAAGTAGGTTTGCGCTGTAGCCATCATTTGGCTATAGCATGGATCTGAAGCGGTTAAAAAAAATAAGAAATGCACATCTGGGGATAAAAAAAATGTGTATTTATTATTTTTTTTACATTGCAGCCTGTAAAGCACTGAACCCCGCAATCAGCAGATCGTTGGTGCAATGCCAGTATCCTGCAGACTCTCAGCCAGCTGTCTGCCTGTACCTCCCATGGGCAGACAGTTACTGAACTTCAGAAGAATCAATGAACGATGAAAGTGCTCATCAGTGCCCTTGCAGTTCATTGAGAACTACAAACAAACTTGACCGGTGGCCAACTGTACTTAAAGCGGGAGTCCACCTAAAAAAAAAATATTAAAAGCCAGCAGCTACAAATACTGCAGCTGCTGACTTTTAAAAAAATGGACACTTACCTGTCCCAGGGTCCAGCAATGTCGGCAGCCGACGCCGATCACTCGTTTTACTCTCAGCAGCTGCCGCCACCATCCTAGGTGAGGGAATCAGGAAGTGAAGTATTGCGGCTTCACTTCCCGGTTCCCTACTGCGCATGCGCGAGTCACGCTACGCGTCGTAACTGGTCCCCGCTATCTCCTGGGACCTTTGTGTTTCCCAGGAGACAGCGCGGAGGGTCGGGAAGAGGCGTAGACTCCTGTATGCCAGTCTTAGACAGTTATCTGCACCCCCCTGAAAGGTGCCAAATGTGACACCGGAGGGGGGGGGTTCAGAAAAGCTGAAGTTCCATTTTTGTGTGAAGAGAGAAGATCACCCGCCTGCTGTCAGAGTGGGGAGTGCTGGTGGTGGGACGTGGATGTATAGGGGCATGTTACATGTTACACCCTAAATATCAGTGTAACATTTAACAGGCTCCTAAAGTTGGACTTATTTTTTTTCTTTTAACATAACAACTGCCTCAGCTTTGCAATGTAGGTTTGTAATTTGTACACAATACAGTGTGTATCTGAACAGAAGATCACTACAAGCTTTGTTCTCTAACATTTTTTTTTTTTATTACGTATATACATTACAATCATTTTTTACTGTATTGCCTCTGCTGCCATCATTGCTCAATTAAAGCTTTTTACCGCTACACAAACAAAATCAATTTCAGCAAAAACCAGCTACTATAAATTTATTTTTGGGTGAAAATCAATTATATAGGGTTGCTGCTGCTGTAGATGTTAAGTAATGGATAGACGTGCAATTTATGTGATTCCAGAATATGGTGTCACTGAGGCTGTCCCTGAGGGTCATAACTTTTGGAAATTGAATGTACTGCTTTAAAGCTTCCCCCAAGCATGTTATTTAGAAGAATGGCATATTTTTTTTATGTTGGCCTTGGAGCCACTCGAAAATGGTCTTTCCCTGTTGAACAATATTTTTTTGAATCATTTTCTTCTTTGGTACTTGTCCCCAGATCATGCCCTTTTTTTTTCAGTTGATTGACTTTTAGCTTAGAAAATGGACAGTAATTAAAATGACCATTCAGCCCTGATGTCAATGGGGTTCGTACTCCGGATCAGAACTTCTATGATGTTCACTAAACTGAATTCAAGTATGTTTTGCTCATCACTAATTATAACTATTACTGCATTTGTGTAAATGATTGTATGATGTAAATGATCATTGTCTGCTCACTGTCTTCTCTTGTTGTACTTTACTTAGAAAAGCTTACATTTTCTTAGCTAAAGAATACAGTACACATTATTATAGAACAAATGTTTGGAGCTGTAAAGAACATTATAACTGCAGCATCTTCTTAATTCCCTTGGCTACTACAAAGCAGATTTATGTTTCCACAGAACTTTACCAAAAATTATATTTTCTAGGTAAAAAGGACCATGGACTCTTCATTTTAAAACGTATACATCGACATTAACTTGTTCTCCAAGTTTTATTCACCATTAAATTCAGTCTTAACAGTTTTCTTGTACTGAACATCAGGTGCACATAAAAGTTTGTTTCTTTCTTTCTTCCTTCCAAAAATGCCCACATATCTATTAGTGTTAGCTGTCTCAGTCTAATTTCGCCCTTACCCTGATGCCCACTAATAGGCATACCATCAGGCCAAAACCCTTTCTTTTTCTGTTGTACAATCGCAACCCTTTTTATTCAGGCTTTCTTTTATTAAAGTGTATCTAATGCCAAAATGATTTTGAGAGAGTAGGGAATGATTAAAAGCAATCAATTTTTCTTTTTGCCATCTCTGTCCCACTTTCTATTCCAAAGACCAATGGGAAGTTAGAGCAAATCTCCTCAAATTAATGGAAAGCCCTTGTTAGACAGTTGTCACCAAAACAAGTGTCCTCATTACAAAATTTCCCATCTGTTACTGTTTCCGTGACAAATTAAAGCTGAACTCCATCCAAAAACTATTTTGAATATTTGCACAGTAATAACAAATAACCCCTAATGATGTGTGCCCCATCTCTGGCTGGCAAAACATTGTGCAATTAGAGCAGGTGCAGATGAGTGTCACAATCTCCTTTCTCCCAATCATGGAACATCTTGTATTCTGAAAAGAATAAAGAAAACAGAAAAAAAACGCGCTTAACCTTTTCCATGTGGATACCACTGTGGTATAAAAAGATTATTTAAACAGTCCTTTAAAGTGCATATAAAGTCCAAAAATAAGTGAATTCAAATCTTCAATGATGAATCAAAATTGATGAATGCCCGGATGGATCAAAATAGAACAGCAAATAGTAAGTAGAAAGCTTACCAGATGGCAAGCCAAATCAAACAAGTGGCTTAAACCCAGCCTGGGCCTTTAAGGAACCAGTCCCGGTGCATATGAGCAAAACTTCCACTCGTGAAGGATAACTGTGGATTCATGCGAATTCATCCAGATGTAAATAAATTAAGGTGAATAAACAACAACCACCGGATAGTTGGATAGTAGGGGTATCACAACGTGCAGCAAACCACATCAATTTCCTGCTTACCCGATGGAAGCCTTGGATAGATACACTGACACATTGACACAGCTTGGGAAACAGCCTCCTTTCACCGGGCAATGTACGCCAATCACGTCCGTCTTAACCAAAGCTATGAGTATGCAGCTTCTTTATCTTTTGATCCTTGCCTATATTCCTGTTTAAGCTGGTGCCATGATCACTGCTCCGGGTTCTCTTTCAGGATGGCTTCTTTCTCTTGCAGCATCCTATGAAGCCACTCTTACATGCAGGGACTATAGTTCTGTCTCCCTATCTCATGTACAGCGATAAAAAACATAGAGCCCTGTAGCCTAGCACAACTGCTCCTTCCATTTCCTCCCCCTTCCCTCGTTTATTTACATCTGGATGAATTCGCATGAATCCACGTTTATCCTTCACGAGTGGAAGTTTTGCTCATATGCACCGGGACTGGTTCCTTAAAGCCCCAGGCTGGGTTTAAGCCACTTGCTTGATTTGGCTTGCCATCTGGTAAGCTTTCTACTTACTATTTGCTGTTCTATTTTGATCCATCCGGGCATTCATCAATTTTGATTCATCATTGAAGATTTGAATTCACTTATTTTTGGACTTTATATGCACTTTAAAGGACTGTTTAAATAATCTTTTTATACCACAGTGGTATCCACATGTAAAAGGTTAAGCGCGTTTTTTTTTCTGTTTTCTTTATTATTATTTGGTGTACCCCACTTATAACCGCAGCAAATCCCCTTTTTTTCAGCGCAGTTTTTTCTTTTCTATTATTCTGAAAAGAATGCAAGGCTTTTTTCTGAATGAAGGATGGAGTACACCAAGCGACCCAGCTAGAACTGGAAATCTCACACTGGACATTCAGAGCTGAGAGGCGAGTGGGGGCTGAATGAAATTAAGAGATTTAATGAATGCTGCATCAGCCATACATGGCATACTTCATTAGTGGTAATTTTTTTTTTTTTTATTTTGCCGTTTTGGCTGAAGTTCAGCTTTAAAATTGTTAGATTGGTCCTCACTTTCAGTCCCGGTGAAAGTCATCACAAAGACACACAGAATGAATTTTCCTATTAGGGATGCCAAAAACAATAAAAACCTAACAGATGTTTTAGCCCTTCCCTTTTTATAGTTTAATTTCCTATTAGGTTTGTTCTCTCCCACGCAATGCTCTTTATTCTAATTAATATACAGTATAACTATTTTTTCATCTCATGTACAGCTCTTCTCTATTTACCTGACACTGATAAATATGCTTATAAGCTCAGCATATTCAGTCATTAGAGAGATGATGTGTCAACTCACCCTCTTCACAGCTACCCAAAGCAGCCATTAGTTAACTTGGTTAACTTGAACAAATTTGAGTTTCGATACCAAACGTTCATACCAACAAACAGTTTGCACTCATTTACTGTTTGAATCGTTCTAGAAAAATGGTAATGTTTAATTACCTATGGCAAATATCCACAGGAAGTTCATACAAAGCATCTACAGCATTTACACAACACAGGGAAAGAAAACGTGAATAAGGCCAGGGGAAAACTCTTTTAACAATCAAACAATGAGATCCTGTTTTTCCTATGGTTTTCTACAAAACAAAATATATACAAATATTATTAACCTCCTAAAAAAATTTGGCATTTACTTTCAAGATCTAATGAACGCTTTAGAAGAAGAACTAAGCACTATTTTGTCTTTGACTTTAATCTCAATGGTTTTGTCAGAGATACATGTTTCTTATATGTCAAGTACTTCCCTAGAGATTAGAAGAGACATGGAGAATAATGATTTAATATTGCTATTAACACTCTCAATGCTTCCACACAAAAAATATAATACAGTATAGCATATGGCACGTTGAATTTCAGTTAAAACCAAGGCCTTTCTATAGAAATCAACTGTTTGTTGATCCCTCCAAAAACTGTAAGGTATAAAAGATACTTCAGTATATATATAGCTTATATACAGTGGGGACGGAAAGTATTCAGACCCCCTTAAATTTTTCACTCTTTGTTATATTGCAGCCATTTGCTAAAATCATTTAAGTTCATTTTTTTCCTCATTAATGTACACACAGCACCCCATATTGACAGAAAAACACAGAAAAACACAATTGTTGACATTTTTGCAGATTTATTAAAAAAGAAAAACTGAAATAACACATGGTCCTAAGTATTTAGACCCTTTGCTGTGACACTCATATATTTAACTCAGGTGCTGTCCATTTCTTCTGATCATCCTTGAGATGGTTCTACACCTTCATTTGAGTCCAGCTGTGCTTGATTATACTGATTGGACTTGATTAGGAAAGCCACACACCTGTCTATATAAGACCTTACAGCTCACAGCGCATGTCAGAGCAAATGAGAACCATGAGGTCAAAGATACTGCCTGAAGAGCTCAAAGACAGAATTGTGGCAAGGCACAGACCTGGCCAAGGTTACAAAAAATTTCTGCTGCACTTAAGGTTCCTTAGAGCACAGTGGCCTCCATAATCCTTAAATGGAAGACAGTTGGGATGACCAGAACCCTTCCTAGAGCTGGCCGTTCGGCCAAACTGAGTTATCGGGGGAGAAGAGCCTTGGTGAGAGAGGTAAAGAAGAACCCAAAGATCACTGTGGCTGAGCGCCAAATATGAAGTCAGGAGATGGGAGAAAGTTGTAGAAAGTCAACCATCACTGCAGTCCTCCACCAGTCGGGGCTTTATGACAGAGTGGCCCGACAGAAGCCTCTCCTCAGTGCAAGACACATGAAAGCCTGCATGGAGTTTGCTAAAAAACACCTGAAGGACTCCAAGATGGTGATAAATAAGATTCTCTGGTCTGATGAGACCAAGATAGAACTTTTTGGCCCTAATTCTAAGCGGAATGTGTGGAGAAAACCAGGCACTGCTCATCACCTGTCCATACAGTCCCAACAGTGAAGCATGGTGGTGGCAGCATCATGCTGTGGGGGTGTTTTTCAGCTGCAGGGACAGGACGACTGGTTGCAATCGAGGGAAAGATGAATGCGGCCAAGTACAGGGATATCCTGGATGAAAACCTTCTCCAGAGTGCTCAGGACCTCAGACTGTGCCGAAGGTTTACTTTTCAACAAGACAATGACCCTAAGCACACAGCTAAAATAACGAAGGAGTGGCTTCACAACAACTTCGTGACTGTTCTTGAATGGCCCAGCCAGAGCCCTGACATAAACCCAATTGAGCATCTCTGGAGAGACCTAAAAATGGCTGTCCACCAATGTTTACCATCCAACCTGACAGAACTGGCAGAGGATCCTCAAATCCATGTGTGAAAAACTTGTTGCATCTTTCCCAAAAAGACTCATGGCTGTATTAGATCAAAAGGGTGCTTCTACTAAATACTGAGCAAAGGGTCTGAATACTTATGCCGCGTACACACGACTGGACTTTACAGCATACTTTGCCCAGCAGACTTTTCGACGGACTTTACAATGGACTTTCCAAATGAACGGACTTGCCTACACAACCAAAGTCCGACGGATTCGTACGTAATGACGTACGACCGCACTAAAACACGGAAGTTCATAGCCAGTAGCCAATAGCTGCCCTAGCCTTGGTTTTTGTCCGTCGGACTAGCATACAGACGAGCGGACTTTTCGATCGGACTCGAGTCCGCCGGATAGATTTGAAACATGTTTCAAATCTAAGTTTGTCAAACTTTTGATAAAACAAAGTCCGCTGGAGCCCACACACGATTGAATTGTCCGACGAAATCCGGTACGCCGGACCAAGTATGCCGTAAAGTTTGATCATGTGTACGCGGCATTAGGCCCATGTGATATTTCAGTTTTTCTTTTTTAATAAATCTGCAAAAATGTCAACAATTCTGTGTTTTTCTGTCAATATGGGGTGCTGTGTGCCGTCCCCACTGTACCTTCAAAGGTACATTGAGAGAGCTATATGTTTATTACTTATTCCCCAGGTGTTAGTTCACTTGGGGGAACTATCAGAGGCGGGATTTATTTGCCCCATAGGATATATACCGAAGTATCTTTTATACCTTACAGTTTTTAGAGGGATCTTCCTGGTTCTCATCTGCTCCCCCTATGGCCTACTATTACTGATGGGGTTGGCTCCTTCCCTGTATGAATCTTAATGACTCCTTGCAATGGCTGTGTAGTTAATCCCTTGAATACAGAGGGTAAGAGTTCCTTTAGTGTATTTTCCACTACAATGGGGTCAATTTATATATTGATTGATATTATTGTAAAATTGATTAGTTATTGGAGTTTTTTTCCTTTTTTGAAATCCCTATCATGATTGTTGAAATAATGTATAAGAAAAACTGTGTCCTAATATTTTGTATTTATGTCTTTTATTTATAATTCTTTGCATCTCCTGAAGAAGCCGATTGGCAAAACATGTTGGGCAATGAGCATTTGTCAATAACATAAGATTCTGTATAGGATATTGTCTTTGTGATTTTAACATTTGATGTATTCATACGCTTTTAAAGTTGATGTATAATAAAAATGAATGCTTTTATAACATATGGGCCCTCTGTGGTTGGGACTTTGAAGAGGAATAGTTGCCTCTGGCAGCTGTTCCTATTTGGCCAGTGGAAATAGGTTTAAGGTGAACACTGCAAACACCTTATCAGGGAATATAGCAGAAACAGAACAAGATTTTCTAACCTGTCCGATCACATTTGTGGTAGCCCTCTGAAGAGTGATCTGAAATGGATGGCTCTTTAGTGGGCCTTTTGAGTTCTGCAAGGGAATTTTCCCCAGAGCTTAGTAAATGTGGTGAAGTTTCACTTTGCAAATAATACCCAATCAAGTGCATTGAAAATAAAAAAAACATTTTGGTTTTACATGATTGGATGATGAAAGTTAGCAGAGCTCTACTTTATTTGCTAAGCTATGGGGATAATACCCTTGCAGAGTGAAACTGCACTTGCAAAAGTGAACATTCTATTTGGCTTTAGTAAATCAACCCCATTGTGTGCCTGGACTCAACAACTTTTCTATCTTTTTTCATTGAAATAATATATATAGGCATGCCATATTTTTGGCATTATAAACAAAGGAATAAAACATAGTTACATAGTAGGTGAGATTGAAAAAAGACACAAGTCCATCAAGCCCAACCTATGTGTGTGATTTTATGTCAGTATTACATTGTATAACCCTGTATGTTGTGGTCATTCAGGTGCTTGTCTAATAGTTTTTTTTAAACTATCAAAGCTCCCACTGAAGCCACCGCCTGTGGAAGAGAATTCCACATCCTTGATGCTCTTACAGTAAAGAATCCTCTACGCAGTTTAAGGTTAAACCTCTTCTCTTCTAATTTTAATGAGTGTCAATGTGTCTTATTAAACTCCCTTCGGTGGAAAAGTTTTATCCCTATTGTGGGGTCACCAGTATGGTATTTGTAAATTGAAATCAAATCCCCACTCAAGCGTTTCTTCTCCAGAGAGAATACGTTCAGTGCTCATAACCTTTCCTCATAACTAAGATCCTCCTCCGGTCCCTTTATTAGTTTTGTTGCCCTTCTCTGTACTCGCTCCATTTCCAGCACATCCTTCCTGAGGACTGGTGCCCAGAACTGGACAGCATACTGCAGGTGAGGCCGGACCTTGTAGAGTGGGAGAATTATTGCTTTTTCTCTTGAGTTAATCCCCCTTTTAATACATGCCAATATTCTGTTTGCTTTGTTAGCAGCAGCTTAGCATTGCATGCCATTGCTGAGCCTATCATCTACTAGGACCCCCAGGTCCTTTTCCATCCTTGATTCCCCCAGTGAGTAGATTGCATTCATATTTTTGCCACCCAAATGCATTATTTTACATTTTTCCACATTAAACCTCATTTGCCATGTAGTTGCCCATCCCATTAATTTGTTCAGTTCTACTTGCAAGATGTCCACATCCTGCAGAGAAGTTATTGCCCTGCTTAGCTTAGTATTGTCCACAAATATGAAATTTAACTATTTACCCTAGCCTCCAGGTCATTTATGAACAAATTAAATAGGATTGGTCCCAGGACAGAACTATTCCGAGTACTCCCCATTTATCACTACCCTTTGAACTCGCCCTTGTAGCTAGCTTTCAATATTTGTGCAGTAAACATTTATGGGGAACTGAAAATGCTTTTGCAAAATCCAGATACACCACGTCTACGGGCCTTTCTTTTATCTAGATGACAACTCACCTCCTCATAGAAGGTTAATAGATTGGTTTGGCAAGAATGATTCTTCATGAATCCATGCTGATTACTGCTAATGATACCATTGGCATTACTAAAATCTTGTATATAGTCCCTTATCCCCTCCAAGAGCTTGCATACTATTGATGTTAGGCTAACTGGTCTTTAATTCCCAGGGATATATTGGCCATTTTTTAAATATTGGTGCTACATTAGCTTTTCTCCAACCAGCTGGTACCATTCCAGTCACTAGACTGTCAGTAAAAATTAGGAACAATGGTCTGGCAATTACTTGACTGAGTTCCCTAAGGACCCTTATTTGTGTTAAGTTTTTCAAGTCTATTCCTAAATCTGTCCTCTGTTAGCCATGAGGGTGCTTCCTGTGATGTTTCATGAGGAAAAACACTGCAGTTTTGGTTACTGAAGCCCCCGATTCCCTCGTGAGGACTGAGGAGAAGAATACATTTAATACCTTCGCCATCTCACCATTCTTTGTAACCAGATTCCCTTCCTCATTCTTTATGGGGCCAATATGGTCTGTCATCCCTCTTTTACTGTTTATATACTTAAGGAATTTCTTGGAATTATTTTTGCTCTCCTCCACTATGTGTATTTCGTGTTCTATCTCAGCCATCCTAATTGCACCCTTACATTTTTTGTTGCATTCTTTGTAAAGTTTGAATGCTGATGATGATCCCTCAGCCTTGTATTTTTTGAAGGCCCTCTCCTTTGCCTTTATATGCATTTTTATATTGGAGTTAAGCCACTCAGAACTTTTGTTTGCGCTTTTAAATGTATTTCCCAATGGGATGCACTTGCTAATGCCCTTATTTAATATGCTCTTAAAGCAAACCAATCTCTCCTCTGTGTTCTTTGTTCCTAAGTAGAGATGAGCCGAACACCCCCCGGTTCGGTTCGCACCAGAACCTGCGAACGGACCGAAAGTTCGCACGAACGTTAGAACCCCATTGACGTCTATGGGACTCGAACGTTCGAAATCAAAAGTGCTCATTTTAAAAGGCTAATTTGCATGGTATTGTCCTAAAAAGGGTTTGGGGACCCGGGTCCTATCCCAGGGGACATGTATCAATGCAAAAAAAACTTTTAAAAACGGCCGTTTTTTCGGGAGCAGTGATTTTAATGATGCTTAAAGTAAAAAAAAAAAAGTGAAATATTCCTTTAAATACCGTACCTGGGGGGTGTCTATAGTATGCCTGTAAAGTGACGCGTGTTTCCCGTGTTTAGAACAGTCCCTGCACCAAATGTCATTTTTAAAGGAAAAAATCTCATTTAAAACTGCTTGCGGGTTTAATGTAATGTCGGGTCATGGCAATATGGATGAAAATCAGTGAGACAAACGGCATGGGTACCCCCCAGTCCATTACCAGGCTCTTTGGGTCTTGTATGGATATTAAGGGGAACCCCGCACCCAAATTAAAATAAGGAAAGGTGTGGGGCCACCAGGCCCTATATACTCTGAACAGCAGTATACAGGCGGTGCAAACAAGACAGGGACTGTAGGTTTGTTGTTAAGTAGAATCTGTTTGTAATTTTGAACGGGTACATTTTTAACATGTTTAGCTCCAGCCAAAAAATCTTTTTTAAGCTTTTTGGAAAACATAGGGAAGGGTTATCACCCCTGTGACATTTGTTTTGCTGTCTTTCCTCCTCTTCAGAAGATTTCACCTCACTTTTTGTCCCAATGAAAAATGTTTTTTGAAAATTTGGGTTTTTTTGTGGAACAAGGATTGGAAAGCATCAGTGGAAAGGAGAATTTTTTTTCCCATATTAACTCTTACAGGAGAGAATTTCCCTTCCTAGGGGTAGATTTCATCTCACTTCCTGTTGTCTCCTTCCGTTTGCAAGTAGGAGTCGTTTGTAAGTTAGATGTTTGAAAGTAGGGTCCTGCCCTATATACTCAGCAGAAATTTGGGCCTTAGGTGTTGCTGTGGCCACAACACTGTAAGCCCTCACAGGGCCCTGCTGTGAAATATTAGATCAAGAATTGTAATTACATGCCCCTGTTGAACAGGAGCTGAAAAATTAGGCCTTAGGCACTGGTGCTGGTGCCACAACACTGCAACCCCTCACAGACACTCTAGTTGGAACGCAGGAACGAGCCCTGCTGCAAAGTATTGCATCAAAAATTGTAATTACACGCCCCTGTTAGACAGGGGCAGAAAAATTGGGCCTTAGGCACTAGTGCTGGTGCCACAACACTGCAACCCCTCACAGACACTCTAGTTGGAACGCAGGAACGAGCCCTGCTGCAAAGTATTGCATCAAAAATTGTAATTACACACCCCTGTTAGACAGGGGCTGAAAAATTGTGCCTTAGGCACTGGTGGTGGCGCCCAGAACCAAAAATGTTCTTACAAGCTATCAGCGTGATGATTGAGGAGGAAGAGGATAATTACTCAGGGATAGTCACTCAGCATCAGCATAGGCAGTCTTTGAAGGGATCTGAGATTTCAAAAAAAATTATTCGGTTACATCAGCATCAGGTGCTTGGTAGCTGGTGGTGATCCAAGACTGATTCATTTTTATGAAGGTCAGTCGATCGACCGAGTCGGTGGACAGACGCACCCTGTGATCGGTTACCACGCCTCCAGCAGCACTGAATGTGCGTTCCGAAAGAACGCTGGATGCAGGACAGGCCAGTAGCTCAATTGCATACTGTGCAAGCTCTGGACAGTGATCCATCCTCAAGACCCAGTAACCCAGAGGATTTTCGGTGGGAAAGGTGTCCAAGTCTGATCTTGCCCCTAGGTATTCCTGCACCATGTAAAACAGACGCTGGCGATGGTTGCTGGAACCGATCATACCTTGGGGCTGCGGACCAAAAAATTGTCTGAACGCATCGGTCAGATGGCCACCTTCTCCACCGCTCCTTCTTTGACTGACCGAAGCCTCAGCAACACGTTGTAACACGTTTGTAACCTCCCAGTCTCTGGGAACGCGTTGCACAGACCTTTCTGCAAGGCCTCCCGAAGATGTTTCATCCTCTGCTCCCTCTGCGATGGCAAGATAAGGTCCGCAACCTTACCCTTGTAACGTGGATCAAGGAGGGTTGCCAGCCAGTATTGGTCCTTCTCCTTGATACCACGAATACGAGGATCCTTACGCAGGCTTTGCAGGATCAGGGAGGCCATGCAGCGTAGGTTTGCTGAGGCATTCGGTCCGGAGTCCTCTGGGTCACTAAGGACGACATGGTCCGCAGCCACCTCCTCCCAGCCACGTACAAGTCCATGTGTTTCTTGGGACGGATCCCTTAAAGACTGCTGCTGATGCTGAGTGCCAGGCTCCACCTCCATACTGACACAATCTTCCTCCTCCTCCTCCTCCTCCTCGTCCTCTTCCTGTGTGATCGGCGGGCACGCAGGAACACTGTCTTGATAAAGGGGGCCTTGAGAGCTAAGGAAGTCCTCCTCTTCCTGCCTCTGTTCTGCCTCAAGTGCCCTGTCCATTATTCCACGCAGCGTGTGCTCCAACAGGTGGATAAGGGGGACAGTGTCACTGATGCATGCACTGTCACTGCTCACCATCCTCGTGGCCTCCTCAAATGGTGACAGGACAGTGCATGCATCCCTGATCATGGCCCACTGGCGTAGGGAAAAAAAACCAAGCTCCCCTGACCCTGTCCTGGTGCCAAAGTCGCACAGGTACTCATTGATGGCCCTCTGCTGCGTGTGCAGCCGCTGCAGCATGGCCAACGTTGAGTTCCATCTGGTGGGCATGTCACAGATTGGGCGGTTCTTGGGCAGGTTAAACTCCTTTTGGAGGTCCGTCAGCCGAGCACTGGCATTATATGACCGGCGGAAATGCATACAGACTTTCCTGGCCTGCCTCAGGACATCCTGTAAGCCCGGGTACCTGCCCAAGAACCGCTGCACCACCAAGTTAAGGACGTGAGCCAAACAGGGCACATGGGTCATTTGTCCCTGTCGGAGGGCAGAGAGGAGGTTGGTGCCATTGTCGCAAACCACCATTCCTGCCTAAAGTTGGCGTGGCGTCAACCACCTCTGAACCTGCCACCTCCAGAGCTGACAGAACCTCTGCCCCAGTGTGGCTCCTGTCCCCCAAGCACACCAGCTCAAGCACCGCATGGCATCTTTTGGCCTGCGTATTTGCGTAGCCCCTTGAACGACTAAGGAGCACCGCTGGTTCCGAGGAAGAGGCCATGGAGGAAGAAGAAGAGGGGGTGGAGGAGAGAGGTGTGTCACAATCATTAGCATTTTGGAGGCGTGTGGTGGAACAACCTCCAACACTACTGCACCTTGTCCTGCATCCTTCCCAGCTGCCAGCAGAGTCACCCAATGCGCCGTGAAACTTAGGTAACGTCCCTGTCCATGCCTGCTGGACCATGAGTCAGCGGTAATATGCACCTTACCGCTGACCGCCCTGTCCAGCGAGGCATGGACATTGCCTTCCACATGCCGGTAGAGAGCCGGAATCACCTTCCGTGAGAAAAAGTGGCGTTTGGGTACCTGCCACTGAGGAACCGCACATTCCACAAACTCACGGAAGGGGGCAGAGTCTACCAACTGAAAAGGCAGCAGTTGAAGTGCTAGCAATTTTGCCAAGCTAGCATTCAACCGCTGGGCATGTGGATGGCTGGGAGCAAACTTCTTTCGGCGGTGCAGCAGCTGGGGCAGGGAAATTTGCCTGGTACAATCTGACGTCGGTGTACCAAAAGCAGATTGCCCACAAGTACTTGGCTGTGACACACCTAATTCTACACCTTCATTCCTCTCACTGCAGGTCTCAGAGAGGACTGAAGGTCTAGTGGGGTTGGAAATCTCAGCTGATGAGGAGCAAGGAGAGGTCCTCTTTGTTCTTTGGTGTGGGTCTTTTAGATGCGCTTGCCAACGAACTGCATGGCAGGTCAACATATGTCTGGTCAAGCATGTGGTACCTAAGCGGGAGATGTTTTGGCCACGTGAGATACGCTTGAGACATATGTTGCAAATAGCAGCGGTGCGATCTGATGCACTCGTCTCAAAAAAGGCCCACACCAAAGAACTTTTTGAATAACGCGCAGAGACTGCAGCGCCCTGCACATGTGATGCAGTCAATGTGCTGCCCTTAGGCTGGCCCCTGGAGGGCATCCTGCCTCGTTGGTGATGTGCCGCCTCCTCCTCCTCCTCTCTCCTATCAGGCACCCACGTTGAGTCAGTGACCTCATCATCCCCTCCCTCCTCATCACTGGAGCAAACCTGGCAGTATGCTGCAGCAGGGGGAGCATGACTGCCAGATTGCTGTCCTTCTTGGGCACCCCCTCTGTCCGTACTCATGTTACTGCCTTCATCGAGCTCAGTATCATCATCAGAGCCTTCCAAACGCTGGGCATCCTCCTGGAGCATGTACCCAACACTGTGGTCAAACAGTTCGAGGGACTCCTCAGGAGGACATGGTGGAGTTAGGGAAGGAGTCACTGATGACATTGAGCCGAGGGAAGAGGCCGCTGCTTTGCCAGACAAAGCACCCTGGGCATGGGTGAGAGAGGATGAGGAGGATGAGGAAGGCTTGGTCATCCACTCGACCAAGTCTTCCGCATGTTGCGGCTCAACACGGCCAGCTGCCGAAAAAAAGGCCAAGCGTGTCCCATGGCCACGTGCTGATGAGGATGCACCGTCTCCACGACCAGCACTAGACACAGAGCCTGCTTGCCCTCTCTTATTGTCTTGTGACTGTCTGCCTCTCCTTCTTGCCCTTCCAGACATACTAATGGCCTGTAGCTGCACTAAGCTGGGATATATATATATATATATATATATATATATATATATATATATATATACTGCAGCTAGCAAAATCAACTGCCTGCATGTAGTATGAGAACACCACCAACCTTCTACAGGTAGCTTTAGCTGAACACTGTGAGGTGGACGCACCCCACTAACTTGTAGGTTTAGCTGAACACTGTGAGCAGGACGCACTGCACTAACTGTAAATAGTCTAGCTGCCTGACCGTGGTACTAATAGGATCAAAAGAACACCAGTAATTTTCTTCAGGTAGCTTTATATACTGTAACAAGACAAGCCTGCCTGTCAGTAGGAAAATATCAGGAACGGATCTAGCTGAACACTGTGAGCAGGACGCACTGCACTAAATGTAAATAGTCTAGCTGCCTGACCGTGGTACTAATAGGATCAAAAGAACACCAGTAATTTTCTTCAGGTAGCTTTATATACTGTAACAAGACAAGCCTGCCTGTCAGTAGGAAGATAACAGGAACGGATCTAGCTGAACACTGTGAGCAGGACGCACTGCACTAAATGTAAATAGTCTAGCTGCCTGACCGTGGTACTAATAGGATCAAAAGAACACCAGTAATTTTCTTCAGGTAGCTGTAAATACTGTAACAAGACAAGCCTGCCTGTCAGTAGGAAGATAACAGGAACGGATCTAGCTGAACACTGTGAGCAGGACGCACTGCACTAAATGTAAATAGTCTAGCTGCCTGACCGTGGTACTAATAGGATCAAAAGAACACCAGTAATTTTCTTCAGGTAGCTTTATATACTGTAACAAGACAAGCCTGCCTGTCAGTAGGAAGATAACAGGAACGGATCTAGCTGAACACTGTGAGCAGGACGCACTGCACTAACTGTAAATAGTCTAGCTGCCTGACCGTGGTACTAATAGGATCAAAAGAACACCAGTAATTTTCTTCAGGTAGCTTTATATACTGTAACAAGACAAGCCTGCCTGTCAGTAGGAAAATAACAGGAACGGATCTAGCTGAACACTGTGAGCAGGACGCACTGCACTAAATGTAAATAGTCTAGCTGCCTGACCGTGGTACTAATAGGATCAAAAGAACACCAGTAATTTTCTTCAGGTAGCTTTATATACTGTAACAAGACAAGCCTGCCTGTCAGTAGGAAGATAACAGGAACGGATCTAGCTGAACACTGTGAGCAGGACGCACTGCACTAAATGTAAATAGTCTAGCTGCCTGACCGTGGTACTAATAGGATCAAAAGAACACCAGTAATTTTCTTCAGGTAGCTGTAAATACTGTAACAAGACAAGCCTGCCTGTCAGTAGGAAGATAACAGGAACGGATCTAGCTGAACACTGTGAGCAGGACGCACTGCACTAAATGTAAATAGTCTAGCTGCCTGACCGTGGTACTAATAGGATCAAAAGAACACCAGTAATTTTCTTCAGGTAGCTTTATATACTGTAACAAGACAAGCCTGCCTGTCAGTAGGAAGATAACAGGAACGGATCTAGCTGAACACTGTGAGCAGGACGCACTGCACTAAATGTAAATAGTCTAGCTGCCTGACCGTGGTACTAATAGGATCAAAAGAACACCAGTAATTTTCTTCAGGTAGCTTTATATACTGTAACAAGACAAGCCTGCCTGTCAGTAGGAAGATAACAGGAACGGATCTAGCTGAACACTGTGAGCAGGACGCACTGCACTAAATGTAAATAGTCTAGAAGATAACAGGAATGGATCTAGCTAAACTGAATACAGTGTATAGATATATTTGCAACACCTGGGATGCATATATATACACAATACACTTTAAGTGCAGCTAACTGACTGACTGTCCTGTCTAATCTAGCTAACTCAAATGAAATGACACTGTCTCTCTCTCTCTCTAAGCACACCGGAACACACTGCACAGGGCCGCCGTGCAGGCGGCCTTATATAGTGTGGGGCGTGTACTAAATCCCCTGAGCCATAATTGGCCAAAGCCTCCTTGGCTTTGGCCAATTACGGCTCTCTGTTCAGGCGGCGCTGTGATTGGCCAAGCATGCGGGTCATAGTGCATGCTTGGCCAATCATCAGCAAGCAATGCACTGCGATGCCACAGTGAATTATGGGCCGTGACGCGCCACGTGAATTTGGCGCAAACGGCCCATATCGTTCGCAATTCGGCGAACGACCGAACAGCCGATGTTCGAGTCGAACATGGGTTCGACTCAAACACGAAGCTCATCCCTATTCCTAAGATTTTATCCCAATTAATCTCTTCTAGCAAGGTTCATAGTTTAGGGAAGTTGGCTCTTTTGAAATTCAGTGTCTTTGTATTCCCCTTATGTTTCCTATTTTTGTGATTTATACTGAATAGGGATGAGCTTCGTGTTCGAGTCGAACCCATGTTCGACTCGAACATCGGCTGTTCGCCCGTTCGCCGAATTGCGAACGATATGGGCCGTTCGCGCCAAATTCGTGTGGCGCGTCACGGCCCATAAATCACTGCGGCATCGCAGTGCATTGCTTGCTGATGATTGGCCAAGCATGCACTATGACCCGCATGCTTGGCCAATCACAGCGCCGCCTGAACAGAGAGCCATAATTGGCCAAAGCCAAGGAGGCTTTGGCCAATTATGGCTCAGGGGATTTAGTACACGCCCCACACTATATAAGGCCGCCTGCACGGCGGCCCTGTGTAGTGTGTGTTCCGGCGTACATTGAGAGAGAGAGACAGACAGTGTCATTTGATTTGAGTTAGATAGATTAGGCAGAACAGTCAGTCAGTTAGCTGCACTTAAAGTGTATTGTGTATATATATGCATCCCAGGTGTTGCATATATATATATACACTGTATTCAGTTTAGCTAGATCCGTTCCTGTTATCTTCTAGACTATTTACATTTAGTGCAGTGCGTCCTGCTCACAGTGTTCAGCTAGATCCGTTCCTGTTATCTTCTAGACTATTTACATTTAGTGCAGTGCGTCCTGCTCACAGTGTTCAGCTAGATCCGTTCCTGTTATCTTCTAGACTATTTACATTTAGTGCAGTGCGTCCTGCTCACAGTGTTCAGCTAGATCCGTTTCTGTTATCTTCCTACTGACAGGCAGGCTTGTCTGGTTACAGTATATAAAGCTACCTGAAGAAAATTACTGGTGTTCTATTTGATCCTATTAGTACCACGGTCAGGCAGCTAGACTATTTACATTTAGTACAGTGCGTCCTGCTCACAGTGTTCAGCTAGATTCGTTCCTGTTATCTTCCTACTGACAGGCAGGCTTGTCTGGTTACAGTATATAAAGCTACCTGAAGAAAATGACTGGTGTTCTGTTTGATCCTATTAGTACCACGGTCAGGCAGCTAGACTATTTACATTTAGTACAGTGCGTCCTGCTCACAGTGTTCAGCTAGATCCATTCCTGTTATCTTCCTACTGACAGGCAGGCTTGTCTGGTTACAGTATATAAAGCTACCTGAAGAAAATTGCTGGTGTTCTATTTGATCCTATTAGTACCACGGTCAGGCAGCTAGACAATTTACATTTAGTACAGTGCGTCCTGCTCACAGTGTTCAGCTAGATCCGTTCCTGTTATCTTCCTACTGACAGGCAGGCTTGTCTGGTTACAGTATATAAAGCTACCTGAAGAAAATTACTGGTGTTCTATTTGATCCTATTAGTACCACGGTCAGGCAGCTAGACTATTTACATTTAGTACAGTGCGTCCTGCTCACAGTGTTCAGCTAGATCCGTTCCTGTTATCTTCCTACTGACAGGCAGGCTTGTCTGGTTACAGTATATAAAGCTACCTGAAGAAAATGACTGGTGTTCTATTGAACAAATAAATATTTTCCTAGTAGTCCATCAGTTTTGTTTTCTGGACATTCACGCTCTTCATTTAAAGTCCCACTTTTGTTGCTTTTTTCTTAGACTAGTATAGGGATGGAAACGCATGACCTTATCCGGTCATGGTTTCATTTAAAGTCCCACGGGATGGTTAGTCCCAAACCCTTTTCTAATATAAATGTATAGGGATGGATAGGCGTGAAATTGTTCCAGTTTTCAATCCTATCACACTTGCTGTGATATATTTAAACCCTATTCGCCTCCTTTTATCCAATTGCTCGATCTTATTTTTACCATCAACATTATTTGTAATAATCATCAATGATGAAAAATTTTATACCAGTTTTGTACATGGTTCGGTACCTTGGTGGTGGCCCCTTTTGGCCTCAATACACCTAGGCTCTTTGGTTATTTCCTCCTTCCGGGAGCTGTGACGCACCTGGCGGCCCCTCCCCCTTCCCCTCCGGGAGGGGTGGATCCACCGCCACAGTGCGTCAGCGTCACGCACTCCCCATCGGACGCGCGCACCCTTTGGATGCTCGTGCGCTTGATTGGATGGTGTCCTTCACGCACTCTACGGGGATGGGGCGTAGGCGTCTCCTGGCCGGGCGCCGCATGCCCGATCGGCGATGCCGCGCACCCCTCCCATGTGTGTGCGGCGTGACGTTGGTGGGCGGTCCTTGGGGTGGCGCACATAAGGGCGCGGCCTCGGCGGGTTAGGATCTCGAGGCTCCTCACTCCACTGGATGTCATGATGGTTTGGGAATGCACACCGTTTTTCTTCCTCTACAATGCCCCATCCTGCACACCAGGTATCCTCATCTATGTCACGCTCTCTGGCTTTTCCTTCCCTGCTTTCATGCTCTGCGGTGCCTGGTCTTTTGGTTTGGCGGTCTTGCTTGGGTGTTTCCATTTAGTCCTTTCTTTTTCCCAGACTTCCACATGGTTACACATCTTTCTTCCACTTTCTGGCTATTTCATCTTGGTATTCTTTGTTCACACTTAGCTGCTCATCTCCCCAGCATGGTCGCAATTTATCATTTACTTTCTATCTGCACTTTCTACTTCAGGTTTGCCTCAGGGGTCCTTGCCTGCCTTGGATGGCGCCCTGTGGGATTGCCCCCTTCGGTCCGTCCACCTAAGCTCCCGGGGGGTGGTGTCTCCGATTGCCGAGTGATATATGGCCTCCGCCACCATCTCACGAACCACAATGTGTAAGCATGTATTCTGTGTGGGGTCCTTGTGAATACCCCAACCCCGTTTCATGTTTATAATTACTAGAACATTTTTTCACCCTTCTTAATTTAGATCAAGATACGCGCTTGCTCCTGACGAGTGGCACAACAAGCCACGAAACGCGTAGAGCTACCACTGTCGCGTTTCTCACCAGCGTCATGTCACTTCCTAATTTTTTGATTATTTTGGAGGCTTATTTTTGCAGGCAATACTCTTTTATATATGGTTGTGTATCAACATTTTACTGGTGTACCATGGAGAATTATTGTATTCATTGAATCATGTATATTTGCTGCTATTATTGCTGATATCTCTCTCTATTTGTGATTGACATATTATTACTATATGCATGTTTTATTTCTATGAAACAAATAAATATTTTCCTAGTAGTCCATCAGTTTTGTTTTCTGGACATTCACGCTCTTCATTTAAAGTCCCACTTTTGTTGCTTTTTTCTTAGGCTAGACTATTTACATTTAGTACAGTGCGTCCTGCTCACAGTGTTCAGCTAGATCAGTTCCTGTTATCTTCCTACTGACAGGCAGGCTTGTCTGGTTACAGTATATAAAGCTACCTGAAGAAAATTACTGGTGTTCTATTTGATCCTATTAGTACCACGGTCAGGCAGCTAGACTATTTACATTTAGTACAGTGCGTCCTGCTCACAGTGTTCAGCTAGATCCGTTCCTGTTATCTTCCTACTGACAGGCAGGCTTGTCTGGTTACAGTATATAAAGCTACCTGAAGAAAATTACTGGTGTTCTATCCCAGCTTAGTGCAGCTACAGGCCATTAGTATGTCTGGAAGGCCAAAAAGGAGAGGCAGACAGTCACAAGCCAATAAGAGAGGGCAAGCAGGCTCTGTGTCTAGTGCTGGTCGTGGAGACGGTGCATCCTCATCAGCACGTGGCCATGGGACACGCTTGGCCTTTTTTTCGGCAGCTGGCCGTGTTGAGCCGCAACATGCGGAAGACTTGGTCGAGTGGATGACCAAGCCGTCCTCATCCTCCTCATCCTCTCTCACCCATGCCCAGGGTGCTTTGTCTGGCAAAGCAGCGGCCTCTTCCCTCAGCTCAATGTCATCAGTGACTCCTTCCCTAGCTCCACCATGTCCTCATGAGGATTCCCTCGAACTGTTTGACCACAGTGTTGGGTACATGCTCCAGGAGGATGCCCAGCGTTTGGAAGGCTCTGATGATGATACTGAGCTAGATGAAGGCAGTAACATGAGCACGGACAGAGGGGGTGCCCAAGAAGGACAGCAATCTGGCAGTCATGCTCCCCCTGCTGCAGCATACTGCCAGGTTTGCTCCAGTGATGAGGAGGGAGGGGATGATGAGGTCACTGACTCAACGTGGGTGCCTGATAGGAGAGAGGAGGAGGAGGAGGAGGAGGAGGCGGCACATCACCAACGAGGCAGGATGCCATCCAGGGGCCAGCCTAAGGGCAGCACATTGACTGCATCACACCCCAAAGCTCCACATGTGCAGGGCGCTGCAGTCTCTGCGCGTTATTCAAAAAGTTCTTTGGTGTGGGCCTTTTTTGAGACGAGTGCATCAGATCGCACCGCTGCTATTTGCAACATATGTCTCAAGCGTATCTCATGTGGCCAAAACATCTCCCGCTTGGGTACCACATGCTTGACCAGACATATGTTGACCTGCCATGCAGTTCGTTGGCAAGCGTATCTAAAAGACCCACACCAAAGAACAAAGAGGATCTCTCCTTGCTCCTCATCAGCTGAGATTTCCAACCCCACTAGACCTCCAGTCCTCTCTGAGACCTGCAGTGAGAGGAATGAAGGTGTAGAATTAGGTGTGTCACAGCCAAGTACTTGTGGGCAATCTGCTTTTGGTACACCGACGTCAGATTGTACCAGGCAAATTTCCCTGCCCCAGCTGCTGCACCGCCGAAAGAAGTTTGCTCCCAGCCATTCACATGCCCAGCGGTTGAATGCTAGCTTGGCAAAATTGCTAGCACTTCAACTGCTGCCTTTTCAGTTGGTAGACTCTGCCCCCTTCCGTGAGTTTGTGGAATGTGCGGTTCCTCAGTGGCAGGTACCCAAACGCCACTTTTTCTCACGGAAGGCGATTCCGGCTCTCTACCGGCATGTGGAAGGCAATGTCCATGCCTTGCTGGACAGGGCGGTCAGCGGTAAGGTGCATATTACCGCTGACTCATGGTCCAGCAGGCATGGACAGGGACGTTACCTAAGTTTCACGGCACATTGGGTGACTCTGCTGGCAGCTGGGAAGGATGCAGGACAAGGTGCAGTAGTGTTGGAGGTTGTTCCGCCACACGCCTCCAAAATGCTGATTGTGACACACCTCTCTCCTACACCCCCTCCTCTTCTTCTTCCTCCATGGCCTATTCCTCGTAACCAGCGGTGCTCCGTAGTCGTTCAAGGGCTACGCAAGTACGCAGGCCAAAAGATGCCATGCGGTGCTTGAGCTGGTGTGCTTGGGGGACAGGAGCCACACTGGGGCAGAGGTTCTGTCAGCTCTGCAGGGGCAGGTTCAGAGGTGGTTGACGCCACGCCAACTTAAGGCAGGAATGGTGGTTTGCGACAATGGCACCAACCTCCTCTCTGCCCTCCGACAGGGACAAATGACCCATGTGCCCTGTTTGGCTCACGTCCTTAACTTGGTGGTGCAGCGGTTCTTGGGCAGGTACCTGGGCTTACAGGATGTCCTGAGGCAGGCCAGGAAAGTCTGTGTGCATTTCCGCCGGTCATATAATGCCAGTGCTCGGCTGACGGACCTCCAAAAGGAGTTTAACCTGCCCAAGAACCGCCTAATCTGTGACATGCCCACCAGGTGGAACTCAACGTTGGCCATGCTGCAGCGGCTGCACACGCAGCAGAGGGCCATCAATGAGTACCTGTGCGACTATGGCACCAGGACAGGGTCAGGGGAGCTTGGTTTTTTTTCCCCACGCCAGTGGGCCATGATCAGGGATGCATGCACTGTCCTGTAACCATTCGAGGAGGCCACGAGGATGGTGAGCAGTGACAGTGCATGCATCAGTGACACTGTCCCCCTTGTCCACCTGTTGGAGCACACGCTGCGTGGAATAATGGAGAGGGCACTTGAGGCAGAACAGAGGCAGGAAGAGGAGGACTTCCTTAGCTCTCAAGGCCCCCTTTATCCAGACAGTGTTCCTGCGTGCCCGCCGATCACACAGGAAGAGGACGAGGAGGAGGAGGAGGAGGAGGAAGATTGTGTCAGTATGGAGGTGGAGCCTGGCACTCAGCATTAGCAGCAGTCTTTAAGGGATCAGTCCCAAGAAACACATGGACTTGTACGTGGCTGGGAGGAGGTGGCTGCGGACGTTGTCGTCCTTAGTGACCCAGAGGACTCCGGACCGAATGCCTCAGCAAACCTACGCTGCATGGCCTCCCTGATCCTGCAAAGCCTGCGTAAGGATCCTCGTATTCGTGGTATCAAGGAGAAGGACCAATACTGGCTGGCAACCCTCCTTGATCCACGTTACAAGGGTAAGGTTGCGGACCTTATCTTGCCATCGCAGAGGGAGCAGAGGATGAAACATCTTCGGGAGGCCTTGCAGAAAGATCTGTGCAATGCGTTCCCAGAGACTGGGAGGTTACAAACTCCTGTTTCTGGACAACGTGTTGCTGAGGCTTCGGTCAGTCAAAGAAGGAGCGGTGGAGAAGGTGGCCGTCTGACCGATGCGTTCAGACAATTTTTTGGTCCGCAGCCCCAAGGTATGATCGGTTCCAGCAACCATCGCCAGCTTCTGTTTTACATGGTGCAGGAATACCTAGGGGCAAGATCAGACTTGGACACCTTTCCCACCGAAAATCCTCTGGGTTACTGGGTCTTGAGGATGGATCACTGGCCAGAGCTTGCACAGTATGCAATTGAGCTACTGGCCTGTCCTGCATCCAGTGTTCTTTCGGAATGCACATTCAGTGCTGCTGGAGGCGTGGTAACCGATCACAGGGTGCGTCTGTCCACCGACTCGGTCGATCGGCTGACCTTCATAAAAATGAATCAGTCTTGGATCACCACCAGCTACCAAGCACCTGATGCTGATGTAACCGAATATTTTTTTTTGAAATCTCAGATCCCTTCAAAGACTGCCTATGCTGATGCTGAGTGACTATCCCTGAGTAATTATCCTCTTCCTCCTCAATCATCACGCTGATAGCTTGTAAGAACATTTTTGGTTCTGGGCGCCACCACCAGTGCCTAAGGCACAATTTTTCAGCCCCTGTTTAACAGGGGCGTGTAATTACAATTTTTGATGTAATACTTTGCAGCAGGGCTCGTTCCTGCATTCCAACTAGAGTGTCTGTGAGGGGGTTGCAGTATTGTGGCACCAGCACCAGTGCCTAAGGCCCATTTTTTCTGCCCCTGTCTAACAGGGGCGTGTAATTACAATTTTTGATGCAATACTTTGCAGCAGGGCTCGTTCCTGCGTTCCAACTAGAGTGTCTGTGAGGGGTTGCAGTGTTGTGGCACCAGCACCAGTTCCTAAGGCCCAATTTTTCTGCCCCTGTCTAACAGGGGCGTGTAATTACAATTTTTGATGCAATACTTTGCAGCAGGGCTCGTTCCTGCGTTCCAACTAGAGTGTCTGTAAGGGGTTGCAGTGTTGTGGCACCAGCACCAGTGCCTAAGGCCTAATTTTTCAGCTCCTGTTCAACAGGGGCATGTAATTACAATTCTTGATCTAATATTTCACAGCAGGGCCCTGTGAGGGCTTACAGTGTTGTGGCCCTAGCAACACCTAAGGCCCAAATTTCTGCTGAGTATATAGGGCAGGACCCTACTTTCAAACATCTAACTTACAAACGACTCCTACTTGCAAATGGAAGGAGACAACAGGAAGTGAGATGAAATCTACCCCTAGGAAGGGAAATTCTCTCCTGTAAGAATTAATATGGGAAAACAATTTCTCCTTTCCACTGATGCTTTCCAATCCTTGTTCCACAAAAAACCCAAATTTTCAAAAAACATTTTTCATTGGGACAAAAAGTGAGGTGAAATCTTCTGAAGAGGAGGAAAGACAGCAAAACAAATGTCACAGGGGTGATAACCCTTCCCTATGTTTTCCAAAAAGCTTAAAAAAGATTTTTTGGCTGGAGCTAAACGCGTTAAAAATGTACCCGTTCAAAATTACAAAGAGATTCTACTTAACAACAAACCTGCAGTCCCTGTCTTGTTTGCACCGCCTGTATACTGCTGTTCAGAGTATATAGGGCCTTTCCTTATTTTAATTTGGGTGCGGGGTTCCCCTTAATATCCATACAAGACCCAAAGGGCCTGGTAATGGACTGGGGGGTACCCATGCCGTTTGTCTCACTGATTTTCATCCATATTGCTATGACCCGACATGACATTAAACCCACAAGCAGTTTTAAATGAGATTTTTTCCTTTAAAAATGACATTTGGTGCAGGGACTGTTCTAAACACGGGAAACACGCGTCACTTTACAGGCATACTATAGACACCCCCCAGGTACGATATTTAAAGGAATATTTCACTTTTTTTTTTTTTACTTTAAGCATCATTAAAATCACTGCTCCCGAAAAAACGGCCGCTTTTAAAAGTTTTTTTTGCATTGATACATGTCCCCTGGGGTAGGACCCGGGTCCCCAAACCCTTTTTAGGACAATACCATGCAAATTAGCCTTTAAAATGAGCACTTTTGATTTCGAACATTCGAGTCCCATAGACGTCAATGGGGTTCTAACGTTCGTGCGAACTTTCGGTCCGTTCGCAGGTTCTGGTGCGAACCGAACCGGGGGGTGTTCGGCTCATCCCTAATACTGAAGCTAATTGACCTGTGATCACTGTTTCCTAAATTGCCCCATATTTCCACATCCATAATCAGTAGATCTAGTAACACTTTGTTTCTATTTGGTGCGTCAACCATCTGACCCATGAAATTGTCCTGCAAGACATTTAGGAACTGGCGAGCCTTAGACCAATGAGCGGTTTCTTTTGCCCAGTCTATGTCTGGATAATTAAAATCCCCCATTATGATGACACTTCCCATCCTTGCCGCTAATCCAAATTGTGATAAGAGGTCCGTCTCCCCCTCCTCCCCTAGGTTAGGGGGCCTATAGCATGCTCCCAGTATTACTTTCCCCTTATTTTCCTCCTGTTGGAGCTCTACCCATAATGATTCCACCTCCTCCCTTGCTCCCTTAGTGATGTCATCTCTCACATTCAAACATACACTTGTACATTAATCTTGATATGCAGACAAACCCCTCCCCTTTATTACCCTCACTATCCCTGCGATAAAGGGAATACCCTTGAATGGTTGCCAGCCAATCATGAGAGCTGTTGAACCAAGTCTCTGAAATTCCCACAAAATCTAAATCCTCATCGTACAACAGTATCTCTAGTCCTCCCATCTTGGCCACCAGGCTCCTGGTGGTCAAGGCTCCTAGACCAGTCGCATACTGTCTTCTTATTGGGTTTTCCAAGGTTGCAAATAATATTTGTTACTATACTTACCTTGGGTTTATGTGCTTTAGTCAACCTACTACTAATGCCCCCAATACTACCCTCTGGAATATGTTCCACACTGATTATCCTTACCTCTTAACCCTCCCCCCCATCGCCTAGTTTAAAAGCCCCTCAAATTTTTGGCCATCTTTACTCGCAGCAGATCTGCACCCTGCTCATTTTGGTGCAGTCCGTCCCTTCTATACAACTGGTAATCGACTGAGAAGTTGGCCCAGTTCTCCAGGAACCCATACCCCTCCTTTCTACACTAGCTGCCACTTGTTTACTCCCCTAATCTCCCTATGCCTTTCTGGTGTGGCTCAAGATACTGGTAGTATTTCTGAGGTCCTTTTCCTCAATTTAGCTCCTAAGTCCCTAAAATCGTTCTTTAGGACACCCCTTCTTCTTTTGACTTTGTCATTTGTGACAGCCGGGTCTTCCCCAGCCCCTCCCAGCAATCTGTCCACCAGATCCATGATGTGCCGAACTTGAGCGCCTGGTAGACAGCATACAGTTTGGCGCTTCAGGTCTTTGTCACAGATTGCCCTTGTCCTTCTAATGCCCCGTACACACAGTCGGATTTTCCGACGGAAAATGTGTGATAGTACCTTGTTGTGGGAAATTCTTATCGTGTGTAGGCTCCATCACAGATTTTCCATCGGATTTTCCGACACACAAAGTTTGAGAGCAGGCTATAAAATTTTCCGACAACAAAATCCGTTGTCGGAATTTCCGATCGTGTGTACACAAATCCGACGCACAAAGTGCCACGCATGCTCAGAATAAATAAAGAGATAAATAAAGAGATGAAAGCTATTGGCTACTGCCCCGTGTATAGCCCCGACGTACGTGTTTTACGTCACCGCATTCAGAATGATCGGATTTTCCAACAACTTTGTGTGACCGTGTGTATGCAAGGCAAGTTTGAACCAACATCCGTCGGAAAAAATCCTAGGATTTTGTTGTCGGAATGTCCGATCAATGTCCGACCGTGTGTACAAGGCATAAGAATTGAGTCCCCTACCACCAGAATCTGTCTTTCCTTTCCCTTCACTCCCCCCCCCACTCTCACTGGAGGAGTTTTTCCCCTGGCAGCTAGGGGAGCCCCTCAGATCCAGCAGTGCTGGTCCCTGACTGGTTTCACCAATGTCACTCAACGGGGTGTACTTATTGGGATGTTCCAGCCCAGGATCGGCCTCCCTGGCACTTTCCCCTCTACACTTCCTGACTGTCACCGTGTATTTCACTATGTAGTAAAGTAAGGGTGAAAGTAGATAGCATTCACCCTCAGCTGTGTATACCCACTCACCTGTAATTATAGAGAACAGGCATGATCCTAACGACTCAAGCATATACAAAACCAAAAATGAACAATGTTGTCATTTGTAGGCCTAGCAGCTGCTCATATTGCGCATTCATCATAAGAGGAGGGGGGTTGGGACTTTGAGTGAGATGTGTGTTTGCACAATTGAAAATTATTCCACAATATTACAAAAGTTTATTCATTAATTACACATGAGACATGGTACATTGCAAATATGATGAGCTGATGTGCATAATTGACAATTGAAATTCCGTGATTACACATGCTGAATGAAATCCATCTATAGGATGGGATGTGAACGCATAATTGGTAAAAAAAAACAACATGGGAAACCATTGCTTCCCACAGGACTGCAATGTATATCCGCCCTGGGCCACTACGCATGACGCCCCCAGCGTCATGCTAGGCATGTTAGGGTAGGGCATTCTCACCACGACAGCTGATGCAAAAGTGACCAGCGCCTGGGGGGATGCCCAATGCATACTGGAAATGGTTTCCCATTTCATGCTGCACACCCTTTAGAACACATGTGTTAGCCTTAGAACCACCACCAGATATTGGAGCTGCTCCCAGGCACCATCATGTATTTCACCATGGACACCCTTCATTTCTCCTTTCCTCCCCTCGAGTGTGGTGTTGTCCGCCTTGGTCTGGAGGGAAGGGTGGGGGGAAGGGTGGAAAGTGATTGCCTGGGTTCGGTCTGGTCATCCAGGAATCGCATTTTGTTGTAGTACCACAACTTGGGTACATATACTTGGTCAGCTGCTGCACCGGATCTGAGCGACTGGATTTTATTGTGTTCCCGCTTATACATGTTTTGCAAGATACCAATTTTCTTGTCCACAAACTTGAGGTCTGCCTGGGGGACTCGAGTCTTCACAAACTCTAAAAGTGTGCCCAGTGTTGCCTTCCTAACATCCCTATTATAATATAGGGGGTGTTTGACCTCCCACAGGTTTTTATGTTCCTGATAGAGCTCAATAAATTGGCACAAAAATTCTTCCTCTTTAAAGGGATTCATTTTTTCTGAAAGACAAGACACAAGATCCAAACTAATGTCAGTCACAAATCACAGGATTATTTTTTGTTGTAATCTAGGGGACACATACACACACACACACACACACACACACACACCCACTTTAATCTTACCTTAGTTTCTGACGCTCGCTACTTCCGCACGGACATACGTAGGCCATCGTAATAGCTTTATATACACTGCGCATGTGTCATGCTCCGCCTGCGTCGCCCACCCCTGACGTTCTTTAGTACGATTTTGCCCCACCCCTTCACTCTTCGTTGCGCAGTGGGAGTAGATAGCAAAAGATGGCGAGGAGAATCAGTGGAAGTAGCGCGGAGGAAAGCCCGGAGCTCCAAACATCCACATCCCGGAGGAGATATAAGGCCACCAACATGGCTTTTGAAGAGATGGTGGAGATGGTGTCCATATTGAGAAGGGAGGACTACGATGGGAAAAAAGGACCGTACACACGACCGAATATGCGGAAGGACAAAATAATGTCCTCAGTTGTCACCGCTCTAGAAGCCAAATTTGGCACAAAACGTTCAAAAGAACAATTGAGGAAGCGGTGGTCTGACATCAAAAGTCGTGAGCCAGAACAATATTGGCGAATAAAGAAGCTGCTTAAAAAAAGTAAGTACTTGTTGTGTTTTACTATTGAGATACTTAACTTGCATGCTGATCCTTATTTTTGGACTTTATACAGCATCATTCGTAAAGACCGTTCTTTGTAAAATACATATGATACTTTAGAAAATGACGTTATTTTTTCGCCAAATACGATGGGACAGGGTTGGACATACATTTATGTCTTGATAATTTGTCAAATTCCCACAATTTGTTGATGTGGTGTAGATGTGTTGGAAAATATAATGCTTCTTCCAAAATGATTCAGTGTAATATAGGGACAGGACACAGCAGCTGTTTCCACATCTGGACTCACGAGCACTATAGTGTACTATGTGACCATAAATAAATTTTAGAGGGGTAATACACATAGGAAAGCATTGAGGTGTCTGCATCTGTGAAACTTGCCAGAAAATGTGCATTGTTTATAATTGTTGTTCAGAGGGAATGTTCATCCTGTGTTCAAAATTTTTTATGATGAAAAAAGGCAATTGGCCACAACTCATAACCAACGTTTAAGTTTATTTAATAAAATCTAAAATATCACTGTGTTTTAACTATACCTTTTGTTCAATTCTCATAGGGGAGAAAAGACTCAGGCAACAGTCCAAGGATCCCAGGACCCCCCCCCCAAGTCACCAGTCTGAGGCAGAAGATACCCCAAGCCCCAGCCCAAGACCATGCCCACCCGACGACCTGGAGGAAGGAGAGGTGGAGGAAGTGTGCGAGGTTTCAAGCCCACCAAGTGAGTGACTGACACCCCAGCTTGAGTTAATGTATTTTGGCGTGCATATTGTAAACCTTGTTTTTATTCACTCATTTTAGGTGAGTTTCTGGTTGTGGAAGGCCAAGCGGCAGAGCCATTCACCACAGACAGTGCGCAAAGACTGATTGGCCAGATAATGCTGTGGAATGGCCAAATAGATAAAATGCGTGAACAAATTCACAGCATGCAACTTCGCCTGGACTCCATGCAACAGGAAATGAAGAACATGATTGATGTTTTGGGCAGAATATAATAACGTTTGGCCTAAAAACATCAATCATGTTCTTCATTTCCTTGTGAAGTTTTTTTTTTTCAAAAATGTTTTTCGAATTTTTTTGGGATCCCAAAATTTACATTCTGATGCACACGGTGTGTCATGTGCTATCTTCCATCATGGGTTATCAATGTACTTGTTTTGTGTTTGCAACCCCTTCATCCTGAAAATTCTTTGGTGGTGATAGGAACCAAAAAAGGGATTGCACACACAAAACACGTACATTGCTCACCCATGATGGGAGATAGCACATGTTGACTTGACCCTTTTGTAAATCTCAATTTTGAGCATATTCTAAATGAACGATTTCCAAGGGTGACATCACATGCACCGTTCTATAAATGTTGAACTTTGTAAGTTCTTTAATGTTTTGTTCCGTTTATAAAAACACTGTTGTGTATGTAAATCTTTTTAGAAAGCTCTATTTTTGCTAAAATATGCCTTTAATAATTAAAAAAAAAAAAAAAAAAATTTTACACAACGTAAAATATTAAAAAAAAAAAAATGCACCTTTCAATGTGCACAAAGTAAAATTTTGTTCAGAATACAATGTGTGTGGCTGATTATTGAAGACAATTGTTTTTTTTTTGGGGGGGGGCCTGATTAAATAAAGCTAAATGCACTTGCCACTACTACAAGTGCACTAGGAGACAGACATAACTAAATGAAAACAAGAATAAAAACAAGATATTTTTGAAAAAAAAAATTATATTTTTTTTTCCGAAAATTACAGCTGTTGCTGAAAAGCAATGGCCCCCCGACCATTAAAATAATTTACATAACGGTCACGCACTTGACGTGCGGTTCGGGGGGCCAAGCCAATACGGCCAATTTTTAGGCCTGTCAAAGTGGTATCCTGTTCCAGTCCAGCCTCAGGCCCAACAGAGGATATATATGTTGCTGCAAGATGCAGCAAGCAAGGATGACGTAGTTTAGTTTATAGTCCGCCAAATGAATTGAAGAAAGGAATAAACGGAACCGGCTGGCCAGAATCCCAAAAGCATTCTCCACAACTCTTCTTGCTCTGGCCAGCCGGTAATTAAATACCCTCCTCTCAGGGGTGAGTGTCCTTTGGGGGAACGGCCTCATCAAGTGCTCACCGAGAGCAAACGCTTCATCAGCAATAAAAACTGAGGGGAGTCCATCCACATTCTCGTCATCAGGTGGCAATTCCAGGCCACCGGTCTGGAGACGATGGCACAGCTCGGTCTGTGCAAAGACTCCTCCATCAGACATCCGGCCGTTCTTCCCCACATCCACAAACAGAAAGTCCAAATGTGCCGAGACCACCGCCATCAAAACTACACTATGGAACCCCTTGTAGTTTAAGAAATAACCCGAATGCGGTGGTGGCACAATCCGGACATGCTTCCCGTCGATCGCCCCGACACAGTTGGGAAAGTCCCAACGGTCAGCGAACTGGGAGGCCACAGTCTGCCATTCCTGTGTACTTGAAAGAAACTGTGGAGTGCAAAAAAGAAAAGAAATTAAGATAAGGACTTTAAAAACTAAATTGTATATCAGATTACACCAAAACATTAGTGAACAACAGCAAACATTATTAATATGTGTGTTTGTAATTGAAATGTTCAAAAACATAAGGCACACTTATAAGATTAATAACCCCCTCTGATGGCCCATTGATACATTTGAATGTGGGGGGACGGGTTCTAATTAGGGCCCGAAACACACCTGACTGGTTCAAACATTTGTGGGGTGGGGGAGGGGTTCTAATTAGGTTAACAAACACACCTGACTGGTTCAAACATTTGTGGGGTGGGGGAGGGGTTCTAATTAGGTTAACAAACACACCTGACTGGTTCAAACATTTGTGGGGTGGGAGAGGGGTTCTAATTAGATTAACAAACACACCTGACTGGTTCAAACATTTGTGGGGTGGGGGAGGGGTTCTAATTAGGTTAACAAACACACCTGACTGGTTCAAACATTTGTGGGGTGGGGGAGGGTCAAACAAGACAATGGAGCAGACAATATACATTGTTCAAGGGACTATATAGGCTAGAGATATAAATGGACCCAGGATTGCATGGTGGGGAGGTTAATGAAGGAAAATATGCATGAAGGTCAATAAATGATTAAATGTCCAAAAACGGTCATGCATGAAGATAAAGGGGACATTCACAGCATATTGAAAGCATGGCAATTAGGTAAGGAGGACAGTTATACAATACATCAAAAAACATTTAATACATATCATGTAATGTTAAAGGATAAAACTTACCTTCATATAGTCCTTCTGCAGGACCTGAATAATAGCAGAACAGGTCTCTAGGATTATGATCCCCAGAGCCTGGGGGGAGATGCCTGTCGAGAACTTCAAGTCCTGAAGACTTCTCCCTGTCGCCAAGTAATGTAACGTGGCAACTAGCCTCTGCTCCGCACTGATGGCTTGCCTCATGCAGGTATCCTGCCTGCTGATATAGGGGGTCAGCATAGCCAGCAGACGCTCAAAAACGGGGTCCGTCATCCTGAGAAAATTCCTGAAATCCTCAGGATTATTCTCACGGAGCAAAGGCATATGAGAGAATTGGTCACGCTGGCGCAACCAATTCTTCATCCATGAACTCCTCCTCGTCCTGTTCATGGACTGGACTCGGGTCAAAGTATTAACCCCAACACCAAGTCCCCACGCAGCACGAACTCGAGAACGAGAACGTCCACGCGACATGGCTTCAAAACGGTCTGCTGGTCAAACAAACACACTTATAACAAACGCACTGAAGAACAGCAAGGCCTATGAAGAACGACCTGAAAATCAGGAACGAGCGGACCAGAACGGCCTGCAAGGCAGGGTACGAACTGACCAACACGCACTGAAAAGCAGATACAAACCTCACAAGCACAAACTGAACCGCAGAAAACGATCAAAATAAGCTGAAATGTGAAAAGCGCAAATCGTCTCTAACCAAACTTCTACTAACACGAGATAAACACAAGATTAGCAGAAGGAGCCCAAAGGGTGCCGTAGTGGGGCTTGAACTTCCTTTTTATAGTCCCGTCGTACGTGCTATACGTCACCGCGTTCCAAACCAGTGGACTTTTGCAGTGAGTGTGTGTGGCCAAGTCCGTCCATTTTTAAGTCCGGCGCAAGGAGCCAACAAAGTCCGGCGAAAAGTCCGCCGGGCAAAATCTGCCGTAAAGTCTGCTCGTGTGTACGCGGCATTAGAGAGAGATTTGGAAGTTTTCCCATGGACTTTTGGTGCTACAAGCAATTGCACCATTGTTTTGCTGCCCATGGACATTCTATTAGGGAGTTGTCTACACTTACCCCAATTGAGCAGCTGTTCATAGAAAAAGAGCCCCTACCCCACTTAGTCTCAGTATTGTATAAACTACTGGGTTCTGCTCCCACTATAAATAAAGCCACGTTTATTCGGGCGTGGGAACGCGACCTAGGGATGGAGTTCTCTGCTGCCCAACTTTCACATAATTACCCATTGACCCATTCCAGCTCTATTGAATCCAGGACCCAAGAGACTAATTATTATTATTAAGTTACTGATGAGGTGGTACCACATGCCTGCGACCTTATCACTTATATACCCTTCAGTCCCCGATCTTTGTTGGAGAGATTGTGGCCAGAGAGGCACACTCCTGCAATTCTGGTGGGAGTGTCCTGTGATTCGACCCTTCTGGTCCCAAGTTGAAGATCAGATAAATGTACTTGGGGTAGATGTCCCTCTGTCCCTGGATCATTTTCTACTCCATGTTTCTACCATTCCACTTAGTCATTATAAGAAAAGCGCTCTCCCACACCTCCTAAATGCGGCAAAGAGATTAATCCCTATCTACTGGAAGCAAACACATGTGCCCAGTACAGAGGATTGGATTGGGAAGGTGAATGGGATAATGGAAGCGGAGGAGTGGGTGGCGATATATATGGACAGACATGAGCGATTTTTAAGTAGGTGGGCAGCGTTGCGGGACCACACTTTTGATCCAGGGCAAGTTTCGTCTAGCTTAGATAGTGCCTTGTTGGAGTTGGCAGAACCCTCCTTGAAAGTACCGATGTGAATTATGCAGCCATTACCAAAGTTTAAGGTCTTTTTCCTTTCCTATCAATGCATACTGTGCTTCCTGTTTTAGTTTTATTTACATTTTTCCTTTAATTTTTCTTTATGCCTACCAAATGGTGTGGATGACTGATGCTTTACTATATATCATCTAAGTGTCCTCTTAGTCATATTCCCTGTTATCTGGTTTCTGTTTTACAGATTCAACTTACAGCATTTCAGCGGATCCAAGGGCCTTTTGTTTTGGTCTTCTGTTCCATCTCGGGATCTCCCGAGTTGTTGCTGATGTTGGGGCATCCCTCGCAGGGGGGGGGGGGGGCAGCCCATCAGTTTTTCTCTGGGCCTTTCCCCCCACGGGTGGCCACCCCTTACTCTCAGGGTGCCGTGCTCGTGTGTACTATGGTGCCCTGGTTGATAGCTGAGACCCCGACGCTTCAGGAATCTGGGTCCCTGCTCTATGTGGAAGTCTATATTTGACATCTTTTGTGATAACTGACGTTTTTCCTTTATTATTTTTTTTTATGTTACCTTTTTTCTTGCTGTCCATTGATATGAGGCAACAGCTGTTTTACTTTATTTTACTTTCTGTAAGAGAAATGTTTTTCTACATAAATAAAGAATAAAAAATTGAAAATTGAGAAATATACGGCACTTTTAATTTGACTGATGAATTATATCAAATTCCAGTTCTGAGATTATTCATCAAAGTACTTTTCTTCTAAGCAATGGCAACAATAAATCTTTGTTTCATTTCATGTTACTGTTACATAGTACAAATAAACATAGAAACAAATCTAATACAAAATTATATTTTCTGAATGATATAACTTTCCAAGACAATTCTTTAGTCATAAATGAATGTGCTTTTAGCTTAATTTAAAAAAAAAAAAAAGAGAAAGAGAAGCATAACCATTACATAAAAAGCTATGATTGTGCCACTAATGCCTCTTAAATTGATAAATATAAAGCTAACTGCCTCCAGGGTTTCAGCCCCTTGAATCAATAATGCAGGAGAAAAAAATGTTTTTGAAATTTACATTGGTCCACTGTGCAATTAAATCAGTTTGCATTGTGTTCTGTAATGATAGTATGTGCTGTGCAAAGACATTCTGATAAAGATGGCTGCAAAATTGTTGCTTCATACACATACAGCTGTCTCCAGAGTCACTGGAAGGCTCCTCGAGTCCTCATCACTGAAAAATAGGTCAGGTTTTCTAAATGTCAAGATTTCATAAAATGGCTCAAGGTGATAAAAGAATGGCTTTAGCCACTTCACTCATTTATATAGATTGCAGTCTAGCAAAAATATACTTGAAAGATGATGGTTTTATAGACGAGAAAAGTTTATTTTACAAATATGATTTTTCTGTAAATTTCACTTCAGTTATGCATAAGATTTTGTCATTTTAAAAAGTTACAGGGGGTCACAGACTACCTACATCTCCTTTGGCCATACAATATGCCTAAATGGAGAGTTCCTGTAAATCTTGGCTTTTATAAGTATGTGGATACAGTCTAGTGACACCTTCATCCCATGACACAGTGAAACAGTCAGTTGTAAATAACATGCAGCCTTATTCAGTGCACGCTGAAAATAATAGAAATGTTCAATACAGACAGAATAACACGTTCAATAATTACCAGTGGAATCACAGCACTCACATTAGAACATCAACAAATGTGATACGGCAGTTCACTTTCCTCTATCTAGCTAAGCTAACTGTAATATAAGTCCCTAATTTGTCTGTTGGTAAGCTCACACAGATCTGGTTCCCTGGGCGACTGCACAGTAATATCAGGAAACTAATACAGCTGATCAGTGGTGGCTGGTGGGTTTTTGTTTTGGGGGCGGCAAACAAAAACCACCCCCCACGGCAGCGTGGCACTGACAGCACTTGTCCCCCCCACCCCCCTCCCCCAACGGCGCGGCGCTGACAGCAGCCCCCCGCATGTGGTCCGGTACTTACCAGTGTGCCGGACTGTGGTGTCATCTCCTCCTCTCCCAGAGTGCGGGCAGCAGCGGCTCCGGTGTCCGCTCGTCCATCCTACAGCACACTGTCTCCTCTTCCACCTAAGCACTAGGCATCCAATAGGATCGCCTGACGCGACCTGCCTCCTGATTGGCAGGGAGGAACTTTAGTGTGATTCAATATCGACACACAACTGGGTGGGATCGGGGCGCAGAGCTCTGCACCCCAAACCCACACTTTTTTTAAGCCGATTAGAGCCTCTGACTCTAATCACATGCTTAAAAAAAAAACACTCCCCCCATTAGAATCCACAGTCTGGTGCCCTGATGTGTAGATCAGGGGCCCGACGCATGGATGGAGGCGGCGCATGTGCGCCCCTAATGCATGGGCCGCCACTGCAGCTGATGCTCATCCTAGTGCAGCTAATGCTCATGCACATGTGCCAGCATACAGATGAGCTTGGGCCAGTAACTAACATGCACTTACAGTTTTACCTGCCAGAGAATTTGTAATTATGCACAACTAATCTTGTGATTTTTTACACATCTAACACTTTATACAGTCAGTAAAGCATACCTGCCCAAAATATGAATTTCAGAATATGAGGGACACTTGAAGGAAGGAGTGACAAGCGGCACACTATGCGCACCACAGCAAAACGTCCCCAACACAAATCCCCTAAGCCTGCAGAAGTCCTCTGCTCAGTTCTATCACACATCCTCCCACCCAAATCCCCCCTCCCAGTACAAATGTTCTTCCCCTTCCCCAGGACAAATTTTCCTCCACCACTGCAAAATCCCTCCTCCCAGCACAATCCACCCCTCTTCCCCATGTCAGCACAAATCCCCACCCACCTCAGTTCCCCCCTCCAAGAACAAATCTTTTTCCCCTCCAATCCCCCCCCCCCTCAGCACAAATCCTCTTTCTCTCCAATCCCTCCTCCCAGAATAAATCCTCAATCACAGCACAACCCCCTTTCCAGTAAAAATTCCACCCAGCATAAATCCTCCTTTCCTCCAATCCCCCCAATCTCTATTTCTAGCACAAAGCCTCCCTCCCCCAGGCTCTGTGCCCCCCTCACTCTGCTCCCCTGTCGCTGTGCTCCTCCATCACTGTGCCTCCTCGGCGCTGTTCTTCACAGTATAGTTCTGGGGGGCGTTGTGGAGCAGCCAGCCAAGATGGCTGCATAATAAACTGGCACTGTCCTTGCAGTATCATTTATCTGCCACAAGATGTCTTCAGAATTAATTGATGCCCAGTGTCAGTCGATCCAGAAAACTGAAGGCATACTGGGAGTTTAGGGTATCACAGGCCCACCCCAGAGGGCCATCAATACGGCACCCTGCATTCACAGTATAACAACATGTGAGCACCGTAGATTGCAATATTGTATCAAGGCTGACGTGATGACATCCCAGCGGGTGTCTGCATAACAGCCAGAGTTAAGAGGAAGTGGGTTGAATAACGCCATTCAAACTTGAAGACTTGCAGAATCTAGTGATGAAGAAGACTGGATTAAAGCACAGGACTGAAGGTGAGTATTGCAATAAAAACTACTTTAAAAAATGTTTAAGAAATAATAAATGTGTTTCTAAAAAAGAAAAAAAAACAGATGTATTTGCCTCCCACAAATGTGTGTTTTCTTTACTGTCGCTTTAACTTTACAATACCTTAACTGCCTTCATCAATACATTTATGGCTAGACAGATTTCTTTTACTCTTCTAGCAAACTAAACAAATTGACAATTAATGGTAAGCATTTATACCACTTAACAGGGAAAAGTTGCTGGTTAATGGATTCACTAATTCTTATTTGCCTTCAGTGTCAGCTTTTGCATCAAACACATCTATTCTGATTATTGGTGATTTAAACTGCATAATTTTAATAATTATGTTTTATGATAATGAATATTATAACTATCATATGATGGTGATCATTTACAATGCATGATGATTATAATACTAATAATAGTTAACATAAAAGCTGCCATCTCTTAGTTTTTGTTTAAAATTATTAATAATAATTTATCTTTAGGACAAAACTCAGGTATGCACTGATTCTTTGTCATTAGCTTTGGCCCAACATACGCCCTGTAAATAGTGATAGGCCAAATACCCCCCAGTTCAGTTAGCAACAGAACTCCCGAACATGGAAAAAGTTCGGACCTGAACCGCAAACCCTATTAAAGTCTATGGGACCTGAACTTGATAAACAAAAAGTCCCCATTTTGAAGGCTTATATGCAGATTATTGGCTATAAAAAAGGTTATTGGGGGCCCTGGTACTACCCTGGGGGACATGTATCAATGCAAACTTTTTTTTTTTTAAAGATTGTTTTTAAAGAAGCAGTGATTTTATTGATACGTAAAGTGAATCAATAAAAATGAAAAGATTCCTGTAAATATAGTACCTGGGCGGTCCCCCTAATCTGTCTGTAAAGTGGGTCTTCTGTACCATGTATAGAACCTGCTGCAGCAAAGCTGACATATATAAAGTAAAAAAAATGACATTTTTTTCCTGGCTTCAAGCTTTCTTAAAAAAATAAATAAAACATTGCCGGCAATATAAAAATGTGAAAACCATCAGTGTGGAGGTCCTCCTCAATGCATATCAGGACCTTTGGGTCTGGTATGGATTTTGGGGGGCTTACCCTAAAATAGGGATGAGCCAAACGCCCCCCTGGTTCGGTTCGCACCAGAACATACCGAACAGGCAAAAAATTTGGAAGAATGCCGTTAAAGTCTATGGGACACGAACATGAAAAATCAAAAGTGCTTATTTTAAAGGCTTATATGCAATTTATTGTCATAAAAAGTGTTTGGGGATGTGGGTCCTGCCCCAGGGGACATGTATCAATGCAAAAAAATTGATACAGGTTGAGGGCATGTGGCTTTGTATGGTTCAGGATGCCCTCTCTCATCCCCCCTCTTTTCCTGCGGCCTGCCAGGTTGCATGCTCGGATAAGGGTCTGGTATGGATTTTGGGGGGACCCTTACGCAATTTTTTTAAAATTTGGCACAGGGTTCCCCTTAATTTCCATACCAGACCTGAAGAGCATTGTATGGATTTTGGGGGGACCCCCATGCAATTTTATTTTATTTTTTTAATTTTGGTTCGGGTTTCCCCTTAATATTCATACCAGACCCAAAGGGCCTGGTAATGGACTGGGGGGGAACCCATGCCCTTTTTTTCAATGAGTTTTATCTGACAATTTTTCCTTCAGAAATGTCATTTTGCTGTGGTACTGTTCTAAACATGGGAAAAATGCGCCACTTACAGGCATACTATAGACACCCCCCAGGTGTGATATTTAAAGGAATATTTCATTTTTATTGTTTCACTTTAAACATTAAAAAAATCACTGCTCCCAAAAAAACGTCAATTTAAAAAAAAAATGTTTGCACTGATACATATCCCCTGGGGCAGGACCCAGGTCTCCAAACACTTTTTATGACAATAACTTGCATATAAGCCTTTAAAATGAGCACTTTTGATTTTTCATGTTCGTGTCCATAGACTTTAACAGTGTTCCGGCGGCTTTCGAATTTGCCCCCTGGTGTTCGATCTTTTAGGATGGGGCTACCCTAAAATCCATACCAGACCCCAACAGCCTGGTATGGATTGTGGGGGGGACCTCCATGCCTTTTTTTACATTTTTGTATTGCCGGCAATGTTTTTTTCATTCAGCTGTCAGCAGGGAAGCATGCTGACAGTAATGACTCATCTGTTGTTAGTGACGCAGTGGACGGCTTCCCGACCTGCTCCTTTTTTTTTTTATCAAAAAGTTTTTATTATGTCAAAAAAGAAATAAAAGTCACTTTCAATACAAATATGTATATATGCTTTCCATATAAAGTGAATAGATATTCACACTGTTACAGAGAGAAATGTGTACAGTCTTTATAATGTAATTTCTATAGATGCAGTTACAGCTTCGATACTGCCTTTAACTTCAATAAAACAAAGGGAACAGAAATTAAGGAAAAATAAAAATTAAAAACAAGGGGCATGTCCAAGATGGCGACGTTGCAGGACGCTTAGCTAAGGAGCTCTGCAGCCATCGCGGGGAATTTATCCTGTTACCCCATCCTGGTAATCTTCTCACCCATTCGAGACCAGATTATAGGACTCCGAGGGGTCGGAGGGCTCTGACGCGTCCGCCTATAACGAGCGGCTGCTACGCTCACTGTTTCCACAGGCAGCTTTCTCCCCATATTTTGCTGTTGAGAGGGCCCATGGAATGCCATCGGCCCGAGGCCCTCCCGGGGCCCCACCTCGTACGTTTATATTTCGGCTGCTGAACTTTAGAGACCGAGACCTGATACTTTGCGAAGCCCGCAAGATGGTGGACATCCGATATGAGGCGGCCCGTCTGATGTTCTTCCCGGACTTCTTGGTGGACACCCAGAAGCAGCGCAAGTCCTTTGACGCGGTGAAGCAAGCTCTCAGAGTCAAGGGACTGCGGTATAGTATGCTATTTCCTGCCCGGCTCCGTGTTCAAGATGGCGAAAGTGTTTGATTCTTCACTTCCCCTAATGAGGCCTCGCAATGGTTGAACACCTTGGCCCGTCACTAGGGGGGATGCCATCCTGACACCCAGCAACTGCTCCCTGCAGCAGTTTGGTTTTGGGGAATCCTGTTTGCTCACAATGTTGATATATAAAGTTCCTTTGGCCTACTGCTCTGTCACTATGAAGCAGCTAATCCAGACAGGATCTTATGTCTGAGGTCAAGAAAGGGGGTCCTCATTAGATTGTTCTCCCCTACATGGCCTGTTATCTGCTAGACACTCTGATTGATGGACATCCTTTATGTAAAAGACAAGCATCAGTGTTTTTTGTGTTTTTTCTTTTTTGATCCAGAGAGATGTGCTGATCGCCCTGATTAAGGAGCCTAACTCTTCTCATGGAGTCAAGTGATGCGCTGGAAGGGGGGGCTTACCCCCCACACTCCTGGGACAGACTGACAGAGAGATTTGCTGAATAGGCTGTTGTGAGCCTTGATTGCTGCTCATTTTAATGCCTGATACCCGGCTCTTGGACCAAGGAATGCGATAACTCTGCTTGGCTTAACCGATTTATTTTTGACCTATGTTTTTTTTTTTGGTCTCCATTTTGTTCTTTCTTTTGGCGGAGGGAGGGGGAGGGGGGTTAATTGGAACTTAATGTCTCAAGTATGTGCCTCGGCCAGGTGAAAACTGTGAATTCCCGCTTGATGGTGGCATCTCCTTCAGACTGGGACTACTCTACCCTTGAGTGGTAGGTTTCTACTACTCGTCCTCTAGCTCATGACTCTGATTGGTCGATGATCATATCTAGTTTTGGGGAACAAGCACACTCTGGTTTGGGGGGTGTGTGCAGGGAGGGGGGGTTGAGTTTGGAAGTGTACTTTTATGAAAGTTTTACACAGGAATGTACATTGTATGGATATATTGATTTACAAGGTTGGGCATTAACCTATGTGATGAGCCCTAATGTGCTGTGGGGGGTTGGTTGAACTCCTTTCCCTTGAGGTCCGGGTGCACTCCTCCTTCAGGCTGATTCAAATTATTTAGAATTCCCATGGCCCCTTGAACATTAATTTCTTGGAACGTTTGAGGGATGAACTCCCGCATCAAACAATCCTTAGTTTTTAATTTTCTTAAAGTACACCGTCCGGATATCTGTATTTTACAAGAGACCCACCTCACTGGTGGCCGGGTCCTTGGTCTTAAAAAACCGTGGGTGGGTCACTACTACCATGCCACCTTCTCTGCATATGCCAGGGGGGTAAGTGTACTAGTGCGCAAGACCCTATCTTTTACACTGTTGGACCTGCGCCTAGACCCCGAGGGTAGATTTGTAATACTACATGCAGTTGTTGCAAATGCGCCCATGGTGATTGTGGGACTTTACATACCCCCACCGGCATCATTACTGATACTTCACAAAATTACTAAATGTATAGCGAGTTACTCCATGGATAAGGTGCTCTTGGCAGGGGACTTCAATATGCCTCCCTGTCCGAATATGGATAGGCTGACGCCAGATACAGCAACGGAGTCCTCTTTATCCAGATGGGCTGCCACTTTTGGTCTTACTGACATCTGGCGTTGGAAAAATCCCCTGTCGAGATCCTTTACCTGCCAGTCTGCCTCCGATAGAGAAATGTCTCGTATCGATCTGGTGTTCGCCACGAATACCATTCTAAACATGGTATAAGAGATCTCTCACTTGCCTAGGGGTATATCTGACCACTCTCCGGTCCTGCTCCGATTGAATATGAGCCCCTTCCCCACTGACTGTCTTTGGCGCTTATCCCGGTTCTGGGTATCAGATGATCGTATAGCTGCAGACGCGGAAGTGGCTGTGCGGGAGTTCTGGACTGACAACCCACCTGCTACAACACCCGCATCTAGTTGGGAGATGTTTAAATACCATGCTAATGAGCATTACCAAACTGCCATAAGTCGCACCCGACGTCAGACTGGGGCAGCACTGCTTCAGGCTGAACGGAGGGCTACCGACTTGGAAGCTCAATATGCTGTTAGTAGAGATGAGGCCCACAGAGTAGACTTGCAGTGTGCTATGCGGGAGGTAGCGTTACTTCGAACAACGGCCACCAAAAAATTATTATTACATCAAGCGCAGCGTATATTTGAGCAGGGTGAGCGGTCTGGGCGTCTCCTGGCATGGCTGTCCAGGGAGCAGACGGTGTCAGCCACTGTGGCCAATATTAAAGATGCCTCGGGGCGGCTGCTGTCTTATCCCAGAGATATAAATACCTGCTTTGCCTCATACTATGAGGACTTGTACACGTCCAAAGTGCGATACTCTGCAGATGAACTTCAAACATATGTGGCGGCCGTTGAATTGCCCTCCCTATCGGAGGCAGCTCGTAAAAGCCTTGACGCTCCACTAACCCTTAAAGAGCTCCAAAACGCTATTGGATCTCTTCAATCGGGCAAGACCCCGGGGGATGATGGGTTCCCCGTTGAATTCTATAAGACACATGCTGAAACCCTGGCCATTAGACTACTTGAAGTCCTTTCTGCTTCCTTTGATTCTGCCTCTTTGCCCCCTGTTATGTCAAGAGCCGTAATTGTGGTGGTCCCCAAACCTGGCAAGGATCCTGAACTATGCTCCTTGTACAGGCCCATTTCGCTCCTCAACGTGGATGCAAAGATCCTTGCAAAGGTTCAGGCAATCAGACTCAACGCAGTTATCCTATCGCTGATACATGGAGACCAGACCGGCTTCATGCCGGGCAATGGAACAGATATTAATCTGCGGAGACTGTATATTGTGCTGGCGAGGCCGGCTGCTGAAGGGGAGGCTAACGTGGTGGCCTCCTTGGACGCAGAAAAAGCCTTCGACTCGGTGGAGTGGGAATACTTATGGCTTGTGCTGCATAAATTTAGATAGGACCTAACTTTGTACGGTGGTTACGGCTACTCTATTCAGGCCCAACGGCTAGAATCTGTACAAACGGTATCCTATCGTCCTCCATTCCCCTCCACCGAGGCACCAGGCAGGGCTATCCACTCTCCCCGGCTCTTTTTGCCCTGGCGATTGAGCCACTAACGGTACTCCTCAGAGCCTCTACGGAGGTGGGGGGTATTTCGTTCACTCCCCTGACAGAAAAAGTATCACTATATGCAGATGATATGCTGCTGTATCTCCGTGACGCCCAACAATCGCTAAAAGCTGCTCTATCTATCACTGACCCATTTTGGGTGTTTTCTAGGATCAGGGTGAACTGGGAGAAATCCCTACTGTTCCCTTTGACGGATGCTCCGCCACCAGCAGCCCCCCCCTCCTCTTGAGTGACGAGGTTCAAATATCTAGGCATTCAGATACAGGCTGAACCGCAAAGGTACCTTGTCGATAATGTATACCCCATCCTCCAACAATTTATCCAGCGATGTTCGGTCTGGAAGACACTACCGCTGACACTGGTTGGGAGGGTGAAACTAATCAAAATGTCCTTCCTTCCTAAATTCTTATATGCCTTTCGTCACACTCCGTTTCCCATCCCGAACTCGTTCTTTGGTCTCGGTGCGATGGTGGTTTACTCAGGACAACACTAATCCAGCGGTCAATCTAGAAGCAGCGATTCTTGGCTCATACTCTGAACTCAGTAATTTGGTCTACAGAGGTCCGAGGTACAGCCCCCAAGTCACAACACCTATGAAAATGACAGTAAAAGTTTGGCAACAAGTATCCCACTATTTTAATAAAAGAAAAAGTGTCTCTCCATATACTCCGCTGTGGGGTAACCCAACAATGCCGCACTTCCAATCTGTCCCGGACCCTCAGGCCTGGGCCAGGTACGACGTCCGGACATTGTGTGATAGCCAACTTCTCTCGTTTGTAGAGATGAAGGGTAAATACCACCTCCCCCCATGGATGTTCTTTCGGTTTTTGCAACTTAGACATGCTGCCGAGCGCAATTCCCTGATGGGGTAGAACTAACGGTTCATTCGGTTGAATCCCTGTTGATAGCCACTATATAGACCATACTCTGTCCTCTATATACCTTAGGCTTACCTGCAAAGATGCCTCTAAAATGCTCCCACTGTTCACAGTTGGATATTCCGGCTCTAACTGAGAAGGACTGGTCAGAGGGACTGCAGCAATGCATTCCATTTATGATGTCAGCTAGAGACAGGTTTGTCCAGTTGAAGTTTCTGCATAGGGTGTACTACACCCCACATAGACTCTCCACTATTTACCCGGGACTGGATGATACTTGTCCTAAATGCAGACAGTCGGTGGGGTCTTTCTTTCATGTGGTCTGGTCTTGCCCAGTCTTACAGACTTATTGGACTGCAGTAGTGGCAGATATAAATGGAGTGGTAGGGCTCCACTTAGATGTGGACCCGCTTGTTTTTCTCCTAGGCATCACAGACAACTTGGAAACTGCTAAGTATACAAAACTGTTTGTGTTTTATACAGCCTATTATGCCAGGAAAGAGATATTATTGCGCTGGAAGTTACCTGACCCTCTTACGGTAAAGGTGTGGCGAGCCCAGGTAAATGCGGTGCTACCGTTATATAAACTTACTTATATGGGCCGGAATTGCCCCCAGAAGTTTGATAAAATATGGGCGGCCTGGGTTGAGGCTAGGCACCTTGCACTATAGATATCCCTGAGATCCCCCCTTAGAGGTCTATTAAAGAGTGGCGGATGGGGTGTTTCTACCCCTTGGTACAGAGGATTTGGAGGCATGGAGGTATAAGATTCACTGATACAGTGGGGGGTCCAATGTCCTCCCCCCTACTCCTGTTTCCTGTATCATTTCTCTCCCTTTCCCTTTATTCTTTTATGTTTGTACCCCTTAAACTATTGGACTGCTCTCTCCTGGGAGCTCTTCGGATCCCTCCACTCCCTCTCGCCCCTGCCCACCTTCCCATCAAATTCCTCTTTTCTCACCCCCGCTCTTTCACCCTTTCCCCCTTCCTCTCCCCCTTGTTTCCCCTCCTCCCTCCCCTGGTCGCTTTTCCTCCCCCCCTCCTCTATGGCTGGGGGTTCCCAGAGAGCGCAGTTGGTCCCCTGATGAAGAGAGCTTTCTAACCTATGCATTATACTTGCTTACAAGAAGCTTTTTTAAAATAACTTGGGAATGAGAACAATATATAAACTAAAACGGATTGTTAAAGTATGGTTAATCCATGGCTCTACAATGCATGCTTCTGAGATTACTGCATTTTCCACAGTATATCCTGTTCCATAAATACTCCTGTACATGATATTTATCTTGTATTCTCAAGTGTACTGTACATTTCATTCAATAAACATTACCTGTGTTAAAAAAAAAAATTAATGTAGAACATTTCAACCTTTAAGAACAATTATACCTTTTCCCCAATATATGACTTTTTAATTGTGTGCCTTCTACCACGTATGTCTTTGGTCTGTTGTGTCTCTCCACCATGTGTGCCATCTTGGCTTGCGTCTTTAATCTGTACCCTCCTCCTCTTTGGGCTGTCAGCATTGTAGAAGTCTGTTAAGGACTAATTGTGGAGGAGCTACTTCTGGGGCGCCTAGCCAACATTGCCATATTTTTTCAAACTTTTGTGGTGATTTCCTATGATAGTAGGTTTTTTTTTCCCGTATAAGAATGTTTTTAACCTCCTGGATCCACTGATTGCTTGTCGGAACCCGGTTAGACAGCCAATATCTCGCATTAAGCTTTCTTGATAAATAGAGCAGTCTAATAAGTGGTATGTGTATTGGAGGGGAGGAGTACGAGTCCTCCTCCAAGCCTCCCAACAAGCACACCAGTGGATCTACAGTCAGCTGAACCTGATAAATTAATTTGATAATTGCAATAACATTGTTCCAATACCTGACAAGTTTGGGACATTTCCACATCATGTGTATGAGGTCTCCTTGATGTACCTGACACTTAGGGCATATGGGTGTGTCTATACTTCCCCAGTGGTGCAATTGTACCGGGGTTCTATACACCCTAAGGCAGGGTCTACATTTTTCATAAACATAATTGTTGGAAAAGTTCGGTTTACCGCATCTCTAATATAACACAGGCCCGGGTCATTAAACTCATTAGGCATTACCACTTGAATTGGGGAGACTTTGAATAAGTATTTTAAACACTTAAGCAAAAGCAGTGAGAGCAATCCACATTCCTGGCTGAGGATTTCTCACTGCCAGAACTAAACTCCAGTCATATTTCATAAATAAATTCTGGTATGACATTAATAACAAGTACCTACACATATGCAGAAGAGCATAGCCATCACATGGAGAAGGAGAATACACATAAATGATACATCATGTTTAGTCTCTATCAAACCATGATTTTATGCTGTGCCGTAATGTACTGATATCAGGAGCTCTCACTGTCTGACTCAGATTCAGAATATGAACCTGTGGAGAGAAGCAGTTCAATAATGGCCTCTGAGTCAGGTGATGAAAGGGTTTCAACTAAAAGACCAGGTGTACTGAAAACACTATGGAACAGGAGCAGGCAAGCACCAGCAGCACAGTAAATCCTGTTGCATTGGCAAGCACTAGCTGTGCAGTACATCTTGACAAAATGCCAAGCACAAAGGATTAGGGCACATACTAGTGTTTACTACTACTTCAGCAGCACCTATTATCCCCCTCCTTTACGGTGCAACCAGGCATTCAGATGGAAACCGACACTTTTACATTCTCTCAGTTTTTTCATCTGTATTTCACCCTGCATACAACAAACTTTACAAAATTAGGCCACTTATATCCAACCCCCCAACCCCACCAAAAAAATCCTGATATTTATACTCCCAATAAAAATATTTTACAGGCAGACTGAGCATCAAACAATATCTCCCCATTAAATGTGCCAGATATGGGGTAAAGTTATATAAACTTTGTGAGAGGGGTACAGGGTACACATATGACTACCATATTTATGAAGGGAAAGAAAGTCACCTGGAGCCCCCTGGATACCCAACTTACTATATGGGTAACAGCAGCAAAATAGTGTGGGACCTTATGTCACCCCTGTTCCATTAGGAGTACCACATCTATGTGGACAATTTCTATACCAGCCTGCCACTTTTCCAGAACCTTTTTCTGTAGCAAACCATATTGTCTGGTAAAATGAGACCAAATCGCAAGGGCTTTCCACAAAGACTGGTCACTATAAAGCTGAAAAGGGGGGAGTAAGTAACTTTGCACAGTGACGACAGGACAGGATGGAAGGAAAAGCGGGATGTCCATGTCCCTTATTTCATCCACCAAGACACCTTAGTGGCACGGTCTGGTCCAAAAACCTCTTGCAATTAGCAATAACTGTCTGCACACCATTATTATCTACACCATTAAAAGAGAAATATGGGAAAAAATGTTTTTCCCATAATCATACTTACCTAGGTGGATGCAGCATCGGTCCGATGCTGCATCTGTCCCCTGCCACCGCTTCACTGAGAACCGAGTGATCTAACATCACCGATGGCTCAGTCCTCTCAGCTCCCTGAGCGGAGAGCTGTTGCCTGTCATTCAGCAGCTCCCCTGCTCTGCTTCTCCATGCTCATTGGAGCGCTGAGCTGGGGAGAGGCGGGAAGCAGCCATCTCAGCCTCATAGAGGCTCGCTGAGAGGCTGAGATGGTTATCAGTCCAGGCAACTGGTGGATCCAGACTCCCAGAGTTGGGATGACACGGTGCCTGGACTGATCTCTGTGACGTCAGCAGAGAGCAGACTTGAGACCGCTCTCTGCTGAAAAAGGGTCACAGAAGTGCAAAATGTATTGCAATCCTGTGACTCTTAGGAGAAGCCCAGCCAAACAAGCTCAGGTCGGACTTCTCCTTTTTAAGAAATCAACAATAAATTTATTAGCGTGCTTTAACCCCTCCACAGTATATCAATCTTTTAGAACAATAGTGTAAATTAGAGTAAGCTATCACATATCTGATAGTAGAACCTCATGTGCAGAGGAAGCCCTCTTTTACAGCTCTGGCTCAGGGGCCACTGGTATTGAGACAGTGGCCACTAGAGCACAGTGAAGTACAAGTGCCTGTTGACTGCCCAGCAGACTGAACGGAAAAAAGAGCAGGTGCTTCACCACAAACGGATCAGAGGACCAATACAGTGGATGGCAGCAGACTCAGGACTTGACATACAGCAGGCTGGCAGTTGCTTGGCATACAGGTGACCAGTCACAGATGCAGGGTAGACTGGTAACAAGTGGTGTGGGGATGACCAGCAAGGACCAGGTAACTACTGTAGCATATAGCATATGCAGCCAAGCAGACAAATTAACAGGATGCAACAAGCTAGGTCAGCAACAGACGGTCAGGTACAGGCATGGACAGTGGGTGAGAATGATCAGGGTACAGGCAGGGGTCAACAACACTGGAGCTGGCAGAGGAGCAAAAAGGCATGTGGAATCCAAAGACAGGCTGAGGTCAGGGCAGGTAGCATTCAAGCAGTTGGGCTTGGCTCCTTAGTTCCAGTGAAGGGAACTCCTAATGCGTCAGCATACCAAGACATTTTGGACAATTTCATCCTTCCAAATTTGTGGGGAGTTTGGGGATGGCCTCTTCCTGTTTCAACATGACTGCGCACCAGTGCACAAACAAGGTCCATAAAGACATGGATGAGTGAGTTTGGGTTGGAGGAACTTAACTGGCCTGCACAGAATTCTGACCTCAACCCAATAGAACATCTTTGGGATGAATTAGAGAATGCGAGCCAGTCCTTCTTGTCCTCATCAATGCTTGACCTCACAAATGCGCTTCTGGAAGAATGGTCAAACATTCCCATAGACACACTCCTAAACCTTGTGGACAGCCTTCCCAGAAGAGTTGAAGCTGTTATAGCTGCAAAGGGTGGGCCAACTCAATATTGAACCCTACGGACTAAGACTGGGATGCTATTAAATTCATGTGCGTGTAAAGGCAGGGGTCCTAATACTTTTGGTATTATAGTGTATGTGTATATATTTATATTATTATTATTATTATTATTATTATTATACAGGTTTTATATAGCGCCAACAGTTTGCGCAGCGCTTTACAACATGAGGGCAGACATTACAATTACATTACAATTTGGTACAAGAGGAATCAGAGGGCCCTGCTCGTTAGAGCTTACAATCTAAAAAGGAATGGTCAATTGTTTCAAAAGGTAATAGCTGTGGGGGGATGAGCTGATGGAGGAAATAAAACAGTGTTAGTTAGAAGCAAGATAAGCTTCTTTGAAGAGAAGGGTTTTCAGGGATCGCCTAAAGATGGACAGATTAGGGGACAGTCAGACAGATTGGGGTAGGGAGTTCCAAAGGATGGGAGAAGCTCTGGAGAAATCCTGGAGGCGAGCATGGGAGGAGGTGACAAGGAAGCATGTATGTCACATGATGTCATAAGGGGGTGGTGTCACTTGGTTACGTCACCGGATGGCCCCGCCCTTGTCTATAAAACAGCTGTCAAAGCGAAAAGACTGCAGTCGCGGGAGAACCTCCCATGGAGGCGGAGTTTTAAAAAAAAAATTTCAGGATCATCGGACGCCATGGTTGACAATAGATTTACATTTTGGGACACTTTTTTTTCTTTTAACCACTTCAGCCCCAGAAGATTTTCCTCCTTCCTGATCAGAGCACTTTTTACAATTTGCCACTGCGTTGCTTTAACTGGTAATTGCGTGGTCATGCAATGCAGTACCCAAATGAAATATGCTGCCTTTTTTCCCCATAAATAGAGCTTGCTTTTGGTGGTATTTGATTACCTCTGCGGTTTTTATTTTTTGCAATATTAACTAAAAAAGACCGGAAATTTTGAAAAATAATATATATTTTCTACTTTTTGCTATAAAAAAATACAATAAACTCAATTTTAGTCATACATTTAGGACAAAAAGCATTCAGCCACATGTCTCGGGTAAAAAAAAAATTCAATAACTACATATTTATTGGTTTGCGCAAAAGTTATATCGTCTACAAACTAGGGTACATTTTCTGAAATTTATGCAGCTTTTAGTTTATGACTGCCTATCTCATTTCTTGAGGTGCTAATATGGCAGGGCAGTAAAAACCCCCCCCCCAAAAAATTACCCCATTTTGGAAGGTAGACACCCCAAGGAATTTGCTAAGAGGCTTGTTGAGCACATTGAATATTTTATTTTTTTGTCACAAGTAATTACAAAATGACAAAAAAAAATAATTTTACACAAAGTTGTCACTGAAATTATATTTTCCTCAAACATGCCATGGGCATATGTGAAATTACACCCCAAAATACATTCTGCTGCTTCTCCCGAGTACAGGGATACCACATGTGTACTAAGGGAGTCAATTTTTGATTTCACTCCTTACTACCTATCACATTTGGAGGCCGTGAAATGCCCAAATAGCACAAACCCCCTCCCCATGACCCCATTTTGGAAAGTAGACACCCCAAGCTATTTGCATGTTGAGTATTTTGTAGATCTCGCTTTTTTCACAAGGTTTTGAAAATTGTAAAAAGAAAAAATATATTTTCCTTTTTTTTTTCATCAGTTTCAAAAACAAATGAGAGCTTCAAAATACTCACCATGCCTCTTAGCAAATACCTTGGGGTGTCTACCTTCCAAAATGGGGTCATTTGAGGGGGTTTTGTGCTATCTCAACATTTGGGGGCCTCTGAAACTGTGATGGGTAGTGAGGAATGAAATCATCATTTTACGCCCTTAGAAAGCCTGAAGGCGGTGATTGGTTTTTGGGGTCCTGTACGTGGCTAGGCTCCCAAAAAGTCCCACGCATGTGGTATCCCCTACTTGGGAGAAGCAGCAGAATGTATTTTGGGGTGTAATTTCACATATGCCCATGGCATGTTTGAGCAATATATCATTTAGTGACAACTTTGTGGAAAAAAAAATAGCGACTTGAAGGCAAACCCTTCCTGACACTTCTAGTTTACAAGAAAAAAATTTTTTTTTTGTGCTAGAAAATTTCTTTTAACCCCTAAAAATTATATAGGCAAAGGCCCAGCAGATTAAAATAGTAGGTGTACCTATTTTTTTTATCATAGTATTTTTTGGAAAAAAACACATTTTTGAATTTTAATGCACTAAAGCACACTATATTGCCCAAATGTATGGTAAAATATAAAAGATGATCTTAAGCCGAGTACATAGATACCAAACACATGCTTTAAATTGCGCACAACCCTGCAGCGGCAACAAACTACATACATTTTTTAAAATCCTTTACAGGTTACCACTTTAGTTTACAGAGGAGGTCTACTGTTAGCATTACTGCCCTTGATCTGATGTTCGCGGGGATACCCCACATGCATGGTGCAATTGCTGTTCACCTTTGCGCGCAAGCACCGGGGGACGCGGGTGCTTTTATTTTGCCCATTTTATTTTTACACGGTCCATTTTATTTCTTTATTTTTTTTATTGTTGTCACAGGGAATGTAAATATCCCTTATGATAGTAATAGGTAGTGACAGGTACACTTTTTTATTTTATTTTTTTAATTGAGGTCTATTAGACTCCAGATCTCTCCTCTGCCCTTAAAGCATCTAACCACACCAAGATCGGTGTGATAAGATGCTTCCCCAATTTCCCAATGGCGCTGTTTAAATCCAATGAAACTGAAGTCATGAAATGCTCGCAGCTTCCGGTAATAGAGATGATTGGAGCCATTCTGGTCTTCGATCAGCTCTATGGTCAGCTGTCGGAACCACCGGCTGCATTCTCAGGTTCCCTGGTGGTGTCTTAAAAAAAAAATATTTTCATTTTATTTTCACATTTTCCAAAAATTTGTGGCAATGACATTTGCAAAAGACTCACTATGCCTTTTAGAAAATACAGGGAGGGGTTTGCTTTCCAAAATGTGGTAATTTTGTGGATTTTTCTACTGTCCTGGAGCTCCTGGGCCTCAAAAAAAATGTAATAGGTTGTCAGGAAATTAGATTTCCTGACAACAGTAATTTGTTGTGCAGTAATTTTTGCATCTCAAAAGACTAAAGGTGCTCTTTGGATTTTGGGCAACTCTGTGGCTTGGCTGTGAAAGTCTCACAATTGTATTCCCATACTCGAGAGAAGTGGAATGTGTATTGGGATGCTATTCTAAGTATGCCTGTGCTGTGTGTTATAAATCTTATTAAATGACAACTGTACTGTGTAAAAATACATTTTCAATGACATTTGCAAAAGTCACACTATGCCTAGGGATGTTTACTTTCCAAAATGTAGTCATTTTGTGTGTTTACAATGTTCTGGTGCTGCAGGGCTTCCAAAATGTGATAGGTAGTCAGGAAATTAGATGTATATTTAATACCCCTAGAAAACCTGTAGGTGCTCCTTGGATTTGGGGCCTCTCTATGCATCTAGACTGCGATATAGTCTCACAAATTTGGTATCCCCATACAAGAACTTGCAGAACGTGTTTTTGAGGTGTAATTATAGATTTGCATATGCTGTGTGTGAGAAAACTTGTTAAAATGACAACTTTTTGAAGAAAAAAATATTTACATTTATAATTTCCAAATAATTGCGACAAAAAAATTAAAATTTCAAGACTCACTATGTCTCTTACTAAATACCTTGGAATGTCTACTTTCCAAAAATGTGTCATTTTTGGGGGTATTTGTGCTGTACTGCCATTTTAGGGCCTCAAGAAATTAAATGGGCAATCTGAGAATAAGGATCGATTAGTTTTCCATTATATATATATATATATATATATATATATATACACACACACACACCATAGTTCGTAGACTCTATAACTTTCACTCAGCTGACACTACAAAAAAGTGGCAACATCCCAAATTTCACAGAAATGAAAGTGGATGTAAACCCTATTTATGAAATTTGAGCTGGGCACATATATCTGCAGTGTTTTGCTATCTCTCTTCAAAGCACTAAGTCCCGTAGCTGTCTCCTGCTCCGTTCTTCTGTTATCAGCTTGAGTAACTCCTGACAAGTTTGCCGTCACATATAATAAGAGCAGCCTGAGATTTGTGTTGGGGAGGATGCTATAAATAGATTAGCAGAGCCTGAACTATTCAACAATCAGCTCTGAAAGTCTCTACCTATGAGGAGAGGGGGTGTGCCTTTCCTCCAATCAGCTGTTTTGGCTGTATGCCCAGACTTCACTGCAGTGTTGAACAGGCAAAGAAAATCTCCTAACACGATCTGAACTTTCTAAACAGTATATAAAGCTGAAGACAGCAAATATACAGTATATGTAAAACTTATGTAGGGAGATTTGTTTTATCTCTGTATCATCTGAGGCTGTGCACTTCACTGGGTATATGTAAGGGTTCCATCCACTTTAAAGGGTAAGTTCACCTTTACAGAAAAATCTGTAAGGTGAACTTACACAGGACCCCCCCCCCCCCCCCCAGTCCCGCTGACCTAGAGCGTGGCAATATTCTGCTATGAGCACTAGTATAGCCGCATCACGAGTCCACGGCTTAGAAATACACTCGGCTTAATTTCCAAAACGTACCCTGTTTGGAGATACGTATATAGGAGCATTCTAATTGGAACCTGCATAGCTCATCCTGTCAGCAGGGGAGAAGAGGAGAGAGAGCTGAGGGGATTTCTAAGCCCCGGCTATACCAGGGCTAATAGCAGCAGGATATCGCCGCTTTCCAGGTCAGCGGGACTGGGGGGGGTTAAGGAGGGGGTCCTGTGTAAGTTCACCTTACAGATGTTTTCGTAAAAGGTGAACTTACAGTTTAAGAATTGTTTTTTCAAAATGTTTGTACTTTTTCCTTTTATATAACAAAAATGTAAAAACCCAGTGGTGATTAAACACCATCAACAAAACGCTCTATCAGTCTCACAAATTATATAAAATTCATTAGGGTACGGTGTTGCATGACTGAGTAATTGCCATTCAAAATGCGACAGAGCTAAAAGCTGAAAAATGGCCTAGGCAGGAAGGGCATTTTACATGCTAATCTTCAAGTGATTGAAGAATTATTGCTCTTTGCAGTACATTGTCATATTTTTAACTCTGTTTAATCTCAGTCTGAAGTGGTAGAGGGTACCCCTCATTTGTCATGTTGGTCAGAATTGCTACAGTAGGTACTGTGAGCAGGGCATGTTTCTAAAACATGTGGTGGCAGCTACTGTTTGTGTGCATAAAGGGTTAGCTGTGAAGTTAACTGAGCCCCAGAAATGATCACCCTGGAATGTTCTGTGAGCTACAAAAGCTCTTTGCATCGTGAGGCTGCCATCAGTTGAGAATGCATTAAAGGGGTTGTAAAGGTAAACATTTTTTCACCTTAATGCATTCTATGCATTAAGGTGAAAAAAACTTTTGACAATACCGCCGCCCCCAGCCCCCCCCGTTTTACTTACCTGACGCCTCGAATCTTCGCTGCTCGTTCTTGTCATCTCCACTGCAGCTCAGCCTGGTCGCTGATTGGCTGCAGTGGATGGATTGAAAGCAGCGCAGCCATTGGCTCGCGCTGCTGTCAATCACATCCGATGATGCGGCGCGACGGGGGGCGGGGCCGAGTGATACAGCGAGCGGCTATAGCCGCCGGACGTATCACGGGAGCGCGCCCGCAAGCGCTCACCACCATGCGAGGGAGCTTGCATTAAGGTGGTGAATGCTTGCGGGGAGGAGCTGAAACAGCCGCCGAGGGACCCCAGAAGACCAGGTTCGGGGCCACTCTATGCAGAACGAGCTGCACAGTGAAGGTAAGTATAACATGTTTGTTATTTTTAAAAAAAAATAATTTTACCTTTACAACCCCTTTAAAGCTTGATAAACTTAAGTTTATGTTGATTAAAATGTGTTCTTTATTTTAAATATTGTATTCTTTTTTCCTGTTTTTTTACACTACAAATAAGATGTGTGCATAGGAATTGGTTCATATTTTTTTCAAACTATAGTCCAGCCCCCAAACAGTCTGAGGCACCATGAAGTGGCCCCCTGTTTAAAACGTTTGAGGACCCCTGCATTAAAGAATAAGTTCACCTTTTGACAAATAATATTGAGTGCACTTTTTTTGCAGGTTAAAAAATGTGCATTTATTATTTTTTGTTGCAGGAGACAGTAAAGCATTGCACCAGAGATCAGCAGATTGTTGATGCCATGCAGGACTCCTGTAGACCTGTTGAGCTGTGAGCAACGTGGTAGTTCATTGAGAACTACAAGCTGACAGCTGCTACAAATGTGGGACTTGTAGTTTTCCTTTCACAGATGACTGTGAATGAGTGACCTGGCCCGGAGCGCACAACATTTTTTAAAAATATTTTGATAGCTAGCAGGGGAAGAAGATCATCTGCTAGCTGTCACAGCGGGGGAGCGGGGGCCGGTCCTTTTATAGCATGTTACATGTTACACCATGAATATGGGTGTAACTTGTAACATGTTATGAAAGGTGAATTTACCCTTTAAGGTAAAAAACCTTTTGTCTTTTATAACCACTTTAAAAGGGTGGGTAGGATCTAATGTCTGATAGTTATTTTAAAGGGGGGAGTCTGATTCAAGGTTGGATGGATAATTTAAATGAGGGTCTGACCAGAGGTCTGAAGAGTTTAAAGGGGAGGGACTGATCTGAGGTCTAAAGGGGGTTGAAAGGGGGACTGATCCAGGGTCTGAATGGGAGGGGCTAATCTGGACTCTGATTTTTTTTTTTCCCGCGTTGAAGGGGGCATTTTTTTTTCTCCCACTGACACCACTCACACCAGAGTATTTCTTCTTCCTACTAACAAATAATGTGGGGTAATTTTCTCCTACTGACCAATGATACTGGACATTTCTTTCCCATTATTTTTCTCCCACTGGCCCCCAACAGCACCAGGCATTTCTCTCTCACTGACCACCAACAGCAGGAATTTTTTTTTTTTTTTCTACCACTGACCGATAATGCTAGGCTTTTTTCTCCCACTGGCCAGCAACAATAGGGAATCTTGCTTTTCTCCTGCTGACCAATAACTCTGGAAAGTGCACTTTCTTGGAGGTTAAATATTTAGCTTATACACTTGGGTATATTTAAAGTGAAGTTCCACCCCAAAAAAAAAAAAAAAATAGTAAGGTGCATAAAAAAATAAAAACATTTGGAGAATTTTTTCTTTTTACTCACCTCTAAATGCCTGTTGCTAGAGGGTCCCTTGTAGTCTGCCTCCTTCAGTGCCTGGGCTTCTGACGTCACTGCCCTATATATACACATGTGTGTGTGTATGTGTGTGTGCGTGTGCGTGTGCGCGTGTCTTGAAAAGTATTCATACCCCTTGAAGTTTGCCACATTTTGTCACGTTACAACCATAATGTAAATGGTGAGTTTTATTGGGATTTTATGTGATAGGCCAACACAAAGTGGCACATAATTCTGAAGTGGAAGGAAGATGATAAATGGTTTTCAACATTTTTTTTTACAAATATGTGAAAAGTGTGGCGTGCATTTGTATTCAGCCTCCCCGAGTCAATACTTTGTATATACTTATCAATACTTTACAAATCAATATCTGAAAAGTGTGGCATGCATTTGTATCAATACTTTGTAGAACCCCCTTTCGCTGCAATTATAGCTGCAAGTCTTTTTGGGTATGCCTCTATCAGCTTTGCACATCTAGAGAGTGACATTTTTGTCCATTCTTCTTTGCAAAAAAACTCAAGCTCTGTCAGATTGAATGGAGAGCATCTGTGAACAGGAAGTCTTGCCACAGATTCTCAATTGGATTTAGGACTGGACTTTGACTGGGCCATTCTAACACATGAATATGCTTTGATCTAAACCATTCCATTGTAGCTCTGGCTGTATGTTTAGGGATGCTGCCCCCTCCATGTTTCACGGTGGAGATGGTGTGTTCATGTTCAGGGTGATGTGTAGTGTTTTCTATCACACGTAGCGTTTTGCTTTTAGGCCAAAAAGTTCAATTTTAGTCTGACTTGACCAGAGCACCTTCCACATGTTTGCTGTGTCCCCCACATTGCTTCTCGCAAACTGGACTTCTTATGGCTTTCTTTCAACAATTGCTTTCTTCTTGTCACTCTTCCATAAAGGCCAGATTTGTGGAGGACACGACTAATAGTTGTCCTGTGGACAGATTCTCCCACCTGAGCTGTAGAACTCTGCAGCTCCTTCCAAGTTACCATGAGCCTCTTGGCTGCTTCTCTGATTAATGCTCTCCTTGCCCGACCTGTCAGTTTAGGTGGACGGCCGTGTCTTGGTAGGTTTGCAGTTGTGCCATACTCTTTCTATTTTCGGATGATGGATTGAACAGTGCTCCGTGAGATGTTCAAAGCTTGGGATATTTTTTTATAACCTAACCCTGCTTTAACCACTTGCTTATTGGGCGCTTAAACCCCCCTCCTGTCCAGACCAATTTTTAGCTTTCAGCGCTGATGCAATTTGAATGACAATTGCACGGTCATGCTACACTGTACCCAAATGAAATTTTTATCTTTTTTTCCCCCACAAATAGAGCTCTTTTGGTGGTATTTGATCACCACTGCGGTAATTATTTTTTGTTAAAAAAAATTTAAAAAGACCGAATTTAAATTTTTTTTGTTTTTTTTTTTATATTTTGTTATAAAATTTTGCAAACAGGTAATTTTTCTCCTTCATTGATGTAGACTGATGAGGCGGCACTGATGGGCACCGATAGGTGGCAGTGATGGACACTGATGGGTAGCAGTGATGGGCACTGATGGGTGGCAATAATGGGCCCTGATCGGTTACACTTATAGGCAGCACTGCTAGGTGGCACTGATTGGTACCACTGGTGGGCATTGATAGGTGGCACTCATAGGCATTGATAGGTGACACTGGTGGGCACTGTCAGGTGGAAATGGCAGGTGGCACTGGCAGGGGGTACTGGTGGGCACAGATGAGGCATAATTGCCTCTTCCTTTTCAGGACCGATGTCCCTTGCAGATAAGCCAGTGATCAGCTTTTTTTTCTCCTCACGCTGCCAGCGTGAGAAGAAAGAAAAAACAATTACCGAGCTTTTGTTTACATCATGTGATCAGCTGTTATTGGCTGACAGCTGATCATGTGGTAAGGGGCCAGGACCAGTCCCTTACTCTGATCTGTGATCACCCGAGTCTCAGTGACTCGGTGATCACAGCACGCGCGCCATGCAGGGGGCGCGTGCACCGGGGAGGCCGTCATATGACGGACTCCCAGAAATTCAGGTCTGCACTGTGGCCGTCATTCGGCTAT